>OY560185.1:9743580-12143580 GCA_961405105.1 Perizoma affinitatum | reverse complement strand
GTCGCTGTTCGTTGGCACTCTGAATATTATGAAATATCACAGAAATAAAACTAGCCAAGACGTGTCAAGCTATGCTATGGTCCCGCCAAAGTTTATTAAAGTCCAATATATTTTATGTATGGACTTAAAGTTTGTTCATTATGCGTGAAACTGGCTAGATGGTTAGCCAGAATAACTCCGCCCAGAAGCACATACGTTTTCTAAGCACTCGCAGAATTTACGGATAGAACTCGGATTACTGAGAATTTGTTTGTATTGATTAGCTAATGCCCATGTAGTCCTGAAATGCGCGGGGCATTTCAGGACTACATGGGCAGTTGATTCTTCTTCGGTCAAACAACCTCTGGAGAGTGGGCTGTCTGTGGTTCCAATTTTGTAGAGAAGTTTGTTTAAGGGGCATTGACTGGTTAGGATCCCCACATTATTTTAAAGGTATTAGTCGAGATGAGGTAGCTGCTAAGACTTTTCCTTGCTGCCTGCAGTCCGTTGCCCGTGCTTACACGCATTGATGCGGAGAGGACATCGCATCCATGCACGTGTTGAGAGAGTGGCAGAGGGAGGAATGGAGATGGACCTTCTGTTAGACTTTCTAAATCTATTTTGGGTAGTTCATACGTCATAGTTGCCTAGTGATCACCCTTTATCCACTGTATAAAGGGTTACCTTGTTACCTTGTTTGTATTATGCGATTGCGATTCTATCTAGAGCAAGGTGACATACGTGTCCTGTTGTAAGTAGAGGTCGGGCGGAGCCGGGCCCAATATAGCCTCAAGGGCGGCCGCCAGTTTTGTTTTCAAGCAGCCCGTTTTAGCAGAGAATACCCGTCTCTGAAATCGTTGCAGCTTGGTTATTACGGAGCTTAATTCTGCCCCAGTCCCCCACACGAGTGTTCAGTATGTGAATAATGGTCTTATGGCGACTGTTGTAGAACCACAATTAATTTTTTCGAGAAAGAAAGATGTAAATGATTTTTACAGTATTTAGTCAAGTTGCTTATTCCAGAGCAGTTTATTGTTTAGAAAGATCCCTAGATATTTGACTTCGATTGTTATTTTTGGTTCCGAGTTGAATAGCTTAGGGAGTCTCCGGTTTTGTAGGCTCCTTTTGTGAGTGAACATTATAAGTTCCATTGCTGTAGGGTTGACAGTTTGACCTGGTGGCATGTGCACCAGTATTCATTTATTTTGAAAGAAGATTTTATGATATATTCTAGAAGCATCCTGTAATAATGCCATCTGCATATCCCACTGTGAAGAGCCTCTAGCCGTTCAGTTTCCGGATAAATACATAAATAAACAGCCAACAGACACATACAGTCTTAACTCAACACTACGATTTTATTTGTCGACAAAGAAAGATGAAATATTGGAAAAAGAAGGAAAGTAAATAATATCCTATCCTACTCATTATTATTAATGTTCATATAATCTGACTCAGAATAAACTTTTTATTATTGTGGTACCAACGGGCGACGTAATCGAAAATAATTACGTGCCCTTTGTTTTTTTATAAACACAATACCTAACTGAAGACTTATTAACTAGTGTATTTACTGTATCGACACGTTTGTTTGTACAAAATGTTAAAATTTTGAGCGTAATTTTCGATCATTAATCGCAGCAATCATCAGTGGTGATAATACCCATCTAAAACGTTGGATCGACGCCCTAGCTCTTCAGTGATGATGCAAGCGAATGTTGTTTTATACACCTTCTATGTCAATGCCCATTAACTATTTAGATAAGATTATTATATAAATATGTTGGATAGTCAATTTTCACATAATTTCACAGAACCTCATCTAGACCCAAACTAAGCATAATGCAAGTTTGGGACTAGGTAATTCTGTGTGAAAAACGTCCAGCATTATTAACTTAAATTCCGAGGAAGGAAAACTTTAGCTACTAAGCCCTATGGTATTGAAATGAAAACTCGATTCGTTGTTTTTGCAGATCAAAATTGCTAATGTGACAGATCTGCAAAAACAACTCGAGTTTTCATAACCATTTGATTATGGTTATGATATCTGTGGCTATGGGAACGAGACAATAGCACTTATTTTGCTAGGCATGGCGGTGTTCAAAAATTCTTAAACTTTAAATGGGAAAGTTTAAGCCGTGAAATGCCCTTTTCTATATATTTGGACTTTGTTTTGTCCGTAAAAAATAGTCCTGACCCATTGCCAATTAGCCAACTGGCTAATTAGTTGGCTTATTGGCCGGTATTAAAAAGTCATTGTTTAACACAACTTTAAAAAATATATTTTTTAGCAAACAAACAAGTACACAGTAATTTGTTAGTTTCCATTAATGGGTAAACAATAAATATGACACGACATCGACAGAACCAATATGATATCTTTCAACTGCTTTAGAAGCGACCCCAGATAACCCGAGCAAACTATCAAGCTTCGTCGACTCCTAGGTGCCATCGCGTACGATCAACTTCAACAATTACTTTGCTAGGTACATAGGTAATTACAATATCGGTTCCAGAAATTATATTTTAGGAAGTTGCATAATGTAATAAACCTAGCAATATCCTGTTACGAGATTTGCTGTATAGTTTAGTGGCATTTTTATTACTTTATTTTTACCAACAAGAGTCAGTACGACTCAATAACATAAAGAACTACTTTATTCAGAGCGATGCAATCAAGAAGATAAACGTCCCTTCTTTTAAGTGAGTCATTTTATAAAACCAGACTAATGGGTCGAGATGCAGATATGAAAACATTTCGTTTATTAAGAGTAGCTATAGCGACTTGAAAATCTCTGGAGATCAATTGAATGGTCAATAAGAAGTATAGCGCAAGGGTCACGGGAATCTTAATTGTTGCCTCGTATAAGAAAATAATTGCCAAAAAAAAACAAAGATCGCAAACCACTATCTGTTATTGGACTCCATGTTCACGATTCTAGTGAACATATTATTTGTTGTAATTAAACTGATAAGCATTTCAATAATAAGCTCATTCCAAAGGGAAATTTACTGCGAGTCGGTCGACTCGTGTCGATCATATAACAAAGATTTGTTGCATTGTGTCGAGAGCTCTGCTTCTGTGATGGATGATGACCGCCACGACGGACAATGGAGTGGCAGCAGCTGCCGGCAACCGGTTGCCGGCAGCACGATGTCACCCACCGCCCGATAACAAGTCGATTCTTATTTATGCGCTCCTCTTATCAAACATCTTACATACACATTGCTTCAATGCATCTTTGCACTACGTGGATTCTAATGAATCGTTGACACGTTTCGTTTGAATAAACCGTGAGTTTTCGAAACCTTACGTCTAGAAAACAGCACAAAAATAACAAATGCGCCTTTCAAGGATATAGGAATAGTTGAAACGACTTGCCTTAGATTGTCGAAGTTGAGTTTGAGCCTCGTGATGGAGAGGCCGAGCTCGCAGAAACTACGGTTAGAAAAGTCCGGGAGCTGCGAGTAGGATAAGTCGAGGCCGATCTTAGTCTCGGGGCTAAACTTGTCGGTGAGCGCGGTTGCAATCTCGTTGAAGGTATTGATCCGCTGGCAGACGACGAGGATGGTGCCTGTGCCGGTCTCTTCACGGCGGCAGGTGCATGGCGAGATCTCTCGGCGCATGGCGCAGTGCAGGCTGGCTCCGGCGCCGAGGTGGCCGGCCAGCGCGCACAGCAAAGCAACGGCTATCGCGTGCGCGTTTGTGATCATCGTGTGTGCCGTGCGGGACTGGGCGCGCTACTGTGCCGGGAGTTGGGAGCACGCGCCTGCCCAAGCCGCGCCGCGCCGCGCCGCCCGTGCCCGCGCGCCGCGCGATCACCCACCCCGCGCCCTGCGATGCAACACACCATCCGCCCGGCTAGGTGTAGTCCATTTTCTACCCACAAGCATTATATTCCAAGTTCTGTCCAAGTAGTCCACATTTTACCCCAAGCAAATTTTTTTTATATTTTTTTGTGCATTCTGCATTCTTCTCCGGGAGCGCTTCCCCGTCCGCCGTTCCGACAGTCGCTTACCAGCCTTTAGATCGCACCTTTACTACTAATCCGATAATATGTAGGCACCTACTTTGGTTTTGGTATTATATTCCAGCCACCAGCCATTATAAACAAATAAATTACATGAGTTTTCAAAAAAACTTGGTGAGAGAAAATAAATGCTTTATTTAAGTATTTATCTTTGGACAATCATGTTTCCAAAGCAGTTTAAAACCATTAAAAAACCATCGTTATCAAGGTTCCAGCCAGAACTCATAACCTTTTTTGACCCTGCAATTCTTGAAACTACGTTATACTTTAAGAGTTATAAGGGCCAAAAAGCATAAAATTTATACCTAAATAGTTTACTTGATCGCCTGAAAGGGATAAGCAACAGGAAAATATTAATAATACTTTGAAAGCCTAGCGATAGCCACAAACTTACGAATACAATGAATGCAAACGCATGGGGGAACTCAATGCATTTTAGTTAGTACCAAGGGCATGTGATTTGAATTTAGAATCAAAGAGGATTTTGGTTCTTGCTTTGAAGCGTCTCAATGTCTCAATGTAGGTATTCAGTTAAATCACTTAAAATCTTCGAAACTTCTTTCCACTTACCAATGTGTCAACAGTATCTATTTGCTAGAATTCTTTCAATTTACATAGGTAGCTAGGTTACCAGGTTTTCGAGGAGAAGATGTTAGAGTTCAATCGATATCTGAAATTGACGAAAAAATGACTCGACTCAGTTAATTTGTGAATATGAAGAACCATATGTTCTGAATTCAAATGAAAGAATGGAAGAATGGTCACTAAAAATATAATTGGTTAGACAGATTTAAACAAATATCAAATATAAAAAAAAAACTGGATCAGTTGAGCTATCTATAGATCGTTTGCAACGGTCTTTAGATAGCTAGCTGTTTCATCTGTATTTTTTGTATATACCTACTTGTACATAGTTGTATGAATAAATGTATAGTAATATAGTATTTATGTGTAAACAAATATTGTTTATGTGTGTAGGTATTATGTACTTGAAATTACTTCGGAAGTACCCCCAATCTCCACAACAAAAATTTGTAAATCATGTGTGCATAAACTTCGAGACCCCATGAGTGCCTGGGCAAGCCTTTGGCTGATTTTGGCCCGAGTTAACCATTACAATAACGTGTGGTTAAGTCTAATGTACGCTTTTTGACACATGTTTTCATAGGAATCTGTCATAATAATCAATGGTTATACTTGACGGTCCGGGTATTTTGTTGGTGAACTCAAGGCTTATTGTTAAGTCCATATTTTACATGATCGCCAAAAGTTTAAATCTACTAAAACTATCACGCTCACGACTATATTCCCTATGATGGTCATCGACGGATACATACTCAGTGCGTAGATCTTTGAGGATACCAATTATGGGGTAGTTTGTAATCCAGAAGAACTTTCTCCTGTGGTATAACTATTTGTCTTAAGTTCCTAAATATAAGTATCTAGAGTATATAGTAATGTATTTATTTATAAGTAGGTATCAATAATGACCTTATCGGCAGGCCAAGTTTGTGGAGATAAAGATGAACCCCTTATCGGAGATATTCCAAGTTCGCATTAGACTTTCATACCATACCCCCAAATTATTGATTTAGGTATAAATCAAAAATTATTTCAAGTGCATTTATTTGTTAGATATATACAGGGATTCAGAAACCATAATCCGAAAAGAAAGCAAAAATATTACGTACTTATAGAATAATATGCTTACTTGAACAGATTTATCTACTAACTTCTTGCTAAAGGCGGGCCTGTGCCAAATGTAATATTGGGCGTGCCTCTGACGACTTATTCCACAAATCCCCTTCACTGGTACTGGTTTGAGTACTGACTCAAAGGGGAAGCAAAGGGGATTTATGGACAATAGTTCCAGAAATACCCTGATCCATTTATTTACACTGTAATATTTTTAATTCAAATACAGATAACTATATTTAGGTAATCAGTCTGGATTACATACATGGGGTATGTAATCCAGACTCATTACCTAAATAGATTGGTATCCTCAAAGATCTACACACTAAGTATGTATCTGTCGATAAATATCATAGGGAATAAAGTCATGAGCGTGTTAGTTTTAGTAGATTTCAACTTTTGGTGATCATGTAACATAATTATATTTTGTTTACGGGTCTTTATTGCGTGTAAATTTTGTGACTGGAGTATATAAAACGACACTTCCCTACGCAGTGTTCTTTTCGCATATAAGCTAGCATCTCTAGTAATTCTGTGCATATAAGCAGGGGAAGCGCAGGCCACATAGCAAGCTAAGCTAACCAATCTCAGCTAGGTTCCACTGCCAATGGCAAGAGCTAAGCTAAGCCAACTAGCTCCAATGTGTGAAAAAGACAATAAGCTGGGATGTTAGATAAAAAAACTTTGGATTTTTTAATAGTGGATCTACTGTCATAAGATCAAATTAAAAGTTAAACTGTTTCTAAGCATTTCGTGCAAAAAATATAGTTCCATTATTGAATCCGTGCCGTTAAACGTAAAAACTACAGAACGGATTTTGATGACACTTTACAGTAATATAGATTATACATCAGAATAACACAACAACTTCGCCGGCATGGTACCCGGATAAAAAGTAGCCATGCCGGCGAAGCCGTGGGCAAAAGCTAGTTATCTATAAATAAAGAATATGAAAGAGGCATATTCACATAGTCTGCGCTGCAGATACAAATACTTTATTTACTCACTAGCTACTGCCCACGTCTTTGCCTTCGTGGTACCCAGATAAAGTATCCGATGAAAAGTAGTGTTCGTACGAAACGCATTCGCTCGACCGTTTTATCATCGACATACGTTGCAAAATTAGTGTCCACGAAAAGCCCTTTTGTTTTAACGGGTTAAATATAATAGCCTGTCCAACCACCCTGAAAGTCCATTATAAATAATAGTGTTTTTTTTTTTAAATCGCTTACAAGCTTTACCTCTTAACTCTAGAACCCTACATGGGGTGCTGGGGCACCCCAGGGCGGTTTGTTTTTTAATTCATTCTGTTTGTGTTATATCCACAGGTTTGAGTGTCTGTGTATTTTAGTTTAGTGCCACCCGCTATTGAATAATCAGGCTAGATTCGACAGTCTCATTGTGTGGACGTGTCAACGAGTGACGTGGAGTACCGAGGTACCCCAGTGTAGGAACAACGTAAGTATTTTTTTTCATGTATTATAGTAATTTTATCAATTTATTTAATGTATATGAATATTTTATATATTAATATTTAATAATGTATTAGTATTCATTTTAGTTTTTAATAAATTAAACATAAAAATATTTAGAAACAACTTTTTTTGTGCGTAGTGACATAATTTATTGTGTTATTTATCATTTTAGATGGATATCAGTCAGATATTGAATGATGAGGAAATGAATTATATATGACCATAAATCCGGCGATGAGGAAGATGAGGATGTGTCAAATTAAAGATAATTAACAGAAGATTCTGATAATGAACCTAATGGTCTCATATGATTTAGAGGGACGCTTCCTAAAGCCGATTTGGAGGAGGGATATAAAAAAGCCTATTACAGCGATCCTCAAAAAACCTATGGCTTATTGAAGTTCCATTCTTGTACTATATACCACGGGACGCTGCGACTTTTTTTTCCGGAAATAACAATAGAAAAAGCAAGAGAATGTGCGATAAGTGCAAAAAAACATTTTTTTTGGAGCACCAGGTGAAATAAATAAATAGTTTAGGGACTCTTACTCAAGTTGGTTATTATCATTAGGTAAATATAAAAAAATATAATATTGTCAATATTATCATTAAGAAAAAAAACAAGTGCAAGATGTACCCTGTGTAAAAAAGAAGTCATTTCTTATCAACTAATTAAAAAAAACATTAAATGTATAAATTCATGTGATTCGCTCAAATCACTTTCACGATACAATGTAGCCACGGTCACAATAATCATGATGTGTAGCTAATGTAATAAGTACGTAAAATATAACGGTCGTGATTCTCCCCCCGTGATATAACAGTGAAAAAAAAAAACTTCACGGCAGGTAAATAAAAGTAGCTATAATTTCCATGTCTAGAGTTCAACGACTTAATATGAACGGTCGTGCCAATCACAGACAGATTTCACATAGCCACAGCCGGTTACGTGCTACACATAGTGCGCTACAAAAAACAACATATACAAAATCAACATCGCATTCAAGTTAGTCGACTAAGTTGCATAGAATAAAAGTATATTTCCAGCTATTACTTTCCCTCAATTTAACTTTGTAAAGATGAAAAGTATGCGTAGATATTAGCTTGGTGATGGGTCATTTTACACCCTGTATAGGTATTCAGTACGTAGATCAATGAAGATGCCAAGTAAGTGGTATTCAGTGGCACGTCCAAACATTATTTTCGGAACAGGTCCACGTTTTGCATAGAGAGCAATCCCTTTAACAGAACGCCTTATTGGAACCAAAACCTTAGAACTTTTGGTTCTCGTCTAGAGTATGTCTCACTGTTTTGTGCACTTTTTAATGCACATAGGTATACAACTTTCAATGGAACATTTATTGTTTCCCGTCAGGGTTCAAACACGCGACCCCTGATCGAAAGTTGGGGTCTAACCCAATAAGCTAGGACGATTCATAAGAATCATATTACCTACTGATGCATACTTTCGCATTAATAATATTATTGATCAGTTTGATCAGGTTTACGTAACCAGTATGTATGATGAGATTAATTAACATAACGATACTTTTTGAGCTGACCACAGACTAGATGACTCCATCGGATGGGTACACGGATTTAGAACAAGTTTTTACACCAAAAATATCATGAAGAATCGATGATATCATATTACCAGCGACATAAGGAGCCGAAGAGAGTATATGCATTTACCATAAGAGGATGTTTCTTAACTTTTTACCATTACTATTTTATCTGCGAAACGAATCCGAATTATATTCGGGTTTTTGCGATCGGACTTGAAGTCATACAGTTGATAGGTTTTAGTTTGTGTTTATCGCCCCTAGTCATTAGGGGGCGCTGCAATCGAGGAAAGTAAACACGTTGGGAATTTTCAAATTTTACAAAAAAATATTCGATTTAGATTCTCAAACCTAAGGGGGTCTCCTAACCTTCATCAGTTAAGGAGACACGTAGGTACTAACTAAATAGAAGTTACTCGTATTATATAGGTACCTACTGTAAATATTTTTCACATTGGCAATCATTCCTTTAAGCGTGAAATTCTTTAATACATAATATTCGACGTATTACGTTCCTCACCGACTGTACACTCATGTGTCTTTATCGAATATTATGTATTGAAGAATGTAACGCTTAAAGGAATGCTTGCCAATGTAAAAATATTTACAGTAGGTACAGTAGGAATCAGCTATTTTTTATATTATAATAAAAAAATAGGCACTAACGCACACTTACCCACTCACACATATATTATGTAGTAAACGCACACACGCGTGATTTATCTTCGTTAATTAATTAGGTACTAGCTAAATAAAAATAAATGAAATTAAAAAGTGTAATGTAGGAAAGGTTAATTCATTTACGTCAAAAAGCATGCAGATCTGTATAATTTCTTTCAATAAATAAAATAATATACCTATCTTTAAAACTTATATAGGAATTGATAGAGAAGCAAACATTCTGCAATGCCTCAAAAAAAAAAACAAAAAAAAAACAAGCTATTTCTTATTATTTTCGGCAAACCTTTCATTTGATACCCATTTCATGGGTGCATACAAAATATTGGTCCGGCATCTTTGGGAGTTCACCATATTGGATTTAGAATTATGTCACTGAGCTAACCGTGCATTGTCATGTAATCCAAACGTGTTATGTATAATTTCAGCTTAATCGGTTGGGGATAACTAGTTTAAAATTCCGTTGCAAGGCAAGTACAAAAATAGAAGATTGTAAAAAGGTAGGGGTTGGTAGGGGTTATTCGCTGTAAAAGGAAGCACACTCCATATTTCAACTTTCTAGCTTCAGGGCATAGGCTGTGCGTTGATAACAGAAAAAGGCTTGTTGTTTTATAAACCCACTAGCTTCTGCCCACGGCTTCTCCAACCGCACCCGGATAAAAAGTAACCTATGTGTTATTCTGATGTATAAGCTATATTACTGTAAAGTTTTATCAATATCCGTTCAGTAGTTTTTGCGTGAAAGAATAACAAACATACATCATCACAAACTTTCGCGTTTTTATAATAGTAGTAGGATACACAGAATATCCAGCACAAATGTGTAAACTATGCATATGAGTCCTGTCCTGTCCTTGCGGGGCCTGAAATTACCTGCATGATGCTGCCTACCAGGAAATATAAGTATAATAAGTATCTACACGTATTCCAAACGGAAGAAACATTTGAAATAATGCAAATGTTAAGGACACATATTATATATTATTTTCTATGATTAAAATTACAATATTAAAAATACGCATACCTACTTAATGTATTTATTATAATTTTGCAACCTTTCGTATTCAAAGTTCTACTTCATTATGCTCAACATACAACGAAACAAACACGCGCACGACTGTATTCACCATGATCGGCATCCTCAGATAATATATAATAAAAAAAAAAAAATTAGCCTTTACTTGCCGACCGTTACATACGAAGTTATTTATCTATGCTTACATACTAATTATATTATTACATGTTCTATACAAGCTCTGCTTAGTTTGGGGCTAGATGAAGCTGGGTGAAAAATACCCTCTTAAGGGTAGAATTTTCCAAATTCCTTTCTTAGTGAAGTAGGGGACATCATTAAAAGGATATACCCTCCAAGTTTCATGCTTCTAGGACTTATGACTTAGGCTGTGCGTTGGCTGATCAGTCAGTAAAGGCACAGTTTTATATATTTAGATTATATATTATATAAGAAGATCAAGGTAAGAACATTTTACTAGGACTGAAACTAGGGCGACGGAAAGGATCATCTACCACTTAAAATGAAGGGGGGCGCATGATTGCAAACTAGTTCAAGGGTGGTACACACAAAGGGATTTAACGTCAAAGTCAATAGGTTTCTATTTATGGAAATACACGGACTATATAAAACCGTCATTTTAATATTTTTTATGACATTAAATGTCAAAACACCGACGTTATTTGATAACGGGAAATTAATTAAAAGTCCATTATCAAATTTAATCATCCATTTCCTCACCCTCAAGAGTGGGATATTTATATTTTTTTTATAGGCCCATTATAAATATAAAATTGGTTCACAATAATTAGCGAAGATATCGCGAAAATACACACAAAAAAAGACAGACTAATTGAGAAACTCCTTTGAAGTAGGTTGATTTGAATTAAATGGCGATATTCACAAAACACTTGCAGTTCCAAGTTTACGGTTTCTATCCTGCAGGTATTCTATCATCAGACTCATCTCATATGCTCACGTTATTTTGCTTACTCCTTCGAATAAAAAACAAAAGAATAATCGCCCACAAAAAATGTTTCCGCTAGTTTCTTTCCATAAGATGATGATGTTTATTAAGTTTTTCGGGATAAATAGTAATCCCTCCGGAATAAAACATTTATGGGACGGAACTACCTTGAGATCATGCTCTATTAAATAACAAAAACATTAAAATCGGTTAACAATTGGCGAAGATATCAGGTAACAAACACACATCATAAAAAATAACATACAGCCGAATTGAGAACCTCCTTCTTTGAATTCGGTTAAAAAGATGATATTTTTAATGTTTTATGGGTTAAATAGCAATCCCTTACAAATAAAACATTTATGGGACCAGCTAGTCTACAATGTATAATGTGTGATTTGGCCATAATATAACGATAAGTATCAATTAACTCAGTAAAATTATATCGGAAATATCTATATTTATATGTTTCACGGCTTAACCGTTGAACCATTTTTTGATGAAATTTGATATGGACATAGTTTGAAGCCTGAAGACGGTCATACGATACTTTTATTAATATACCATGCGGGCGAAGCCGCGGGTTAGCTAGTTTTCTATATACCTAACAACAAAATAATCATGAAATTGGCTAACAATTGGCAAAGATAACAAGCAACAAACATACGCAAACTAATAAATTACAGCCAAATGTAGTCCTCCGATGTTATTTTGAGTAGGTTAAAAAAAACGTTAAAGTGTATTTACGCCAGACAGGCAGACATGCGGCCATGAATTAACTATAAGCATTCCGTTTTTGTCATGGCATAACTCGGAACTCTAAAAACATAGAGCTTTATTCTATGTTTTTAGAGTTATCATGATCTTTCATGATCTTCATGATCATGATTTTTTCATGATTTTCATGATCTGCAAAAAAAAAAGAGAATACATTCATTTAACACACTAAATTTTCCTATTCTGAAGTTATAATATCAAATACCTACCTTATGTACTCGTAGTTCCTGATACTGATAACAAGGGAATATGAGTGTGGGCGTCAGCAAGTACCTACTTGCTAATAGATAATAATAATATGTATGGTATGTATGTTGGGTGTATTATAAATTTGACGCATACGTACCTACCTACTCATATCCACATTCGTAGGCATGCAGCTAACAGAATTGCTACCTACATAGTCTTGACAAAGGTTGTGACCTCTGCCCGACCAAAAATGAATTAATAATCTGTGAACCGGTTGGTGAGATGGAAATATTTCAATAAGTTCATAGATTTAAGTCCGTAAATAAAAGCAGCTATTATTATTTTCATTAATCAACATTCCGCTACTTACCTAGGAAAATATTATTCATCCGATATTGCATAATACTTCTTAAACGTTCAGTTTACATAATAAATTATACATGTAACATAGTACCTACCTATACGTTTTGTCTGAAAGAAACCCAACCTCGAATAGGGTGTTTTCCTAAAAGATAAACAATTTTCAGAGCACCAAACTGAGCACCTGCTTTGGGTCTCGGTTTGGTAACAGTTTCTAATATTAAAAACTATTTCCTTCAAAGAAGTGGCTTCTAGTGATGGGGGTGTGCATTGTTTCATTTAAAGACCACCTCATTAAATAAAACCAATTTATCAAACTAAACAAAAGTTTTATTTTGATAATGACAATAATTTTTAACCTTCAAGATCAATTATTATTGTGAAAATCGTTTTTCATATCTGTAAATATTCTACGATAAACACATAGGATAAGTTTTATATAGCAGTTATGGTATTAATATACAAAAATCGATATTTTACTCCGACACGGACTTTTTTGTACCAAGCTCAGTTTGAGAATAGGTTAAGTGCGATAAGTTCGGTGCTCTTTTGGGAATACCTCTAGAATAGACTACACTCAGTGTAACTGCCACGCTATGGAATGTCGAAGTAACATGCCTTAGTTATAATTCTATATTAAACTTGCCTCTACTCACGGCTTCATCCGCTTGATAAGCGAATAAAACGTAGCTTATGTGCTATTCCAAGTCTCGAACAGGTATAGCCTGTTCTAAATTTTCATTTCAGTTCAGCCGTTACGGAGAAATTTTGCAACAAAAACATCCAGACATCCAAACTTTCGTATTTAGTAGGATAGTATTGCCTTAAGTATTGGTACTTAATTGGAATTTTATCGTCAAAACGGTGAAGTAAAACATCGTTTGGAAACATTTGAAGGCATCTGTTTTCCAAAAAAGAGGGCATAGGCTAGGAACCTGTCACGTGGAACTAATTGCAAAACACGGCATGTGCCAAATGTAATGGTTGGACTTCCTTCTTACTAACCCTTACAAAGTAGTCTCAAAGATTAGTACTTATCTGAGTATGTCCATCTCATGAACTCATTAACTACAATAAAAAAAAATCTTTTCTCTGAAAATTCTCTGATCGTATTTCATAGAAATACAGTTTTTTTTAAACTGCTTACTTTGAAATTCAGAAAATTATGAACCTTAAAGTACAATATCGGCTTTATATGTTTTACGCAAAGAATATTTTATTAGTACTTTTAATTTTCAGACAAGGAATTAGTTATATTGTGTTCAGTATTAAATGGTATTTAACTTTAACGTAAGTACGTATCAAAAATCAAAATTCAAATCAAAATCAAAAAGTTTTTTTATTTGTATTATAGTACAATTAGATGATAAGGATTGGGATCTCTTCTTTTAAGTTGAAATAACCTGTGTTAGAAGAGTCTGTGGTCTATAATAATATTTTAAAACTGAGTATAAGTAAGTAATGAAATGGGAGACCTGTCTATTACTCTGTAACTTCATTATACAAATGTAGATATATACTTTTATGAAAAGTGTAGATACCTATTAAGTTTAGGACGAGAATTCGGTGTAAATTATGTTAATGTTTCTGGTATAAGAGACAGGTATGTAGTAAAAAGGTCAACCTCATTTTTCAATCCTGGGAGTATTTTACCTCAGGCGATTGCTTAGGTTTTTTGTTTGTTTGTTTGCTTCCAATTATCTAAAAAACGGTTGCCTAATCTCCAATTGAAATGCGGTTCATTGTAATCTATTTCTATCACCTCAATGATGGTTCTTAAAAAGGTTTAATCGCCATAAATCACAAAAGATATTTTTAACGTAATTTTTAAAGAGTTTACTTCTTATTTTACTACGTTGACTATGTTGATTTTTAGGGTACCTACCATTTACCAAATTTTCTAGAACATTTTATTTTGATTTGAAAATCGTAATCAATTTCGGCGGGAAGAGGTTTCCAGAGAGGTGATAGATAGACTTTGCATTTATTTGTGTTCTTCAAAAGCGACAGAGCCGTTTTCTCGAGCTTATTTGTACAGACAAAAGAAAAGCATCCGTAGCTCATTGAATGGTATGGTTTTGCTTTAGTCTCAAAACATCATGAACAGAATATTAAGAGCAATCTAAGGATTTCCAAACTCTATAAGCTTTTGCCTATTGTAAGTACAGGAACAGGAGCGTAAACATTTTATATTGTGTAGAGCGCGTTGATGTCTTTTGTTTGGGACACAAAAGCACTAGCGAATTTGTTTTTAAGATTTTCGGTATCAAACTGATTGTTTTTTTTTTATTTCACACCAAGACCAAGACCAAGATTTGTCAAAAGTTTTTTAGAGATATTTATTTAGATCTCAGAGCTCGTATTGAAGTCGGTCATAAAAATATTCTTTAAATCTGATTTCTTAGGCTTCTTCAATTCACTAAACAAAAATTATTTTGATGGTTTTCTTCCTACTTATTTCAATGATTTTTCCTAGGTCTCAGCACACCAAATTTCAGTCCTTTTTTTGTATTCACAACCACATACTAGTATTTCATTCATTAATAAGTACCTGCGTGAAACAGCGCGTGTGTAAATAAACGGATTTTTCGTGAACCCGGCAACATAACCTTGTGGGTTCAAAGACGGGTTAGCCGGACCCGCGACTGGTATTTAAGGCCCGAAACAGGTGCTCACATGACACTTACCGCATCACTTGTTACCGAGCACGTCGGGAAGTGAGCATCATGCAAGCAATTTGGGTAAGTCCCTGCGTTTATATATTTTATTATAAAAAAAACAAGGAAGTAGAGATGGTATTTACGAAACAAAAATCTAGATATGATAAAATAGTGTTTGTGCTTTTTTATAATTTCACAGTTTGAATGGTGAAATAAATAATAATTCTTGAAAATTTCAAAGAGTGACTCACGACAACAACTTATACAAAAGCTACATATTTATTTTTTTACGCAAAAAAATCACACGGATTTATTGTCTCTTCTGGAAGGTGCGAGTACCGAAAGGTTTTAAAAAACCAGTCTCGTGTAAACGATGTGTACAATATCCGCATGTAGAAGGGGATTATCGCTTCATCTTTGAGTATTGTGTCTGTATTTTTTGTTGTTTTAGTTGAATTTAAACGCTTGAGTGCGAGAATCGACTGTCACCATCGATAAACGCATGTATATTCTCGTCATAAAGCGTGCGAGAAATTATCGTCTTTCAGTGTCATATTTTTTCCTTTTTAGTTACCGCACACTTTTTGATGCACTACGGCAAAAGTGACATTTATGCACTCATTAGTTTCATAGAGTCTTGAAATAACTTTTATACTTAACCAAGCCCTTGTCTGGTGATGGTCTTATAGAATTTAGATCTAATAGAAGAGTCACCAATAGGTAAAAATGTGTTAAGTCACAAAATCAAAGCAATATTTATATTTTCAATGCCAAATATTGGGATACTATCTACTTATTAAAGTGCATAATATCACATTATAATCATTGTATCACATTAGTGATAACTTTATAAATATTTTGGTCTGATTTTTAAGGTCTTTATAGTTTAACTTAATCAGCTTAAATAATATATATAATAAGTGTTATTATTATATATATATATATAATAATAATATTATATATATATATATAATAATAATACGAACATAATAACAAAAATTTTAATTTAATTTTTTTTTTCAACGACCCCCAGCACAGAGTCTGAATTGATCCTGAAATCAGTCAATCAAGTCACTTCAAATGAAACGTGACCATTAAACAGTTTATTTATTTTAATTTATAAAGTTAATTTAATTAATTTGAAATTCACTTAATTTACTTTGACTGAATTATTTTTGAACTATTTAAAAGCGAGTTATTTTTTTTATGCAAAGCGAACTTATTTTACTTTTGTTAACCATTTATCATCACTTTATTATATAACAAAATACTAGGCTCTTACTACGTCTGTAAAAAAGTGGGGAAAATATTATCTACTTACTTAAAATAATATCTAGTACTTCGGCACAAACTGAGATCTCGCGATGTTCAAATGGTCAATAGAATCTTATACTAACTGTGTTTTTATAGCATTAATGTTATTATGTGATTATCTAGTTTTGAACACGTGCGATAGGAAAAAGCTTAAGATCATGCAAAGAGCATTGTTGCTCTTGCATTGCGATATATAATCCGTAACGATGAAATCCTCTGAAAAGCTTATCATTGCATTGCATTGTATTGCTCTTAGAATTAGCAAATTGAAGTGGCAATGGGCAGGCCATTTAGCTCGTAGATTAATTGCAATAAGAAATACCTCGAATGGCGACCACAAACCGAACGGTGCAGTGTATAAAGGCCCTCCACCCGAAGAACCGATGTCATCTTAAAGGTTGCGGGAAGTCGGTGGATGGAGGTGGGCTAAGATAGTCTGTTACTGGCGCTGTTTATGGCTCTTTAGGGGTCTATTACCTAATTCTGTCTATGGTTTCATCCGTGTAGGGCCTGGATACAAAGTATCCTATGTATTATTATAGGACTCGAACTAACCTATGCGATATACGATTCAAATCAGTTCAGCCAGCCTGAAGATGCTTAGCAACCAAGATTAGAAGATTCATCATTACTTTCGGTAATGATGAATCTTCTAATTTTAGTATAGGATTGTCGAAAGAAGCTTAAAATATAGGAAGGTCAGGATAGGATGTATTGGCGTAGGCACGTGATACAGGTAGTAATTAGTACATCCACCTAATTAGTACAACTATTAATTCAAGAACAAATGGAAAAACAATTATGCACTGCTTCAACTTGTGGAATGATATGCAAATCTGTATAGTTTGTCCCATCGAGGTTTATATTTTGGATTAATATAAAAATCTTGATAATGTCGCTATTATGAGCGGTCGCATAGATGGTTGCGGCTTAGACAATTTTGGTCTTTTGATTGTCATCAATACCTATCGGGAATACAGTCATGAACAAGTTTTTATCAATATCATTTCTAAAGTACACGTTAACAAAGCCTCACTCCTATTTTGAACTACTTATCAATATAAGTAGTTCAAAATATGATATTGTAAGCCTACATGTCGAAAATTGAAGATATTGCAACTGTAAACTTGGGGTACCTGCACTGGCAACACGCTTACTAATATCTCATCTAAGTTAAGTGGTTATCTTGACATTGAAACTTAGCCATTCTGTGGGAAACTAGAATAAGCTCAAGTTTGATGACTTCTTGTCGGATAGCCAGCGCGCTCAGCCAATTTACATAACTCAACTAATTTCATTGTGAAAACGGCTTCGTGTATGTTAAAGTTTATGGAATATCTACATAATGTAGATAACAAACAGCTATAAGTCGCTCTTATTTATCTAAATTTAGAAGTATAACTAATAGAGATAGAGGTGGAAAACTTTTATCAAGCTGATAAAGTTATGAAGTGATTTTATAAGGATTAAATAAGGATGCCATAAGGCAGATAGTAGGTGCGGTCCGTATGAGTGGATCCGCAGGCAAATGTTAGTAGAATGATGTTTTGTGTAATATCCGCCTCAACCAGTTGTCCTTGATAATTTCTCCATGACTCGCTATATTAAACACTATAATATCCAATAATTAAATATCGAATAAAATGCCATAGCCATTTATATGCCAAAATAACTATTAAAATAGTCGCAGGTCAAGTTAAGAAGGATCCTTATAAGTATTGACTATAATGTCTGTATGGATTTAAATAATGATTATGTTAATTTAATTTTTATTGGGAAGGCACAAAGTAGTTATTCTAATCTGCTAACTTTTTTATACGTACCTATTCTACATGGAAACCACTATTTTCCAAGCACTTATTATGTAAATCCAAGCGATTTCGTGATTTCTTAAAATAGTGCTTCCTAGTTTCTGATACTATTCCGGTGTATCTATGATCTAAAATGTCCAGGATTCGCTTAATCATTCTAATAAAAATAGTGTATCTAAGACTTGCTATCCTTGACATAAAACTAAACTAACCTTGTGTTTCATAAAATCTTCATACTTATAATAACTAATACATTAGCAATTTAATAATGCATTGATATGAACGTTTTAGACAAGCGATTAAACATTACCTACCATCCAACGTTTCATCAGTGTGAATAGTTTAGGTACTGCAATGTGGGTTCATATACCAACATTTTTTTCTATGGATATGAAACACAATCTATAAATGATATATCAGGAACTCAAGTCATCTGTAATTTCAGCTTCAAACTAATATATTCAAAGTACCTACTACAATTTGAACGTGAAATATACAAAAATCACTAATGTCGGAGGTTTTGTAAAATGTCAATAGAAATATGGTAATGAATGAGTAGGAAACTGGACTATGGCAAAAATTTACTTATTAAGAATATACGGATATTGTTTCACGTTATATGGAGGTATCATAATAGATGCTACCTTGAAACGATAAGTTTCGATTATATTTATTCAGATTGTTTTAAATCAATAAATTATTGATGCTTTTGTACGAACAAACCTAACTACCAGTGGGTGGTCATCGGCACGTCGAAACATATTATTTTTTAAATGTATTACATAGTAGGTAATAACAGAGGTTACCTACTTACGTAAGTAATAATGGGTGGCCTATTAACCACCAACCTGCTTTTTCGGGTATTTTTGTAATGTGGTGACATGCCGCTTAGCAGTCGTTAAACTGGTTCTCGAAACGTCTCAAAGGTTGAGATGAAGTTTAGAGGCTGGGACTTTCCAGGAAGAGTTTCCACTTAATTACGTATACCTATTAGGTACTATATAGAAACTTACCTACCTTACCCTATACCAGAAAAACGCATTTGTGTAAACGCAAATCACTAACAGTGTCTCAAAAATCTTAGTTTATCTTCGGAAATCATGACATGTCTTAGGTCAATATTTAAGGTTACTTGAAGTTATCCGGAAGCGTGGTACCTACCAAGTTCAAGTTCATTGTACTTGCATCGCTGATCCAAGCGGTAGTATCGTTCTGGGCTACATTGCGCAATACGAGCGCCCTCCGCCGGCCGTCGAGCCTTCATGTTCCCATGCTGCTATGCAACCACAGACTAGTAAGAGAAACTACGTATGCAACAGAAGCGCACGAACTTGCACTTTCTCTTTAATAAAAAACCTACTCTCAAATCATTTGTAGAAAGGACGAAACTAAATAAGGTATGAGGCTTTACGAAAATAGCGGTAAATTTAAAATACCTAATAGTCTAGAAGTTCGTCCGACAAGTACCTAAACGGCCAATTTGCCAACTGCAAGTTGTAAGTAGTATAATCGCAAAAAAATAATCTATAAGTGATAAAACTACATCTTTTACGGGTGCTGTCAGACCAAGCTTTTTGATAAATTTAATGATTCTATGTGAACGGGAAGTACCCTTGATAGCTTTGATCTATTTGCGAGTATCATAATATGTCGCATAAATGACCGTATTTTTTATTGCGTTGATTAAGAAACTATTTTTTTTGGTATACTATTAATTGTTATGTGGTTCCTATATTAATACTTACGTTATAGGTACAGAGATATCTTGTGCGTGTTCTGAAAAGTACCACAGTCAACGAAATACGAGAGTGCCTACGTCGCCCTCTAGACATACATACTGGTAGAGCATCGAGTTAAGTCGCAGACAGGTGCCAAATAAGCACAACAAAAAGTTTCCAACGCAAAATAAGCATAGATCGCGGCACTTATGACGACCCCACGCCGGCAAAAGATGCGAAAAAACACTCATTTTAACTTTTACTTTATCAAACGATAACTTTTAGAAAATGTGTAACAACAAGGTTCGTTAGAATAACTCTTCTAAATCAATATCTGATAGATGATATCAGATTTTTTTTTGAAATGGTATTTTAGAATAACTTTGTCAAAAATGACATATCAATAAATCTTTATAGAATCGTGTTTTGGAAACAAAACAACAAGATTCTTGGTAGGTGAATTAGAACATATTATGTTTATCCTAATACCACATATTTAACTAAGACAAGCCCCTTAAACTCATAACTCACCTATGTAACCAAGTAGACCCTATAGTTTCTTGCGTAGGTAATGTGGTCTTCGTAGAAAACAGACTATACCAAAATGACCAAAGCATGACTTCATAACATATCAACTTCGAGGTACAAAGTTTGAGTAGGTTTACCTATTACATCATGCGTCGTATAAATATAATGAAAATTCCGTGAACGCTCTGTTGCAACATCTCAGTAGCTATAAGCCCTAAGAAAGCATGTTGGTATAAGACCGGTCCCGTTTGGCCGCTTCGTCGCCCTCAAACTGGTGCAACGGAAGCAACACACAACTCAAGATTAATAAACTATGAAATCTAATACGACAATAATAAAGCAAAACAGAATCAGTGCACTATCAACTAAATTAACAGGTTGGCAAAATTAAATGCAGTAGGTTTCGTATACTTACCTTTTATGTACTACCTATAGTAATCGAATTCTTCGACAATTGAATGGTATTTTTACGTGTTATAATTAAGTATCCCAGTTATGGAATTTCACTTTCTTTTTTTTACATCCTTTTTGTCTTGTTTCAGGTTTTAGCAATTCTCGCTGTGGCGGCAGCTGATGTTAGCCACCTTGGTTACCACTACAATGTGCCACAGCCATCATACGGTGTACCTTCCTACCAAGTAGGTGGCAGCAGTAGCCATTACCACTCAGGTCTTGCAAGCTCCGGACCTAGAGTCAGCTACAAGGGCACGGAAGGCCAATACTTAGGATCTTCCTTCAGCCGCGGCGACCAAGGTGCACCTAGCCACCTCACGGGGGATGTACAACTGTCTGCCAGCACTCTTAATGGTGGTGTAACCTCTGGTTTCGGAAGCGGCTTCGGCAATGGGTACGCTAGCGGCTATGCCAGCAGATACAGCAGTGGCTTGAGCAATGGATTCGGTAGCGGAGTAGGCGGTGACTCCAGTTCAAGCAGCGGCCAATACTACCAAACCTTAGGTGGGCCCAGTACCGTGCAACCCATTTATCTTAGTGGATCTAACGAATACCAAAATACCAATTATAATTCAGTCGAGAAATACCAAAAGTTCTACCAAGTGCAGTCTAATGAGCCCGCTCAGGTATACAAGCACTTCTACGTCCACTCCGCTCCCGAAGAGCCAGAGCTACCAAAGCCTCGCACGCCCATCGTACTCGCTCCGCCCCAAAAACACTACAAAATCATTTTTGTCAAGACTCCGAATGTGGACTCGCACTCATCTCAAATTGTGCCGATACAGCCCCAGACCGAAGAAAAAACCATCGTTTACGTTTTAGTCAAGAAACCTGAGGAGCACCATGAAGTCGTAGTTCCTAAAGTAGAGCAGAAACCCCCAACCAAGCCCGAGGTATACTTCATCAAGTACAACAACAAAGAGGACTCCCAGTCCGTGATCAACAACATCGTCAATGACTACAACAAACCCGGACAATCCGTGTCTTATACTTCCGGTGGCTCTGAGGGCTCCCCCGTCGTTTCCGGACTTCCTTTTAGCCAGTCGAGTGGTTCTGGATACATCTCTGGCAGCTCTGGGCTCTCAGACTTCCCTAGCTCTAGCTTTTCCACCTCCACCTACTCCAGCGGAGGAATCTCAAATGGCTTCACGAAGTTCCCTAGCAGCTCTGGTTTCCCCACAAGTGGTGGTTCTTCTTTTACCGGTAGCCCCTCCAGATTTTCAACGGGCTCCAGCGTCCCCATCACTGACCTTTTCAACGGGTATGGAAGCTCCAGCGACTCTAACTCTGGTCTAACCAGCGGCAGCAGTTCTAACTCTGGCTTTTCCAGTAGTATTGTGTCTTCATCAGTGAACTCTCAGTCATTTGGCGAGAACACCCCTGGGTCCAGCCACACTAGTAACGATGCCGGTGCAGCAGCCAGCTCTATCTTTAGCGGGGTTTCACCTTCATTCAGCACCACTACATCAGGAGCGGTACAAGATGACACGAATATCGTTTCTGCTACTCAGGGACTTCCCCACGAGGCTTACGGAGTACCTAAATTCAGGATAGCCTAAATATTAGCTTTAACTATTTTTGTTGAAGCAAATTAATAAAGGAATGAGCATGTGAATAAAGATTATAGTAAAAGTTTTGTGTTGATTATTCAAATTCCGTCTTTACGGGTCCCTTAAATTGGAACTGGAACGAATAGCAAGAGTTTATTTTCTCGTCTCTTTACTATTTGAATGATTTTATAAAACCGGCTTCCCTAAACCGGAATAATAATAATGAATAGTAGGTATAAATTACGTCTATAATTATATTTTATAATAATATTATAATATCTGTGACACTACATACATACTTGTACTAACACATACTTGTAGGTCTGTCTCACTAAAGCGTTCTTCGGAGTCTGGTTAATATGGATGTACCGAAGTGATACATTCTTGGATCATTTTTGTTCTTGGTATTAATTAATTAGCTCATCTTGTAAGAGACGTTCTTGAGGTTGTATTGTTTGCAGCTGACACGTGTCTTTTATTTAAATCAAAGCAACGACAAACTAATTTTGACGATGTAAACAATGCACAATATTTAAGATTATAACAGCTACTTCCACACCATTATATCGTATGGTATACTTCTGTGGGGGAGTGCTGCAGATATAAATACCGTTTTTTTGCTGCGGAAGAGGGCTGTGCAATCTATAATATGGGCCCCAGAGAATCACTACACCAACAGTTTAAAGAAATAAATATAATTATGTAATGACATTCCCTTGTGAATAAATCTGATGTATGTACACACCTTTGCCACTTGTAGACTCCATAAAGTTAGGAAATCTTTTGGGCATGGTATACGCTTTAATAGCAAACTCCAAGATATATACACAAATTTACGATCAACAAAATCTGATTAAAAAATTAAAACCATTATTAAACAAAACTTTATAAAAAGGCATATTAACTTTAAAATATTTAATATGCCTATACTATAAAATATTTGACCTTGACTTTGACTTTTTGGTACAAAAAGTACTTAGTTTGATCTGCTGTGACGGACGGTGACGACGGATGTTCTTGAGTTTCTGCCACACGCGTCGTTGGCTGATAACTAAGTTCTGGGTAAACTATTTAGTTTAAATAATAAGACGGGATGACACTCTTTCCAATAAGAAACAAAAGTAAAATAGCCAACTAAAAATGTTTCGGCTAGTCGTGATTCCATAAGATGATGCTGTTATTTGAGTTTTACGGGAAAAGTAGCAATCCCTCACAAATTAACCTTCGGGCCACTTCGGGATCATTATCTATACAATAACAAAATAATCATCAATCTCGGTTAACAATTGGCGAATAAATCAAGTAGCAAACATTTAAAAAATACAAACAAATTGAGAACCTCCTTCTTTTTTTGAGTTAAAAATAGGAATAAGTCACTTTTTTATATTCGTTACGATTTACTCAACATAGTATTTGTTATTGTACTCTTAAAACCAAAAAGTTTATTTTGAGTTACTCACATACCTTCTGAGCTAAGAAACCTGAAATAACAAACAAATAAATTATGGGCTTATCGCAAACTAAATACCTACATACTTATTATTAATATAATACAGGATTCATCAATAACTAGGCAATTGAGGCAAAAATAGATCAGCAATTTCCGAGACATAAACAACAATAAAATCGTAGAAGTAGATAATAAAATGATTAGGTCGGTACCTAGGACCTATTTTAACATTATAAAATGACAGAACCGTTCACCTATATAACCAATCCAAGTAATAAGGCCCAATTGCACCTACTAAACTTTGACAGTTCCTAAGTTGATGATCGTTGACAAGTTTCCATGTGTCAACTGTCATAGGTAGGTTATGCACTAAAGTAAAAGAGCAAAGTTTTTGCTTTGCTCTTTAACTTTAGTGCAGACGGGCATAAGAGTTTCGTGTTGTAGGTAAGTATAACTATCAGCGAAGGTACACTGATATAGTATCATCTGTATCTTATAAATTCCTCTGTATGTTGGCCTTTGTAGCCGGGAGACGGATCTTACCGTTTAATTCGGACGGATGTTTGTAGGAACAAATTATCAGTCGTAAGTAGGCACCGATTTTTACACAGCTTCAACAGAGTAACGCAGCTTCTGATATCTGAGTTGGCACATTATTGGAATTTTAATAGCTAGTCCATCCGCATAACGCTGTTATCTTGATTTGTTTAGCTTTCAAAATACCGCGTCGGCTAATTTATTCGAAGTAAATGTTGATGGTAGTATTTCATTCACGATATGCATTGTTTATGAATGGGGGGTTCTATTTTGAGGCAACGGCGCGTGATGGCACGATATTGAGCATCGCGGGAGCTCAAGTTGTTATTCGCAAATGCATTTGCTTGGCAGAGCCGTATCGGGATTCCATGGTTATTAGGCAAAAGGGGCCTCTTACCAGTAATAGTACCTTCATTTTTTTTTTAGCCCAAAACAGAAATGAGAAAATAAAATTATGTAGGTAACCCAGTGAAGGAAAATAAAAAAAGTTAGTGGTGGGGTTCATCCTTACCTACTTAGCCGATCGCCCACACGAAGGACAATTTGTCAACATTGATGAAGATCTAGGAAGACATACTCTAATTGGTTGCTATAACTACTTTTTAAAACAGAATAATAATTATTAAACTATCTACATAATATTAAAATAGGAAAAAAAATACTGTTCTCTACCCAAAAAACTGGCGATATTTCCTTGTTGAATAACAATGCTAATTTTCTGACCGAGGTAAGCGCAAGCCCTTTGGTCATTGGTTTCGTCCATCAGCCGCTCCGAATTTCCCCTGAAAAGGAGCCACGTATCATTGCCCCACGGATTAAAGATTTCCACTGCAAAAGGCAGAAATATATATCCATCGTCGATGGACAACGGGAATTTCCGCCTTTTGAGGTTTTCCGCTGCCGATGCCGCCCCGCTGATCTGGAGGTGCACGAAATATGATAGGCCGCCAGCATATCCACGCAAGTCGCGTCCCAAGCCAACGGCCATCCACGACTCCACGGAATTAAAGACATCCCGTCTGGCCTTTTCCCATCGTCACGTGCCATACCGTTCGGCTCAAGGATTGCCGGCACGTTTATGATAAAAAGGGCCCTACGGATGATGTCATTATGGTTGGCGTGGCGAGACTACTACAGCGCTATACCACGCTGCATGGCCATCGTGGCGGTGCTGCCTATAATATTCTGCGCACGGGTCCGTGCTGTTCTCGCACCGCCATAATACAAGCTCTGCATATTTTGGGGCTAGATGATACTGTGTGAAAATATCCCCATTATTATTTACTTATTATGTCAAAATAATCCATGTCTTGGTCTCGATAGTCCGGGCAGTTTTTTTTGCAGTCTGCTATTCTATTAACTATTCAAGATATGTATTTTTTTGTGTTCTATTCATCACTGCTAACTGCTACCCACACGTTGCCAGGCCCTAGACACGGCCCTGCTCCCGAGGCGCACTTGGAATGACGGCGCCGGCGCCGCCGCGACCGTTCCATCCTTTCCATTCTGCTCCCAGTAAGCGCCATTAGGAAGGTATATTAATACATTTGATTGCATTCTGTAGCTAATGGATTATGTTGTGGCGTCCAAATGAGCGATAGTATGCTAGAAAATTTACTTATGTATACCTGGGTGGGAAAATCCTGCAATGTTTACAGGCAGCACTTTTGAGTGGAGATTACAAACGCTTGTCTTTTCTAGATAGGAACCTATTATACGATCTACTTACTCATAGTAAATATAAACTCATAGTAAAGATAAAAACAATACTTTTATAAAGGATGGATGGAAATATGAAATAGTAAAATACTCGCCTCGTAGCGTAAAGCGTGCTACGAATGCTACGAAAGCACTGAATGCCCCATAACACAAAGTCAAACAGAGTACCTACCTTTATATACTTACATACTTACTTACCTGTGACACACCTGTGATAAGAATTGTTTTATTGTTTATTATGCATCTGATTTTATTATGTTCTCCAATTTCATTACGTGCATAAATTTTTTATATTTCTGTGGATTAGTTATGGTGCAAAATGTTAGTTTCGTGAACAGTATTATCTTGGACAGCATTGTGCATTTTACATGCAACAGCTGTATAGAAGCTGAAACTTGTTGCATGGGGACTTTGATCCAATCAAACATCGTCATAACAACTTCTTTTTGTGCCAACTCTTGTGAAGTAACAAGAAGTGGCAAAATAGTGCCTATACTGGAGATCTACACCTACCCTCATTACAGAAAGCACTTTGCCATTCAAAATTATATGTTTATAGGAATTTCAAACGTTGCCTTAGCTGTGTTGGACACAACACTGAGCAAAAGATATGTTGCGCTCAGCGCAGTCGATCCGTTTACCACGATTGGACGGAAAATTTTAGTTCCTGTATCTAAGGAGCGGAAATTACGACTGGAATCAACTGTAATACAACGTTGTGAGAACGTATACACTCAAACAAATGGATTTCACGTGTGCACTGGTAAAACCATTTCAGATTCGAAGACTTGTCAGAACGTACAAGGAGCACCTTTACTACTTGCCGATCGGTTATTTGGAGTGTCGATCATTGCTGATTGTCGACTATTGCAAAGGGTATTCATATCTGTTGGACCTACTTTGTCTTGGATACGTTCAACGATTGTAAAAATATATCAAAACCATCAAAAGCATTTTGTATTAAGAAACGCAATAACATGGACACCTGAATATACGACGATATCAACTAGATGCACGAGAAACAATAAAACCACGAATGATATAGCCCACATAATTAATTCTAAAGAAATATTAAGGACTACTGTAAAGCTATTAAATGTAAACATTAGCGCAACAATAACCACGACATTAGATAAAAATGTGACGAAAGTGGTAGGAAAATCAACCAATAAGACAACATCAGCACCAGTGAACGTTTCAACTGATTTGCCAAAATCTTCAAGTAGGACCTCGCCAACTTTGAATTTAACTTCGACTGACATTTCAACGCCAATGTCTGCTATCTCTCGTTCGGATGCAAAGCCTCTCCCAAATGCCATGGAATGGTTCAAGATAGAAAACAATAAGATCAGAGACAGACCCCGTGAATTTCTATTGTTGACTACGACACGACTACCTTCGAGAGCAAAAACAGCAACTGAATTTGTTGACCTTACATAGATTATTTAATATATCTACCTACTTATATTAACCTTCTGACCTACCCACTGAACATCGAAATCTTTCCTACTCAGCTAATTTTAATGGTAAATAGTTTAAATATCAAAATAAAACTATCGATTTAATTTACAAGGTGAGGACCTCATGCTCGTCTGTATCACTCCTATGTAGGTATATCCTAAACATTTGGGATAACCTAGCTAATAAAAAAAATACTAAGGGAAAGGGTTCACTTGTTTTTTTGCTATTCAGTAAAAATGTACTAGGTAACCCTACGAGTCATCATCGATTGATCCCATAGGTTTTATCACTCAAAGTAATTTGTTTGAAGACAAACAAATCGATTGCAATAAACCGGCCAAGTCACACATCGATCTGCTACGCGCAGTGTAGGGTTCCATAAACTTATATTTACAGTTACCTACCTGTTTTACTCAACTAACAACTTCATCTAAGTAATTTTCTGTGGAATGTGTACGAAATTACACACGAAATCCTTTTTTTTTTAAATTTCCTGCTGTGAGTTTTTTGATACTAAAACAACCGTTTAGCTGGCAGGGGGAGGGGACACTTGACTTTAACAAAAACAAGTACTTTAAAGCTAAATATTTCACAAATGGATCCCTGAATCGAGAAATGGTTTTGACGCACGCCCAATATTTTTTTAAAGCTCTATCACTTGCCACCCCACACTATGAGATTAATTCACGTGTTTGTTCTACGTGTTTTTCCCAAAAAATGTATTTTCATGATTTTGATATTACCACTTTGTCGGCGTTATTTATATGTATGCCCATGCCAAATTACAGCTTTCTAGTAATAAAAAGTTAAGCGGTGGACAGACGGACGGATATGGCGTAACTATAAGGGTTCCTTGTTGACTACGCACCCTAAAAACTACATTTTATCAAACCGGTTTTTGAGATAAATGGTAACAGACAAACAGTCAAAAATAATCTCCTTCGATAAACGCATGTTAACATACGGGCTCCTGAAGTCGTTTGAGTCTATTCATTTTTTGAATTGGTTCGTCATTTGGTTCGTAACTTAACCACGCTATTTCAATGGTAGGTGGCGCAAAAACTTGACTTGTGTGTGAATATGCAGGTTTTAACGCAAGTATTGTTGCGATTCAATTCAGGCAAAGAAGTAAAATCCAGCTTTGCGATTTACGACTATATGACAACGCCATAGCGTCCTCAACTGCAAAGCAGGATTTGACATCTTTGCCTGAATTACATCGCAATAAGACTTGACATCTGACTTACCAAAAGTTACAAGAAATGCAAAATGAGACAAAGCATGGAAATTTCAAAAATGGCAGAGAATGGTAGAGCTAGACGGCAGAGGTGACTAAAAATATTAGACAAATCATATTCACCTGAGGAGTTATAGTCCAAGAGCTAGTGAACCCTGGGAGTAACGGTCTCCCTGTAAAGTTAGAAATTTGTATACTGACGATTTATGGCATGCTAAGAGCAATGGCCATGACCTGGCAGGCGTCAGCCTTGCACGTCATCAGCCCCTTTATTTTTCGAACTGTTAAGTAAATGGGGTTTCAAAACTTGTTTCTGTAAGTTTGAAAATTTAATAGAGTAAAGTTTATTTATCGTACATTAAAAAAAAAATTGCCAGGCGATTACAATAAGCAGAAGTATACGACAGATCAATTAGAAAACGCACAGTTGATGAGGTAAAATAAACTTTGTCCTGTATACTTGAAATTTTTATATGTTTTCAAATAAACGTCTTAGAGTAAGTATGTACAATGCCAGGCGGTTTTGAACAGCATAAGATCTTGACAGGCGAGGGGACAGCTGCTAAGGGCGTGCGAGTGAGAGGTGTTGCGTGAATGCCTTTAGTGCGAGTGAGACCGTTTATCTAATACGAAGGGACGTATACCTGCTCTCGAGCAACAATGTACAGAGAAGAATTTCGTCAGTTGTGCCAACGATTTTGACTTGTGTGGATGCTTTGAGTTATAACATTTCTTATGTTAAGTGATTTAAAAAAAGTAAAAAGTAAAAGTAAAAGATGAAAAAAGTAGTAAGCCATGATTCATCGAATTTACCACCCTGCCAACGTGAACTACATCAACAATTGTTGAGAACTGCCTACATCACAAATATATGGCGAAATTGTCATTTAAAAGAACCAACAATTCTTACACCTGAAAATAACGGTTGGAACTTAATTGATAATCGTTACGATTTTAATTGGTTTGAGGGGAATACGGTTCCATTTCTATATACGACATACTTTTACAAGGACCTGCTGATACTGCCACAGCACAATCGACTGAAACTGAGGAATGCATTTCAGGTAACATACAACTATTTTATTCTGTATCATTTAATATGCAGTCCTATGTATTGAGCTTGATATTTAATTCTCAACAACCTTATTGATTCATTAAAATATTTTTTTTTACTATTTTCAGATGAGGAAAACATTGTTGCAGAATCAGATGATGATGAAAACAGTGATAGCGAAATTTCGGATGATGCTGAAGAAAATGAGTGTTAAAAATAATGTACATTGCATAAAACCCAATAAAATACATTACATTTACTGTATGCGTTCATGTAACATTTCTTATTTGCACGCCCTTAGCAGCTGTCCCCTCGCCTGTCAAGGTCTTATGCTGTTCAAAACCGCCTGGCATTGTACATACTTATTCTAAGACGTTTATTTGAAAACATATAAAAATTTCAAGTATACAGGACAAAGTTTATTTTACCTCATCAACTGTGCGTTTTCTAATTGATCTGTCTTGATCTGCGATTGTAATCGCCTGGCAATTTTTTTTTTAAATGTACGATAAATAAACTTTACTCTATTAAATTTTCAAACTTACAGAAACAAGTTTTGAAACCCCATTTACTTAACAGTTCGAAAAATAAAGGGGCTGATGACGTGCAGGGCTGACGCCTGCCAGGTCATGGCCATTGCTCTTAGCATGCCATAAATCGTCAATATACAAATTTCTAACCTTACAGGGAGACCGTTACTCCCAGGGTTCACTAGCTCTCCAGCTATTAAGAGTCACTACAATTCAAAAATTGAGGCACAGTAGCCTGAATGATGTTGGCAGTACTTATATTGCCAACGGTGTTTTTAGATATAGATAAAATCCATGATAGCGATAATGATTAAAGTAGGTAAATATTTTAAAATTATTTAAACAATAGTTAATTTGAAGGTATATTTTTTTATTGTTAATACATAAAATACAGATGAAACAGCTAGCTATCTAAAGACCGTTGCAAACGATCTATAGATAGCTTTTATTTTTTTAATGTTAGTTTTTGTATATCATTTTTAGACTCACGCTGTAACGTTTGAGAACGTACGAAAAATTTAAAAATTGAGACAGTATCCTGAATGATTTTGGCAGTACTTATATTGCCAACGGTGTTTTTAGATAAGTATAGATAAAATCCATGATAGTGATAATGATTAGGGTAGGTAAATATTTTAAAGTTATTTAAACAATAAGTAATTTGAAAGTATATTTCTTTTATTGTTAGTTTTGTATCACATTTTTTAGGAAAAATAAATAAGTTACTGGTGTGCATTTCCTTTGTGTTATTTACAGCCTGTCACAACACTATCTATTATAAAACAATGTTTTGTTAATTCGGACAAAACATTGTTCTAGAATAGATAGTGTCAGATAATAGAAGTATCATCATTCTCTGTTGTCTTTTTAAGTTGGCATTCGGTTTAGTAAATAAGCTTATTGGTACCTTGTTTATATTTTTTTTGTAATCATTTATGTACGTACTTACCGACTTATTATTTTAATTATTTTTAACTTTTATAAAAATTAAACCTTTTTGCTTTCAAATTCGTTTTTATTTTATATTTTACTTCTAAGTTTGTAAAATAATACTTTACTTTCGTTGGGTTTACAGCAAAACATACCCATTTTATATCACATTCACCAGGCAATGTTTCAGATGGAAGCACGTGTTTGTGGTGTCATGCAAGAGATGAATAGATAAAAAATGATAGTTAAGTAGTGCTAATACGTTTTCGGCCATAAATTCGGATACATAGGGCAAGAAAGTTGACGCTATAGAGCGTCAACTTTCATGCCTTATGTAGTTTATTTTTGTAGATTAGTTTTGAATATTAATTTAGTATTTTTTCGAGCCCTACGATATAATGTTACTTAATGGAAAGTTTATGACAAGGTTACTGAGTTATTTCGAGTGGCATAAAAAAATGGCAATCTTTAAAATCCTATGTTCTCACTTTCGACCCAGTGTGCGACGCGTCATGTAATTGGTCAGCGTCAAAGGTTGGTTATCAGTTTCGATTATGTTACCTACAATGCGAAGTTATCTCAAACAGATATCGTAGGCACATATTTTTTTATCGCTATGCAGGCAAGTAATAAATAGCATAATTTTAATAAAACAGTACCATAATATTTTTGTAATCTGTAGAGCTTCGTTCAAAATTGAGCTACAATGAAGATCCACCTTTCTTGGCTCTTAAATATTTGCACTAAAGTTACTTAAAACCATAGGAAGAGATCTATAAAATCCATAATAAATTGTTGATCTAATTTTGACGCTCGTGCTGACTGTACGTCCCGCTTTCTTGCTTCTACGCCGTACTTCACTTCACTTGAATATTTGTAGTGTAATTCTACGTGACGTAACTGACACTGACAGAACTGTACAGGACGACTACCATAACAAAAAAAGGTAATCAATCGTTTAGCCTCTGTAATTTCTCAAGAGAGATCATAATATGTGGGATGTGCATTTGCTTAAAAGTATATAATCTGTGGCTTTCGCCTTTCGAGATTAAAGTGAACAAAAGTGAATAGAATAATATTTCCGTTGAATTGACTCTCAGTTTACTGAATAAAAGTTTCCGGCTACAGTTGCTTATTATTATAGTATTTACTGTTTCTGTTGTCTGTTCTATGAGTACAGGTAATGTGAAAAATCACTCGTCACTGATAAAAACACTGGAAAACGTTGCTGGGTTGAAGGACGACCACTTATTTAATTTGCGAGTTGGATGCTAAATAAGCTTATCCGTCTGAGTCGACATTTCCGGTAGAATGGCTGCAGCCGGTGGTACTCAAAACTTCAAAGTGGTTTTGCTGGGAGAAGGATGCGTCGGGAAGACGTCCCTACTATTGCGATACATCGAAGATAAGTTCAACGATAAGCATCTTACGACGCTGCAGGTAATATGAAACGCATTTCTCTATATCGCTTCATTGTTCACAGTTTTTGTATTAGTAGTGGTTCAATAACATTGTGATTATGGCCAACCTCGATGTTGAAACTAAAGTCTCTCGAAAAACTTGTCTGTTCCACTGTTATAAAATGACAAAACCCTCAAGTATAAAAGCACTGTAAATTTTGTAAACAAAAATGTAACATTTATACCTGAAACATCATAAGCCTTTGCCTTTATACACATTTAACGTAAGAGGTTGTATGTTTGTCTGTTACCATTTATCTCTGAAACAGCTATCTAACAGAATTGCGGTTTTGCAATTGATTGATTTGGCTGCAAGGTTAGTTCTTGGATAGGTTTTCAAACCACAAGTCAGTAGGTAACACTAAAAAAAATAGCTTCACATACTCTGTGTTCTTCAGACCAACAGTATCATATCAATTTGTTTCAGGCTACATTTTTAAACAAAAGGTTGAACTTTAATGGGAAGCGTGTGAATCTATCCATCTGGGACACTGCTGGTCAGGAGAAGTTCCATGCACTCGGACCCATCTACTACAGGAATTCAAACGGAGCTATTCTTGTCTATGATATTACTGATGAAGATTCATTTGAAAAGGTAACCTACCTATGTTTTTTCTTTGCCAGTGGGCACACAGATAGACATTAACAAATTATTAAAAAAAAAATGAAAAAGGCTATAAATAAAAATATTGGGTATTACATTATTTTATAGTCTTTTCTTGAGATTGTTTATTATATAAATGTAGAGATCACCATTAGTGTTATAATAATTCTAAAATATCATACTAGGTGTTGCTACTATTCAGTTTTTTATAATATGTAATTTAAAGTGTTCATAAACATTCTCAGGTAAAGAACTGGGTGAAAGAGTTGAAGAAAATGCTTGGATCTAACATTGTTATTATCATTGCTGGCAACAAAATTGATTTGGAGCATGAAAGAACGGTGCCCCTTGAAGAAGCTGAAAGGTAACATTTACATTTATATCATACTGGATAGTCATTGAACCTGGAATTGGAACTGCAAAATCAGTCTGCCAAACATATATCTCCGTCTCAAATCTCAATGAAAATGCAATATTTTGGTGGGGTAGGCTGATCGATGACAGAGATGGAAGGTGGTAAATAGTGGTAGACCAACTGTGTTTGGTTATTGGTTTCGAATACTTCGAAAACTTGGTATCCTTTTTGTGACAAAACATTTCTAGTCATATTCAAAAGTTAAGTAAAAGTTTACCAGTTTCCAGTGCAATTTCTTAGTCAAAATGAAGTTTTTTGCATTTCAGCTATGCCAAACTGGTAGGTGCGAAACATTTCTACACATCAGCTAAAATGAATCAAGGCGTTGAAGATCTCTTCCTGGAGCTTACACAAGAGATGTCAGATCGAAGTGAGACAAGTGTGCCGAGTAATGTCACCAGAACTTCGCAGGTGCTAGTTGTGGATGATGATGATGCGCCGGCACAAACCTCGTGCTGTTTCGGGAGCAGGAGTAACTGAATGTTGCGGTAGACTACAATGTGGCGATGAAACATCAACAGTAAAATATACATATTCTGATAAGCTTTTGATTACAAATAATTCTACTTTGTATACAAAAGCAGAACTGAATGGGCTGATCTGAGTAAATGGGTAGCATAATTTGGTAGTAGCATTAATGATAAGGCTATCATTTTGTTGATTGACACAAACAATTAATGTAGCTATCTTGCACTACCTAGTTATCCATTGAGAATAAAAACTGAAAAATGTATAAAACATCAAGTTATAACTTGCCTTAGTCAATATTCCACTTGTTATGCAAGTGGGGCACTCCCATAGAAGGAAAATGGGGTTCTGGCAGCTAAGGAAAACAAGTAGTAATTGAGACAGCCATGTAACTTTATGTCAAACAGTCTTAGACAATCAGCTCTCAGAATGTTAAGTTAATCTGTCATACATAACCTAAAATTAACAATAATGTAAATTTGGACAGTTATAGTTAGTGATGGTTAGATAAGTCTGATGGACTAAGAGGGGTCCCAAACAAGGGGCAATGTTGTACACAATCCTTTGATTCTATGTATATCATACCTTTTTACAATATTATTTTCATTCTCAATATGCTGTCCCTATTGAAACTGCGCTTTGCAGTTTCGCTCCATAGAGTTATCTTGTGCTTGGGTTTTATAAGTAAATAATGAAAGCTATATCTGGAAAGAAAATAATGACGATATTGTTGGAAGTCGTTATTATAAGTATTTTTGAACTAATCAACATTTAAAATAGAATTTAGATTAACATGGTGTTCTTATTAAATATTAATTTATTATTGTGTTTCACCCGCTTAGGCAGATCATTGTTAAATAAAAAATAAACAGCTAAAAGATGCATACCTTTATAGTCCTGATCACTTATCACCGTGATACCATAACACTCAGACTTGGAACAAATATCTGCAGATCATGCAAACATTTTTCCTGCAGCGGGTAGGTTGGAAGTCAGAATAAAACTTTATGCCAAATTGAATGCTTTTGTCCAATATCATTAATTTTTATTAAATATGCATATTTTATCTCCAAAACATAGTTTTGTAGTTTTCATGTGTAATTGATATTTATCTCTAAGTTAAAAGAAATTCAATTACCACAAAATGATTTCTAAAATATGAAAGTGTATTTATAATACTGGATTGTGATTGAACATAAATGTCGTTGTATATAATGTGAACAACGAAATGTAATTAGCGGTTTCTTTAAATATAAGATAATTTACAATAGAAGTGTCTTATTTCAAAACTGTCCCCAAGGCATGGACTCCTTGCAACGGAGTCTAGGGTTTTAAAAATCTACCTTCCTATGTTGGTTAGGTACCTACTAGCTAGTATTATAGTATCTGTGGTATAAGTATAGGTAATACATGGTATCTCTTACAAGTCTGTGATAGCTTAGAAAGCAGCTTTTACTTTTATCAGTAATGCAAGTCCTTTCAACATTCTCATATGGCTTAGGGTTTTCCTGTGAAGGAAAACCCTAAGCTACTCATCTTTAAGAAATATCCTCTGTCGTGGATTCCGGTGGCTGGATCCTGTGACCTGTGTTATCATAATGAATTCATGAAATTCAGACCTAGAACAATTTTATTTGCAGAACTAGCAAACATTTTTCAGCTGTGGGAATCGAACATGCAACTCTGCCATGTGCGGTTTGTAATATTTACATGAGATAAGTTTTCTGCACGCTTTTTAGCAAAAACGCTTACGATTATTGTAGGCAATGATTCTCGGGCTCATGCGTTTACATTCAAACTAAAAACAAAAGCTCGTCGGCGTTTGTCTTTATGAAAGACTATCATTTTCGACTAATTCATTGGTACAAAAACTTGAATACGATTCCCACCTTCTAATTTCCAATATTTATAGGCAAGGTGATATGCCCTTCAACAAGCGGATATCGTAAGGATGCAAGTTTTTTTATATTCTTTCGATAATTGCATCTTCGAGACGAAGATTCTCACCCTGTAAATGTGTCTTAATTTATATAAATAAAAAATAAGTATAAAACAAAGGTTTTTTATTGTAACTACTAAAAATAGCTATTAGCTACAAACTAATTGTGACAAGCAAATAATGACTTCATACTATGGACTATTTTTCCACACCTAGTACTGATATTCCTAGCTACATCAAGGTAGTATGTATGAAGAATATAATTCAACATGTCAAATTCCTTATCACTTCTACGAAGCCTAAACAAATAGGAAACCCAAGAATAACTATAATTCAAGTAAATAAATGCATATTTTTTCATTGCAGATTTCAATGTTTTCAACCAATAAAACAATTAACTACCTTCCAAACAAAGAACATAATTTCTTTAACGGAATATTAATCTGATGTGTCATCGACACTAACCATTATGAAATCTTTCCATCCAAGACTTTTTAGATATCCTTATTCGTATATTTGGAGAAAAAATTACAAGTGAGACAATAAATGGCTGGCCTTATTATTTTTAACACATCATGTACCCTAAAGTGACGTATGGAACAATCCAATGACACGAATGACGTGTCTAACGATACCATATTCATATTATTATATTCATTAAAATTCGTCAAGCCGTTTGGGTATTTCGAAATCGCACTTTAACACTCTACATAACATAGAAACACGAAAAGCGTACCCTGATAGCACTTTGCACCAACCAACTTTCACTGGTGGTGTCAAAATTACAACTCAAGTAAAATTCAACTCAGCAAAACGGGTTGGTTTAAACAAGCGCCATCTAAAATATCATCTCATGTAAATATGTTAAAATCTAACATGATAATTATTTTAATCAATAGGTCTTGCTTCACTCGGGTTTGATTCACACACATTTTTGAACATCCATCCACAAAAATACCTAAGTAATGCTATTTATGATGCGAATGCTTTTTATAAACACTTTACTAAAAGTAACATGAAAAAAAAAGAAAAATTCTAAGGAATAAAAATAAATAGATAAAAAAGTAAAATAAGGACTACAGATCTGTCCAATCCAATACCAATATAAAACATGTCGTTTACAAAGTATCTGTTACATATTTTGAAGTGAACTGCACTATACAATATTATAAAGCAGTTATTAAATCCAATAATACACATTAAATAAGCATTGGACATTCAGGTTGAGTACAAAAATACCAGTTAATAGTTTTGCTTAACAAATTTGATAGGGCTGGACAGAGATAGTTGGTCTCGGAAATGATATAAGTGCGTTTTGTACATGTTTAATTATTTTATTGTCTGTGTCTGTAGTTTGTGTTCTGGATTTAAATAAATTTGTGCATTCACAGTAAAACACAGGCTTGAAATGACATTTACTTGTAGAAATTAAGGCCTCTTACATTATGCATTCTCTCGCACGCAAAAGCGTGGTAGGAAGTGTCCTGTATATGAAATTAGTGTGTGTTCTTTACATTATTTAACGCACGAGTTTTCAGATTGCATGCAATAAATTGCCTATTGTAAAAAGCGTTTTAGCATGCTTTACGTGTTAACTTAGAGCTTTGGTATCTCTCATCTTTAAACTTTTTAGAACTGGACCACGGATAGTTTGCTGTCGAACCGTATTAGCTAGAAATTAGTTAGGCTATGGTATTTTGCGACGCGGCGGCGGTTCGATAGTAAGTATGCAGAATTAAGTCAGATTCCAAAAAAACGCGAGTATCGCCGACCACCAAGAGTTATTTATACGTACAAATATCATCTTGGGTTTCAATGTACATCGATGTGAAAATGTATAGGTGTATAAAGCATAGGATTATGGATGATAATACTTGTAACACATTTTAAGAGTATGCAAACATATACTTCGATGTTCTGTGCTGGCAACATACCGCCACATGCATATCGGTGCTGTACTGACTTATAAATGATTGCTACTTCCAACAAATGTAGATATTTTTGATTTGCATTTTTTTTTGACACAGCTTATTTGAATTATTGCTTCACTAGTAGAGTTAAATTGCGATCATTTTTTTCTGGTCAGTATTTTAACTACTATAATATTTGAATACCTGCCCAGTGTACTTTAATCGAACAAACGATTCTTACCCTTTATTAGCTGATCGCAAATAGCTAGTAAGCAATTATTTCTGCTTGTTTGAGAAAATTAAAATGCTAGTTTAAATGTTACCAAATTACAATAGACTATGTGAGTATGTACAGAATAATTAGATTTATTAAGTATTAAAGTGACTTGTTCTACCGATTTAAATTACCACTTTTGTTTTGTTCTAACAGTGTTCAAAAAGTTTTTCACCAATCAAATCGTCTTTTATGCGAACTTTTTCTCCTTTACATATTTAATTTTATTCCTTAGAATGAGCTGACGAAGTATTTCCATATCTGTATCAGTGAGTGCAACAAACTTATTTGGCTTATACACTTTTAAGTCATACAAGAATTTGTGGTTTGTATCACAGTCCACTTTGTATGTGTTTGTATGGGAAGTTGGTGAGTTTGGTTCTGTCAGTACTTCATTGTCAGCTGGAAGACAGGGTCACTTCTCCGTTTCGATTTCTTTCACTGGCACCCTTCTGGAGGCTGATTTTGATTTAATGGCCTGTTCTTGAGTCTCAGTTACAGTGGCCTTTGCGGTTTCTTCAGGTTTGTCCAAGGGCGGTAGATCCAACAAATATGGCATCATACTGCGGGATTTTTCCTCTTCTGACAGCCATTCCATCTGTAATGAAATATTGATTAGAAATAGTTCAGAAGCATAGACATTTTAGATTCTAATATAATTCATCTCATTTGTAGCTCGGTCATTAATTTGTAAACCCACTTTACAAATGAAGTATAATATCCTACTGACAATCTGAGCGCTCAGTGTTTATTTTTTAATAACATTGATGATCTTGAAGTCATTAGTTTAACTGTCGTACAGCTTTTATAGCATACACAATAAACCGAAAAATACTAAATACTGGTTTCTAATGTTTAAAGTTCAGGGTTTTTCAGGAGTTGTCAATCAAACGTAAAACGTGAATACGTGAGAACGCTACGACCTGCTAAGTTAGCCAGTGTGAGCTAAACTAAGGAAATTTTAATATTAAAATAAAATAAGTATGTACAAAGCACACAATCATAATTATTTACGTCAAAATCTACTAAGGTTAGGAATAAGAGGGACAATGCACTTACCTTTTGTCGGTGGTCCTGGACGGCGTCGTCGCAGATGTCGATGCACATCTGCTGCGTGAGCCGGCCGTCGTCGGAGGCGTAGGCGGCGGCCTGCCACGCCACGCCAAGCTTGGATAGGGCGCGCCCCGACATACCCGCTGTGCGCGCCGCCAGCTTCCCGCAGAGCTCGCCGTAATCGAATTGGTCCACGCGGAGTCGTCTGCCACAGATACACACCAATAACTCTACTGTTCTTCCAACAAGTATTTTCTATATAAATCATTTATTTGATAAATACAGATACAGCGCAGACAAGTAGACATCACAAGAAATCACAGTAAAAACAATAAAAAGAAAAGAAAAGGTCCTATCTCAGCTTACTGCTGGACCTTAACTACTCGCGACTTAAGGAGACCATATATGCCGTATGAGGTTATTTGTTTGTCTGTCTGCTACCATTTATCTCGGAAACCGGCTTATCCGATTGAAATATGGTTGTTGGCAAGGATGTTTACTTACAGAAACAGCAAATTACGTAACTATTTAGAATTCTTCCATCAATAACGCATCGGCAAAAACAAATAGCGTATAGTGTGTGATGATGATGACGTCACCTCTTTCCTTCCGACGCTGGTTGAAGCACGAACTTATCGAAGTACAGGCGGATCAGCCGTTCCCTTTCCTCAAGTCCGGGCAGGCCGAACTCGATCATCTTGTCGAGGCGGTCGTTGATCGCGGAGTCGAACTGCTGCGGCGTGTTGGACGCCAGCACCAGCATGATGCGGCTGCTCTGGTCCGAGGTGCGGTACAGGAACGCGTTCAGCGCCGCGCGCAGTTCTTCGCTGATCTTCTCCGAGGAACGCTTGCGGAGGAATGCGTCCGCCTCGTCGATGAAAAGAAGAACCCCTGGAATAGATTTATAATATGCTTAGGCTATACTGTTAAATTTGCAAACAACTGGAAGGAAATTATGTATGGTCATCAAAAAGGCGGGGGTTAGCCTAGAATAAAGGGTGTGGCAAGATAATGGGGCCCTTATAGAACTTTTTTTTCTAATTTTCTATTAAAAAAAATATATATAAAATTTCGATAAAATTCACCAAAACTACATACATTTTCTTTGAAGTGACCATTTTTAATTCGGCCGGTATGTTTTGTTGAGACAACAAAAACATCAGCGTGCCGTGGAAAAGTCATTTTCCACGGCACGCATTGTTTTATTCTGAAGACAGAAGCTTAAAAATAAACATACCTTTCCTGCTAGTATTGGCCCAGTCGAATACTTTGTGAATAGCTGCGACGGCGTCCTTGCCCATTGGCGCCACGTCGCCGCCCGTCAGTATAGCGTATTCCATGCCAGAATGCTTCGCCAATTTCTGAAAAAATCATTAATATTTACATAGAGAATAAATATAGAAAAAAACACGCCGCTGTTATTCCCAGTAGTTAATGGTATCGCGTCGCATCTCCCGCGCTATTACTTCTCTCGCTTGGCTCCTAAGAGTCGTATTGTGATATTTGGTAGCCTATAACCTTCCTCAAGAATTGAGCTATCAAATGAAAAATATTTTTTCAAATCCAACTGTTAATTACAGCATTCAAACAAAAAAAACAAACAAACTAGCCAGCTTTATTATAAGTATACTTTTATTTTCTAAGTTCGAAAGATGGACGTAAAATGGGTTTTGGAAGAGCCTAATTCCAAAATAATCCATTGAAGTTCCAATAGTTGTGTTTCTCTTTCATATAGTGTTGTTTCTCTTCTTTGTGATACCACGGTATTCGTAATTCCCGATACCCATTACATAGGGAATCCTTATGTGGGTTCAGGAATATGTATGTTACAGTTAACAGTTTTCTGATATCATCATGTAATCACAGTATCCTTATCAAGTTCATATCCATACTTACTTAAAGAGTTCTTTAGCTAAACAAGGTTTGGTTTTCTTATGCTGTTTAATAATCTTATTTATTGTTTTTTAACTTATTTGTATTTTCACACAAACAGTCACTTAGATTACCTTACTTTTTTACTTATGGTTGTTTTCTAAATAGACAAAGCATATGACATCAATGAATTTCTTTCTGACTACAAATATTGGGAAAATATTAATATATGAAATTAGCTACTATGCCTATCCGTGTAATTATTTATTATGTAGACAAGTTTTTTTTTTTTTTAATCTAGTTATATGTATATTTTTATTTTATTTTTAATGTAATAATTGTTGACATTACATATCCTTGTGATTTTATTTTATTTTACCTATAATCATGTGATAATTATTATTTTTTATTTTGTAAAGTTGACTTGTAGTGCAATGATCTTATGTGCCTTCTGAGTAATAAATTGAATTGAATTGAGACAAGGAGTGCTCAAAAAAACTTAATGCTGTAGGTATAATTAGAACATTAGGGAGGAACCAAATGTGTAAGGTAGGTATTGCGTTGAACTTACTAATGGGATTACATTAAAAACATAAAGGGTATCTTTATAAAATAAGATGCATCATCATAAGTTAATTACCTTTGAGAAGAGTGTTTTGCCTGTACCAGGCGGGCCGTACATGAGTAAATTTCTATAGAATCCTTTGTTGAGTCGCGTGTTCTTGGTGGCGATGGCGATGTCTCTGAGCCGGGTCTCGAGCGCGGGCGCCAGCACCACCCCCGAGAGCGCATCCGACGGCTTCCTGAACGTAGCGAACGCCTTGGACACCGTGAGGATTGGATGCTTCAGTGCTTCTATTACCGAGAATCTTGACGTTTCGTTGACGAGGGTTGGCTTTCCTGTAAGTGGACAATATTTTGCATAAACTATGACTTGAATGAAACTGCACTTAAGTCAACAAGTTAATTTTGGCAAGAAAACCACAGATGTGATTTCCATTTTCATAGGGGGCAGCGCGTTAAAAACTTCCAAGGAACCATCCTTGAAGACATACAAATTGATAGCAAAAACCGCGACACGCGACCACGACCACGACATGCTTTCACCACAATGCTGGCGCGGCGAGCGAGTAGACGTACCGAGCGGTGACTCTCTCAATTGTCAGGGTTATATTTATTGATGAACTAGGCGATGACTCTCTCAACCCAACGTTTCATCCATACAAGGTTTACATTCTATGGACCAGGCAGTGACTCTTTCAATTGACAGGTTTACATTCGAAGAACCTGTTGGTTAAGTTAAAGTTATTTATTAATTAAACGGTGACTCTTTTTATTGTCAGGTTAACATTGCATTTGTTTGGGCTTACCGATACGTGCTTCGATGAACCGGGCGGTGACGGAGGTCGCACCCCGCGCGGTGTAGACGCCCAGCGCCAGCAGCGACAGCCCACCCGCCGCCGCCAGCGTCTTGTCCCAGTCGGTGACCAGCGCGTTCAGCCCCGCACCCATGACGCTGCCTGCTGTCCTGTCAACCACAATGTGATATTCATTACACGGGTGCGATCAGAAACATCGATAGGCGGTAATCAGATCGTTCAGGCAGCCATTAGCACTGGCGTTTGATCGGTTGGCATTCAACCGCGTAGTAAAGGGCCGGTCCATCTGACGCGATGGCGGTGGCGAACAAAGGGAAAAGGTTGTCAAGTGGTTGTTAAAGTTTGTTTCAATGTACTGATCACCAGACACACCAGTTTGCGCCGGCCTTTACCGCCGAAGGATGACGTCCGACCACCACACCGGTCACACCATTCATGGCACCAATATGCTGTCAGTTTTATATTATTTATGTCAAAATTACCATGACCTCATCACCTGCCTCAATCGGTCTGTATAGATAAGAATCGGCTGGTGCCATATATTATTCCATAGCATTCATTTCACTAACATTTACTCCCCAAATAGCCCAATGTATCATCCATTATAATATAATATTAACTCTAATGCCCCTCTAATGCCTCCATTCCATACCCGAGTTATGATTAAAATGGTATAAGTAGGCACCAGCATAATGGTGCTAACCTGTTTTGACCGCACCATACCTACACTATTGTAATATGTTCTCTCACAGTAATTATGCATAAATATGTGTTTATCTCTGTTCAAAATAATATAATTATCTTCTATACCACAACACCAAGACCTAGCCCAAATACCTGCAGAACATGAAAACATTTGTACTGTAGCAGGTATTGAACCCGCTCTTTCGTCTCAGCAGGCTACCGCCCGCCGAGCCACCGAGGTCTTTGTTGACATGAGACTTAACAACAAGTTATTATCATCAGCCTTTCCGACTTCCGAAGTCTGAAACCGACCTAAGCCTCCCCAGCTGCTTTTATAAATCAATAAAAGACCTTCATTTGGCTATAATCTCATAAGAAGGTCTAGATTCTAGCCCTTCAGAAAGAAAAAGTGAATAGGTCACTCTTACCTTGAAGAGACTCAGATTGTATTTCTCAGAAAAGACAGATGATGGTAGTGTGTTTAATTCCTTTGCCATTTTCATTTAAAAGGTGGAACCAAAACATTTAATGTGAATGGATGGTACTGAGCTGTACATATGCTTGATGCTTACTTTATTCCCTCGAGGATGGTGGTTCTGTTCTCAACTGCCTTAAGTCGGATCTGCTCGAGTGTGATGTCTCGGTTCTCGCGGTCAGCCTTCGCGCGCGCCCGCGCCTCCGCCTCGATCGCCTTCAATTTGTTCTTCTCACGGAGCTCCATTTCGTGCTCTATCGTGGCGCGACGCAAAGCCTCCTGTTTTGCCACACTCTCTTCTTGCCTGAAGAATACATTGATTTGAAATTAAAGACCATTTAAAGATATATTAGTAAAGAGCACAGTCTCACAAATGTCGAGCGCAGACTTTGATCATGAGGGAGGACTAAACAATCAAAAAATTTACAGCAGGAGAGTAAAGTATGTTGTGTAGTCGAAATTATATAACAAAATGTTGGAGACAATCATGTGATGATTGTGTCCAAGATTGATGTGTTTAAAACACCTTTTGTGGACTAAGGTGTACCTTAGAATGATTTCAAATCTCGTTATTTTGAAAACAATGAACAATAATGTATATTAGTCAATCAATAATTTGTAAATACAATAATATTTAAAAATGTACAATGCAGTGATTCCAGAAAACACTTCTTAGGCAAGAAGTGTAGCGAATCATGTAGAAAATTCTTGAAATATTTTACCAGAAAACTGTGATCTGAAGTCTTCCCTCACTGAACTCTTTCATAATCAGTGTTGATAAACATTAAATAAAACTGCACTGATACGAAATACATGCGTCAGCTCAATGTCTTCTAGTGTACCAAGTTTAAATCTTGATGAAACTTGATAAGTAGGTAAGTTATACTAATATAATAGTTTTACTATTGGATTAATCAGTAGGGGTGTTTTGATGGGTTTGCGAGATCTCAGTTTATGTGGTGAACTACTAGTAATAATATATATGTATCAGGGTTGTAGCCCTACTACTAAACATCCAGCTGCTGGAACATTACCTTTTCAAGATTTCCTCTTGTGAACGCTGCTGTTGGACCAGTTGCTCCTCGTATCTCTTCTTGGAAAGTTGGTCTTGGTACTGAGCCCTGATCTGATGCTGCTTTGTCTCCTCCTAACAAAACAAATCAAAATTTTGTATATCACTAAAATCCTATCCTACTAATACAATTGTCATATTGTCCATCATTGGGAATAGAGTAGTAAGATGTGAAAGAAGAGGTATTTGGATGTTTTTTAGGAATCTTTATAATAGATGAATTTATTTGGATGAAATTTGAAGGATATTGTTTAGAATAACACATATGCTACTAGTTATCTGGCACAGGCATAACTATGTATGTAGAAGCTAGTGAAATTTTAATAAATTAAAAGTGAATGTTGTGAGGCATCCAGCAATGAGAATTGGAGGCACTACATATTGTTAGTCTCAGCAAGTTCAAGTTTGTAGTTCACAGTGTATTTTACTTTTGTTTCTTATTCGAAAGAGTGTCTTCCAAAGTGTGCAAAATAAGCATGTGAGAAAGTCAGTCTATTTATATTTAATGTCTTACATTATTTACAGACATGGCATATCCATATTGGCATGTTCTACTAATAGTTTTTGTAGTAAGAACGGTTTGGTGAAATAGGGCTTACAGTGATGAAGCTCTTCTTCTTTCCATAAATAATGAAATGATGACCAACCTGTAGAGTCTTACGCCTTTCCTCATGGTCAATTCTCTTCTGTTCAACTTTAGATTGTTCAATAGCAGCTTCATATTCCTTGATCTTTGCCATCTGTGATTGCTGCTTGGTAGCTTCCTGGAGCTTACTGAGTTCCAGTGCTTCCTTGGCATGTTCTGAAAAAAGTATTAGGTCAGTGTTATTTTTATATTAAAAGTATACTCTCGGGATCATGACATGTCATACCTCATTCATTTCTAATTGAATTCTATTACACCCATTGAATTAAATGTTAATGCTGACCACATAACATGCCCTAAAAATCACTAATTTGAGACTATATTAACTGAATTACCAGTGTTCTGACTGAAATACGAAAATTATAATTTTGTTGAAGTTGTTTGGAAATGTACTCAACAGTAGTAATATTGAATTTGATGTAGTTTATGTACTTCATGTTAGATTATAGCAAGTACAAGCTATAGTTATGTACATTAGAATAAGATAGGTTGTAATGTAAGGTTATGCGGTCACATTATGCAATACCGCGCAATACAACTGGATTTACTACTTACTGGACCTTTCCAGATCTTTGGCGGCTTGAGCAGCTCTTTCAAGAGCGCTAGAGTCAAAGCGATACGCTTCCATTGCCTTCTTCTCAGATCTGGAGAGGTTAGCAGCGGTCGCTCCACCGCCCTCCACAGTGCCAACAGGGGGCTCTTCGAGAGGCGGCTGTGCAGGCTTCGAACTGTACCCAAATAACCAAGACATAGTTAAAGTTCTTTCAAAATTCACTACACAAAAAAAACTGTATTATATTAAGTCCATCTAGCTAACGATTCTTTCAGGAAAAAAGAGAAATAATCATGTTGCATGAAACAGACAGAAACGAGCTAAAAATTTTTTAACTGTGGTAACCATTACCACAGATTTACTACATAGAGGAAAGCTAGCATCCCTAGTAAGTCTGTGGGCATAGAGGAAAAAACAGAACGTTGTGGTATTACCCCATAATACCTCTATGGAAGACAAGTAAAGTGATCCTTGACAATGTTGCCATTTGGAGAAATAACTTAGTTTTTGTCGTTTTCCTTGTATGTGCTGTTAGATGGCGTTATCCCAGAGAAACTAGCTAAGTTTCATACCATCAATATTGGATTCATTTGTTTCAATTATTCAAGTAGATCTCTGCTTGAATCGTTCCGTTCATCACTAGGTCCTTTTAAAGGGCAAACATACCTCAACGGTCACTTACTAGGGTCCATAAACTTAGGTATGTATTAGTGATTAGGTCACTGACCTAATACAGGGCGGGCCGTAATCATTGTACTCTCATTAAGGTGGCCAAGAAAACTATTTACACAGAATGCCTACCTCTATTGACCTCGGACAGCCGTCAAAACTTGCAACTATGATGAGGTGCCACTTTATGGATGATGGGTGCAATTCAATTTGGTAAATACAGCCAAACTGGCCTGCGCCGCGCCGCGCCGCATTCCCTATAATCTGTATGGTCTCTGAAATTCACAGTTGCTTCTTGCACAATTTTCACCGGCGACGCCAATACCACATACAAGTTTTGAGCTGCCATCTAGTTTTATTTTACTATAATAAAAACAATATGGCCTAAAATCAAATTAAAAATGTGCCGCATTGTAGGTATAGAGGTATTTTGCCTTTCAATAAATATCCCAGATGACGAAATTATATCACTTTTCTCATTTTATTTCTTTGGAGTCTTGTACCTCATAATACCTATCATATTCGCACTTAAATGTAAAATTATATTAATAGTACATATGCCTATCAATTTTCATAAACGGTCAGTTATCGCCAGGCACTTCGTTCGATCGATAAATAAGTAAAATATTAGTATATTTTCAACTATATTTATTAAAATACAATCTACATAGATGGTTAGACATAGATAGATAGGTACCTACAAACTATAGTCGGTGTAGCATTTACACAGAAATTTGTTTTTTTTTACCAAATAAACCGTGACTCTTTTAATACTATAATACCTATATAATTTATGATAGCTACCTAATTGTGTACTCACGTCATGACTGTATGAAGGTAGGTATCTAAGTAGAGGTAGGTACCTACTTTGATTCTCACACAGGCAGGACGATTTAGGGCAGTGTTTATAGCATACGGATTAGATTATTAATTTATTATTTATAAATAAACCTACCTACTTACATCTACACAAACAGAAACAAGCAAATGATTATTATAGTAGTAACATTTATATCGATGCCACAAAATTATGTACCTAGGCGTCTTCATTTATATTGCACTCCTGCACTGCCAAACAAGTGAAAGAAATCACAAATTACCCAAATCTAAGAATTAATCTAGGTAGTAGGTACTCACACACACTCGTATGAGCTGGCGAACTTTATTAACCTCCCGTTATTTGCAGTCGGTTTTTATATAAATATATATTACATCAATTTTATCTATAAATCTACTGTGCATTTAACAATGTTTCTTATGTATATGTATAAGCAGGTAGGTACTTAGCTAACTTATAAAAAGTTTAAAAAAGCTTATTATTGTTACCCTCTTTCGAATGATTATTGTGAGTTATTTTATATCAATTATTCACTTCTACAAGACACATTGAATAAATACTTTTATCAAATGTGGTGCCATACATCTACTCTTTTCAATACATTACATTACCAATATTTCAAGCTTTAATTAAAATTAACTGGTAACTTAATGGAACAGCTGAACCATAAAACATTGTCAAAATGTAGAGCCTTATAATGATGTTTTACACATAAAAAGTCGCCCTTAGATAAAAAGAAGTTTAGTGACAGTTTATTCACTAAACTTCTTTTAGGTACATGATTAAGGCCCTTTTTTACATAAAAAGTTTAGTACCCGTGGATCTCAAGTACTAACTCATGATTCACGGGCAATGATCATTAGCCGGGGATACATTTTCAACACACTACCCGACACGTCCGAACGCCAAAGCTAAATCAGCGATAATCAGTAGCTAAATTTTTTTCTGAATGGTCTTTACTGCTGCAGGGCCGCAGATGGCCTTGGTCAGCGTCACTGGACTACGGCGAGCGCAGAAAGTGCTCAGCCTGTAAAAAGTTAGGATGGGATAACTAGCACAAGGGCACCACGGACCTCGGCTTGGGCCGTTGCCAGGGGGGAGGAACGCCCCGGTACATATCTGTACTGTGAATAGGCGGAAGTGGGGACTCGTCGAGCCCGCCGGCGGGCTCGGTGTCTGTGCAGCGTTTACTCTGTCGGGACTTAATGACGTCACCACCGCGTTAGCGGTGCTGATTGGGTCACCAACGACGTGTCTTGGTCTATGGAGGGTTTTCACCTCGGATGACTCGATCATGTAGTTCACTGGCTACAGAGCGTAGCGAGGTGCTTTATAGTGTGTACGTACAGCGCCGCACGCCCTATAAAATAGTAAGTACTATTTTATACTATGATTATTTTCAAGTTAAACAAAGAAAACGGTAAGTTACAAAATCCCTGTACGATACTTTAATAAAAATCAGGGGTTTTGTTACATACTGTGTAATACCATTCAAATTAACTTTTTACTATGCATGACACAAATAAATATATAATTAATAAAAAGCTTATAATAGCTTATGTAATATAGCGAGTAGTTTTAATAAAAGGTTAGATGAAACAAAATTTAAATGCTTTATTAAAAGCATTTTCAATTATTTGGCACGCTGTCCGCTAAACTGCCGCATAAATTGCGAACGCTACTTTTTACGCATACTAATTGTTTTATTATTCTATTTGTCTAGGCTGTTACGAAAATCTATAAGTGTATCGTCTATACATTGCTCAATAACATGCTCTAGTCACTAGTGTCTAGTGGAGAGTCAGATTCATGGTGTTATCACACTGCGGCCATGCTAGTCAATTCATACAAATAAGTAATTTAAATAAATGCATTTTGACTAACCTGGCTGCAGTGTGGTAGCAGTATTCTATGAGGTATATAATAACATGGTAGGTAATGAAGTATTTCATTTACATGATTTTTCTCGCTTACAAGATATCAGAACAACAATCATTTTTACAATTATGGAGAGGAGTGGAAGACAAATTATAGTATAAATGATACCTTCCTTTGGCAACTGCAGCAGTTCTTATCAAACTAGTGAGACTATTGTAAATTTGACTTCATTGTAAATCAGAAGTTTTACATAAAATTGCATTCTTAAAAATATTATAAAAGTAGATATTAACTACCACACTGCAGACAGGCCAGAATAAATATTAATTGGATTCTTGAAAATTAATAAACATTAAAAGTTTACTCAATTTTGATCTTTTAAATAAGTAACTTTGCTTCTCCACAGTGAGGTATCAATATTACAAGTTACAAAGATAATATCAGCAGTTGCCAGATCTACATTAACTTCTTAAAGATGCCAATGAATGGAATAAAACATTTGTACTTAAAAAATGCAAATCAATCTATCATCTAGTTAAAAAAACGTTGATGATTTTGTACTAAGAAAAACATAAGTAACTTAAAAACTATTGATTTCACTATAAATGTTTGTTTTACATAAAATGTTTGAGACAATCTCAGTGCATTATTAAAACTCCAATTATAAAACTTGTCAGTAAATTACATTATGAAATTACCATATAACTATACATTAGGTCTCTTGAAAGATGGCTTTTATGTTAGTTGGTACTTCAGTGGGCGAGTAAAGATTTTATAAAAGTAAACTATCTCAAATTATCTTTCATACCTAGTAAACAGACTGAATTTGTTTAATTTCTGAAATCCTATCTTTCCACAATTTCCATCAATCATTAAGCGTTTTTGCTTGTTTGTTTATCGCCGGAATCGCCCTAAGTATGCATTACAGTTAGGGCATTTATGGTGAACATCGACACAGCTATCAATACAGCATGGGATCAGGCAGCACCCACAAAAGCATCTGAAAAACAAAGATATTTTTTCAATAACCTTATATCAATTATTGATTCCATTTGGACAATGCGGATTCTGTATGTATGTTTGTTTATCTTAAATAAGTAAATAGTAGAAGAGCTCATACTGAAAGTGCTGGACCCTATTTCTGCTGCCAAGCTGTAATGCTTGCATTGCTGTGTTCCGGTTTGAAGGGTGTGCATGAAATTGAGACTTCACCATTATGTCTCAGGGTCCGCAACACATGAGACACTGATTTTGGTGTGTACAGAGGCTATGGTAACCACTTACCAACAGGTGGGCCACATGCTAGTTTTACCACTTAAGTGATAATATATAAAAATAGAATATTTACCCCAGCAGACATATGATAGCTCCTGAGATGTAAGCAATGAGGCCAGGCTTGGTTTTCGTAGCTGTGTCGATTTCAGCCTGGCAGCTGGGGCATATCATATGTGTGGGGTGTGGGCCCACTGGCACTACTGTTGTGACAATCGGAGGGCCAGCCGCTAAAACAAACATTTGGTAGTTCCACTGAATCTGTTATTATAAGGCAAAGTTCTGAACAGAATTTTTCAGAATTTCTTTAAAAATTAAAAAAAATATATAGTGTGTGTGGTACCCAGACGGGACCCAGATAAAAAGTAGCCTACTACTAATATTATAAATGTCAAAGTTTAAATGTTTAGATGTTTTTTATACCTGTTCTGGATTTCATCTAAATCAGTTCAGCCAATAGGGTGATATTAAGCAACAATCATCCAAACTTTCACATTTATAATAATGAATAGGATTACATATTATTTAACATTATATTTAAGGTGTTGTATGCACACATTGAAACCACAATGATTATATATCTTGTAAAGTGACAGGAAGAACTATATCAAGTAAGTATGTTAAGTTGTTATCTTCAATTCTCAATTAAATCAACTAGTGGTGAAATCTAGTTTAATCACTGATAAACTTATTAACCCTAGGTGTTAAGTTGCAATGGTTTAATTTAATCAACCTAAATTGCCATTAGGTAGAAGTAACATGCTGTACTAGTATTATAGACTCCCACACATGTTAAATAGGATACCAAACAGAACCTCTCAAGACTCGGCTGTTTGCAACAGCACCACTAAGTTTGTATATTTTAGGAAGTTTATCTTGCAACACACACATTGCTATGAGTCAACCTTCACATGATAATCAAGTAGCATTGAGTGAGCATAGCATTCATTTAAATATTTCCTGAACTTTGAATTGAGGTCATGTTTAGTTTTGTTTATGACATCATGGAACACAGAAAGAAGGTCTGTGTGTGTAAAATGGGTTTTTCAGTAAAATTGTTTGGCAATTGGCATTTTATTTTCCACAAATTCACAATAATTGTATTATAAATGGAAAACTATGGTTTAATTATGAAAAGATGCATGAAAATAATCAGCAGTTATTTTAAAAATTCAATTCACAAAGTATAAACTTTGTGAATTGAATTTTTAAACTTAATAAGAATCATCCTTGTGATTTCATTGCATAAAACTGGTTGTTTTTGACTTTTTGAATCTTCATAATGCTTTAATGAAATTCAGAAGGAAGGAGTCATAATTTCATTGTGTAAATAGACACATTTTTGATTGTACCAAATTAAATTGATATGAATGTCATTGGTGGCCAGCTACACCACAGCCAAACTTAACTCTGAAAGGTGAGGACAGTGCGCAAAAGCATGCAAACACTCTCTGGCATGAAATCAAAATGAAACGAGAGTGGCCAGGGTATGACAGGCATAGCCTACTTTTTAACCAGACCACATGCAGTTGGATAATATTTCCAGAAAGGTACTTACTTGCTGTATATTGAGGTGTGTATGGGCTCGACGGCCCAACACCTCCCACAGCCTGCGAGTAGCTGGGTGGTGCGGCGGGCGGAGGCTGGAGGGCATTTGCATTTCCCCAGCCGTATGGAGGAGGGTTACCGCCGCTTTTCTCCATCTCTGACCTACAAGTTACTGAACGTTCAACAATAAAACCTTGAGTTATGCGATGCAATCTTCATGCTATTTATAGGTATGACTTCAACCAACACCTTTCCAATCAATCCACAAATCGCCCACACAATGCCAATTTAAAAAATCTTACTTAAGGTACTATAAAGGGTTTTTGTTTAAGTACTTACCAGAGGATAAGTATTTACTGGCACAATAAATCAAGAATAATGAAGACAAAAAAAGATTCTGCGCTAACGAAAATGTTGCACCCAGCCCAACACACACAAAACACGACAGGTGACAGTAACAGACCCACACTATGGTCAGACCGAGATCTCGGTCTCGACCTTTCACGGCTAAAATATAATTCTCGGTCTCGGTCTAGGCTAAATTTTCAAAGTTCTGCAATATTTGAATTTTCTACTTGTGGAACAAGTAACAAACAGTGAATGAGACTGTTTTTTTTTTCATTCGTAACCGTCCATAGAAGGAAATTGAGGCAGGTGAATACCAATTATAAACTAACAACAGAGAACTAGTCTCGATCGGACCTTACCACAGACTAATTAGGCATATGAGACTTACGAGGATGAAAGCTTTAACTTGTTTATTGGAATATCATGGATTTTTTTTTTTTATTTCAAATACGGTTTACATTGGCACACCTATTTATTAGTTGTAGATTTTTTTTATGATATCCAAACTGTACAGGGTTAGGTTCTATATAAACATAAGCCAGTCATCGCAGCAGTAGACATTCAAACAGCTTGCCAGTTGATGACACTAAGGTGATGGGACGCTATATGCTCAATACAGATCTGCTCAATGCAATCAAAAGAGGGAATTTTGAAACAAACAATATTTTTTTTGGACGTTAACAATTTAATTAAATGTCAATTTTGATGAATGATGGCAAGATAAGGTTTTAAGATGAGTGAAGGGCTTCGAATTCAGCCACAATAATTGTATAGTCATTCTTGTATATATTCATTTTAACCGTACCGTGAACGAGCTACGTGAAGTTGGCAGTAATATTCCTCACAACTCAGAGGAATCAGTTGCCATTAATTAAAAAAAAAAAAAAAAAAAAAAGGGCTTCGAATTCTATAGTAGAAATAGCCTCGGCCGTTGTTATAAGAAGGTTGGGTGGGTTGGTTGTAAAAATAATAACCGATACGGTTAGGTACTTGAAGCAGGTAGTTACTGAATTGATTTACGCCTTTTTGAATTTCTGTTTGTTTATTACCTGACCAGTCCTCCAAGTTATTCCTTTTCTTCGCTTCATAATCCTCGGCTATAGTGAAGCTAAAAGTGATTCATAAACCTTGTTTTCCTTGTCAGTTGGTCGGGAAAATGTCGTCACCACGCCCAAAGTCCCCTCGTACTCCAGTATTGCCAAAAAAAGAAGATAAGGAAGAATCATTTTGGGATAAGATTGGAACAATCGGACGAAAGAAACGCATAAAGGAAGGTAAAGGCATAATTTTCATAAAAGCTATTGACAGATTGGATTTTGTGTGGGAAGGAAGGGCGCAGTTACCTCATACCCATACCATAAAAACGAATGACCTAATTAACACAATTATAAATGGGCATGTCTTTTGAATTAATTTATGTGGCTTTGTACTTCAATTTTTTTTCATAGTTTGATAAATCTCTAGATATTTAGATTAACCTTACCAAATATTATTTTGTGGAGGCAGAAAAATTTATTATTAGATATAAAAATTTTCATACAATTATTTTAATTATTTACTTGAAAATGATTGGTTTCCGGAAGTCCTCATCAGAGGTGGAATGTAACCCCCTCATTCCACCACTCTGATAAGTACTTTTGTACATTCATTGTTTCTTAGTCTGTCCTAGAACATTATTTTAGTTTATGATGTTATTTTTGTCATAACAGTGCAAGATGTCCAGGCTGAGGGCAAGTATGCCATAGACTCACCAGGGAGCCCTAATGCACCAGAAATACCACCAGAAGAATACAGTTTACGTAAGTAAAATTTAAATTTGTTTGGCTCAACTAATACACTTTACTCAATGGTAACTAATTTTAAAAAAAACTTCCACATTTTGATTGCAGATGATAATGAAGAAAGAGCTATCATTGAACCAAGATCACTGGAAGATCCCAGGGTAAAGGATCTCATCCAAGTACTGATTGATTGGATCAATGATGAGCTTGCTGCGCAGAGGATCATTGTGCAAAATATAAGCGAGGACCTTTATGATGGTCAGGTTCTTCAAAAGCTCCTGGAAATGCTTACTGAGAAGAAACTAGATGTCCCAGAGGTCACTCAGTCTGAGGAAGGACAGCGGCAGAAACTTGCAATTGTCCTTCGTGCTGTGAATAAAGTAAGATGTATTTCATCATTGTCATATTTGTCCACTGCTAGACATAGGCCTACCCCAGAGTGCCTTGTTTTCTTGTCACAATGGTCTTGAACCACCTGCATCTACTGATTTCTCCCATAGATATTATTAGTCCATCAAATGGGGGACCTTTGAAACAGTGTAGGCAATGATTACTTATTTTATTGAATTTATATATTGAGGAATATAAATTTAATATGCTTGAGCATTCAACAGCACTCATTGAACCTCTACATGAACACATTGATTGTTTTAGGTACTTTATGGAACAGTCAAACCAGTACCAAAATGGAGTGTGGACTCCATTCATTCAAAGAACATAGTTTCTATATTGCATCTGTTGGTTGCACTCGCCCGGCACTTCCGAGCTCCTGTCCGCCTCCCTGAGAATGTGGCCGTCAATGTTGTTGTAGTTAAAAAGGACATGCCGAACCAACTTTCACACAGGTAATTTCAGTATTCTTTCCATAATTTTATGATATGAATTTGATCCATACAGCATGATGTCTGAGATGCCTACCCCAGGTATAACAGTAGCTAAGCCATATAAAATCTGGCACCTGGATCTGCTTCTACAAAGTATATTGCATTTATAGTATTCTGTACAATGTTAAGTAGTACCTATTTAACATACAAGACACCATAACACACATAAAAAGATGGCAAATTTTCTTTCCAGAACTTTCATTGAAACCATCACAACAACCTATGACGACTTGGGAATGAAATGTGAACGCGATGCCTTTGATGCACTCTTTGATCACGCCCCTGAAAAGTTACAAGTAGTGAAGAAGTCACTGATCACTTTTGTTAATAAGCACTTGAGTAAAGTGAACCTAGAAGTGATGGATTTGGACTCGCAGTTCCATGATGGTGTTTATTTAGTGTTGCTGATGGGGCTGTTAGAGGGCTTCTTCGTGCCATTATATGACTTTCACCTCACTCCCGAGGATTTCGATCAGAAGGTCCACAACGTGGCTTTTGCCTTTGAGCTGATGCAGGATGTGGGACTTGCCAAGCCTAAAGCTAGACCGGAAGGTATGTTTTTTTATTTAATTTGTATGAATACTAGTTATTATATTTCTTAATAGTTATTGAGATTAAACTCATTCTTGGTTTCAGATATTGTCAATCTCGACCTCAAATCAACATTACGGGTGCTTTACAACCTCTTCACCAAATACAAGAGTATGCCATAAAAAGTAACATCTCAAAATAATTTGGACTAACTGCTAACCATTACTGACATAGGTTATAAATAAGAATCTTTATGAAGTACTTAAAATGTATTTTACTAACATAGTGATCTGTGACTACCCTATGGTGCCTTTATATAATTTTTAAGTAAATATTTTCTTACTAACTGAAACATGTTGTTTTATTTAAATCAAAAATACCTAGTGTTTATTGAATATTTATGCAAGTTTTCCTTCCTGATAGATTGACCTTAACTTAATCAATCATGTTTGTTAGCTTAAATTAAAATATAATTAGCTGTAGGAATTCATCGAATTTGTAGCGTTCCTGCGTAAGTGCCAACTATTAATAAAATGACGTCTTCTCGGTTATAGTTAAGGATGCGGCGCTTAGCGCTCTCAACTTCAATTCGAGGCTCGTTCAAAAATCGGCCGAATATCGCTATCTCTTTTTGTCTGATGCAGGTGCGCGCGTGACGCGAGACGTGCTGTGCATGTATAGGTAGTAGGTACCTATAACTACATCTTACCATTCATAACATCTCGAAGGCGGTAGGTATTAGTAATGCGTTTTTGTACAAAGCCGGCCTAGGTTTATCTTAGGAAATTTATGAAATGTACTTAGGTTCTTCATACGTTTACTACCTCTAGAATAGGATACCTACCCATAAATTAGGAAGGTACCAAAATATACAAGCATTGTGAAATTATGATATTTCCTAGGTTTGTAAATAAAATACGTACCTACCTACAAGAATTTCAAAGTTTTTTTTTTTTTACTTTATTTATTTTGTTGTTCGTTGATAGGTATTGACACATTCATCTATAAAAATACCTACAAATCAATTCAAGATTTTGGTAAATGTCTTGTGTGACCATATAGGCTAAACAGTTTCTGAAAAATAATATGATAAGTAATCAAAATACAGTGTGATTGGTCTCCATCCGCACTAAACAAACTACATAGGGTAGGTTCGCCAGTTCTCGACCAATTAGTGGAGTTGTCAATTTCAGGATGCGAAAAAAAATCTACTAACATTTTTAAACAAAAGTCTGGTCAAAGTTACTTATTATAATATACTCAATTTTATTTATAAGTAAAGATTTAGTTTTTGAGCCTTCTGTAATTTTTTTTGTAAAATACCGGTTTTAAATTTCGTTCCCCTTATCAATTTTAAATTTTAGGGATATAAAGTAGGGGGTAGTCAGAGGCGCGTCCAAACATTATATTTGATACATGCCTGCGTTTTGCGAGTAGTTAGCATTCTAAGTGATAGATTTCAAGCCTATCGCACCGCACTAACTAGTAACATATAATTATCTGTACTTGAAACATTTATGTGCGCATCAACACGCACTCAAAACAATGAAGGAAAATATCATTACTAGGTATGCCACATAAACTTTTAGAGCGGAAATATCCATTGGTGCACGACTGGGTTCGTGCCCATGTTCTCCGGATCGAAATTCGGAGTACCGCCCACTACATATATTTAGTCTTATGCATTCTGTATTAGTTTTAAGTTATAAAGTTTTACATGAGCATCTATTTTATTATACTATATCACTTAGGTGGCAAATAACTCCTTTTTTTTAAGAACCCCGTACTGGTGCCAGTACTTGGGAAGACATGTCATAACCTGGGTGTATTTGTGGAAGTTCCTCTAACTAAAGTGTGCGACTTTGCTCTAGAGTGTTAATGTAGCGACATCGCTCGCCACATGATTGAGCTACGTTACTATACACGAAGAGCTACCATAATCAATATACAGATGGCACAAGCGAAGATTTTACGCCACTTGAGAATATAATAGCTCCGACATACAAATGTCGGTCCTAGGACCCCGAGCAAGTAGATGAGATGGATCAGCTTGGTGGAAGATCTTCCCCTGTGTAAATGGAGGACACACTACCAACCGTGTTCTCCATATTCATATAGACCATATTATTATAATGTTAGGGGTTTCCTATAGTTAAGATCAATTCCCAGCCGATAGAGAGCGATGCGACACTGTGACAAAAGGTGGGCATATAAAAAAAAACAGAATCCAAAGCAAGAGCGAAATTTCCTTAAAAAGGTTTTTTTACTTAAAAAGGAGATTTCATCATTGTTAAAATTAAGTAACTTTTGGACACTCAATAAAAACATTTGTATTACAAGTACAAGGCAACTCAACCGATAAAACACGGGTCTTCAAAGCGCAAAAAAGATGCATTCGAACAATGTTTGGTGAATACATGTAAGGATGTGTTCAGAATTCAACATTCTAACTTTTCTTTCTTTACATATCTACAAAGTTGCAGTATTTGTCAAGAGTAACGAGAACTTATTCTTAATGTAAAAAAATGCTATTATTTAGTTGGTCATTCAATAGATGTATGTGATATGTAACCCAGGTATCGTAATAAATAAATTTAAATTGAAGTCCAGTACAAGTGGTAGAGCACGAAGTCTGTCAAGGCTTAATCGTTACCATGAGATTGTCAAAAATGCTCATTGCACGTCTTTAGACCGAGTCGAAAATCGTAAGCTGGCATCCAGGTGCTCTTTCTCACATGCGATACTTTATTTGGGGCTGGGCTTGCGACTGGCCAAGAAGTAGTCCTTTGCTAAATCTAGGCTCATAGCCAATTTCTTACTATGATTCTCTATGGTATTACTTTATGACACTAAGTTATTGTAGATAAACCGACAAAAAATAAAAGATAATGAAATATGTTCATAATGGAATTAGCGTGATGAATTATATTCATATGAACAATAATATTTATTTACAATGTTCGCTTTCTTTAGCCTACAAATAAAGATGGTCGAGAACCAGTGTGTTCTCAACGGCTAAGTAGTATAGTTCGCGACCACGAGGGATTTTGGGCACCTGTATTTTTTATGCAATGATTTTTACAGACGAAATCTAGCCATAAGAATGCTTAATAGAGCCATAAGATTCAAAGCAATAAATATTTTTTGTACAAGACACAACCGAATTGGAGATTGAATATGCTAACTTCCGGACCACCCGGTCGAAAACTGGGTGTTCTATGACTGCATAGTTCTCGTCCATTTCATTTTACCGGTTTATTGGTGAAAATCAAATTAAACCTAAAAATAAAAAATGAACCATGTTTTACAGATAAGTAAGGAATAGAAAGAAAAACCAACTCTATAAATTTTTATAAACATAGAATTTAAAGTTTTCTTGCACGATTTTGCGATACAAAAATTTTAAAGATTATACATCAAAAGCTATTTTTTTTTGGCATTCTAGATTAATTGAGTGAGAATTGGTGCGTGTGTTAAATCAAGTAACCACTAAAACACACTTTACTAAAATATGAGTAACAATTATTATATATATATATTTATAATTTAATACATTTATTCATACAACTATGTACAAGTAGGTATATACAAAAAATACAGATGAAACAGCTAGCTATCTAAAGACCGTTGCAAACGATCTATAGAAAGCTCAACTGATCCAGATCACTACCAGGCGGAAGCGTTCCCAAAATACTGGCCGCATTGCCACGCTGAATGGCAATGCTAATGCGTTGACCCAGATAAGAGCCAGCTCTCTTGTCACGCGTCGCTTCGACCAGTCGCCCTGAAAGAATTTTGAAAACGCGCAGGGCCCCGGTTCCCCACGGACCCAGAGTCTCGTCGTCGGAGTCAGAGTTATATTTTTTACTTTTATCTAGCAAAGATGCGATAAAAGGTCGAAAAAAGAATTTGGTCGGTGAACCGGCGCGGCGTACATACCCTACCTATTCTTTGCGTTATTTATATTCTGTCCCTAATAGGTAGGTATTTCTTGGCAAAAGGTCTTTAAATTCAGGAAGACATATCTAAAATAAAATTCTTCCAATTTCGAGACGACCGAATTCAAGAATAACATACAATTTAGCAAACTAAAACGCACAGTAAATTGTCGAACGCTGATAATAAAATAGTAAATATCAGCCTACCCGACACCGAATAATGAACAAGCGCTCGCGCCGCGTGGTTTAAATACATGTTACGTTAGTGTGAGTGCCTGTCCGAGAGATCACACAACCGAAGTGTCCCGTCCCGCGACCCCGCACCGTTCCGTGCAAGCGTGATAGCAATATTAGCCGTTTGGAATTTGTCATAAATTTGGTGGTGTTCCGTAATACCAAAAATGATGACTGAAAACTTGTTGTATTTTTCACATCGTGTTGTTATTCTGTAACTAGACAATATAATCTATGTACCTAATATAACGATACGTAAGACATTGTTGTTTTTAATAAGAAACAAATAAGATGAAAACATATCATGTATGACGTAAAAATATCCAAAATGCGATTCGTTTACATTTCATTTTAGGTAAGTATTTTAAAAAAATATTTATCAAGGTACCTAGATATATTTATCTAGGTACCTTGATAAATATTATGCTATTATTTCTATTCGAATAGATATAATAGCATAATATGGTGCAAATAAGCTATTATTACAAATTATTTTGGTATTACGTTTGTATGGGCAATCCATCCGACGTGGGCCTCTTAAGTTATAAGCTGGGTAACAAAGACAGTGCGGTATGCAGTTCTTCTTGCATTGTTGATTTGCAACCAAATCAAAACCTCTTTCTGCCGTCAAGCGGTAATGCTCGCATTGCTGTGTTCCGCATTGACGGGTATGGGTGCTAGTGAAATTACAGGCGCCAGGTTGCCAGTGAAAATACATGAGAATTTCGTTATCTCAGGGTCAGCAACGCGCGACTGATACCTCTGGTGGTTGCAAACGCCCATAGGTTACGGTATCTGTTAACACAGGTAGTCTTATGCTTGTTTGCTACATAAATTTATAAAAAAATATTCCCACTTGGCCATGGAGCTACTAACCTTATGTCTCAGTGGCTAACCAAGATCAATGCGTCAAGATTTCTGTCACGAGAACCTATGAGAGTACTAGCATTGAGCACATACATTTTTCACGGCAGCCGCCGACGCGTGTCGGCGGCTGCCGTGGTCAACGTGCCGCTCGTGTGTGAACCCTAAGATGGTTGGTAGAGCTGTTTGGTGATAATTTGTAATAAAAGTGGGTTCGTTTATTAATACATGTATTTCGCTATTTAACCTATACCGAAGACAAGTAAGCGTGATTAATTTATAATAGAAAAGATACATACCTACTTAACTACATTATTCTATATAACAATAATTATTTTTGCAAACTATAGCCTTTGTAATAAATAAAAACAGACGTACATTATAGAGGCATAAAATAAATTAAAAACATACAATTTAACAATTTTTAAATGAATATAACACAAAAAAATGTTGATATTTTTATTAGAACTTTGGTGTCATCAAAATATGTCATGTATTTAATAAAATATTAATTAAATAAAAATACCTTTATTGTATTATCTGATGACCTACGATATTTTCGGCTCAATGTGAATTAAATCCTAATTATGTCAGTTAAGAGTATTAACATCAGTCATACATAAAGTAGCTTAATTAGCTGCCATAATAATTAGTGTGAAAACATCAGGTAAGTTTAATAATTATATTAAGGTACCTATTTTCAACACATTTGAAATTCTGAGATGATACAAATAGAATAGAATAGAAATAATACTTTTGATACTGTTATTCATTATTTAATTACTTTGCATTAATAATATTAACCTAACGGTCATTTAGTTTTCAGTAGTTCACGGAGCAAAACTATATAAGGAGGTAGTATGTAAGAATTTTTACTTTCTGCACCGGAAACCCTAGGTGTGAAATTGCCTTCAATCAATATTACAAAATTGACTACATTCAATCATTTTGTTAAAGTGAAAACTACACTTATGGGTAGGTGTCACAAAAATGTCGTTCACCTTTTACCATCAAATAAGCTTACACCGAATTTATAGGGCGCTTGCTATTTATTAAAAAGGCGCTAGATTTTTTTGTTATAAAATATTAATTAAATAATAATTTAGGTATTCTAAAAGTAGTTCAGGAGTAAAGTAGAAATAATTATTTTTGGCTTCTATTGCACATAAATGTGAAATGCTTTTAGTTTCTGTTGTCACTCTTTGTTATTTGTTCATTACTAATTCAAAAGAGAATAACCAAACTTAATCGTTACTGTGTTTTCATAACTTACTATTTTCAAGTATTTATTAAAATGGTAAATTCAATACATTACACTAGGTATATTAGCGTAGTTTATAATGTCAGCAGACATACAAACTTACTAAATACGTAAGTCCATACATTCGAGGACCATTAAATTGACAGTTTTTATATTTATCATACATTATATTCTCTAAAAACGTATATTATAAACCGTAATTAAGATAAGTACTTTGATGTCTATTACAGTTTTATTTTATGAAGTTATCCGAGTGCTTGTTATTAGGTACTTATATACTGGAATACTGGAGATTTATTTATTGAAATGGTTTACTGATACCTACAGCATATAAAGTTTCGTAAGACTTTGATCCTCGGGCCCTCTGAACAGAGGGTCAGAACAAAACTAAATTATAAATTGTTTTTAAACCATGCTAATAAATAATGGATCAATATAATTGAAAATAGTAATACAATTGACATTTATAGCTACATCACTAAGTTGAAAAGGCTATTTCAAGATATTTTTAGGATCAGTTTTGAAAACCACCCGTAATTGTATTTTTCACCATAATTGATATTCGAACATTTTACCGGTGTTGTCTTTACAAATTTAACGAAGAATTGAGTACCTATTGAATGCATACATTTCTACCATACAAAGACTCTTTTTTAAGAACTAATAAAACTTTAAGTTATTTATTGCTAAAATACGGACTCCTGATAAACAAGCGCAGAGTTACTTACCAAGCTATCACTACCAAGTAATTATACCTGTTGTAAAACAAAACATCTTTGATTTATCAAGACTTAATAATAATAATTACTATCAATAAATAATATACAAACTGGAATGTTTAAAATGAAATCATTTGTGTGTAAATTATAATTGGATTGAAATTATCAACAGTGATTAAATTTGCACCAATAAAATACAATGAAAAGGCGCATCATTGCTTTAAAACGTTTTATAATGTTGGTAGGAGTAGGTATCGTTTAAACCGGTCAAGTGTGTTCATCACTCAGAACCCTAGAAACACTGGAAAATTAAAACGCAATATAAATCTGATGTCAAACTATGAAACTAAGCAATAAAATATTTATGCATGCTTTAAAACTAAATATTTTATGGTGCAGCGAAATAAACCTTTATGAATAATTGGAAATTCGAACTAAGAGTAGATACCAGTTTATCATATATTATTAACTACAAACATACAAAAAGTACTAAATATGCTTAATGTGCATCGATGTTCTATGTTGGCAACATGAGTTAGGTTTATTTATTCTAAACACTTGATTACTTAATTATAGCACGGATTAGGATAATTCTTGAATTATTATTTTAATATTATTAGTTTTTAATAGTTTTCTATTCCAACTACTTGTGTTAATAATGGATTTGTATAGTAAACTTACACGGCCAAAGAGCGTGGTGTTTCCAAGAGAACCATTGCGCATCCCTGCTCCGTAAAATGCTAACAATTCGTTACAATTTAGTCGCTTTATACTAGTTATATAAAACGAGATGGGAATATATGAAATAATATAAATAACAATTATAAAAAAAATACTGTAAAACAAGTGTAAAATAGATAGAGATCACACAATAGGTTGTAGAAATAAAGAACCTGTTGAAAAATGAAAGTAGACAGTGTAATTTATACCTAGACCTAGTATAACTGTCTACTTTCATTTTTCAACAGGTTCTTTATTTCTACAACCTATTGTGTGATCTCTATCTATTAAATAATGAGTATATTTTTTGCTCCAAATTTGCCAAGACTATGGAGAAACTATACTCGGTGTGGGTAGGTGGTAACGATTGGTCCACCTACACTATCTCTTCTCGTTTTTAGTGAAAATGTTGTTCACCATTATAATATCAACCAGTATAGAGGGTAGCTACGCTACGAGGTCTTGCGGTTCTGCGGTGTGGCAGCCAGCTCCAGGGACGTAGATGATTCGCGGCGCAGGATCAGTTTGAGTTTGTCGTCCTCCTCTAGGTCCTCTTCGACGGAAACGGTGCGGCTGAGCTCGACATGGCCCAGCGCGCGCGCTCTCCTAGCCTCCAGCCTCATGACCTGTACACACTTCTTTGAATACTGCAATTCTTATGGCTGGTTTACACAAGGGCACCATAGCCTGATAGCTGCCTCAACTTGATTTCAATGTGTAAACGGCCAATCAACTTGCTAACATATCGCTTGTTTCCACGTTGAAATCCTGTTGAGACGGAGCTTACCAGCTGTCTGGTTTTGTTCGTGTAAACTAGGCATTATACTAATAGTCAATACATAATGACGTCGAAAGAGTCATTTTCATACAGTTAAGCACTTGTATAATTTTGTATAAAAATTTCACATTGATTTCTAATGACAAGCAGTTTGAAGGAAATTGACGTGGAGGTTTATTATTACCGATCTACTAAGTTAAAAATGTGTTTAAGTATGTACGAGTTAGCACATTGAGTTGTTGCATGGAAAGTTTTTTTAAACGTATGTAAATAACTCCAAATTGATCAAAAAGGTTTACTCACTAGTTATGCACTATTAACGTTTGGCGCGGTCTAGGTATACTCAATGAATAATGAATTAATATATCAAATGCTTACTTCAACTTAAATAGGTACTTACAAAACACAATGGATCTTAGCCGTCGTGGAGATTGGGTACAAGGAAATTGTATTGTAATGCAAAACAGCTAACTACCAAGCCGGTCGAGATCCATCGTCTGTCATTTAAGTAACTTTAGCAAGATCAAGTCAAGTTGACTGGAAATTGATATTAAATCACAACAAATAATCAATTCACAAGTACTCTCCCATACGAAACAAACTACCTATTATAATAACATACGTAAATTTACTCTAAAATGTACTGGAAGATGGATTGATAATTATTAAAAATAAAAACTAACTAACATACTTAAAATGTTATGTAGGATGGGTCATGGTGGTCATGGTTAAGCAATGAGTAAAAGCAAGCAGAGGTGATATACATCAAATAAAACTTGCAACAGGGAATAATTTATTTTATTTTAATATTATAATTTCAAGCCGCATCCTGGTTTATTACTGGTTGATAGTATTATATTTACATATAAAAGACTCGAAGCCCTGAGCCGTAAAACAAAATCACAAGTAAAAAAGGTAGCCCAAAATATTTCGTCATGGCACTCCTAGTGGGTGGACAGTGGTAAGTCCAGAAGTGGCGTTCTACATACCTTTGTACCTTCTATTAGCAATTCTTTGTTTTTTTTGGTATGCAATAATTAGTATATCTATTTATCTAAAGTAAATTTATTTTAACAACATTCGAGAAACACGAGCGGGAGGGAGGCTTTACTTATAAATATATTTGTATTTAAGACTACAATTTCTGTATATAAAATAAATTAACAATTTTATTTGATGTACATAATCCTCCGAAAGAATAAAGCAGAAAAAACAAACAAAAATGTAAAGTTTTGTGCTACTTACAAACAGCGAGCGTAGCGTCAGTGAAAAAAGCGAAGGAAATTAATGATATAGCGAAATGGAGCCATTCCACACAGCACATCTAAAACAAGCATGACTATTAACTGTCGATATTCAAAGCAAAGCTAAACACACCTTTTTTTATTAATCACTAGTACGTATTTGCACGTTAACTTGAAACTACAGACAGATCATATTCCAAAGAAATATAATTAATGCGTTTTCACTTGTATATTAGATGAACCACCTAAACTTTAACTAATTTATTATAGAAACCTAACAAATTGAGAAGTATCTTTATGCATGTTAACAGTTTTGTAAACTACTGGGAAATGTCAACAATTAGAACCTTTTTTAGAGAAAGACAAATCATACAAAAAACTATGAAAAGACAAGCACCTACGTCAAGCTCAAAAACTTAGAACAAAAGTTTTCGAAAAATTGCATTATTAAACTTTTTATTTTCGTGCTAAATATAATGTACCTACACATTCCGTCGCGGACTATCACGTTATTACGCCTTACAAGAGATGTCAATGCTTGCAAACAATGACAGGGCCTAGGTTCAAAATGTTTATTTTTTAATGCGTAAGGCGGATGAGGGATTAATGATAACAAACAGCCTGAGCGGACGTCGAAATTTCTAATAAAATTGTAGTCAGTTGAAAACGGCATGTAGCTTATAGATTAAACAACAAGCCGTTTTCAACTGACCGGCCATTTCGGTAAGAATAAGAAAGAAAACTGAAGGTCAGAATTCAATACAAATATCTATCGCGAGTCGCGACAGACATATACAACCGCCCCGTTCCGGTCCGATCAAATAGCGGACCGGTAAGAAAGCTACCATTTGTTTATGAGAGAATAGCATGTCTGTCACGATGCGCCTTCTTATTCATACGGGCTGTCTGGCGGCGCTCACATCGAGCGTTGCCGGGGCCCCTGCTTGTCATTATTCGTCTTTTTCTCTCTGCTATAAATAATCAACAAGGGAAAGTAGTTCAAGCTTCAAGATGTCATGTCGAGCCTTCATGTTAACGCACAAAACGTATATCAGATGGATACATCAATGCACTTACTCGAGCCATTTCCAGGGCTCGCTGTCCGGAGTGGTGATGGGTGTCGGAAACTGTGCAGTGCCAAATAACACGGATCAGAATTCATTATTAGGTCATATCAGGTTTGTCGAAGCGCGAAATTTTACGGTCTCTTAACGGTTACTAGTAGAAGAGCGAGTTTTGTTCGGGATATAGAATGAACACCCTCCTTAAAAATCTCAGCCGAGCCGGCCGGCGCGGCGCGGCGGCTGATTGACTATACGTCGTGCTGAAACCTACTATACTAGTCCCCGTTATGTTGCATATGTTGTGTAAATTGCCTATAACCCAAGCAATAACTGTTAACGTGTATTTGTATGTTGACACTGTGTGTCTTTGCTATATGTACAGTGATTCCCAAGCGTAGAAAACGATGACAAAGCGTTGTTTAGAGCGGTGACGCACACTGCACTCGCTCAATGACATGGAGATTAGTTCTATTGAAGTGGAATCTTGCACGAGTCGTTATTGACTCAGGTTAGTTAGAAGCGAGAGTTATGCAGGAATGAATATGATGTTCCTGAGGTAATATTTATTTATTATTATGCGTACATTTATGACTAATATTCGTTATGGGTAGTAGACTTTTGGTTACCGCTTTATATAACGATAGAAAGGTGATTGTTCCATATATCCATAGAATAATCATGAAAATCCTAATAATGCAGAAGTAATTTTAGTTATTTGTTTTAATTAGAATATTTTTTATATGCAACAGAATTTAATATTTTGGGCGGTAATGCTACCTTTTTCCTTTAAGGCTATTTGTAGGAGATTTTCGAAATACTTTAAAACTGTATGGATTTATTTATCACTGCCACTTTAAAAATACCCTCTTATACATTCACACAATTAGAATTATGAAACAAAAATGTTCCTTACTCAGCATAACGTCGTTGTTTCTTTGTTTTTCTTACCCCGGCCTCATTAAAGGAAACATACATACTTAAATTTGTAACCTCTGAAGTAAATATGTCACTAAAACAGCATAAGGTCGGTGTTTTTTTTTTTGTTTGTTTTGTATCCCTTACCTCGGCCTTTAGTTCGGCGACTTGCTCCTGAAGCTCGCGGACGCGCTCGGTATCATCATTGTTGTTGCGTAGTTCCCCCTCAGTTACCATTACTTCGTTCTAGAACACGGCGTTATCGTCAAATTCTTGGAACTTAGACAGTTTCAATGGTTTACAAGGGAATTCAGAATGTACTATACCGAAAGGGGCTTATCAGAAATAATATAAATTATGTTTATGTTAAAATCCCGGCGGATGGCATTCGTACACAGGGAATCCTAGTTTTACCAATGTTATTCAACAATTAATATTGCGTATTAGGATAACAAAATGGCTGGTTTTCGCAATGGAATCGATATATTCCATTGGTATGGAGTAGATTTATTGATTAATAGCCGCCGAGAGTACGTCAAATTTGAAAACTTAATCATAACATTTAGTTAAAACAATGTCTTTCAATGTAATTCCGATGGAATCGCCTCCTTTCAGTATGTTCTGGGACATCCTTTACATGTAGAGTTGTTTTTGAAAGCACGTTATGAAAACGGCACGGAACCAAACAACGCAGTGCGATATAGCATTTTGCAATTACTAAAGTTGTCTATACGAATATTAATGCTACAGCAAGCGAATTTTAGCAAATCTCACTTCAAAACTCACCATAACAGAAGATGCTGGTGTAGATAGAGTAGGTACTTACTTTGAGTTTGTATTCGGAAACTTCGGTTTCAAGTTCGGCTATTCTTTGTGCGTCCTCCATATTTCTAATGTTTGCTTGCATGGACTCGTATTTAGCCTGAAAAATGTAAGCAGATAGGGTAATGAGCTTATCACCGTATGTATCTTGTGGAATTTGAAGTTATATAATATATCTAGCTGTGCGAACCTCTGCACAATGACCTCTCAGTCCGGTACCATAATTACCATAATCTGAACGGTCCTTGATAAGGCTCCAGATGACTGTACGTATGAATTCTTGTATGCATTTGAAAATTTCTCGTACGACAACGCAAGCAAACTGCGGCAAAGCACGACATAATGGAACGACCTCAGTGGGCGAAGGTCCGTCTGAGACGCATGATCTGCAAATATTTGTCTCTGGGTGTTTTCAAGTAAAGTATGTATGTATTTACAAAAAGAAAATGTATATAAGTAGTATATCAGTAATTTAGTTCCCATAACACAAGCTCTGCTTACTTTGGGGCTAGACGATACTGTGTGAAAAATGTAAAAAAACAGAAATAAAAACGGAAAGTTTTTTTAGTAATTTATCGAAATGTGTAAAATGTGTGAAACCTGCTAAGGTATGCGGTATGTTGGTGGCGAGAGAAACAACCGCGACAAGAGGCGCTCTCCGTCAGTCTGCCATCGACTGTTGCGGCGTCTCCTCGTCCTGTCTGCGCTGCTGGTAGATGAACACTACCAGTGCACTGTTTACGAATAGGCACTCTCTCAGTACGTACCTTGCTCTCCAGATCGGTGTACTTGTGCTGGTACTCGCGCTGCCGCGACTGCAGCGCCCTCTCGCGCTGCAGCGTCTCGTCCAGCGTCTCGCGCAGCTGCCGCGTCTCCTCGTCCTGTCTGCGCAGCTGGTTGGTGGACACTTGCACTTGGGTTTCTAGCTCCATTACCTGAAAGGTCACAACAGTTTTGAATCAATAGCCACGTCCAGACTGAGCGAGTAGCCCGACAGTTACCTAGAAATAAACAATAACATATTTAAATTAAAGGTACAATTGATGGTTTCTCGCTTAAAAGCGATTTCTTCCAACAACCTTTGGATGGAGAGGATATTTTTTACCCTGTTACCGGCTTATTCATGCCTTTTCACATAATGTAATACCTTTTCAAATACATAATTGGTCGTGTGTTCGTTACAAACGAATAACGTTTCCGTTACATACCAACAAATCAGCTGATAGTAATTACGTTTTTTGTAATTGTTTTTATGATGTCAAGGAAATTTCTTAGTTTTTATCACCACATGTCATTAGAAGGCGCTTTAAACTGTGATCGAGAACTTACTGATATTGGTATTGTGGTACCTTGGTATTCGTAGTTCCTAAGTCACTGTTGTGTAAGCTATGTAAGTGACAGTTGGGTGTATATATTGTTTTCAGAACTTACCTTCAGTCTTAACTCTTTCAGTTCAGTGAGCGCTTCAACCTCCTTGATCCGCGTCGACATGAGTTCCTCCTCTATTTTCTGCATGTCGCCGGAGCGGCCCTCCCACGCACGCAACAGCTTCTTAGGCGTCGCCATAATGTCGGAGACGACGGTCGACTGCACCGGGACTGGTGGCGCTTCTTGCTTGTGCTCCTGGGAAGACAACTTTCTATTAGTAGTACCAGAACAAATTAGTCAGTAGCAGAGCTCCTAGTGCTCCTCAGAGTGATAGAGCTCGCCCGGGGATGTACTACCACTATAGTATACCTATTTCTGCCGCCAAGCAGTAATGCTCGCATTGCTGTGTTCCGGTTTGAAGGGTGCCGTTGAAATTACAGGCATTAATTATTTTCACCCGTTATGTCACACCGTTAATTGTTTGTTGTTGCAAGCGTCCATAGGTTACTGTAACTGTTTACCAACAGGTGGAGCAGTATCAATGTTTCCCACTATAGCTGTATAAAAAAAAAATGTTACGGCTTAGCATACATGAAACCATAACAATAACCACTTAACCCTTGGTATAGCAAGATAACTTTTCAAAGTCCTTTGTATGATGTGGACCCCCTATTTTTTTACTATTTGGCCATAGTAACATATTTTCTGGGAACACTAATTCTACTGACTACATAATGCAGTTAAATACCCGGTGACTAGAACACGACGTAAGTTTAGTAATAAGGTCCTGTTGGTACCCTTTGATTATGGTTCTCTATTCTTGTTTATTGATTATTGTTTACCATCGGCCAAAATGCCCTTTTCGAAGCCACCACACAATTATGTTTATTATAATAAAATGATTAATAATTAAAATATTTGATTATAAATATTGCCCGTCACTTTTATATACAAAATTTGGAAATCTTTTGCTATGAAGAAACAATCTCCACTTACTTGAAGATGTCTTTGCCAGCTGTCCGACAGCTCTGAGACGCGCTGCCTGAGTTCCTTCAAGGAGAGGTTAGCTTCTGCCTCCCGCAACTTCACTGCGATCAATTCGTCCTGTAAACAATGCACAAGGTCAGACAGTGATACAAGTTCTGAGAATATTGTTCACAAATTGAATTGACAAGGACACTATCAAATAAAATGCCATCATACTCTGGCATAAGTGAAATTAAATGGCCAACATTGCGTTTATAATTCTCTTACTCATACAACAGCAGCGTTCAAGTACACCAACCTATGCATATGGTGATTACGACGCGTTTGTGCTCCTGACGTGCGTCACTTAGTGCCTTGTTACCTGAAGGTGTGCGACGTTGTTGTCGACCCGCTGGCGGCGTAGGCTCTTGTTCTCGTTCTCGAGCTCGGCTATCCGCGCCGTGAGCTCGCGCTCGGCCGCCTCGCGCTCCGCCGCGTGCAGCCGCGCTCGGACCAGCTCCCTCTGCAGGCAGCGAGCCAGCTCCTCGCCTTTACAATCATCGAGTATTATATAACTTGACTTCTTGATTATGGCTTGTGATTTGTGAAAATGATCGGTTAATAATGAGAGAATCAGCATATTATTTATCATAAACTAGCTAAACCGACAGATACGAAACATCAATTCCACAACCATATATGAAGTAGCCACTAAGTTCAACAACCACGATCAGCTTGTATGGGAGAAAGAAACAACGTTTTTTTACATACACCGGACAATTCTTTTGTCATTAAAACCTGGATCAGACTGATACAAACATTTTAAAACAAAAACTGCCTAATCGGTCCAGACATTTTCAGGTGATGGTCTTACCAACGAACAGCATGTCATTTTTATTTATAAAGGTTGCGGTTCTAAGATACTTTAAGCAATTAAATAATTCCAAAAGATTGGGTAATGTTGCTAATAGTCTCCGTAGAGGCAATAATAATAAATATGATCAAAATTGTAATATGAATAGTTCATAGATGTCATCAATCCATCGTGTGGGAGCCTTACTACACATGAACAAAACACTAAGAGCATCACATAGGCTAATCTTTACCCGGAACCACTTGGTCAAAGCCGTGACCAAAATGTTGTAATTATATAAATCTTTATTTAGTTCTTACAAGGTTTGGTTGATTTGGTATTTAAATTTGGTAATTGCTTACAATAATGCGTTATGTCAAGCATTTTCTGGGTTAGTGAGGTCTGAGAATTATTATTATTATCAAATTTGACCAAAGTACCTATTGTCAGGATCAAAGCAAGTGTAAATCTGTAGTCTCTGCCTACCCCTCGGGTTACCGGCGTGAGTATATGTAAGTATATACCTTACTCTGGTACATTATAAATGTATATCCCTTAATAAACAGAGTACATAGACAGCTCCCGATTACTGGAAGTACAGAATACTATCTATTACATTGCTCTATAAAATAGCATTTGGCTGAGGGCCACAGAGGAGGAAAACAAATATTTTTCGTTTGTTGACAAATTTTACAGCCAGCAATGTATTGCATATTAATCGGCCATCGCGTCTGTGTGGCAAGCTTCAGAAGACAACATACCTTTCGGAGAGGAACCTTCCATGCCCTCTAGCGACGATTGCCGGGAGTTGTTCTGTTGATAAAGATTTTTTGAGACCATTAAATCGCTTTTTTTAACTATTGCAGCGCCTATGTTCACATGTAGTAATAAAACCCATCCAAGAAATTATCTCGATGTTTATGATTAAAAATGAAATACTTCATTTAAATAGTTTTGTCGAAAACGTTAACAGACAAACAAACAATCGACCTCTTCAGACCGGTTCCTTGGGTCGCGGTTAAAAACCTCAGCCATTATCATTAAGCCATTTATTTATTGTAAATGTAGTATTAATTAACTATTTATTTATTGTACAGATCTCGAATAAAATTGTACAGTTGTATCACAACGTTTCAGCACAATTTGCAATCTTTATGTAATCAATCTTGTCAACCTCTAACATAATTTAATTTAATTTAAAGCATTCGTCTATAAAATAGGTAACTGTTTTTTTTATTCTCTTTTTTATTGTTTTTTTTTTTATTTTGTACTAATTAAATTCAACTACCTCTTTTGCATGGTGTGCCTACTACTAAAATGATGTAAACTGTCTCTGATATTCTTGCCAGTTTTAATTATTAGCATGTTTATGTAACGTCCAGTTTAGTAGGACAAATAGGATAATAATGACCTCAGAGATGGTCATCTCGAGCGAGCGGATTTCGTCCTGCGCGACCGCGAGCCGCTGCTGCGCGTCCACGTGCGCGCGGCGCAGCGCCTGCACCTCCCGCGCGAGCGCGAACGTCTCCTCCTCGCCCTCCGCGCGGTCCACCTGCCCGCGCACCAGCCGCTCCGCCAACGCGGAGCTCTCCTTCTCCAGCAACTCCACGCGCTGCTTCAGCAAACGATTCTCTTGACGTAGGCACTGAAAGCGTAAATAATGTTATTAACTAGAACACGATTAGAGATTACTAGCCTCTGCACATGGCTTTGCTCGCGTGGTACCCGGATAGGAAGTAGCCTAAGTACTTTTATTTAACACCTAGCAGACTCAGACATAGCCCTGCCCCTGACCACACACCAGGAACCCCTGTGTCGTGGGTATCAGGAACTACGAGTACCGTGGCACCACAACACCCGTAACCAATATCTGCAGAACATGCAAACATTAGTCCCGCAGCGTGATCGAACCCGCACCTGTTGCGTCTCAGTCGGCTATTCGCCCGCCGCGCAATCGAGTGCGTCAATTTTAAAGGTCACATACTATACGTGATCCAAATTACATCCAAATCGGTTGAGCATTCACGATTATTAACAATAAACATCTAGTGAGCAAAGGCTAGTGATTTAACCAATTACTGTTACAATTTTTTTTACCCGCGACAAAAGGAGCCCGTATATGCTTTTGCCAAATGAGGTTGTGTGTGTTTTTTTGTCTGTTACCATTTATCTCTGAAACGGCTTATCCGATTGAAACAAGGCTGTGTTTTTTTAAAATATTTAATTTGTCAAGTATGATACTTAAGTATGTCTTAATCACCATCCTTGACAAATTAAATGTAGATTCATCGCCACAAGGGGGCTCACTAGGGAGCGCTGCTATAGACGACATAACACGTAGGGGGTTTAAAAAAACTTGTCAGTCAGGCCCTCACCCTTAAAACAGCAATGTCCCCTTGCTCCTTAGTCTTGATGACGGTGTATTCCTTTTCAAGTTTCTTCATTTTCTTCGGGTTCACTTTGATGGAATACGAGAGGTTCATGAACGCGTCCGGGTCGTCCTCCACTTTCGACGGCAGCTCCTTCTGTATGTACTGTAGAGGAAAGTTACAGTGATCAGTGGTTATAACTTTTGAAAATATCGTAGATCACGTGTCTTCCAATTTCAGTTTTTAACCATGCCGGTTTCCTCACAATATTTAGCTTCGCCGTTTCAAGAATGTGTTTCTGAGTACCTACTAGTTTTTCTTTACACAAAACCTCGGCCTGCCTACCTATCTGTTGCTATACCCTTAGGCAGGGTTCATGTGAGATATCTACCTATAAACACCATCTATGTACCTACCATGTGGAAGCAATAAATGTATTGAGTGTAAACGTCCTATTTCTGCCGCCAAGCAGTACTAGAGTTCCGTACCATAACAACCACAACTAAATCCTTGGTACCTAGCATGTAACCTTTCAAAGTCCTTTGTATGATGTGGTGCCCTTATTTTTTACTATTTGGCCATAGTAACATGTATTATGTTAACATTACATATTGACTATGTATTGTCGTATGCTTGTATACCACTAAGTTGCATAAACAAATGTTCCACGATACCTTCAGTATGCTCTCCATGTCGAGCGAGAGCAGGTCGTTCTTTCCCCGCGTGAGCATCGCGATGGCGACCTTGAACACGATCTCGATGCCCTCCGAGAGGAACACGTCCATGATGCGGCAAGCCAGCGGGAGCGACAACGTCGTCGTGAACAGAGTCAGGAACCAGCTGCTAGCGTATAGGGACGTGCTGAAGCTCTGAAACAACACACACATTTACATAAATCCAAAACGACCTCAAACGAAACTACTAAACCCGGTGTTAGCGATACAAATGTGCCCTCCTTCTATAAAATAGACAAGGAACTTTTTTAAGTTTGTTTAGAATTGACATCTGATTGGAAAAAAGTTGAAGAGTGTTAATTTTGCTGGTGGTTTTTTTAGGAGATCTGACGACCGTCTTTAGCATGCGAAGGAAGGAGGCCGGTGTCCTCAACACCCGGGCTACAATAACAGTTATAGCCGATCAACGCCTTGCTTTTCTTAAAAAGTAATTAAGGCTTTGACGCTTCTCAGAAAAATGAGAGGTCATCCGCAGACGGAAGGTGTGGTTGATTCCCGCTATGGGACAAATGTATGCTAACCTAACCTCAACAGAGAGATAATTCCATAACCCGAGTGTTAAAACTTGTATGATGTTTTACGATATAATTACAAAAAACGGCATTTTACATTCCATTCTTGATTACAGCGCCCCTTAGTGAATTATGGCGACAAGGCCTATCTAAGATTCATCCTTCAAAACATACAAATCGATTGCAAACTGCATTACAATCCGATAAGCCGGTTCGTTTTAAACAAACTAATCTCTTACGGCAAACACATACGGGGTACTGTCATCGCGGGTAAGAAATGATAGCCTAGATATGAGCAGAATCCATCAGAAGCCGGCCAACAGTTTTGCAAAGATAACACCAGGTGCTAGAGCTCATAGATCCATAATAATAATAATAATGCTGGACATTTTCATACAGCATCAACTAGCCCCAAAGTAAGCAGAGCTTGTGTTAATATGTACATACATATTATACATAGGAAACATCCAGACCCGAGACGGCCTCTGTGGCGCAGTGGGCGAAGGCCCGCCTGAGACGCAAAAGGTTGCGGGTCACAGAGGTTGCCTCAAAGTACTTTTCGTTTTCCATTCACGCTAACACAAAGGAAAAACTTGGCAGCAGTCACGTGACATCTCTACAACGAATGTCATTTCCATACAATTCGATCTTTCCGCAGACTTTAACGCGAACAGACCCGCACAGGTCACGGGCGTCTGGCTCACAGACCTGTGACTGGAAGTGTACGTGCAAGTCGGGCAGCAGCTCCTGCACCAGGTTCTCTAACTGGAACATGCAGAGCCCCAGCTCCGCCATGCTCGGCTTGAACATGTCGCGCATGCGGTGCTGTTGCATTATCTTCACGAGCACCGCGAACGCCTCCTCTTCCGGCATCTGGCAAGAGAATGCCATATTTGTTTATCATGAAATGAAATGATATTTATTGAGATTCACAAACATTGAAGTTATTAGATACAATAATTATTATCTCCTGAAACTTGTTATTCCTTGAAGGATACTGTGTTATTAGGGCCTTATATGACTTTACTCATGTGTCATTTCAAATTGAATAGAAGAAAACAAAACACTGTTTAGCTAAACAAATATTTCTTTTTACGGGATAGTTCCCTGAAACTTCCTTGATGGCACTGTTTGCCAGGGACACAAGATGAAGTAAAAAAACTTAATACAAATGAGTAGTTTACTTTTTCCTTTTTATATCTGGGATAGAAACGAATGTAGCCCTTCGTTTCTTAAGGCTCACTGTACACATGCCAAGGACACCAGATCAAGGAGATTTTAACAGTCACTAACTATGACTAGTCTAAACTTTTGAACAACAATAAAATGTCATTTTCTATAGAAAAAAAAAAACTTCTAATACAAATATTATAATAACAGGATAACAGACCTGCATAAGCAAAAGTCCCACTATAAATCCAGATCCCTGGCAGTAGCCGACCTCCCGATCATGGAGCGAGTATGCCTTCATCACATTGAACAAAGACTCCTGGCCCAGTCCATCCTTTTCTTTGAAGAAGTCGTGTTCAGGGTATGTCCGGGCTATGTCGCGACGTATTACCTTCTCGCACGCCGATTTTGCCTGGAAAAGCGATGGATTTTAAACATTATATAAGCGTATTTTCTCACATGCCCCTAAATCTTACAGGGAGAACCTGTAAGTATACCTACTCAGATATATGAGCTGTATATGTAAATTCCTGATGGCTTTCTACATGACAAAGACGGTGAGGGAGATAAATGCAATTAGCCAATCATAAGAACCCGGGTAACCTCGTCGTTTGATGTTGAAAGTTTACCTTAATGTACGTAGCGTAGAGTTTTTTTTCTGGTGAGCCGTCCACACCTGCCAGTAGCTGCCACACGATGCCTCGGAAGTGGTGGGGCACCCCCTGACGGACCAGGTCTCGCACGAACTGGTTTCTCCGCCTCCACTCAGTCTCCCAGTTCGTGACTATCCGGCCCCAGAGACTCCATAGGTCCTCCTCACCGTTGCTGCTGCCACTGACCCTCGCTTCAGTCTCATGATTCGAACTTGTCACTAAAATTATACAGGCAATACAATTATACAGTCTCAAACAACATAAAGCTCTCAACTCTGTGCCATTGTGTATTAACATTCAACAGTCACACTCACAGTCCTGACCCTACACTAGGATTCCTTGTGTCGTGGGTATCAGGCACGAGTACCAACTTACTACAACACCAAGACCCGGGAAAAATATCTGCAGAACATGCAAATATTTGTCCCGCAGCGGCAATCGAATCAGCACCGCTTGCGTCTCAGCCGACTACTCAGTGTGTGACGATGTAACCTAGCTAAGAACTTTCCTTAAAGTCATACAAAACTATTGCGGAGAAAAGCATTACAATCAGTTGAGCAGTTTCAAAGAAAAATAATAACAAACAAACAAACGAAACAACCTCTTACCCCAAAAGCCATGCACTGGCTCCATGCATCGCGGGTTCCTAAATAGTGCGTATTTTTTTTGCTCTTTTTTTGCACGAGTTTTGAGGCGTCTCTAGATGAGTCACGCACGGTTCAGGGGCCGCGTAAAACGAGATGTAAAACTGTTAGGACATTACGAACACAATGAAACGTTTTCCAATACGATCGACCGATAGAATTCTATTACACTTTTTGTACTGAACAGATCGTTCAACTCGTTCATTTTGCAATAAAGTCACACATTAGGTACTAGAGTTAGATTCAACGTATATATCTGCACTATCACGGTCCGTGGCTGACTGATAAGAGATAAATGCGTATCTGGCCTGCATTGGAGCAGCATGTTACTTTTATGGAACTATTTATAAACACCGCGGTGAGTGAAAAGGGCAAGATTTTTGTAATCATTTCAGTAGTTTATGTCGTTAAAGGTTGTGTAATGACTAATGAGTTACAGTACAGTAGGTATGTAAAGATGTAGATTTAAACTCGCGCTCGAGATATTATGGAAGACGATCCGTTTAAGATTTGAGCCGATCTCTTTATGCATACAACTTCAGTTTAAAATAAAAGGAACGTTTTATGCAAGCTTAATTAATTAAAAGCACGTAATCAACGGAGCTGCTATTTAGTTACTTGATGACTATACGTTCATCAAGTTTTAAGGTTTCGCAAAAGTTGATAGTATCAATGAAGTTACACTGCTCCGGTTTTTTTTTTCCTCATTGATTTCTGTGGAATATCTATGTGTAGTGTACCAATGGCTTTCTATCAGCAATAATATCGTGTAAAATTGGACCCGTGCGCCTCAGATCTTTATAATGGTATCGACTCTGCTTTGTTTCCTCTTACAGAAGCGAGTAGATAAGTCTGCCTAGCTGAAAGACAAGGTATCAGTCGATGGGAACTTACCCGATGTCAAGGATATTTGTGACGTGTCCGAGCTCTTCCGGCTATGGACTATAGTGAGCGAGGGGGCCTTCGCATCGGCCTCGATCCTCCGGTTTTCCTCCTCCAGCTTGGCGAGCAGCACCCGTTCGGGCGTCGGAATAGTGGCACACAACGACACACGCAAATCTGAACAGAGTAATACATACACACTAACATTTCGAAAATATCACACGTTGAAATCCGAAATTACAGTCGTCCAAGCTCTTTTGAATGGGCTTGTGAAGAACTAGGTCTGAAATGTCGTATTTCTTGATGCTCTCCAAGCTCAATAACATGGTAAAGACGTTAGATACCTAAAAACCTCCAGTGTATTATTGTAACCCGAAATGCCGTTACTAAACCAAGTAAGTATACTTGTAAGCAAAGCTAAGAACATGAAAGGATTCAAATTGCTCCTTCATAGCTGGAAATGCGGACTCGAGGATATTTTATTCAGCGATCCCGTAACATATCTTTCAATACAGTTGCTCGAAAAGTGTACTTACAAAGTCGTTAACATAGCTTGAAAGTTAATTTTTGTGAAAAGAAATCGCATTTTACCGCTCTAGGGCGATTTTTTTTGCAGTTTTTTTATTTAAACAAGTGTTGGTTAAGGTATTTGCGTTTGTAATTAGGTAATGTTATTGGTATTATATATTAGTGTATGTTGGTATACGTATAATCTGTATTATTATAAACTGTATTTAAATAGGTAGGTTTGAATATCACCATATATCCAACCAGTACACAACATAAATATAAGTATATAACCTTTTGTTTAAAACATTGCTCTGACACCAATTTTTTTTCCTAAAATTCCAAAATACAACACACACTAGACCGGGTCTAATCTTCATTTTTAATATAATTAAGATAATTTAGATAGATGGTTTTAGTAAAAATATATATACAAGATGCACTAATGATGTGTTAAAATAATGTTTAAAGAATAGATGTATTTTTCAGTCGAATCTACCAAAATGATTTACATGTAGACGTATCTAGTCTTGTAGCTGTACAGGTGTCGTGAGTCAGTATGAAGATGGCAGACCGTAAATGGTGTAAGTTACGATGAAAGCGGGATATCATTTACAAGTGCGGAGTGACGTTAGTGTTAAACCAACAAACCGTCTAGGGATGACACAGGCGATTCTGTATTACTAGCGTTGGGGGTCCCGGATGCGGGCGAAGCGGCATCAGGCGCGGAATGCGCGGCTGGCGCATCTTTCGCGTCCGCTTCCACCTTCATGGCGAGTCGGGAGCTGCCATATAGAGCCCTCCCTCTGCCCTTCTCCCGGCCAGCGGGCGTGCTCCTCTCTGCACCAGACACGCGAGTCACGCCATCAGCTCAGCACCACTATATTAAAGGTGCAACGCTCCCCTAATTGCCACTCAACCGTGCACATGCTCCCATAGTCTGTATGAATTTATGTATTTCCAAGCTATTTGTAACTTTTAAAAGAAAGATAAACTATTCAAACGAATTTGGGATATGGTAAAGCTATTTTACTTATGTTTGTTTTTTTAATGAGATAAACTCTTATTTGTTAAAGACCAAACCCTTTACATAGTTAAAAAGAAAAATAAAATATAACATACCTATCATAAAACGCAGAACATTCAGATTTCAAAAGGATAAAATGATTCTCATTTACTTAGCGTGAATTTTGATCTGTGTCATGCTACAGAAACAATCTCATGAACATAGCTAATTAATGAAAAATCCACGAAATTTACCAATAAGTATTTAAAATGAAGCTTGATAGATCACTCCACCAATCATGCACAAAGAGACAATGAATGATAAATGCATGGTCGTGAAATCATGAACGTTCTTTTTGATAACACTCGAGTCACATACACTAAAACCACTATTATTATTCACGGTTAAGAGTGTGCGACGTTTACAATTATGTGTAATACCGTTACGATTGCGTTGTACTAAAAATATGTATTTTGATGAAACAGCGCTTGTCGACTTTCACCCACTCGGTCGGTGCGGTGTGATCCGCGGCAAGCCGCTCACTAAGCATGAAGGCCAGGGCTGCCAGGTCCGTTCGAGTGTTGGGCGCTAGATCAATCCGGAAAAAGTGCAATATTCCGCTAGACAAGCATAAATTTAAAATGTCCGGATAAATCATTTGTTTTATTATTAAAAAGGAGTTAAATCAATTGGTTTCCTTAAAGAACACAATGATTGGAATTACCAAAACATTCAAAATATCGTGTTCGTGCTAGGCAATGTCTAAAAGTGTATTATCGAACAGTTTGATTTAGGTTCCTACCTTGTCTGCTGTTAAATAATAAAAAAACACAGAATGCTCACTTAATGTATTAATAAATCAAAATATAATAAAAAATGGTAATCGTGTTCTATATTATAGGTACATTTTACAATTTCGATCACCTTGAAAAAAGCATAAAACGTAGTCTGAGGAAATAGTATTAGTTTGAAAAAGGTAATAAATAATAAATAGTAATTATTACTTGTGACTATTTGGATATAGAGCTAACTTTTATATTAGGCTAGGTGTCAATATAAAATTTTGCCCGTTGATTACCATAAAATTGCGATAGATTTAGCACCGAAAACGCTATGACGAAAATGACGCACCGATGAAGGCCGCTCGTCCGCCTCTTCATAACATACTATTTCGTGTCATGTGCCAGACCTCAACTAACTTGCGCACAGATAGACAGGATTTTATGATTTTAGATATGGATGCAATAACTTAATTAATAATTCATAAACTACAAAACAATCGCTATCGATCGTCTTTACTTCCAGTATCGACACAAAAAGATTGTACGATCGGATTTTCAAGGAGATTCGACTAGCCAAAGATTTGAATGATGACTAATTTCCAGTTATTAAATTTTCTGATGAGGTAATATTTTATTAAACTAACGATCTATGACTCATCCAAAATAACTAAATGCACATAAATTGCATGCTTTGAGAAATCATTTCCGTATAACGTTAATAACTAAAAAACTATCTATTGCTAAACTAACTATTATTGCCGTAGCCGCCAGTAGTAGGTATCTGTCTGCATATAATATAAAACAATAAGCCATTATTTGGAATCAAACCATAGACTACACCGCTGAAACTAGAAAGCTAAAATTTGGAGTAACTTTCTTTTATAGCTAAACCACCCACCTAAGAAGGTATTTTAGCAAATTCAACGCCTAATAATTTCCGACATGGAAAGAAGTGAAAACTATAAAAACGTATTCCTTGAACTTCGAAACTGAAAACTTTGTTTTTACCAAACTACCACAACTAAAATGAGAGTGCAATGGAGTGTTAAAATTTATATGGGAGCTTTTCAACACGTTGTTCGATTTTAAGTATACGCATACGATTTTGATTTCGTATGAGCACTAAAATACGAAACAATTAAATTTGCTTCAGGATTTTATAAAACAACTCATAAATGGGTTGTCAATATTGCTTACTTGTGATTTTATACGCGTGGCGTGATCGATCCCAAACTTCAATCCACAGCCCAAGCCGATGGACCTTAAACGAGGTTATAATGGGGCTGTGTTTTCGCCCCGTAAATACTTAAAAGTTGCAAGGAGACCGTAAGGGTATCTGTACCAGAGATGTCTATCGTCTTTTGCATACTGGGTAAAAAAAAACTAGGAAGACGTCAATTTTAGATGCGTAAAACCCAATGCAAAAACGTAATAAACTGTTCTCAGGAAAAAGCACAAACCGCAGATTAGACAGCTTTTAAAAGATCTATCTCAAGTCATTTTCCATGACAATTAATAAAGCCCAAGGCCAGACACTAAAACTGGCGGGCATCGACGTCTTACGGTCAACTTAACGCGGTTTGTCCAAAGTACTGCTAGCAGCCATACAATTCTTGCTACTGAAGGAAATAATACCAATGTGGTCTATAAAGAGGCTATAATTAGTAAAAGTGTCTGTAGAGCAAAACCACCGGTCCGGCGACACAGGCCGCCGAAACATTGATTTATTTATTTTGATACAATCTTTTGCATCATTGGCGGATTTTGTCGGCGACTTTGGTGTGTAGGTAACAGATACATTTACAGACACTTTTACATACGATTTATATATAATAAGTTATACTACGCTGCTATAGCCTATATGCTATTTCAGGTCACGCTAGCCTTAATGATATCATACGCCGGGCTTTTACCAGCGTCAACGTTCCAGCTATTCTCGAACCGAATGGTCTACTACGTGACGATGGTAAGCGGCCTGACGGCATGACTCTTGTCCCTTGGGAGAAGGGAAGGCCTTTGGTATGGGACGCCACATGCGTAGATACCCTAGCACCATCTCAACTGTCGGGGACTTCAGTTAGAGCCGGTGCAGCGGCTGATTCGGCCGAGGATCTCAAGAGGCGCAATTATAGAAGTCTCGACAGAGCTTACTTATTTGAGCCTTTTGGGGTTGAGACTCTGGGTCCGTGGGGAACCGGGGCCCTGCGTGTTTTCAAAATTCTTTCAGGGCGACTGGTCGAAGCGACGCGTGACAAGAGAGCTGGCTCTTATCTGGGTCAACGCATTAGCATTGCCATTCAGCGTGGCAATGCGGCCAGTATTTTGGGAACGCTTCCGCCTGGTAGTGATCTGGATCAGTTGAGCTTTCTATAGATCGTTTGCAACGGTCTTTAGATAGCTAGCTGTTTCATCTGTATTTTTTGTATATACCTACTTGTACATAGTTGTATGAATAAATGTTTTTTTTTCAGGTCACAATCTTTATTGATACGGAGTTTTATCTGAAACGTGATTGAACCACTCAATCCAAACTTTCAGAACGTACTGACGTTCTGGTTTTTCGTTAAGTTTTTAAGTTTTTAGTTCATTTTTCTCTAACAAAAAACAAAAGAAATGCACAATGGGCGGTCATATCACTGAAAGCGGTTCATTTCAACACTTTTCCAGACAACCTTAGGATGGAGAGAACGAAGCAAAATAATATTTACGCAGGCTTTTGTATTTAACGCAGTCTTGTTTTTAGTAATCACCAAGTAATAAAATCAACTTCAAATAATAAAAATATTTGGATGACAAAGATATAGATAAATTGTATTGCTCTCAAAACAAAACACGACATTGTTAAGGGTTAGTTTTTCTCCGCTCAGACAGACTTGTTCCTAAAAGTAATTTAGACAGCATTTCCAATTGAAATGAAGTGAATGGTTGCGGATTAAATTGGAAATGTTTATAGACGACATAAGTACTCGAACGAGGGTGTGACGTCCACGAGACAGGGCGTAGCGTTCGTATTTACCAAATAGATTAAGGACACCTCTAATAAAGTAATGAATACTAATTGGGCCGTGTCCTCGATATATTCAGTTTATTAACTTGATAATCTGCTCTCAAAGAGTTGTTATCTAATTTAGTGATAAATATCGATTGAATGTACTTAATTTCACAATAATTTCGTTGTTCGCATCATTCCTAAACACAGAACCCGCTTTCTCATTAAAAAGCGTTGTAAGTAATTATTTTGCAGTTGTCTAGAAAATATTTAGTATAGTATTGAATTTATTTATTCAGCAAAATATTTACATAAAAAGTTACATTGTTGATTTAAACTAATTACTGTTTAACCTTCTAAGGTTAGTTTCAGTGCCTACATACTCTCGAGCTGTTTTCGCAATTTATTCAAGTAACTTATTTCTTATTAGAATCAGGCAAGATGTGTATAAAACTGGTTTACTAAGCAGCGGCATAATTTGCGATTCCCTAGTAGAGGCAGCTGTAACAAAACACAGATTCAATGCAGGCTCTGGACATGGTTCTGCATAAAATATGCAAAGACACGTCTGACGTCTGTGTTTAGAGCATCCCAGCTAGACTGAAATGGAAACACTGTATACAAGACTGTATTTTCGACATCGATGTAAATATTTTTAAAAATAAACTAAATTTTACGTATGAGAAAGAAAATCAGTCGAAATTGGGTTTTGCATTGAAGTTTGTTTATCTAGAGGTCGGTTTACAGGATTGTTTGTATAGCGACCATTAAACCCAACAACTTTTGTTACGTATACATAGGGCGCATGTTTCAGGAACTGTCAATTGTTTTTATAATGTGTTTGTATGTCTTTTTAAAAATTGCGTATCTACATCACCATGGATTTGACTCGTGTTTTTTTTTGAAGTAAGTATGATTTAATGTAGTCTGACAGCAGCATAGCAGAGCCTCTCTCGGCTTCAAACTGCTTTTGGCAATAAGGCACCATGCAAAACGACTATTTTTAGCTGGTTTTCATAATACAAGCGCGGTCGTGTCTATCTGTGTGATTTGATAGTCAAAATTAAAACAAAAAGCCGTATGATCGAAACAGACGCATGTGACCTAACATGAGATTCGAGCATCCTTAGGAATAGGTATGAGTCAGATACAATAAATCCTTCACAAACATTTGGGTGTGAAAAAGCTGTGTTCGAGATGGATCCCTTACAATTTACAGCGACCTCTGTGGCGCAGTGGGCGAAGGCTCGCCTGAGACGCAGAAGGTTGCGGGTTCGATTCCCGCCGCGGGACAAATGTTTGTATCTGCGAATATTTGTCTCGGGTCTGGGTGTTTTTATTGTATAATATGTATGTATTTACAAAAAAAAGTATATAAGTAGTATATCAGTCATCCAGTTCCCATAACACAAGCTCTGCTTACTTTGGGGCTAGATGATGCTGTGTAAAAAATGTCCAGCATTATTATTTATTATTATTAATTTGACTGAGGCTCAAAAACGGACCGCGTTTCTTGGTGCAATGCCATGATTTCCAGATTCAACAAAGAAGCTTTAAATTTTGTGTGGGGCATGGTGACAGGTGAAGGAATTTTGATTTAGAGCTACGTCCCCAAAATAAAGCAGCAATCGACCGTTTGGGTATTTCAAGATGAGTCAAAACCAACCAAAGTGGCGCGCGTGAAAAATGACGCTAAGCGGATGATTGGTTCTTTTTTTAATAAAACTGGACACGTGGTTTTGAGAATCGTTGTACAATGAATAGTGATTAATACACGCAGTTTGTTTGCCGGAAGTTATACGAACTCCGTAAAAATAACCGTAAACTTCGTATCATCTTGCACCATGTCAATTTTCCACTTCTCACACAGCTAGACAGGCTAACTAATTTTTGAAGGTGAAAAATGATGAGCCTGCATGCAGTCCCAATACTGTTGTGACTTCTATCTGTTTTCAAAAATTAAGAACCAAATACGCTGTCAACGATTTCATCACCTGAAGAGGTTGTCGAAGAATATGAAAAACAGATTTCAGAGGTCATCTAAGAATAAATATTTCCGAAATTAATTTATTCGTATGAAAAAGTGAAGAAAATATATTTTCTTAATCATTCCGGAAAATTTTAGTTGGCCCCTCTTATTCGTGGATTTTTTTTTTTTATTATATATTGTTTTAATTTGAGCTTTTCTAAAATTTGCTGTTTCTTTAAATAAAAAGTCCTACTACTTAGGACTTTTACGGACTCATTAGGAATTATAATGTCTAGAAGCAACATAAGTGTTTTTTTTTGTATATGTAGCTATATATAAGTTTTCAGTTTTTTTTTTCTAAAACTTGGTCGTTATTTTGGTTAGAAGAATTTGATACGCATCTTAATTTGTTGATACAGCAAACAGGCCACTCCGGGTGGCTCCGTAGAGACGAGCGACAAAAAATGTTTGTATATTACGAGGTAGGTAGTTTGACGATAAACAAATCAATTTACAGAGAGTTTTAGGTGTCGACCTTGCGTTAGGACACCACACGGAGCGGCTTAATGCATGGCGATTATAAGTAGTTTTGTTATACATTTATTTCCGTCTTAAGCTTAACTCGAATTACATCTCAAAACAAACTGCAATTGTAAATTTTATAATCACTCGGCACACCGATATGATTACAAACGAGAAATGAAGCAAACAAAACAGTTTTGAGAACGACATTTAGTTTGCAAGTACGCATGTAACCTGGACGGAACTGCTAACCATTGATTAAAACGGACAAGAATCGTAAGTATACGTGCGACACAAATTCATAGGCAGCTTGGTTGTAAGTTTTCGTTTGGGCAAGCTACGGAATCCTTTCCTATATGTAACCCGACACGCAGTAGACTAGGTTTTTTGAAGAAATTATCATAATTATGTATTGAGTGTAAAGTAAGTAGTAACTTTCCTAACATTTAGACTATGAGAGTTAGTTCCCCAACAATTCTCAGAGTCCTTTCAAGTTTCAAGTTTTGAGAGCTGATCCTGAAAACGTCTGGAACAATTTTAACCTAACACAGTCAAGGGCCACCCAGCAAACACCCGCTTTTATTAAAAAAATCGCACCGAAATCAGAGCGACTGTTCTAGAGCTATGAGACCACAGACGAATTGATAAACATACACAGTAAGACCACAAACCTATTGGTAACCCACATTAAAAATGATGCATCTTATAAACATGATATCCTTTGTCGATGCCGTACCTATTTTTATCTAAGGGGTTATCCATTAATTACGTGAGCTCAAAATAGGGGGACACGTATTCTATGATTTGAAGTTTAAAAATAGGCCACAGTAATGACTGATTCCAGTTTTCTAATAAATGTTCAGTAACAATTTTTGTGTACAAAATAAAGGTTATTGTTGTTTTACTTTACTTTTGTACAGGTAGTGTCACTTTGAAAACTGATAAATAAATTAAATTGTCCTACCACATTTCAACAAAACTCACAATTTAGAAATTAAAAAAATCACCGTTCAAAGTAAAGGATAAAAAAGGCATTTAATTTTTTTTGTAAACAATCACAGGAAAGTATTATTATATTAACACACAGAAAGGTTCATCTAAATATAGATACAGTGTGGTATGCAGGCAGACATATTTATTTTCAATTGACCACTTCAATGGTTAGTTCAAATTGGAACTCAAGTAGTACGGAAGATAACGTTTTAAAACATTATGTTGTGTCTGAATTGCAGTGCATTGCGTTCTAAAAGCTTCAAGAAAAGGAAAATCATAAGATATCTAGATAGATAGGTAACATAGAAGCCTAACTTTTATTATTGTGATTATGCTTCATGAGCGCCGGTTCTTTTGTTGTATTTATAAAAATGTTTATATTTTAAGAATGACTTACCTACCTCATTTAAGTTATCGTCAATTTTGTTTTGTTATTAATGCTAGGCGAGAAAATAGCAAGTTTCAGTAGAACTTTTAGTATAAACAAGAGCAGCAATAAGTTACAAAAAAAAGATAAATAATTTTGTTTATTTTTTTAAAGGCTTTTTTAATTTAATTGGCCAATAAACTAACGAATATAATGTTCAAACGTCACTAATAATACTAATACTAATTGTGTGTAGTCTAAAATGAAATTGAAGATACTGGTGTAACGTATGCATAAATAAATACCTTGGAATTCAGTAAAGTTCGGTGAACACGACGCAAGAGGAACTGGCTCAAACATTAACTGTAACAGAAGAAAATATATGATTACTATTATGTACGACCTCTGTGGCGCAGTGGGTAAAGATCCGCCTGAGACGCAGTAGGTTGCGGGTTCGATTCCCACCGCGACAAATGTTTGTATGATCTGCAAATATTTGTCTCGGGTCTGGTTGTTCTATGTATAATATGTATAAATTTACAAAAAAAAATTAGTTTATCAGTCATGTAGTTCCCATAATACAAGCTCTGCTTAGTTTGGGGCTAGATGATGCTGTGTGAAACTGTCCAGCATTATTTATTTATGTTATCTGCTATAAAGGATCCCAGTCCTGCTATCGTAGAATTGCTACAAGGCAGTTTATTTAGTAAAAATTTGAAAACCCCTTTCCGTGTACTTCCATCAACCATATTAGCGCCTCCTAGTGACCTGTGACGATAAAACCTATCTAAGAACTATCCTTGAAGACATACAGATTGATTGCAAAAAACCGCAATAAAATCTGATATACGGAATCATAACGTCGCGGTTAAAAAGCCAAGCTTGTTTGCCTGTTGCCTAATCTCCCGAAACTGTTATAGGATTGTTTTATGCAGTTATGCAGTTTTTTGCAATCGATTATACGAATCGAATTGTCTTCAACGATGGATCTTTGATAAGATTTATCGCGACAAGCCATTAGGGGGTGCTGCAATCGATGATGGAAAACCCCGTCGGAGTTTAATTTTTAAGAGATGTTAGCTTATAATGTTACAAAAGCAGTGCATTATGTAAAAAGTATTTTATGAAAAGGCATTGAACAAAAGTGTAAGTATCAGTCTAACCAAAAGCTTACACATAGGTATGTTTTTTGTTATGACTAAAAAGTGGTCAGGCCAGTCGCACGCACCACGTGGGCAGTCAACAGTGACTCACCGTACACCTCAGCGACAAGGTTTATGCACCGCTCTCTTATCTAGGGCTGTCGACGAACCAAGTCTAAATTCTGAATGGTCATTTTTTGCCATTAGTACTTTCTAACTAGATAGACAAGTAGGAATAATTTAGATAAGGGACCAGTAATATTTGTCGGATTTGGAAGGGTTTTTGTAATAATAATAGATTCGTCCGGATATGGAAAAAAACGTACTTACTGAAAAAAAAACAGCAATAAAACTGAAAAATCTTATTTACCAAGAATTGTGTGAAAAAAATGCAAGCATCTGTTCTTAATAAACGTTCGGACAACCCTACCTGCTTAAAATTACATAAGAAGTAGATATTATATTTGATCGGTACATAACGCTAGACTATTGTTATTATAATAGTCAATGGTTACCGAGTGAATTTCGTCACTTCGCGACACTTCATAATGTCTAATATTTATATTGGATAAGTCAAATACGCCAATACTCTAACTAGTATGAAATCTGTTACTAGGCATGAACTAAAAAAGTTTACTGTAAACAGGCATTATTGAATTTGTGCCGATAGCCAATTATAACTACAAGAAGCGCCCAGCAGTATATATATAGAAGATATACAGAAAATATTCAGTTTGCAAATCCAAACATTAATTGGTCGTCTTTATTGTTATTTGAGTTGCGTCGGTAAAATTTATTACGCTTGTGAAAATCATTGTTGAGTGCCCGTTACTTCCTACAACAGCTGTACAATTAAATAGGTAGGTGTTATGTACATATTAAAAAATACGCACTTATTTTACTAGGAAGTAGGATAGGAAAATGTATTAGATAGCGAACGAAGTATTTACAAGTGCTAGAATCAAAATACTTGGTTGTTTAAATATCAAACCGCAATTCGCCAGGTCCACTTAAATTATAACAAGTCAGGTAACTTTAACGACCCTATAAAACTTCTCACTTCTAGGTACTACCTACCACCTACATATTTTGCATTGTCGAATTTGCAATAACACAAATTTAGAATTTCACAATGGTGTAACAGTAGCGGAAAGTAACGAGATCGAGTAACGTTTTAAAACGGTGAAGGAAAACATCGTGAGGAATCCGGCATGGCATGTCCTAGAACAAATACACGAAAGACAGTGCACGATAGCAGCTTCTGCGAGGCGCACTGAATCCTTCCACCACAATGGTACTTTCACCCAGTCACTAGGCTTTTTTCAGTGCCACCTTACCTGATCAGACTACTGACCTAACGCTAATTGACAAAGATAAAGCCAGTGACACAACGAACGTTAACAAACGTTACGTAAATAAAAACAGTCGCTTTATTTCAACGCGACGCTTGACACAAAATGCAATTGCTATGGCAAATAAAATTAAGGTACATTAGCTCTATTCCGTGGTCAATATCTATTCCAAATTTCATTCAAATCGGTTCAGACTTTAAGTTTAGAGGTAAGAACGACTAAATTCGCATTTATAATACTAATAGGATACTCTTACGATATGAAATCGTTGCAATGCTCAAAACTGAATTCAACGCACAGCCTAAACTGCAAGTCCTATAGAAATCTAAGATAATGATGTTCCATTTGGTGCGCGGCGAAGATCTACGAGTATATGAAAATGAGCCACGTAATCGCATTGGGTACGTCGACCGCATTGTTCCGTCGTGTTTTTATACGCGCGAGGCAATATCCTCATCTCTAAAGCCGGGTATCCAATAGGTAACGGTTGATGAACGAAATGCTTAGGAAATGGCCGCATAGCCAGATATAAGAAGCGTACGCACATACATGGGACCAGATATTTATTTAATGTATCCATTTATCAACATATTACTGGAAGAGATTTTGGCGGTCATATCGCTTTTAAGCGATATGACCGCCCATTGTAATTTTAGTAATATAAAGTTGTTTATTTTGTTATCTTGTGGTGTTATAAAGTATTTTCATCCATTAATATTAAACCTAAGTTTAATTTTCGACTTTAAGAGGAGGAGGTTCTCAATTCATCTGTTTTTTTGGTGTGTGTATGTTACCCTATATCTTCGCCAATTGTGAACCGATTATAATTATTAACTTTTTAATAGAGTGGTCCCATATAAATTGTATGAAAAATGTGGGATGATATTTCATATTGGACATTTTATAAATTTCACTTTATTTGATTTTAATGGTTTGAGAAGCATTGATTTATTAATAATTATGCTGCCCTGCACGTTGGTCTCTCGATATTCGCCTGGCATGTAACAATAGCGAGAAAGTATTCCACGAAGACCACAAATTTATCAATTTATAGGGCAGAAGCAAAACATGTACTGCATCTGTAGCAACCATCTAAGCCGCTATGGTCTACATTTCCAACAAAAAAATCCAATGTCTATTTTATGTGTAAATTGCATAGTCCCTGAACGATTCTAAGGCTCAAATGAAACCACCAACTTGAAATTAGATTAGCAAGACATGTCCTCTGCATTGGAATAAACAGATGGCCTACATCTGTGGTAATTGATCAATTGTGATAACTGTGATAGTTACGTTATCTGCCCCGATTTTAATTGTTATACTGAACTAATGATTCCGTAAAACAACTAAAATCAACGATGAAGAATTGAATATTAAAAGGCTGGAAATTATTATTAGGCTGGGATGCTGTTTTTTTACCACCAAGGTGGCAAACGTTCTTGTTTGCCACCTTGGTGGTAAAAAATGACGGATGTACTACTTATATACTTTTTTTTATACTAACATATTATACATAGAAGACCCGAGGCAAATATTTAAAGATCATACAAACATTAGTCACGCAGCGGCAATCAAACCCGCCATCTTCTGCGTTATTGCGTTGCGTTATTCTGGTTATTTTAAATGTTTTTTATTCGAAAGAGTGTTATGCCGAGTGTGCAAAATATCATAGACATGTGAGGAAGTCGGTTTTTAGACATTTAATGTCTTTGTACTAATTCATAGTACATTTTCTGATAAATTTATTCAATAGATCCTGTGAGTGTGGTCAAAGATGTTACTTATGTTCAAAATGTGGCAATTAGAAAAGTGCTACTCTCTCACATATTTGAGAACTTTCTGCTGTATAAATGAGGCTACATCGTTATGTATAAAATATTTAATATTTGATTGTTTTAGATGTTTAGAAAATGTTTTAATTGTCCTTGCTGGAAGACGTAATTAAAGGCCAGAAATTATAGCGTCGGAGATTCTGATCGTTATTAACCTATGAATGTTTCACGAACAGCGTGAGAAATGGTTAAATTATGATAATTGCAGAAGGAAATCTAATTATTATTTTTTATATTTAGCCTTATCAACATTAAACAAAATCGGATTGTAAAGGTAAGATATGTACTCGTATATCTACGATTACTCGAATTTGTGGTGCATCAAGTATGCGAACTATAATTGTAGATTATTAGCTAAGGGGATAAAGGAGTGTCTACTGCCACGAGAGCTATATTGTATCCGAGTGCATTTAGGGATTCAAATTTCCTCAAGACGAAGAAAGCTTTATCCCATAGTGGATTACTCTACTTTTCACACTTTTTGCGAGACTAAAGAATTCAAACTAGAAACATTTTATTTGAATTACATTTTAGGCACCTATTTATAAATTAAAAGTGATACATTAGTTAATCCAGTTGAGGTGTCTATTGACGCTATACGTCCGGTTCTGAGGGAGTGGGTGCACCGGGAGCACGGAGCTCTCACTTTTCGGTTGGTGCAGGTACTGTCTGGGCACGGATGCTTCGGACGGTACTTGCACCAAGTTGCAATGAGGGAAACAAGCTTAATCTGTCATCACTGCGGCGCCCCCGAGGATACGGCACAGTATACTCTAGAGATATGCAGTGCCTGGGCGTCACAGCGTCAGGTGTTAGAGGCGGTGGTGGACAGGACCTTTCGTTGTCGAGTGTAGTGGTCGCTATGCTCGATAACGAGAGGGCCTCGATCTTGGATGCTCGATCTTCGCAGAAGGAGACCATGGCTGGAAAGCCATGGTCTCAAACTGAGCCGCTTCGCAGGCGGAGAAATGGAAGGAGGCGGCGGCAATTCCTTCGCCTTCTTCCGCTCGATGGGGGCCAGCAGGGTTTGGGTACGAGGACACCTACCCCTGCATTGCACTGGCCTCCTGCGTCGGGGGATGTAAATATTCATCCCCCTCCTCCACAAGGGGGGGACCGAGGGGTCCGCCAAAGGCGGGCGATCACCGACAGGGCCGCGGTCGAATCCGACCGGGAACCCGTAGCCCTGTCCAGTGCTAACGCGCCGTCAAACGAATCGGCCAATGACATTTTCACATTAATGTTGTCACCAATACGCCAGCTGTTCTTGTTCTGTATGGAATCTTCTGTATAGCCCTCCGCTACTGCAACATATTTCTAGCCTCCACATTGTATAAACATGGTCAGGTCTGCTCCTGAATCTGGAGTGGCCGATGTTCTTTTAAAATAATGACCCGTGTAGAGCTCCGCATTTTGCTAATTTGAGGTAATAAGCAAATTTTTCGGCATACACCAAGCAAAAAATTTTTGCTTGGTGCACTTAACATTTCCGTAATTTACGAAAAATCTGTTGTTGTTTATAAAGGGTCTTCCAATAGGCACGTCCGAACTTTGGCAGTTGGTAGCGGCCATCTTGTTGAAACTACATCTGTCAAATTGGTTGTCATTTATTCATTCTGTTTTGCCAAATCATCATGGATAGCTATAGCATTCAACAACACGTGCAAATGATAAAATTATTTTATCAAAATGAGTGTTCTGTTCGGGCAACGCACCGCGCGCTTCGCCTATTTTACGGTCGCCATAATCGTCCTACCGAGAGGACTATTCGTCGTGTGGTGGATAAATTTGAGTCCACTGGTTCGGTAAATGATCGACCAACACCCGTACGTCAACGAAACGCAAGGTCTGCCGAAAACATCGCCGCTGTCCGTGAGAGTGTGCAGGAGAATCCGAGGCAGTCGATTTTGCGTCGCTTACAAGAACTCGGCCTTTCATAGACCACAACTTGGCGAATTTTGCGTCGTGACTTGGGCCTGCACCCGTATAAAATTCAACTCACCCAGGAATTGAAGGCAAACGACCATAGACAACGACGTGTGTTCGCTGAATGGACACTGGAGCAGTTAGCAACTGACCATAATTTTCACAAAAAAAATATCTTCAGCGATGAGGCCCATTTCTGGATGAATGGGTAGTTACAGTTTGGTGTGGGTTTTGGGCTGGCGGCGTCATCGGGCCATACTTCTTTGAGAACAACGTTGGCCAAGCCATCACTGTCAACGGCGAGCGCTATACTATCCTCGACTTTTATGCTCGCTCATTTCCATAGTTCAATTCCACAACACGCTTGTTGTGGAATTGAAAAACGAAATGCTTTGAGTTATGGAGTAAATTGCGCTCAATATACTCCAAAACTCAAAGCATTTCGTTTTTCGAAGGACTAAAAGTTCCGACAAAATATTTTTTTAAGATAACACTTTTTATGCAAACTTATTCGCTATTTTAGGGTTTGCCTTGTACTCTATATTGGTGTATTTTGGCGTGTCTTAATGACCACGCGCTAAAATAAAATTTAGTTGAGCCAGAAACGATTATTTTTATCAAGAATCTGAACAGTGGTGTACAGAGGTTTAGGAGTAACAGAGTGGCATTTATTGACACAAAAGCGATATGTATCTAAACCTGATGACTGCAAACTAAATAGTTTTTATTTTAGTTTTAGATATTTTTTACTCGCGACGTCGTAGCCTGTATATGCATTTACCGGAAGTGGATGTTAGTGTGAATGAATGAATGAATATGAATGAATGAATGAATATATTTATTGCATGTGTTAGTTTGTTAACATTTATCTCCGAAACGCCTTATTGGATTGTAATGCGTTTTTTTGCAATCAATCTGTATGTCTTCAAGGATAGTTCTTAGATAGGTTATATTATCAGCCCATCATAGGTTATATTGCGCCCCTATTGACTAGGGGCGCGGCAATTGATTATGGAAAAGGGTTTTCGTAAAAATTAACTTGTGCATAACCGGTGTTATGTACAATAATAAATTAATACTGTCATCTAATGAATTATATACTAAAACTTTTTAGCCTTTTATATCTACACATCATCTAATAGGATTAATACGAATACTTTAATTAAAACGACTCTTGGTCAGGGAAACGTTGCAAACATCTCGTCGCCTAGTGAATACCTAGCTTTACATTGATAATTGAAGTACTTTTTCTCCGCTTATTCGAATTTCCGTTGGCTGCGCTGCAATTCGCACACGCGACTGCACATCACGACATATCAAATAGTATCTAGGCAAAGTGTCCATCATACGAGTGTGAATGTTCTATAACCCCGGTACCAGACTTGTAAACAAAATATGTTTGCACAAAACGACATACCACATTTAATATTGTAGGACAGTATTTCCAAAGGTAGTATGGAACTTTCGCCTATATTTGCGAACCATGTGCACATAGATGGGAGTCTAGCAAGATCGCATAAAACCACTATTAGCGATCAACTGTTTTTCAACAATATCAGTTCTATAGTATAGAATACTCTATCTATACTATAGAAATGATACAATTTATATTTATGATTATATTTAAATCTTGTAGTATATAATTCTTCTTCCATATTTTTTTATTTTCTCTCCTTTTGTAGCATGAAATTATAGAGAGTCCGTCGGCGAGTGCCGTGACCCCGCTATACAGGCTATTATAGACCTAGTGCGGGTAACAGAGCTCACCTATGGTACAATTTTAATTCCTTGTGAACCTAATTATCTAAGTTATTTATAAGTACCAAATGTTACAAAATTAAGGCAATAAAGCATTATAAATAAATACTCTTTATTGCACATAATAATAGTACATAGTCGAACTTAATGCTTAAAAACATTCCTTTGTGTATTTTGGAAAAAGAAGTGTTGGTAGTGTTGTAATCTCGTGGCTCATAGACTACGGTGGAAATGTTGGTACATATCTGCCATAAATCCACAGTTTTTTTAATAAGAAACTTGAAAATTTTCAGTGGTTATGTAGACTTGGCTTGTCTAAATCACATCAAAATCACTCTTTAGTATAGCAATTTTTGATCAGTTCTATCAGTTTGTCTTGCAATGCCCAAGATACACTTTCTTAAACTGGTCTTAATTGGTTGAGCTTATTAGCTGCCTCAGATGTTGGCGCTAAGATACTCTCGCTCGCATTGAGCTAGTTAACTTTTGAAATCTTAATAACTTCCTCTTTCATAGACTCATTCTCAACACACTCCATCGTAAGATCAAAGATCTGTATACTTCCTTCACCTACATACATATATTTTTCAAAGCTCTTGTATCCACTGCATACCTTGATATACCTAACTTTCACTACCAGGCATTTGTTTGCACTAATACTTCACTAGGCACAAAAAAGTAAATAATTTTAGTCACTTTATAGCCTGATATATTCTGGACGGGATCTTAATCAGATGAAGTCTTGAAACAGCTAAATATTTTATGAAATTCTTAAATTAAAGCTATATGTTGTTCTTGCTGACTTTACTTGACAAAACTTGACTAAGTCCAAAATTTAATTAGGGTTTGATCAAAAATAATATTTATTTTGAAATCAGAGATATGCATACTCTGTAAATATGAACCCTAATAACTTTATTAAAAAACAGAGGGAGACATAAGGGTAAGACACAGCACACAAACAAATGGAGATGAAGAAACTATAAATAAATAAACAACCAACTGCCACACATAATTCTGCCCAGCACTAGGATTCTCTGTTGTGTGGTATGGTAACTACGCTTACCATGGTAACACTCTTAGGTGTCTATACTTTATAAGTTCTGTTTTCGCAATTTGGCTTTGGAGCCCTAAAAACTATGCTACTTAGTTGTTTGATTCTGGACAGCTTGCGTGATGAAACACATAGTAACATTATGATCATTACCAGGCCATTGCAGGCCGTAAACTTTCGCATTATTATTTAAAATTCCAATCGACAGAACAGTAATCATCGACACGCTGCTATTAGAAAAAAGTTTTTAGAAGTAAAATTACTTACATTTTGCTGTTTGTTGAATGCGAGAAGATGCTTTTCTTCAGTTACTTGGTCTAGAAACTTGATTACTGCATGATGTAGTCGGTTACTCAATTCTTAACGCGAAGGTATAAAAATGCAAAATATTGCAAGAAAGGGTTACAAATTGCGATAAAATTAAAAATTTGGGACCGCCCAGCTGGCAAATTTAGGAGACCACGAACCACAGACTGCACGAAGACAGACAGACTCTCTATGGTAGAGACCATAGAGAATAATGGTGACTCCAGACTATCGTCCAACCCTTCAATGCGTGGAATGATGATTCGAAAAGCGAATTTCACACTGATTGTATTTTATCGACTATATGATTAAATATCATTATGATTAAAACATCAAATTATTAAATGAGTGTATATTTAAGACTGAGTTTTAAGCATAATGTTTAATGGGCAAAAATCACTTTTATGAGTGAGTTATGATATAAATCAAGAATTACAAACGTATTTTCTGATAACTGTTGAAATCAGTCGAATAATCCGATCAAACAAACAAGATACAAAATAATACGTTCGGTATGATAACAACTGATACGCAATTTAGTCGCTTAATAAAACAAGGTCTTTGCCTTCATCAAGACTGATACTGTTTCGAAAAAGAAAGTGCTGCCATCTATAATCGGTAGTCTACAATTATTGCAGTTTAACACATTCAAATGTTTCAGTTGTTGTAATAGATGGCACTATGTGGATAAAATGCTTATTATTTACAACATGCTTACATTGACTTGGCGACGTATACACAACCGAAAAGCGAATTTCACACTGATTGAATTTTAATTGACCGAACGATTATGTGATTGAATATTATTATGCTTAAAATATCAAAGTATTAAAAAAGTGTATATTTAAGAATTTGTGACATTAAGCATAATGTATAATGGGCAAAAATCACTTTATGAATGATATTCATATCCTAGCTCACTCAAATTATGAGTGAGTTAAGATATGAATCAAGAATTACAAACATGTTTTCGATAACTGTTGAATCGGAGTCGTATAATCCGATCAAACAAACAAGATACAAATTTTTGGTCGCCTAATAAAACTAGGTATCATTTTTAACGTTCATCGTACTGATACTCTTAAAAAATATTTTTAGAGATAACAGTACGTGTATTTATATTTTTGATTATTTTTAACAAATGATCAAAAATCATTTTTTAATATTTGATGATTTCTAATGTACCTAAGTATAATAATGTTTACTGTTTGTTTTTGTAGATATATTTTTATTATTGTATGTCCAGGAAGGGCAACTGTTGTTACTAAATGTTACCAATTTATTCCATCTTTGTACACACAGTAAGACAATAAACGATTATTCTATTCTATTAATTGCACTTAACATTCGTAAAAGAAAGTGCTGCCATCTATAATTGGCAGTCTACCACATTCAAATGTTTCAGTTGTTGTCATGTAGATGGCACTATGTGGATGCGAAATCTAATAATGCGGACTTAAAATCTAAAATAGTTATTATTTACAACATAAGCATTTTAGATTTTAGAGACTACTTTTCATTAAGTGTTTTCCTTCTAAACAACTTCCTATAAACTTCACTTCACTTCTTGATTATGGCTTTTGTAACTATACATTTGTCACATATTTTATGGACTTGGGTACAGATTCTTTCTACCTACTACGTTTTGTTGTCAGAAAACTTTGGATGCATGGCTAAGTCACAGATATTATAATACGCTACGTACTATAGAAAAAGTATTGGTTTTGCCCATTCGGAAGCCGCAAACAAGATTATTTAGAAAATTCGATTTAGTTTGTGGCAGTAGAAAAACAGAATAAACATGCAAATTTTTCAAAAAACGGCTTATGAAATTTGCTTTGGGTCAGTACCATCTTGTTCACTCATTGTTAAATTGTAACAGGTTGGTTGTAAATAGGTCGAACACTTGTTCACATTTACATCACGCGTTTTAAAATAATTTGATGGTGGCAGATTTCCTTGCTTAGCCCAGTTACAGCCAGTTGCGGCGGGTATGGGCCTCTCTCTGCTTAGATACATAATGGGATACGACACTCATAGGCTTAGGGCCCTGGAATGAGGGTTGGTTCCTAGGTGCCATTTGGAATGCGCTTCGCTGATTAGAATACGGCGGCGGCGCACTAAAAATTTGTTGAGTGCTTGATGGCATACGCGGCTGGTTAAAAGGCATCTTAAATTGGTGTTACGGCGGATGTGGCTTAGGCATAAACTGAGGTCTAGAAGGTCCTGGCACGCTAAAATTCATGAGCCTAAAGGGCACAGCCATACTCTGGTGAGCCTGGCTAGGTATTCTAAACCCTAAATGGTTGGATTGCCTATGAGGGTCTAACCTCTTTTCCAGCAAGTATACATTCCTACTCTGAAGGTACATGGTGTTCATTTCCTCATGAATGAACTCCAATGCCATTTCGGTGATCTCGGCATTCATGCACCGAATACAATCGGGAGTTTCCTGCGAAATAGCCCAAACATGCATTTTAGTGTTTTCCACTTAATTATTTATTTATTGTACAGTAAACAATTTTTTTTAATCTAGATTATTTCTACAGTTAAAGTTATCCGACATAAATCAATGCAGATTTTGTAAGGGCACGTTCCGAATAATTCATTCTAAATGAGGAGGAACGCAGTGAAAGTGGAAAATTGCCAAATTAGGAGTATCATTTATCAACGCCGACGTTTGGTGACAGCACACGCCTACGGTGAATCAAATGGGATAGACTCAGTGGACTAGCTGACAAAACAAAATCTCTGTAGTGCATTTCAAAAAGTGAACCGCGATTCAGGCATCGATGTCAAAAGCTTCATTAAGTTATTTTCTACTGCTACTTTTCCAAATTGTATCAATACCCTGTGGAAGTCTACTGCTTGGGCTTCTTTGACATACTTAGGTTTCCTCTATCGAGAATCATGACAAACGATCTTGGCCTAACCTCCAATGTGATTGGCCCAACGCGTGAGGACCTTCCATAAACTTTCAAAACTTACAAGGAAAAAAAAAATATTATGCAATTAGGTTTAGGTGAGTATTAAGCAAAGAGTAACTAAAGTCACTAATATTTATAGCTCATAATATTGTCGCGTTATTCCATTCCAGCTTGGTTAATCCTTCGAGGTGAAATAGTAACGTCGACTTGCCACATAGGGAATGCATTGCCATACCCTATTCACTTAACGGTGGATACAACGGGAGTTCTACCTACTTTGAATACATGATTAGGTCGGGAAGGGCAATGGACGAACCTTTGTGGTTACTTTTGTCAAAAAGACGCAGAGAAAAGGTTTGTCACGTGTTACCAAACATGTTACATAATTCTTACAAATGGGAGTACCTACCTACCTACCTACTGTCTTTTAAAAGAACTTTGTAGAAAAAGTGTTCAAAAAGGCGGTGGGAAATGGGTTCTTGCTGAAAATAGATTCTGCATGGCCTGCGTCTCCTTCCACAGTTTACCAGTAGGTACTTAAGTAGGTAGGTAAATGTAAGCACTGGAGTGGATAGGACTGAATTGTAATTTCAGCCATGTTATCTTTTATATTTAATAATATATCAACGGGAGCTAGGCATTATAACTGCCTGACTTGACTAGTATCAATTGTGATATTACTTAGCAAAATATATCTTATTTCATTTGTCACCACACCAAATACGATACTCGTCTCTGACCTAGGTATCTACAGGTTTTTATACAAAAACATGTACTTATCTACTATTTACTATTTTTATTAAAAAAATTCACTTACCTACAAGCATACCGCTCACCTGACGATTACCGTATCTCATGGACGCTTGCAACACCAGAGGCATGTCACGCGCGTTGCCGACCCTTTAAAAACCCTTTTAAACGCCCCTTTTTGAAGAACCTCATTCTGTATTCGCATGGAAAAACCTCAGCATGAGATCATTCCATAACCTGAGTGTTTGTGGGAGTAAGACTACCCAAGATCTAGGATGTGAGGATGAATCCCCTGCCGATGGCGAGCGGAAGAAAAAGCTTTGAAACATAATTATGTAGGTACTACTCGCACCTAAGAATAAAATTATATTTCGAAGCTTCAATTTCATTGGCGCAACAATATTTTTTCTTTGTTAACAACGTGTTGTAACAAAAAAGTATTTATGACTATAATGGGTATGAGTGCTATGATTATACTGACTATGACTATGGCAACTACTATGACGGATATTACACCGACTATAACGTCTACTCTCCAGAGTATGATTGACCTCATCAGACCGACACGATTGGTGACTGTGACGTTCAGGAGGTAGTAGACCAGCCGCACCCTTCATCTAGTGAGGATTTTCCCAAGGCCTTGACTTCAAAAAAGTCAAGATAGAATTAAACCTTCAAACACAGAGGCAGGGACCTTATATTCGCATATCGAAATTTCCTTTGAACTTTCTCATAGATACAGGCGTGAATCGTCATTTCTTAGTCCGGAGGCTGTGCAAAATTATTTTGCCTATGTACTTACCATTTAATTTTATCTACGATCCGTTTGAAGTGACAAACGTTCATGCTTCCAGCAGAAATGAATATTCCATCACCTTGCCATGTTTTCCGGAGTTCAGAGATTTAGAGGATATCAAGTTATTCGTATATAGATTTCACGATCATTTTGATGGTTTGATAGGTATAGACTTACTAACTAAATGGGAAGCGAAACTGGACCTTAAGGATCTGTCTCTTATGACTAAAAATGCATTAAATCCCATTCAGATTTACAACTCGCGGAACTTGAATCTCTACGAAGAGAAAATCCCTGCCGAAAGTTCTAAGCTAGTTCCATTACCTATTAACGCCCCGGATGGTGAAGTTCTAATTAAGGAACAGGTCACAGATTAAACGTCGAGGAAAAAGCGAATTTGATCGCACTTTGTTCTAATTATGCCTACGTATTTTAAATGCCAAAAATGTCAAAAAACCAAATAATAGAAAATTGATTTAAAAAAAAGTATAGTATGTAATTTCATCACCCATTAAAAACAGAACCATTGAAATTGGTTCAAAATTAGCGAAGATATCGCGTAACATATCGCTGGTTAAATGCTAAAGTACCATATCTCAAAAATCGTGAAAATCGTTTTTATTGCAAAAATGTGATTTAAAATAGTTATTTTATAGTATGAGTAAAAGACACTTTTCATTTTCGCATTAATAACAACCAAAAAACAGATGTGGCTGTTTAGCATTATTAGACTTTGGCGCCAAATTTAAGAGCCAAGCAGCCATTTTGTCAGTTGTGGTTGAGTGTTCTGCGGAAGCGCACGTAAGTTATTAGGTTGGGGAAAAAGTCTTTTCGCATTATTGTATGTATGAACTTGTAATAAAATCTCTTTGGCTATACTATTTGTATCTGGCTGGTTTTGGTATCATTAAAAGTTTAAATTTTAAAGAAGATAATTCCAAATTCAAATTAGGAAAATGTGTGATTTTTATTTGTTTTTCGTACTGTCAAGATGAGTGAATCTAATGAAGAAATTCGATACATTTTAAAATTTTACTACAAAAAAGGTAAAAATGCAACGCAAGCCGCGAAAAAAATTTGCGATGTTTATGGACCTAGTGCAGTGTCTGTGAGAGTAGCACAAATTTGGTTTAAGCGTTTTCAATCCGGAAATTTTGATGTCAAAGATGCACGTCGCTCTGGTCGCCCTATTACGGATAAAATGGATGCCATTTTTGAAAAAGTGGAGCAAGATCGGCATATCAGTAGTTACGACGTAGCTGAAGAACTGGGAATTGACCACAAAACAGTTTTGGCGCATTTGAAAAAAACTGGGTACACAAAAAAGCTCGATATTTGGGTACCTCACGAGCTCACTGAAAGAAACCTAATGAACCGTGTTCTCATTTGTGATTCTTTATTACGACGTAATGAAACCGAACCATTTTTGAAGAAGCTGATAACTGGTGATGAAAAGTGGATCACGTACGACAAGAACGTGCGAAAAAGGTCGTGGTCAAAGGCCGGTCAGGCTTCACAGACTGTGGCGAAACCCGGGTTAACTCAAGGTGATGCTGTGTGTGTGGTGGGATTGGAAGGGCATTATTCATTATGAGCTGTTACCACCAGGCAGGACCATCGATTCTGAACTCTACTGCGAACAACTGATGAGATTAAAACAAGAAGTTGAGAGAAAGCGGCCGGAGTTAATCAACAGAAGGGGTGTGGTTTTTCATCATGATAACGCTAGACCTCACACATCTTTAGCCACTCAGCAAAAATTAAGAGAGTTTGGCTGGGATGTGTTAATGCATCCGCCGTATAGTCCTGACCTTGCACCTTCAGATTTCCACCTGTTTCGGTCTCTTCAGAATTCTTTAGGCAGTGTCAGGTTAACATCACGAGAGGACTGCCAAAACCACTTGTCGCGGTATTTTGAACAGAAGCCCCAAAGTTTTTATAGCAATGGGATCATGTCCCTGCCTACAAAATGGCAAAAAGTTATCGAACAAAATGGTACCTACATACTTTAGTTAAATGTAAATAAACTATATTAAAAAATGTTTTGAATTTTCTTAAAAAATGCGAAGAAACTTTTTCCCCAACCTATTATATGCCAAAGGGCCGTATCTCAAAATAATAAGTGTATGTTAACTAAAATTTATGTGCAAAAGTACCATATTTCGGAATATGGTCCTTTTGCATATAAATCAAAGTCAAGATACAACAATATTTTTTTGTGCAAAGGTAACACATTCCGAAATGTGGTACCTTAGCACGAGAAATTTTGTTGTTATTACATTGTGTGTATGTTCAAAAGTGTTATTTTTGAAATGCGTTTCTTTTGCACATAACTTTTTGTTCTGTATTTAAGGGAATAATAACCAAGGAAACACGGCATTCACTTGAACTCGTTTAATGGCTGACAACCGACTGACCACCCTCAATATAACTACCCTCATCTAGAATAATGAGTACCTACATATACCACATCGCTCCACCTCTATTAACAAAATAGGTATAGGTAACCTACTTACTTAAACTTATAATTTAACTGTTTCCTAGTTTTCCTAGGAACGACAAGTTAGGACAAGGAACGAGAAGCATAAGCCACCACCCGTTCGGGTTGCTTCTGCGCGAGCACCGCGCCTAGGCCTAGTCACACGTCACTATAGTGGAATACTCCGGGTGATAGTGGGCCAACACGCGATCCGAAGCCAGCTCATTTTTAATTGTTACAAATGCGTCTTTATTCCACGTCCATTTTATACCTTTTTTCAATAAGTTATTTAGAGGGCTTAGCACCGAAGACGTATTTGTAACAAAACAGCGGTAATAGTTGATCATTCCTAAAAATGACTTCAATTCGTTAACGTTCTTGGGGGGTGAGCAATTTAAAATAGCTTCAATTTTACTGTTTTATTTATGCAGCCCGTCTTTATTTATTTTATGGCCTAGATACTCCTCTGAGCTATTAAATAATTCACATTTATCGCGCTTCACTCGCAACAAATACAATGAATAAAGACAATGACAATCGTTGGCTGTTGCAATGCAATTGGTAATTTCCTTCCACCAGTTGTCATAATAAAAGGTGTAAATAAAAAACCAGAATTTGAGAATGGACTTCCAATGGGCTCAAAAGTGAACATGAATAGAAAGTCCGCATATATAAATACTGAGCTACCCCTCAAGCCACAAGATAAGGTTCTGCTAAAATTTAGTAGATTTACTTTCGAGATATAATAGAAACTGGACACCTCGCCTTGTGGACAAGGCATCACAGTTTGAAGGTCATAAACTGCGACCACCAAATTGTCACTGATACTTTCTTTATCTCTTTCTTTTTCCGCTCTAGCTAGACATTTTTCTTTCAGATGTAGATCGTACTGCTCTTGTAGAGATGATTTATCTTCAGCATTAGCGAAGACAGTACAATTTTCACATTGATCTTTTTTTGGCTGCCAAAATGAGATATTAAAATCAGTCGTTTATTTTGATAGAAATATCATTTGTTTTAATAATTTTTCTTGTGTATTCACTTGTATTGTGTATTTAATTAAAAATGTGTTTTGTGGGAATTTATAACTTTTTGTTTTGTTTTGTTGTTTTTGTGCTGTAAGAAATTTTAACTTTTGAGACAGTTTAACATTTCTATTTCATATTTTCAGTAGAGCGTTGTATTACTAATGATTAATAGACTGAATAATAAACAGTGTGATTTAGATTTATGCTACTAGGTACTGAAAACTGTCTAATACACCTTATTTTTTTATGAAATGTGGTCTTTTAATGATAATTTTTATTAACAAACACATCAATTTTTATATGCTAAAGTCACTTATCTGGTTTTATAAGACATTGGGTTAAAGTTACGGTAAAACTAAAAATGCATTTTAATTCTAATTTAAATTCCGCGTCGATTGATAGGTGAAACATAGATATGAAAAGAAACACTTGCTCAGATATTTAAAAAAAAACATTTTGAAAACTTTGAATGTCTCTAGTGAAAAAAGTGAAATTTTGGAATGTGGTAGTTTAGCATTTAACCAGCGATATGTATACGCAAAAAACATACAGACGAATTGAGAAACTCTTTTTTTGATATCGATTAATATTAATTAAATCGAGATACTCGCGATACGCTTCCAGTCCCAAGTTTACGGTTTCCATCCTGCAGGTACTCTATCACCATATCTTCACGTGCCCACATTGTTATTCTTACTCTTTCGAGCCTATATAAAATGTAAATCGGTTAAAAATTGAATAACTCACCAAACAAGTGAGCTGCTTAGAAAGTATAAAAATTGTATGCTCCAATTTTATAAAGGAAAGAAAATCCAGAAAAACTGTTGATTTCGTAAACTCACGCCTTGCCTCTTTAGAGAAAAAATGGGTAGAAGAAATGAAATTATTGTAGAATAAATTAAAGATGCATGTCAAGGGCAGCTGCAAGTATATCATATTAATAGGTAGTTGCTGCTTCACTACTCTGCAACTCTATTTTCGCGATGTTTATTACCTGCTCATATTTAAATTAATTTCTTTGTTACTAACATGTAATTTGCTACGCAATTCACTGGCATTTTATTTAAAAGCAGGAACAACGTTTTTAGCTGAATAGCTAGCTAATCACATAGGCAGCTGGCTAAATGTTACAAGTTATGTGGTTTTCTTATACATATTTTTTTCTAATAGGATGAAATCAATAGATCAATGAATGTCCGATGAAGACACATTTATTAACAAAAAGACTAACAACTTATGTAAGTATATATAAAACATATAGAGAAACGACGAGGTTATATAGAAATTTAAAATTTTATTGTAAATAAATAATCATGCGTTTCAGGGTTTTTGGATTATCACATTTAAAGGAGGGGGAAATGGGGGGGGGGGGGTAAAAGTTTGTATGGGAGTTTTTTTAAACACGACTCTACGCGTGCAAGCCGCAGGCAACAACTAGTAAGTGCATATGTTTTTGTAATCTTGAATTTTGTAATACCTAAAAGTGTCAGACGATAGCAACGGTACTGTCCGCCACAATGCGACAATATTGCATTTAACGTACTTTGACCCCAATACAATATTTCTTCCTATGCCCTGCCAAGGGGACGACCGTCTCACGAGCATCAGGGGAGACAGCAGCAGCTGCTGGGTATTATACTCATCCTATCCGCCGAGGGTTGACGCCAGTAGAGCGTGCAAGCGAGCGAGCCCCTGCTGTGCTAACTATGTTTGAATAAATAATTTGGTGAATATGGCGAATCTAAAATTGCAGAGTGGTTCCGGGCGCAAATGGTTTGTACATTTTTAGTAACTTTTTTAAAGTTATTTGTTTATTTTCCTGAATTTTGTATGTTTTTGTAGTCACGCGAACTTGTTTTGTTACATTTATGCTAGCCGCAGATCTTCAGGGACTTAAAAGGCAATTTTCTAAAGTAAAGTTACGTAATGTTTTTTTATTTTATTTTATTTTAATGCACGTTTATTCAACTACGAATCAATGCAGCTAGCTCGTTCTGAAAAATTACCGACGATATTAAATAATTAGGAATAATTCATAAATAAAGTACGCTGCTGAATAAGTACATCAGAAAGTAGCCGTAATTTTGAACGCGAGATCATTGTTGCGCTTACGAAACCGCGCTGGCAAAGCTGTTGCGAAAATCACACGTTTTTATTATTTTTTCTCTCAAATGGTTACTTTTAAAAAGGAATAAAATAACAAGATTCTTTATCTGTGTCTTCTAAATATCACCAATATTTTTGTCGGCATACGGAATACAAAATATTTTCTAATATTGAAAACCTTTTGAAAAATTTTTTTTTTTCTAATTGAAACTAAACCAAATTGGATAAAATATTTTTTAGTAAAGCGCATTTGCAGATTCAGCATTCCCTCTTGCTCTCGAGGTTTTCATCATCTACGAGTTCTCTGTAATTATTAAGATGATTGGGTGCGGGAAATTGCACATTTGTTCTGGACCTCAATATTGTCTTCCACCGGAAACAAATATTGATGAAGTCTATGCAATTTTTAATCGTTTTTGTTATCTTGAGTTTTGTAATACTTAAAAGTGTCAGAGGATAGCAACAGTACTGTCCGCCACAAAGCGACAATATTGCATTTAACATACTTTGACCCCAATACAATATTTCTTCCTATGCCCTGCCAAGGGGACGACCGGCTCGCGAGCAACAGGGGAGACAGCAGCAGCTGCTGGGTATTATACTCACCCCATCCTATCCGCCGAGGGTGGTCGCCAGTAGAGCTTGCAAGCGAGCGAGCTCCCGCCCCTGCTGTGCTAACGGCTAGCGTTTCGTTCAGACGTGCATTGTCAGCCGCGTGGTTCTCCCGTACGCAAGACGTCTTGCGAGTAACTCGTGCATGTGAAAGTTTATATGAACGTTTGAATAAATAATTTGGTGAATATGGCGAATCTAAAATTGCAGAGTGGTGCCGGGCGCAAATGGTTTGTATATTTTTAGTAACTTTTTTTAAATTATTTGTATAATTTCCTTAAGTTTGTATGTTTTTGTAGTCACGCGAACTTGTTTTATTACATTTATGCTAGCCGCAGATCTTCAGGGACTTACTTATAAGGCAATTTTCTAAAGTAAAGTTAAGTTATGTTTTTTTATTTTATATTAGTTCACGTTTATTCAACTACGAATCAATGCAGCTAGCTCGTTCTGAAAAATTACCGTCGATATTAAATAATTAGAAATAATTCATAAATAAAGTACGCTGCTGAATAAGTACATCAGAACGTAGCCGTACTTTTGAACGCGAGATCATTGTTGCGCTTACGAAACCGCGCTGGCAAAGCTGTTGCAAAAATCACACGTTTTTATTATTTTTTCTCTCAAATGGTTACTTTTAAAAAGGAATAAAATAACAAGATTCTTTATCTGTGTCTTCTCAATATCACCAATATTTTTGTCGGCATACTGAATACAAAACATTTTCTAACATTGAAAATCATATGAAAATGTTTTTTTTCTAATTGAAACTAAACCAAATTGGATAAAATATTTTTTAGTAAAGCGCATTTGCAGATTCAGCATTCCCTCTTGCTCTCGAGGTTTTCATCATCTACGAGTTCTCTGTAATTATTAAGATGATTGGGTGCGGGAAATTGCACATTTGTTCTGGACCTCAATATTGTCTTCCACCGGAAACAAATATTGATGAAGTCTATGCAATTTTTAATTGTTTTTGTAATCTTGAGTTTTGTAATACTTAAAAGTGTCAGAGGATAGCAACAGTACTGTCCGCCACAAAGCGTCAATATTGCATTTAATGTACTTTGACCCAAATACAAATATTGATGAAGTCTATGCAATTTTTAATCGAAACGAGAACATTTTTTTGAAGGTTTAGCCAATTTTAATAATATTATTTGGATTAGTTATCTAAATAAAATCTCGGCGTATAACCAATTCGTGGGTAAACTCTTCTAAATATTGTAAAAGTAGCTCTGACAAATACTATTATATAAAAGTTAGAAATCAATCCAAGTAGGATTGATTTCTTATTTAACTTTTATTGTTGTTTATACGTTTTTATTTTTATGCTTCATTTTTTATATTTATATGTTTTGTTTATATCTACTTACAAACTTTGCCGTAACCTTATCCGGGTTTGTATGCTATAGGGTAAGAATGCGTCTGGTAAATATTAATAGGCACGAGTTGCTTGATTTTCATAATTCTCCATAATTTTGTAAATAATTACGTGCCAACTTGTAGGTAATTTTTTTCTCGCACGTCTTCAACATCAAAGAGATGTTGCGTATCCTAAGAAGAAGTCAATTTTAGATTTTGCTAAATCAAATCATTGCGTATTGCATTGCAATAGATATTAACAAAATGATCAAACTACTCATTTTAGCGACTACGGACACCTCGTAGATAAGAATGAAATAAACCCTAATTTGTTCAGCAAAGTATGATATAACTTTCTGCCGCGAGTCAACTTACGCCAGCATCTATCGTTTGCATTATAATTAGGTAGGTACCTCCGTCTAATGCGTTTAGTGGTTGCGCGGAGGGAACAGCGGTCTCCGGAGTCCCGGCACGTACGAAAGTATCAACGAAGAGCGCATTGTTGAATACTCTTTCAAATCAAATCGAAAAATAACTCTCCAACAGCGATGACATTGTAAATTGAATTTTAGTATTCTAATACATCAGAGACGGAGTATTCCGTCTCTGATGTATTAGAAATGAGCCCGAGATAGACTCTAGAATAATAATTTTGAATATAATTTGTTAAAGTGGATAGCTTCGCGAAAATCTAAATATGACTATTTCTTACTAGTTGAAGAAATAGTTTGATATTCAAAATACCGTTATATACCTACTTATCACATTCCCAATAATGCAATGGAATTGATTACATTGGTCAGTCGATATACAATAATAATAGTATACTCTACTTGGCTGTACGTTTATCTTTATTTACCAAAATCAATAGTGTTATATAATAAAATAAGGTGCCAAGACGTGTCCAGACACGCTATATATGGTCCTGAAGTTTCCGTATAGGTAACTTTTTAATTTAGCATTAAAAATCCTTTGAACTAATAGTCATTGGTAGTTACTACCAAACGCTACTCGCAGAACTTTGTTTCATACTTCGAGAACTCAAGGTTACATGGTTACTGAAGTAGGGGTTCTTGGACGAGGACTTCACGTTGTTGGGTTATGTAGATAAAAGCCGTTTGCACCCTTTCTACTGGAGGTGCAAATTGCTAAATTAGGAAAGTGAATGCTAGACAAATATTTTTTTTTACGTTGGAAAGCAACGAGATAAAGTAAGAATTTTAAACTTGCATACTGGGAAGAAAAGGTACTGGGCATTTGAACTAGAGCCCACTACTATTATTTTGGTCAAAATTAACAGAAATAATAGTAATAGTCATCATCATCATCATCGTCGTCTGCCCACATTAGTCCACTGCTGGACATAGGTCTCTCCCAATACGCGCCAATGAGCCCGGTCTTCGGCTCTTATCATCCTTTTCTGCCCGTTGCATTTCTTACGTCTTCGCTCCACCTAGCCGGGGGGCGCCCCAAACTAAGTTTGCCCAGACGCGGTCTCCACTCAAGAACTCATTTGTCGGTTCTTCAGCATATATGACCAGCCCATTGCCACTTCAGCTTACTAATCCTCTGAGCTATGTCGTATCTCTCGTTTTCTGTCGGATAATCTCGTTACGGCTGTGCAACCTTGAACTGGTGGATTAGCCCTTCTGTGAGTCTCGGCAGTCTCGGCATCGTAGGTCATCACGGGTAGGACGCACTGGTTGAAGAGGACGCACTTTAGTCTTCAGGCATTAAGAAAAGAAAGAAAGAAATTGTAGTATGGGTGAAGAGAAGATTCGACGTAGTTTCCCGAACGCTGCCCAGCTTCCTTCTCTTCCCTTCCTTCTCTTGGCCTCCTTCACGAAGTTGTGTCTACCCAATTGCAAAATTTGCCTGAGGTAGACGTATTCTTGAACAGCTTCAAAAAGGAAAAAGGAACAGCTTGAAAGGTGGCCTTGTACGACGATTGGCTCCGGGTTTATGTCCCCATTGAACATAGTTTTTGTTTTATCCATGTTAATCTGGAGACCAATTCGTTGAGAAGAGTCAGCTAGGCCATCTAGCATGCCCTGCAGCTCCTGCAGAGACTCCGCCATCAGGACTATGTCATCTGCAATAATAGTAGTGGGCTTAAACTTATCTACGCCAGATACTGAGAGCGGTGGACCAGAGTCGAGAGTCATGTTAGCGTGGAAATTTTAAGGTCGATGGTCTGCCAATCGCAAACCAAATAAAATAAAGCATTGACAGTCAAAAACTACATATATGCTGGATTGAATAGCGATTAACGTCCATTTCAATATAAATCTGCTAAAAATCAAAAGAACAGATACCGTATCGATTATTTTGAGACACTGGCGGATGCAGAGAGCTCCCTGCCTATGTACAGGCAGATCCACCCCTATACTAATTATCGAACCCCAAGTAGTATATTTTTTTTGTGGACTCATGACCAAACCACTGGATGAATTAAACTTATAATTATGAACCCCAAATAACAGGGACATTTAATCAATCGTGCAAAAATATTTCTTTGATACTTAAATATTTATTTGATCTGTCCAGTTGAAAATAAATATTTTTGTTACGTTTAAAATACTGAAGTACGTAATAGTGACACGTTAACATAAAATTTAACAAATATTGGAAAGAGAAACAGATAACTTATAGAATATAAGTTCTATAGTAGACCATATCTAATTTTAGACACGATTTTTATTTCAATATTCTAAAGCTACATTGCATAGGAAAACGCTCCGTCCTAGGGGATCAGTTGTCTGTCATAACTTTTCAATCATTTGGTGGTTCATAGGTAAGAGCATTCATTGAATTCGTACGATGATGCTGAGATCTGAATTGCTAATAGTAATCCTGATGAGCTTTGAACAAAACATATTTCATGCAGGATTATATAACGGTTATAGATATAACTATACCTTCAAAATATTTTTGCTGAGTTTGTTCGCCTTTCAGGGTTACTTATATCAGGAATATTCTTGTATAAGTATCAATTACTACGTGGTAAAATACATATAAAAGCAAGCCCTTGGCTTAAAAAAACGGAGGTACTTATTTCATCAACCAAGCTCTGTCGTAACTGAGCACCTGCTCAGGATATCTCGAATAAATACTACATCACAATAATCCGTCAAACACAGAGAAACTCATAGAAAAAAAAAATAGTTTTTCAAGTCACTATAAAAAAAAATTCAAAGTCAAAGTCAATAGGTTTTTATTCATTGAAATCACAAGGATCATATAGAAACGTCAACATAAAAACGAGGTGAATTTAAAATTTTAAAGTGAATTTACGCCGATTCCTCGCTCGCAAACTCTGCTTGGTTATTTTTTTCATGATTATTTTATTAATTAAGCTTTAGTGTGGTCCCAATCGAACAAGGTGAACTCGTTTATAGAAAAAAAATACTAATGAAAGAATTAAATAAAATCTAAAAAGTATCAACCAAAGTTCATAAGACAACACACGATACGCTTTATAATAATAATAATGCTTAACCTATTCTAAAAAAAATACGTTACCACAGATATGCAATTTGACAATTAAGCTAATGAGGGAGCGGAGCGACCATGTCGGGCCATACAGTTTTATCGTCAATATAGGCATCTAAGGTGTAATACGCCTTCTTCATTAGATTGATCTTTATATAAGATTTAAATCTTCGAATACGCAGCTCGGTTACATTTACCCGAAGCTTATTATAGGAGCGTACAGAGTTTCTCATAAAAGATCCATTGGACTTTTCTAATCTTAATTTCGGAATGAGTAATTTATTTTTGTTTCTAGTAATATTATGCACATCACATTTTTTTATAAAACTAGCTCTATTTTTATGCGTGTACATTAAGTTTTCATAAATATACTGGGATTTATTATCATAATAATAATAATCATATTTTTTTATTTATCTTTTGACATGTTACATGTACTTAGATTAGTCAAAACAAAATAACAAAAGTACTTAAGGTAGGTTATAATACTAAAATTAGTTAACATTTGTCAGTATTGCCAAAAGATTAGTCTGCATCACAAAACATTTTTTTATCAGCAAAGGCTTCGTCAATTTTGCAATTTTGCTTTTAAATAATAATTTATTTTTTACATACTTGTAAAATTCAATGTCACTATTATTTCTTATGTCAATAGGAATACAGTTATACAATTTAAAAGAAATAGAAATATAGCTTTTTCCAGTTTTAACAAGTCTAGTGCGTGGCACTACAATGTTTTTCTTGCGTCTCGTGTTATAACTATGAGTGTCCTCTTTTAGTGTCATATGGCTTAGGTTTTCCCTTACGTATACTATATTTTGGTATATAACTATTAGGAAGTTTCAAGTCCTATCGAAAACTTTTTTGCAGTCGTATGTCCCAATGTTTAATTTGCACGAGATTGGGTATCACGAGACTGAGAGCAAACAATAAAAGAGGATCTTTGCTTTTCGAAAGCTGAAGCGAGGCAATTACTTAGTAGGAATTTTTAACAGCCAGGCAATAAGACACCACACCTGATACTTCAAAGGCATAGTCAAAACTTCCTTTAGCATTCATGTTTACGAATAGTTATTAGATAGTACTTAGAAAAACAATATTATGGTTAACAATATAAGTGGAATATGCGAATGCTCCATAAACATTGCACCATTTCTACAGTTGAGTTTTAAAATTGTTCATGAGTAGAAATTGTACATGCGGGGCACTTAGTAAGTAATTAGATGTAATGTTTTGTTAGCTATTTTGTCAAATATCATAGATTATCTATAAAGATTGATTGTCTCACCTCGATCTATTACAGTGTGACAGTCTTTATTATTTAGTATTCAGTCTCTTAAACTTCCATCACATTTATTTTAGGTATTTTAGTATTCACCTGTAGATGCTAATTTGTCTATTGCTAATTGTAACGTGAATTTGTCTTTCTCGCCCTGCGCATTTTTTCCTATTTGTAGAGTTATTCAAGCAGTGACGTAAACGTTGGAATAATGTGCCCGAGTAGGCTTATCTATCACTGTAGATACTTGTATTTTTGCAAAATTTTACCGTTTATTGCAGCGCCTTCTAGTGACTTGCGTTAAAACCTATCCTCGAAGTCATACAAATCAATTACAAAAACGCATTTGAAAAGGTTAAGCCGTTTCGAAGATAATGGTAGCTAACAGACAAACATACAAACAAGCAAACAACCTCTTACGGCAAACGTGTACACGTACTCCTTACGTGAAAAATTTGAAATAACTGGCGTCGGCAAATTCATCGGGGAGTTCTGCAATATTTTAAGAGATTCGCTGCGCAACTACGTCATATAATTATATCCTCCGACTTCTCTCAACGTTTACTGTGATTACTAAGATACAAAAAAATATTTTATGTACCAACACACTACGAAAGCACAATAATAGTTTCCCGTATATTCTAAGTAGGTACTTTGAATTCAATAGTTATAACTTATAAACCATTTTAAAAAATTTTTATTCTATATCTCTTATTTAAATAACTATATAAAACACTCAACAGACACATATGTACATAGTGCTGTGTTGTGGCTTCGTAGGTATCAGGTTCTCCAAAAACCGTGTTACCATAAAACGTCGATCAGGAACAATTGCATAGGCATGCTACGAACATTACAGATCCGTGATTTGTCGGTTTTTAGGACGAACACAAAAGCCGCGTTGTGTGCGGTGCTCGAGGCACTTAGCATGGACAGTTGTTTCGTAGACATTACTTGTTACTTTTTATACAAGCTCTAGCATGAAGCATCGCATAAGGTATAACTTTGTTCGTACTTTGTAAAAAAAAACTACAAATAACTTCGAGTCAGGCGATGTATCCGTTAGTCGTAAATAATACATATGGTTTGCACAGCTCTATTCCCGGCACAAGTCTGTACCCGGCATGACAAACGAAATTTTTGCGCGGAATTTTTGTAGATTTATGTTAAAATATGGATCAATAATGCGAAATTCATTATTACTGTGGAATTAAGTAGGGTTATGATGATCACGAACCACTACAATATCGATGTATCTCTTGGGCACTGTAATTATCCGCATTTATTGTAGAGCTTCTTCGGCTATTAGATCGGCTTCAAGTCTAAGGTAATTTTCTAAATTCATTTTGAAACGCATCCACTAATTTATTATACGAACCTACACCAACAAACAATACTTTACAGTAGGGGTTTGTTTTGAGGGCGGATTTCGGGCCTTCAGCATCCAGCCGCTAACTTCAATCAAAGTGGGGGTTTGTTTTGTCTATGAAATGCATAGAGATTGAATTCGCCACTCACGCCTGAATCTTCCACAGCATTGCCGCTAATGATTATGATAATAAGCTTATTTCGGTTATTGATTTTCATAACAAGTTTCAATGATAACTCAATTATTTTAACCTTATACAGCTGACACCGAATTTGAGTTAATTAGATTTATGTTACCAGACTTGACTCATTTGAACTTTTGATCTATAAAGTCAATCATGTATCAATGTCTCAAGTGGCACTGTGGTTTAAAAATAGAGTCCACTTGTATCAAGTTGCTCAAGGCGCTGCCCTGTGGTCGAGGTTGCATCAGATCTATGGGTACAATTCCAAACTTAGAATCGGACCAATAATATCAACTTTAAACTAGACCTTCCTGGAAGGTCTAGTTAGAAGAAGAGAAATGTGAGCATTGGGGAATCAATAATAGAATGCAATATTTTATGGAGATAGGTTAAAGGCAAAAGACTGTAAAGGCTTTAAGTCTAGCTAAATAAGGTGCGAATTTTCTGTGTTGACTATGGCTGTTACTTAATATTTCAAAAAATATTTATTTGATATCATTGACCCGTATTTAAGAGTGCTTCTTACAAGACTATTATGCAAACAAATCCAAATATCTGGCTTCTGTATTCCTGCAGTTATTCTGGTGATAGAGGCCAGTAACTGCAATATGCATTATATAATCGTAATACGCACTTAAATATACTTTATCATAAAAATAATCCCTAGGTCTAACCATTAATTTAGAATTTGACTGCTTAGTTTATATTGATGTTCTATTTTGTGTACTTATTAAATACATTGATTCTGCGTACACAACTGAAAGAAAGTATGTAAATATTCTTGAAGATCAACACGAATATTCAGATCACTAGTAATGCTTTTATACCTACATATACTTTAAGATCATTGGCATGTGCCATATATAATGTTTGGACGAATCTGACCACTCTTACTTTTTATTTTCATTTATTTACTCTTTATTGCACATTTTAAAATAAAACGTTAACAATAGGCGGACTATTTTTTTGTAAATCAGCGTCTGAAACAGTTGGCGTTGATTCGGGCTTTATTTTACGAATTAACAGTACCTATATAGACTATATATATATATATGGCGCTGCACAGCGCTGATTTTCAGTGTACCTCTATGTCTATACTGCTACTATGTGCAATAAATAATTTTATATGTATCTATTTTGCTAGTATTGTACTACTGGATGGACATCAGAAGGAGCATCAGGACATGGACACCCATGTCCTGATGCTCCTACTGCAAAAGGAAACTGTAAAACGCTATGCAGGAGCATCGAGACATAACAAAAATAGAATTACTTATAGGCATACTCTGAATGCAGTTATCAAACAAAAGGAGGTATTATATCTAAACAAAAATCTACTTTCATAGTGAAGTTATTCTTAATATATTAAGAATTTTGCAGTTAAATATTAAGAATAACATCACTATGAAAGTAGATTTTTGTTTAGATATAATACCTCCTTTTGTTTGTTAGTTATATACTTATAGTGACAGTCTTTTTTAATAACTAAAAACAAATGAATAAAAAAAAAATTGAGTTTAGTAAAATTATATTAAAAATCTAAATATAACCAAATAAATCAAAAATCGCGTTGGTGAAGATAATATTCCCATCTTTATTAAAAGAAAATGCGGAACTGTGTTACTGTTTAAAGGCAGGCAATATTATAAACAACGTGTGTATAAAAATCTTAACGAAATATGGCAGTGCAGTATGATGAAAATAAAATCTGAAATGAAGTGTCCGGGAACGGTTACTATTGCAGTATCGTTATCTGGTTTGAGTCGCATCTCATTTCCGGATCAATTTTCCCCGTTAATTTTCAATTAGATTAAGATTAGAACTTTTTGGTGGTAGGTATTATTTTGGTGTGAGCTATACTGCGATCAGCACCCTTGCCATGAGTTTTGATAGTAACGAAAACTTTTTTCGTTTTCGTTTGGTTCCATACATTTCAATAAAGCGCACCTGGCGGAAACGTTAAGGAACTAGGTTAAATGTATGGAGAAAAATGAAAACAGATTTACCGATCCCTAAAATTTATAAAAAAACTTTTAGGACCACGTTAGTACGGTCGCGGTGTACATCTAGTTGAGTTGGTGATTTATAAATAAATAAATAAAGCACTCAGTAAAAATGTTACGTTTGCTAAATTTTCTTTCGAAAGCAACCGACGAAAAAGGCAGTATTCCGAAAAAAACGACGTCATGATCAAATCGAAAAGGACACTATAATTTGCGAAACTAAATTATCACTTCTACATGGTTACATAACTGTGGGTAATTTTTTGGAGCTTCTTCATAACGAAAAGTTTTAGTATTTTGGTATAAGAGTAGTTATTATTTGTTTATTAGTTACTTAAAAAGTATTTTGTAGTTGACTGTTCAATATGTTATGTGATAGGAACAGGAGGAATTAAATTTAGAATATTACATTATTCTCCGTAGTTTTTATGTTCAGTAGGATCATCAGATGTCCCATGCTCCTATCAGTAGGAGTATTTAGTAGGAGCACGTGGCGGAAGTGTTAGAATTCCGTATATTTTAAGGCAGAAGGTTGCGGGTTCGATTCACGCCTCGGGACAAATGTTTGTATTTGCGAATATTTGTCTCAGGTCTGTGTATTTTCTATAAATAATATACATGTATTTACAAATAATATATGTATATGTATAAGTAGTTTAACAGTCATGTAGTTCCCATAACACAATCTCTGCTTACTTTGTGATGATGCTGTGTGAAATTGTCTAGCGTTACTTAAAGCTGTTTCTCTTTGTTGCAGTTACTCGCTTATCATTCTAATTTTAGCTGTGGCAACATACACACGTGCTTCTGCCGTCTACGAAAATGAGAATTGCACTGAATCATGCATATGCCACTACGTTTATGATGACGGTGCTGGTTACAATGTTGGTGTCGATGTTGGTGACGGTGCTGGTGACGATGCTGGTGACGATGCTGGTGACGATGCTGGTGACGATGCTGGTGACGATGCTGGATGGGTTCGGTGTATGGAATGCAATAAAGGCAATCTAAGTAAAATACCAACGGAGCAGATGGAAACAATTTCCCGACTTATAATATCAGCGCCGAAAAATCGGCCAAATAATTTGACTATTGGGCCTGTCTTCACCCATCCCGAAACTTTTTTAAAGCTCAGAGAGCTGCATATAACTGACTCTAAGGTGCCATCAATCGGAATAAATTCTCTCTCTGGTCTCAAAAATCTACGATTGTTAAATCTTCAATATAACAATATCACCAGTATCACAAGTGATAGCTTTAAAGGACTCGTACATCTCACAGACTTGAATCTTTCCTACAACCATATTAAAAGTATGGCTAGTGAAATATTCCATTATTGTGATTCACTAAGAAAACTCAACTTAGCATATAATAACATGACCGAATTAGTGCCAAAATTGTTCAAAACTCTTAATAATTTAATTAATCTCGACTTAAGTGGAAATCCTTTGACAGATTTGAATCCAGAGTCGTTTATGGATATAAATCATTTAATAATTTTCAAATGCAGATACTGCCTTTTGAGCAGAATTAACCCGTACATTTACCATATAGTTAAACATTTGCAGGAACTTGATTTAGGATATAATAAAATAGAATATGTTAATAAAGCAGATTTTATCAGCTTGACCAATTTATTAAAACTAAGATTAGATGGAAATGAGATATCCGTCATAGAAGATAATGTCTTTAAACAGAACAAAAAGTTAATTGAACTGAATCTCGCTAATAACAAACTAGCTTTGTTAACAGAGCACTCACTGACGAACCTTACTAATCTGAGAAATCTTAGTATTAGTAATAATCAAATTGACCTCTTTTACCTAGAAACATTTGCGCCAGTTAATAGATCCTTAACGAACATCGATATCAGTGGAAACAAAGTTTCTTTCAACGAACTAGCTCCATTACTGCAAGTCTTAACGAATATAAAAAATCTTAGCCTTTCGAATCTTTCGCTATCGGAAATACCAACAAAATTCAAGTTCAATGAGCACCTTCTCAATTTGGACCTATCTTGGAACAATTTAACGAGATTCCCATTACAAGCCATTTCAAAAACTAACAACCTTCAAGAATTAGATATCTCTTTCAACTATCTGAGTTCGCTTCAGGAGCCGGAGCTCAAACGTCTGGAAGCAATACCGATAGTGAATCTATCGAATAACCGGTGGATTTGCGATGAGTGCTCAGTCAGTATGATGCTCAAATACATAAACACGACGGTCCTGACATCAACTCTAAGCGATCTGCTTTGTTACGAACCGGTTAAGCTTCGTGGGATACCTCTGGGTGAAATTAGCTTGAAGCTGGGTGTGTGCCCGCAGTCAAACAAGGCATTCTTTATAGTGCTGGTGGTGGTGCTGGTGTTGGTGTCACTGTCGACAGCAGTGATAACCGCGCTGTGCTGCCGTCGCCGCCGCGCTCAGCAGTTCTACAACGCCCAAGAGCAAAGGCGCCGCGAGCATAACTATGAGGATCCTGAGGAGCTGCAACCGTCCATCGAGCTTGGCAACCTACCCACCATTCGGTCACCACAACGCGAGCCCATTGAAAACACCTAGCGCTATGCCTACGCCGCCCCGTCTGGGCGGCCGGTGTACATCGTGTCCAACAAACATTCAAATTATTTACCTTTTCCGATAACCTCAACTCGCTTACCGGTGCTCAACTTTATTATATATATTCAAACTTTTTGCTTTTTTATACAAGCATTTTGTATAATGAATAAAGCAGCCTTTAATGATTGCCTCGGGAAACTAATTTTTTGCTGCTTTCTTGTAGTCTGTGTGTTTTTTTTTTGGCGGCCATTCTCTTTTCTACGATTTGATTATTTCACAGCTACATAGCTCTATTGTCAGGTAATACTGCAAAAACCAAAGGAGCTGTGTTAGTTTCTGATGTTGTTCCTTCCAAATCACCGTGAATTATTAATAACTGTCCAAACGGCTTAGGACAACTTTTGAACGTGCCGTCAATGAAGTATTAATTGATTGCCAACATCATTTTTTTCGCCTTTTCTGTACAAAAAAAACAAGATTCGGGAATCTTTGTATGAATAATCTCCGATACAAAAGTTTTCAAATTTTCAAGGGATTTCCACTTCTTTTAAAGAAAGAAGTCTTCTTAAGAAGACGTTTTCTTTCTTCAGAAAGTCTTCTTTCTATCTTTTGAATACTTAAGGTATCTGCTTGTGTATAGATTTGTTTTAAGACTTGGAAGTGATGGCACCTTTTCAACTGGCGTACACCGCGATCGTACAGTGTCCTAAATGTTTTTTATAAATTTGTGGGATTGGTAAATCTGATGACAAAATTTACACACATGTTTTTAAAAAATTTAGGACAAATGTTTGTAATGTTTATCTCGGGTCTGGGTGTTTTCTATGTATAATACGTATGTATTTACAAAAAAAAAAGTATATAAGTCATGTAGTTCCCATAATACAAGTTCTGCTAAGTTTGGGGCTAGATGAAGCTGTGTGAAAAATGTCCAGCATTTTTTTTTTAAACTGGCCGAGTAAGAGTCTGTCTCGCAAATTGCAAAATAATTCTTTCAAGGTAACAGATCTATACATAACTCAAAGATTGCAAAATTGGATTGCTGGGGGCTTACCACAAGTTTTGACTGTTAACGAAAACTTTTATCGTTGTTATTTTTCGCCATACATTTACCTAGTTCCTATTTAACGTTTCCGCCAGGTGCGCTTTATTGAAATGTATGGAACCAAACGAAAATTTCGTTACTATCAAAACTCATGGCAAAGATAGGTATTTTGTATAGATATTAGCATACCGAATAATTGTTAGATTGCTTAAGTAGTATCGATGTGGTAAATTACTCGTATCGTATTTTATATAATTTATTATCAAAAATAAGTTAAAATATCTAGATAAGATTGCATGATTATTTAATTGTAATTATAATAATTCTTCAATAATTTCTACTGTTGGACAGAAAATTTGAAAAGTGGTTTTACAAATAAAGATATTTAACTGCCGTAAGTAAATGTCAACGGTAGAAAATCCAATTAACTTATCCAATTATTAAAATATTAGGCATAGGTTGGTCAGTGCGTGTGTTCCCGCATGTGCACCGCTGGGGTTCGCGGAAGATTGCTTGTGCGTACCCGTGATCCCCTGGCAAATGTGCAAAGAGGAACACCGTGAGGTTTTAGTCAGTAGGAGTCTGACATAACCTTTCGCCTGGGACGGGGGCGGAAGGTATCCATGATGGATTTCCTCACGAGAAAAAAAAAAAAAAAAACTTATGTTATGTCTACTTTAAGTTAACTTTAACCACTTTAAATAATTCTACCTTGCGCTAAAAGCAAAATCTAGAGATTTAATTTTATTTCAACTTAAGTGGATAGTTTTCACTAAAAAAAGTTGAATTGACCCTGACCACCTTGATATTTATCATGACAACTTTAAAATTGTTATTTATAAAGTTTTTGATATTGACTTTAGCAATCAGTGGTTGTACCATATAATTTTTATCGAACAAAAATATGTATGTGGAGTTTCTATTGTAATCTTTTTTTCTTACGTAGGAACCTATTTTTGTATTTAACGTATGTTTGGCTTACACTCAAACCATCTCGTGTAAATGGTTGCTTTAATATTCATTTACCTTTTCTTTGAAGCCAACAATCAAAAAAGTAGTGTGGTTACCGTGAAGCGCTAAGCTCGCTTGGATTCCTTGAACATTAATCATGTTAGACAATCAATGTCTTATGTACATTTTAACTTTTCAATAAACAAGTTACGAATAAAGAAAAATAATTCAACGAAATTATAGTGATTTTAGCCACATTGACCGAACGACAAAAGTAACAAGACGGCATAGACGACCTTTTTGCCTTTATGCGGCACATGCCGTGTAGGTATTCTTTAATGGCATATAAGCAGTGGCTTGCATGTAATAGTGCTAATAACTTATCCTATTTCTTTTGGATTGTGTTTTCTACAACAATTAGTCAAAAAAAAAAGACTTTCACATGAAATAATACAGTAGTTTGTCATCAGGTTTTTTGAAGTGATCTATGAGCGGATCTGAATACTTATTTCAACAAAATACCTACAGAATTATTCGTGGGTTGGAAATATCTGCATCAAGTTATAAAATGTTGTAAAATCGATGATTGTCTTTTAATTTTTATGATATATTTAGGTGCTTTCGTATTTTTTAGATAAATTGCATTTTGATTATAAATGTATGAGATGTATCTGTGTGTACTATCATTCTAGTTATGTGTACTCCTTGACTAATTTGAGTGACGATCTGGCCTTTTCAAATAGGTATTCACTAATGAATGGACAGCTAAGCTTGTCACACACAGCAGCTGTATAAATGTACAGTACTACGATTTAAATAAGATGTTTCGGCAAATTTCGTCTATAATCGGAAATACGAATGCCCGTGATATTTATCTAGAACTGTAATAGCAATAAGTTTATCGTGAAATTATTATAATAGTTCGTAAATATATGTAATACATAGATATATTTATAGTATAATATTAGTAGATTATTTGATGACTCCAAAAAACAATAAAGATAATAGTACCAAGTCGGAATCTAAAATTGTTTCTATATTGACATTTGAGAGTCGGAATCATCACTTTTACCACTGGAACCAAAATATATAATAAAAAATAGCGTCTGCCCCACGGCTTCGCCCACGTGGTAACCGGATAAAACGAATAATAAAAAATAGAGGACAGATTTCAATAAAACGTATATCTAAATAAATAAGGTAATTTCAATCTTAGCATGTGCTTATTTATGCCTGCGCCAGCGAACGCGCCCTCGCCGTGAACGCGTCAGTTTGACCGGACCTTAAGACGTTGTACGAGGGAATTAAAAAAAAAACATTACCTGCTGATTGCTGATTGTGCCGATGTAATTTATATTACAGCTGCCATGTGTATCGACCTTTAGTTATTCCACGACTTAATTTTTAATTTTGATGATTGATCCATTAAAACCTATTAATTAGGTAATACTTGTTGGATGTACCTACTTAGGTAGGTACTGCATATTTCTAAAGGATCAGATTGTTATAGGCTAAAATGTAGAAAAAAAATAATGTGAACAAAAAAATATAAAAAACACCAATGATGCCTGTTTTTTACTATAATTTTGTAGATCAATACTGAACTCACTAAGTTTTAGCTAAATTTAAAAACAAAAGTTATAGTAATACTAAGTAAACATAATTTTCATTCTATAATTTCACAAAAATTGTGTACCCACACAATTAATAACATAAATTATTGTTGAGTTTCCGTAGTAAACAAGTAATTTTTTTGAGGGCGACACTTGACTCTTACATAAATTAGCACGGATCCTTATATCTAAAAATGGTTTTCACACACTCACAACAGTTTTGAACGACCTATCCAACAATATCCGAACATATAAGTTCATTGTTGCCTACGGAACCCTAAGAAATCGCATTACAATCGGATAAGCCGTTTCTGAGATAAATAGTAAACCTCCTGCCATCGTGGGTCGATAACAGTTCCGTCATATCTATATAACTGTCTACTTTTGGCTGCAAAATCATTGCTAGTCGAAGTATATACTTTATCCTCCCTTTATGATTTGCTTGTGGGCACACAAACAAAGTAAGTAAGGAGTGAAATAAAAGCTATGAGTCTCATTACGAAAGGTGGTTTAAATCGGTTAGGCTTTTTAATCCTGATTTTCAAGATTAATAATTTTTTACTTCGACTGGCCAAAGTGTGTTAGCACCGTTGATAATGTTATAAGGATTGACAAGCTATGTTATTCCGAGAATAAAATAGCTATTTCAATTGTCTTCGTTTTAATTGTAAACGAAGTTAATTTTTTTTAACTTTGTACATTTCTTCAAAGTACTATTTTGTTAGATGTTTTATACAGGGTGTAATCGTTAAGTGTGCACAGGCGATTATTCCGTAACTATTGCAGATATCAAAAAACTTTAAACTGATATCGAAAGTACTTTACCTAATGAGTAAAATGACATTAATAACTTTTTAAAAATAAAACGAGAAATATCCAAAAAAAATACATTAATCACTCCCATACATTTTATTTCTTAGTAAGTACAAAATTTTGTGTTCAAAGCATATGTTCGAAGTGACGTCCTCCTTGTGCAATACAATGACGAGCTCTATTTACAGTTTCTAAATGAACTTTCCTTAACATTTGCGGAGTAATTAAAGCAATTGCACGACGTACACGATTCTGTAACTCTTCTAGGCTGTGTACTCTCTCAGCGTACACGTGGTCTTTGACAAATCCCCATAGGAAGAAATCACAAGGCGTGAGATCCGGGGATCTGGCAGGCCAAGGGGTTGCACTATTATTGGCTATTAAGCCATTATAATTGTTTCGTAAGAAATTCATTACAACATTTGTATTATGTGCAGGTGCTCCATCTTGTTGAAAAATTATCGAACTTCTTTCATCGCCTGGAATTGGTTCTAAGAGACTTGGCATATCGTTTTGTACAAAGGAGAAATATCTCTGTCCATTTAAGGTTCCACTGTAAAAATATGGCCAGCACCAGCAGAAACCTCCAGTCTGCTACCATAGGACCAACCAGCCAATGTCAAATACTCCCGGTGAGAACCTTTCATCTTATTATCAGTAAAGCCATAATAAAAACACACAAACAAATACGAAGGTATTACAAAAATAAAAAATACTACAACATAAAATATGCTATTGACGTGTGGAGCCGTTCAATAGTCAGCCACATAAATTATTTACTATTTACATGTGTATGTACTATTTCTATGGTAAAATCCTATCCGAAAAGAAACATAGTCCTCTTTCCACCATCTTTTAGGGCCTCTGTTAAGGCTGGATCGCTTAAGATCGCCTCGTAGAATAACAACAACCTTCCGAACTCAAAAAAAAAAAATGTATTGTTGGCTTGTGGAATGAGAAATTAAAAGAACTGTAACAAAACAAAATGATTTTACCTTACATTATATGAACATAAGAAATATTCAATACCATATTATTAAATATTTAGATACAACAATGTAAGTATCGCAGATAAATTGTAACAATCGAATCAGAAAAAAAAATATATCGATTCCTACCTAAAGTAGGTAGTAAAAATACAAATCAACAGAGCGAAAAAATTTTAGGTAAGTCTATGGTTTGGGTCAGGCAAGCGGCAAGCTAGGGGCTCACTTTCAAAGTCGAGAATGCCAACTCGTAAGCTTTAGACTAGATCAGCTAGGTAACTTATCATTGCACCTCGTTAAGTGATATCACGATTAATAGCAAATGTGGAGTTTCTCCCAGTACTGCTGTAAACACTCACCCAGCTAGTTGAAAGGGACGTAAATAGGTACTCGAATTAGGTAGGACGTACGAACAAACTGTAGGAACATACGTAGGAACTTTGGTAATGTTAGACGGCAACATTAGATTTATATGGGGAATATTAGAGATAAATAAATAAAACGCCATTGTAGTAAGGTTAGCGAATAGGTGAAATAAAGCTCTAAAATAAACTTACCAAATAATAACTGATCAATTTTACTTCTCGCTGAGAGAGTTGGTTGATTTATCTAATAGGTAGGTATGACTGGAACAGAAGTTCCTTACTAGAGTATTTCTAGACCAGAAAACTCTTAATCTCTAAAGTCCTAGGGAGAAACCGTAGGATTATAGATTATAGATCAAATAGTGAATAATTATATTTGTCTTATTTATATTTGCTTCAACCTGTGAGGAATGATGATTTGTCTAACAAGACTGAAGCGGTGGACTCCTACCTACTAAGGGTATTTTTTGACCAGAAAACTCAATATTCTTCAAAGTCTTGGGGGTGGCCCATAGACATTTCAGCATTGTATCTGCTTATCTAAGTACGTTATTCAGACCAGAGATTTTTATTACTTCATGAGATAGTCATCTTACGCATCAAGTTAGTAGGTACTATCTACCTATAGCTTTATAAAACATGAAAGTTTTGCTAAATATCATCCTAATAATACCATTGCACAGGTCCGAACTAGTTTGCCTATGAAACGCAAGACGTATTTTGTGCGTACCTAAAGTTACGTTAGCTAAACCAGAGATAGCTGGATCAGTCGGGGTCTTTTCGCCCGCGTTGTAGTGAGATATTATGTCACAGTACTAGTTGAGTAGTTTATTTGAATACTATTTCGATTAGAGTCATCTCTATTCTAACTAAAGGGATTGCGGATTCAAATAGGGTATCTAGGATATTTCAAATAGGATAGGCTTTTCTAAAGTTATAGGGAATTGCTTATCCGCAGATAACATGAGGTTTGTATGAAAGAGATTGTTTTGAATACATAACTAACATAACGTAAAATCCCTTGAATGTCAGAGATGTATGGCCAAGCAGAATTTGATAAAAGATTATGTCCTCTATTATAGTTACGGTACTATGTGTCTACTATATAAGACTGCTGAGGAGGATGTCCAGTCAGGTGGATGAAACCCACTATTTAGCGCGGAGGAGGGGCGCTAATTCATAGCCGCAATTAGATTCAGTATGAAATACTCCAGAATATTAGAAAATTGGTAGAAATCTGTTTATTATAGTAGGTAGCACATAGTTACTATATTTAATTATCAAACAACTAAATAGGAAGGAAGTCTAAATTTAGGATGTATATGTTAGGAATATCTATTTAAGTAGGTAGAAGTAGTAAGAGGATTTGTCTCTTAGTTCCTCAAAAGAACAAGGATTATTACGGTTCTCATGAGGTTAGGATCCTACCTAGATCACTACACGATTCACGTGGCCACCTTTTATGTTTTATAGTTAGGGGTCTATTACAGAACAAATAAAACTGGTCACGTGGAGTGAGCAGTGATTTTCAAAACTAAAACAAACATTGTCACCTACACTGATGTCTTATGGAATGATCAGTAGTTATAGCTCTTGGTGCTTTTGTAATTATAATCACTGTTGTCACGCAGAGCGAGCAGTAATTTTCATAAGACCTACATGACTGTATTGTTGTTGACGATCAATGAATACTTCATTGACAGCACGTTCAAATGTTGTCCTAAGCCTTTTGGACAGTTAATAATAATTCACGGGAGATTTGGGAGGGACAACATTAGAAACAAACACAGTTCCCTTATATTTCGCACTATAACCTGACAAAAAACAAGAGTGCTATGTAGCTATTTTTGAAATAATATAGAGAATGGGCGCCAAAAATAATTCACACAGCCTACGAGACAGAGGAATGTTGGAAGTACATGAGTCAATTGTTCGCAGAATACGCAAAGATTAATATTTTTTTTAATATGTGCATCAAATTTGGCTTAAGGGTGATTTCAGAAAACAATGGTGCATTCATCAAGAAAGACATCGAACTAACAATGTCGCAGAGAGCTGGAATACGTCATTGAATAATGCACTCAGTTAAAATGTGACCATTTTACTCTTGCTAAATTTTCTTTCGAAAGCAACCGATGTAAAAGGCAGTATTCCGAAAAAAACAACGTCATGATCAAATCGAAAAGGACACTATAATTTGCTCAATTATCACTTCTACATGGTTACATAACTGAGGGTAATTTCTTGGAGCTTCTTTATAACGAAAAGTTTTTAGTGTTTGGGTATAAGAGTAGTTATTATTTGTTTATTAGTTGCTTAAAAAGTATTTTGTAGTTGACTGTTCAATATGTTTTGTGATAGGAACAGGAGAAATTAAATTAAGAATATTACATTATTCTTTAATGATCAGTAGGAGCATCAGGACATGGGTGTCCCGGTGCTCCTATCAGTTGGAGTATTGAGTAGAAAAACGCGGAGGAAGCGGTAAAATTCCGTATATTTTAAGGCAGAAGATTGCGGGTTCGATTCCCGCCTCGGGACAAATGTTTGTATCAGCGAATATTTGTCTCAGGTCTGAGTGTTTTCTATGTATAATTACATAAAAAAAAAGATAAGTAGTTTAACAGTCATGTAGTTCCCATAACACAAGCTCTGCTTACTTTGGGATGATGATGTGTAAAATTGTCTAGCATTATTATTATTCTATCTCTAAAACCTATGATGAGAGTTTATTCATGACTTGATTTTCTTACACCTTACTGTCACTTTCTTATTCCTGAATCCGACCATGCAGTACATGCAAACATATATCCTTTAGCAGGAATAGAACCTTTATCTCTTGCGTTGCAGCTTGCTACTCGCCCGCGACACCATCGTGGTCGTCAAGTACATAACCAATTACCTACTTAATTAAAGCTGTTTCTCTTTGTTGCAGTTTCTCGCTTACCATTCTAATTTTAGCTGTGACAACATACACACGTGCTTCACCGTCTACGAAAATGAGAATTGCATTGTTTCATGCTTAGCCACTACGTTTTTGATGAAGGTGCTGGTTACGGTACTGATTCTGTATATGGAATGCAATAAAGGCAATCGGAGTAAAATACCAACAGAGCAGATTTAAACAATTTCCCGACTTATCATATCAGCCCCGAAAAATCGGCCAAACAATTTTACTACAGGGCCTGTCTTCACCCATCCCGTAACCTTCTTAAAGCTCAGAGAACTGCAAATAACTGTATCGCAAGTGATAGCTTTAAAGGACTCATACTTCTCACAGACTTGAATCTCTCCTACAACCATATCAAAAGTATGGCTAGTGAAATATTCCATTATTGTGATTCACTGAGAAATCTTAACTTAGCATATAATAACATGATCGATTTAGTGCCAAAACGCTTTGACAGATTTGAACCCAGAGACGTTTATGGATATACATCATTTATTGATTTTCAAATGCAGAAACTGCCTTTTGAGCAGAATTAAACCGGACAATTACCATATAATTGAACATTTCCAGGAACTTGATTTTGGATCCAATATAATAGAATTTGTTAATAATGAAGATTTTATCAGCTTGACCAATTTATCAACACTAAGATTATATGGAAATCAGATATCCGTCATAGGAGATAATGTCTTTAAACAGAACAAAAAGTTGTTTGAACTGAATCTCGTCAATAACAAACTAGCTTTGTTCACAGAGCATTCACTAACGAACCTTACTAAGCTGGCAAATCTTAGTATTTGTAACAATCAAATTGACATCTTTTATCTAGAGACATTTGCGCCAGTTAAGAGATCCTTAACGAACATCGATATCAGTGGAAACAAGGTTTCTTTCAACGAACTAGCTCCATTACTGCAAGTCTTACCGAATCTAAAAAATCGTAGCCTTGCGAATCTTTCGCTATCGGAAATACCAACGAAATTCTTGTTCAATGAGCACCTTCTCAATTTGGACCTACCTTGGAACAATTTAACGAGATTCCCATAACAAGCCCTTTCAAAGACTGACAACCTTCAAGAATAATATATCTCGTTCAACTATCTGAGTTCGCTTCAGGAGCTGGAGCTCAAACGTCTGGAAGCAATACTAATAGTGAATATCGAATAACCGATGCATTTGCGATGAGTGCTCAGTCAGTATGATGCTGAAATACATATAACCGACGGTCCTGACATCAACTCTAAGCGATCTGCTTTGTTACGAACCGGTTAAGCTTCGTGGGATACCTCTGGGCGCAATTCGCTTGAAGCTGGGTGTGTGCCCGCAGTGAAACATAGCATTCTTTATAGTGCTGGTGAGGAGCTACTACCGTCCATCGAGCTTAGCAACCTACCCACCATTCGTTCATTACATTACGAGCCCATTAAAAAAACCTAGCGTTATGCCTATACCTCAACTCGCTTTGCGCTAATCTATGAAATTCCCATGGACTACGTGCACCTGCTACCAGTGTTTGAAAATGAGGAAAATACAAATATGTGATACGAGGACTCTACTCTCAAAGAAGGTATTACCAGAATATAAATAAGCACACTAAAGGATTTAGTAGCAAGTAGCAAGTTGCAACGCAAAGATGGAGGTTCTATTCCTGCTAAAGGATGTTTGCATGTTCCGCATGGTCGGATTCAGGAATAAGAAAGTGACAGTAAGGTGTAAAAAAATCGAGCCATGAATAAACTCTCATCATAAGTTTTAAAGATAGAATAATAATAATGCTAGACAATTTCATACAGCATCATCCCAAAGTAAGCAGAGCTTGTGTTATGGGAACTAAATGACTGTTTTACTACTTATATATTTTTTTGTAAAAACATGCATATTATATGTATATAGAAAACACCCAGACCTGAGACAAATATTCGCAGATACAAACATTTTTCCCGCGGCAAGAATCGAACCCGCAACCTTCTGCCTTAAAATATACGGAATTCGTATTTTACTTCGTACTTTTTGGAGCACTAGTGTACAACATCGAAACAAACATCGGGAGCCACGCAAGTAAAATTACATCCTATCGCTAAGCCGACAGTGCCCTTCAAAGTCATTCACATGGATATAACTGGTAAGTTTCGTACTGCTAATAATCAGGAATATGTCGTGGTTACCATAGATGTCTATACCAAATAAGTGTTTCTTCGTCATACAAAAGATAAAAGTCAGCACAGCTCCATTGCCGCTCTAAAACAAGTCATCTACCTTTTTGGAGCTCCGCGGGAAATCATCGTAAATGGCAAGCGTGACTTTTTGGGTGAATACAAAAGCTACTGTGAGAGACTTCAGCTTGCCCTTAACTGCACCGTTCACCGAAACACAGGTACTACCTGTACCTGTGTTTCGGACACTCCTTTGACACTCCTTTCTCGACGTCAAAACTGTGCCATCTGAATTGCTGAGTCTCGAAAATTTTGATGACGCATTAATCGATATTGATGAACTAGAACGACACGTACAACTACGATTCACTGAGCTCTCTGCAAAAGATAAGGAAAGGTTTAACGAGGATCGTGCGAAAAGTCATAATTAACACGAGGAGAATTCGTATTAATAAAAAACAATCCTAGAAACCAAACTTCTCTGGATCTCAAGTATAGCGTGCCTTATGATGTTCACAGGGTTCTCGAAAACGACCGCTACCTCGTGAAGAAGGTTGTATGTCACCATGGGCGACCTCGGAAAGTAGCACACGACTAGCTTTGGCGCGCCCCACAGCCAGGTGGCGTCCAGGCGTGTTGCCCCTAGATGAACACCAAGCAGGATCTTCCGGCATCACAACAGCGGCATATCAACATAGAGCTGCACCAGAAGAGTCTGTTACCATAGGACCAACCAGCCAATGTCAGCTGGAAGATACTCCCGGTGAGAATCTTTCATATCATTATCAGCAAAGCCATAGACATTTCAGCATTGTATCTGCTTATCTAACTACATTATTGAGACAAAAGTTTATTATTACTTTAAGAGATAGTAATCTTACGCATCAAGGTAGTAAGTACTATCTACCTATAGCTTTATAAAACATGAAAGTTTTGCTAAATATCATTCTAATAATACCATTACACAGGTCCGAACTAGTTTGCCTATGAAACGCAAGAGCGTATTTCGTGCGTACCTAAAGTTACGTTAGCTAAACCAGAGATAGCTGGATCAGTCGGGGTCTTTACGCCCGCGTTGTAGTGAGATATTATGTTACAGTACTAGTTGAGTAGTTTATTTGTGATACTATTTCGATTAGAGTCATCTCTATTCTAACTAAAGGGATTGCGGATTCAAATAAGGTATCTAGGATATTTCAAATAGGATAGGCTTTTCTATAGTTATAGGGAATTGCTTATCCGCAGATAAAATGAGGTTTGTATGAAAGAGATTGTTTTGCATACATAACTAACATAAAGTAAAATCCCTTGAATGTCAGAGATGTATGGCCAAGCAGAATTTGATAAAGTATTATGTCCTCTAGTCCCTAGCAGACAGAATAGACAGACTGAACTATTACAAAGTAAATTCATTAATGGTCCCCTATTAAAGTTACAGTACTATGTGCCTACTATACAAGACTGCGGAGGAGGGTGTCCAGCCAGGTGGATGAAACCCACTATTTAGCGCGGAGGAGGGGCGCTAAGTCATAGCCGCAATTGTATAAAATACTCCAGAATATTAGAAAATTGGTAGAAATCTGTTTTTTTAGTAGGTAGCACATAATCAGGGCCGGCCCGTCCCTAGGGCGAACGGAGCGGCCGCTCTAGGCGCCAAGGTTCAGGGGGCGCCGGAGGCGCCCCATGGCCCTTGGCGAAGGATCCTGGGTGCCCGCGACGCTCTTAGCGCCAAAGGCGCCTCCGTTTTGAATGCACTTCTGCTTACTTGAAGTACCCCGGGAGACCATCACTTTCTTATTTTTTCAAAGAAAAATTAACTGTACCTAAAAGGCGTTCCCCCCCCCTTTCGATATTTGATTTGATTTTTCTTTACTACTGAGTTGCTGTACCTGACTCTCAGATACCGGCGCCGGCGGCACCGATCTGGGACGCCTAGGCAGGGCGCCTAGGCGCCCTAAGACATGTTAATGTTGACATGACATGTTAATTTTGTTTCTTTTTTAAAGAAATTTAACTGCTAAATGCCTCTTTTGATATTTTTTTCCTTTAAAGATAGAGGCGCCGTTGTGCTTTAGTCACAGCAAGCGCGTTTTTTTACAGATCTCAGTGTCATAGCAAAATTTTATTATTTAATTTTTATATTTCTTAATCATTGGATTGCGTAAATCCTAATTCACAGGTAAGCGCGTCATGAGACGACGGTTATTGTTAGGTATTGTTTTTAGCATGTCATGAGATAAAAATAAACGGAAATATATCTTCGTCCTTTCGATAGCTTATTTTAAGTCTCTTCTTATTTTACCACTGAGGTGCGCCGCCTCAATATCTAATATAGAAAAATAACGGTAAAAATAAATCGCTTTTTGATTATACAAAAAGCGTAAATTTAACTAGAAAATGAGATATCTAGGTGGTCTAATATATGCTGCAAAGTATTATTGTAATCACCGATGAGCATAACGATTTTTTGACATAAGTGAATAGTTTACGTGAATGCTTTTTAACTTACGAAGGACTAACGAGCCTATTTTTACTCATAGGTGGGAAGATATTTCAAAACATACTACTCTGTCAAGATACCGGAAAAATATCAATAATACACAAAATGTTAGTTATTCATCTAAATTTATTTTATCGCCTTCAAAGTATGCTCCTTCAGAAACGATACACTTACGCCAACGAATAGTCCAATCATCAAAACATTTTTTAACGCTTTTTCCGGAATTGAGTTCAGTTCTCATCGCGAATTCTCCTTTATGTCTTCTACAGAATGAAAACGTGTGCCACGAAGTGGTAATTAGAGTTTAGGAAAAAGGAAGAAGTCGGCTGGAGCCATATCTTGTGAATAAGGTGGTTGCTCGATAGTATTTGTTGAGTTTTTGGTCAAAAATTCGTTTATAATTATGGCCTTGTGGGAAGGCGCATTATCGTGATGCAAAATCCAAGAATTTTCTTTCCACAAATCTGTCCTTTTTCGCCGAAAATGCTCTCTTAAACACCGCATAACGCTCAAATAATATTCTTTATTTACTGTTTCACCTTCCGGCAAGAATTCCGAGTGCACAACACCTCGATAGTCAAAGAAAACAGTCAACATGACTTTAACTTTTGATCGACTTTAGCGTGGTTTTTTCGGTTTCAGTTCAGTTGGGAGGCGCCACTCCGAAGCCTGTTGACTAGTTTGCATGTCAAACTCGTAAACCCACGTCTCGTCACCAGTAACAATTGCGTTTCATGAATGTTGGGTCGGAATTGACTCGTTCTAGCATGTCCTCAGCGACTCTTATGCGATTGAGTTTTTGGAGAAAATTCAGGTCTTTTGGGACTAGCCGAGCAGCAACATGTTTCATACCCAAGTGTTTATTTAAAATGGTGCGGATCGACTCGTGAGACACAGAAAGTTCAGCGGCTGAAACAATTTCCCGACTTCATATCAGCCTCGAAAAATCGCCAAACAATTTGACTACAGGGCCTGTCTTCACCCATCCCGTAACCTTCTTAAAGCTCAGAGAACTGCAAAGAACTGACTCTAATGTGCCATCAATCGGAATAGTTTCTCTCTCTGGTCTAAAAAAATCTACGATTGTTAAATCTACAATATAACAATATCACCAGTATCACAAGTGATAGCTTTAAAGGACTCGTACATCTCACAGACTTGAATCTCTCCTACAACCATATTAAAAGTATGACTAGTGAAATATTCCATTATTATGATTCACTAAGAAAACTCAACTTAGCATATAATAACATGACCGAATTAGTGCCAAAACGCTTAGTAATTTGATGAATCGTCCAGATACATCAAAATAAATGAAAATCCTTTGACAGATTTGAACCAAGAGATTTTATGGATATACATCATTTAATGATTTTCAAATGCAGAAACTGCCTTTTGAGCAGTATTAAACTGGACAATTAACATTATAATTAAACATTTGCAGGAACTTGATTTTGGATACAATAAAATAGAATTTGTTAATAATGAAGATTTTATAATGATAAATTTATCAACACTAAGATTAGATGGAAATCAGATATTCGTCATTGAAGATAATGTCTTTAAACAGAACAAAAAGTTGATTGAACTGAATCTCGCCAATAACAAACTAGCTTTGTTAACAGAGCACTCACTGACGAACCTTACTAATGTGACAAATCTTAGTATTTGTAACAATTAAATTGACCTCTTTTATCTAGAGACATTTGCGTCCGTTAAGAGATCCTTAACAAACATCGATATCAGTGGAAACAATGTTTCTTTCAACGAACAACGAACTCCATTACTGCAAGTCTCCATTAAGCAATACTGCTATCGGAAATACCAACGAAATTCTTGTTCAATGAGCACCTTATCAATTTGGACCTATCTTGGAACAATTTAACGAGATTCCCATTACAAGCCCTTTTAAAGACTAACAACCTTCAAGAATAAGATATCTCGTTCAAGTATCTGAGTTCGCTTCAGGAGCCGGAGCTCAAACGTCTGGATGCAATACCGATAGTGAATCCATCGAATAACCGGTGGATTTGCGATGAGTGCTCAGTCAGTATGATGCTGAAATATATAAAAACGACGGTCCTGACATCAACTCTGAGCGATCTACTTTGTTACGAACAGGTTAAGCTACAAGGGAAACCTCTGGGCGCAATTCGCTTGAAGCTGGGTGTGCCCGCAGTGAAACAAGGCATTCTTTATAGTGCTGGTGCTGGTATTAGTGTCACTGTCGACAGCAGTGATAACCGCGCTGTGCTGCCGTCACTACCGCGCTCAGCAGCTCTACAACACCCAAGAGCAAAGGCGCCGCGAGCATAACCATGAGTATCCTGAGGAGCTGCTACCATACATCGAGCTTGGCAACCTACCCACTATTCTTTCACCACAACACGAGCCCATCGAAAACACCTAGTGCTATGCCTACACCTCAACTCGCTTAGCGGTAATCGATGAAATTCCCATGGACTACGTCGGCTTGCCACCTGGGTTTGAAAATGAGGAAGATACAAATATGTGATACGAGGACTCTGCTCTAAAAGAAGGTATTACCAGAATATAAATATTTACAATAAAGGACTTAGTAGAAAGTACCAAGCTGCAACGCAAGAGATGGAGGTTCTATTCCTGCTAAAGGATATATGTATGTTTGCAAGTTCTGCATGGTCGGATTCAGGAATAAGAAAGTGACAGTAAGGTGTACAAAAATTCGAACCACGAATAAACTCTCATCGTAGGTTTTAATGAAAGAATAATAATAATGCTTGACAATTTCACACAGCATCATCCCGAAGTAAGCAGAGCTTGTGTTATGGAAAACTACATGACTGTTAATCTATTAAGATATATTTTTTGTAAATACATACATATTACACACAGAAAACACCCAGACCTGAGACAAATCTTCGCAGATACATTCATTTGTCCCGCGGCGGGAATCGAACCCGCAACCTTCTGCCTTAAAATATACGGAATTCTACCGCTTCCTCCTAGTGCTCCTACTTAATACTCCTACTGATAGGAGCACCGGGACACTCATGTCCTGATACTCCTTCCTACTGAACATAAAAACTACGGGGAATAATGTAATATTCTCAATATAATTTCTCCTGTTCCTATTACATAACATATTGAACAGTCAACTACAAAATAATTTTTAAGCAACTAATAAACAAATAATAACTTCTCTTATACCTAAACACTACAAAATTTTCGTTATAAATATTCTTTAGATTATCTATGAATTTCCAAAAAATGACCCACAGTTTTTTGCCGTGTAGAAGTGATAACTGAGTTTCGCAAATAATAATGTTATTTTCGATTTGATGTCGTTTTTTCGTAATACTGCCTTTTTCATCGTTTGCTTTCGAAAGAAAATTTAGCAAGCGTAAAATGGTTACATTTTTACTGAGTGCTTTATTCAACGCCGTATTCCAGCTCGCTGCGACATTGTTAGTTTGATGTCTTTCTTGATGAATGCACCATTATTTTCTGAAATCATCCTTTAGCCAAGTTTGATGCACATATTTAAAAAAAAAATATTACTCTTTGCGTTTTCTGCGAACGATTGACTCATGGACTGCAACGCACTGAAAGCTTCTAAGCATAAACAAGATCTCCTACCCTGTATACATAGATGGTGGGCATACCTCCAAAATTTTTAATTTGATATTGAGTACCGGAAGGGCGATCTGATGCATTACGCAGATATCCTGAGCCGACACACAGGCTGGGAAAAGACCTTACACAAAATTAAACAGACTTACAAAATTAACGAAGAGAATTCGTATTAATAAAAAACAATCCTAGAAACTAAACTTATCTGGATCTAAAGTATAGCGTGCCTTATGAAGTTCACAGGGTTCTCGAAAACGACCGCTACCTCGTGAAGAAGGTTGTAGGTCACCATGGGTGACCTCGGAAAGTAGCACACGACCAGCTTCGGCGCGCCCCACAGCCAGGTGGCGTCCAGGCGTGTTGCCCCTAGATGAACACCAAGCAGGATCTTCCGGCATCACAGCAGCGGCATATCAACATCCAGCTGCACCAGAAGAGTCTGCTACCATAGGACCAACCAGCCAATGTCAGCTGGAAGATACTCCCGGTGAGAACCTTTCATATCATTATCAGTAAAGCCATAGACATTTCAGCATTGTATCTGCTTATCTAACTACATTATTGAGACCAGAGTTTATTATTACTTCATGAGATAGTAATCTTACGCATCAAGGTAGTAGGTACTATCTACCTATAGCTTTATAAAACATGAAAGTTTTGCTAAATATCATTCTAATAATACCATTACACAGGTCCGAACTAGTTTGCCTATGAAACGCAAGAGCGTATTTCGTGCGTACCTAAAGTTACGTTAGCTAAACCAGAGATAGCTGGTCTTTTCGCCCGCGTTGTAGTGAGATATTATGTCACAGTACTAGTTGAGTACTTTATTTGAATAATATTTCGATTATAGTCATCTCTATTCTAACTAAAGGGATTGCGGATTCAAATAAGGTATCTAGGATATTTCAAATAGGATAGGCTTTTCTATAGTTATAGGGAATTGCTTATACGCAGATAACATGAGGTTTGTATGAAAGAGATTGTTTTGCATATAACTAACATAACGTAAAATCCCTTGAATGTCAGAGATGTATGGCCATACAGAATTTGATAAAATATTATGTCCTCTAGTCCCTAGCAGACAGAACAGACAGACTGAACTATTACAAAGTAAATTCATAATTTGCCCCCTATTATAGTTACGGTACTATGTGCCTACTATAAAATACTGAGGGTGTCCAGCCAGATGGATGAAACCCACTATTTAACGCGGAGGAGGGGCGCTAAGTCATAGCCGCAATTAGATTCAGTATGAAATACTCCAGAATATTAGAAAATTGGTAGAAATCTGTTTTTTATAGTAGGTAGCACATAATTACTATATTTAATTATCTAACAACTAAATAGGTATTGTGTGCTTTTGCTACTTGCATATAGAAGATGCATTTTTAACTTTAAGGCACTGTTGTACTGTGGAAGTACCTAGTAGCCTCAAAATACTTATTTTTTATTTTCAGTGTGAAAGTGCTGCACCAAAGCAGATCACGCATTGTGCATCAGTATGGCCGTGTCGCTGCATCAATTCTTCGACCCGTAATTCACCATCATGTGAAGATTGATTTATGCCATGTTAAAATATTATCATCCTAAAAGAATGATCAGATTATTTTAATTTAATCTGATCAGAATTATTTGAAATTGATTCATTGTATTTATTAATTTAATAATTAAGTAATGATGTGTTTATTTGATTATAAAAATAATGATGTCGTTTTAAAGGTACATCGTTTAAGTTTTAACTGAGGTTTTCTTGTTTTAACGGCTCGCAAAAATATTCAATATTTTAACAACAAATTTTACAATGGTTTTGTTATAATTTGTGCATAGTTAAATACTGAAAAAAGTATTGTGATATATAATAAGTCAATTTATTATATATCCAACGTTTTCTGGCTATAATTGCTTGCAAATAATGATGTTTATATAACTATTAATTGTACAATGTATAAAATATTTTTTTATTTTATTATTTTGAATAATTTATTTCACCTTTTTAGCAGAAACCTAATAATGTATGATTTCGATTAAATAACCCTCGTATTTATAACTAATGGTCTAAATTACCCTTTTTTCATAAAATACAATTTCGTTACTGGGATCCTCTGTCGTTTTATTTTACTCACCAATGATAATTTTCACAAACATAAATAAATAATGTAACGTTTTAATTGAATCAGAAATAGTTTTACTACTAATATTTACAGTTACAATAATTCGTGATTTCAGTAACTTAATTATCGGATATATAAATACGTTTGGTTTTGGGGTGTTGTTTTGTTACACCCTGAATAACAACCACGTTTACATATTTCTTATATTTCACAAGTTTACTATTCCGAAGTTAATATGTAATTCGTGTACTAAATCTGTATACCCTCTACACAAACGTAGTAAGTATCGTATTTACAACACAGTTCGCTTTGGAATAGGCCAAGCTAGCAATGCGAATGGGAGCCGAGGGGCAGTCACGAAGTTTCATTCCAATACGCAGCCATCGCAGATAGCCGACAATATGATTTGGAGTAAAGTGTTAATCTAGCCATTCTCATTAGGCGAAAATAAAGGAAATACTGATGAGTTTCATACAAGTTAAGTAATCTGTATTCAAATTAAATGGACATATGTGAGATTATGTAGGTCCTCAATGCCTACATAATCTCACACTAGCTATTTATCCACACATTTTGTTTTTATGTGTTGATAAATAGATTTTATCACAATTGTTTCTTAAAAATACTGTAATTAAATCAAAGATGGGGAGCAAAATCTTTGAAATAAATCTTATATTTACTATTTTCCTTCACTTAGGTATTCGTAGGTACCTACTTGATGACATAAAGATTCAATGAAATAAATATTGGTCTACCAACGCCAAACATACCTCCAACTCTATAGAACGTGTAGTGGAATATAATCTGTGAATAGCAGTCGTGGATAGTAGTCCTATATAAACATTTCCTATTAACGATGTTTTAGCTGGAAATTAAAGTTTATTTAATTTGATGATCAGAATGTACCCAAAGTCGACCTAAACTCTTCGACTCATTCAATTTCACGCTAACCTCTTTCACTGATTCTTAATCAATTGAAAAATTGGTTAATTCTTGAGCTATTATTTTTTGTACTCACGCATAATATTGGTCGTATCTACAGATGATTCTAGGATCGATTTCAATCAGATTATTATATACGGTAGCACTTTGTAGCTTTATGTCCCGAAAGGAAAATATGAAAACGTAGATAAGTGTAATATAAATTCTCGGTAGCTGCTCAACGACGTTCGTGTCCCGTCCCGTGTGCTATTGGATAGAACTAGTAAAGTGTAATTATATCATTTCATATAGGAAAAAAATATTAGTAGTTATTTGAGTATTTTCTTGGAAAGCCTTATCTTGTTTTCTATTACGGAACGTATAAGATTAAATCTTAGGCAAGTAAGTGCCGCCAATGATAGGGAGCGCAGAGGCAACGTTGGTGTGAACGGCTTAAGGGTGTTGAGAGGTGTGCTGTAGTTTCACTAAACGCTACTCCCGTTCTCTATGCCTTTATCACCCTTGGATCATAGGTACCGCTCTTGGGCCTCAACCCGTGACCGGCCGTCTAAGGCGGGTCAGGGGTCTGTGTCGACTCCAGGGAGTAATGGAGCTCCGCAGTGTCGCCACGCATAGAACACTCGCCACAAATGCGCCCTTCGGGTTTATTATTACTATTATTACTGTAATTTTATGTACCTATTCAAAAAATCCCTTTCCTGATGATCTCTTGTTATAAGGTGAATCAATAATAAATTAATATATATACAATTAGTTTATTTCAGGCTCTGTACAGTGTACACTCATATCACACAGAAATAATACAATACACTAATATAAAACTAAAAATAAAAACAGTCACAAGTAGGTAACTAAACATTTAGTTACTGTGTCATTTATAATTTAATTATAAATGTGACCCTATATCGATCTGCCGGCCATCATTTACGTGTCGTAGAACGTGCGCTTTTTATTGGAGCAGTTTGCATTGTCTTAACAATATGTTCATTATAACTTTCAATAAACTTATAATTTAATCATTTATATGTGTGCAAATATCACAGCTACATTTAAAATTAAAATTATCACATAACTTAAGATTTTCGAAACAATATTTACCGTACAACTTTATCTGATCACAGTCTCTTTCCCCCCATCTAATATTTCTCAATGCATCGTGAATGACCGAGCTAGCTAGACCGACTGCTACGCCTGCTACGTTACACACAATACGTAACAGGTCGTCATCGGAACACGTGACCTCGTAGATAACGTCTGCAGAAACCACGGTATGCAACTTTAGTTATAAGGCAATGGTCCAACCAACTCAGCTTCTCACTATAACCGTCGCTGATAAAAGTATACGTATCTGAGTCAATAATGTTAATGTCAGCACACCCTCACAAAACCTTCTTCACAGAACGTTTTCAGCTTCCGCTCAAAGGGCTTGGAAGTGTGCGCGTTATAATCACCCATTACATAAGCCACTTGCACATCACTCTCTTCAACAATAGCTCTAGCTAATGCCAAGCATTCCGTGAATTCAGTAATGTTTTGATCCACATCCACAGGCATTTACACATTTACGACTAAAAAGGATCCAAATCCCACTGATACCCGCACTGCCATAACCCGGTCATAGTCTATGGGAGAGACATCGTAAGATCCCACTGTTGTCAATTAAGGGGGCCAACTGTAACATAGAACTTTTAGGTTTAAGTTCCTTTCCTTGTTGTAAAATATTAATTTCTGACGAATAGGTTTCCAACTGACATAATTATCTTTATCAAAAAGTTTCGAGAATTGTCAAATTCGTTATTTTGTAATATACTTGTATTCAATTCAATTCAATTCAATTCAATATATTTTATTCCATTTAGATACAATTATTGTACACTTGGAAAAGTCATTTTAACATTTTTAAGGTTATTATTAATAAAATTCATTAACTAAAACATTCTAAAGAGAAAAAAAAACACAAATGAGTATGATTACATACAAAAGTCATTAGCCAAAGCTTCGTCAATATCATAATATGATTTTGACATTAAAAAACACCTTATTTTAGAATTAAATTCATTAAAATCTTAATATCTTATGTCTAAAGGCAATTTGTTGAAAAAAATTATACTTACGCATAAAAAGCTGTTATCAACTTTAGCAAGTCTATGCTTTGGAACAACTATATTATGTTTATTGCGTGTATTGTAATTGTGAATGTCACTTTTTAATTTAAAATCGTCAATATGTAATTTAGCATAAATTAAATTTTGGTAAATATATTCGCCTGTAAATGTCATGATATCTAAATGCTTAAACTTTAGTCTACATGATTCTAATTTGTCAATTTGAAATATAAAACTTATCGCCCGCTTCTGCAACACAAACACTCTATTGGACTGCGATGCATTTCCCCAAGCAAGTATACCATACGTCATCAATGAGTGAAAATACGCATGGTATACAGCCTTGGCAGATCGCTCAATTGTCTTAGTTTTTATTGCATAAGCCGCCGACTTGAGTTTCCCTACTAGACTGTCAATATGGTTGTTCCAAGTCAATTTACTGTCACTTTGAATAACTAAAAATTTTACGCCATTAATTTTATTGATAAAATATTTTACAATTGTATTTTGAGCTGGGTCTGCCCCTTGAACATTGCCCAAAAAGAATCTAACAATGTTTTATTTTATCAATGTTTAAGAGTAGATTGTTTGCCTTGAACCAATCATTAATGTTAAATATTAATTTATCTAGTTTCATACAAACTATTTCCCTACTTTTGTCGCTTACTACAACAGTAGTGTCGTCTGCAAAAAGAACTATGTCAGTTTCGTTTTCTACACATGTCACAAGGTCATTAATATAAATAATAAATAATAAGGGCCCTAAAATTGATCCTTGTGGAACTCCCATTTCTATACCACTTGATTTGAACTTGTAACCATTACATTCTGTAATTTGCTTTCTATTTTCAAAATAGGACATAATGATGGAAAGCTCATTATTGCGAATACCATAGTGACTTAGTTTTGCCAGTAGAATTTTATGACATATGCAATCAAATGCCTTAGAGAGGTCACAAAACAAGCCATACACATTTTTAGAGCTGTCCAAGTCCCAGAGAACTTTCTCTAACATAATAGTTATTGCTTGTGCGGTGTATTTTTTCTTTTGAAATCCGAACTGTTAATGACTTTATTGGATTCTATAAACGCGTATAAAGCGGCGATGGGCTTGCAACCTGTCACGTGGAATGCTTACTACTTGCAAAACGCGGGCATGTACCAAATGTAATGTTTGGACGTGCCTCTGACTACCCCCTACTAGGTATCCTCAAAGATCTACTCACTGAGTATGTATCTGAGGATGTCCACCATGGGGAAGACAGTCGTGAGCGTGTTTGTTTGTTGGTTTGTTTTTTTCTATAAACGCGTATAGTTCGTTTACTATATATTTTTCATAAATTTACTAAAAACTGGTAACAGAGATATGGGTCTATAGTTATTAGAATCTGAGTGAGAACCTTTTTTATACAATGGGATTACTTTCGCAATTTTTAGCAAGTCTGGGAAGTTACCTCTATGAATACAATCATTAATAACATTTGCTAGTGGAACAGCAAATCTTATTAATGATTGATATCTTTATTTTCGAACTGAAGAGGAAGGAAGGTCCGCGCCACCACAAATCAGAACTCGCTATGCATGGTTCTATACCTCGCGACGCCATATCGGCGGGATTAAGATCCGTGGGAACGGGTCTCCACACAGATAGGGTTGGAGCTGTCAGTTCACGAATCTCGTTAAGGAGGTTAGGTTGAGATTTGATCCACGCTAATGCTATGGTAGAACCAGACCAATCAAATTTATGATCCAGGGTGCAACGCAGGGCGTCTGTCACCTTAGCTGCGAGACGAGCTCCGAGAAGAGCCACGCATAGTTCAAGACGCGGTATCGTAATCGGCTTTATCGGCGCGACACGAGTCTTTGCGCACAGAAAATGGGTTTTGATGTATCCTTGGTTGTCTTTATGTAGACACATGCGGTGTAGGCATTTTGCGATGCATCTACGAAGCTATGTATCTCTTTTCTTACTGGGAAAGAGCAAAAAGCATGTCTAGACACCGAAAGTAGAATATCAAGATTGCTTATAATTTTTTTCCAAACCATTTTAATGTCGTTTGGTACTGGATAGTACCACTCAAGTTTCAAAAGCCATAGTTTTTGTATTAATATTTTTGATGCAGTTAAACAGGGACTTAATAAACCTAGAGCCAAATATTTTGCAAGTGTTTGACAAAATTTATCTTTTTGTGACTTTATTTTGATCATGTTCAATATTTATTGAGAATCGTAATGTATCAGTGTCTGGTGCCCAGAAGACTCCCAGAATACTAGATTCTTTGTTAAAATCGAGACATGCAGAATCCATATTTTCTTGAAGTAATTGATAATCGATTATCAATATAAAAAGGCATCACATGCTGCCACTTCAAGAAAGGAGAGCCATATCAGACGAGTCTTTCACAGTTAAAATTGCGCAGTCTCTGACTCCCCAGATCTCCTCTCTAAAATAAAGTTACGCGTCCCCACAAGATCCGTCAGATTACCCTTTTCTCTATACGTTCCTCACAGCGCTACCAATTATAGACAAAACTCATTCTTTATTAGATAGAAAGAAAAACTATGAGTACTTTGGCGCAGAGAAACAGTTCGCCAAGCTATTTCTGAACATTATTGTTAATTTACAAGATATGATTTGGTTAAAAAAAATTAATGTCGAAATATGCGTGTACCATTCCGATATCCTATCAAGAAAAACATGTAATCTATGTTCACTTCACTTCACTTCTTGATTATGGCTTTTGCAAGTAATCTATGTTCGGTAGGTGCTACGAAACGCGATCAACAGAGAATATTTTTTACCTACTACGCAAGTTGCTAGTATATGCGTTTGGGGAAAATTTATTTTGTTTTTTCGTTTGTGTTTTGATTGTTGGCCACTTCTTGATTACCTATGGCTTTAAATGATTGTTGGTCTGTTACCATTTTTCTCCATGACAAAGCCAATTGTAATCACAGATTAAAAATCTTATGCCATTTTTTGCAATAGGTTGTATCTTAAATAAGTTTTATTGCCACACTACGGCACCCTGCAATAGATGATTGAATTTAAAACGGTGTAAGTATTCAGTTATATTCATTTTTTTGTAATCGTTTTATATCTTCTGTGTTTACTTAGAACTACAATAATACCACAGATAATCCAATTATATATTACTAATCATTGACACTATGTTCAATGCTACAACTATTTTTTTTCCAAAAGGAGTTTGTTCAATATCTAAATATTTTTTTTTGCGGTTGTTTGTGTTTCATCCATTTCTGATGTCAATCGTAAAGGAACGAAATTAATCACTACGTTTTGCTAGATTGGTTTTCAGTAAAAATCATATGGAAATAACCACTACGTTTTAATTACAGTTTGCCATTTTGTTTGTTTTCAATCAAGACGAAGTGAAAAGTAAATCGAAAACTATTTATCTACCAAAAACCATAAAACAAACAACTGCGAGCTCAAAGGCTTTGTAAGCTCGATGGGATCATGTTTTTAATAAAAAAATATAAAACTGTTCTGCCGTGGCGCATACCGACTACACAGATAGATTTATTAGTACGGTACAAAGCGGATGATGGCTGCTACCCGTGCAATCCGTGCGCTCCCGCGTGCCCACCGTGCCCGCCGTGCCCGCCATACCCAGCGTGTGCGCCGCCGCCGTGCCCGCTCTATCCGCCTTATTACTGCTGCCCTCGGACCATGTACGACGTCAAGTTCGTCTACATCAATGATAAGCCTCCGAGGACCACGACGAAAGACTTCTTCGATCGTGCAGCACAAATAATATTCTGGACAGAACTAGCCCGAGGTTTGAAATCTTGTTTTATTATGGTCTAAAGCGAAATTCTTGGAAAATACGCCGACCTAACTGAATCGCGCAACGCTTAGTGAGCTTTGGTGATTTTACATGCACACCCCTGACACGAGCGATTCACCCTTCTCTACGTCCAAATAAAAGTATTCGTGCCACTTGTTACCTCGTCAAATTGTTAATTGAGCAATTGTTTGCTCGTCAAATACAATTATTTTACGCGTTTATCAATGGTAGAATAATACAGAGGATTCCATCCCTTTGTGGGTATATTTTATCCAGTATTAACTTATTTAAATTAAACTGTTAAAAAATACTGTTAACTCATAGCTTTAGAGAGCTAGCTCATAGAGAGAAGGGGTTGCTTCAAAGTAGCGCTGATTATGCAATTATTTTCATATTTGCTGCGAAAATCATGAATTCCGGGTGTTGTGGAATTGTAGATGCTATTGGATAGGGAAACTGAAAATCACGCCAGTACAATATGCATTTCGTATGATATTCATATGTCTGACTAATTATGCAGAGTTTACTACTAATTGAACACAAAACCTAAAAATAAATTAACTCGTGTTTTTTTTTTGCGTGTACTACAATTTATACCGATTTTGACGATGTGAACAATGCGAACTATGGTTGTAGAATGGTTCAATGTAAATTATATTTTACTAAATGAAAAGCAAATAAAGTGTGAATACTACCTAATATTATACAAGTAAAGGAAAATATTAAAATCAAAGATGAACGAGTTGGCTCTTGTGGACACCACAATTAGGAATCAATTATCTAATTAATTGATAATTAGCTTCAATGGGGCCCTCACATTTATACGTTTTATATGTTGTCGAAGAGTCTTAGTTCTATGGCATACGCAGTCAAAAAGTTACGTCGTTACTGAATTAGACAATAGACACAGCTAGACTAATTACTTCAGCTACTTCCACAGCATTATGTCGTACGGTATATTTCTGTGGAGGAGTACTGAAGATATAAATACAGAATATATAAATATGCAGATATATATGTGCTGCAGAAGACGGCTGCTCTTCTGCAGCACAAAAACGGGCTGCAATTAATAATAAAGTCCCTAGATAATCACTTCGCCCAAAGTTAAAAGAAATAAATAAAATAGCATTACCTAATACATCTATGAAAATTTAATGTAGGCTCACAAAAAAACATAATTTAAGAAAAATATCGATAATCACAATTTTAATACTAGAAATAAAGATAAACTCGCTGTTGCCACTTGCAAACTCCATATAGTTAGTAAATCGTTAATTCTGTGTCTCTTTTTTTCATTCTGAACGATCCCAATTCTCCTCAGTACCTGAATTTTTTCAATTATAATAATTAGAAAAAGGAATTCAACATTTACTTTATAAAATGGCATACTATAAAATATCGTAATATTTAGGTCATAAAAACTCTTGGTATTGAAAATGCTCCAACTCGATAAAATATGTAGGTACCTTTCATAAAGGATCATAAAAAAGTAACTAACTAGCCTTGTTTCTTGCCTTTTTTGCCTTTCTTTCCTGGCTTGGTCACGGAGGAAATCAGGCAGTAGAAAAAATCGACGTTTTAAAGTGATCCTTGTGATGATTGCAATAACAGGTGCTCAAAACGGTGAAGGAAAACATCGTGAGGAAACCGGCATGCCCTAGAACCAAAAATTCGAAGGCATGTGCCAACAGTTAGTGTTCCAATAAGCGGCGATGGGCTTGCAACCTGTCACGTGGAAAGCTATCTTGCAAAACGCGGGCATGTACATGTAATGTTTCGATGTGCCTCTGATTACCCCCTACTTGGTATCAAAGATAAGAGTATTTATCTTTGACTTTTACTATAGCATTTTCGGAGTTTTTAATCATCAAATTCTATTTTAGTAATTATGTATGTCCACTATATTTTTTTTCTAATATTCAATCGTTGTATTGGTTCCAGGTTTTGCTGTTACATTGGGCCACATATTCAAAGAACCGGCCACAATAAACTATCCGTTTGAAAAAGGGCCACTTTCGCCAAGATTCCGCGGTGAGCATGCTCTCCGGAGGTATCCTTCGGGTGAAGAGCGGTGCATCGCGTGTAAACTATGCGAAGCCATATGTCCAGCTCAAGCTATCACCATCGAGGCCGAGGAACGTTGCGACGGCTCGAGGCGCGCGACCCGTTACGATATCGATATGACCAAGTGCATATTTTGCGGCTATTGCCAGGAAGCCTGTCCTGTCGATGCCATTGTCGAAGGGCCTAATTTCGAGTACAGTACAGAGACACACGAAGAGCTGCTCTACAATAAAGAGAAGTTACTCTCGAACGGAGACCGCTGGGAACCGGAGATAGCAAGCAATATCAAGGATAACCATCTCTATCGATAAATTTAATGTTGGTTTATCGTCAATTATATTGTACCTTGAGGAAGAAAAACAATTATGTTTTCAATTGATGTACATATTTAGTTCAATTTATTCATAAGCCATGGCTTATGAATGAATTGAAGTTAAATCATGACCGTTGAAATAACTTTCCTAAACCAAAGTAAATAGGTAGTTTTTATTATAGAACCTTGAGGTTGTTGAATTTTTTATAAGACAGTAATATCGGAACCTAATTTGAAATGGAACGAATCGTATATGTCTTAACGATGCATACTTACGACAGGAGCTCACGTTTGTCTTCAAAAGTTGTTTGGTGTTCTGTTAACATTTTTCTCCAAAACAGCTCATTGGATTGTTATGCTTCTTTTGCTTTTGCGGGTGTTTTCTCGTGGTCCAATGTATTTGTCCCATTAATGGGACCACGAGTGATAGTTATTTCTCGTTAAATATAACTTTCTGTTGTTTTAAATCTTCCACCTGTATAAAAATGCGGAGGTAATAAAGGTGACAGAGTAAGATTGCATTAAAAAAACTGCATTTGACGTGCATTTAATTTAGTTTAACTTAGGTTTTCTAAAAAGTAACCGATTGAAATATACTTGTGGACCAGTTGCAACCGGTAAAGCATTATAATTTCGTCCTTCGTCATGTATTCTTGCCATCTTGCTACCGTAAAACTGATTTTGAATGATGTTTTTTGTCATTACAATATTATATTGGTTCGGTGCCTTTCTCCGTATACGTTCCACTGTGCTATAAATTTTTCGTTTTTTAGCCAAGTCAAATTCATGTATTTTGCAAAAAGCTGCATTTTTATGTACTTTCATCTTTTATATGCGCTAAGCCGTCGAATTTCTGATCCACTGATTGTAAAGGTAACGCCAGCACGGCGAAAACAGACTAACAATTCGCTGCTCATGTTACGTTTTTATGTTAATTTCCTATGTTTTTTTCCATACACTTTTATTTTTATTGTAATATGTAAATAAAACAATTTTCGGGAAAACGTTCTACAACGTAGACTTCGAAACAGCTCTGCAGTAGCTGTTCCGAAGTCTAAGTACGTTTTGAATCATTTATTTTCAAAAAGACAAGTATTATATGTCACTTACTTGAGAACAGGGTTTTTACATAAAATTAGGTTTACATAGATTATGGTCGTTCAAAATTTACTCGTTCAATGTGCTTACTTTTTTAAAAGTGAATCATCATTAATGATATGCTCGGTTAGCTTAGATTTAAATACATTGAATGAGGTTACATTTTTAATTTGGGAGGGTAGGTTATTGTAAAGCTGTGCTCCTTCATAGAGTATCGTGGTTTTTCCATATTTCGTGCGTGACCTCGGTAGAACAATAGTGCTGGCCCGGCGTGAGCTACGTTTACTAATTTCTTTTACTTTAGAGTACGATAGGTTTGTATGAACGATGTTGTGGTTTAGTATTTTACGAACGAGGATGCATGCACTATATTTATATAACTGTTTGAGGTTCATTATATGGGTTTTTGTTGTTTGAAAGTTTATATTTTGCTGCACTACCCCATAATTCAATCAAGTATAGTAAATGCGGTTTGACTAGGGAGTTATAGATGGTATAGCGTGTTTGACGTGGAACACAATGCATGACGTGCATTTCTTATTGCACCAGTAAGCGACGAAAGTTTGGATTAAATGTGTGTGATGTGCCGCATGTGTTCCACGTCAGACAACTATCCAGGTGTAGACCCAAATACTTCTCATTGTTATTTGCCTGCAAAGCAACATTGTTTATATTGGGACGGTCATAAAAAAGGTATTGATTTGTTTCCTGCCTTAAAAATTATGTAGCATGTTTTGGAGATATTTATTGTTAGAAGAATATGTTGGAACCAAGAAAAAGAAAGTAAGTGATTTTTTTGGACAATAAATCTTTTAATTGTGATTTCATGACTTCAAAAAAAGCTATGTACCTAGGTCTAAGCCAAAATCAAAGTCAAAATTCATTTATTCATTAAAATCACAAGGATCACTTTGAAACGTCGGTTTTATCTTCTGCCTGTTCTTCCGCCAGCACAGAAAGGCAAGAAAACCAGGCTGGTTATTCTGTTTAATGATCATTTTACAAAACAACGAGTTGGAGCATTTTCAATCCCAAGAGTTTTTATCATCTAAATAATCAGATATTTTATAGTATGCCTTTTTATAAAGTTGTTTTTTAATTACGTTTTAAATTTGTTAATTGTCAATTTTTGTATATCTCTTGAGAGTTTATTATAAAAGCGTACACCTTATTCCCTTTAAACGATTTACTAACTTTATGGAGTCTACAAGTGGCAACAGCGAGTTTATCTTTATTTCTGGTATTAACATAGTAATTATCGCTTTTCTTCTAAAACAAATTTTTATTTTTGTGAACATACATCAGATTTTAGAGAGAATCAAATTTGTTTACACTTTGTTCGTTTCTAAGCAGTATCACGTATTCTACCTTTTAAGTAATTGGACTAGTATAACAATCATAGCTGAAATTTTTTACATGTTTACTTTGCATTGAATTTTGTCTTGCATCATATTGCGATTTTTGTAAGCGATATTTAAGTTGTTTTGAATAATATTATGGATATATATATATAATGGATTTACAATAGAAGTTAAATTACTGAGCATATTACAAAGTTTAACAAAAATAAGTTCAAAAGGCGTGTACTTAGTTAGGTAACCACACACATAAATTTTGCGTTTCTTTTTCCGTTTGAATACGAAGAAATTACATTAAAGGTTTTATGACTATTTTCAAGAATACTCATAGACTGATGATGATAACCTGTAGATATTATCTGCTTAATTCGTAGAATTTCACACAATTATTTCATAACATTCGAAACAAACTCCGTACTTCTGTGTGAAATTATTTGTTTTGAAATACCATAACGTAATATAAAGTTATCTGCTTTAGCACTTGGTACTAAAATAGTATCCTCACACTGTAATGTGATTATATACGAATAATTATCACTATTCTTAACTAAGGGCCCCACTATATCTAAGTATATCCTATCGATAAATGAAAATCAGTTATTATCATCAGCTCTTGGATTGGTGTAAAGTGTTTTTGATGTTACCACTAACGGCAGGCCCTAAAGTTGGGAGCTCTTAAAAAACCAAATTGTTCTACGGAAATTATATTTTTGACTGACAAAGAATGGAATATATTATTATAAAATAATTAACAGGAAAAGTCAAGTTTATTTGCATATTCACAATATGCAAATAAACTTGTTATAATATATAATAAAAGTTTGTAATTTACGTAAATTATTAAATCATTTCGATCATATTGTGCACGTTGCCTTTATAAGAAAGTTGGAATATATGTGTAAAACATTAAATATAGATATTATTAAAAATAATTGCAACTAAGATATAATAAAAGCGTTAACTCAAATAATAAATAATCGTTATGTTAATTTGCCTCAATCTAGTCAAAATATAAATTATTTTTTCATTACGGAATCTAAATTTATGCCAAAACAAATTATCTAAATAAATTAATAGTTTTTCATATGTTGGGCCACAGAACCAAGAAGATCTGGCGTTGGTTTTGCTATCAAAAACAAAATTTTCTCCAAATTGAAGGAACAACCCATTGGGGTATCGGATCAGCCTGGATGGTGAAAAACACCTAAACTTAATAAGTGTCTATGTAACCACCCTTGATAAAAGCGATGGCATAAAACATAAGTTCTACGATGAACTGACTCATACCTTGACTAAAGTTTGCCCTAGTGAGAAAATCTTATTGCTAGATGATTTTAACGCACGCGTCGGCCACGACTTTGACTCCTGGCCACGTGTATTGGGTAGACATGGGATTGGTGCTATAAACAGCAATGGTTATGAAGCCATAGCAAGAAATCGCGCTCTCCTTCGTCAACATGACCCAATCAATCACAATATGTCGGCTAAAATAAAAAAAAAGCAGCAGACTTGAGAAAGCTAATTAGAATAACAAATGATGTGCGGTGGATTATTAAAGTAAAGCATATTTAATGGCCGAAAGCCATACTAACCAGCTAGGAGTTTTTGTTGGTGAAGTATGGAAATTAATAGGGACGGAGGAATCAAGGAAAAACGCCTCTTTAGTCTGCTAATGGTACACTCATTACTAACAAGAGTGATATTTTAAAGCGTGGGGCTGTATATCATTTGCTCAACGTAGATCGTTCAGTTGATCTTAATTATTTCGCTTCCAGAATATAATCGCACACTAAACCTTGATTTACCTCTAATCCTAGAGGACGTTGTTAAAGCAAGGCGGAGTTGACAGTTTACCCGGAGAGTTACTGAAATATGGCGGAGAAGACTCGCATAAAACAGTCTTGCTGTTCTTTGTGCGTATCTGGGAAGATGAACTAGTCCCTTCTCAATTCAAGATATCTCGTATCTGCTCTCTTTATAAAAACAAAGGAGATCGCGCAGACTGCAATTCATATAGTAGGGGTATTTCACTTTTATCTAAACTTGTCAAAATCTTTGGCGAGTACTCCTTGGTCGTCCCATCCACCTGAAACTCAATTTGGGTTTCGGCGGAGGTACCTAAAAGAGTAGGGAACAAGATCACTCTATGTATCTCTGCTTTGTAGATTTAGAGAAAGCATTTGACAGTGTTCCTCGAAATGCCTTTTGGATGGTTCTTGGAATACTTGGGTGTACAGAAAAGTTTATAAGAATGATTCGGCTTCTACATGGCAATAAGTCCTGCTGTGTTTCCGCTAATGGTGAGCAATCCGAGTTCTTTCCTGTTATCTGTGGTAAAACAGGGTGGTTTTTTCAACTTGGCCCGACTACAGGCTTACACCAAAAGCCTGCGGAATGGAAGCATACCTGATGCGCCGACACGAATGTAAAACGAGAGGGTGGCGAAGCGTATTTTTTATTCCGAGTTCCATAATGCGGAAAAGCGGAGGCCAACTCCTTTATAAAGACGCTCAGAAAATACATATGAAAAAGTGCATGATTAAGCTATCTCGTTGGAAAGTATTGGCAAAACAGCGGCCAGAGTGGAGAGGATTACTGCAGAAAAATTACATACAATTTTGAAGATGAACGAAGGCGCGAATTAGGTTTAAAACGCAACCAGCTCCAAAACATACCGCCTTTGAATATTAATTATAATTATGTCAACGATGTACTGGGATGCACTGTGTGTGAGTGTACGTTTAAAGCCAGAATTGGTTATATTGGTCATCTTCGATTACACCAAACAAACAACATAGCATCACTATGTGGTATTTCTCGACAAGAAGTTTGGTTATTTGATGATGGCCGTTAAATATGTCTGGTTTTTTGTATGTATCCGATAAGTAGGTAGCCGCCGATATACGCGTTTCTAATTGCAGTGAGCCACCGATCAGTGTGACATGCAGCTTCCGTAATCTTGAGCTTTTATTCAGGTTTTGGTTTTCTTGAGTTACTTTTTCTTTACTTTGAAGCATTATTCTTTATTATTTATTTATTGTACATACAGAAAATACACACAAAAAAACTTACTATAGGACATTTACAAAGGCGAGCTTAACCCTACCAAGAGTTTTCTTACAGCAAACCTTTGAGGATAGGGACAGCTGATAAATAAAGGTGGGTATGTGTACACTGACAGATAAATTCTAAGAATATACTTAACTAATTGTAACTTACTGTTATACCTAAATACATAATATACCTACTTATATAATATGTATGATATATACATATAATATGTATGCAATATTCACAAGGAGAGGTAGTACTGTTTTACTTTTAGCTTGAACGTACTTAGCGATGGACTGGCGCGGACAGAGTGGGGAAGAGCATTCCACAGTTGTACCGCGACTTTTCTACTGATTGAATCATACGTGCTGAAGCTCGTAGAAAGCGTGCCCATGATGAAAATCGCGATGGATTGCGTAGCGCTTGCTACAGCTTCATTTTGTGAAGAGCTGGGTTCTACTGTTTCTACGTCGTAGCTGTGTCGTAGCACTTGCTACGACACAGCTGAGTTTTTTTTGTGAAGAGTTGAGTTCTGCCAGTTCTACGTGTCATAGCGCTGGCTACGGGTTTCTTTTCCTCGTTCGTTATAGGTCTTGTCAAGGGGCCATTTGCTTCGGTTTTCAGATAAAAACTCAGGCTTTGTTGGATGGACCACGTAGCATCGTCATCAACGTTTTGGGCAGTCAGAATCCAACGGCATTCTATTGTTTTGGTAAGTTCTTCTTTCTCAACTAGTCGATGTGCTATGAAAGTTTTGAAAGTTTGTGGGTCTGATTTGATCCATACTAGTGCATCCAACCATCCGTACGTGAATCCAACCAGTAAGTCTTTTCTTACTGGTTCACGTACAACACCAGGATTTCTGGATTTATTGAATTTTTTGCTCTATTCTTGACGCAAGTTCATTAGGATGCAAACTTGCGTCAAGGATAGAGCCGCTTGTAGCTCCAATCGTGGTATGAATATGGGCTTAATGGCGCCATTTTCGTCTTTGCAGCTAAAAGTTTCAGAGTTGGCTGGCCGCTTTCCTCTGTTCTCCAATATATTGCAGCGGCGTACGCACTTTTGCTTGTATACAGTTCTCCTACTCCAAGTGAGCTTGTAAATCTAGGAATGTCGAGTTTACAAGGCCTTCGCAGCTTTTTATCCATTTTGTCCATTCCTCCCATTGTATTAGCCTTTTATCTTGAATTAAGACTGGCGTTGTGATGGACCCGACCAATGGCTTTAACCAAGAATGATAATAGGTAACATATTATTTTTTCTATGTTCTAAAATGTAAATGTATATAGACTCAAATTCCGGTGTTTCTAACGTTTTTCAAGTCCGAATGTTTTTCTAGGTTCTCCATATTTTAAACTCTGGTTGCAAACATTTATTTTTAAAAGAAAATATATATTTAATTATTTTTTTAATAATAAAACCAGATCAATATGAAATATACATCGAAGATAAACTTACGAGTGGCTTAAATTTGTAGTATACGTTTAGGTATCGCCTTTTTACCGCTTTGGTGAAAGCAGAGCATCGGGTTTTTTTAAGTGGGTTATATAATTCCTTTCCCGCGTGGTCTGGCCGGACTGAAACTCAATTCATCACGCCTAGAATCTTAATATTTCACTGAGTACCTCGGGGGTCATAGGAACGGGGAAACTAATCTTTTCGTAACTCATATAATTTGGTAGGAAATTCACTTTAGTTAAGTTTGTTTAATCTCTGATTATACATCCTAGCTTCGTCCTTCGACATTAGATGATATTTGTAGATTTTGAAAGGCAGTGTACATTGATCACAAAAACATTTTTTTTTTACAAATTGATCCACCTATAAGAATATTATACTTTATTATGATAAGGTAGGTATAATAAACTACCCTCAATTATAAAAAGTATTTGCTCATTTAACGTGTTTAAACACAAATTAGCCCATCATATTACCAATGAAGCATCACTGCTAAAAACACGTTAAATTGGCACAACCTAAACTTATAACTGTATAAGAACGAACTACTTTAAGATTAGTAATTAAGATTGTATTATTATCATGTAAGTGACATCTGTTTGTCTTTTTGAGAATAAAGTTATTTAAACCAAAACCTAAGGTATAATAAATTATTGTTGTAGTAACTTAACTATTTACTATATTGTTATTATTAAAACATTTATCGGTTTCAGTGATTGACAAAGCAAACTGATTAGATTGATCGCACTGAATATCTCTACTATAAAATCTGACAAACATTGTACAGTTGCTATGTAGAGAATGGCAGAAAAAAAAACGGACTTTGGCAGAATTGTGAATAAAATGCTTTTAAGATCAGCAGCCTTATTGTGTAACTCAACTGATAATCATCGTCTTGGATAGTTAGCATTCGTAGTCGGGTTTCTATTGGAGGAATTCGAAAGTTGGTGCCAAATTCCATGCTATGCTTCTTTTTCCACCGGACTTAATAGTACTGACGGAATGTAGGTATACTTGCGCGCTCAGCTCCAATCATTCCTATTGCTATCAAAATACACAATTGTACCCTGGAACAGGATAACTCGATCAAATACCTAGGTGTTCTCCTGGATGACCATCTATCTTGGAAATAGCACATCGACTATCTTAAAGGAAGAATAAGCAAACTTTATAATTTTTTTTAAAGCTCAGGAATATTAACGACCCAGTCATATAGTTAGATAGACCCTAGATAGTTGCTAGATGGCTTCACTTTGTCAATCCATGCTATCTTATTGTGTAACTGTCTGGGGTGCGGCATCTGCGACGGCATCTCCTTAAAAAAAACAAATTCAATAGCAAAGGTAATTTTTAAAATTGCTCTTAATAAACCATACCATTATCACACCAACAGAATGTACAGTAAGTTGGAGATACTTAGAGTGAGACAGTTATTTATAAAGACCATTTTACTTAGATTTCACAAAGAGCCCTCACTTCTTTTCGGGCCACTGAAAGGTCCAGAAGAAATTTAACATGGCAGACTCCTAAAACCAGCTCTTAAGTAGCACAGAAGTCACCGTCTTTCTTGGGCCATTCCTATACACACGCACTTGTAACACCATCTATATCTTAAACTCCACTAATTGGATTTGATAAAATAAAATAACTAACTGGCTGATAAGCCTAAACTACGAAGAAACTGAAACTTTATTACAAATTTTTAAATAGTATTTTCTATCTGTGTTGTCTGTAACTTCCAAACACCCTTCGCTTTAACTTTAACACACAAACACATATGCAACACAACGCGCAAATCCCCACAGACCCAAAACCACTCTCTACGCACACATAAATCAATAAATCCATTCTACCTCTGCACTGCACGCATTTCAAACATCCACTACTAAACCTCTCATAATAATTAAATCCCTATGTTATGATTGATACGGAAGAGTCTAGCTGCTTACAATGCAGGGAATCCTAGTGTGAGAGCTAGTACTCAATAAACTACCTATCTATAATATGGGTGATCCTATCTACTCACATACCTACACGCCTTGTCTACATTTTTCAGTAACCTTTCTCGGATTGGTTACTAGGTATATGGGGAGATACCATTCACCATTCATCCGGTTTCTCACAACACAGGGAATCCTAGTGTGAGAACTTAATCGTGTTCCTCACAGATTGTGTGTTACCTATCTGTGCCTACTATTGCCTACTTAGTATTTTTTGCGCAGTTAAAACGATGCGAATTCTAGATAAACGTGATGAATGGACAGCCTTCTTATGGTAACGAATATATATTATATTAGGTTGGGGAAAAAGTCTTTTCGCATTATTGTATGTATGAACTTGTAATAAAATCTCTTTGGCTATACTATTTGTATCTGGCTGGTTTTGGTATCATTAAAAGTTTAAATTTTAAAGAAGATAATTCCAAATTCAAATTAGGAAAATGTGTGATTTTTATTTGTTTTTCGTACTGTTAAGATGAGTGAATCTAATGAAGAAATTCGATACATTTTAAAATTTTACTACAAAAAAGGTAAAAATGCAACGCAAGCCGCGAAAAAAATTTGCGATGTTTATGGACCTAGTGCAGTGTCTGAGAGTAGCACAAATTTGGTTTAAGCGTTTTCAATCCGGAAATTTTGATGTCAAAGATGCACGTCGCTCTGGTCGCCCTATTACGGATAAAATGGATGCCATTTTTGAAAAAGTGGAGCAAGATCGGCATATCAGTAGTTACGACGTAGCTGAAGAACTGGGAATTGACCACAAAACAGTTTTGGCGCATTTGAAAAAAACTGGGTACACAAAAAAGCTCGATATTTGGGTACCTCACGAGCTCACTGAAAGAAACCTAATGAACCGTGTTCTCATTTGTGATTCTTTATTACGACGTAATGAAACCGAACCATTTTTGAAGAAATTTTTGACCATTTTTGACCTCACACATCTTTAGCCACTCAGCAAAAATTAAGAGAGTTTGGCTGGGATGTGTTAATGCATCCGCCGTATAGTCCTGACCTTGCACCTTCAGATTTCCACCTGTTTCGGTCTCTTCAGAATTCTTTAGGCAGTGTCAGGTTAACATCACGAGAGGACTGCCAAAACCACTTGTCGCGGTATTTTGAACAGAAGCCCCAAAGTTTTTATAGCAATGGGATCATGTCCCTGCCTACAAAATGGCAAAAAGTTATCGAACAAAATGGTACCTACATACTTTAGTTAAATGTAAATAAACTATATTAAAAAATGTTTTGAATTTTCTTAAAAAATGCGAAGAAACTTTTTCCCCAACCTATTATATATGTATATATTCTTTACTGTTTTTGATGGACGCCCGCGAAATCCACCGGCATTATTTTGTGAATCTGATTGAAGTCGGTAATCCCTCTTACTGTCAGTTCCATTAAGGATTTACTTCCGCGCGAATAAATACTCACCAGTTTATGATCGCACTCGCTCGAGTGCGATCATAAATTGTTTTTTTATTAGACTAATAAGTCTAATAAAAAAATTGTGCATTGAATTCGAAAATTGAATGCATTCATATTAAATAAGGGTTTATTAAATGAAATCCAGAATTAATAAAATGGAACTCAGCGAGATTTTCTTGGAAAATATAACAATAACCCTACAGCGAAATCGATGCGGGCTGAATATCGGATGGCAAGATTAATTGCGTGATATAGTAATGGTGGTTATCATATTCAGCAGAACTATTGGCATTTTATCAGTTTTCGGACATGAAAACAAGAATGCGTCAAACCAACGTAGCCAACGTGACCAAAGTACCGTGACATCAATACGACACGGGGTGAGCGATGACATGTCACAAATATGGACTCGTATATCTGCGTAGAGTCGAGCAGATTGTTCAGTTCCGATGCCAATTGGTGAAAACGGAACTCTTATGTTCGTCTCTTTTTTTGTGTCTGTCTATCCGTCGGTGTGATACACTCCGATTGCTAGCATTTAGTTTAAAGCATATCGACTAAAAAATTTAGTAGGCAGACGTATTTTCATAACCCAAAAACGAAAAAATTTCATATAATAAATGCTTTCTTATCAATATAGGAAGTAAAATCTTCCTATATTGGATTTGATAATTATTTGTTGTTGTATAGAGAATGACTTCAAAACTTCAAAAAATGAGTTTCTCAATTCATCTGATTTTTTTTTGTATATTATAGCTAATTCTAAACAACATCTAATTTTATTTTAACAAACACTCGTAGCATCTGGCTGCAGCAAAGGCCCTCCCTACCAGTTGCCTTTGAAAGTTGTGTCGAAGCCTGACTTCTATCACTGTCATATTATCCTGCCCTTTGTAAGTGTTAATTTGTGTATACAAAAATAATACTTATTACATATAAGCAGCATGATATTTTTTTTGTATTTACAGGAGTAAAAAATTGTGTTATCCAACTTGCCCTTGGTACTAGGTAACCATCTTAACTCTCGTTGCCAAATTTATTCAGATAAATGCAAATTTATTATGATAACAATATTTCGTACCTACTGCCGCCGACTTTTCGGTCGTATTGTTCAAACGGTAGGGAACATTTTAGAATTACAACGTTTATTATCTAAAAATTTAACCGAATATCAAGCAAATTATAAACGGCCGTAATATTAAGAGAATATAGAAGCAAATTTATTGCAAAACCTATTAACTCGACCTTTGTTTTAAGTATACTGTCTTAGAGGTTCGTGAAATAGGCAAACGTCGGACGCGTTGTCGGGGCGTAGACCGGCGGAAATATTAGCGGACAGCTTCGACAATATAAAGCACCCACTGAATAATAATGGGACACTCATCAATATGAACCTACCCACCTCCTTTTATTTTGTTCTTGCCACCTTTCTGTGTAATTACGAGTATATCGAGAAGGGTCCAATTTGCTATGAGTAATATCTGGTTAATTTGGTAGCTATTGAACTCAACTATCACTTTTTGACGCAAATACGACGAATTACACTGTCTAAATAAAAACAGGAAGAAGGTAATCTGTATCAAATTGTTTCATAATTATCATATAATTTAATTATATAACATAGTTATAAAAGAATTGGAAAAAAAATAACTCCAAGAATTCCCGTTATCATTAATACTGTTGTATTTCAATCACAATTAACTCATGTGACTGTAGAAAATTCTAGTTGTTATCTAAAATAATATATTTTAGACATTTAATTTATAAATAAAAATCATCACTAAAAACACAAAATCCAAGTAAATGGATTGAATATGTACAAAAAAAAATTGAACTTAACATAAGGACGGTTAGAAAATAATAGCTTATAATAAATTAAGAACCACCACTTTCCAACTTTACTTAAATCTTCAAAAATGTTTCTATATAATGGCCGTAACAATTACCAATTGCAACGAAATACTTATTTCTCTGTTTTTATTTCTGGTGTTGTAATATTTTTTTGTACATATTCATTTTTTTGAAGATTGAAGATTAACAAATACATAATGTGTCTGTTGGGTATGCAACCAGACACATACAAAAAAGATGCAATAAAAAACATTTGATCGTAATTCTATGATTAGCGTGTGTTGCAGCGCTCTCCCTTCGTAACATGCGGCCATAAAAAACGTTACACAGTATCAAAAAGCGGTTAAAAGTTTTATAACAATTTTTAATAAATTTTGAGCTCAGGAAATCCCATCGATTTGGTTGGAACTTGGCTCCACTGGCGGAAAACACAGGTAAAATTGAAAAACATGTTTTTATGTGCGTTTTTGCTCCAGTATTTAATAGGTTCTTCGGTCATAAGTCGCATTTTATATCGAGTTTCGAAAAGGAACTATTTGTAGCTATCGATTTTTAAATTATTATTCGTCTTTTGATTCCAACAGGTAGTTGGTGTTAAGATTAGTAGAGCTTCTGTGAAAGGGCTGGTCCGATGGGTGCTACCACCATGCCTATTTCTACCGCCAAAGAGTAATGCTGTGTAACAGTAACAGTAATTCTTATTGCTGTGTTCCGATTTGAAGCGTATGGTTGCCGGTGAAATTACGGGCACATGAGATCTTTCATTTTGATACATCACGGAGGCAACGCGTGAGTGATACCTCTGGTATTGCAAGCGTCCATAGGCTACGGTAGCCGCTTACGAACAGGTCAGCCGTATGCGTGTTTGCCTCTTTATTAGTTTAAAAAAAAACTACGCTTGTGTGAATTGAAGTATTTTGTTCACTCGGAATGACAACACTGGGGCCACCTATTTATACCCTTTCAAATAAACAACAAAATTATAAAATCTTCTACAATATAATTATATATTTTGCTGTTGTATGTTTTTTAACAATATTATTTAAGGTTTACACAAGTTATTAAGTACGACCCCGGTCACTTCAAAATCATATATAATCCTCTCCATCCGAAGGTTGTCTGGAAGAGATCGCTTTTAAGCGATAAGACCGCCCATTGAGAAAATGTACAAATAATATTATTATAAAACATACTACAGCAAAATATATAATTATGTTGTAGAAGATTTTATAATTTTGTTGTTTATTTGAAAGAAGATAATGTGTTATTATTGATTTTATATATAACAAGGTGTGCAATAAAGTATTTTCATTCATTCATTCATTTTCGGCACGTTATTTCTAAGTGATGATGATATTTTGTAAGTTTAACGGGTACAGAAGCGATCTCTTAGAAATAATATTTATATATTTATACCACACTGATGTACACGTCGCCGTTATGGAAGTGTCTTGTGCAGAGACTGATCAAATGCCCACCGCTATTTATCAGCTGTCCCTATCCTCAAAGGTTTTTTGGAAGAAAACTCTTGTTAGGGTTAAGATCGCCTTTTTACATGTCCTATACATACAGATCTATACATATATACGTTTTTTGTCTGTATTTTCTGTATGTATAATAAAGAATTAAGAATCAAATGAGAAAGCGACGTACATATCTATTTTGGTATTTTCTTCCCATTTGATGATTCTTAGCACAGTAACTTGCACCTCATACCTTTTCTTTCTTTTTGATTGTTCTTATAATTTTGTCTACTAACATAATACCTTATTATTTTGTTTATTATTAACCAATATGAATAGTCCAAAAAAAAATATTTTATTTATTTATATGGTGTCTCACATATCCATTGTATTACCTCCTCGGGTATTATTATTTGTGATAAAATCATCAAATTGAGAACTTCCTCCTTCTTGGTTACTTAAAATAAAGCTGAATTGAACATTGACAATGTTTTATGTCGGTAAGAAATACAGTTCTTTTAAAAAGAGGTATACATTCATCATAATCATCAATAGACTATAGCAGACATAGGCTTCCCCCAAAGAGTGCCACGATTCGTCGTGGCCAATATGATTATACCGTTCGCGGTATAATCATATTGGGAGGAGGTTTATATAACCTATTACAAAATAACTTCACTGTAGATGACGTTTCGTTTCGTTTTTTGTGGGGCTAGTATCACCAAGCTACTGGAGGAGCTCACCCTGGAGCAAGCCACATAAAATTGCCCTTGCGTAAAACAATCCTGTCTTAAATCTACTTCTAGATTTAAGACAGGATAAGGCGCAGTTATTGATTGTCATGGAAAGAAAGAAAGAAAGATTTCATTTCAAGCTTAGTCACTTAAATTAACCAACACCATAATAATCTACTTAAAATCTACAATATAAAATGCTACAAAATGGCGTCCGACTCAGCTTAATGTTGTAGGTAATAGCTATTGCGCTTAGCTATCAGAACGCTGATCTTCCGTCGAAACCAATCAAAAGCGAAACGTACACCAACACAACATAAAAAATAAAATAAAAATACAAAAAGACAGTTAATATTAATTTAAAAAAATATACCTAAATTAAATTAAACCTAGTCCGGTGGCCTAAGTGAGAGAGCAGTGGTGGTAATGGTAAAACCTTCGCACTAAAGAATGGACAGTTGGCGAAACTTTAAGGCGAAACTGCAACCTTTTAAATTCAAAGGGGAAATTAAATGGTATGCTTGGTATAAAAACGGACTGCCCCCTCGCACATCCTGTTAAAACTATGGCCTCGATAATGTTCTTGTGTAAAGCTTGAAGTCTAGTACCGTTACATAATTTAAGCGGATTTAAATTTCGCAGCATCTTAATCGGGGCGCCCACTCTAAGGTGTACTTCTTCACTCAGACACAGAAAATGTTTGTTTTTAAGATTGACCCAGTCAGTCCTGATTATAAGGTCCTAGTGTAGCATAGAATTTCCTTCCCTACGAATTAGAAATTCCCTTTGTCATGTGTATTAGTATTTACGTGTTTTACGTTGTACTCTCCGTAGGAGCGAAAATTTAAATAATCCTTTCTTAAAACACCATAAATCACTAATGGAACCTACCCTCCAAATGTTAGGTCACAAAGACTTAAGGTTTATATAAGTGCTGCGTAAAAGTTACAATTTACAATTATAAAAATATTATACTTCCGCACGGTACTTTTTCATCATTATCAAATCGCAAGATTCCATGTTTCAACTCAAAATCGTTTCCAGAATCCCAGGCTCTCAACAAATATCTGCAGAACATACAAACATTTGTCCTGTAGCGCATTGCCTCGCTACGGGACAAATTTTTGTGCTGGTCGCATGACCAGCACGTTATTCCATGAGAGTGAATGAGGCAAAACAGGTATATCAGAATCGCAGCATGTGAAAATCCATAGTCTCTGCTTACCTCTCCAGGAAACAGGCGTGAGTCTTTGTATTTATTGCAGCGCCACCTAGTAATTGCGACAATTTCAAGTAATTGAAACGATCGCGCCAAACCCAGGCCTTTGGGTACTTGATTATTGTAAAGGATTGCTAGTGCTACGCCGCTTCAACCGTAGCCATTTGCTACGTATTACGTACGTAATTCGTTATTAAGTGTAGCTACGTCTTGTGCTATGAAACTACAAGTAAAAGTTTTTTAGTTTTTTTTAACTTAATCGGAATCCCTTGACTTATTTCTATCATTGAATGCAACGCCCCTTCTTTTTTGTGATGATAAAATGAAGAAAACTTACAAATTAAATGCAAAAACCCGCATTGCATACCGGTAAGCCGATTCGAAAGTAAATGGTTACAGCAAACAAACAAACAATCAACCTCATATCGTCTCCTGGTTTCGAGACAAATACCACTTTCTGTTGGCGTTAACGCCTGCGGAAAGTTTGAATTGTATGGAAATTACTTTATCTGGGGAAATTTCTGTATTTTTTTTCCGGAGTGCGGTTCTATCTATAAATTATAGATATTAATCAATTATAGTTGGCCTGTGATTGATTTAACTCGATTAGTTTACGACTGGCGAGAAGTCTATTCTTTTTAAGTCTACCGGGTCGCGGTTTTTAGCCCATAATGCCTGGTGGCTGGTGTGGCTGATTGCATTGTAATACAGCCTCGCGTGTTGTCGATCCTGAGACATTACGGGTGAAAAGACTCAATGTGCCTGTAATTTTACAGGTATCTCTCATCCAGGAATTCCCTGCGACTGATATTATGATGTCGTCAAGCCATGTCGCTTTCGGACGACCAGGATTTCTTCAGCCCTACATCGGCAACCACTCGGTCAAGGCTTTACTCCACCGGCTATCACCATGCTAGAACTAGTGCCTTTTTTTATTTTTGTTGATTGAATTGTAAGATTCAACTAGCATACCCTTTGCGATATTTCTACAATATATAGCGGTATATGTTGGTCTTATATTTCTATTTGATCAAAGATCTAACTCCATGGAGTCCTTTAGTCCCTCCTGTGTGCCAAAAACATAATATTGCTTACCATTATTCTTACTCCAGATAGTTCAATGATATCGTAAGTACTTGATGTTGTTGATTGAATATTTAAGTAATATCAGTTTTTTGTGGAGTCAGAAGCGATCTCACGTTGTAGGCTTGGAGGATTGTAGTCTTTTTTTTCTGTGGTGGAATAGTGTGTAGGGTGGGGGGGGGGGGGGAGCCGCCTGTAATTGCTATTCTGGGTAGTGCTGGGTGCCCACGGCTTCGTCCGCTTAGTACCCGTATAAAGAGTAGCATAAGTGTTATTCTCATGTATTAGCTACATTACTTTAAATTTTCATCAATATCCGGTCCGAAATTTTTGCGTGAAAGATTATCAAACATCCATTCTCAAAATTTTTCGCGTTTATAAAAATAGTAGGATAGGATAGGATAGCGTATTTCCAACATTTTTTGTTTTCTTGGAGTTTTTTGTTTAATCTCATTGTACAGAATGTATAACCACTGGTTTAATTTTTTCGCCTTTTTTCCCGAGTCTTCTAACAGCTCCAATGCAGTTTCCTTCATAGTGAAAGTTGAAAGTGTGAACTTATTATATCGGTTATTGTTTTGTCCAATCCGTGGTAGGATTTCTCGATTTCTTCGACTCCAAATATAACCAAGTTTTTGCGTCTTTTATATCTCTCAAAATAATTAATTGCCGTGTTGTACCTCAATTTTTTTTTACAAAATTTAATTTTTATCTCGAGGTTCTTAAACTTTTCATTAACATTGTTATTTATTGTACTTTTTATATCCTCCTTCATCTCTAACATATCAGTTTTTTTTTGTTTTATCTCAAACGTATTATTTGTCTTGCAGAGCCCTCTATATTTGTTTATAAGAAAGTTTGCAGGCTTGATTAGGTTCTGTGATCTTGGGTTAACTAGTTGTTGCGTTTTCGAGTTGTCCCGAGATCAGACTCCAGCTTAGGTAGTTTGGGCTATCAGCTCAGTTCTCGTTCACTAACACCTCTACGTGAAACACCTTTACTGGTTCGTCCACATAAGCTGCTCTACGTGCTTCACCTCCTCGGCCAGTTTCTAGTGATTCACCTCCACGGTCGTTTATCGGGTTTTACCTCCACGTGTTCAAGTGGAAAAATAGGAATGAGAAAAAACCGTATAGAGAAAATGAAAAACTGAAGCTGGATATTAAAAAATTAATTACCTACACAAAAGTCCATACAAAAAGAACTGAAGACACGACTTTGAGTGGGGCTATAACATTTAGAAATACAATCCCATCATTTTGGGAGAAACAAATTTCCCTCCATATGATTGTTGATTTATTGTGGCTTCTCAAATTATTGTAAACAGACTCTGGGATAGCGAATTTTGTCTCTAGTGTTACTTTTTTGTCTCTTGCGTTATTTCGGCTACCTCTGATTAAGTAAGGTTATTTGAATAATTTACCGTTACAGATATTCAATTAAGTAAATTTTTGTTTAGATTAATAAACTAGAGGTGTTAAGTATTCCACAAAAATAGTTTTTTAATGACTGATTAATCTAAATAGTAATATATCGAGAATATAAGAATTCAAAATTACTAACGCTACTCAACAGCCTTAGAATGTTTATATTTCATGTGATAATTATTGTTAAATTAGCTTATATTTAAAAAAAAATGTTTGCGCAAGTGGCTCAAATATATTTTGAAACGCTGGGTCCGTGGGGAACCGGGACCCTTCGTGTTTGCAAAATTATTTAAGGGCTACTGGTCGAAGCGACGCGTGACAAGAGAGCTGGCTGGCTCTTATCTGGGCCAACGCATTAGCATTGCCATTCAGCACGGCCAGTATTTGGGAAAGCTTATTAGTTGAGCTATCTACAGATCGTTTGCAACGGTCTTTAGAAAACTAGCTGTTTCATCTGTATATCTTGTACATATAGTTAGTTCAAGGTAGTTGTATGAATGAATTTATTACGTCTACAATTTATTATAAAAGTATATGACGGAGCAGAAATCCAAGGTGGTTTTTAAAAAGTGTGACGTCAGCAACTCTAACGTCAGTACCATCACTAGTATGCTGGTCGCTCATAGTTGATGACGAAAGTAAACTCCAGGAGATGTTCTTCTAATTTATTCTTAGTTGTACAGAGTCAAACTACCGTAGTTTGATGTCAACTTCAAGTTCAAGTCTAAACTAGTGAAAAAGCATGCGTTTTATGGCGCGTGTACACATTTGTTCATAGCCATGGCGAAAAGTTTTAATGAGCATGATCCAATGCAACCGTTGCAATCTAGGTACCTGCATACCTATAAAATATCAAAGTAAATAGGTATTTAGAGAAAAAGAGACCCTTATTCGTAAATATATTTTCGTGGCAGAAAACTCAAATTTTTTCATCACTTCAATTTTCATTACCTGTCTATTTTTTTACGTTTTTCATAATTCTGTGAAATTACATATTTAAACAATATTAATTAAATATTAAGTATGTGGTTTGCTTGTTGTTTTTTAATAATTGAATAAAACTTATTATTTCAGAAGAAACGTTTATTATGTTTTTACATTTTACGTATTTATCACATTTTTTAATCAAAACAAAACTATCTAGACCGCAATTTTAGCTACACTATTTCATACAATTAAGTGTTACACACACTGCCTACTTGAACTACAAAAATATTTTTGAGATTATTGAATAAATGCGTATATAATAAACACTAAAGCGTTAACATACAACATTTGAATATTTACCTATTTAATAATTATAACAACTAATTATTAGCAAAAAAGAAGGTTCAATTAGTACCTATCTATTAAAAAATTGTGAACTACATTTTTACACCTTTCTAGAGCCAATATAATGATAATGCATTGGTTGTGTACCTTCAGTGATCGCGACAAGGTTAGTATAGAGTACATAATATAATAAGTAGTTATATCATGTTAATGCTATTTTGCAGTTCACTTTGAGGTTAAATAAAGAGTTCATTTTCAATGAATATGCCCCAGATTAGCCAATAGTACTTTGACCAATTATACTAACTAAAATTTATGAAAAAATATCGATTTAATTAATTGACCATTTTGTTTCCTTCAATTTACAGACACATGGCACAGTTCAGCACTATTATATTGTTAGCTTGCCTTGAATGTTTATGTTGTTCAAATCTTGAGAGGCTATCATCGGATTGACTTGACATTTTGCATATTCTATTACGTACTGACAAGTTTCGAAATCATAATGGTACCTAGCTAGGTATTATTTCATATGATATAATACAAGCATGGCGAGCCGTAGACAAGTAATCTGAATATTGAAGTTTAAGTACATAATATGAATCCTTGATTAATGAGATCTTATTTTTATAACATCAATTTATCTTAAAAATACATTAAACATTGCAATTTCAGTAAAGCTGATACACATCGAATAAGTATACCTTATTACGCGATTCGTCTTGGCCCGGCCTCTGTCTGTTTTATAAAACAATGTAATAATGTAGGTAATATATGTAGTTAATCTTGTTAATTTATTGTACCTGCCTCATTAGAAATCAAACGCTCACGATTGTAAACCGCATGATCATACTCAGTAGGTACGTATAGTTCCACGATGTTACAAGTAGGCGGTAGTCAGAAGAGCATATTGGTACATGCCCAATGTATCAATATGTACTGCTCCCTTTGGATGGTGTATTGATATAAATGAAGACAAATATTACCGGAGTCATTATCACGGTCCAGTTGTAGATCGTAGCTCTGTCAGTAAGCGCGATCGCGAGTGCCAACAGCCAATAGGTCATATTTTTCCTTGTGGCCGGGCTGTACCTTACAAGGTGTAGACCAGTTTAACTCAAATCTATTGTGGTAATTGTGGTTGTTTTTATAGAACAATTAACGAACATTTATATACCGTAATAACAAATAGAAAAAGCCATGATGCCCGAGCCAGGACGGAACATGCGAGTTATTAACTCAACTACTTCAATAGGTTAAGATATTATTGTATGTTACGAAACTTCATTATTTTCTAATACATCGATCAATATTTATTTTCCAATCTATCTAGTAAAACATACAAAGACCCACTATATATGTGTGGTACCTACTTATCTATTTTCTTTCAACAACAATAATTATTCTCTAAATTATATAGCTTTAGTGTTTTCGAAGTTATTATGTTTGAATCATATAGTTTTATTTTACATTCGCAGTTTTTTTTCATACAATACACCAATCTATCTTAGGTTATATTTTATAAAGTTAAATATGTATATTACGGAACATGATTTGAATATTTTTAAATGGGCACTTTACCAGAATGATGATCTATTAATACACAAAAACATTAAAATACCAATACATCATCATCAAATAAACAATTAATAAGTATTCAGTAAATGTACCAAATGTACAAATTTATAGGAAAAATAAAGACATTCCGACATTAATAGAATATTCTTTGGAAACAATAATTAGGTATGCAAAAGAAATAAACTGCTTACAATATTTCCTATCATAGTTTTTTTATATTTACAAAACAAAAAGGCATAAATTATATCAAAAAATAAAAATGGTAGAAGAATATAACATAAAGCTATCAACACCCTACACTAGAATATGCTCAAATTTCATATTTATATTCTTCACTTTTCACTTTTAATCCTTGTAACTTCAAGACTTCACTTTTAATCCTTGTATTATCCCAAATACTTTCTTCTTCTTTCATACCTAATATTACACAAATAATCCATCTTAATATGACAACACTGCAGTCTCAAAGTTAACCTATCGGGTTATTATATCTATAGTTCATTTTAACCTTAGAAAGATTTTATAAACTAACAAGAATTCACTAAGCAACACCTAATTTCTACCCTTAAGAAACGAGTCACATGTTTTGAAATATTATAAAAACAATATTAATATTTACAATTGTGAAAACTCAAGTAAGTCCGACTAAAACAAAGTCCTCCTCGCTGCGACCGCCGTTCTTACTACTAAATTGATATTGTGAAATAGATAGTGAATTCGTCATGTATGGGTATGGAAATAGTATGATAATATCTACAGGAAATCCATATAAACATATTTTACGGCCAACAATTTTACGTGATAAATACTAGAGATGCAACGGATAGTGGTTTGCCGGTTTTTAAAACTGATCCTCAAAGATTTGATACTAGAAACTCTTGTTAGGGTTAAGCTAGCTTTTACACGCATGTTAGTTTTTTGTCTGTATTCTGTGTGCATTAATGAATAAAGCACAAATGAAGATCAGATACCGAAAAGTAAACGGTTGTCCGCTGCATCTCTGACAATAGAAGAATTATTTTTTAGATGTCTATAAAATTATCTACAGATTTCTAACATCAAACAACGATCTATAATTTATTAACTTTAGTTAAATATACTTTTATTATTTAAATGCTTAAACAGTGCATCTTTACATACAGTTGTTTTTCATTATCGAAATCTGATATTATGTATATTGTTTTAATATTAGAGAGCATTTGTGATGAAGCAGTTAATGTGTATAATGTAGATTTTAACGGGTCTATGTTGGGAACAAATATGTACAAAATGACAATACTAAACCGCTAAACAAATTCAACATCGATTTGACACGTAATAATTAAACATTTTTCTTTTTATCATCACTTTGGGCCTTATTCTGAGCCGAATTGGTAGAACCCAGCAGTTCGGAAGACGATGTAGGGACCACCTGCGGTATTCGCGGTACCGGGGGCGCTTGCGCAGAACTTAGTTGAAGATGCGAGCTGAGGACGTGACGAGGGATCGTGCGGATGATGTGACGTTGCACATTTACGGGCGTGCTGCTCCCGGAAGGCTGGGTCGGGAAGGTACGACGAGCAGAAAAGTACGCAATTGGCCTTCTGATCACGATTTTTTCAGCAGCGCCCGCGGTAGTGGTCGGCGTAGCCAGCCGCGAAGGCTCAGCATTAGCGTTAGTTGATAAGTTTTTAAATACAGTAGTCTTGTAATGTGGCATTATCAGGGTAGTGCCGGCGGATAGAGTGAGAGTTGTCGTGGAGCGGATTGAGGATGAGGTGGCATCCGCGCCTAGAGTCGGAGGTGTTTCAGCGATGGAATTGGGTGTGGACAAAGCCCCGCGCGGAGCCACGCTTTTGATTACTAAACGGTGATGAGTGCGCGCGCTCGGCTGGGCCGGTGAGCGCGTGTCCGCCTGTGATTCGAGTTGCGCTTGTGAAATGGCTGGGTGCGGCGCTTGCGAAGACGTCTTCATTTGAGATTGTGAGGGGGTGTGCAGTTGAGATTGTGAGGGGACATGCAGTTGAGATTGTGAGGGGGTGTGCAGTTGAGATTGTGAAGTGCCGTAATGCGCTTGTGAAGTGGTGCTCTGTTGTGCTTGGGAAGGCGCGATCTGGGCTTGTGACATGGCTTTTATTTGCGCTTGTGAAGTGGTACTCTGTTGTGCTTGGGTAGGCGCGATCTGGGCTTGTGACATGGCTTTTATTTGCGCTTGTGAAGTGGTACTCTGTTGTGCTTGGGAAGGCGCGATCTGGGTTTGTGATATGGCTTTTATTTGCGCTTGTGAAGTGGTGCTCTGTTGTGCTTGTGAAGGCGCGATCTGGGCTTGTGATATGGCTTTTATTTGCGCTTGTGAAGTGGTGCTCTGTTGTGCTTGGGAAGGCGCGATCTGGGCTTGTAATATGGCTTTTATTTGCGCTTGTGAAGTGGTGCTCTGTTGTGCTTGGGAAGGCGCGATCTGGGCTTGTGATATGGCTTTTATTTGCGCTTGTGAAGTGGTGCTCTGTTGTGCTTGTGAAGGCACGATCTGGGCTTGTGACATGGCTTTTATTTGCGCTTGCGAAGTGGCCAAAAGTTGAGATTGTGCGGCAGTTAGTAGTTGTAAGTTTAGAATGCCTTGTGGTTTCGAAAGAGAGACGGTTTTAATTTTACCAAGTGAGGCGACTTTAAAATGCGATTGCGAGGTGGTTGGGACTTTTGGGTTTTTTTGTGAGGCACCTCGAGCCTTAGCTTGTTGTTTCGTGGATTCATGGCGCTCCTGCGATGCCGCTTCGAGTTGAGCCTGAGAGGCGGCCTGCAGCGCCGCGAGCGATGTGGCATGCAGCATGTCGCGCGTCGTGCCGTAGTGCACTTGCAAGGCTTGAAGAGTCGCTTGCGACTCTGCATGGTTCTCCGCGTGCTTGGCAGTCTTCTGTTCCGTTGGTTTCTCTACCACAGCGGGAACGTTTCGCGGACCGGAGAACGTCCTATGCGGAATCTTACGCACTTGGAGTATTTCTCCGGGCTCTAAACGTCTGTTGACGTAACCGGAAATTGGTACGAGATTAGTGAGGGCGCGGGCGGGCGGGCGTTGTGCAACAGTCACCAGGCTGGGGGAAGAGGTCCCCGTCAAGATGGACGTGCTTGGGCACGCAGGCCGCGCTCTGTTACCGATGGCTTGTATCTTGGAGGTATTGTTTGCCGCGACCGCTTTTGACTTACGGGGCGGTGGTGGCATCACCGGTATGAAAGTTTTCGTGTACATCGGGAAGTACGTAGTACATGTCTTTTGAGACTTGGTTGATGGCAACATTATCGGTTTAGCCGTTGAGATCGAAACTTTTGTAGTGGCTACGTTTGGCGAGTGAGAAACACGAGATGTTGTAGTCATAGGTGTCGTTATAGCCATGGTTGTACTCGCGTGCGACACCATTACTGTGGCGAAACCTGGGTTGCGCGCCGCTAATTCAGTACCCGTAGTAGTCTTCACGAACGCGCTGCGGGCGGCAGGACGCTGAGCTATTTCCTCAAGCAGCTTTTTGGTGATGGTAGGTTGCACTGGTCTCTGGTCAGCGTTCCTCGCGATAGAAACCGGAGTGGATACGCTCACGGGCAAATTTATAATTTGCGTCTTACTAGAAGGGGATTTAGTTGAAGCTCGGATGATGAAGCTCGTCTTCGTGGTGGGCCTCGAAGCGGGCATCGGAGTAGGCCTTAGGGCGAACCGTGGGACGGGCGGGCGCACCATGTACGGGCTCAGAGTACTTTTTTGAGCAAGCAAAGCTTTTATAAGCAGGTTCTGATTTGGGTTTGAAGGTTTAATTAAAGGTTTCGCGTAACTTATTTTCGGTAGCGGAGTCAAGAAGACTGTGTCGTCTCTTTTCGTTATTATTGGTAGCGCGGACTTTGTCGGCATCGGCTCTGTTACCGCCGGCGTCGCAGATATCACCGGGACCGGTGTCACATTCGTGTCTGTGACTGATTGCGCTAACGTCGCGGTAGTAGCCTGTTTGAATGTATAGAGGTAATTCGCTTGTGTTACGTATGTTAGTTGAGGGATCGGGGCGGCTGTGGTGGTCGTGTTTTGCAAGAAGGCATATGTGAGCAGCTCTGAAGTGATCGGGGTCAGCACGTCCGCGGTCGTCGCCGGCGGGACGACGATCACGTCCTCGGTTATATCATGGTCCGTGATCACATCGGCTGGTATGATCTCTACATCGTCTAGCGAGACTGTCTCAATGTCCAAAGTGTCGTCAGAAAGTTCCTGAGCGACCAAACCCTGAGGCGCGATGTGCGCCGGTGTGCTGAGAGCCGCATACTGCGAGCTGAGCACCCCACCCGCTGGCGCCGTGGCGCCAGCGGGTTCAGGGTTGGCTAAATGTCAGTGCAGCGTCTTGGACCTTTTTAATCTCTTCTGCGCCTTGGAGGTCCTCACCCAGGGGAGCACGAAGTCGCTGGAAATAACAATGATTATAATTTAAAATAAAACTGTGCGATATCCTATACTAAAAACATACAATTGCGTCTTAAAATTACATAGGTATTTCATCTTAACGCACAAAATCTGTTGTTTTGCCAGGTTTAAGTTGACCTCAAGATTCAGTATGTTGGGGTTTGTCGAAGTAAAGTGCCTACAATCCGGGCGTATCTGAGAGGCAAATGACTCAAATGTTTACAGCAAATTTTTAAAATGTAAATAATATCCCTGTTTTGAATTTTAATAAGTCGTTATATAATTAAAAAATAATTATACTATATATATATAACCTGGTGTTGTTATGGTCATAATTTCGGGCTATAAATATTTTTATATTCTATTCTATATAGGTGAACGTAATGCTAAAAATCATTATCTTCTATATAACCTTTGTATTGTGGAAAAGAAGAAATATAAAATAAACTAATAAATAGTACCTATATACACAATATATATTATATATTTCTCAAATCGTAAAGGTACAAAGGAAAATTGCTAATCCTTCTTTGTCTTTACCGAGGAAATAACTGTAGATTATAGCATAATCTAAAGTGGGAAAGAGTAACGCGTTAACCAGTGTGGTTCGTGTACATTGTGACAGGGTATTCTTCATTCGTTTGAGAGAATCATGATACCAAATATCTCATACTCATGTGGGTAATATTGATGTTAGTCTCACGACAAAGTTTTAGGTAATGCGAATGCCCAAGTTCTTAACCACCTTGCAATACTGTAGCGCAAATTTGTAATACTTCATCGAAGTTTTACTAAATGTAATTCCTAATTTATTAAATTCCCTTAAAAATGTATACAAGGAAACACAGATATAGTGAAAACAACGATAATACGATTTCATTCATTTTATCGCGTACAAGCAATTGTATGCTTGTGTATTAAGCATACAATTGCTTTAAATATTAAAAAACACTCAAATATATATAAATATATACAAAATATATAAAGTAGAGCATATTTTGACACATATCAGGACGAGAAAAAGATTAGAGTGAGAGCAAATTAAGAGCGAGAGGGACGTACAAAATTTGGCGTGGACCACACGTCTGATCGCTACGGTCACTAAGGAATTTTACTCTCAGTTTTTGGTTATAAACTCGTTATTTTGTAGTTTCTTGAGATCATAATAATTATAAGATTTTTGATTTTGTCTTTTTTTAATACTTATTATTTGACTAAATCAAATTTTAACACAGATAGTTTGTGTTATTATTAAGAGAAAATAATCACACGGCAGATACTCCAGAAAATGCATTTAGCCTTCAACCAGCTCTGATGCTTATGATCATCCAATCTCTGTGCCAACGCTCATAAACAATAACCTGATCAGCATCTGCGAAACAAAGGCTATTCCTGTACAATATCAACAATTTCAATTTCATAGGCAGCTGGTACCACAAAACCAAGCAACCACGAATCCTGGATCTAAATGATCTTATTCTTATGATTCTGAGGATAAAATAAAATAACAGTAGTTAAATAAATATGTGATAATCGTAGTTCCTATCATGTATAATATACTTGTATCATGCTTGAATAAGTTTATCATAAGAATAACTACGAAGATAATTTTGATGTATTTCTTATTAACATTAAACATACTTATTTTGGCAGTGGATAGCCTATATCTAGACCTGAACATTAAAATCCCTACTTAGTAAAGCAATTTAGGTTTTTTTATCTAGACATTTTGTTGTTTTTTTTGGACGTGGTAATAATTTTATGTTATTTGAAAAAATTTAACTTCCCAGATGTTGACCCTCACAACTTTACTGCAAATTTTTCAATCCATCAAGCAGCTCGTCCTGGCTTCATATATATGTTCCGGGACGCCTTGTATCGGCAAGTTGGGCCTCCCAACTCGCGACATACTTACGCCTCCGGTAGTTTTGGTACTTCCTCCCCGAACGCTATCACGGGTAGTGTATCTGTTATTTGGATGAGCTGAATGTCTCGTAGCGGCGAGGGCCACAATGAGTATGTGGGCGCAGGGCGGAGCTCGCACGCAGCCCACGGGTCTCGCTGCCGCCGCCGCAGCCGCTCCACGTGCCGCTGCTCCCGCACACGGCGCATGTGCCACCTACAATTAACACGTAGTTCCAGAGAATCGATGTGTGAAAATCACGCCATTCCACACATCACCACTTCGCCAGGCTAGTATTTCGTAAGCTTATTCTATTGTTAGTTTAGGTGATACTGATTCTCATGATTGTGATCCTAGAGGCCTTCTACGCTCGTCTGGTTAGCAATATTATGTATGTTAATATTTTCTTATATTAATCCCGATCTATTGCTTCTGTCTGCTAGTTGGCCGTGGTGTGGAAGTTCATCTAGCATCTGCTTGAACCGATGAAATTTTACGCATTTACGCTTTACGTCTTGTAGGATCAACTCAGTGATTATTTTATCATTATTTCAGCCTGCATCTTCTCGTTGCAAGACATATCCTTTCAATTCTTCATAAAGGAGTCCAGATTATCCTGCCATGTCAGTTTGGTTCTTCCGCGATGTCTTCCAACACCATTAATGGCCAGTCAGTAATTGTTTTAATTAATTTGGGTAAATTAAAATGGTTTAATTACTTTTTGTTAGTATGCAGTAAAATGAAGTAGGTAGGTAGGTACTTATATATCATTATATGAAATTTACTATTATATCATATCGTAGCACATTACCATTTGTTTTGGAGCCGCTGAGGCCGCAGTTATGTCGGTGGTACGTTACATTCTCAATTCTCGTACCAATATACGAAAGAAAAATGTTCACTAAAGATCGAGTATGTTATGCCAAATATTATTATATGGAATTGTCCCAGCTCTAAAACCTCTCGCTCGTTACGTGTTCTTACTCTAATGATATGTGTTCGCGACATGTTCAGCTAGACTACACTACACATATTCACATGAAATGGTTTAAGATTTCGACGAAGCTAGTTATTTCGTTATTTTGTTGCTCTACAATGTCATATTCACCGGAGTTGTCGCCTTTCCTCAGCTTCGGGTTTCTGGTGGCGCTTTCGGTAAACCTCGTCGTCCATGTTCTCCGTTCCCTCGGCGCTTGGGAGGCTCGTAAACATCATCTCCCTCCAGCGAGGTACCTACAACAACATTACATCATAAAATAATGGTTTTGTAGAGAAAATTGCTTGTGCATGCCCAATTGTGCAGGTCTTTTGAAGTATTGTAGGGCAGGCAAAACGTGCTATGATTTCACTCCGAGACTGTGCGGGTAGTTTTGGTTTGACTATGTATCTAATTCCTCTACCTACCGCATACATCTTAACAACTTTTTTACGATATGTACACTATTTTTAAAACTAATGCAATTCGATTATCAGAAAAATAAATTAGCAAAGTATGGAGTTGTACTCGTGCGCAGAGGGTTCCATATCATGAAAAATGCCTCGTAATGAGTAAACGTTAAATGATTACAGTGAATAAATTTCGTTCCCAAGCTAATTAAAATGAATAAGTTTATTTTCACAAAAAAAATATACTCTTTTCAAAGAACCTTGGACGGATCTAACTGCAACCCAAAAATGCGGGGCTAAGTTCCGAAAGTTTTTTTTTATTTATGATGTCTATTTTCATTTGAGGAGTATACTATTCTGGAACAATGCAGAACAATCCAGCACAACTGTCAAAACAACTGAAAAATCAAAAGTGAGGGGCCAGGTTTCAAAACCGTTATTTTCGTTTTACAGCTGTAATTTTCATTCCAGAGAAAAAATATTTTGGAACAATATAAAACAAACCTTGAACAATTCAGAACAAGTATCAGAATTCAGAAAACGCAAAAATATAACTTCTCGCACTCCTGATTTATACTTTAACTACTAATCGATTACGAAGCGGAACTGACAATGATTTTATAAATGGTTTCCTCAGAAATGTGAAACTTGAAGACATTTTAGATATTATATAGATTTTTGCTAGTTCATACGTTATAGATTAGTTTTCGTTTATAGACTATGTATAATATAAAATATACTATAATATCTTTGGAAAACACCTACTGAAGTCATACCTATTGTAGTAGGCGCCACAGGAATAATTTAGCAAAGAGTTTACGTAGATTTTGCGACAAGTTAGATTCACACTTAAATATCGACATCATACAGAAACAAGCAGCTATTCATACAGTCTTAATTATTGGCAAAGTTCTTGTGGATACAGTTTTTGTTTATCTGTGGGAAGGGGGATCAAAATAGATGAAGGGGAATCTGAGCAACCTATTCCCTGAGGGTCTCAGGGCAGGTTCTTAGAATAAACCGACTTAAAAAACGTTTCACAATTAATATAATATTAAATACATATTATAGGTTTAATCGTGCAAAGAAATCGTTGAACAAAATCAGCATGTCGGTTCTCTCATACACTCGAGAACAAAAATTCCGGGTCATCAAATAAAACCTGAATATCTCGAAAACCATGAATGCTAGCTTAGTAAAATAAATTATATTTTATAGACAATTAATATCACTTAAATAAAAGTTATAAAATTTATTCGCCATATTTGCCATATGGTAAGTATTTTATTTATAAACAATTACTTAAGTAAAAATAACCAATCTTATCTTCAACAACAAAATAGGAAACACAACAATCTTGGAGAATATTCTCCCATTCCAGCGCAATTTTGAGCTCTCGAAGCGTAATCGGAGAAGGGTTCCGTTGGCTCACACATCGTACAAGGCGTGCTCAATTGGGTTCAGGTCGGGGCTGCGTGCTGGACACTCCATACGGCTAATGTTTATCTCTTGAAGGTTGGGTTCAGGTCGAGGCTGCGTGCTGGACACTCCATACGGCTAATTTTTATCTCTTGAAGGTTGGGTTCAGGTCGAGGCTGCGTGCTGGCCACTCTATACGGCTAATGTTTCTCTCTTGAAGGTAGTCATTCACTATCCCTATGAGGTGGAGCATTTTCATTCATAAAAACAGCATTCTCACCCTAGTTCATCATAAAGAGACGTTTTCTATAAGCAATTAATAAAAATTTACCTTTGACTTTGAAATTTCCTTATCCTTAGTAAATCATGACTTTAAGTGAAAGGTTTGCTTGGGTAAAATGCAGAGAAAATCTCGTGCTTGACGATATCATAAAAATATTTTCCTTTTTTATCACCGTCTACAATAATTTGGTCCCCTCACGGTCCTGTGGTGCATTCAAATTATAACAAAATTACAAAAAAAAAACTATGCTTGTATCCAAAACAGTAATTGTGCTAAGAAATAATGTTTTTTTTTGGTTTCCAACAAAACCAACAAAGACAGAAATTATTGAGTTTTTCAGTATTGACATTATGAAGTTTTTTTATTCATCCAATATTTCTAAAGAATAGCACTTTACAACCACAGGATTATCTATCTGTCTATATTATAATAAGAATGTAACAGGTAAAATTCTGTACATTAAAGATATATTAAAATTATTTTTTTGGATGGTACTCTGTAATCGACACTGAATACAAAAATATAATTTTTAACATATTTGTCTGTCTGTCTGTCTGTATCTGGAACGCGCATCAGGCCGAAACTACTGAATAAATTCAAATGAAACTTGGCATTATTTGAGTTTATACTACGGAGCAGGACATAGGATATTTTTTATCCCGAAATTGAGCACGGTTCCCTTGGGAGAGGGGATGAAAATCAAAATGTGTACTTGGTTGTAATTCATTAACGCGTAGTCCGATTTCATTCATTCTTTTTTTCGTCATGACTGTATTTTCTGTATTAGATACAAATAACTTGAAACCCAGAATGTACAGGAACCTTTGAACGTACGGGTTCATCGTAAGCTGGCGTAAGCACTTTATCGTATAGGCTCTTAATGGATAAGGCATATTGTCAAAGTCAGACCACTGCAAAGGAGTCAGATATTGCCAAACAATCATTATACACAGTATGGACTGCCCAAAATAACTTAAAATCTAGAATATATAGGAACCTTCGAGTGCATGTCTCATCTTAAGCTGGCGTAAGATTTGTAGTGTACGCTGAATAGGTAATCCTATTGTCAAAGTTAGTAACGCCACTCCGAACGTAAAACCTGAAAGTTTTTTTTACGTAAAAATAAGGAGGAGGTTGTCAATTCGACTCTATGTTTTCTTTTATCGTGTGTGTTTGTATATCTTCGCCACTTGTAAACCGACTTTACTTATTCTTTTTTTGAATCCTGGATAACTATCTTCTGAGAATTACAACCTAGGCGTTTTCAAATCCAAAGTAAAAATCTCCTTTGTTGATAAGAGTGCTTATTGAGTAATTTTTTTACAGTGTTGCCTAATATGAGACAAACTGTGGTCAAATGCGAATAATTAGTCGGCAGGGATGGCAATCGCGAACGAAGTCGCGGGTACAGCTTGTATTATAATAAGAATGTAACAGGTCAACTTCTGTACATAAGATATTTTATAATTTTTTTTGGAGGGTTCTCTATAATCGATACTGAATCCAAAAATGTATTTTTTTATTTTTGGCTGTCTGTCTGTCTATCTGTATCTGGAACGCGCATGACGCCGAAACTACTAAATAAATTCAAATGAAACTTGGCATGATTTCAGTTTATACTACGGAGCAGGACATAGGATACTTTTTATCCCGAAATTCAGCACGGTTCCTTTGGGAGAGGGGATGAAAGTCAAAATGTGTACTTGGTTGTAATTCATTAACGCGTAGTTCGATTTCATTTATTATATGTTTGTTAGAAAGGATGTACTTTAAAGATTGTCCCGTAAATATTTCAAGGACATCGGTATTGTAGTTCAGAAAATACAGACATTACAACCCTTATAATTGTCCAAATAACTTGAAACCCGGAATGTACAGAACCTTTGATCGTACGGTTCATCTTAAGCTGGCGAAAGCACTTTATCGTATGGGCTTAATGGATAAGGCATTGTAACGGTGCAGAATAGCCCATTACACTATATGACTAAATAAAATAGTTAACACTACATTATTAAAATAATTTTATATAAAAATGATATTATCGTAATCTAGTATAGATAAATTGCAACAGATCGAATCAGCAAGTAGATATAAAAATATAATTCTCGCTGTCTTATGAAGTAGTTTTGTTACAAATCGACAGAGGGCGCTCTGTCCATTACAGGTTGCTAAGTTACTACCTTTTAAAGATTGTGTTATTAAAATATGTTTTAACAGAGGGCGCTGAACTGTTGGCTTCGATCAATAGTTTAGGACAAAAATAGTAGATGGCGCTTTTGTTAAATGTTGTAATTAAGTTTTGTTATATTTTTATCATTATTGTACTTCATTGATAAAGAATTGATTCCAAAGACATAGTGTTATACTAGGGGAAATATTCCTTATTTGTCTAGCCTTTGTGCTCACGTAGAAATAAGTTTTGAGTCGACGTTATTTTTCTTACCAATATGCGGGTAGATATTTAAATATTTCGTTCGAATAAATTCGAGTGAATACATGGGGTATGCTATAATGTAGCTTAGGATAGTGAGAATAAAACCAAGAGTCGAAATTATCTTGTTTAATTGACTTGTTTTCGAGTTTGGTTGGGAATTTTCCATGCACATAAAAAGTTGTTGACTGCTGACTAAAAATGCACTGGTTATTCAATGATCGGGATGATTGTCTGCTTGAATTTTGTACAGTAAAGTAAGGAAGTGGATTAAAGTGGGTGATCACTGCTGCTACTCGGTAAGTCTGCCTGTTTAGAATATTATTTTTCTGTGTGAATCCCGGAAGATTCTTTGATTATTTTAATTTTGTTTTGATTTCGTACCGTTTACGGAAGTAAAGTAAAGAAGTGGATGAAAGTGGGTGATCACTGCTGCTAATCGGTGAGTGAGTGGATTTATTTCTAGAACAGTAGTTCTTTATTTAGAGTATTTCTTGACCAGAAAACTCATGTTCTGCTATGTCCTAGGGAAAACCCGTTGGATTTTCGTTTATTGATTTAATTGTGAATAATGGTCTTATTTCTATTTGTTTCAACCTCCGAGTGAGAGGAATGATGATGATTTGTCTAACTAGACTGGAACGGTAGTTTCCTTTACGAGTATTTCTTGACCAGAAAACTCTGTATTCTACAAAGTCTTGGGGGTGGCCCATTGCCATTTCAGCATTGTATTTGCTTACCTACCCTCGTTATTGAGACCAGAGTTTATTATAATTTCATGAACTAATCTTAATATTTAAAGTAGTATTATCTACCTAGCTTAAAGAGTATTTCTTTACCAGAAAACTCCTATAAAGTCTTGGGGGTGGCCCGTGGACATTTCAGCATTGTATCTGCTTATTAAACTACGTTATTGAGACCAGAGTTTATTATTACTTCGTGAGTTAGTAATATAAAATTTTATGGTAATTATCTACCTAGCTTATAATACAAAGTTTCGCTAGCTGAATTGAAGGTAGCTTTATTGTATGGGGTCATATCGCCGCGTTTTAGTGAGTTATTTCACAGTACTATTAGAGTAGTTTAATTGAATAGTATTACAATTAGAGTCTGCTCTTTCCTTACTAAAGGAAATTGCTGATTCAAACTTACCTAGGATATGAATAGGCTAAGTAGGAAGAGATTTTATACGATGGGCTTTTTTCTATTTATAGAGTATTGCCTATCCGACGGTAACATGAGGGATTGTATGAGAGAGGTTGTTTTGCATATATAACTAACGTAAAGTAAGATCCCTTGAATGTTAGAGAAGTAAGGCCAAGCAGATTTTGACAAAAGATTATTTCCTCTTGTCCCTAGCAGACAGAAAAGTAAATTCATTAATCGTCCCCTATTATAGTTACGGTACTATGTACCTACTCTACTATACAAGACTGCGGAGGAGGATGACCAGCCTGGTAGCCGAAATCCACTATTTAGCGCGGTGGTGGGGCGCTAAATCATAGCCGCAATTAGATTCTGTATGAAAGACTCCAGATTATTAGACAAATCGGTAGGAAATTAGTTATTATAGTAAATATCATATAGCTACTATATTTGTAAGATTTAACCTTTTATATTATATATAAAATATAGGTATATAGATTTAACTTATGATTTGTTTATGTGATAAAGACCATCTTATTATTTACTAGTTAGGCTCTGTTCGCTTCTAACTCCTTAAAAGAACTAGAGTTATTATGGTTTTCATGATGTTAGGATCCTACAATCACTAGACGTTTCACGTGGCCACTTTTTATGTTATATAGTAGGGTTATTTACAATTTAGTATGCCGTGTACAGGATATTTAGATCCTTCACAAGTCGCATAGTTAGTTTTAGTATAATTAGCACTATTTAGCGCGGATATAGGGGAGTTAAAATATGGGGATGCCGTGACAAGGGTAGGTTAAAGTATATAAGGTTAAGGATAGGTTATGCTTAGTTAAAAGTTAAGTTTAATTTAGTTAGTATTAGTATTTTAATTAGTGTATTAGTTTATTTGGGGGGGAGTTACAATATGGGAATGCCGTGACAAGGATAGGTGGGTTAGGGAATGCTTAGGTTAAAGTTAGTTTAAGTTAGTTAGTATTAGTTAAGTCGGGGGGGAGTTACAAATTGGTGAGGGTGACCAGGATTTTAGTGTAGTAGTGCAAGTTGGACTTGCACAATTTGTTGTCGTAGAAAAAGGTGAGGTTTAGAGGCGAACAAATTCAAATAGGTATTTGTTAGACATGAATATTGAATAGGAAGAGGTAATATAAATATATTTTGCCGTTACGTTTATAGAACAAAGCATAAAGATAAGTTAATTTACTACGGAATAGTTCGATTAGCACTGTGTCAAGGAAACTCTTGTTTGCTTCTCGAAAGTAGATATATATTTGAGTAGTCTCTGGTACTGGTTGCTTGGTTGTAATCAGGGATATTCGATTATACTATTGTTAGTGAAATTTGGTAGTGGTGGTAATTTTTGGTAGTGAAATTTTGCGTTATGTTAGTTATTTAGAAGAATTGAGAAGGTTAAGTAGGTAGTTACATGTAGGCAGGGCTGGAAATAAACAAGTACATATTGAGGTAAAATCGGGGTTGGTATTGAAATATAGCAAGATACTTAATAGTGGAACCTTGAGTAATTATTTAGTAGTAGTACTTAAAACCTGTTCTTCGAATGAAATTAATAAATGTAAGTAATTACCTACCTATCAATTTGAGTATTAAAGTCAGGGACTAAATCACTTTTTACTCATTTATTTTAGTACATAGGTATTCCAGATATCAACGTTAGTTAAATTATTTAGTCAAAATTGTTTCTTGAGTGAGGATAGTAGTTGCATCATATTTCATAGCAGTAGGACGTCACTAGTTGGAGCAAGGGTTTTTTTAAAGAGAGGGCAGATAGGAGGCTCTTTGAATCACTATGCATTTTTAAAATCATTTTGAATTGTGGGATTATAGCATAGGTACTTGCATCAAATTATTTAGGAATATTCATCATCATTGTTTGTAGAAGTATGTAGGTTACTCATGAAGGTACCTACCTCGTTAGTACATATCTTCTACCTACCTACTTATGATGAAATTCATTTTATTTTATATAGGTTTTGTGATACAATATACCTAGGTAGATTGATAGAAAATGCTTTATTGCACAACAAATAATATCTACATAAACTTAAATAAGAAGGTATGTGTGTAACCTGTGACAGGGTTGTGCAGTAGGTGGTCTTGTTGTTAGATAGCAATCTCAAACAGACAACCTACCTACTTAGGAATCGATTTAGTTTAGTGGAGAATCATTGTAGGAGAGTTAATTTATAGGTACTCGTGTAGACAGTAGGTATCTATACATGCTGCTAGAACTATCTAGGAAGAGTTAGATAAAAAATATAAGTCGGGCCGGGTCGATAATTAAATTAACACTTACTTTTCTATCCATCTAAGGTCATACAAAAATACCTACCTATGTAACAGGGGTTGTGATTGTTTTATTAAGTACCTAAGTAGGTTACGTCAAGCTTTCTTTTCATGTCGTAGGTTCTGTTTTGGTCACGAGAATGAAGTAATTTCACGGTACTTAACCTAACTAGAAAGTTGTATAAGCATTATGGATAGGATTGGGCGCTTCGATTGAGCTTTGTAATAACAACTATGTTGTATTGAAGGAGTTACCTTGCTTATTCCGAGTAACTACATAGGTAATCTGTATTTATTGGTAAAGGAAATAGGTTTATTGTACATTAGTTAATTTGTATTCAGTCAAATAGGTAGAAAGAGAATGAAAAAAAAACAATGAATTGAAAAGTCGCGGGGGTCGTATGGATAATACTTGCAGCATTTTTGGAATATAGGTAAACATCATCTCTTGTATTAGAAAGGGTTAAATTTTATTGAAGTTATTAAATACGTAATTATAATTACGTTAAAGGTTTTACATGTTTTTTGAAGAGCATAAGTATACAAGGAACCTACAAGGAATTATTTATAGAATAATTATGTTTGAGTTAATTGTAGTTTAATCTAGACGTTTTTCGTGGATAAGTGATAGACTGGGGGGTTGTATTTGAAGGAGAGTTTTTGTAGTGGGTTTGGTCGAAGCAAGAATATTATTTTCAGAGAATAATTAAACATTTGTTAGGTATTCCTTATTCAAGAATTGCAGGGAAATTATAGGTTAACTTATATACAGAAATGGATTTGTAAAAATAGATAAATACATTTCTGGGATTTTCTAGATTGTAATGTAGGTATGGTAATCGGCAAGTTAGAATCAGTTTCAAAGTAGCAAACTAAGCTAGTGATAGGATAATGATAATAGATACTTACTCAAATAACAGAATGTCTACGGGTTAGTCGATATTCATTCCAGTTATTTTGTTACGATACTGCTAGTTATGTAGAGAATTGAATTTCACCTGAAATTTGAAAGTGATAAACGTTTTGGAAGAAAAATATTATCTTTTGTTTGGTTAGTTATCTTTTACAATAAGTTGAAGTGGATTAAACGAATTATCTTTACATAATAAGGATTCAATTAGTTATGTTTAGAGTTTATAATCTTCTTGAGTGGACTTTACAGAAGATTTGACATAGATTAGGAATTATAATACACTTACGGTTTTTTAATAGGTTTGTAGTTCCTTGGCAATTGGTATCTTAGACATGTGGTAGATGCACGACAATTAATTGAGGCATTCCTCGTAGCGCACCCGTTTTGGTGCTCTTCATTCAATAGGTATAAATGTTAAGTTTTTATTCCTCGTTGCGCACCAATGACAATGTAGGGTCTAGTGATGGGGTTATTTTTCATCTAATTAGTAACCTATAAGTGGAAATTATTAATTGGCCTTCAGCTGACATGTACCCAGCATGTATATTTATTATAGTTAATTATGTTTTGGGTATCTAGCAGTTAGTTTTCTTAAAATTTTAAAATAAATAAATAAAATTAGGGTTTAGGTAATTAAAAGTAATTAATTATAATTTAAAATGTTTATTTTTGTTTGGATTATTGGATATACATTAATGACATAAAATACAATACGAGTATCGATTTTGAAGAAGCCGCGGTCCGAGGGATAATATATGTTTTTTCCTGATGTAACAGTAAAAGGGTGTTATTTTCATTATAGGCAGGCACCTAAAAGAAAGTCAAAAGCATTGGAACTTAATAAAGACAGCATTTATAGAAAACATGTAGCACTGTGTGCCGTGCTGCCGCATCTACGAGTACCAGTAGAAGACTTGGAAGATGCATGGTTTTACATTATGCGTGAATGTAAACAAGACGATATCGTAACGAAGTTTAACGATTATATGGTTACCCAGTGGATCAATGACGAGCAATGGTCAGACAAATTTTCTACTTATGGCGAAATCCATAAGACGAATAATCATGTGGAATCTCATTACGCAGGACTGGGCAAGTTAATGAAAAAGAATAAACTGATAAATTTAGTCAAGCTTTTGGGATATTTTGAAAAGAACTGCAACAACTTTTCTGCAACAAAAATGCCTACATCTCAAAACAAAAAAGCCAAAATGAAGAATTAATGTAAATACAAGAATAAAATAATAGCCAAATATATCTCGATTTCGATTTTAATAATACCCTTCCGGTCTTAATAAAATTATTATTTAAAATGTTACTACAACATTACCTTGTTTTCATTTTAAGAAACGTAGTTTATTGTTTTTATACTAATTGAGGTACTATAAAAAGTAAAAAACTATCATTAACAATGGAACTGATGTGATTATCTAAATTTAAGTACAACGAGACTAAAAACAAAAAATAAACAAACACGCTCACGACTGTCTTCCCCATGGTGGACATCCTCAGATTCATACTCATTAAGTAGATCTTTGAGGATACCAAGTAGGGGGTAGTCAGAGGCACATCCAAACATTACATTTGGTACATGCCCGCGTTTTGCAAGTATAATTTGATGATGGTCATTTTCATTTGATCACTATATTTAAAATCGTGTAAACTAAGTTAAATAAGAGTGAATAATAAAACAAGAACTTAAAATGAAACATTTGTGATTTTAGAAATATAAGTAGGTGTAAGTAGATAATATAAATAATAAATACCTAATAAATTTAATTGTGAAATCATAAATCTAATACCTACTATATTTAAGTGTTAAGTGTGTTCTAGTTTTCTGTAAGACTGATTTTTAAATAATAACTATTAATCAACGATAAAAATCAACGGTTAAATACAATACAGTAAAAAAATAGATAATAGATATATAATTAGATGAAAAACAACCCCATCACTAGACCCTACATTGTCATTGGTGCGCAACGAGGAATAAAAACTTAACATTTATACCTACTGAATGAAGCGCACCAAAACGGGTGCGCTATGTGGAAGTACTTTGGTGCGCTTCATCTGGGTGCGCTACGCGGAATACCTCAATTAATTAACTGAATTTAGGTTTCTTGACCTTTTTGTTTTGCCGAATGGTTGTTTGTTTTAAAATTTTCAATGCTGAGCCACAGATTAGAGTAAAAGTTACATTTAGTTGAGCTGCAGTGTAAAAATAAAGGATGTGTAGATAATCATTAGTTATGAGAGCGTAGTGGGTTTGAACATTTCGAAATCCTTACCAAAGAGTTAAGATACCTATAGTAATCATGTCTAGAATTGGCTTCGTTTAGCAAAATAGACACGGGAATTGACAAATGTTTAGTACAGTGAAGTTCTTCTTGTTTTAGCTTCAATAATTATTAGAGAAAGTGATTAGGTACATTATTATACATATCCGGTATTATATTTATAGGTTGTTCAAAATGTCGTGTTTAGTTGAAATTTAAATTATCAGTTTAGTATAATTGTTACTACGGTGAATTAGTAAGGGCGTACAGGCGTACTTTGATAACACTAGATAACCTGATTATAGGTAATGTAATTCTATATAATTTACTAGTAAACACAAAATTGCTTGAAGTTGGTTAACTTTTCATTTGATAAAGGGTATCGCAGAATATGTATATGATTTTGAAGGTTTAATTTGCGCGAGGTACATAATGTAATGACTATTTTAATGCAACTTTTAGAAATTCGGATGGGTTCGTTGATTGGAATAACGTTATGCACCAAGTATAGTTTCAATGAGAAAAAAATAAATTTCATTTAATAGTAGGAAGTTCTAGGGATGTTTCACATATGGACGACATAGAATCAAATAATTTAACATTATTATTCTATTTTGGATATTTTGGAAATTCCATTTATTTTTCAAGAAAATTTCTTCATTTTCATGGGTACAAATAATAAATTCATTCAAGTACATGCAGTCCTCAATTCAACATTAAGTAACATTTAACTTACTTAGATGAAAAAGGTAGTCAATAAAAGTAATAAAAAAAATAATATCAAAATCCTACATTGATATAAGTTTAAAAAAATATAGAACTAAACCAAATTATGAATAATTTAAAGTAAAAATTTATGTAAGTTATCAAATCAAATAGATTTTATGATATGGTATTACCACTAAGAAACTAAATTATAAATAATGAAAATCAGAGTTTATATGATGGTTGAGTACTTAGTTATGCCAAAAGAGTTTCATAAATAAAATTATAATTATCTCTCTATTTTTAAAGAGTTTCACATTTATGTAAATGTTGTTCACTACTTTGGAAATTTAATATTTTTTTAAGTAAATTAGCTAACTCGTTGTCACCAGTTCAATTGGTAGTGCTGCTTAGTATAATAGCGTGAAAATCCATGAATGTGAAGGAACTGTTCTGATGAAAGTTAGTGATATAAAAAAATTGAAAAGAGATGAATGTAATGGTGATTGATGAATAATTATTATGTATGTTTTGATATTAAAATCTGTATGGAGGATTATGCTTAGTTAGCACTTTCCAGAATCTGGGATGGTTCGATGAGTCTGGAATTTTATACTTGCACCTCAGAAGATTATTATGAAAGAATGTTTTTGGTGTTAGGTTAATAGATCAAATTCAGATTGCAAGGATCTGAGATCGAAACAGCAGTAGATACTGACTTCATAATCATTCTCACTATACATGTTAGGTTCGAACTAAGCACACTGCACAAACTCCGAATGTGAGGTGGGTTACGAGTCTGATTTGGTGCTTAGCCGGGTGCTAGAGCATGCGTCTTTATTTGGATGTCTTTTGGGGACGGTCAGTGTTAAGCAGAGTGGTGTAGGAATCCTCTAAGAGATATAAAGTAAATCATTCCGGAACAGGCCTACGCCATATCATTAGGATTGATCTTGCCTCACAACCAAGATTCTCTGACTCGATGCGTGACTTAATATCTGGCAGTAAGAATAAAGGTTAATGTTCAAAACATCGTAAAGCTTAGTTACTGGACGGAGTAGTGACTGATCTTTCATTCGGTTTAAACACACAATACGCTATGAAATGTATAAGTTTAAGGTTCAACAAATTAGAGTTGCAAAAGAATAATTACAGTAATAGTAAATAATATAATTAAATATATGAATAATAAATAATATAATTGAATAATAATTATACAGTAATAAGAAAATTTAAATAAACATGAAAAATGAAAAGATTGAAATAAAATAGGGAGTCTTTGCGTCATGGGCAAACTTTGCGTCAGTGGTTAAATCCAGCTTGTACAAAGTTTGGGGGTCGAACTGTAACGGTGCAGAATAGCCCATTACACTATATGACTAAATAAAATAGTTAACACTACATTATTAAAATAATTTTATATAAAAATGATATTATCGTAATCTAGTATAGATAAATTGCAACAGATCGAATCAGCAAGTAGATATAAAAATATAATTCTCGCTGTCTTATGAAGTAGTTTTGTTACAAATCGACAGAGGGCGCTCTGTTCATTACAGGTTGCTAAGTTACTACCTTTTAAAGATTGTGTTATTAAAATATGTTTTAACAGAGGGCGCTGAACTGTTGGCTCCGATCAATAGTTTAGGACAAAAATAGTAGATGGCGCTTTTGTTAAATGTTGTAATTAAGTTTTGTTATATTTTTATCATTATTGTACTTCATTGATAAAGAATTGATTCCAAAGACATAGTGTTATACTAGGGGAAATATTCCTTATTTGTCTAGCCTTTGTGCTCACGTAGAAATAAGTTTTGAGTCGACGTTATTTTTCTTACCAATATGCGGGTAGATATTTAAATATTTTGTTCGAATAAATTCGAGTGAATACATGGAGTATGCTATAATGTAGCTAAGGATAGTGAGAATAAAATCGAGAGTCGAAATTATCTTGTTTAATTGACTTGTTTTCGAGTTTGGTTGGGAATTTTCCATGCACATAAAAAGTTGTTGACTGCTGACTAAAAATGCACTGGTTATTCAATGATCGGGATGATTGTCTGCTTGAATTTTGTACAGTAAAGTAAGGAAGTGGATTAAAGTGGGTGATCACTGCTGCTACTCGGTGAGTGAGTGGATTTATTTCTAGAACAGTAGTTCTTTATTTAGAGTATTTCTTGACCAGAAAACTCATGTTCTGCTATGTCCTAGGGAAAACCCGTTGGATTTTCGTTTATTGATTTAATTGTGAATAATGGTCTTATTTCTATTTGTTTTAACCTCCGAGTGAGAGGAATGATGATGATTTGTCTAACTAGACTGGAACGGTAGTTTCCTTTACGAGTATTTCTTGACCAGAAAACTCTGTATTCTTCAAAGTCTTGGGGGTGGCCCATAGACATTTCAGCATTGTATTTGCTTATCTACCTACATTATTGAGACCAGAGTTTATAATTACTTCATGAGACAGTAATCTTGCGCTTCAAGGTAGAATTATTTACCTAGCTTATAAAACAAATATGATTCTATGATGTAACATCATTGTACAGCCTTGATTTAGGTTGTGTAAGAAATGAGACTGGAACGGTAGTTTCCTTTACGAGTATTTCTTGACCAGAAAACTCTGTATTCTTCAAAGTCTTGGGGGTGACCCATAGACATTTCAGCATTGTATTTGCTTATCTACCTACATTATTGAGACCAGAGTTTATTATTACTTCATGAGACAGTAATCTTGCGTTTCTAGGTAGAATTATCTACCTAGCTTTATAAAACGAATAGTTTGCTAAATATGATTCTTATAACATTATTGTACAGCTTTGATTTAGGTTGTGTAAGAAACGAGACTGGAAAGGTAGCTTCCTATTACGAGTGTTTCTTGACCAGGAAACTATGTACTCTCCAAAGTCTTAGGGGTGGCCCATAGACATTTCAGCATTGTATTTGCTTACCTACCCTCGTTATTGAGACCAGAGTTTATTATCACTTCATGAACTAATCTTAATATTTAAGGTAGTATTATCTACCTATAAGGTGGCGCTGCAGTTGCACAGTCAACGTCGGCTCCGTTTTAATCTTAAAAATAAAGCATTTACAACCTTGAAATAACTAAATATACGTACTAAGTGCACGCATAAACGTTTTCAAATAGAAATAAATAAAACTGTGACAATAATGTGTGAAACAAAGTGACGATAGTGAAGCTCAGTGATCAATAGCGTAAACAGTGAAATAAAGTACACCAAATACAAAAGTGGGACCCACGACTTAAACAATAACAATCAGAATATAAATACAATATAAATCAGAATTATAGTGCAGAATATAGTGAAAAAGTTGACAAAAACCACTGTCCCATTCAATTAAAAAGAGTGACGGTAGCAAAAAAACAAAAATTAAAACGAACAAAACATGTTTACGCTGCAAAATGTATACTGAACATTGAACCACTAAATTCGTCCTGTGTCATAGTATCACCGATAGCCGAGTGTCAATGCACATCGGCTGACAAGATACAGTCCCCGAGTTCGCATCCCATCGCCGTCTACACTTTTTGGACTCAAAATTTATTCTTGTTCATTGGTGTTTGGTAGAAGCCATCTACATTGGGACGACATTTGGACATTAGAATATATTTGACCGGTACCTAGTACATTGAAGACGGATAAACCAAAAAATACCAAAAACCAACAAATACCTAGCTACTTCAAAAGAGGGCGCTCAACATAAATATGGACGAAATTATGAAGGCAATCGCTGCAATTGGAAAACAACTACAAGAAACTGACAACTAACTCTCAACAAAAATTGATGTTTTAGATGGAAAAATAAGCTTTTTGCAGCCACAAATCGATGAATTAAAAATAAATCAAGACAAGCAAGAGGAACGTTTGGATTATCTTGAAAAAGAAATAAGAATACGAAATTTGGTGTTTTTTTGGAATATCAGAGCAAGAGAAGTCCTATTTGGACTTCTCTTTTTTAACTGGAGAAAATAATAATTCAAATCGTAAACGAAGACCTTCAAGTAGAGTGCAACTTAAATAAAATCCAACACGTAAGGCGCATTGGAAAGAAGGGAGAGAAGCCTAGACCAATCAATGTGGGCTTCACCACATATGGTAAAAAAATCTTAATAATGAAAAATAAGCACAAACTGATCAAAACTGGCTGCTATATAAAAGAAGACTTCCCCCCAAAAATCCTACAAGAACGAAAACAATTACAAGAGCAGGTGAAAAACGAGACGGAAAAAGGAAACAAGGTATTCATCAGCTATAATAAATTAATTGTTCGAGAACCTAATATCACACAAAACAAATTAAGCAATAAAAAATAAACACAAAAAAGAGGAATCTACCGAGCGATACTGGTCCAAGTTCAAGCAACAAGGAGACCAGCAGAGCAGCAAAAAGAACAAAATATATACCGAAAATAGAAACATAACACAATACCTATCATTCCAGACAACAGAACAAAATACAAACACTAACGATCAATAGCAATCAGCGCTGCCTGGAGGATATTCGATAGTAAAGAAAATTATATAAAAAACAGCATCCCAACACGGCTGGTCACCGCGGGAGAGCTAGACCAAAACCCTCCTGCTCGTAAAAAAGCAACAATCCAACCAAATAAACAGAAACAATATATTTTTATATGTACCTACAATGCAAAATCGCTGTCCACCGAAGAAAGAATGATTACATTGAAATATGCATTACAAGACATAAAATACGACATAATAGGTATAGCTGAAATCCGACGAGAAGCATACGATATACAAGAAGACAACGAACACATATTCTGCCATTTTGGAAGAAAAAAAGGACACCTTGGTGTTGGTTTCTTAATTAAGAAAAAATACAAATCAAACTTTACAAGTTTTCGAGGTCTATCTGATCGAGTCGCAATTTTGAACCTGAAATTCAATCAAGATACACTATCTTCAAGTACACGCACCAACGTCAGAATCAAGCGAAGAAGATATAGACCTATTTTATGATACACTCAACAAAGCTCGAGATATTTCAGAAAAAAAAACAAATCATAAAGGGCGACTTCAACGCGAAGATAGGAATACCAAATCATGAAGAAACAAAAACTGGACTATTTGGACATTATGGGCTAGGAACACGCAATGCCAGAGGCCAAAGATTAATAGAATTTGCAATGGAAAACAGACTCTACATATCGAACACATTTTTAAAAAGAAAACCCAGTCAAAGATGGACATGGGTCTCGCCAGACAAAACAATAAAAAACGAAATAGATTATATTCTTTCCCCAAATCATAAATGGTTCAGTAATATCGAAGTGTTAAACACAATATACCCTTCCGACCAGGGCTTTTCCTTGTAAGAGGAACATTCACAATAGAAAAAACCAGGACAAATCGAACAATGTACAAACCAACAATACCAAGGCTTCTAGAGGCAGAAGAAGAAAAAATAATTTACATACAAAATCTTGAACAAAGAAAGGAAGAAATACTAAAACACGAAGAAGACGACATTCAAACTTTCTACGATAAAATAAAGCAAATGGTTCTAGATAGTATTCCAAGAAAAGAAGAACATACAAAAAGGAAATGCATACTATCAGAAAAATCAAGAACCCTTTTAAGAAAAAGGCACGACCTACAGAATAAAAAACCACTTTTGAAAGAAGACAAGTTGGAATTAAGCATACTATATAAGAAAACAAACAAGCAAATTAAATTAGACTATAAAAACCATCGATACAAAATATTAGAAAAACACCTAAATGCTTCCGGGAGTCTGAAACGAGCACAAACAGAACTCTACACAAAAAAACATTGGATCCCGAAATTAAAAAAAGAACATTCGTATAAGGAAACTAGAAGCGAAATTCTCGCCATCGCCACAGACTTCTACGGCACCCTTTACAAGTCAAAATCCACTGAAATAAATCCAACAACGGAATCACTAAACGAAGACACAACTGAAAATTCTACTTCAAATTTTGACCAGAAGGAAATCGAACTTCTTTTAAAAAAACTTAAAACTCGAAAAAGCCCAGGAGCAGACGGAATAACAAATGACATGCTTAAAGCCTCTAAAAAATCACTTCTTGCTCCAATGACAATACTTTTCAACAAGATTCTAAGGAAAAAGGCGATTCCAAGACAATGGGTAGAATCGGACATAGTTATACTATATAAGAAAGGAGATCCCGCAGACATCGCAAACTATCGTCCAATAAGCCTTATGGCAAGCCTTTATAAAATATTTTCACAAGGCTTGCAATGTAGACTAACGCCAAAAGTAGAAAACTTTCTCTATGTAGAACAAGCCGGTTTCCGTCGAAGCTTCAGCACAATAGACCACATACACACCATAGAGCAAATTATCGAAAAATACCAGGAATTCAGAAGACCACTATATCTTGCTTTTATTGATTTTAAAAAAGCGTTCGATTCTATAGAACATACAGCTATTTGGAACGCCTTAAAACAAGCAAACGTTAACGAAACGTTTATATAGAAATAATAAAAAATATATACGCCAATTGTAAAAGTAGAGTAAAACTTGATAAAACCGGAAACTTCATAAAAATAGGAAGAGGAGTGAGACAAGGAGATCCACTTTCTACAACTCTATTTATAACTGTGCTCCACTCAATTATAAAAAAGCTTACCTGGGAAAACGAAGGAATAAAAATAAATGAGAAAAATTTAACATACCTAGCCTTTGCAGACGACATAGTTTTACTCGCGGAAGACGTGCAAAAGCTCCAATATATGCTAACGACTTTACAAAATGCGAGCAAAAAAAGTGGACTGGAAATGAACCTACAAAAAACACAAGCAATGACAAACAGCGTACAGATAAACTTACTTATAGAAGACACACAACTTGAATATGTGACAGAGTACATATACTTGGGCAAACAGGTTTCTTTCAAGCCTACCAACAATATCGAAGAAATAGAAAGGAGAATATCAAAAATTGGAAGAAATTCTGAAGCATGAAAGAAGTGTTAAAAGGTCCACTGCCCCTAAGCTTAAAGAAAATAGTAGTTGACTCTTGTCTTCTTCCCACACTTACGTACAGCAGTCAGACGTGGACATTCACAAGAGAAGTCAAAAATAAAATCACCAAATGCCAAAGAGCCATAGAACGAAATATAATGAAAAAAAGGTTGCTCGATAAAATACGCCACACGGAAATAAGATCCAAAACCAAATTCATAGACACTCTAGAGCACGCACTAAAAATGAAGTGGCAATGGGCAGGACACGTAGCCAGAATGGATAAAAAAAAGATGGGCCACCGTAATCACCACCTGGAAAGGACCAAAAGGAAAAAGAAAAATCGGTAGACCACAAGCAAGATGGACCGACGAAATAAACAGATTCCTAAAACTAGAAGACTGGACGAAAGTGGCAACAGACAGAGACCGCTGGAAAGAACTGGAGGAGGCCTTAACCCGAGAGGGGTCCTAACTATAAATTAATTCATAAAAAATAAAAATAAATGGAAATAATAACAATTAGTCAATTATTAAATAAATTAATTAAAACATAAATTATCTAGATAAATTGCATGAATTGTAAAATAATATTAATTAAGTTATGGAATAAATAGGCTTTTTTATTTTATTTTATTTTATCTACCTAGCTTAAAGAGCATTTCTTGACCAGAAAACTCCTATAAAGTCTTGGGGGTGGCCCGTGGACATTTCAGCATTGTATCTGCTTATTAAACTACGTTATTGAGACCAGAGTTTATTATTACTTCGTGAGTTAGTAATCTAAAATTTTAAGGTAATTATCTACCTAGCTTATAATACAAAGTTTCGCTAGCTGAATTGAAGGTAGCTTTATCGTATGGGGGGGTCATATCGCCGCGTTGTAGTGAGTTATGTCACAGTACTATTAGAGTAGTTTATTTGAATAGTATTAAAATTAGAGTCTGCTCTTTCCTAACTAAAGGAAATTGCTGATTCAAACTTACCTAGGATATGAATAGGCTAAGTAGGAAGAGATTTTATATGATGGGCTTTTTTCTATTTATAGAGAATTGCCTATCCGACGGTAACATGAGGGATTGTATGAGAGAGATTGTTTTGCATATATAACTAACGTAAAGTAAGATCCCTTGAATGTTAGAGAAGTAAGGCCAAGCAGATTTTGATAAAAGATTATTTCCTCTAGTCCCTAGCAGACAGAAAAGTAAATTCATTAATCGTCCCCTATTATAGTTACGGTACTATGTACCTACTCTACTATACAAGACTGCGGAGGAGGATGTCCAGCCTGGTAGCCGAAATCCACTATTTAGCGCGGTGGTGGGGCGCTAAATCAAAGCCGCAATTAGATTATGTATGAAAGACTCCAGATTATTAGACAAATCGGTAGGTAATTAGTTATTATAGTAAATATCATATAGCTACTATATTTGTGAGATTTAACCTTTTATATATATAAAATATAGGTATATAGATTTAACTTATGATTTGTTTATGTGGTAACGACCATCTTATTATGTACTAGTTAGGCACTGTTCGCTTCTAATTCCTTAAAAGAACTAGAGTTATTATGGTTTTCATGATTTTAGGATCCTACAATCACTAGACGTTTCACGTGGTCACTTTTTATGTTATATAGTAGAGTTATTTACAATTTAGTATGCCGTGTACTCGATATTTAGATCCTTCACAAGTCGCATAGTTAGTTTTAGTATAATTAGCACTATTTAGCGCGGATATAGGGGAGTTACAATATGGGGATGCCGTGACAAGGGTAGGTTATAGTATATAAGGTTAAGGATAGGTTATGCTTAGTTAAAAGTTAAGTTAAATTTAGTTAGTATTAGTATTTTTATTAGTGTATTAGTTTATTTGGGGGGGAGTTACAATATGGGAATGCCGTGACAAGGATAGGTGGGTTAGGTTATGCTTAGGTTAAAGTTAGTTAGTATTAGTTAAGTCGGGGGGGAGTTACAGCATATTGTGAAATTCAGACTACTCCAAAGGAATCCGATATTGCAAAACGATCATTATACACAGTATGAACGTCCAAAATAACTTGAAACCTAGAATGTATAGGAACCTTCCAGTGCATGTCTCATCTTCAGCTGGTGTAAGATTTGTAGTGTACGCTAAGTAGGTAGTCCTATTGTCAAAGTTAGCAACGCCACTCCGAACGTAAAACCTGAACGTTTTTATCAGGTAAAAATTTCAATAAAATAATTTTTGTAGTTTTTTACCAACTTAAAAAAAAGGAGGAAGTTCTTAATTCGACTGTATCTTTTCTTTTATCGTGTGTGTTTGAATATCTTCGCCAATTGTAAACTGACTTTATTTATTCTTTTTTTGAATCCTGGATAACTATCTTCTGAGAATTACAACCTGGGCGTTTTCAAATCCAAAGTAAAAAGCTCCTTTGTTGATAAGTGCTTATTGAGTTATTTATTTACAGCGTTGCTTTATATGAGACAAATCGGGTCAAATGCGAATAATTAGTCGGCAGGGATGGCAATCGCGAATGAAGTCGCGGGTACAGCTAGTATTCTAATAAGAATGTAACATGTCAACTTCTGTACATTAAATATATTTTTTGGAGGGTACTCTTAAATCGATACTGAATCCAAAAATGTATTTTTTTTTTTAATTTTTGTCTGTCTGTCTGTATCTGGAACGCGCATCACGCCGAAACTTCTGAATAAATTCAAATGAAACTTGGCATGATTTGAGTTTATACTACGGAGCAGCACATAGGATACTTTTTATCCCGAAATTCAGCACGATGATGAAAGTCAAAATGTGGCCTTGGTTGAAATTCATTAAAGCGTAGTCCGATTTCATTCATTTTTTTTTTAGAAAGGAGGTACTTCAAAGATTTTTATAAATGCGTTGTTTAAACAAAAAACAAACACGCTCACGACTATCTTCCCAATGGTGGACATCCTCAGATACATACGCAGTGATAGATCTTTCAGGATACCAAGTAGGAGGTGTTAATTATTCACGAATTAACGATTGATAGTCAGAGGCACGTCCAAACGACCTCTGTGGCGCTGTAGGCGAAGGCTCGCCTGAGACGCATAAGGTTGCGGGTTCGATTCCCGCCACGGGACAAATGTTTGTATCTGCGAATATTTGTCTCAGGTCTGGGTGTTTTCTATGTATTTACAAAAAAATGTATATAAGTAGTAATCAACCACGTAGTTCTCATAACACAAGGTCTGTTTACTTTGGGGCTAGATGATGCTGTGTGAAAATGTCCAGCATTAATTATTTTATTTAATAGAAAGAAGGTACTTTAAAGAATGTCCCGTAAATATTTCAAGGTCATCGGTTTTGGAATTCAGAAAATACAGACTTTACAACCCTCAGTATTGTCCAGATAACTTGAAACCCGGAATAACTTGACAACCTCTGTGGTGCAGTGGGCTGAGACGCAAAAGGTTGCGCGTTCTATTCCCGCCGCGAGACAAATGTTTGTATTTCTGCAAAAAATTGTCTAGGGTCTAGGTGTTTTATATGTATAATATGTATGTATTTACAAAAAAATATAGATATAAGTAGTATATCAGTCAAATAGTTCCCATAATACAAGCTCGGCTTAGTTTAGGGCTAGATTGACGCAGATCCATAAATGTTTTTTTTTTTTTTGTCTTTTTGTCTGTCTGTCTGTCTGTATCGGGAACGCATCATGCCGAAAATACTGAATAAATTCAAATGAAACTTGGCATGATTTGAGTTTATACTACGGAGTAGGACTTTTTATACCGAAATTCAGCACGGTCCGTTGGGGGAGGGGATGAAAGTCAAAATGTGTACTTGGTGGTAAATGGTGGATATCCTCAGATACATACTCAGTGAGTAGATCTTTGAGGATACCAAGTAGGGGGTGTTAATTCTTCACAAATTAATAGTTAATAGTCAGAGGCACGTCCAAACATTACATTTGGTACATGCCCGCGATTTGCAAGTTAGCATTCTACGTGCAAGGTTGCAAGCCCATGTTTTCGAATTTTTGGTTCTAGGGCATGCCGGTTTCCTCACGATGTTTTCCTTCACGGTTTTGAGCACGTAGTAATGCACACATAAATTTTTCGAGTGGAAAAAACCTTTGGTGCACGACCGGGTTCGAACCCACGACCTCTGGATCAGAAGTTGGGGTATCGCCCACTAGGGCAACACGGCTTTGAGTCCGATTTCATTTATTATTTTTTTGTTAGAAAGGAAGTACTTTAAAGATTGTCCCGTAAATATTTCAAGGTCATCGGTTTTGTCGTTCACAAAATGCAGACATTACAACCCTCAGTATTAGGTCCAAATAACTTGAAACCCCGAATGTACAATTTCTACCCCTAAGGGAGTGCAAAGAGCTGAAAATATTTGTATGAAAAAGCGTATTCATTGAAACATCACATAAATATTATTCAATCCAAATGATAAAAGTTTTATATAATTATTTAAAAGAGATGTCTAAGTTTGTATAAAACTCTACGTTATGTTTCTGAATGGCGGATCAACTACAGCCTAAACCATACATCTAACACAGAGGCATAAGTATATTTCTTTTATGGTGTAGGGGTGCACTAAGGCAGGAATTTGGAAATTTCTACCGTAAGGGGGTGAAAAGAGCTGAAAACCTTTGTATGAAAAATGGTATTCCTTGAACTTACAAACATGAAACAACGCAATTTTTTTTCAATTAAAACGATAAAAGACTATTAATAATTTATCAAACTTACCTCTCAAAGGGTGCGTAAGAGTGTGTACAAGTTTGTATACAACGCTTACGTTTGTGACTGGTGGATCAACGCACAGCCTAAACCGTAAGTCCTAGAAGCATGGAACTTGAAGGTTATATTTCTTTTATTATGTAGAGGTGCACTAAGAAAGGAATTTGGAAGATTCTAACCCTAAGAGGGTGAAAAGGGCTGAAAACATATGTATGACAAATCGTATTTTTTGATCGTACAAACTTGAAACTTCACACAAATATTCTTCAATAGAAATGATAAAAGTTTTATATAATTATTTCCTCAACCTACTTCTCAAAGGGGATGTGAGAGGGTGTTTTAAAGTTTGTATGGGAACTTTTTAACGAAAGGTCCAATTTGCTTGAAACTCTGTATAAATATTATTCAATACAGATGATAAAAGACAAATACATGTATTTTCCATACGACCAATCAAAGGGGGTAGGATATTTTATTAAGTATATATAATAAATGTTTAACGCTTAGTGTGATTTGCTGTAAACTTCGTTTGGATACTTCAAATACAAAAGAACTGAATACGTATCAGGGTATTAAAAAAAGCCGTTAAGGGTGCAAGGCATGCAATGATTTTTGATGCAGCTATCAATAACCTACCCTACGCGAGTAAAACCGTAGGAATAGGCTAGTATAAGACAAACCTTCAAAACAAAACAAAGAGAAACCATAGTTCTTTTTTTTTGTTTGCATCTGCAAATATTTGTCTCGGGTTCTGGGTGTTTTCTATGTATAATATGAATGTATTTACAAAAAAAAAAGTTAATAAGTAGTATATCAGTCATGTAGTTCCCATAACACAAGCTTTGCTTACTTTGGGGCTAGATGATGCTGCGTAAAATATCCAGCATTATTTATTATCTTACCACATCCTAATTTAATTGTACGATTTACAATACATGATGGTTTTAGTTAGGTTCTGGTTTCTTATAGAAGAAGCGTGGTTAAATCTTTGGCATGCATTCCTATCTTATACAGGTTCGATGTTTATGTACACCATACATAATGTACTGAAGTGATAAATCCTCGTGGTAGGTAGGCAAGTACATATTCATAAATACAGAACGAGTTAATTATTAGAGGTTTTTAATTTTGTATCAGGGGCCATAGATCAGGAATATTACTTAATGGCTCTCGAAAAACCTCCCCCTTAGGGTTTAACCGTATCTAGAGAAGGATTTCCTACCTTTTATACCTACCTATTGCTTTATAATAGCATACTACTTGATTAAAATACTGTTCCATTTTTGGATTTGCGCGATACTTGCTTCATGAGTCATGTTTTATCTATAATTTTCACGTACGAGGACAAATATTTGTTTTACTCATCCGTGATATGCATTTTGTGCATGTCTATGTTTCAAACCCGGACGTAAAGTAAAACTGTATAAAATGTTGTCACGCCAATACTTATAAACTGAGCAGAGTTTATTTTTTCCTCTGATGAATTTAAAATTATATATATCAGAAAAAGACAAAGCTGTGTTTACTTAATCAACTGTTAAATAACCTTTATAATTTAGGCCCTATAAAAAGCATAGCATCATAAAAAATAAACTGTACAACTGTAAATGTCAGAGGGAACTTCATCTAAAGTGAGTTAAGGTTATGTTAAATTAGTCACTAGTTCTAAAATACACAAGCGGGTTACAGGCGTAATTATTATTTAATGTTCTCAATAACTGACTCGCAGTTTATGCGAATATTAAGTACAGGTAGTTGAGAAGTAACTGTTAAACAGTTTCACAAGCTACAATTACTTAAATTAGCATCGTTACTGAAAATAGTGCATTGATGGCTTGGAAAATTATTTAAATAAATGAATTTAAAATATACTTTTGTTCTTTAACTTGAACTTGAGTTAATCTATTTCACTCGGATTTGTATAGTATGGAGTACCTCAACATTGGAAGATGTGTTCTCAGCGAGTTGTTCAACATCCTCTTTCTTGACGTCCGGGTCATGGCCAAGGTACCAAGAAATGTCAGGGTGACCCAAAGCAGTGTGATATGGCGTTGTTGTAGTCAGGGGCGGCACTGGAACCAACGAACCGCGCTTTCCGCGATAACCACCTAAAATATACATTGTTCATGACGCGCGCATGGGGTTTCGTCATGCGAAACAGCACTTACCTTTGGAGGTGCTTTCAAACTTTGCGTACTAACCTTTTATTTCTGACTAAATCGACAACCTGTTTGTTTGATGCAACTAACTTCAAACACATTTGGCATCTGTTTTACGTGTGTGGCAGCGTATGATAGATTCTATACCAGAAGTGTCTTATTTGGCGTTAATATACACTATATTGCTAATCCAGCCGATGCCAGAAAAAAAATCGATGGTTTTAATTTCAGTAGAGATCAAACAAAAAAAAACATATGCAGAAAAATACGTATTGTTGTAGTTTAAGTAAAAAAAGTCTATGTGATTAGATTTAAATTATGGACGTATTCAATGACAAAATATGATAGTGTTGTTCAATTGTCTGCGTAACGATTTCTGCAGATTTGTTATTATTTTGGTTCAGGAATCGTTGGTTGCCCAACAGATTGTCGACTTGTGAAAAATCAAATGTTTACGTTTTGGAAACATACATAACAAAACAAATAAAAAAAAACTGAAAAAATCTAGACGATGGCATTATGTTGCCGGCTCAAATTGTGTTAGTAGGATAGCCTAACGTTCAACGAATTGAAACGAACAAAAACATAGTTGTGCAATGTTCAGTGGTTTAAATAACAGTCCCGAAATATAGAGTTTGCGAAGATATAAATTGCTCATAGAGTAGGCATGCTTTAGTAGTCAATACTTTTCGAATAGACAAAAGTAACTAGTATTATTAATTTCTTCAAAAAAAACGTCAAACTCGATTAACAATGTAAATATTTAGTGTTTCGTTCGATACATTTACTTTACAAAATTATCAATTATCAATTTATAAAGCAGATAAATTTTGATATCAAGATAAATATTTTTTTAAAAAAACATTAAATGGAGTCTAGTCAGTTTTGATGACAGACACCGACAACAGGATTACCATAAATACACGTGTCACAACACTTCGTTCGTTTGTGTCGCTTTGGTTTCGTTTGTTTTTTAACACCGAGGCTGTAATTTAGAAACTAAAGACACCAAACGCAACACGGATCCAAAAAGTACCTAGGACATCACTAATTTTATCTACATCACGAGACGTTACGTTCATAATCAAAAGCTTGGGGATTGAAATAACTTACTAAAAAAAACCTTTCAGATTATTAATAGAGAACTCAGCTGTACACTTGTCAGCATATGTTTGTTTTTAAATTTTAATTATGGGTATCGATTTTTCTATTCTCTTCGATGATCTTAAAAACACTCGTGACAAAATAGTAGATTGTGTCACAAGGGACCAAAATAATGTATTGAGGGCGAGAGCGATTGTTTGAATCCAGAGCGAAGCGAAGGATTCTAAAGATGAATCCCGAGCGTAGAGAGGGATTCTAGAGTAGAATCCTAGCGTAGTGAGGGATTCAAAGTACGTCGCTCGAGGTTAAATAATTTTGGTACCATGTGGCACACTCTGCTTTTCATCCCCCTCTATGAGTAAATAAATAAGAGACGCTTTTAGTAGTGAATAATATTTACATTACTAAATAGCAAATTTTATATTCATAAATACCTTTGCTTTTTGTTAATTTTTCCATGTAATTAAATTTTCACAGGCTTTTAGATATTTTTCTCTTGATTTATTTGGTAGTTAATTGTTTATGACAGTTTCTGCTTTACTTTTACAATTTCTGGTGTTAATATTCCACTTTCACTACTAAAACTCACTTTTATTCAATTTGTTGGAATCAAATTAAAATTGTCTGTAATTTTTTTGTAAAAAGTAATAAAAAAACCAATAAGAAGTTCCCGTGGTTTTTTTTTAATTTAGGAGACCAATGACGCATTGTTAGGTGCGCTTTTTTAATTACCAGCCAGGACTATATCGAAGCAAATTGCGTCTAAACTTTTTAATTAAATAGTGTTCCACATTTAAAAGTCAATTCGTCATTGTTAGTAAGTGCGCCGGAATGACCCATTTTGCGCGCACTTTACGAGTAACAATACGTCGTTTTTCGAAAAGCTGGGATGAAATAGCAGATTGTGTCACAAGGGACCAAAATAATGTATTGAGGGCGAGAGCGATTGTTTGAATACAGAGCGAAGCGAAGGATTCTAGAGTAGAATCCTAAGCGTAGTGAGCGATTCAAAGTACGTCGCTTGAGGTTAAATAATTTTGGTACTGTGTGGCACACTCTGCTTTTCATCCCCCTCTATGAGAAAAATAAATAAGAGATGCTTTTAGTAGTGACGAATATTTACATTACCAAATTACAAATTTATATGAATAAAAACCTTTGCTCTTTGTTAATTTTTCCATGTTATTAAATTTTCATAGGCTTTGAGATATTTTTCTATTGATTTGTTTGGTAGTTAATTGTTTATGACAGTTTCTGCGTTTACTTTTACAATTTCTGGTGTTAATATTCCACTTTCACTACTAAAACTCATATTTTATTCAATTTGTTAGAACCAAATTAAAATTGTCTGTTAGTTTTTGGTAAAAGGTAATAAAAAAACCAATAAGAAGTTCCCGTGGTTTTTTTTTAATTTAGGAGACCAATGACGCATTGATAGGTGCGCTTTTTTTATTACCAGCCAGGACTTTATCGAAGCAAATTGCGTTTAAACTTTTTAATGAAATAGTGTTCCGAATTAAAGTACGTCGCTCGAGGTTAAATAATTTTGATACCGTGTGGCACACTCTGCTTTTCATCTTCCTCTATGAGAAGAATAAATAAGAGATGCTTTTAGTAGTGACGAATATTTACATAACCAAATTATAAATTTATATTACTAATAACCTTTGCTCTTTTCTTATTTTTCCATGTTATTAAATTTTCATAGGCTTTTAGATATTTTTCTCTTGATTTGTTTGGTAGTTAATTGTTTATGACAGTTTCTGCGTTTACTTTTACAATTTCTGGAGTTAATATTCCACTTTGACTACTAAAACTCATCTTTTATTCAATTTGCTGGAATCAAATTAAAATTGTCTGTAATTTTTGGTAAAAAGTAATAAAAAACCAATAAGAAGTTCCCGTGGTTTTTTTTTATTTAGGAGACCAATGACGCATTGTTAGGTGCGCTTTTTTTTTACCAGCCAGGACTATATCGAAGCAAATTGCGTTCAAACTTTTTAATGAAATAGTGATCCAAATTCAAAATTGAATTCGTCATTGTTAGTAAGTGCGCCGGAACGACTCATTTTGCGCGCACTTATCGAGGAACAAAACGTCGTTTTTCGAATAGATGGGATGAAATAGCAGATTGTGTCACAAGGGACCAATATAATGTATTGAAGGCAAGAGCGATTGTTTGAATCCTAAGCGTAGCGAGTGATTCAAAGTACATCGCTCGAGGTTAAATAATTTTGGTACCGTGTGGCACACTCTGCTTTTCATCCCCCTCTATGAGAAAAATAAATAAGAGATGATTTCAGTAGTGAGGAATATTTACATAACCAAATTACAAATTTATATTAATAAAAACCTTTGCTCTTTGTTAATTTGTCCATGCTATTAAATTTTCATAGGCTTTTAGATATTTTTCTCTTGATTTGTTTGCTAGTTAATTGTTTATGACAGTTTCTGCGTTTACTTTTACATTTTCTGGTGTTAATATTCCACTTTCACTACTAAAACTCATCTTTTATTCAATTTGTTAGAACCAAATTAAAATTGTCTGTAATTTTTTGGTAAAAAGTAATAAAAAAACCAATCAGAAGTTCCCGTGGTTTTTTTTTAATTTAGGAGACCAATGACGCATTGTTAGGTGCGCTTTTTTTATTACCAGCCAGGACTATATCGAAGCAAATTGCGTCTAAACTTTTTAATAAAATAGTGTTCCAAATTCAAAAGTCAATTCGTCATTGTTAGTAAGTGCACCGGAATGACCCATTTTGCGCGCACTTAACGAGTAACAATACGTTGTTATTCGAATAGCTGGGATGAAATAGCAGATTGTGTCACAAGGGACCAAAATAATGTATTGAGGGCGAGAGCGATTGTTTGAATACAGAGCGAAGCGAAGGATTCTAGAGTAGAATCCTAAGCGTGGTGAGCGAATCAAAGTACGTCGCTCGAGGTTAAATAATTTTGATACCGTGTGGCACACTCTGCTTTTCATCCCCCTCTATGAGAAGAATAAATAAGAGACGCTTTCAGTAGTGACGAATATTTACATAATCAAATTACAAATTTATATTAATAAAAACCTTTGCTCTTTGTTATTAAATTTTCATAGGCTTTTAGATATTTTTCTCTTGATTTGTTTGGTAGTTAATTGTTAATGACAGTTTCTGCGTTTACTTTTACAATTTCTGGTGTTAATATTCCACTTTCACTACTAAAACTCATCTTTTATTAAATTTGTTGGAATCATATTAAAATTGTCTGTAACTTTTTGGTAAAAAGTAATAAAAAAACCAATAAGAACTTCCCGTGGTTTTTTTTTAATTTAGGAGACCAATGACGCATTGATAGGTGCGCTTTTTTTATTACCAGCCAGGACTATATCGAAGCAAATTGCGTCTAAACTTTTTAATAAAATAGTGTTCCAAATTCAAAAGTCAATTCGTCATTGTTAGTAAGTGCGCCGGAATGACCCATTTTGCGCGCACTTAACGAGTAACAATACGTCGTTATTCGAATAGCTGGGATGAAATAGCAGATTGAATCACAAGGGACCAAAATAATGTATTGAAGGCGAGAGCGATTGTTTGAATACAGAGCGAAGCGAAGGATTCTGGAGTAGAATACTAAGCGTGGTGAGCGAATCAAAGTACGTCGCTCGAGGTTAAATAATTTTGTTACCGTGTGGCACACTCTGCTTTTCATCCCCCTCTATGAGAAGAATAAATAAGAGATGCTTTTAGTAGTGACGAATATTTACATAACCAAATTACAAATTTATATTAATAAAAACCTTTGCTCTTTGTTAATTTTTCCATGTTATTAAATTTTCATAGGCTTTTAGACATTTTTCTCTTGATTTGTTTGGTAGTTAATTGTTTATGACAGTTTCTGCGTTTACTTTTACAATTTCTAGTGTTAATATTCCACTTTCACTACTAAAACTCATCTTTTATTCAATTTGTTGGAATCAAATTAAAATTGTCTGTAACTTTTTGGTTAAAAGTAATAAAAAAAACAATAAAAAGTTCCCGTGGTTATTTTTTTAATTTAGGAGACCAATGACGCATTGATAGGTGCGCTTTTTTTTTATTACCAGCCAGGAATATATCGAAGCAAATTGCGTTCAAAATTTTTAATGAAATAGTGTTCCAAATTTAAAAGTGAATTCGTCATTGTTAGTAAGTGCGCCGGAACGACCCATTATTTGTTCCGATACAATATCCGGAATCCATCTTGAGTCAAGCACCTGTCTTTTTATCGTTTTTCGACTTCCGGCGCCACCATCGTCAACATTTCGATGAGTCGCAAGGTAACGTCCGGAATGACGTAAAGCCTTTACTTCATTATAGCGTCGTCTTTCGTAGCATCAACACGTCTTAGCAAATATTAGTCTGATTTATTTTCAGTTAATTTAAGTTATTATTTAATTCTCTCTTCGTTATGGAGAACGAAACCGAAAATATAGAAGAAGGAAATTGTGATAATGTAGAGCAACAAAGTGATTATTCTAACGAGCACATGTCACTAATGAGAAGTCGTTCTCCAAGTTCGAGCAGTGAATCGTCGCAGGATTCGTCGTCGGATAGAAGGAAATTGAAGCGGTCTAAGCATGTAAGTGATTTAAAATTTGAATTTCTGTCGCAACAAGTTGCTTTTTTGGCTATTTTGATTTCGCAAAGATGTGAGCCCCAACCTCAAGCGAGTGCGGCACGTGTGCCTGAGGTAGTTGACGAGTCCACAAACGATACAACTGATGACTTTGGCTTGCGCCCACCACCAGGCACGGACGATGCGAATAAGCTCCATGTAAATGATGAATTGAGGCGTTTTCAAGCTGGCTCTAATGAAGACCGTTTATACCTATTAGAGAGAACTTATGCAGCATTATCTAATGCTATTTTGGTACAGAAAGAGGAATTACGTTCGAACTTGCAGAGTTTGGTAGACTGGTCCAATGATAAGGGCACACCACTTTCGCCGAAGTCGCTTTTTGATAAAATTGAACAAGTGTTTAGTATATTCAAAAGTGACCGATGATATATTACAAATATCTTGCGGCAGGCGAACTGATTGCATTAGCATGCGAAGAGAAGCATTACTTAAACAAATTATCAATATGGAGCACGAGGATTATCAATACGGAGCCTTGCAAAAAAAAAAAAGTGCGGAACATTTGTTTGACGGCGACTTGCTTGCTGCCTACCTACAGAAAATTGGGGGGGGCGAAAAACTAACAGCTTGCTTTCAGCAGACACAGCAGGCAGTATCAGCTACAGCTACCGGACAAAGGTGAGCTTACACGTACGATAAATCGAAGCCATCGACAAGCAAGCAAACAAACGATAATTTTCGAAGAAACGCTTCAACCTCTAAAGATAAGCTCGACGAGCAGTAGTGGCAGCAAATCATTCAATTCCAAGACCAAGCAACGCTTTTCAAAAGGTAAGAAACCAAGATCTCGTTCACCGAATAGAAATAATAACGCATGACTCGCAATTATTTCAGGGCGGCTGTCTAAAGCAATATTTACATGTATGGGAAAATTTGGGGGCTCCCGATCTTATATGCAAGCTTCTGAGGGGAGTTCGTATCCCATTTGTAATGAAGCCGCCCCAGATATATCGATATACATTTTTTCTAGTATCGAAAACAGACAGATCGTTTCAAGGGTTTCAACTTTTCAGTCACTTTCGAATACCAAGTTTTTTACAGAACGAAGATTGGATGGTGAAGGTGGATCTGAGCCGATTGTTAATTGCCACCTGCCAATGGCCAAGGAGCACCACAAGTTCCTGAGGCTCAGCTACAATGGCAGTCTTCTCCAAATGACCTGCCTAGCCTACGGCCTATCATCAGCACCCCGAACGTTCACCTCTCTCACGAACTGGATAGCCGAATACCTGAGGAACTGCAACATCAGGTGCGTGGTATATCTCGACGATTTTTTGTTGGTGAATCAATCCTGCCAGGTTTTACGCGAAGACATAGCATTCATGATGAACCTAATGAGACAACTCGGCTGGTCTATCAATATGGACAAATCTGTACTTGTTCCGACTCAGCGCCTAGAATTTCTGGGCGTCACTTGGGACACCATACTCAACACCAAGTCCCTGTCAGAACCGAAGTGCCATACGCTACGCAGAACACTTCTCAGTCAGATGTCCAGAGGTAGTTGGTCCCTCAGACAGGCCTAGTCCCTTCTGGGGAGACTCAACGTTGCCTCCAATTTCACAGTTGACACCTTCCCAAAAAGCATCCCTACAAACAGGTGAAATTGCCGGAACCTATCTTTACCGAAATGAGGTGGTGGATAATAGCAGCGCAGGGTTCACTTCCGATACATACAGATCCGATCTCACACCTGCTTACTACGGATGCATCGGACATCGGCTGGGGCGCTCAACTGGGAGACGCGAAATTGTCTGGTCAGTGGACAGAACGACAACTCTCCTGGCATGTAAACCTCAAAGAGCTGTATGCGGTCTATGCAGCAATCCAACAAGAGCACAGGCAGCTGCAGAATGCGCACATCTTCTTGCAAACAGACAACCGCACAGTCGTAGCTTATATTAAAAAGGAAGGTGAAACCAAATCAAAGAAACTTCTAGATCTGACACGCAAATTGTTGACAATTTTAGATCAATCAGATGTTCATCTGACGGCACAGTACCTCCTAGGACGATTCAACTGCGAGGTAGATGCCGTATCACGAGGCAAAGTCTGCCCAGAATGGCACCTAATGTCTGCAGCAACGAGGGACATATTCGAGATGTGGGGCACGCCACAAGTAGACCTATTCGCTTCGAGGACAGCTCATGTAGTAACGAGATATGTAACGTTGGACACGCAGGACCAAAGAGCGCAATTTCACAACGCGTTCCTTCGCGCATGGGACTATTCCCTCCACCAAATCTTATACCCCAGGTGTTTTCGCAGCTGAACACGGCGAAATGTCAGTACATCTTGATCGCTCCGAAGTGGAAAAAGGTGTTTTGGCGGGCAGACCTTCAAGCCCGGGCCCTTCAAGAACCTTACAGCATTCCGAACCTTCCACAAGTTCTGGTCGACACGAGAACAGGAATTCACCCACCAGAGATTCAAAATATTCATTTGGAAGCATGGCTAATTTTGGGTGGACAAACGAAATCAAAGATTGGTCGATAGAAGAAACTATTATTTTCTATTACCCTATTATTTGTCAAGTTGGCGAAAATCCACTATAAATACCTATAGACCTGCTTGGAATAAATGGAAAACTTGGTGCGTATCTCAGAATATTTCTTACAAGAATCCAGGCCCAGAGCAAATAGCTCGTTACCTGGCCTATCTGCACAGCAGCGAAGGTTTGGCTTATCGGACAATTTTGGTCCACAAATCTGTTATTGCTACTTTTACCCATTTATCAGGAAATATTGATTTGTCGTCAAACTTTTTTATCAAACATATTCTTAAAGCTATTTCAGTGGCAAGAGACAAGAAAATAAAACCACCTATTTGGAATGCAAAAAGTGTACTAGAATATTTAGAGAATAATTCGCCAGATGAAAGTAATTTATATCAAGTATCTCGACGTTCCGCGATATTACTGTTGCTAGCGTCAGAACGAAGAGTGCACGACCTCACACTGCTGGGAATCGATGCAGACAGATACATTGACGAAGGTAATGCGATAATACTTTTTCCTTGTTTTGGATCGAAAACAGATAACATTCATCGCAGGCAATCTGTATGGAGACTAAAGGTGCATCCGAATAAAAACCTTGACTGTGTATATTGGACTCGGCAGTTAATCAGCATTTCACAAGATCGTCGGAAATCAGGTACTTTATTATCAGAGCTTTTCAACTGCCAGAAGACAACCTAAGCCTGCTTCCAGAACAGTGATCGGTGACTGGATCAACTCCGTACTCAATGATGCAGGTGTGGAAGCCCCACCAGGCTCTGTGCACTCTGCCGTAGCGTCTCTAAATTGGCTAGAAAATCAATTTCCAATTGATCAAATTCATAAAACAGGAAATTGGAGACAAGAGCATACTTTTAGGACATATTACCAAAAATAAATAATTAATCAATCGAGTTATAATGATTTTACCAATTCAGTTTCTTTGTCAATTTTTTTTGAACCAGTGCGGTAACAGTTTTGATTATGATTGCATTGTTTACGATTATGGTTGTATAATTTTATACAGAAAACATGATTTTTCTTAAATAGGTAGTTTTTTATTTTATTTACATAACACATTATAGCGTCATTGTAACAACCAGGAGTCGCTACCAGGAGATAACAAACACATCACTCAAGATGGATTCCGGATATCGTATCGGAACAAATAATAGAGAGTTTTAACTAACAATAAAACTTACCTATTATTTTTCCAACGATATCCGGAATCCACATAAGGCCTACCTGGTACATCGTCAGTATAATGAAGTAAAGGCTGTAAGCCATTCCGGACGTTACCTTGTGACTCACCGAAATGTTGACGATGGTGGCGCCAGAAGTCAAAGGGAGGAAGTCGCTAGGACGAAAAACGCTAAAAAGACAGGTGCTTGACTCAAGATGGATTCCGGATATCGTTGGAAAAATAAAAGGTAAGTTTTATAGTTAGTTAAAACTCTTTATTTTGTGCGCACTTATCGAGGAACAAAACGTCGTTTTTCGAATAGATGGGATGAAATAGTAGATTGTGTCACAAGGGACCAATATAATGTATTGAAGGCGAGAGCGATTGTTTGAATCCTAAGCGTAGCGAGTGATTCAAAGTACGTCGCTCGAGGTTAAATAATTTTGGTACCGTATGGCACACTCTGCTTTTCATCCCCCTCTATGAGATATATATATAAATAAGAAATGCTTTTAGTAGTGAAGAATATTTACATAACCAAATTACAAAAAAAAATATTAATAAAAACCTTTGCTCTTTGTTAATTTTCCATGTTATTAAATTTTCATAGGCTTTTAGATATTTTTCTCATTGTTTATGACAGTTTCTGCGTTTACTTTTACAATTTCTGGTGTTAATATTCCACTTTCACTACTAAAACTCATTTTTTTTTCAATTTGTTGGAATCAAATTAAAATTGTCTGTAATATTTTGGTAAAAAGTAATAAAAAAACCAATAAGAAGTTCCCGCGGTTTTTTTTTAATTTAGGAGACCAATGACGCATTGATAGGTGCGCTTTTTTTATCACCAGCCAGGACTATATCGAAGCAAATTGCGTTCAAACTTTTTAATGAAATAGTGTTCTAAAAGTAGAATCCTAAGCGTAGTGAGGGACTAAGTACGTCACTCGATGTTAAATAATTTTGGATCCGTGTGGCACACACTCTGCTTTTCATCCCCCTCTATGAGAAAAATAAATAAGAGATGCTTTTAGTCGTGACGAATATTTACATAAATGCGGTTTTTTTTTATTTAGGAGACCAATGACCCATTGATAGGTGTGCTTTTTTTATTACCAGCCAGGACTATATCGAAGCAAATTGCGTTCAAACTTTTTAATGAAATAGTGTTCAAAATTCAAAAGTCAATTCGTCATTATTAGTAAGTGCGCCGGAATGACCCATTTTGCGCGCACTTAACGAGGAACAATACGTCGTTTTTCGAATAGCTGGGATGAAATAGCAGATTTGTGTCACAAGGGACCAAAATAATGTATTGAGGGCAAGAGCGATTGTTTGAATCCAGAGCGAAGCGAAGGATTCTAGAGTTGAATCCCTAGCGTATCGAGGGATTCTAGAGTAGAATCCTAAGCGTAGTGAAGGATTCAAAGTACGTCGCTCGAGGTAAATAATTTAGGTACCGAGTGGCACACTCTGCTTTTCATCCCCCTCTATGAGAAAAATAAATAAGAGATGCTTTTAGTAGTGAAGAATATTTACAGAACCAAAAAATTACAAATTTATATTAATAAAAATTCTTTGCTTTTTGTTAATTTTTCCATGTAATTTAATTTTCATACGCTAAAAGAGAGATATTTTTCTCTTGATTTGTTTGGTAGTTAATTGTTTATGACAATTTCTGCGTTTAATTTTACAATTTATGGTGTTAATATTCCACTTTCACTACAAAAACTCATTTTATATTCAATTTGTTAGAATCAAATTAAAATTGTCTTATCGAGGAATATCGAGCGAATATCGCGCACTTATCGAGGAACAAAACGTCGTTTTTCGAATAGATGGGATGAAAACAACCAAGTTGACTTGGATACCAAGAACTACAAAAAATCATATATTTTTATATCAACACACTCTATCAACTTTCACTGTTGTCCTTGCGTTCGTTGCGTTACAAATGTTTGTATGATCTACAAATATTTGTCTCGGGTCTGGGTGTTTTCTATGTATAATATATACGTATTTACAAAAAAAAAGTATGTAGGTATATCAGTCATTTAGTTCCTATAACACAAGCTCTGCTTAGTTTGGGACTAGATGATGCTGTGTTAAAATGTCCAGCATTATTTATTTATTTATTGCGCAGTAAACCGAACAAATATAGGTACTAAATATAAGAGCCGTGTTGGCCTAGTGGGCGATACTCCGACTTCTGATCCGGAGGTCGTGATTTCGAACCCGATTAATGGATTTTTCCACTCGAAAATTTATTTGCGCATTAACACGTACTCAAAACGATGAAGGAAAACATCGTGAGGAAACCGGCATGCCCTAGAACCAAAAATTCGAAGGACGTTTGGACGTGCCTCAGACTACTCCCTACTTGGTATCCTCAAAGATGAACTAACTGAGTATGTATCTGAGGATGTCCACCATGGGGGAACAGTCGTGAGCGTGTTTGTTTTTTTAATTGTTTACTAAATACCAGTTTTTGTTTCTAAAGTTGACAATCAAACGTAACACATAACCTATCTATCAATGTTATGTAATATTATTTAGTCTGTGGGCTAGGTTCATTGAGGTAAGGACGAATGAAGAAGCATTTATCTATATCTCTTTATATCACTAATAGATGATATCAAAGGTTAAAAATAAAATTTTAGTCACCGTGGAACATACAAAAATATGAACTTTGGGAAATTAGTGAATAACGGTCAAATTCGCAAATTGATATTTCGTTACAGAGTGTAAATGTTCAAAAATGTACACCTGTACATGTATGGCATATATTTTAGGCAAACTGTTTTCGGATGCTATACGTACGTAGGTTAGGCTAGCAAGTGACCGTAAAAAAAACTAAATTAACATATATTCTCGAAAATAGTGCATACATACATACACTAACTCATGCGTGTTACGCAGAAGGGCAGCCAGAGACCATGGATTAACACTTGATACGATATTCAAATTCTTTGTCGGTTTAGAGTACTCTTGATCTAGTCCTCGTCTAGAACTAGCCCTCTTTGATATTTGAACTGTTCCATTCACACTAGCCTTACTTGTTATGTCAATCTCTTTTTTAGCATCCTTGCACATCCCTATCTCAACTTTTGATACTCAATTATTTCGGAAGCTTTAGGGATTGTGATATATCAGTAATCAATCACAAACTGCGTCACACCATAATAAATGAGAAGGCAATCCAAAACTTTTTACAAAGTATATTATATAAATACATAAGTATATATAAATATACTGAAATAAATATACCTCCCAAACATTTTTTTAATGCAGCTATTTTAGATATTTTTTTTTATAATCCGTGAAACAAAACACCTTGAATAAATAATGACGTGTTTCAGGGTTTTTGGATGTTTACATTTTAAGGGGAGGGAAATAGGGGTTAAAGTGTGTATGAATATGGGGCTTCTATAAACACGACTGCACGCGTTCAAAGCCGATGGCAACAGCTAGTTTATATTATAAATAAGATTACATGCTATACAAAAACTTGTTTCCCGATAACAGAGATAACGGATTTTCACTTTCTACAATCATGACTTCTTTTGCTTTATTCACTCCCATCATATTCTTCATGTCTTAACCTGGCCTTTCTTCAAAATATTTCGGCTGTTTACAAAGGCATGTAGTGCCCCGTTCACATGATTACCAAATTTCAATCTCTTTTCCTTTCAATATTATCTTCATCCTTGCCATATCTCGTAGATAACGCCTCCAAAACAAAGTTGCTCTCTTTTACTTTCATTCCTATTCTGTCAAAAGCTTCGTGCATAATTATTGTTACCATATCCTGTAACTCATCCACCGACGAGGCAAGACATTTGACTAGTAAATCATTCATTCTCAACCCACACTCGCTATCTTTCAACTCTCACACACAACTGTTTAAGTTTTCTCCAAATCCACGAAAGCGCTAAAAAGCCCTTGTTAACATTGACCAAAAACTTCTCGACTATGCATCGCAAGAAAACGATGAGAAAAATATGGGCAACACATGCTTCTGCATCCCATATATTCTCATAGATTTCTTTCACAACTCTTTCAATCAACACCTCTATAGCTTTTGTAGTCTTACTGCGAGCCTTTCCCCTTGTAGAGCAATCCTTTGTATTTCCTTGGTATTACTTCGGAGAGCATTTAAAAAAACTAAATTCGCTGATGAAATTACATGCAGAAGATTTTTTTTAGATTGTAATTGTGTAACTGAATTTGGCTAGGCTTCTCTACTAAATTAAGTTGGTGTACGTTTGTCACTATAATTGCTTCTTGAGTAGACATATATATTACATAGTTATGAAATAATACTATCCGTAATTTTTTCAGACTAGGTGAGTTCAAAGCTTATATTAATCAGTTATTTTCGTAATATATTAGGTTGGGGAAAAAGTCTTTTCGCATTATTGTATGTATGAACTTGTAATAAAATCTCTTTGGCTATACTATTTGTATCTGGCTGGTTTTGGTATCATTAAAAGTTTAAATTTTAAAGAAGATAATTCCAAATTCAAATTAGGAAAATGTGTGATTTTTATTTGTTTTTCGTACTGTTAAGATGAGTGAATCTAATGAAGAAATTCGATACATTTTAAAATTTTACTACAAAAAAGGTAAAAATGCAACGCAAGCCGCGAAAAAAATTTGCGATGTTTATGGACCTAGTGCAGTGTCTGTGAGAGTAGCACAAATTTGGTTTAAGCGTTTTCAATCCGGAAATTTTGATGTCAAAGATGCACGTCGCTCTGGTCGCCCTATTACGGATAAAATGGATGCCATTTTTGAAAAAGTGGAGCAAGATCGGCATATCAGTAGTTACGACGTAGCTGAAGAACTGGGAATTGACCACAAAACAGTTTTGGCGCATTTGAAAAAAACTGGGTACACAAAAAAGCTCGATATTTGGGTACCTCACGAGCTCACTGAAAGAAACCTAATGAACCGTGTTCTCATTTGTGATTCTTTATTACGACGTAATGAAACCGAACCATTTTTGAAGAAGCTGATAACTGGTGATGAAAAGTGGATCTTTAGCCACTCAGCAAAAATTAAGAGAGTTTGGCTGGGATGTGTTAATGCATAGTCCTGACCTTGCACCTTCAGATTTCCACCTGTTTCGGTCTCTTCAGAATTCTTTAGGCAGTGTCAGGTTAACATCACGAGAGGACTGCCAAAACCACTTGTCGCGGTATTTTGAACAGAAGCCCCAAAGTTTTTATAGCAATGGGATCATGTCCCTGCCTACAAAATGGCAAAAAGTTATCGAACAAAATGGTACCTACATACTTTAGTTAAATGTAAATAAACTATATTAAAAAATGTTTTGAATTTTCTTAAAAAATGCGAAGAAACTTTTTCCCCAACCTATTATATAAATTATACACTTTTCTATTCGCTAACTTATAAAGCCTGATTGCTAAAAAGTGTTTTTAAATTGCTAGAAATTAGAAATAAAACGATGTATCCAATAAAAGTTAACACTACCTCGGTCTCATCGCGTGGACGATATCTTAAAACTGATCTTAATTATAAAACATTTTTTTAGAAATTGCTCAACAATATAGCAAATTTTTACATGATGATACCCAGAGCCTATTTCGTAAAACTACAAAATACAAGTTACGAGAGTATCGCAATAGTAACAATAGCTGTTATTTTGCAAATGTATAATTCTAGTTTCTTTGTTTGCACACTCGTAGCTTGTTACGTGTATGTTCTGCAAGCACTGGCCCCTGATACTGTATAATATACAAAGTGTGACACTGATTTGATTTCAAGCGAAGCAGATGTTATACGACATTACCTCACACCCGAATAACCATAATTTTGTCCCAAAAATTGTGTACACCATTTAAATAAAATTTCGTTTTTAGATCATCAGAGAAGACACGATGTAGGAAATACCAGATTATGTTAGTTATACAAACATGATGTGAAAGTGTTTTACACTTTCGTCTCAACGATAACAAATAACAGATGCGAGATTGCAGATGGCTAATTGCAATATTATATGTTTTTACCTCGTCCTCTGGCCGCCCTGGACTTGGCGGGAGCTTTGTCTCGCTTGCTCGAGGACGCGGAGGAGAGAGCACGATTTCTGCCACCTCGCTTGCTTTCTGCGCAGCGCCGTATTTCGGCGTTCTCGTCCTATAAAATTAAACATACTAACTTCAACAATGAGTTACTATTGATAAGTAACTAGTATTTTTATAGATATGCGACCAATATATCCGATTACAATATTATATGATGTAATAATACTAGGTGTTGCCAGTGGCTATGAATGTCGTGATCGTGAAACGTGTTTAAATTTGATACTTCCATACGTGTGTGAGCACCCCCATTTCACCATCTTAAAATTTGATAATCCGAAAACTCGGAAATACGTCATTATATAAAAATAAACTTAAAAAAGTAGAAATAGTAAATAATGATTGTGTTTTCTTTTTATAATTATGTATGAATTTACAAAAAAAATATAAGTATTACATCAATCATGTAGTTCTCATAACACAAGCTCTGCTTACTTTGGGGCTAGATGATGCTTTGTGAAAATGTCCAGCATTATTATTATTTATACACATCTTATACTTTTTTTATACAACTTAAGTGGCAAACAAGCATACGGCCCACCTGTTAGTAAGCGGTTACCGTAACCTACGCTTGCAACACCAGAGGTATCACTCGCACGTTGCCGACCCTGAGACATAACAGGTGAAAAGTCTCATGTGCCTGTCATTTCACCGGCACCCTTACCCTTCAAACCGAAAATTAGCAATGCGAGCATTGCTGCTTCGCTGCAGAAATAGATATGGTGGTAGTACTTCCCGGTACAAGCCCTTCACAAGGACCTCTACTCTAAATGTGTGTTAATTAATTAATATTCTAGCTGTGGACTACATAGTTATTGATAAAAGTGCGAAACACACCTCGGCGAAAGTCGACAAGTTGGTCAAGCTACCGGTCTGCGCCACCAGATTGTTTGTACTCGGCTCGGTAGTCTCCATCTCAAAACTTGCCTCAGACGCATCTAAACTCTCATCGCCAGATTGCCCCGTTGCGAAGATATTCTTATCTGTCATTGGATTAATCTTCTCAAACTTGCTGGCTGAATACAGGCTTAGATCGGAGGATTTGAGTAGTGTGGAGGATGGCAGCAGGCTGCCCGAGCTCACGAACTCGCCGGAGGATCTCATGGTAGACGGCAGGTTTAAGGACGTCTCTCCATACGAAAAGTCGCTCAAGCTGGTTTGTTTTTGTCTCTTAGAGAATGGTTCCCAAGGGAGATCTTCATTCTTTGAGGCGGTTCTTGCGGAGCTCATATAGCTGTAGGATGCGGTTGAGCTCTTTGCGTTTGATTTCCGTTGGTTGGTTTTGGCATTGGTAGCTCTCTTGCTATTCTTGGTCTTCGGCTCGGGCACGGGGTCGTAGATGCGCCGCGAGGGTGTGGTATCCGGCGTCGCGAGGGTGAACCCCTCCCCGGTGTGAATCCTCACTCTGTTACTCTTTGGTAGCACAAGCTTAGGTATGGGCGATTGTTCCCTCATTTCTGCCTCGCCGAGCTGATAAGGGTCCTCTCCGGTGGGTGTAGTATCGATCAGCCGGAGCCGATCACACAGTGAGCCCGTAAAAGGATACCGCAGCAAATTTTCTTTGCTTTTGCCGTAGGTACTCATCATCAGTTCTTTTCTGGTAACGCTGTTTATTTCGTTATCATAAATTGTGCCTGAAAATAAAACAATTTCATAGAATTACAACATAGCCTTCCGCAGTCGGGTAATAATTGGCTAGACAATTCATGATTTGTAAAATTCGTTACACAATTTTGGCGATTGGTAAGTAACTTTTAAAGTGAAACGCCCAAATTAACTACGAGTAGAATCCTTACAGATCTGCGTACCAGTATAGATGTGAGGTTGTTCAACATGAGGGTTGGTTATAGTCATTAAAATGTCTTTGTTACTTACTTGGTTCTGGTTTTGGCCTCTTTGGCATTCGACTCAAACTGCCAATGCTGGTAAGCCTTTTGCGGTTTTTGGCTTTTTTAATTACAGGCATTCCGCTGGAAACATCAATAAAATTTTATTAAAAATCTGTACTCGCAATACCTACAGGGCAAATCTAAATAAGCATATGTGATTAACTTAGTTTTAGTATTCATTATTAAAAAAACCTTTACCCGCTAAGGATTCCGTATATTAATATGAGTTTGAACTCTTATTTGTTTGTTTGTATGGGTGTGTGTTTGTTTGTGTGTCTGTCTGTTGCCATTAATCCCCGAACCGGCTTGTCCGATTGAAACGCGGTTATTGCAATTGATTTGTATTACTTGATATTAATAAATGCAAAAATGTACTAGTACCTAATCTATGTCTATAAAAATAAAAGTTTGCTTGTCCAAAAAGCCATTGAGAAGTTCAATAACCCAGCTTCAGACTCTATCAGCTCGCTGTCAGTTGACAGGTATTCACAATTCCACCTAAATCGGATAAGGAATTGGGTCCAAATCGGCTCATTGTATTTTTTTTTTTCACACATTTTTACACAGTATGTATGTACATATGTATTTTGACTCAGTTCCCATCCTGGAATACTGCCTACTATGCCACTGACTACATCCTACTCGAAATCATCACGAATCTGTGTATTAAGTATGGATCTGAGGATTTCCATCACGAGGATTAGAGTCGTGAGTGTATCTGTTTGTTCCATAACAAACATGCAAGGCAAGTTACTTAAAAGGTTGTATAAAATGGTCACCTGTCTGTTGTGATGGTGTAGATTGGCTCCCGGGGTTGGGGCTCTGGAGGCTTGACTTCTTGTTTGACAGAGGGCAGGCTTTCAATCAAACTGAAGTCTGTCTGAAGGGGCGGTAGAGGGCTGGTGTCCAAAAGCGAGGGCAAATCCGTGGGCATAAGCTCTGGCAAATCTGCAACTGAAAAATAAAACAATGACCACATTAGGTACATTGAAGCCTAAACAACTTTGACAGAATTGTGACATATAGCTACAAAAGCCATAAATCAAAAGTGAATGATCATGTTGGCCTGGCGAGCGGTACCAAGGCACCAAAGGTGTTTTGAAGGTTTTTTAAAAAAAGTTACTCGGTGGTGGGAGGACGTGTAGCCGGATGCGAAGAGGTGCGTGTTCGATTCCCGATGCGGGACAAATGTTTGCATGTTCTGCAGATATTTTTTCCGGATCTGGGTATCACGGAATTCGTAGTTTCTGATGCCCACGACACAGGGAATCCAAATGCGGGAATCAGGAATATGTGTGTGTCTGTTAGTTGGTTATTTGTTTATTTAATATAGTGAGGAAACCGGCATGCCCTAGAAATTCGAAGGCATCATTGTATAATCTTTCAATATGGAATACTAATTACTTTGCAAAATGTGTGGGTTGATAAAAAGGAGTATACACTTACGTGCTTCAACGGGGCTGCCCAAGTCAAAAGGATCATGACTAAAAGGTTTCGGTGTATCGATGTTGTATAGATATGAACATTCCGTCGCATCTTTCGTCCCCAGTATTTCATCAATGGTATTGAACAGTACCTGTGAATACAAGAAAACCAATAGTCAGTTCTCAATCGGTCTCTCAAAGTTGAGGATTTCTTGCAATTACTCCCCCGATGGTTTTCTCCAAATTGTTAGTACCATAAAACACGTATAAGCGTATAACTTGAGAAAGGCTGGGACGATTTGGCTATTTTTGTTTTATAATGCCGTGCCGCGCAAATGAGCCCGCCGGAATTGCCCTAGCATTCCAAATTCTCCTTTTTTTCTTTCAGAAATCTACATCTGTTTCGATTTAAAATATTTAGGTACATAAAAGTTAATTATTTCTGTAGCATCCTGTATTTACCGGTCTTCGAGGTGAAGGGGTGACACTGGTGGCGCTGGTTGAAGTAACGGTGCAAGTGCTTGGCGCGTGGAAGAGTGGTGGTGGGTTCAGATTTCTTTGAGCTAGCGTTAGATACCTTCCAGACTGTTTATCCACTTTTTGACGAAGCTAAAAAAAAGGAAATTGAACAATCTTAAATAATGAATTAAATAATTTAGAAAAGTGTAACAGCAAAATATATTCTGTATTTTCTAAAATAGAGCTAAAAAATGTGAGAAAACATGATCGTACAATAAGGCAGTACATACTAATTTTCTGATCTGGAATCGATATTTAATTTCTAGCGTCAGCACTCAGCAGTACCCTAGATTCTATTTATTCATCTTTTGCTGAGCATCATCAGACACTGGAGTTCTAACTCCAGTTGAATGTTGTCATAAGGTCATATCTTCAGTTCGAGATTTCTAGTAGCAACAATACCGAGGGTTCGTCTGCGGTGCGACCTACGCAGTACGACCTTATCTCTACAGAAATAATTGCAGTAAGCAAATAATGCTTCAATCACACTATAGCTTATATTTCTGAGCATTCTTTACTGCTTTCGCAGTGTCCTTTTCACAAACTCAAATTGAGTATTAAATTATAGACTAAATTTTATCTAATGATGATGACTGGTTTTTTTAAAGACTGAATAACTTCGCAAAACTTTTACAGCCTTAAATTGGAAACACGACAGGGCAGTAACCCTTTAAAGAGATAGCATAAAGTTGTAACGCGCGCGGCCAGCCAAACACGGTACGCTAGCGTCATTTATTGACAAGTGGCATATGACTACCAATTAATTAGAATATGATATCGAGAACTTTTGAAAACAGACGAGGTTGCGGTTCGGCGGGGTAAATAAAAGCACTACTCGTAGTGACAGTTCAATTCAAACTTTGAATGCGAAATTAATCGGAATAACTAAAAGGGGCTTAGTGAAGTGTCAGTTGTCGATAGTGTAATAGTAATTGTAGATTTCTATACGGTGTTGTTTTGGTGTAGAATTTATATAGTGTTAATTTTGTGTAAAATTAACACAGTATAAAAGACTTCATTATTTTATTCCGAAACCTAGTTGACGGAGGCAAGATGACTGTGTTAAACGGAAACGAGTTTATTGCTCCTAACAGTAAGTTTAAATATCACTTTTGCTCTTCATACACATGATTGATTCTGATTTTAGCGCCTTCGCAGTGAAATGTATAGCTATGGCCAGACTGGCATGACAAAAGCAATTGCGTGTGCATTGCAGGGCGCTTTGGATGAAGGTACAAACTCCTAAGCATCAGAAACACATGCCAGACAGAACGTAATGTGACTGACATTTCAGCTTTTCACTCTTATGTTACGCCAGCGTGTTTAGTCCTAGCTTAGAGCATAGATTTATTATTATTTCAGTAGAAACTTGCAAACCAGACCTATTAGTTTTCCATGAAAAACTATCCTTCCTCTAAGAAAAGAAAGAAGAATGTAACACAATTCGCATAAGCCTAGCACACTTTTATTCACATAGGACATAATACACTCACTCGCTAATGAACACCTTTGGACGGGAATACGGAAAATTGCCAATAACCTTGTATATTATTAAAGAGATGGACATAGTCACTGAAAACGCTAAGCCTAAATCGCTTGTCCTCAGAAACTTGACAATTGGAGGATTAGTTTATTTTTAGTACGTAGGGGTATAAAGATAGTGTGTTTTGAATTGTTTATGTAAGTTTTAGACTATACGTGACTCCAGGGTGTGCAAAGATGGCCGAAAGAGGAAAATTATCATTATTTAATATATTACGGTAAAATAGACGCGTTTGGACAAATTTTATTAGTAATTGTGAGCTGTTTAAGAATTGCTTCAAAGGTCTGTTCAACTTCTGACGGGTTCTTAAACTTCATATGGAAAACACTCCACACGAACGAAGTCGCGGGTCTGCTATTATTCTATATAGGCCAGCATATCCAGACACAATTATATATCTTTGCAGCCACACTAAAATCATGGGAAACCCAATGATCACTCGCAACAAAATTTAGCTTTAAAAAGCTTGACGGCAGTTAGACAAGTGGACCTAAGACTAACTTATAACACTAAATGAATCGAAATGCACATTGCTACACATTGGTAAGAAGAACCCTAGATAAACTCCATTAACAACAACCAGCTGGAAAAAGTAGATGTCATAGAGACCCTGGCATCTATATTAACACAGACCTTAAATGGGAGGGCATATAATGGTAACTGTAAAGAAAGCTAATTCGATTATGTACATTATAAGAAAAGTCTTTTCGTATAAAAGACAAAAACCTATGTATTATAGTAGGTATATGCAAATCAGTGCTATTATTGTATTTTTTTCCGTTTGTGAACTCTTATCCACCACTATTTATCAGCTGTCCCTATCCTCAAAGGTTTACTAGAAGAAAACTCTTATTAGGGTTAAGCTCTTGTAATGGTACCGTGATACCGTGACAAAAGTGGTACCGTGATTCAAAAACCATCCATATAAACACCACCTCTAGAACTAGGTCTAATCACATTCGAACAGCCCGGAAACCGCGGCGCCTTAATCGAAACATACAAAATATCACTAACAATCACTACAATGTACCAGAACTATATTATACAATATAAATAATTACAAGAAACTAAGGGTAGCAGGACAGGACCTAGCAATCAGGGAAGCATATTTAGCGCAACCATTTCGTCAGTGATTGGAACCAGCTTCCAGAGACAATAATCCATCAGTTTACTGATTATCTTTTAAAAATAAAACATTTAGAGTCTATTTTAATAAAAATCATTTAAAGTTCACTAACAAATAGCCATCATCAAAACATATGCTACTGGTGCAGCTTTAATTTTTTGGTAAATAGATTCCATGAGTTAATATTTGCTTTATGACTGTTTTGTCCAAGCTGACTTAGTTTTAATTGTGAGTTTCAGCTGGTCACAATAAGGGGTGTGTCACTGAACAAATACTGCAATCAAAATCTTTACCTTAGGAACAGAGTAGTTTAACTAGTCACTGACACAAAACAAATTCAAGAACAGGTGTATTAATGTAGAAGAGAACGCTACAGCTCGGTTGATCAGAGCCGTTTAGTGAACTATAGTTATTTATTGAAATACTGTTTACTGCTACTGTTTTAGTTTCTGTCAAATTGTATTTCCAAAGGATAGGTTTTTATTAATTGAAATCATAAGGATCATATAGAAACATCAACTTATAACCTACATGAATTAAACATTTTAAATGGATTTATGTTGCAATCTCACATGCTAGGTAGCATTAAAGACCATCAGTCAAAGAATACAACAAAGTTTAGAAAGTATCAACCAATACAACACTCTTTATAAAAATAATAGATAACCTATTGCTAAAAATATGTTACAGATACTGGGGCGCTGCAGCATATGTGTAATGCATAGTTAAAAAAAGAATGTATATAAGCAGTATATCAGACATAACCATAGCACAAGTTTGCTTACTTTGGGGCTAGATGATACTGTGTGAAAATGTCCAGCATTATTATTATTACTATATAATGAGTATAGTAATATTTAAATTAATAGGATATATGTAATTTATTTCTGAATATTAATAGACTTAGATAAGCTGCATTTGCAGTTAGAACAATTAGACATCTCACTGATGAAGCCACAGCTAGGTTAGTATATTTCAGCTACTTTCATAGTGTCATGTCATATGGTATCTTACTGTGGGGGAAGGCAGCAGATATTCAAACAATTTTTGTTTTACAAAATTAGCCATTTATAATATGAAGCCTCGAGACTCTTTGAGGGAACGGTTCAGAGAAATAAACATGACAGTAACTTCACAGTATATTTATGAAAACTTAATGTACATGCATAAAAATAGAGCTAGTTTTATAAAAACGGTGATGTGCATAATTTTAATACTAGAAACAAAAATAAATTACTCATTCCGAAATTAAGATTAGAAAAGTCCAATGGATCTTTAATGGGAAACTCTGTACGCTTCTATAATAAGCTTCCGGTAAATGTAACCGAGCTGCCTATTCAAAGATTTAAATCTTATATAAAGATCAATCTAATCAAGAAGACTTATTACACCGTAAATGCCTATATTGACGATAAAACTGCATGGCCCTATATGGTTGTTCTGCTCTCTCGTTAGCTTAATTGTCAAATTGCATATCTGTGGTAACATATTTTTTTTAAGAATAGGTTAAGCATTATTATTATTAAAATGCGTATTGTGTGTTGTCTTATGAACTTTGGTTGATACTTTTTAGACTTGTTTTAATTCTTTGATTAGTACTTTTTTTCTATGAATGAGTTCACCTTGTTCAATTGGCACCACGTTAAAGCTGAATGAAGGATCATGAAAAAAATAACCAAGCAGAGTTTGTTGCCTGATTTTTCTAGGCTTGGTCGCTTAAATTCACTTTAACATTTTAAATTCACCTAGTTTTTAAGTTGACGTTTCTATATGATCCTTGTGATTTAAATGAATAAAAACCTATTGACTTTGACTTTGAATATAATGCAAATATTTTTTATTACAAAACTATACTTAAAAACTCAATTTTTATGCATTTTCATAAATATACTGTGAAATTACTGTTATTATATTTTTTGTTAAATTTGTTTTGTTCCCTCAAAAGATACTTTATGCTTAATTTTAAGACACAAGGCTTAACATTTTTGTAAAACAATAACTGTATGGATAACTGCTGTTTTCCCTGAAATAAATACACCATATGTCATGATATGACATGACACTATGAAAGTAGCTGAAACATAGCAACCTAGCTGTAGCTTCATCTGTAAGATGTTTAATTATTGTAACTGCATAATTAACAAAACCCCATTGCAATTTTGAATCAATATGGAGTCCTAAAATTACAGTAGTATCTACAAGATTAAGCATTTGTACATTTAATTTCATGTAAGTATCTATTACTGATTGTTTAAATTAATGGTGACTTAGATGGACACTTTGGACATTATTTTTAACTTCATTTAATTTCAATATCATCCTACATGTCAATTTCATTATTTGATATTTTGTCAGAAATAGGCAATTGACCAGAATTGTAACTAAAGTGGTGTACTATAAAATTTTATAATGGAAAATATGGCTATTTACCACTGTTTTTCTGTATTTACTGGTCCACTCTCAAACAGTTACAGGCGATGCTCACTATAAAAAGCTAGATAGATGGAATACAGTGGTAATTCCCTGTATTTTTCTCTTTCATTTAGGATATTTTGTAGAGAAATATTTAGTGTTAGTGTATTTATATAAATGTTTGCTGTGTCAGTATACAAGTTCCACGCAGGCAAAGTCGCAACATAATTTGTATAATAGTTAGTAAAAACATAATAAACTCACATTATCAACTTCATCTTGAACATTATTTAAAGATTTTTCCCTGTTAGTTATCACATCATTCTGTTGTTGAATCAAATCCAGGTGGAAGATAAGCAATTCCTTCAACTTTTTATTTTGGTTCCTTAAGGAAAGGATCTCTGCATTTTTTTCCTGAATAGTTGGGTCCGGTTGCACAAGACAGTGTGTTGATAAGTCCACATTTTTATCCAAGGTGAGCGACTGGCCGCAGTCCGTGCTTTGCGAGTGGCATGCGTAGAGGTGATCAAACGGAAAACTTAGTAATGGCTCCTTGTCCAAGTCGTCTAGAGATTCTAGATCCGGTGAAAAATCAACCAAACTCGATTCATTTACACTGCTACGACTGTTCATTTTGTAGTGCGCCGATCCCACCTACTTACGACAAGCCTGCCGGCTGTCAATGACGAGCCTGCGGCCACTCGTCTTTAAACTTTACAGCACTTTAATTTGTATCATTACATCGGAATAGTTTCTATGGAATTTAGTACACTTGCACCAACATTTTCTTGTTCATTGTAAGCATTACATTGTCAAAACAACAGCGTCTACAATCGAACTTGCTCTAGTCTGACACTTTCATGCGCATGGAATAGGTACGGTATGATACGCATTAACAATTTTCTGTTTATAGATTCGTGGAACAAAACGGATTCTAAAAAGATGCATTGATAATTAAGAACTTTTCTAAGAATTCGAACTCGTCAGGGGGTTAATATTTAAATAGAAATTCGACAAAATTCCAATTTTTTAGCAATAATCAAATCAATCAAAAGGCGTCAACAGTAGACAATTTTTTTTTTTTTACTGCGGAGACTTTTATTCAGTGTTGCCATACAGGTATTGTCAAAAGTTACCTAAAATAGATTAAAAAGTAACCTTATGGTGTAAAAAGTAACCTTACATGTTTTTCCCTCAAAAATAAGGGACTAAAAGTTGATAGACAGATGTTGCTTGTATTAACTTTTATAATATAAATGGGTTTTCTATTTTAAGTAGCATTTCATATTTTTTTTTTAAAAGACTTCCTAAATATCTTTTTGCCAACAATGCAAAAAATATACTACAAAGAACGCTTCTATGTTCCATTTCAATTTGGATTCAAGTAATTAGAAATGTATTCTTGGAATCCAAAAAAAAACACTTAAAAGTAACCTAGACGTAGTTAAAAATCTCATAAAAGATTACAAAAGTAACCTTCTGGCAACGCTGCTTCTATTTCTGACAAATTTTGAGTTGTCATAATCAAAATCTTAAATTGCCGTATTGTACCAAATTATTATTTATAAGCAATGAAAAAAATATGTAATTTAGTATCTAGTCCACAATTTTATTCTTCACTGTAGAGATTTTGAATAGTTTCTTTTACTTGTTTTCTTGTGTAGATAAATCATATTTTTTTTCAGTTATCGCATCATTTCATTTTGCACTTAAAGGGGTTTTTTTTTATTTGTAATTTTACATGCCTAAAGCTGACTTTTATTTAATTTTCCAATGAAATTATGTATTTTTAGTCTACAGTTTGATATCACCAAAATTTTTATTATATAACTGATTTATTTAAACTATCATCACAATAGCCTTAAGATCATTTGCAGCGCCCTGACAAGGTAAATAATGCTTACTAACAAGCTTAAGATCTAAGCTAACAATCAATGTATGCAATGAATATGAAATATGAATGTTTGGTATTAAATGTTTGATTAAAATTAATTTGTTTGTTTCATAAAAATAAGTTGGGTACTTGTTTTACTTTACGTATAAATTCACATACTAACATAATTTCATAATAATTTAAATTAAATAAAAAGTCCCGACACAGTCTTGACCTATTTCCATGTTCACTAAAAATTCTTTACTTCAAAAATAAATTCGCACGAAAACCCTAGATATAATGCTATCATCCATGCTAGAACCGGTATATTGCCTTGTTACTTGACTCTAATATAACAAAATATACTTCAAATTAGTTGTTTAGATAAAAATCTACTTGGTTTTATCTTATATTTTAATAGGTACAAATGGTAAACTAATTGCTAAATAATAATATTATAAAATTAAAAATATAAAAGGTTACTTTTTACAGCAAAAGATTACTTTTTAATCTAGTTTAGGTATCTTTTGACAAAACCCGTCTGGCAACACTGCTCAGAAAGCTGGTGCGAACGTGAGGCATTTGCTGCAAGTCATGGTATGCAGTTTATTGCGAAGAAAAGCGAGTTCATGGTTTTCGCACCAAAAGGCAAGAGGCCAGTAAAAAGAGTAATTCAATTTAAGTAGGTACCTTGTACATTATTGTCACGAGAACTTAAACGATGAGTACATAGATATGGAGAGGGAGCGGAGGGCGTTGACGGTTAGAGCTAACATGGTGGGCCCTAGGTTTTCTCGCTGTTCAAATGAGTTCAAAATAACACTGTTCAAATACTACTGTCAGTCATTTTATACGTGCAGCCTGTGGATCACAAATACTCAAAAAGCCGCCAACACCCTTCGCGTCCAATACAACAATTCATGCATCCAGGATGTTTTTTTTTAATTAGCCTTTTTAATGTATGCTATAGTCATAAGACCATACCGCCACGTTTTCCGTAACTTTCTTTTAATGCATCATATGTATGTTGTTGGTAGGTTTTATGAAGGAATTTTAGTTCTGTATCAAGAATTTTTTAACAAACTATAGGTAGGTAGGTAGGCACCTACCTAACTTATGTACCTAATGCTTGCATGATGATCGTTGAAAAAGTACCAACAGGACATGACGATACACCTTCAATTCTTGGTAGTTCTGTATACTTAACCTGGTATAAAAGGCATAAAATGCTTTGCGAAATGAATATTTTTTTTAACTTTATTTAATCGAAAGACGCTGATTTATCAAAATACCAATAAAATTGGTCGACTTAGTAGTACAATATAAGGGAGGCTGGTATTCCTATTAGTCAGTTTTCATATGTATTTTTTTCAACCTTTTGGAGCACAATCCAATCCTATCCTATTAATATAATAAATGCAAAAATCTGTGTCGGTGTGTGTGTGTGTGTGTGGTTGTGTGAATATTTGTTACCACGTATCTCTCAGTAACTACTAAACCGGTTTTGATGAAATGTAGAATGTAGATAGTTTAGTGCTGTGTAGTTACATGATATACATAGGCTAATCTAATTTTCGAAAATGAATCTCCTAAGGGTTGATTTTGGAAAAATAGGTGGTAAAGTTTCTATGGAAAATGTTATTCCTTGGTTAGATTCGCTCAAAACTCGGTTTAAATAAACTATAAAGTGAATAATGAAGTACGAATTCTTTAACGAACTCATAAGTTTGTGAAAATTAATGAAAAACATATTTTATCCTTTTTGTATCCTACTTACAATTTAATAAACGTGAAAGTTTAAGAGGATGGATGGATGGATGTTGGTTACTCTTTCACGTATAAAATACTGAATGGATTTTGATGAAACAATTCAGTAATATAGCTTATACATAACAAGTGTAGACTTGTTAATTTATAGTGATATTGTGTGATTTGGCCATAATATAACGATAAGTATCAATTAAGTCAGTAAAATAATATCGGAAATATCCTACCTATATGTTTCACGGCTAAACATGGTCATTTTTTGAAGCCTGGAGAAGGTCATACGCTACTTTTATCAACTACTTACTACACGGGGAAAGCCGTGGGCAGAAGCTAGTAAAACCTATATTCTCTATGTATAATATGTATGTATTTACAAAAAAGTATACATAAGTATTATATCACTAGCTTTAGCCGCGACTTCGTTTCGCGATTGCCATCCCTGCCGACTAATTATACATATTTGACCACAGTTTCTCTCATATTAAGCAACGCTGCAGACTGCGGTGAAGCACTCTTTTCAACATAGGAGCTTTTACTTTGGATTTGAAAACTCCCAGGTTGTATTTCTCAGAAGACAGTAACCCAGGATTCATAAAGAATCATTAAAATATGTTTACAATTATTGAAGATATCGCTTATCAAACAAACACACATGATAAAACATACAGTCGAATTGAGAAACTCATCTTTTTTTGAAGTCGGTTATAAACTACAAAAATGATGGAATTAAAATTTTGAAAATTTTGAAAATTTTGAAAAAAAACGTTCAGGTTTTACGTTCGGGGTGGCGTTACTAACTTTGACAATAGGACTACCTACCTAGCGTACACTACAAATCTTACGCCAGCTTGAGACATGTACTCGAAGGTTCCTATACATTCTAAGTTTCAAGTTATTTTGGATTTCCAAACTGTGTATAATGCAATATCTGACTTCTTTGGAGTGGTCTGACTTTGACAATATGCCTTATCCATTAAGCCTATACGATAAAGTGTTTACGCAAGCTTAATATGAGCCATACGTTCAAAGGTACATTCCTGTAGGTACATTCCCGGTTTCAAGTTATTTAGACCTAATACTGAGGGTTCTAATGTCTGTATTTTCTGAATTACAAAACCGGTGACATATTTACGGGACAATCTTTAAAGTACCTCCTTTCTAACAAAAAGTAATAAATGAAATCGGACTAAAAGCCGTGTTGGCCTAGTGGGCGCTACCCCAACTTTTGATCTGGTCGTGATCAAAAGTTCGGTCGTGTACCAAAGTGTATTTTAACTCGAAACAAATTATGTGCGCATTAACACGTGCTCTAAACGGTGAATGAAAACATCGTAAGGAAACCGACATGCCTTAGAACCAAAAATTCAAAGGCATGTGCTAAAATAAGCGGCGATAGGCTTGCAACCTGTCACGTGGAATGCTTACTTGCAAAACGTGGGCATGTACCAAATGTAATGATTGGACGTGCCTCTGACTATCAACCGTTAATTCGTGCAGAATTAACACCTTCTACTTGGTATCCTCAAAGATCTACTCACTGAGTATAAATCTGAGGATGTCTACCATTGGGAAGACAGTCGTGAGCGTGTTTATTTTTTTGTTAGGACTATGCATTAATGACAATCTTTAAAGTACCTTCTTTCTAACAAAAAATAATTAATGAAGTCGGACTACGCGTTTATGAATTACAACTAAGTACACATTTTGACTTTCATCCCCTCTCCCAAGGAAACCGTGTTGAATTTCGGGATAAAAAGTATCCTTTGTCCTACCTCGTAGTATGAACTCAAATCTCAAACTTAAGATGAGCCGTACTTTCAAAGGTTCCTGTACATTCGGGGCTTAAAGTTATTTGGACCTAATACTGAGGGTTGTGATGTCTGTATTTTCTGAACTACAAAACAGATGACCTAGAAAAATTTACGGGACAATTTTTGAAGTACCTCCTTTCTAACAAAAAACGATTGAATGAAATTGAAATTAATGAACTACAACTAAGTATACTTTTGACTTTCATCCCCTCTTCAAGAAACCGTGCTGAATTTCGTGATAAAAAGTATCCTACGTCCTGCTCTGTAGTATAAACTCAAAGTTTAATTTGAATTTATTCAGTAGTTTCGGCGTGATATATTTTTGGATTCAGTATCCGAATCGATAATAGAGTACGCACCAAAAAAAAAAAATATCTTTAATGTACAGAATTTGACCTGTTACATTCTTATTATAATATAGATAGATATAGATAGATATATATATATATTATGAAGTACAAGTCCCATAATAAAAGCTCTGCTTAATTTGGGGCTAGATGATCCTGTGTGAAAAATGTAAATTTTTATGATATATCTACCTATCATGCAAAAGTAATCAAATCTTAGAAAAAAACGAATCAGTTGGTGGCAGGTCTTAGTGGATGAGAAAGAGTCTCCTGCTTGAGAATTAACTCTTGCAATTTCTTTGACGTCAGTCGTCAGTCCGGTATGTGGCCGGGGACAACCAGAAGCAATGGCGAAGAGTAATTCACGTCTCTGTTTATTGTTCATTATTTTTATCGGTCATAAAAATAATGAACAAAAAAGCTAGTAAGTAAATAATGAACAAAAAAGTCGGGCACTTGCATCAAACCATTGCGTTAACAGATACCTACAATTATCATAAAGAATCGACTTCTCAACCCAGTTCACAATTCGGCACATCATTTCTTAGTAGGTTCATTCAACAATCTGAAGCAAGCTGGGACGCGGGCCTCTGGCTGGGTCATATTTCCATTTGTCAAGCTTCTTTTTTTGCCAATTTTCCACAAAAATAGTCCAATATTGTTTTGACAATAACATCACAAGGTCGATGCTGCTAGTTCAGCTGTTGAACGGATTATAGTTTGAGACGAATCCGCTTCCATTATCTATTTAATTTTGTCATAATAAAGATCAAAATTTACAGAACGAAAGCGGTTGAGCCAATAACGCACTGTACCTACGTTCGTTGGTGGTGTTAGGTTAGGACATATACTAACGTCATATACGTCTATTGAATGCCGTTTGAGACGCGGTACTTTTATATTCACTTCACTTCACTTCTTGATTATGGCTTTTGCAACAAGACATTTGTCACAATTCTACCAATGTCCGTTTCATGATAGTGTCATAAACTTTTGGAGATGTGAGGTTACAAAAAATATGACCGGTAAAATAATGAGAGAATCAGCAAGACTTTTTACCTTACAAGATGATTTTACAATAATTTAGTATATTACATAAAAACAAAATACTATCTACAAATTAAAAGAGTAACTTATTTTGTTGATATATTTTACAATTTTATGTTATTCATATATACAAACTTACAAAGAATAAAATTAATTAAAGGGGAGAAAGTAAGAAATAAAAGACATTTGACGAGGGACATCAGGAGGGAGAATATCGTAAAGGGAACATCGAAGTTTGGGACAGCCTAAGAATATGTGATCCACGTTTCCTTCATCTAGGCCACATTCACACATCGAGTGGTCCTTAATCCTAAGTATGGCCAGAAATACCGGAGTACAAGCGTGGCCTAATCTGAGACAACAAATGGTCGAAGTGGTGGTTTTATTAGCCTTACGGAATTTAAAATACCAGGGATTATTAGGAATATCTGGCTGAATGTCGGTATAATATTTTCCTTTAATAACTTTCGAGGAATTATACAAGTTCGACAAAGATTCATTAAGGTATAATTTAGGCATCAGGCATAAGTCGTGAGAGTAAGTTTTGAAGTGCTCAAGAGAGCCCATCTGAACAGCCGCTTTTGCACAAGAATCTGCTGTCTCATTTCCAGGAATCCCAGAATGTCCTGGGATCCATGCTAGAGTTATGTTGATGCCAAGCTTGTGACATTCGAAGAGGGAATGTTTAATTTTCAGAATTGATGGGAAGCGAGATGCAGATCGGAAAGGATTAGAAAGGATAGATTGCAGACAACTTTTAGAGTCAGAAAACATGATAGAATTATTTAAGTTATGAGATTTGTAATGTTCGACTTTTTATACTTACGTTTTTGTCTATTATAACCTGAAATTGAAACATAAGTTCTCTCCAGATAACTGCATGTGCATTATCTGGAGGTTAAGCATTCCTAGGGCTCTATAATTTGTATTATTAAGGTTTTTCTGTGGATTTTAGACTTCTCAATGTTTGTTTACTTTCTGTAATGTCAGTTAATGACAAGCCTAGATTTTATTTTTAATTCACCGCTGGAGCTAGGAGTTTAAGGTTCTATGTAATTGATATTAGACCTTCATGTAAATCACTTTATTTTTTATGTTCTAGAATCTTGTTTCAAATAAATAACAGGCCCTTCATCAGAAAAAACGATGACAGGGAACGGGGGAGCACAGGCAGTCTACTTTTGGATTTGAAGCCGGCAAGACGTGAAATAGAAAGGAGTGGATGGAAGGGCAGTTTCCTCCTAGCTGAGAACAGAGAGAGTCCGATCCTCCTACTACGCGTATAAAAGTGATGTCGGAGTAAAAAGTGAAACGACGCGTCATCCTATTTTGACGCCTTCTGGAGATCGCCAAGCCGGCTATACCTAGTCCTGGACACTCAGGGGACACTTAGCCCTCCACTAAAAGGAGAGAGGGAAGCCTGATTCAAGAGGGCCTCTCTCCTCTACAGCCCGTGAACACGCTAACTTTTCGTGCCCCGGTTCCCCTGGCCTCTTCTAGTGTTTGTTTAATATATTTTGTTATACAGTTCACCTTTTTCTCTTGAACCGTACTCTCCTCCAGATCTGAGGATAGGGAGGAATAGAGTGTGACCTTACAAATTCCTCCTCCCAGGAATTTGTAACGTTACAGATTTTATAAAAACGATAGCTTCAAGGATGGCGAGTGCTTCACCAGTGAATACTGATGTAGACGTGGGACACTTAAAACTTAGACAAATTTTTGTAAGGGGAATCCATACCGCTACACCAACAACATCTCTCGGATAGTTTAGATGCATCTGTGAATAATGTATGCCAACCATTACGTAGGGAGTCTATCTGCTCGTTAAGAACTTGACGAGCATTAATGGACTCCTTGTCTTTACAAAAGTCTAAAATAATATTGGGTTGATAAACTAAAGCGTCATAAGGAGTGAGGTAAAGTGGATAAGAGGGAAACTGAATAACAGGGTTTGGAAGTTGAGAAATTTTCATGGAATTTTATCAGAACTACGAAACAAATCTAGAAGAAGATTTAATTTAGGAAGAAGGGGATGATTAAAGTTCTGGATTAATTTAAAGAAGAACCTATCTGAAAGAAACTGCCTATGCAAATTTAAAGGGGCTTTACCACACACAACTTGCAAAGCATTAATGGGCGATGATGCGCAAACATTTTGAATGAAGTTTATCAATTTGATCCAGACAAGATTTATTGCAAATATTTAGGAGGAATGATCCATAGTCAAAGTGACTTCTGATTATGGCGTTGTATATAAGTTTTTGGGTATATACACCCGAAAGAGAACGAAGAATATTTATATTTATTTCACACTTCTGAGCAAGTAATACAAAATGAGGAAAACCCGTCATTCTCGAGTCCAATGTTAAACCCAGAAACTTGACACTATTAGACTGAGGAATGATTTCTTGATCGATACATATTTCAATGCATGGGATTATTCTTATGTTTGTTTTTTAACAATGGAACTTTTGGAAACAGAAAGTGATAAGCCATGTTCAATAAGCCAGTCGCCTAAATATGACACTGCCGAGTTAAGTCGATTACTTGCCTCTTCCAATGAAGATGAGGAGACATAGAGTACTAGATCATCAGCATATTGTAAAACTTCATAGAAAGAGACTACAGATTGCTCAAGATCACTAGTGTATAGACTGTAGAGTAATGGGCTTAAGACAGATCCCTGGGGTAAACCTTTCCAGAATGTCCTAGGAGAAAGGAGACTGTTATTTTACTTAATAACAACAGATCTTTCCATTAATAAATTGCAGATGAAACGAACCAGCTTCTCAGGAATTCTCAAATGAATGAACTTACTCCTGAGAACCGGAAGCAGAACGTTATCATAAGCAGACGCTATGTCAAGAATAACTCCAACAAATTTTGTTTTTCCTTGAAAGCAATATAAATATCCGTTGTCGAAAGGCTAAGACTATCCATGGTACTCATACCCTTTCTAAACCCAAATTGGGATTTAGCAAGGATAGAACCATTTTCAGCTAACTACTCAAGACGATTTTTAATTAGGTGTTCCATGATCTTAGCCATAACAGATGACAACGCTATGGGTGTTCGACTACCTGGATCTGAGGGATCTTTACCGGGTTTTAGGATTGGGATGATGATTTGAGTTTTCCATTGTTCAGGTACAATACCATTCTGGAAAAATGAGTTTATAAGGGATAAGTACATACATTTAGCTTTTTCAGAAGACTTAGTAAGGAAAGAATATGGAATACCATCTATACCAGGCGAAGAGTCAGTCAGTCCACTGAGCACAAGAGACAGTTCATTGAAAGAAAAAGGGCCATCAAAGCAATTATGAGAAGGAAGAGCAGAAGGAATCGAAGGGATTGAAGATAAAGATGGGACTGGAAGGGTAGCAAGTTTATCCGAAAAGGCCTCTAACCACGATGAAGGGTCGTTGGCTGAAATATTTTCTATATTACATGATCCTGTTTCCAGACAAGAGATGAAGGAGTTCTCGGAGATAAGTTCTCGCAAAATCCAATCCATCCAAGCTTTTTCTTTTTGGATACCAATCTTCTGAATTTAGCAGAAGCTATTTGATACTTTAGGAATTTTTCTAAGGTCTTACAATCATTATTTACATTATTTACATACTTTGTATAAGTGAATTATAAAATGAAAGGATTCCCCCCTTTCTACAGGAAGTATACAAGAATCTAGTTTGAGGTCAAGTGATGATGAATATAAAGACCAATCAGCTTCAGAAAGTCTGTATTTTAGGGCAGGGCCGGGGTTACAGAATATGGTGACATTATTTTGAAGATATAAGGAAATTACGATAGGAAAGTGGTCACTACCATATGTGAGCGGTAGGATTTTCCATGAAATAAAGGGAAAAAGAGAAGAAGAACATAGAGTGAGATCAACAGCACTTTTCGGGTTTTGGGAAGGCAGAGCCCTACGGGTGGGTGAGCCATCATTGAGCAAACATAGATTAGAATCATCAAAGATTTCAAAGAGGGAGAGGCCAAAAAGATCTGAGTGGTTATGACCCCACACTGTGTTATGGCCATTAAAATTACCCATGAGAACTGAACTGAACTGGCTGAGGGATAGAAGATAAGAGTAAAAGTAAATCAGGGATTAAGGTAGAATTAGGATGAGGAATATAAACAGATATAAAATAAATATTTAAGAACGTGATACCAACATTGTTGATACCAGGAGGAAGAGAAGAGAGAAGCATTTGAGAAAAAGGAAGGTACGCCTTATAAATAAGGCGTTACCAGCATGCCCGTCAGCCCTGTCGTCTCGGAGACATGAGTAGCCCGAAATCCGGAATCGGGTTCCAGGCTTCAACCATGTTTCCGAGACGGCAATGACCGACGGGCGGAATTTAGAGATTAGGTGGTTGTGCATAATTTTTCGCGCTCTGGCAGTTCCACTGAAGAACGGACACTGGATCCATTATGATGACCAGAATATGCGACTAATTGAGATAGTTTTGAGGCAACGTTGGACGGTAGAGGATGAGGGTTCATTGAAATAATGTTTATTATTAAAGATATTAGAATATCAAGCATGTTTTCATTTTGAGGAGATGATCCTGAATGAATGTTGCCAAGAGCGCAACCATTAGGCATCATCGATGAAGGGTCAGCAACTATTTCACGGTGGGCAGCCTTATCATAAGACTTGCCAAGTGGGGCTCTGGGGCGGGGAGTGGCGTATACAGTCTTGACATAAGATCGAGTTGCCTGGGACTGAGAAGACATTGTAGGCACATGTTTTTGCGAGATTCGGGAAAGGATCGGCTGGGAAAATAATTCCTGGGCAACCTCTGAATATTAGCGGGTTACTAGTGGAAATTGAGAGAAGGCTTCTTCATAAGATATGCTATTTTGGGCCATAACTGCTTTGATTGATCTTTGTCTTTCTTGCTCCGGGCAGCATTTGCTAGTGGCAAAGTGCCGTCCTGAGCAGTGCAAGCACGAGGCTTTAGCCTCTAACACCTCACAACTATCTCCTGAATGCTCCTGGGAACAGCGGAAGCATCTAGGCTTGGACCTACACTGCGCTTTAGTATGACCATACCTGCAACAGGTATGGCCTTGAATGGTGGGGTATTGATATAATTCAACTGGAAGAGAAGTATAGTACAGAAATACTTTGGTTGGAAGGGATTGACCTTGGAATGTGACCACAACAGTCTGAGTAGGAACCCAGAAGACCTTGCCTTCTTCTACATTTTTCCTATTAAGGCGACGAGCTTTGATGACTATTCCACATCCAGCAGGGAGAACTAATTCCTTGGCAAATTCATCCATAGAAATGTCCGTGGGGACCTGTCTCACTAGTCCCATTCTGGTAATATTGTAAGTAGGAATGGTCGCTGTAAACTTCGTCAGTACTGGAGAAATAATAAATTTGTTAGCATCATCAGCAGTCAGCAATTCTACAGAGATTTTATTTCGACCAACTTTTTTGACGCCGTCTGCCCAAATGTTAGCAAATTTATGAGTTGTGAGGAATTGCCCAAACATGATGGGTCTAATTGTAGTACCAGCTGATGGTTCAGCTTCTGTACGGGAAACGTGGACCACATACGGGCCCTTGTCCAATGATGAGTATGCTTGAATAGCACCAACAACCACAGAAGGATAAGTGTAGATTGTTTGAATAGACGCAACGGCTAAACCAGGGAACATAGTAATTTTCTTAGCAGCAGATTGATCGACTGAGTCTACGTTTTGTACCAGCTACAGTAGGAGCCTCATCAAGGATTATAGGATCGGGGGGGTCGGGGGGTGCCGGCAGAACCGGCAGATCGCAATCCATGCTTGAGGTTAAACGAACCTCAAACACGGATTGAGGGACACAGACAAATAATTAAAATTAGATTTTCTATACAATATTACATACAACAACACTATACTAATATTAATCAAATTGTAAGGAATAATTACAAAAAATAAGGTAAAATAAATGAAATACCACACATAAACTCTCCGACCGGTTTAATCGCTATCACTTCCGAACGCAGAATCACTTTTATACTCAAAACTCATCTTAAATAACCTGTCAAAAAATAACAATAAAATACGGCTACTTTTGTCTTCTATTTTGACACTAATGTGAAAAAAAACACCCGTATTTTTATGATGACAATCTAAAGAATTGACAAAAAATAACAATTCCTCTTTAGTAACATAGTATTTCAAAAGAAAGGAATAACGTAAAATGTTTGATTCAAATTTCAAGATTTTTGTTATTGCCCACGTCGACGATTTTCCCTTCATGTCGATAGCTTTGATAAGGTATTCGCAAATAAGTACCCACTTAATAAACGACTTCCTGGCACAGTTTTCCTTATTATATGTGCAGATAAAATAATAAAAATATATTATTTGAATGCCTCCTCTTTAAGCTAGACAGAAAACAAATTTAAAAGAAATAATGTTGTTTTTAAATTTAAAAAAATGGAACAATTTGTGAGAGCTATTGTTTTTAGGTGTTTAGTTTAGTTTTATCTTTTTAGTCTTCATTCACGCGTGTTATTGTGTTAATTTATTGCATAATAAGTAAGTTTTGTTTTAATGGAAGCATACTTTTTGAACAATAAAGACATCTCTCGAAGTTGAAAACTTTGTGACGTTTTGATCAACGCTCAAGACAACCACAGCAAGAGAACCATACGATCAACGACGAAGAACTTGACATTTTAATTTACACATAGGTAACTTCGTAGTATAAGAAGTTGCCTATGTGTAATACTATACCAGTTTCAAATTTTATCTAAATTTGAGATTATTAGCAACAAACATAAAAACCAACTTTCTCATTATTACTATTAGTAGGATTTAACGGAATACTTACTTCTGTGGGGGCATTTGGTAACATGGTGCTACGTGGCCGCCAGAAATCTCCACAAATGTAATCCAACGCCAACTGAAAAAAATAACTCCAACCAGAAAACCGTATTTCCCACACTACTAGGCTTCTTAATACGTAATAACAAAACAAAATCAAAATAATCAAAGAGTCTCCCGGGACTCGCAGAGCAAAATAATATCATCAACGGGCAGCGTTAGGTACGTCTCACCCACAGGGTAGGTACTTTGTTATTTACTGGTCACTAAAATTCAAGAAGAAAAGAGGGCTTTCTGAATGGACTTTAATGCTGCAGGGCCGCAGATGGCCTTGGTCAGCGTCACCGGACTACGGCGAGCGCAGAAGGCGCTCAGCCTGTAAAAAGTTAGGATGAGGCAACTAGCACAAGGGTACCACATAGGTACGGACCTCGGCTTAGGCCGTTGCCAGGGGAGGAGGAACTGGAGAGAAACGCTTTGGTACATATCTGTACCGTGAATAGGCGGAAGTGGGAAAACGTCGAGCCCGCCGGCGGGCTCGGTGTATCTGTGATGTGTTTACACACACTCATCGGGGATCATCGGGGTCACAAAGAACGTGTCTTGGTCTAAGGAGAGTTTAGAGGGCGTTTGTTGTATGCCCGAGGCTTTTATAGTCAGCTGGTAACATCGTTTTATAACAGCGCTCGAAAAACCCGACAAAACTCGTAAACAATTAAGTCAATCAACCAAGATAATAATACCTTCTAGAAGGTTAACAATCCCTTTTGCGAATTTCAACTCTCGACTCTATTCTCACTGTCCTTAGCTTCATTTCCAATGTACCTATTTGCTCAAATTTATTAATATTTATCGACCAAACTCGCTCAAGTCTTTCTACCCGCATTTTGGTAAGAAAATAACTCCGACTTAGGAACTATTTCTGCGTGGGCACAAAGGCCGGATAAATAAGTAATATTAAAAATCGGTAGGTACGATAATGTAACAAACATCTTTCTCATTATCATTATGATTATATTAAATTATTAACGGAATACTTACTTCTGTGGGGGCACCTCGTAACATGGTGCTACGTGGCCAGAAATCTCCACAAATGAATTCCATCGTCAACTGAAAAAAAAACGGCTAATAAAACTCATTTCAACACTCGCTTAGGTAGGTTGGTTCTTAGTAAGTACATGCACGAATTATATTGAAATACATATCTATGGATCTACCAGTGCAGCGTGATTGTGGGATCGCAAAATTATTCCATGCTTAGGAATGACCCCAAAAGTTGATAAATGGAAATGTTTTTGTTAAAAAGTATACTACCCTTTTAAAATTTTAGAAGTTTTGGACACCGCTATGCCACCAAATTGAGTGGTTTCCCATTGCCATTGTTTGTGTAATTAAGGGGAAGGTACTTATGTCATCGTCATATACACTCCATCGATTATGCCATTCTTTTACTACCGACCCACAACCTAACCTAGTTCTGTATACAGATCCAGATATATAAAGAAAGTTTTGGCCCATTGCCAATCGAGTCAAACATACCTACCAACCTACGTCACTACAGTTCGTGTCTTCCTACCATGGAACGAACGTGAACGTCTATGAATAAATTCACAACGTTGTGGGTTTTTGCAACTTTCGGTGACTGTGTTGTTCGGAATAATTCAAAGCTGGCTCATCAATTTTGGATTTCTTATCATCCACCAACCGGTAAGAGCACGACAACGATGCCATTATGATACATTAACTGCTTAGTTACATACCTATTTTGTGTTGTATAGGAGAGTTATTAAAACTAGCTAAAAAAATAAATGTATTATTTTGAAAATTAGGTGGAAAGCACACCTCTAGTGGCGATGAAACACCACCCATACCGGAGGAAGAACTTGAACAACAGAAAATTGAACATGAACGTCAAGTACAAAAGGTAGGTGACCTATCAACTTATGTTTTGACCTTAGTAGGTAGGTAGATGCGCGTCGCGCGTGCCACCAAATGTAGTCAGATATTACTTGATGTAAGTCAGTCTGTCTATAAATCGTAGTTTACGTAAATACCTACAGTATCTATCACCACTTCTGACATAGTCTAGTTTATATGGGTATAACAAATTACACCATAAATTTGTAAAATTACGGGCTAGCAAGTTATTGCGGGTGAGTATGACGGCACGGGAATTGTGGTGTGTTTTAAGCCTCGTCCATACAGCTTGTATGGTAGATACCTACAAGGCTTCTAGATAATTTATATTTTAAGGTTTTGACTCAGATAATTTGTTCACCAATATGCCTAGGGAGAAGGCGCCAGTGATCGACAAGCACCAAAGCTATGCTTAAGGCTTTTTGGAAGGGCGCATATTGCAAGGACGGTTTGTTTAAAAGATTAGGTACAGTTAAGAAACAAGTGTTTTAAAAAATCCTGCCAGACAGCGCTCTGAGAGCATACGTTAATTTTACATTATTTTTTGTCATCTTTAACCCATGAATGACTCGTTCTGGTACCTACTCGATTGATAGGTTTGACAACTGTGAATTCCCAGTTCATTTGCGTCCTCGTGCCTACTAAATTCAAGTTTGGCCCACATGCGGTCAGCCGAATCCTGTCTGTGGCCATAGTCGCACCAGTGCGTGCACATGAGACATTACTAAAGACGGGTATAATACTTTTTGGTTTTAGGAAAAGCAATGTCAGGCGCGAGAAGCGGAGGAGGTGGCGCAGCTCGATATAGAGCTTCTACACCAAAGAGCCATAGAAGCCGAAGAAGAGCAAAAGCGAGAGGTAAGAATCAAACGTATTATGGCTCGCGACGACACGGTGGCCGGTGGCGATGTACATTAACGCGAACTTTGACAACCAGTTGATAGCCTTTTCCCTTAGATATCCGCCGCCACTGCGTCAATTAGACAGGGCCTTAAGTTTGTACATGCCACTTGCTTCTACCAGTGTCGTTGTAGGTACCTAGGAAACATGTTAACCTACTTAGTTGGCGCGACTACTGACTTGGTGGCTATAAATATTTCATAAAGAAACATCCATGAAGTCAATGAAATTTTGCGAAAATTAGGTTATTTTGCGAGGTCGTGGGTTCGAACCCGGTCGCCCGGTCGTGGAATCCAATGTATTTTTCCACTCGAAAAAATTATGTGCCCATTATTAACACGTGCTCACTGTGGAGGAAAACATCGTGAAGAAACCGGCATGTCCTAGAACCAAAAATACGAAGGCATGTGCCAACAGTTAGTGTTCCAATATGCGGGCTTGCAACCTGTCACGTGGAATGCTAACTTGCAAAACGCGGGCATGTACCAAATGTACGTGCCTCTGACTACCCCCTATATGGTATCCTCAAAGATCTACTCACTGAGTATGTATCTGAGGATGTCCACCATGGGGAAGACAGTCGTGAGCGTGTTTGTTTTGTATTGTATCTTTCATAAAAGTTCACATCACAACAGGCACTTGAAATAGCGTAGGACGCTGATTTTCCCTTTTCCTCCGGATGAGGGCGCTTGGGGTTGAATCACTCAGACTATATGAACGACATCGCGCTATAATTGTTCAGTTAAAAACCAATATGAGGGAAGGAAAAGGCAAAACTTAAATGATTTGTATAAAATTTACTAACAAACGATTGTAATTTTTATACCTACTATGGCCAGGTAAATGTGGTCTGCAAATCTACAGGCTCAATTTTGATTATTGTAAACTAACACGACAAATATACAGAATTTCCCTTTAAGTCCGCAAGTGGGGTGTTCCACATGTCATTGCGAACAACGTATGTTCAACCACTCTAAACGACAGACACATGTGTATTTATATATACATTTATTAGTTTATCTAGAGCTGTTTTTTAGACCTTAGTATTATTATAGAATTATTAGAGGTCCTATTTAGTTTTCAGATAAAACCTCTTGCAAACTATGCTCAACATAAAGTTTGCATTCGTTTTTATATGCAAACCATTACAAAACCAGCAAATAGTTTTGTAATTGTTTGCATATAAAGTATTGCCTTAAATAAAGTTGTGGTGAAATCTGACAGAAGTATCAGACACAGATTAAAGAAATCTTAATATATCACCGTCAGCTGTTAATTGGTTCTCCTCATATTTAAGTGATCGTCGCCAGAGAACACGTGATGGCGAAGTCTTCTCTGATTGGCGAAAGATTGAGGCCGGCGTACCCCAAGGAGGAATACTATCTCCGCTTCTTTTCTCTCTTTTTATTAATATGCTTTCTCCAAACCTTCACAGTCAATACCATATGTATGCCGATGACCTTCAACTTTACTCTTCTGCTACGGTAGATAAAATAGATGATGCTTTCTGTGCTCTCAATGACGATCTGTGTCGCCTTCTTTCATGGTCGAATCTTTTTGGCATCATAGTCAATCCCAACAAATGTCAAGCCATCATGATTGGTAGCTCTCGTCGTCTCTGTAATATGAATGCTTCCAACTTGCCCTCCCTCTGTTATGATGGCTCTGTTATTCCTCTCTCTTCTACTGTTAAGAACCTTGGAGTTATCTTTGACACCAATTTAAGCTGGATACCTCATGTAAAAGAGATATCTAGAAAGTTTTATGCTACCTTGCACTCCATTATACGCCTTAAGAACTTCCTTCCCTTTTCGACTAAAATTTCTCTTGCTAACTCACTTCTTGTGCCGATTATTGATTATGCTGATGTTGCCTTTATCGACCTGACTGAGGAACTTCTCAGTAAACTCGATCGTCTGCTTAACACCTGTATCCGCTTTATCTTTAATCTGCGCAAATACGATCATGTTAGTCATTTCCGTGCTAAACTTAAATGGCTTTCCATTCGTGACCGTAGAAACGTAAGAATCCTATGTCTCCTTTTTTCCGTTCTAAAAGATCCACACACCCCCAGTTATTTGAAGGATCGTTTCAGATTCCTGACTGACGCACATGACAGACAACTTAGGTCGGCTGACAACCTTCTCCTTTACACCCCTGTACATAATACCTCTTTTCGGACTAATTCCTTTTCAGTCGTGGCAGTTCGGCTGTGGAACGCTTTGCCCATCAAAATAAAACAGATTGACTCAAAGGAATCTTTTAAAAAATCGGTCCGGGAATACTTTCTTGGGAAGTTAATCAATTGATTACTTTGTCTCTACTACCCCATCTGATGCCACTACCATTCGATATTTAAGTTCTTTTTTATAAGTATATATATATATATATATATATATTACTATTTTATTTCTATGTTATCTAAAGTCATACTGGACACGCCAAACCATCTTTTTGCACGCCCAGGATGACTGGTAGAAAATGCTTTAGCATTAAGTCCTCCTAGCACTACATTGTTTGTGCGGAAGTGTAAATAAATAAAGAAACAGATCAGTCAATTAGAAAAACATTTCTAGACAACTTTGGTTAGCGCTCAAAATATTCAATTTTGACGAGATCCGACTGTAGTGCAGACTCCAGGGTTTGATGATGACTAGGATCTATGGTACTAATGAGTACTGAAGCTAGAATTTTATTTTTAATTTTGAGCTAAAATACAAATAAAGACAACAGTTTATTGTAGGCACGCACAAATAACCTAACGATGTAGAGTACTTTCCTAGTAATTATTATTAGTTTTAAAGTATTATTATTTACAGTGTATATTTCGGGCGTTTTTTATTTTTCTGGTTCTACAGCAGGTCAAGGTTAGGCGCTAAGCCTTACATTTTTATAATAAAGATTGCAGAAGCGGTGGAGGAATTGCGCGGCATGAACACATCATGGTCGCATCACAGGCTTTGTGATCTACAGCGTCAAGCGGCAAGGTGGCGGCACAGCAGACCCTCTATACCTGACACCACTAAATCTTATCGGGTAAATAAACACTTATACATAGTTATGCTCAATTCAATAAATAAATAATAAAAAAAAACGCATATGATTTGAGCTGACCGACATATCTCGTTTAGGTCGTAATGGGCAGCAAGCCATATAGCAGTGTAGGTGGCCACACTGCACTGTACTGTTGATTGACACCTTATGACACCTTGAGATTGACACCGTAGAAAAACGGTGGATAGAGGGCGCTAGCTGGAAGCCCTATTGGCTGATGATGATGATTTATAGCCAATTAAATTTTGACATCACCATTATCGGGTTGCCACGTTAAACGATCTTGAACCTTCTCCATTCACCATCTTACCACAACCTTGACGATTTGTCATTGGTCCATCCGGCTAAATTTAAGAATCCTACACTGCCTCATCATCAATTATCAATACACATTTTTATGTGTAACGAAAATTAATGTAGAAAGAACAGAACTTATTTTATTATGGGTGCCCGCATCTTCAACCCCATGGAACACGGGTAAAAGTGTGTTATTCTATTACAAACTTAATAAATGCGAAAGTTTAGATTGATGTTTGTGTGGACGGAATTGCATGAAATTTGGAATATGTAGGTGTATGTAGTTCGTGACCTAGGATTACACTTAGGCTACTTTTTATTTAAGTAATACGTGTGTGAAGCCGTGGGCAAAGGCTAGTTTTTATTATTTGCAGGATTGTTTTCTTTAACGGTAGTTATTCAATAAACGGCATTGTTATTTTATTGATTCACGCGTACAAATTCGCCAGCATAGCTAGTTAAGAATAAAATGTTTAAGTTAAGTAAAATCAACTTACCTTGAAATTAGTTAACTTAAATAAGAATATAAATATTTTACCTGATAATTTTCCGTTTCGGAAAGCTGAGGCGTCTGTGAAAGCGATCCACTGTCTTGTTTCTCCATGCTAAAAAAAGTAATATAAACGTTGCACTTTTATAGAGCACATTTAAATGAAGATTTTGTATGAAGAATGTGATGAAGATGAATGAAGCGAAAGAGGTATGACACGATCGTAGCAAGTGAACATCTGTGGTATCTGCCTACCTCTCCGGGAAACAGACGTGACTTTATTTATGAATGTACTTTTATTTCCGTCTGTACTAAACTTAGGCGAATACTTAGGCCTACCTTTGTGGCAGTTTTGTATTAAGTTTAGACGGGCATTAGTGACTAAACTTTGTAAGTTTCAGAATCTTTAAAAATTCTAAAAACTATTTAACCAATTCGGCCGAACGTTCTCAAGGAAACATAAAACGAATTTAAATTACGTCAGTTGGTCTAACGTTATTTACGTTTTTGTTGTCGGATTTTCAAGCGTAGCGACACGTAAGTAGGTATAGGATACTTACATTGATGAGATTGAAGTTGAGTGACTCTCAATTTATGAAAATCTTGAACATAGTGGTTTAATGTTTATTCCATCATCTGTGAGCAAAAAAAACACGTTATTGAGTGTCAAAGATCCATGACAAAAGCAAACACACCTTCAAAAATAGTCGTAATCTTTACCAAGACACATCCAACGTTTGTTAATTATTAGTGAACACTACACATAAAGAGAAAAATTTAAATGGTGTCCTAACACAAACACTGAATTATTGGAACGCATAAAATACAACGTTGAATATTAAAATGTCGTTATCAAAAGCGGCTGTTGCATCTTTGAGGGCCTGGATGCTCGATAAAACTTGGTAAAAGGTCACGGTGCACGTACACAGTGCGCCGGTGCATCCCGCCCGCCTACCGAACCCCGGCCGCGCTCCGCAGCCTGAAATCTTGTAAGCTCGACGTTATCAAACTATTAATGTTGAAACTCAAAGACTGTTTTATTGAATAAATTTCCATACAATTTGTACGAGTTACACACAGTCGCCTGCGTCGCAAGTCATTTACACCGAGCCACGCCTGAAAGAAAGACCGACGGAAAGAAAGCAACGAACTGTACCAGTATAAATAGCAACCGAGGACTGTGTCCAGTTGCCGACACCGGACAAAACAACCACGATTTTCTGTGACGGAGTCCCGTGTTGGTAACATAAACGTTTTCGCAGCGCCTTAACATCGGCCAATCGTACATTGACCTGTACGTGATCTGATCACTCACTTGTAACAGGGACATCAGGAAAGAGTCGATGATACCACGAATGAACAATTAACAATCTATAACGCAACTGCAATATAAAACTGTTTAGTATGGTACAAACCACAAAAACCTTCCGAAACAAACTTTCAAAATATTCTTATAAAGCACTGTTCACGTTGAGCGCTCATATTGAAATGAAACCAATACTGATAGAGACCGACCTACGTCTATAAACACAGATATTGATCGATTTCATAAATTTCTTGGATAATTCAGAACCTAATGTGTAGGTAGTTCTCCTACTCATTAGGTATTCATTAGGTTACCAAGAGCACTATTATGTATTCTGTGCTAGTGTTTATTTATACATAGTTGGTTTGTCATAGAATAACCAATCCACCTCTTACATAATTATAAGACAGAAAACTACCAGATGGAAGCGTTTCCAAATATTGGCCGCATTGCCACGCTGAATGGCAATAATAATGCGTTGACCCAGATTATAGCCAGCTCAATAGCCTAGCTTAGCTTCGACCAGTCGCCCTGAAAGAATTTAAAACGCGAAGGGTATCGGTTTCCCACGGACCAAACGACTCAAATAAGTGAGCTCTGTCGAGACTTCTATATTTGCGCCTCTTAAGTTCCTCGGCCGAATCAGCCGCTGCTCCGACTCAGCCGAATCAGCCGCTGTCTGGGACGACTCTGATGTCCCCGACAGATGAGTTGGTACTAGGGTATCTGCGCATGTGGCATCCCATACCAAAGCATTGAGAATTGTAACCGCACATTTTAGAAAAAAAAAACATTTTTGTTTAAAAATATTTTACCAATATTTTGCGATAGCGACAGCATGGCTATTTCTTCAAAGCAAGTAAATAAATTATTTTTTGTATCTTCTTCATCAGAAACTACCAGTACCGTGGTACCAAAACACCATGACCTGCAACACTTACCTGCAAAACATGCAAATATTTATCCCGCAGCTAAAACAAAACTGGCACTGCCTCAGCCGTTAATAATATGCCTATACAGGTCGAAGAATGTAATTTTTTTTTGTCGTTTATGAGCATCATTTTTCATCAATTAAAAGGATACCTGAGATAGAGGTCTAATTTTTTTAAAATAAATAATGCCAAATGATTGATCTTAGATAAGTTTTATTGCCACAAGTCACTAGGGATAGCAATAGACGATGAAAAACACATCATTTCAAAAATTACATTTTGTATTTTTAAATATTGACAACAGTTTCTAATATAGAGTCTAAGCAGTCACTCAATTTTTTTTTGATAGCAATCAGTTGTTAAAAAATAAAAATATGCGACGGCCTTTTTTTAAATTTTGTATACAGATTTGGATTTTTTATATCTTTTTTTTTAAATACGATGGATAGCTTGATTGGTAAATTTTTGAGTAGAAGAGAGTATTTTCTGTTGTAAATTGTGGTAATATTAGTGACCACAATAAAAAAAACACATTCCACGGTTATGAATCGTTCTATATTTTTTGCTTGAATATTCTGAAATAAAACTAGTTTCATGAACTAACTTAATGAGAGAAATCTTTCTGAAAATGCTGAAAGCTTTCTTTATTATAAAAACCTAGAGACGTTTCAATTCAATAATTTTTCATCTAGTTCTAAGTTGGGGAACTAAGATCCCCACTGACGACCCACTGACGGTGAATGACAGCAGTGTCTCATGGCCCTAGACCCCGTTTGAGTTGTTGATAAAAGAGTGCATGAATTAATGTGCTGTTGTCGTTCCATCTTCGACCTGACTTCGTTTGTATTTTTTGCATTTGTGTTTGAAAGATCATAATATAATAAATTCTCTGAATTATTATAATTTAGTTGAGTGAATCATGACGATAAAAATACCTAACGGGAGAGAGTCCACTGAGTCCGCTTTACGGAACGTGTCCTGGGTCTTTGCAGAATTCAATCCATGTTTGGTGAAAAATTAGAATGAAAATATTTTTGTTTTCCATCTAACGCAACATCTTCGGGTCAAGTTTACTGCGGATATTAGTTTTTAAGGTTGGTAGGTGATACACTAAACACTGGTATTTTGAAAAATAAAGAATTTTACGATTCTGTGTGACTGACGCTATAATAATGATAGGGATGAACCCCTTCATTAAAACTACATTTCTATCTATTTCATGGCGTCATTGCCATGGCACCATGAATTTGATTTACCTGGGAACCTCATCAAACTATAGGTCAACCAGAAATCGTGGCCGATTTTTATATGTCATTGTTGTTTTCCTTTGAGGAAAATTTGAACATGCAAATTACTGTCACATTAAGTCAAATTGAAGTACGAGTTACGTCAACTTCTGCTGTGAATATTCATAAAATTTACTGCTCACATCGAGCTCGAGTAATAACGCAAGTTTAGTAAACAAAGAAAAATAGTTACTTGATAAAAATAAAGTGTAGATCCAAGTCAAATTTTGATTTTACATAGCTTCTTATAATTACCTCGGTAATAATTTATTAGACATCAAATGTCAAAAAACCGGCTTCAAATAATGGGAAATTGATAAAAAGTCTAATATCAAATTTCGTGTCCCATTTTTTCCCATATAGGAGGATTTTTTTCTGGGCGCACACGCTTTGAATAAAAACAAACAGCCGAATAGAGAACTTCGTCCTTTTTTGAAATCATTTAAAAATGATTGTAAAGGTTTGATACTGAAATATAATTTTGAAATTTACCTATATGTAATATTTTTATTTACAAGAGTTATCAGCTGCGTCAAAACAAGAAACTAATGCGAATGTGAAGCGTACACATTGACTTAAGAATACCTTTATATATCTTTGTTTCTAGTATTTACATATCACGCTGTTCGCTCTCAACAGATTAATATGTTTGCCAACATTTGTTAGGTCTTCATAAATATGAAATGCCAAGTTTTAACAATATGCCGTATGCCATAACGCTGAAGTAAACTAGTCTAGCTGTATCCACATCTGTTAGGAGACGGTTTTTTTTGACTGCGTATGCCGCAAAACTAGTCTTATCTATATGTGGGCTCCATTTAAAGGTATTATGTAATTTATTGCAAGGAGTATGCTACCATTGAGTGCCCTCAATGGTAGCATACTCCTTGGCCAGCTCAACATTGGAAAGGGTGAATGAGATCCACGATCTGGGACTTATTGGGGACTCACGACTTGATTTCCGCGCGCACATCATCTCAATGAGTAAAAAAGTTAACAGGCTATTAGGTTTCATAATGCGAACGGCTTTTCAGTTTGATAAGGTAAGAGTTGCAATCATGCTCTACAACGCTTTCGTTCGTAGCAAATTGGAGTTCAATAGGCTGGGTTCCGCGTGAGGCCAAATATACGATTATGGTAGAGACGCTCCAAAGTAAATTGCTAGGTGTATCTACAGGCGAATGTACGGCTATTACCCGTATAGCTTTCCTTCCCTAGTCGTAGCCGGTTTGGCTTGGATACGCTTGAGCTAAGACGTAAGCTTCTGCCAGCTTTTCACTACTGCTTAGTACTGCGTAATAAAGTGAATAATCCGACCATATTGAGCAATGTGCCATTATAGCTGTATCATTTAGAATAAGGGTCGTGTATTCAAACAATAACTTCATAGAGAAAATGTATATTGTGTTTTACTTGAGTGAAAATGTAAATAAAGAAATTAAAATATGTATAGACCATTATTCTTCTGGGCTACGTGTGTCCACTATGACACACGTAGCCCAGAAGAATAAGAGAGCAAGAGTTTGGTTAGAGTTTTATGTAGACACTATTTTCCTGTCTCATTACGTGTACTCGTAAGTACCTATCTAAAATTATTTACGCTATTTTTTTTTTTTTTACAATCTCAACAGAGTGTTCTTAAGAAAGCTTGCAGCGCTCAGCTGACAAAGCCCCAATCTAGCCAGAGTATCGACGGTGATGGCATCTATATAAACCTCTCAAGATTAGGCTCCTGCAGAGGTAAGCAGCGATAAGTGATTTTGTTTAAATATGACAATATGTTTTAATCGACCTGTGGTAATATTAGTGCAGGTAATAACAGTCAGTTTTTCTAGTATTGTAGATTTAATAATGATACTTTTATTTATATTTTACTGTTTACATAGATAATGTACACACCACGATATAAGGAGTACGTGCATGCGTTTGCCATAGGAGGTTGTTTGTTTATCTGGCATGAACGGCTTATCACATTATTATGCGATTTCTTATAATCGATTTGTCTTCAAGGATTATTCTTAGAAAGGTTTTATTGCCACAATACACTGGTGAGCTCTGCAGTCAATGATAGAATACCACGTAGGCGTGTTCAGATTGTGTAAAAATTTACTAGTTATGACTTAATGACAAACAACCAATAAAGTAGCTAGCTCGTAACGACTAACTAACTAACTGCGACGCAAGAGGTGCGGGTTCAACTTCGGCTGCGGATCTAATATTTGTATGTTCTGCAGATATTTGTTCCGTTTTGATAGTTATGGTACTACATCATCCTTATCTCACATTACGTGGGTCGGCACAACATGTTTTCTTCTTCGACTCTCCTCTATCAGCCGTCATCTCAGTACTCACTCCTTTCTTATCATCATTATGTCATCCTTCACACAATGCATCTATCTTTTTTTTGGCCTACCTCTGCTTTTATTTCCGTCCATTTTCATATTTATCACTCTTCTCGGAATGTGTCCATCCATTCTTCCCTCCTCATGAAGTGCCCATACCATGCTAACCTATTACTCCTCAACTTTTCCGTCACGGGTGCCACTTTCAATCTTCTCCTGATTCCTTATTTTGTCCATTCTAGTAACTCCACACATCCATCTCAACATTCGCATCTCAGCTGCGTGCACTCTTCTCTCATCAATCTTTTTAGTTGTCCAACACTAAATATACGATCCATACAATACTTGTTATGACATATTTACGTTAGTCGTTGGTACTCGTAATTCCTGATGCCCATAACACAGGGAATCCTATCGTGGGGTCAGGACTATGTATGTGTGTATTGGGTGTGTAAATTTATGCATAATGGAAAGTGAAACAATTTCTTATTTGTAATTTATGTTTGTAATAGATGAGTCAATGGACAGCGTTAGCGGCTGTGACACTACCTGCAACCAGGAGGCACGACTGTGGCGAGCTTCGGCTAGTGACGTTAGTCTACAAAGACAGAAGGATCTTCCACGAGCACCCTCATGTCCGGGGTAAATATCAATATCGATCGCCGGTAGTTATTCAGAAAGAGACTTGACCATATTTTTGATAAAATTCGTTATAAATACTATCTTGAACTAGAATCTTCGCTCTACATTCTACTGAAACCGACTATTTCATTGAAACACAATTAATTGTGTGAGGAGCCACTTCTTGTTTTTTAGCGTCAGTCTCTTTCTGTTTAACTTCGGTCAATCTAACTAGACTTGCTGGTACACTGGCATGTCTGTCTAGGTGATATAAATATATTTACTTGTGTATATAATTTTATATATAATACTGACCATATTTTTACACTAAGTCGCCATAACAATCGAACAAGAAGCTCCAGAAAACATTTGAATCTCGAACCCCCGTTCTTCAATTACTTCTTTTTTTAAATGTTACATTTTCGATCCAAAGAGTATTATAGATTCTAAACTTTTCAAATAGTATTTAAACCTCACATTGACTCCATCAACGCAAGAAGCTGCATTTCGTTTACCGAGTTAATTTAGGACTAATGACGATTTAGAAATAGGTTCAAGGTGATCTTCAGCATCAGATATCTTCGAATCATGAAGGTGCGCTGTTGATATATATTCAGACACTGCGACACAGCCAGACTGAAATCTCACACGACCTCGTGTGCATCGAGACAACCTGCAATGAAAAGCTCTGCAAGCTCACATGTTCTCCCGCTCGGTAATACTGACCCAAATAAACTACTCGGGACTTCTCAATTAAAATGACTTTTACTCTCTAAGACACAAAACAGTTATGTTCGCAGTCACGCTTCAGAAGCTCATCAATTTTCCACGGTTGACCAGTTTAAGTTGGTAGCAAGAACAGGGTTGCTGTACGTTCCACAGCATGAAATGAAAGAACAGCGTTAATAGCGAAACATAAAGCTAGCACATTGTTATTAGCCTTTGGAACCAAATAAATATACTTAATTTATTTTAAATTTTATAACACGTTTCAAGATCTTTTTTTTTATGAATATAATAATACATTTATTCATACAACTACATATGTACAAGTAGGTATATACAAAAAATACAGATGAATCAGCTAGCTATCTAAAGCCCGTTGCAAACGATCTATAGATAGCTCAACTGATCCAGATCACTTCCAGGCGGAAGTGTTCCCAAAATAATAGCCGCATTGCCACGCTGAATGGCAATGCTAATGCGTTGACCCAGATAAGAGCCAGCTCTCTTGTCACGCGTCGCTTCGACCAGTCGCCCTGAAAGAATTTTGAAAACGCGAAGGGCCCCGTTTCCCCACGGACCTAGAGTCTCAACCCCCAAAAGGCTCAAATAAGTAAGCTCTGTCGAGACTTCTTTATTTGCTCCTCTTGAGATCCTCGGCCGAATCAGCCGCTGCACCGGCTCTAACTGAAGTCCCCGACAGATGAGATGGTGCTAGGGTATCTACGCATGTGGCGTCCCATACTAAAGGCCTTCCCTTCTCCCAAGGGACAAGAGTCATGCCGTCAGGCCGCTTACCATCGTCACGTAGAAGACCATTCGGTTCGAGAATAGCTGGAACGTTGACGCTGGTAAAAGCCCGGCGTATGATATCATTAAGGCTAGCGTGGCGAGAGATCCTACCGGCGGCTCTGGTACACGATAATCCGTGATAACCAAGCTGTTCGACCGCCGTGCCGCACTGGCACTGATGAGGGGCCAGCACTGCGCACCCAACCGTAGACTAACTGCAACCCGGAATGTTATAGGATCCATTAAAGTACCAGTATTGTTTGAAGGAAGTGCTTGCAACCAAAGACCTGACTCCCATTTAGAAACGGCTAGGAGACAGACGAGCACGATCCGTGGAGTTTGAGCACGTTTGTAACATACAATTCCGCGTCAGCTCGCACAGAGGCCCGTCCCATTGCCGTTGAGACGAAAGGGATTTAGGGGGAGCAGTATTGGGGCAAGCACTATGCCAAGCATCGTCAAGATATGAAATTTTGATATTGTTACCAGGAAACGCCGAAAGATAATGAGTTAGAATTTTTTCAACCAAAGAACCAGTGCTGTAGACGGAAGACAAGAATAGTGGAAGAGCTACACTTGAAATTTTGCGAATATCTAAGCCTCCTAATTTGACAGGCAGAGAGGCTTGCGACCAAATACCAAACATTAAGTTTGGATTGGAAACGTTGAATAATCGGATTTCACAATCTTAGATACAATTTACAATGCCCCTTGCATTGTAAATTGTATCTAAGAATATTGTGAATCAATCAACTTTGATACAATTGGGTAAACGGATGATTTCATTGTGAGCGTCCAATCCACTTGCATTATTACTAACTAGCTTCTGCCCACGGCTTCGCCCGTGTGGTACCCGGATAAAAAGTAGCCTATGTGTTATTCTGATGTATAAGCTATATTACTGTAAAGTCATCAAAATTCGTTCAGTAGTTTTTGTGTGAAAAAGTAACAAACATCCATCCTCACAAACTTTCGTGTTTTTAATTGTAGTAGGAAATGAAACCACAAATAGCATAAAATATGTTCAATAACTAATCATTAGTTTAAAAAAACAACAAAATATCAACTAAACAAGTACAGATTCAATATTACATTTCATACAAACAACTAAATGAGTTTAAAAGTACCAACAGTAATGGACAACTAATTATAAACAATACAAAAAAATAAAAGATAAATCATATTTTATAGGTTTAATTATTTAGAATTATATAATTTAGGTAATAGATACTGTGTATAGGCTACTAAAACTTATAATTAATATTTTGTTGCGTATCCTTTATTATCAATCACAGCTCTACAACGACGTGGCATTGATTCAAGCAATTTCATTCATTTTTCTAGTGGGATTGAATTCCATGCTTCTACAAAAGCTTCGTAGAGTTCGTTGTGACTGGAGTTACGTTTGTTTGAGACTTTCTTTTTTACGACATGCCACAGATTTTCTATGGGATTTAAATCAGGGCTATTTGCAGGCCAGTCTAAGGCGGAAATACGCTGTTCCCTAAGAAAATATTTTACACTCTTGGCAGTGTGTTTAGGGTCATTATCATGCTGAAAGATCCAGGTTACAGGCAAATTGTCGTCAGAGTAGGGAATAATTGTCTCTTCTAAGATATTTTTGTACTGCAGTTGATCCATTGTACCTTCAATCTTACGAACGGGTCCAACTCCACATCCAGAAAAACATCCCCATACCTTGATATTGCCGCCTCCGTGCTTGACTATGCTTCTAGTGTATTTATAATTAAAAGCATTGGTTCACTGGTTTTTTGCCTTGAAGCTTTTGAAAGGTATTAGTGCATCATGCCACAAGGACGTAAAAGTCCACCACCGTCAACCTCGGACCAAACTCAAGCAAAAACCTCAAGAGCACAGAGAAATAAGCAAAAGACTATTCCACTATATATTAATGCAGAAGCTGCATACAGCAATACCTCTGATGATGACGATCGACCGATTTCCCGTTCGATAGATAGATCCAAACGCAAGTTAGATCTTGCCATCGATGCAGGCGATATACAATCTGCAGTATCAGAAATGAGGGTCCTATTTGCCAATATGTCCTCCAAGCATGAAGAGCAATTCGGCTCTCTCCAATCTACAATTGCATCATTCAAGTGAGAAATTAGTGACTTAGCTAGGACCATTGAGTACCTAACTCAAAAACATGATGATTTTCAAGACAAGAGCTTGAGTCGGAAAAAGATGATAACTACATGAGAATACAGGTACTCGAAAGTAGAGTTGATATACTAGAGCGGACATCAAGGAACTCCTGCATTGAACTACGCAACGTACCCAAGTCTAATCAGTCTGAGGGCAAGAGCCACCTCTGTGATATGATCACAAATCTTGGCAATAATCTAGATTTAAATATACAAGAGCAAGATATATCTGACATCTACAGAGTCAAAACAAAAAAAGAATCTACTAACCCGATTGTGGTTGAGTTTGTGAGTGTGTTAAAGAAGCAAACGCTGCTTAATTCCATCAAAAAATTCAATAAAGGGAAAAAAAAGGAAGATAAACTGAACACTAGACATTTAAAGATAGAAGGATCAACAAAACCTGTTTTTGTGTCTGAGTCCCTGACACAAAAAGCCAAGAGAATCTTCTATATGGCGCGTGACTTTGCCAAGATACAAGAGTATGACTACTGCTGGACCACCAATGGCAATGTTTACCTCAGAAAAAAGGAAAACATGCCACAGATCCGTGTGACTCATGAATCCGATCTGGAAAAACTACAAGGAAAAAAGTGACTAGATCACGCTATAGGCGCGAGCTACCATCTCTTTAGTATTTTAAAATTCCTTTGCATGCTATTCTTAAAATTTATTTGGTCTTTGTATACACACTACCCACAACACATACTCACCTTTAAACCATACCAACACATGAGAGCTGACGACTCTTCAATGCTTTGTTTTTGTCAAGAGAGTCTCTGTTCTTACGTCTCGCATGAGGCATATTCAAATCTAGGTGCATCAATGATGTCTACATTGCGCTATATTTATAATGCACAGTTCACTAAAACGGGTCCAGTACTAACCGTAAAAACCAATTATGATTAGTGATTTTAATAACTTAATGAAGGATCTTGATATTCCCGCCATTCAATGTCATTCTATTTTAGATCCAATGGAGTGTAAAACGCTTTTTGGCAAAGATACATGTAAGTTGAGTATAATAACAGCTAACATGAGAAGTATTTATTGCAATGTTGACTCGTTCTTGGCTTTTATTTCCAGTATAAGTGTAGATATGGATATTATAGTTTTAACCGAATGTTATACAAAAGATAAGACGTTTATACCAAGTATTAATGGCTATAATACATTCCATACTACCACAAACTTTAACAAAAATGACGGAGTGGTAGTATACGTCAAAAACACAATTTTAGCCTTGGTATCCGAACCGGATTTCAAAGAAGGAAATCTGCTTAGGGTTGATATTGGCCTTGATTACTGCATATTGTGTACATATAGACCACACTGCTTTCGCAACCCCTCAAGATACATAGATTCGCTATTAAATGTCCTTAAAAATATAAGGTCTAAAAACATTGTCTTGACTGGTGATGTAAATATTAATTTTTATGCCTGATAATATAAACGGATTTGCTTCAGAATATTTAAATGTTATGGCAAGCTTTGGATTGAAACAAGGAATCAATCGTCCAACCCGGTATGACAAAACGTGTCTTGACCATTTTATGGTAAAATCATGTCATAAGGTAAATACAGCCATTTTTGAACGTCTGACTGACCACAATCCAATACTACTTATCATGACCAACGTAAATATTTCTCGCAGAGAACTTGACTTTACTAAAACTATTATGGATTTTGATAAAATTGGGAAGATACTGAGCAACAATCATATTTGGAACGACTTTTATAAGATCGATGACGTAAATTTAGCAGCTAACTTCCTGGTTAATATGCTTCAAAATATAATAAGACAAAACTCTACTGAAAAAAATATATCCAAGAAAAAACTACCTCTTAAACCATGGATAACAGTAAGCGTTGTAAGGTCAATAAGGACAAGAAATAAATTATATAAAAAGTTTAAATTGTCCGGAGATTAAAAACTTGAACAAAAGTATTTAAAATATCGAAACATTTGTAATAAACTCACAAAATTTCTTAAAAAACAGTACTATGAAAACAAATTAAATAAAAGTATGGGTAACACTAAGGAAACTTGGAAAATTATTAAAGAAGTCTGTAATCAAAATCAGTCAAAATCAACGCAAACACAACTTCTTGATCTGGGCGCATCTTCTGTAGAGTCACTAAACTTAGTAAATAAATATTTTACCACTATTGGTAGAGATCTCGCTAGCCAGACTTTATCAAAGTTAAGTACGAATGAAAACGACTTATCTAAAATGGCAAGGAATCTAAATACGCCCACCAAATCGATGATGTTGACACCGACTGATCCATTTGAGGTTATAAAAATAATTTCAAAGCTTAAGGATAGCAATTCTGTTGCCTGGGATAGTATACCTACGAATTTAATTAAAAAGTTTAAAAAATATATTGCTCTACCTATAAGTTACCTGTGTAACTTAAGCTTCTCAAGTGGAACCTTCCCTGATGCTTTTAAAAAAGCTACTGTCTGCCCTATTCATAAAGCAGGTGACAAACAATTACCCTCCAACTATAGACCCATATCCCTACTTACAATTTTTGCAAAAATTTTGGAAAAGCTTATGAATGGAAGACTTGTAAAGTTTCTTGAACATAATAATCTGATATCAGATAAACAATTTGGATTCAGAGCTGGACGTTCCACAGATGATGCAGTTCTACAATTTACAACACTTATATCATCGTACTTGGATAAAGGAGATAGATGCCTAGGTATAATTTTAGATCTTCAAAAAGCATTCGATACCGTTTCAATTCCGATACTTTTAACAAAACTAGAAAACATTGGGATAAGGGGAACGCCTCTTGAATGGTTCAGGGACTATCTTAGCAACCGGACACAAATAGTTAGAGTTAACAATGTTCACAGTGATGAAGAAACTTGTATATATGGGGTGCCACAAGGCAGCACTCTTGGGCCTACTTTATTTATTATTTATATAAATTCTTTGTGCAATATGAATATCAAAGGTGCAGAACTGTTAATGTTCGCTGACGACACAGTTCTTATATTTCATGATAGGACATGGAATAGCGTAAAAACATTTGCAGAAAAAGGGCTCTGTGCTGTGACTGCTTGGTTGGAGGACAATCTTCTCTCTCTGAACACTTCTAAGACCAAACTCCTTTGTTTCCATAAAACTGTCGCTTCAAGCCCTCCGGCCAACTACAATGTTACTGTACATATACACCCATGTAACAAGTTACCTGAACATATTGATGAATGCGGCTGTGTAAATTTAGCAAAGGTATCAAGTATTAAATATTTAGGTGTTTTCATTGACGAAAAACTACAATGGAATCAGCATATTACCGTTACAGCAAAACGAGTAAGATCTCTCATTTACATCTTTAAAAATTTGCGTACTGAAGCCGAAGAATGCCTTCTAAGTTATTGTATAAGTTCTTGGGGAGGAGCTGCTAAGACTTTTATGATAAAAATAGAGAGAGCGCAAAGATCGCTTCTCAAAACAATGTTATATCTGCCATACCGCTTCTCTACAATACAGTAGTCTACAGTCTCATAGTCCCAAAACTAGAACTAAATAAAGACAGAAGAAACCGATACCCTCATCCATACTGTCTTTCTTTAATTGCTCGTAATCACTACACTATACAAAATAATCGATTCTCAACTGTACATTAACCAATACAGCAATCATAATTTAATAATCTGTTTTAGTACAATGGTTAGAGTCCTATGACTACTTAGAAACTGAGGCTCTACTTAATTAACAACACACATCTCACTCACTCATGCATACACACTATTAGACATTCAACCCCCCCCCCCCCCATATACACACACACACACACACGTGTTATTTTCTGTGTCTAATTAAAATTGAGAGAGAACTGTTTCCTGGGCTACAGCTCACGCTTCTCCGGGAGACAGGGACTCAACTATATATAGATGAAATATTATAATTTGGCTAAATAAATCATTATTATTATTATTATTATTGGACGTCTAACGTAGCGCTTTCCGTCTGAATTTACCATGTTTATTTTAGTTTCATCTGAGAATAAGACTTTTTTCCAATATCGGACCGTCCAATTGACATACTTTTTAGCGAATAATAATCGCTTCTCTCGATGTTTCTTGGTAAGAAGCGGCACCTTTCGAGAAACCCTCCCAAACAATTTTGATTCCACTAATCTACGACGTACTAGTCTTGACGATAAATTTCTAGGGTCATCAGGCGAAAAAACTTCATTTTTAATCTGGTTGGAGCCTTTAAACGGGTCTTTCTTAGCAATACGTACGATTAGCTTATTTTCTCTGGGCGAAGTTTTCCTCGGTCGAGCCTTTCTAGGAATATTTTCAATAGTTCCGTGTCTTTTGTAATGGTCAATAGCATTGAAAACTTTCTTTACCGAATATTTCAAATGATTAGCTATTCTCCTGTACGTCCATTCTTGGTCGATGTGCAAATTAACAATTGCTTGCCTAGTTTACGCGTCACAACTTTTATTTTTGCCCATTTTGAACAAAAAATTGTAAACGGATTAATTTCAATTTGATGGTCAATTGCCTCCAAAACGATAGAAAATAGCTAATTTCAAAAAATGGAATGTGCCGTGGATGCTTTTCTAAAGTGTTAGGCCAGTAACAGAAAATAAGCTATGTATGCTTTAAACTCTTTTTATGATGAAGTTTAGATAGTTTTGTTTTTTTAATGTATTCTAAATTGAGCGGCTATATTGTTGCATGATTATTAAAAATTAAATTTATAAATTTTTCAAGAATGGATGACATGGACTTCAAACTTTCATAATTCATATGAAGTGTTTCTAATTATATGACCACCACTGTATACATTTATATATATCACTAAGATAGATATATTATTATATTAACTCAAGTTCTTAAGATATATTGATACAATACGGGGTGTTTTTTTCACATTTGAGTCGGTTCGATTCCCAGACGAAGCAAGTAATTTTTAGAAAATCTTTTAATGCAGAATAACTAACTTTTAAAAATAAAATAAAGTCTTATTTCAGCAAAGTATCCTATCTACAATATTTAAGGTACTTTCCCTTCATGTCGCATAGTTTTGGGACGGTCTGTATAGCTCGTTTTATTTATTTCTTAAAACCTATATAACCTGATGTTGTTGTGGTCATAATTTCAGGCAATAGATATTTTTCTATTCTATTCTGTATATAATATATATATTATAGAACGTAATGCTTAAAATAATTCAAAAAACTTCCAGATAATGTGGAAAAAAAGACACACTTTTTTTCCACATTATCTGGAAGTTTTTTTTTATTAAATATAATAAGTAATGTTTAACGCAAATACTTAAATACATGTAGATATTTATATTTTGATATTTTGGTAAAAGTAATAGATACCTTTACGATTTGAGTACAAAAGGAAAATTGCTCATTCTTCTTTGTCTTTACCGAGGAAGTGACTGTTATTATAGCATAATCTAAAATGGGAAAGAGTAACACCTTAACCAGTGTGGTTCGTGTACATTGTGACAGGGTATTCTTCATTCGTTTGAGAGAATCATGATACCAAATATCTTATACTGATGTGAGCAATATTTATGGTTGTCTCACGTCAAATTTTGAGTAATGCGAATGCCTAAGTTCTTAACCACCTTGCAATACTGTAGCGCAATATTGTTATACTTAATCAAAGGATATTAGTATCAATATTGCAGAAAGGCTGCTTTTACTAACAATTATCACTTGTATGTTATTGGGGTTGATAAGTAGAGCACATTTTTTAATCATATACAGCACTTAGATCTTTGGTGAGAATTTCAATACTTTCAAGGATTTGATCAGGTTTAACGCTGAGATATATTGCACTAGTCAAAAGTACAATATATCTGTTGATTTTTACACATTGCTAAACAGTAAACTCTTACGATAAAAGCATAAACAAACTACTTGAGTAGCGGGTAAAAAGTAAAACCTAATTATTTACCGTACCGTTTATACCGTTTTAAAAACAACTGTTTGATCTTCGCACTGAGTATGGCACTGAGGATCTTCATCATGGGGATTACAGTCATGAGCTTGTTTGTTTGTTTTTATTTGTGTAGCAAAGCAGTGTTTTGTTTTCTACTGTTTAACATGAATTGAAATGAGCCATTACCTATCAGTAAGAAAAAAAACAGTGTTGAGTTAATCAACTATTTACCTAGAAACCTTTATAAGGTAACAAGGGACTTTGTAGGTAGTTATCATAATGTGTCCAGTTTATCTCTTCATCTTTGACAAAAACATAGTGAAGTCCTAGCGAGCTATAGTTTGGTTGAGAGGGATGAGTCAAGGGTGGTGGGTAGCGTGGGGGTGTTAGCCCATATGTGGAATGGACGGGCGACGCGCGCAGCCTGTGCGGGGGGAGTGGAGCGCCCGCACAGAGCTGCGCGCGTCTTCTTGCCCACGTCCGTAACCCGCACTGCGGCGCCCAATAGTTAGTTCCTTAATCCGCATTGTAACTTCTGTTAGGATCAGTGCGGTGATTCTTCAGTGGTCCCGGTGAGTGCCTCTTTGTCCCGATGAACTTCACTTCCTTTTCCTCTCCATGTAACGTTCAACTTATTTTCCACTAGATTGAGTGTTTTCCCGTTTATTAGTTTCAATAGTGACTATGTAACTACATTTCCTATAGTTTCAGTGGTTAGATTTATTTTTGTGACGAGCAGGTATCGGGATACCCGTTAGCGGGCTAGCTATTGTTAGCGTTAGGACTTGCATGCTTCTGTGTCCCTTTGTCCTCGAGTGCACAATAGACGTTGTGTTTATTGCTAGCACGGAGAGTTCGCGGGCCGATCGGGAGGTTGTGAAAGTTACATTAAAATTGAGCTGGAGTACAAAGTTAAGATGCAGTGATAGCGTAGGAGCGGAATGAGGAGACACGAGATGCAAGCCAGGGAGGAGGAGGAGGAAGACGGCAAAGAGGGCTCGCAGATGTCCCGCAGCGAGTCGATCATCAGCCGGTGCACTCCACACACGCCGCTCGGTCTACCCGACAGCGTCAGCGTTGACTCCAGCCTCGTGCCAAACATATATCGGTAACTGGATCTTAGACCATCCGCCACTCCGGGAGAAGACGTACTTATGCACCTACAACCTGTCTACCTAAATATAGAATCAGTTGTATTATCAAGCAAATCGTCATTATCTGTGCGGCTGACGTGGTGCTATTGCAACATGAACCCTGTTATGTCTTCTCCCAATGGCAGAAAAGTATAGCAAGCACACCACCCCGCATCGCGGACCGCGATCGTCGCATGCGAGTGGGACCTACCATAGATTATTTTTATAGTTACCATAGATTATTTTCATAGTTTCATGTATGTGGGACCGTCCATAGATTATTTTTATAGTTACCATAGATTAGTTTCATGCGAGTGGGAGCTACCATAAATTATTTTTATTGTTAGATAGGTACTTAGCTGTTGTGAAGCAACTTTCATTTATTTCACTTTTACATACCCAGTTCTTCTCATGAGCCGTTTAGATTGCTTCACAATGGCCAACTTTAAAATGGCTTGCCTTATGCTGGTTTATTGAATACGGATGGCTGCTGAGTTAAGGTACGATGATATAATTTGTTCTTGTATACTGTAACTTTTAAACGCACTGTTACTAATAGGTGGTATATGATTACTAGGCTGATCTACAACATACTTACAACTTTACAACGTTTTATTTATATTTTCCAAATTTAACGAAAACTTTATCGGTTAAATGTCAATCGAGATACTTAATAATACAAAAATAAAAACCTTGTATTTTTTTTCTCACGATATATCATCATATCCTATCCTATCCTACTAATATTTTAAACGCGAAAATTTGTGATGATGGATGTTTGTTACTCTTTCACGCAGTTCAGTAGTTTGAACGGATGTTGATGAAACTTCACAGTAATATAGCTTATACATTAGAATAACACATAAGCTACTTTTTATCCGGAGACAAAGCGGGCGAAGCCGTGGGCAGTAGCTAGCTAATCATAATAATTAATTTAGATTTTATTTTTAAGACGAAATCCAATAAAAATTAAACTCTTCAAAATAACTGCCTAAGACGAGACACGCTTTATTAGGTTCTTGAAGTTGCCGCATCCAATCTGGACATCCGTTGGTTCGATGAGAAAAAGTAGGTAAATCATCATCTACTTTAACTGACTTAAGTGCGCAAAAACATTAATACACTGTTATTTTGCTGCGTTAAAACACAAAACAAACATGATCTTAGTCCTCACAAATCTTGGGGTCAATACAAATACCATCGTTAATAAAATACAATCATTGCTTCTAAAGATAGCGAATACCCCAGTGTGCGGCCCCAGTTTGCGGCTTTCGCACTTGGTCGAATTGAATGAATTGACGAATAAAAAATACAATATTGCTCACCAATATAACAAAGGAAAGTACAATTATTAAATTGATTGAGCATTCATAACTTACCCAAGGTTTATGTAAATTGGTATAGTGGGTAAAATACGGCTTGATTTATTAGAAATAAAATAAACTGCACTTGTCAACCGCACTAAACATAGTCGAACACTCAAAAGTCAGTCTATATTACAGAATGGCATGAGTACTTTGACCACTTGTTCAATTCTCAATTCCCGAACGACTACTGAACAAGTACCTACACGAACAACATCTTATCATCACGCCTTTGCCGAGTTTGCCGGTACAAACAAAGTCCCTTCCAATTACTTTATTGGTCGATGTTCGGGTGCGTTTACAACTTCGTTGATAAATGACCATGAAAATTATGATGAAAAAAAATCAAATAAAAAAAAATACATGAATATACTAGCTTCTGCCCACGGCTTTGCCCGCGTATTACCCGGATAAAAAATAACGTATGTGTTATTCTGATGTTAATCAAAACACTTTCAGTAGTTTTTGCGTGAAAGAGTAACAAACATCCATCCTCACAAACTTTCGCGTTTATAATACTAGTAGAATAACTTAAATCAACTATATATCAACTTCCAAGAGACACGGTATAACTGCATTTCAATAATTATTACAAAGCAGCACACTGCTTAACTAAATTCTGTCCATGGCAATGCCCGCGTGATTGATAAATATGCCTATATGTAGTATTCTACACATATAGTCACAAACTATACTGTTCCAAATTTCATACATCCAAAGTAGTTCAGCCGTAACGAAGATTCTTAGCAACAAACTTTTTTACATCCTAATCTACCTATCAAAATATCTAAACTTTAGTATAAACGATAGGATTCCTTGGTCAATAATATGAATTATTTTATTATAATTATTTCCGATTACATATTCCAGTGGATTTTCTGAAACTATCTGTCATAAATACCTTGTCCTGACTATTACGGACGTAACAAAAAAAAACAGCCGAATCAGTCGTGCCGTTCTCAATTGATGATCTTTTATATGTGGCAATTGTTTTTTTAATTTATCCTACTTCCTACTAATATTATAAACGTGAATGTTTGTGAGAATGGATGTTTGTTACTCTTTCACGTAATAACTACTAAACGGATTTTGATGAAACTTCACAGTAATATAGCTTACACATCAGAATAACACAAAGGCTACTTTTTATCCGGGTACCACGCGGTCGAAGCAGTGGGCTGAAGCTAGTATATATAAATTTAAATTGGTAATACTGGTTTTTTATGCCCATTAATTTATTAGAAACTTTACATTTATTACATGGACAAAACTCCACATTCATTTTAACCACAAGTGACAATTTCCGAAATTGGTTGATCCATTTACATCTGTTATAAAGCATTTTATTCCTTAGATAGCTAAAGAATAATAAATGAGTCTATAAATAGATTTTTTGCAACGGTCTTCAGATGGCTCACTCTTTCAACAGTACATTTTCCTGTACCCAAGAAGCTGTATTATTATTTCTGTCAATAAATCAAACGTCCCAAATACCATCACCCAATAATAAATAACCTTTTCGGTTCAGACATGATTTTGGTTACACAATGTATTTATATCATACAAGCCACCGTCCATGACTTCGCCCGTGTGATATCCGGATAAACTGTAGTCTATGTATCATTCTAGGCCACCTGTTACAAATTGTATCCAAATCGGTTCAGCCATCAGAGATAATTAGCAACAAACATCCAAACATCTAAACATCAAATCTTTCGTATTTTCCACATTAGTAGGATTTACCATCATTTATTTAATAGAATATAGTAAAATGTTCTACATAAAATTATCCGGAACAGTTTAGCCATCTAACTAGAAACAAAAATAATATCCATAATACAGCAATAGTAATAAGAGTGTGATTGTGAGTGGATGGTAATTTATATAAATATCTATATTGTTCAGACGCCGAGCTCCGATTGCGTCTTTGGACTGCATGGACGACTTTAGTGCTCATTCACAGCAGATGCTCGATCAAGGTGAGTCAACTTTTTGTTTGTATATGTCAGGAGCCTGAATTTCGCAACTTCAAATAGGTACTTCTTTAGATTTCATTAGAAATCTTCGTGATTGACTAGTTACTTTCCATGGCTTCATTCGCAAAGTAGTCAAAGTAAAAAGTTTGTAATTCTAGGTCACTATACCTGTTTTAAATTTCATCCAAATTATTTCAGCCATTAGAAATATTATTACAAACAAACATTTGTATCAAAAATATTAGGATTTCACGAACTTTATTCCTACTCATTTATTAACAGCTAGGATCAAGGATTAACAGCTATTTTATTTGAATATACATGTATCTGCTTTATGTCTTTCAAAGTCGAATTACAAAATAAAAACATTTATGTGTAATAAATGTTTTTATAAATAAATCTTGTTATCATCTTTGAGATAAAACTTAATTAATTAATTATTCCTAAGGTCTGACTGCAGGGCTACTTTTTGGAGATATTCAAGATAAAGGTGAAAATATTTTATAGTTTAATGTACGAACCCGTGTCATTTACTAAAAAGCTTCAGACTAAAACACAAATTTGCTTTTACCATAAGATGCGTGCGTTCACGCATGATAGCTCATATAACTGCAATTTCGTAAACGTTTATACATAAAAAAATATGTCATCTCTAAATACGACCATCACGTGTATCAGGAGCAGAAATGGCGTTGACACGTCCCATGTGCAGCTTGTACACGGGGCATCCCTCAGCGGTGGCTTCCTCAGTGACTCCAGGCCTTCGGTACAAGAGTCTTGGCAAGTCAGGGCTCAGGGTGCCCAATGTTGGTCTCGGGATATGGACTCTGTTGAACGAAGATAACGCTGAAGAAGTGATCATGACAGCTCTAGCAAGTGGAATAAATCTTTTTGATCTGTCCGAAGCGCATTGCGGTTAGTTAAGTAGTATTCATTAAAAGTTATTATTAAGACGTTATGTGGATGTCACCCATAGAGTGTATTAAAATGTGGGGCCAAGAGCTTGCTGAAGGAGCTTCTGACGCGAGCCTACTTGGACCCCTACACGATGCACGACACGGGGTACGCCGTTCTCGTGGTGACAACTACGAGCGCTCGTCCTCCCGTTTTATTTTTTTTATTTATTTAACCTCAAAATAGGTTCAATAGCCTAGATGATTAAGTTTGTAAAAGAAATATTCATAATAAATTTAGATTATTCTCGCTGCATTCATCACAATACATTGCAAGTGTAATGATGTTAAGTCATTTATTTATTTATATTCATTGTTACATCGGATGCTTTTCTATCTACAGCAAAAGGTGAAGCGGAACTTGGAAGAATCTTAAAAAAGAGAGGTGTCAGGAGGTCCAGTGTTATAATTATAACCAAAATATATTGGAGCACGAAGTAAGTTCGCTTCCAGGTTTTTGATGAATTTAATATAATTTTTTGACACCGCAATGACCATCAACAATCATAGGTATCTCTTGTCGTTACTTCCTTATTTGATTTCATGTGAACAATTTATTTTTGTTATTTGCTGCTTTTTCAAATTTTTTTGAAAATTATTTAAACTTTTTTTCATATGTAAGTTTAATATGTAAATTTACTGAAATATTTAAAATATGATTTATCAAGCACTTCTCATAGTATAATGTAAATCAATCCAACAAATGTAGCATAAGAACTAGGTATGTACGATAAACCATGTGAATTAGTATAGCTTCATAATGTTTTATGCAAACATCTAACGAAACATAATAATGATTACCATGTTCATATTCGGCACAAGCTCATCATCTACAGGACCAAAGTTTGTACAACACCCCGTAAATGCTTTTATTGCTATAGATAACCTACTTATCGTTATTGTATTTATTAATGTCCCACAAAATATCAGCTTATCGCTAAATGCTTGTTACTAACATGGTCCAACTCTTCATTCAATAGGTGTGTTGATAATGATAACAGGTCGATAGAGAGAGGTCTCTCTCGTAAGCATATATTTGAAAGCGTGAAAGCGTCACTGGCTAGACTTCAAGTGGAGTACATTGATGTTGTACTCTTGCACAACGTTGATCCACTGTGCCCGATGGAAGGTCAGTCTTTTACAATATACTCATAATCTGCATTTATGCTTTTTGTATTGCTATTTTTTTAATGCACGCATTGCAGTTGTTTATTGTTAGTATTTTTCAGAGATAGTCCGTGCCATGAACTTCGTTATAGACAAAGGATGGGTGTCATATTGGGGAACGGCTCGCTGGTCCCCAAATGAGGTAGTTCAATAAAAAATCTTCAATATACGAATCTCATGGAATACTTAATTTAGAAAATGTTGAAATCTCATTCATTTGTAGATCATGGACGCATACACAAACTGCAGACAGTTCAACTGCGTGACGCCAATAGTTGAGCAGACAGAGTACCACATGTTTTGCAGAGAGAAAGCGGAATTATACATGCCAGAACTTTACCACAAAATTGGAGTAGGTAGGTCACGAGATGCAATATTATATGTATGCGGTTATGTTATTTCGTTTAATACTTCAGGCTCAATGAACTCATAATGCGACTGACAAAATTATTGATTGAGCAAGCATACTCAATGCTCGCTGTATCAATATTTTTGTCGATATTTTAATTAATTGGATCAAAATGCATTTTTTCCCACCAGGCTTGATGGTGTGGTCAGCATCTACAACAGGCAAAGGTGTGGGACCCAATGACGCCACAAGTCTTTTCGCCAAATCAAGGTTCAACAGAAAATACAGCACTTTCAGTTGGTGCGAGGATGACGTCGCTTTACCTGAAGTAATTTTTTATTTGTTTTTCAAAATAAATAAAAAAAGTTCTAACGTATTTTTTCTTTTCATATATAGTTATTTGATTCATTTTTCGCATTAACCTGTTAAGACTGTGTAATGACGCATGCTTGCCGATTCACGAGATGGTTGAAAAAATACTAAAAGTCTTGTTTGTACCATCTAGGCGTTACCGACCTCTAGTAGCAAAGAGCAAATAACAGCAGAAGAGCCACGCACTTACGGCGACAAACTACGTGACCTCGGCAATTTGGCAAGCTCCCTCAGTAAGTAAATAACAATTTTTCACAGACCTAGAAAATTCTGCGTAGATGCTTTCGTCTACGAAAGCGTCTACGATTTTTTTCTTACAATGTACTACGGTGAAACATGATAATTATTATTATTCATTTATTTCAGATATAAAAATCATATAAATAATACAGTGTGTAATTTATTTTAAACAGATTGCTCGATCAGTCAATTGGCTGTGGCATGGTGCCTGAAAAATGATTCTGTGAATTGCCTCCTTCTGGGCGCTACGAGTGTAGCTCAGCTACGAGAGAACATTCACGCTTTACAGGTACGATGAGATAATTGTGCGGTCTATGACTCATTTTATTAAGATTTCTTTGTCAAGTATACTTCAAAAAATTTGAAAGTGAAAAACAGTCTATTGTCTTCACATTTTTTGTCAATTTTTTGAGAAAATTCTGTTTTAATTTTTACTCTAAAAAATTCTTCAATATTTATGATGCCTCTTATCAAACAAAGCTTACTAATAAAAAAAATACTTTCTTTGATATTGAGATTTCCTTATCTGACCACACCTGTACGTAGTAAAGTTTAAACATTGTTTATACCGAGTCTTGCGCATGAAAAGAGATGCGCTTTCATTCCTTCCTTTAAATTTTTTTTTTTTACTATATTTAACAAAACCTATTTCAGGAACACTATTCATGATACATGCGCGACGCAAATTTTCATTGTATAACATTCAATAAAAAAGCCAAGTAGGGCCCTGGCCAGGTAGCATATATTACTTTCTTTTTTCGTGATTTTTTGTCCACTTTCACCCCATGTGACATACCAATAGTACTTAATTGATAGGATTGACGACTACGAACTCCCGGTAAATTTTGTGTAGATCGTGCCGCAGCTGACACCTTCCGTGCTGTTGGACATAGAGCGCGTGCTCGCCAACAAGCCTCAGCGGCCGCCAATGGTGTCCACACTGGCGATGCGCAACCAGCAGAACAACACCGTCCGCATTGATATGACGTTTGTATCACCTCCACTGTAGTGACATTCAACAATATTTATTTTAGGATATTACGTTTATACGGGTCGGGCGCAGCGACTTGATCGCAAAACACAGATATCAAAATGACTGAATCGCAATAGGCCTAGATCGCAGTACGTCTGAATAGTAAAACAACTATGTAGATAGCCGAATAACCAAGTAGCAAAACGACTACTTCGCGTTTTGTTTTTTCTGATCTACATACGCATTGAAACTTGCGCAGGTAAAACAAAAATAAATTACTTCATCCAATTCTTCACATTTTTTCAATAAGAATAAAGAAGCATTACGAGTTTTTTGTATATGTTCCATAATATTAAAGATCTCTATGAATACCTATTGAGATAGTTACGAGATATTTTTACTCTTCATACGTGTCGAGTTGTGTTGTGATGTAAAATTAAAAGTTGGGTTATGGTTTATTATAAAACCGGTATTCACTGTACAAGTCATTTTGCGATATTTATTTGAGATTTAGACGTTATACTAATTGGTCATTTTGAGATCTAGTATTTTTGCGATATGGTCATTTTGTGACCTAGTCTTTTTGAGACCTCGATAAAGTCATTCTGTGCCAGACCCCGTCTATACCACATACTTTACTATCCTCCTACTGCACCGTTGCGATCACGCTCGACGGTCGCGAGATAGGAACTAAACCTGGACAGCTGCATGTTTAACGAACACCAATCGAAACTATTTTAGGTATATAATAAGATACGGATTAATAAAGTACACTATCTTCTGTGGGTAAGAATGTGATTTTTATTAACAGGGGCACCACATCTGGTACAGACTCCCCTAAGCCTGAAGGCGAGGTCTCAACCGCCGACCCCGAGGCCGGGACTCCCCCCAAGGAGAGTGTCGGGCGAGGCTTTTGTGAGATCCAGTGACTATGGTGGAGAGGAAGCACTGACTCTGCTTCCAAATCTAGCAAATCAAAGGTAAACCTATAGGGAATGAACTAGCCGCTCTGAAATAACTATGCCTTGTAAAATTCCATCCTGTACCTTATTTATAATCAAAGAGAAGTGAAACCCAAACTTTATTTTTTCTACAGGAAACAAAGGACGACAAAAAAGATGAACCGAAAACCAGCTTCTTTTTGAATAATGCTGGTGAAGTCATTCGTCGTGAGGGTAAGCTTTAGTAGCAAGTAACCAGTCGAATATACTAATAATTATTCATTATTGTGGGGTGTTTATATTATGTTTTCAATGTACAGAACGTGATGGTCGTTCCACTGACGTGGTCGTCTCAATTTCATCTTTGAAGAGCAAACAACAAGCAGCCGCTGCTGCCAAACTGGCGAAGAAGAATCAGGTTGAGATGACGGCTCGACCCGGGTCGGCTTCCATCCAGAAGTCTACCTCGGGTCAAAATCTGCCATCCACCAGCCGGGACCGCCGGCAATCCAGATACGATCTTGGCTCAGTAACTGATCTCTAAACAGTAGCTCCTCTCCACAAGTCACTACAACACTACAATGATGTTGTTGTTGTAAAGTCAGGTTTACACAAAATCTGAGAGACAATAATTGTGTTAATTTAAGTATTTTATGGATAGTGATTTATCTTATATTGTGTAACATCTTTAGAAAAAGTGTTTTGACATGGTTTCATTGACGATAATAGCTTTTGGTAGTTTTAGATAGTTATATTATCAAGATAAGGGCATGTCAAAGTATATTATTGCAGTGTGTACTATACAGTATATTTTTATCTGATGAAAAGAAGACCCACGACAGCACACCTCACAAATATTAACACTCGGGTTTTCGCAAGCAATTGTGAAAAAAACTGTGGTGAACAAATAATGCTTTATTTTTAATGTAACGTTGGTGAAAGGAATTAATATTTTAGTTGAATGTGAATAAAAACTTGTTTCTCTAGAGATTTAGATAAAACGCAAGCAGTGAAATCTAACGAAGATTACTCAGATGAATGGAAAGAAAAACGGTCAGAGGTTCAAAAGTTTGGGATGTAAATACAACAGAGCCCGTATACGTAGTCGTCATCTCTGATGTTTTTTTGTAGCTATTTGTTAACACTGTACATATAGTTAAAACAATAATTTGTTAACTTTATAACTTCCTGAATATTTCACAGCTTCGAAAATAGTACACTTTTGAAAACTATCTTAAACTGGTAACATTTTGAGCACCACTTTCTGTATGAGTACTAATAAATTAAAATACACTAATTACACTTAACCGTATTGTTAAAATTTGATGATCGAACCTTTCGGGTAGCTTTGGGGCTCTGCCAAAGAACATTTTTGTTTTAAATAATTAACCTCTTGTTAATAATCCTTGCTAACTAACGTCCCTGTCTTTTTCTAACACGAAACAAAATATAGAGGCATGCCGCTAAAGTTAGCGAGTAATTATGAAAGAGAGTAAGTATTTACTTTTAAGGTACATAGCACCTTTTTTAAGGTAAGATTATGTAAATAAAATAATTATATCCATAAATAAGATCACTATAATACCGAGAGCGATCTCTTAAATTTTTCAATACTCAATTCGGACGAGATCTAAACCCGTATTGTATTGATTGGTAATTGTAACCGTATTGTAATCCTCCGACGAGTTCAGAACGGCTGACACAATTGACGTAAAACTCAAAGCTGCGCTGCATTCGACACAAGACGAAAACAAAATGAAAAACACAATGTTTCAGTTTTTTAAATATATTCGTTAAACGTACAACGCAAAGCAAATAACAATGCAAATAACACATAGATTTTGAAGAAAAGTTATAACTTGTTTATATAAGTAATAATTTAATCGAGCAGTATTTTAATATTTAGTGGACGACAATGCAACATAAGCTGTTCTATATTAACACATTCACTGCCTAACATATTATTAAAATAATTACCCAGGAGCCAAATTTTTTTAAAGCGTATTTTGATTATATATATATGTATGTTTAAAAATATGGATAAAAGTAAATTGTTATTATTATTCTTTTAATAAATAATAACCTTTTTCGGATCCGAGTGTTCGGCACATAGCGCGCCCGGTGCCGGTCACTCGGATCCGAAAATTATTTGAATAATTATTTACTAAGGAAAACATTCATAAATCAATCATAATTGTCATAATTATCAAGCTCAACACTCGGATCCGAGTGGGGAGGGGGGCATAGTAGCAGTTACACTGTTAGAATGAAACCAATACGCGTTTTCGTAAGTTGAATATGTTGTCAGAGTGGCCGCGCAAACTAACATAAACCGCCTCAAACGCCGGCGGCTTACTGACGCCTACAAAATACACGGCCCGCTCGCTCGTATCCGAGTGGGCGGCACCGCTCAATTCAGTGCTCAACACTCGAATTCGAGTGTTTGGCAGTGAATGTGTTAATACATAACCTAAGATACAAGTATCGATGTAGTTATGCACTTAATCCTAGAAATAAATGTTAAATTATTACACTCATTATTAATCAAATCAGTTTTAAAAGATTTAACTTGTAAAAGTAAAACCTTACAATATATATTAGTAATATGTTGTATATTAATATATTACTAATATATATTACCAAAATTTTGCTTAAATTACCTTATTCTGCGATGAAAATGAATAGCTCTCATAAGTAATATGTACTCCCAAACTCGTAGTCATAAAAGTTTCCTTAAACGCCTTAGATAACCAGAATAGCTGGAAATAAAAATTATAAATATCGTATCATACACCCATAATTTGGTGTTTTTTAATGTTTAAATTATGTTTGAATTTCTACATTAAACCAATAATAGTTCTCATAATAATAACAAACACTATATTTCGCTTTAATTAAATAGAGTCCTTTAACAAAGTAATATCAATGATTTAAAAAAAGACACGTATTTCTCTTCAAACTAATAACCATAAGAACCTTATACCTAACCATGGAGATATATTAGTAAATTACTGATTTAAATTATATATTTATTAACTGTGGTATTATTACTCAGTTTTAGCTAAAATATTTAATCTATATTCAGTCACGTACTATTTGATAAAACAAATAAAAGTATTTAATCAATAAAATACCCCCACGTAGTCTATGCAATTAATTACACAATGTTTAAACAATATTCTTAGTATTTAGAAAGAGGAATGTCTCAAAGTAGATTATTTAATAAGGTGATGATTGATCATGCATTAAGGTTCTTTCAATGTTGGGTAGCAGACATACAATTTGAAACTATAAATATAAATAAATATAAACATACATAATATCTGTAACGGTGAAACAACATTCAGAGAGCGCAAACTCATCCTATTTTGTTGGTGAGATTTTTGTTGCGTAGCCACTAAAGCCTCTTTCAGCGTGTTACCTCACAGGTGATTTATAAAACTATTTATTATAGGTTACTTTCGCTTCGGTTTAAACATTATTACATTATACCTAAGTATTAAGTAAACCGAAAAGTATGTATTTAACCTACAATTTGGAACCTACGAGTTTAAAAATATGCTTTTCGCTAGCAAATAACAAATACATAAATTGTTTTTTTTAAATAAAAAATTTCATAAACAAAATAAATAAATAACTTTTAAAATTTGGAATAATGGGGATGGAAATAATTTATCAAAATACTGGTTTTAATTGGTTTTCCTGGAAAAATATGTACGGAATACATATTTTTTTTAACAACCTGTTCACGTTCATGTACTTAATCACCCCTTTTGGTTTAATAAACATGTTCTTGGATATACAGTATCCGTTAGCTATCCCTATCCCTATACCTGTACTCATAAAAACTAATCACGTGAAGAAAATCATTTATGTTAATTTATGTCAGCTATTAATATTTTGTTGTTACAATAAATGTTTAACTAGTACAATATTGGAGTTTAATTATTATTAACCCCATTTCTTCATAAATTATTATGATACAACGAGTGCAATAAGACCTATCACCAAGCCGAAAACCACATATTTTATACATCATTGGGATATTTTTTTCTTCTAGACTTGCCTGGGAATACACTGGTTCTGGAGATATTTTAATTCTTTACGGAAATAGATTCCAAGTGCTATTATTAAATTTTGGTCCAAACAAATATTACCAAAATTATCCAATTTTCTATCAAATTACGCATTCGAAGTTGCAGAAATGCAACATGAATTGTAAAGCATGCACGCTACAAAAAAATAGCATTGTTATTATGCCTAAAATAAAAATAGTTTTCCAACAATTATTTTCTCTCAAAGTTACTCGTTAAGATGAACAGTATGCGTAGATTTCGGCTTGGTGATTGATCTTATTACTGCTTGCTTGTGTCTCGTTAGACAAGCTCATGCAATCCGTAGCCGCGATACGACCGGTAACTGGCCAATTACTAATTCATCCTCATCATTCTATCGTGTCTGTATGAGATCCTTTCAAGGATAAATAAAGTAACATCTCAGCTATATATTCCGCTTGGTAAATGCTCATTGTACACTGAGATAGAGCTGTGTGCCGAGAAGTGCCACAGTGGACGGACGCGCGATCTCTCTTTGTGTGACACATAAACTACTAGAATGAATGTTATATATTTCGATTGGCTCGACTACCTGGTCTTCGGGACAATGTTGGCCCTATCAGCACTTATAGGGGTATACTTCGCGTTTTTCGCGAAGAAGAAGCAAAACACCACAGCCGAGTATCTCATGGGTGGGAAGGCGATGGGAATCATTCCCATTTCGATGTCATTGATAGCTAGGTAAGTAGGTATTCTATTTTGCTATGGATTATACTTTGCGAAAGTTTCTGTGAACGTAATAGAATCAGAAGAAGCTACATTGTGATTGTTCAATTGTTTGCTTACAGCTATATTTCGGGCATATCATTGCTGGGGCTCCCAGCAGAAATGTACACTTATGGGACTCAACTGTGGACAGTCGTTCTATCGGAATGGGCAGTGTCGCTCACAATCGCAATAGTATATCTTCCGGTATTCTACAATTTACAGATTACTTCCACTTATGAGGTAATGTGATAAACATATTATAATGTAGGTTTACATATTTCTCTGAATTCTCTTGTCAGCTCAGCTATCTGTAATAAGTTTTGTTAATCAATATTTTGCACTTTCAGTATTTGCGTCTGAGGTTTGATCAAAGAGTGCGACTTTTGGGCTCAATAATATTCATAATCAAAATGTTGCTCTACATACCCATAGTCATTTACGTACCAGCTTTAGCTTTCAGCCAAGGTAATTTATGATCAATGAACATAGGCAGGCAGTTAGCACGACATATGGTATCTAGTAATGTTCTAACTTATTTCAGTGACGGGTATTAACCTACACATGATCACACCAATCGTGTGCATCGTTTGTATTTTTTACACAACACTTGTGAGTATACTTATTTAAAATTATGGTCCCTATTTCTATTTTCCGTTGCTACTAACAATTTGTTAACTGTCTAGACCTGCATCAGATCGAGGCCAAGTGGCAAATCAGGATGTTGCTGTTATTTTTAATGTTTTAAAAGCTGTGACCAACAGTAACTAAGATAACACAATTTAAGTATGAAATATTCTTCTCTAGGGTGGCCTGAAGGCTGTGGTGTGGACAGACACCTTACAAACTGTTCTCATGTATTTTGGCGTAATCTTTGTTTTGGGCTACGGTACATATTTACTTGGAGGCGTCAAAGAAGTGATTGAAATAAACAAGAAAGGAGATAGACTGGATTTTTTCAAGTATGTTGGCGTTCATACACAAATCTCACAAAGCTACAAAAATACGACCAGTTGGTTATTTTTTTAATTTCAGTATGGACCCCGATCCAACAATAAGACACACATTCTGGTCAACAGTTTTCGGTAATTACTTCAGCTGGCTAGCTTCTTGTTCTGTTAACCAAGCTACGGTGCAAAGGTGCCTTGCATTGTCGTCTTTGAGAAGAGCTAGAATGTGAGTAACGCACGTCAATGAGCGAATAAACATATCTCGTTTAATGAATCAGGCTTGGTTGTCGAAAGACCATGCAAATAATTAATAATTTGATTTCCGAAACTTTCAGAACCATATTTATAATGGCTGCTGGTATATTCATTATCCTGTCTCTATGTTGCTACACGGGACTAGTCATCTACGCAACGTTTGCTGATTGTGACCCTTTGTCGACGGGAGCTATCAAGAAAAGTGATCAGTTGTTGCCATACTTTGTGATGACTATAACGGGATCAATACCAGCATTACCGGGCATATTTATGAGTGGCGTCTTCAGTGCCGCATTGAGGTAACTGTTCAATCGCTTGTTTTAGGACGTAAGAGGTAAGTTCGTCATATGAGCAGGGTGTCTTTTACGGGTCATCCAAAATCGTCTAGCTTTACTGCTAAGAAAACGCTTATTTTGTTTATATAATAATATATGTTATTCTAGGTATAACTAGTTTAATTACTATTATTTCATCCAAATCGGTTTAGCCGTTAGTAACAAACATAATCCATAGTGCCTATTTTAATAATAGCAATAGTTAATAAGATTGGGTTGAGAGGAGATATTTTTTATGACTTTTATGTTTTAGCTCTATGTCTACCGGCTTGAATTCCATGTGCGGTGTGATATTCGAAGATCTCATCAGGCCAGCATACAAAAAACCCATTACAGAGAGAACTGCTAGTTTAATTATGAAAATAATCGTGGTGGTAATTGGTTAGTATATTTTACACAATCGAGCTTTAGGCCAGGCTGCAGTTTGCGAGAAAGTCTATCTTAATAAAACTGTTTATTTTCAGGGGCTCTTTGCGTGGTACTAGTCTTTCTGGTAGAACACATGGGGGCCCTGATACAGGCAGGTAAAAGCCTTGCAGGCATTACAGCTGGTAGTTTGCTGGGACTCTTTTCAATGGGGCTGTTCTTACCATGGGTGAATGCTACAGTAAGTTAAACACAATTTTAACCTGTTCGATACAGTACCGAGTACGGTTCACTCCGCTTGTGCACATCAAGTACTCGCATCGAACGTTACTGGACTGGACGGACTTACTAGGTTAGTGATAAAAAAATGTATGGGGACCGTCTATATTATGTCCGAATGAAAAAAGAGACTATATTTGCATCTTCATCATGGAGGTATATCAAAGGTAGGTAGGTAGGTATAAAAGAAGATATGTCATTCTTCCCGGCTTTATTGCAATTTCCTTGTCATTGTGGTTAAGAATTGATAGTTCAAAGCGTATTGTAAGTAATTTGCACCGACCCTTCCTTGGTTCCTTGAACTCAAATGCAACTCATTGAACTTTATTGGCACTGTAGAAAAATTTAACAAGATATAAGTGATTTAACTTGCTATTCAATGTTGATTTATGAGCCCGATTGCTACTCATACCTACCTACCTTCTCATCGAACGTACCTTCAAGTCCTTTTTTTACCCGTGGCTACAGAAATGCATTGCCTAAAGAGTTTATTTGTGTAACATTGTCTCGGAAACGGCTTATCGGATTGTAATGCAGTTCTTTGCGATCGATTGATTAATTATTTTTTTATTTTGAATTGGTAAAAGTCATTCTGAGCGAAATATTTCAGGGTGCTCTTGTCGGGGGTATTACATCGACTATTTTGGTTGGTTGGATCTCCCTCGGCACTCAAGCAGCGATGATGCGCGGTGAAATAGTAATAATCCCAAAGCCAGTGTCGGTGGCTGGATGCCAAATGAACTACACCATACAGACAACAGCCTCGGTGCTAAGTTCTGCTGCATTAAATAGGCAAGTTTGGGTCGAAAACATTTTAGCAGTATCGTGAGTAACTTTTGTTTTAACAGTAAAATAATACGACTATCTAAGCGAGTATATATAAAATACAGAAAAAGCAGTCTACCCATTAAAGGTGCATTGTAAACGATCTCTCAGTAAATATATTATTATAATATTTAATCTTATGTATTAGCTTCTGCTCACGTCTTCGCTCGCATGGTATGGTACAAATAAAAAGTACCTAACCTTTGTGTTATTCCAGGTTACTAATTATACCTGTTCCAAATGCTTTCCAAGTCAGTTCAGCCATTACGGAGATTTGGGAGATTCAGAGGAGAGGATGTTTGTTGCTCATAATCTCGATTAAGTAGGATATACAAGATGATTCAAACACCATGGTGTCACAATCTCCCTGTGTACTCCCACTATCGAACTAACATTTGACTCGGGTCTGGGTATTCTATGTATAATAATATGTAAGTATTTACAAAAAATGGTTTAGTTTGTGACTTAAAATAATACATAACAACCACAAATGAAATTTGGTCCAGTAAAAAACGTTACCCCAATAAAAACGTTTTTTCTCAAAAAAATCAAAATTCCGGGACCATTCACACAAAAAATTTCTCTAATTCGATGCATACTCATAATAGTGACATTTCACTTTTTTGGTGTAGTAACATTTTAACCGGGTACCAAGCAAGCAAAGCCATGGACAGAGGCTAATCTATGAATATGTTACCTGACATCACTTTTTAAGTAAAATCTCCTCGAACTGGTCTCTGTTTCATCGCCAGGATCCTCTATTCTTAGTTTGGGGCTAGATGACGCTGTGTGAAAACGTCCAGCATTATTTATTATTTATTTATTTTATTCCTCTGCTCCTAACAGGACAGACACGTTTTTCCTGTACAGACTGAGCTACTTGTATTACACGCTTGTCGGCATGATCGTGTGTGTTATAGTGGGTACTATCACATCGTACTTCACTCGCCCCAATGATCCAGCTATGGTGAGAATATTTTATGACGCTTTATTAAATTGACACGCTGCCTTTATAATTATGGCATAAGGACGCAAGTCCTTATTTAATTTGTCCTTTAGGATTTAGCTGACTTCTATGTTAAGTTCCTCATGAATTTGCCAGGTTCACCGCGATCTGCTGACACCCATCATCCACCGGTGGCTGCCGTCGCAGCATCCGCACTGCGTGCGCCCTCGGCTGACACACCACGACATGGAACTGCACTCAACAGAGCTGGAACAATTTCGAACACGGGGCCCTTATTCTGTATGTACTTCATAAAATGCTTGTTTTATCCAACGTTTTGAAGGTTATTTCGTCCTCGGACAATTCGTACAATATTATTAAAAAATATTAGACACTGGCCGAGCACACACTTTTGTACAAGAAACAAGATTTATAGGCAGTGATTTTTTGGTTTCAGAACTCGGACAGTGACAGTCGGTGTGACCTGCTACCTCAACCAAACAATAACAATAATTCATAATAAGTTTTACTTTAAAAAAATATCTACAAATATACTTTCTAACTTTATGATAATCATATATTTTAGAATTAGAAATAAGAAAGTAAAAAAAACATAAAACACAAGAACTTCTTTTTTACCAAACGCTTCTGCCTCATCAATCACGGCATAGTTATGCATCTATAGGTACTGACTATTACATCCCCGGGATAGGATGTTTAAAAGAGCATACATAACGTAAAAGAGCACACAAAATAATGTATTTCCTTCATTTGATGTCTAATATGACAGGATATAATTTATTGCATAGGTAAGTAGATAGATACCATTTTAATTTAGTTTTTAAATGTATTATTAATTATTAAACAAAATATTCGTTTTTGTCCAATGAGTGCTTGCTGTGGTGCCCTATTATTACGGGAGCACTAAAATGTTATAAGCTTTACTTTTGTATGTAAAGTGTAACCTGTAGAGGATACTCTCTACAGGTTACACTTTACCTAATCATTTTTTTTATTATCATTTAAAGCCTGTACTGGACAGTGCATTGTAAAGGAATTCCCTCTTTCCACCCACATCTCTATTACAGTCTGATTGGGGCAACTCCTCAAGATATGCGTTCAGTTCGACTCTCCATCTCCCAATAATTAATACATTATTATTCGAATGTATAAAACATATTCAATTTCCGTATTGTTTGTTTGATGAATGGTGTTAAAGCACTATCACTGCCATATGTTATGAATCTTATGGCAAAACGTATGGATATAACGTTTTACTATAAAATACATTTTTAACAATAAAGCTGCCGTGCGTTACCTTAATACATCCACACACAATTATTTAATCCCTTTCCCTGTTCTTGAATAATGAATAACGATGTTTTAATTTGAGTATGTGTGAATATTAAATTCAAATTACATTATTATACCTAAACAATTGCTTAAGTTTGTCTATAAATCAAACAACAATAATGTACGGACATTGTAATCTATTGATATAAATTATTTTATTATTCTTAGAGAAGAGTAAAAATATTTATTTACAACAAAATATGTATAGTGTAGATGTAATTTTTCACTCATGGAATAAATAAAAACCGCATTTGAGGTACTGAAAAGTATTGCAATAGGTACAAAGACAATTTAACTCTCGACACATTGAAATCATTAGAACACGTAAACAAATTAAAGATTACGATTCACAAAAACACACCAATTATTTTGGAACATAAAGTTAATAACTCAATCTTAGAATGTGGTACCAAAGATCATATGTGATTTACCAACAACTAGGTTAGTAGACTAGTCGCGAAGCGGTCACTTTTAAATTGACTGATGACGAGATTCAATAGGAAGAGACATGTTAGGTGGTGAAATCAAATCTCAAAAGTTACAAGAAAAATATTTTGAATACCCTTTGAATGTAAGCACGCTTCAATATAATATTATTAGAAGTCATATTTGACCCGTACACCAAATAAGAGTTTGGTAGGCTTTCCCCTCATCTTAGCTAATCAGATTAAATATATTTATAAACTTCTACCATATTGACGAAAAAGATTTTAAGAATTTATGAAACCATTTTAGAATATTATTACGACCAACACAACAGTCCATTCTCTAAATCGTCAACGAAACATCAGCAGGAGAATAGTAAAGTACGTGGTATAGTCTTAATAATATTCTAAAATCATACCAAACCACAATAATTTCCATTCTATATTAAGAAAACTTTCGATGCACATAAATCTAAACACACATAGAATAAAAAAAATTGGTACTAGAGGGCACGGCCGCCGGTCGTGACTTGGTAATGTCCATTCACAGTTTAAAACTTAAGTTCGTTTCGATAACAGGTGCGCACGTTCACTGGGAAGAATACGTTCAGCTCAATGAGTGTGGCCAGTACCAGGAACATGGCGTACATGGCGAGGCAAGCACGCCCCACGGCCGCATCCAGCCTGAACTTGTTGAACCAGAAGGTGAGATATAACAGCAGCAGTGTTGACAGCAGCGATATAGCCGAGTATTCAAGTCCCATTGAATTTATTTTCACCTGACAATAGAGCAATTTGTTCAAACTGATGTCATTATTTGAGAAATCTCTTAATTTTGACTAAATTAAGTTGAGTAGTGCACAAGAGAGAAACCAGAGAGGTCCAGCTTGATGCCTACAGTTCACTATATAAGGTTACGGGCGATCTTAACCCACTACTGACTGAGAGTGAGATTATGAGTTAAAATGTTTTATTCTCCACCATGTTGTGTGATGCATTGTGTTGTGATTTCGCGGGGCTAACAACACGCATTCGCATTTCGGCATAGGTAATTACAAATTCGCAATGGTTAGTTAGCCGACTGAATAAGATTAGTTTAGCTCACCCGGTGCAGGCCAGGTTCGGTAGGAGTCAGCGAGGCCTTGATGAGCCACGGTAGTCCAAGACATAGTAAGATATCAAATGTGTTCGAGCCGATCGAGTTGCTGATGCCCATAGATCCGTATCCTATAAAATATATATATATATATATATATAAAGATCTAAACTCTGGACATCTGGACATAAGTGATCAAATATTGATTCTTTACCTTTCTTTGCCACGATTACGCTCGATACTGCTTCAGGTACCGAAGTTCCGGCCGCTAAGAAAGTAATCCCCATTACTGAGTCTGGTATCATCAGAGTGTCACCTGAGACCAAAATATCAATCGTTATCCTTAATATTAACAAAAACATATTCGTTTTTATAGACGGAGAAAACATGAAATTCTCACCAATAATAGTAATCATCCATGCAACTACGTATGAGAGAGATCCGATCCAAACAATGCACATCATAAACGTCACAGGGAACCATTTTCTGAATTGAGGTTTTTGGCAATCCGGGATCGTGAACAAGAACACAAGATGGATCGGCCAAGTTACAATCCACGTTGTCTGTAAAAAAAAACGTTAAAACGATATAAAAATCCGCGCGAATCGGCGCGGTGATAGTGAAGGCGGTAGCAATCAGTAGCATTTACAAGGAAAGATTCACACTGACGCGAGCTTTGACAATCATTTCAAGTTGATCGCCACCGCCTTACCATCACCGCACCAATTTGCGCATGACTTAAGAAAATTATTAAGTACACAGAAGAGTAGCAATCTAAACCTTAGTAACCCAAGTCCTTCCACTCGGCCATTTCAAAAGAGAGTGCACATATGGCTCAGGTTCATTGGCAACTGCTAGGCTCTCCACCATAGCAGCCACATCCGCTTCAGTGCCCTTAGCTTCCATCTCGACACTCGTATTCCTAGAGTAATCTCCTAGAGGGGACTTATCCAACGAAGAAGCATTTGACGAGACGATCCTTTCAATGACATCGTGATTGGGTGATGCACTCTTGATGCTACCATTCTGTTGGGGAACGTCCAGTGACAATGACAACTCCGTATTATTAGTCAAAGATACCGGAGATTTTAATTCTTTGGTTTCTGAAAAAATATAGCTTTTGATTACGAGTTTCCTCATCTTTAGAACGTATTTAATGAAATATAAATATCTTACCACCTTTATCATGTTTTCCGTCTTTCTTCAACTTGTCAGAAACGCACTGCCAGCTATCTGTAAGTTATAATACCTAGAGTCAATAAAATATAATTTGACGGATAGTTCATGATAAATAATTAAATAAATAAATAATGCTGGACATTTTCACACAGCATCATCTAGCCCCAAACTAAGCAGAGCTTGTATTATTACATGACTACATGAAACTACCCGATAAATAAGTATTTGTACACAAAACATATCATAGACCCGTATTGAGTAACTTTTATTATCTTTAGAAATCGGTAAATAAGTTGGTTGACTGAATAAATTATTTAAAAAAAAACTTAGTTTACTGATGTAACCTGCGATATAGGAATAGTTATAATTCTTCTACTTTGTTCTGTCACCCATTCTTTCATGGTCCAAATCAGGTGAGTGATCTGACTGACAATTTTGAGGTATGGTTATCCTTAAAAGAGCCTAGTGACCAATGTGGTCACAATTTTATATTTTTAGGCATGCCAGTTCCTTCACGATGTATTCCTAGTAGAATATTTCATTGGTATTCGTACCAATGGTTTTTGGTTCAAAAGTACTCTAGCAAATACACCAGTCAGTTATATTAATGCTTTGTAACATTTGTGTGAAGGATAGCGTGGTTAAGAAAGAAGTGAATACTGATATGACGGCTGATAGAAGAAAGTGAAAGAAGAAAACATGTTGTGCCGACCCCACGTAATGTGGGACAAATACAAGCAGATGATGATGAATACGGAGAGATACGAGATACAAGTGAGATCCACGTTGACTAACTTGGAATGAAAAAAGAAAATGAAAGAAAATTGTGGGATCGTGTTGATAGTAGGTAAATAGAAAGCCGCCTACCTTTAGCAAAGTTTTGGATTGATTTATCATAGTACATGATGCAGATATAAACTCCATACAGCATCACGAGCAGGAGAGCCTCGTACCACTGTACGTACTCGTCGTGCATGATGCAGATCAGTATCGATACAGTGATACCATAGGCCAGGCAGTCGCGCGTCAGTGGCCACCAGTCCAACGGGACAACCTAGAAATATCAAGTCGTTACGAGGAAACGTGGATGAAGACAAATTGCCAAGTTGAGCAGATTCAAGAAATAATTATTTTGATAAATGAATCCTGCGCCTAGAATTGAATCACCTTACATAATAAACCAACATGCAACAAATCGATGTTCATATTCCTCTTGTTTATTTTTGCAAACATAACTTCATCAAAATACTCGCTTAATTTTTTTTTATTGTTGAGAATATTTCATTTGTAAAAGACGCCCTTTTGAAGAGCTTTAATAGAAATTTTTTCATTTTATAGATCGAGAGAAACTTAACGCGGACTAGATGTCACGGGGCGCCACTTTTTGGAAATAAGTCAAGATAGGGCTACATGCTTGCTTATGTTATAAAAATGAACGCACCATCCCCGCCCCAATGCCACAGCAAGCGGCCACGGCGAGGATATTGAAGACTGCTGATCCCACTATGGTTCCGACTCCGATGTCACCTTCTGTGATGAAGGTGCCAATTACATTGACGAACAGCTCAGGCGCCGAGGTCGCAGCTGCCATAAAGGTGGCGCCAGCCACGTCGTTCGTCATGTTCAAGGCTAATAAAGTACAAACATATTTTTGTACAATCGGTTAATAAAACAAGAATTAACTTGTCAAGTAACGCTATATTAGGGTTGCGTAGTGGCATGCCCTGATTTCAAATTGCATTTAGTCAAATGAACTGTTGCGAGCCTTCACTGAACTATATTATATTTTGTTTCTCATTCCACTACTATCATAAACGCGAAAGTTTGTGAGGATCGATAGATGTTTGTTACTCTTTAACGCAAAAACTACTAAACGGATTTTTATAAAATTTTACAGTAATATAGCTTATATATCAGAATAACACATAGGCTACTTTTTATCCGGGTACCACATGGGCGAAGCCGTGGGCAGAGGCTAGTAATTCTATAAAAAAGACTTGAAGTTGAGGGTCAATTCGAGTAGCTAAAGAGAAGAATACTCTCCTTAAGATCTATAACACTTACTGAAAAAAGGTCTAATTACTTCCTACCGTGACCTATGTTTATAAGTTATTTTATAAAAATTGAATGACGTCATTACCAAAAATTACTGTCTGGATAGGACTTTCAAAAAATATTTACCGCACATGTTTTTGCTCATTTTTAACTTATGCCATAGTTCAAAAACCAATCTAGTCCAGGCATCTTTTTCTTAATTTTTTTTAGTCCATTCCAAAACCGTTGTGCTACGGTTGTTGGATTTGAGAGTAGGAATTATGATCCGAGAGATTTAAAAATAACCCTGTATAATATTATAATAATTTACACGTATGAATGCACTCTAACCATCGCATATCCGGTCGACCGCGGGCACAAAAAACTTATCGCAGACTACAGCCAAGGCTACGAAGAGATACAGCGAGATGAAAGCGTGGATAACTATGGCTCCATGCTGGCGTTGCAGTTCCGTGAAGAATCCCGCAGGAAAGTCGTCGATCGCGGGCGGTGTGCAGTTGCGCATTAACGCGTCTGAAACAAATGATTTTTGCTACATTTTAAAACCCAGATGTATTTTCGATCGTCTTTTGCAGCGTCACTTAGTGACTTGCGGAAATAAGAACCTATCTAAGAATCATTCTTAAAATCCTAAAAAACTATTGCAAGATTGCATATCAGTGATCAATCGATAGCATTACACAGCATTTCAATCGGATAAGTCATTTCGGCGCAGACAAATATTTATAAAAACCAACAAACAAACCCAAAAACAAAGTCATGTGGCAAACGTATATTACGTCGCCGGTAAAAGAACAACCAAATCATGACCAACATACAGGTTGTTTTAAAATATGTATATCTATGCAAAAACTACTCAAAAGTAGAGCTGTAAGTCTGATAATTGATTTTTTGGATTATGAAACTTTTAAGGTTTATTCGTTCCAAAAGATGTAAGGTTTCAACGGTTTCAACATGCAAAAAAATGCCATTTGATGAAATCTTTCCAGTGATATATCTTTATTATGCCTCTCCATAAAAAATAGAGTTTCACAAAAGAAGGAAGGCGCACCGCCTTCCGTATTTTGGAATTAATAACCCATAAAAGTATCAAAATCCAAAAGATTCAAGTAAACACCACAGACTAGTTAGCTATTGACAAGTATTTTTCTTTATACGGTTTTGAACCAAAGAGAATTAAGTTATTTTTATTAATTAATTTAAGCATACAAGCTCTTTTAAAACTGGCAACTGTGAACTGAAATATCTGCGGTACCTACTTGGAATTCAAAATTCAAATACATTTTGTTTTATAGTTGTATACATGTTGTCCATTCGACAACAACAATAATATGTATACAACTGTTGATGTTGGATATTCTATTCAAAAAGAGCCAATCATTTTTTTTTGGGTTTTGATTAACATCATATTTGATTTCATTTGCAACCATGCACTTACACGCGCGTTATTTACGAATATTAGTTTTAACGAGGAAACAATACGTCTCAAACTTAAACACAAACCTTTTATCACTTTTTCTTAAATAGTTCAAAGAACCATTAAGCTCATATTCAAACTTTAAACTTATATAAGTATAACATACCTACTTAACAAGTTAATGAAACTTGGTAGGTAGATTAAAATAAACGGTTCGTCATAAAATAGCTAGTGAATTAACAAACATGTTCAGAAATAGCTTAGCGAACTGTTTGTCAGCGCCAGAGTTTCGCTACAAGATGGTGCTGGTTACTTTAACAACAGCATTGAGGGGCCTGTGCTAGGTTCCATAGTGATCAGGGGTCATTAGTTTTAAGTATTTAATCAATAAAAAGTACATAACACATTTGTTGTTACTGGAATTTACGCGGTACACGCCGCGCGCAAACAATGCATACGGCGAGAGGACAGCTAGCTACTTGATTCCCCGGCTAATAAATGGACTACCTACAGATTTAAGTACTCGATATTATTACTCCAAAAAATATTAAATTCAAACTCAAATCCTATTTTATTGCAAATCTTGAAAAGTACCTACAATGAATGCACTTACCTAGTTTTCCAAATTTATGTAGATTGGCTACCTATGTTAAACTGTTCACTACCTACTATTGTTAAATAAGAAACAATGCAGACTAATAAATAGCATCATCTGTACAAACCTTAGCGGTTTTTAGGTGCTATTATTATTCAAAATTATTATTGTTATGCATTTTTTAATTCTTTAAATAAAAAAAAATATAACACGTTGAAGGAAACATCGTGAGGAAACCGGCATGCCCTAGAACCAAAAATACGAAGGCATGTTCCAATAAGCGGCAATGGGCTTGCAACCTGTCAAGTGGAATGCTTACTACTTGCAAAACGCGGGCATGTACCAAATGTAATGTTTGGATGTGCCTCTGACTACCTCCTACTTGGTATCTTTAAAGATCTACTCAATAAGTATGTACCTGAGGATGTCCACCATGGGGAAGACAGTCGTGAGCGTGTTTGTTTTTTTGTTTAAAAAATAGTAAATGCTTATGTGGTAAATGCCTCTGTATTTTTTTGTAATTAAAATCTTAAAAAACTGCGTCTGCTTTACAACGTGCCATTTACGTTTCATGTATATGAATACACATAAAACTCTTAGTAACTTCTTCTTGAAAGAGCCAAAGTGGCTCTTCGAAATTTTCTAGAAGATTTCTAATAAACCTTACTGGCACTAGTAGCATTGGTCATTTGATCCTATATCACTCCAAAGCAGCTAGCGGGTTTTTCATTCATAAATATGTAATTTATCATTGAATCAACTGATGATAATGCTAAACGTCTTTTTTTACAATATTCTGCAAGATATTAGTTAAGTACGCGTATTTTAAAAATTATATGTTATCTTTGATTCTGCGCATAAATATTAAATAATGATGTACCTAATTATTGTTTTGTCATTCATTCACAAATTCACGTTCAATTATATTATCTATTCCAGAATTCATAGTTTGATCCTGTTTTTCTGAGTTGCGACTGTTCGTATGTATGTATTGTATTTGTTTCTACGAAATAGGTAAGTATATGTTATTATATAGTTTATTTTGCTGTAGTATGTTTTAGAATAATATTATTTAAGCTTTACACAAGTTATTAAGTACACCCCCAGCCACTTCAAAATCATATTCAATCTTCTCCTTCCAAAGGTTGTCTGGAAGAGAAACGGTGACCGGAACTTTTAAGCGATAAGACCTTTTCTTACATTGACATTGTACCTTTTCTTAATGTGTTATTGTTTATTTTGTTTATATCGTAAGGTGTACAATAAAGTATTTTCATTCATTCGTTCTATTCATGGATCAGATGGGTGGGCCGAGAATCATCATTGTCCTTTATTTATAGACTTCCACCGTCCCAATAGTATGAATTTTTTTGCATTGAAAGTGATTAAGTACTTATTTGTTTAGAGGAATAGGTACCGGAAGGAAAAACTAATTTATGAAACAACACAACAACCCAAAAAAGAAGGTGGTACAAGGAGTACCTCAACATTCAATCGAAACACCAAAAAGTTTACTCCTAACTAGATGGGTATATAATATAGACTTAGAAGTCAAATTGATCCTATGATGTAACTTAACAATTTGAGGTTAAGTTTTCACTTCAGTTTTTTCTGCATAATATTAAATCATAGATCAAAGCTCGGGACATTTTTATGGGAGAGGTAAATGTTCCTCAATACGCTATCCATTGAAAAAAATATAGCAATTTTATATAAAAATTTAAAATGTAATTCGAGCAGATGATTTAGGGTCAAATCCTCATTCAAATGGGGAACATTTTTCACGATCTATCGATTTTTTTTTTGACAGTACAATTGTAATAAATATTTGAGATAATAAGAATAATGATTGAGATTAATATTATCAAATTAATTATTTCTAATAAATTGAATAGATCCTCTGGTACTTCCTGGTGCCAATGCTTTAAACAAGTATATAAAACAAAACAAAAATGTAACTTTGGTATATGGTACCTACCTACGTTTATTCAATTCGCTGCGACATAATCAAATCAAAATCAAATCAAAAAGTTTTTTATTTATATTACAGTACAATTACATGACAAGGGTTGGGAGCTCTTCTTTTAAGTTGAAATAACCTATGTTAGAAGAGTCCCCTCTTTTCTGTGGTCTATAATAATATTTTAAAACTGAGTATAAGTATATATTTTTATAAGATAATGGAGTAATAGATTAATATTGTATAGTATATCTATGTATGTTATCAAAATTAGGTTAGCGTACAATATATAATTTATTTTGTTCAGTAATGTATGCCTTAAACTGAAGATAATTATCTACACTAAGTTTAAGGTCTATTTGAATAAGTAAGAAGGTAAATAAATATACTGAAATTATTTGTTATTTGGTAGAATTTCAGGCATGCAATAGGTATATTATATAAGATACATTGGTATCTTTTATTTTTATTGGTATTTTAGGTTATATAAGGGTAGGTACTAGGAGATCTTCAGTTTGCTGGTAAGTCAAGGATTTATGCATCGTTGTTACTATTCATTGTACTAGTGTCATACTATGTATATTTAAATTTCTGTTTATTTTATTGTAAATGTTTATTGATTGCAAACTAAATTGTTTTGAAGCAAATACTGTTCTAGATTTAAAGTGTTTTAGTATAAAACGTTGATTGCGTTTAGTTTGATTTGGACTTATATTTTTATGGTTTTTGATTATACATTGCAGAATATACAGTTGCCTGACAGTGAGAACATCTGCTTCACTGTATAATTTGTCAGTGCTAACCCTCTTTTTCTTACGCAACATAACTTTTAGGATATGCTTTTGTGCTCGTTCAATGCTAATAAATTTAGTTTTATGTGTGCCACCCCAGATTGGAAAACAGTACAATAAGATAGATTGGATCAAAGTAATGTATATATAAGTAATAAGTTGTTTATCAGCAATATCGCGTAAATATTTAAAAATCCAGATTAACTTTCTAGCACGATTTGCAACTAGTTCTAACTGAGGGTGCCAGGAAAGATTATTGTCTACCATGACACCTAACTACTTGGTATAGTTAACACGTTCTAGACTTAGACAATCACAGGTATGTGTATCATTATTATTAATTAGGGCAATTATTTTTAAGTCAGTGTCTGGTTGTAAGGAATCCAGAATAGAAAATGCAATATAGTTAGTATTGAGCGTGTTGAGTGAGAGTAAATTTAGATTTAGCCAATTAATTACTTTTTGAAGTCCTGTCTGAGCTAGCTGAAATACTTCTGGCCAGGATTTTCCGCGGAATAGTAATGAAGTATCATCGGCATATGAGAAAACTTTTCCGTTGGTTAGTTGTATATTGGTGAGGTCATTTATGTAGGTAAAGAATAACGTCGGTCCAAGAACGCTACCTTGTGGGACGCCGTAGCTAGAAGTTCTTTCATCAGCGCTAAAGATGTCAGTGTCTAATTTGACTAATTGAGTTCGGTCTTTCAAGTAATTGGCGAGTAGATCAAGAAAGGGGCCTCTAATACCAAGCTTTTCAATTTTACTAATAAGGGTGGGGACAGAGACTTTGTCAAAAGCTTTTCTTAATCTAAGAAAATGCACAAGGCTTTGTTTTTTTTCGTCTAAGTGTTTTGTTACACTCGTCGTAAGATCTAAAATGCCATGCTCAGTACTGACGCCTTCTCGGAAACCATATTGTGACTTCGAAAGGATTTTATAAGAGTTATAAAATTTTGTGAGCCTAACGTTAATCAACAACCACGGAATGGAGACACACCAAATGCCAAAAACTACATAATATTTTTTTTTTTCATTTTTGTGAAACTTCCAGAGTTAATCTTCAGACCAGTTAGCTATTAGCCGCGAAAACTCTAAATTATAGATATTTTAAAAACAAAGATATTTCTTTATTCCAAAAACTATCGTGAATTTGATTATTCATTGTAAAAACGGGATCATTGATGAAGACTCTCGGAATGAGTCGAAACTTAGTTAAACCGATAGTGCGGTAAGTGAAAAATCCCGTTTTTACAATGGATATTTCTTTAATTGTTTATTTGTCTAGGACAATTAACTATGTGAATAATACACAAAAAATATATCTATTAGTAGTATACTCGTAGTAGTAAGTTTAAACAGTAAGCATGCAAATGCGATATTTCCGGGCGCCAGTGAACATGTCACAATGACTGAATAACCTATGAAACGGGTGTATGACGATATATGATGGGTGATAGCTAATATATCTGTATTTTCAACGGCCAAAAAAAAAAACAACATAATTTAACAAAAGTCCAGAAATGTTGGCTAGGCAGTGTTATTAACAGTGGCAGCCAGCAATAAAGTAGCAATAAGGCTATAATGAGGAAATGCCTGCCGATTAAAACGAAGAATACGAAGAGAAAGAAACAAACAATATCAAAAATATTCGAAGACAGTTAGTCTATTGTCTGTTTGTCATTAGGTATTTCATTATTTAAGGATCTATTAACCTCAAGCTCTAGCTTAGGATCTACTGTATATGTATATTATTATATAGTTATAGATATTGTAAGTACCTACATAACCTATTTATCTACATAAATAAGAAAAAACGCATTTTAAATAACCATAATATTTTATTTGTTGTTCAAGTCAAGCATGATAGCAGCTGAAAATAATGATTATTTTCAGCGATTCAATGTACTTTTTTAGATGTTGTACTCTCCCATCTCCTGCTATAAGCACCGGTTGGTCACTATTGTCGTCCAGTGGTAAGCATGATACACAGGTTGCGTATCCTTTTATCATATATCGACGATCTCTTCTAGGTCTGCTACCAATTATTTTCTATTCTGGAAACATGGCCAGCCCAACTCCACTCTGTTCAAGCCTATAATTTGCTGCGCAGTCAGCGTATTCTCTTCCTGAAGTTGTATTCCTGAGGGATTGCTATTTTTCACATAAAACTTAAGTAACATCATCACCTTATGGAATCGCGACTAGCCGAAACATTTTGTGGGCGATTTTTCTTTTGTTTTTTTATCTAAAGATGTCATCCCGAGTGAGCAAAATAACGTAAGTGATGATATGATAGAGTACCTACAAGATAGTAAACATGGGATTGCAAACGTATCGCGAATATCACGATTAAATTATTAAAAACGAAAAAAGAAGGATGTTCTCAATTCAAACTATTGTGAACCGATTTTATTAATTTATTTTTTTGGCACGCTTATAATTGTACTTATAAATAACTACAGTACTACGATTTAAATTAGATGCTCCGGCAACATTCGTGTTTCCAAATTAGTACGATTATGAAATCAATGTCCCGCCGACCCGCGGGTTGTGACGGCTCGTCAGCCAGTTTTTTAGGGTTCCGTACCTCAAAAGGAAAAAACGGAACACTTATAGGATCACTTTGTTGTCCGTCGTCTATCTGTCTGGGCCCTTTATCTCGGGAACGCTTTAAAGTACGTAATCAATCGCCGAGTTTAAGCAACGGTATGCGCGGTCATAGTTGTATGTACATTTCGCGACGTACGGAACCATCGGTGAGCGAATCCGACTCGCACTTGTCCGGTTTTTTTTTTTTTGCCCTTACTCAGTCACCAGCGAGCTTTAGATGCGATAATACGTGCGGTTTTAGTATTTGGAAGTATAAAGAGCTGTTAAACCTCCAGCTGTCACATTTCGAGTCCCGGCGATTTGAGCATGTGTTGATAACCATTTAGGTGTTTGTATTATAAATATTGATTCCAGCAGTGAAAGTGATGATTCCGACTCTCAAATGTCAGACATAAGAAAATAATTTAGTGTCCGACTTAATTTTCTATTATCTTTTTTATGTATTTTTTTAAACCTAATTGTCGTATCGAAATGAAACTTTGTTTGTATATGTAGTTCGGATGACAATACTATAATTTTGTATCTTGGAGCTGTTCTGCTGATGGAACTTTTCAGTGGATACTTGAAAACCCCTCCAGTTTATGCTCATATGATTTGTTTTATAAATTATGTCTTAACGGATTTAAATGTTAACAAGTAAATTTTCTCAAAATTTTAAAACCTCCGATGTTTTTAGTCTTAGATTTAATCACAAATTTATACTCATTTCTCTTTCCTACTGATGCACATTAGACCCTGATCTATCTGTAATTTATTGATCCCATTAAATTGGGCCCAAACACTAGAAGTGAACATCTGCTATAAGTTGGTGAGGAGTTGGGTACCCCGCAGATTCCAGGAGATGCCTCAGCATCAGGTCATGATTACCATGTGTTATTTTTCTGAATCAGTTAAAATATGAGTACTTAGATACTTATAACTTATGGTCACATGAGCCATGAGTGCATTCTCATTCCCATATCCTAGATTTATCGGTGATGTGAAACAGGCGGAAAAAGATAAAGTGTCGATTCGTAGCTAAATTTTACTTATTGTCTCTCTTCTAACTTTTCTTTAAGGCAATCTGTCAGCTCAGCTTTGGTAGTTCCCACCTTGTAATCGCGAGGGCGAATGCAGGCTGATCACCAGCCTGATTTTGTGATCGAGATGTTATTTTGTCGAATCCAGGAATAAATCAGGCCTCAAAATCATCTTCATCAACAAGATGATTTTGAGGCTTTCATTATTAGAAGTCCATTGCTAGCATACATTTACTTTTTCCAAAATGTGTCACGATGATCGATCTTTGACTACCTTCATCCACCATCTAAACTATCATCTCAAGGTATAAGAGCGAGTTCCTACTCTGTGGACGACCGTAAATATACAATTCCAATTTATATCACATATGCACATTGTTTTAAGTAGGATTATGGAGCCAAAACAGAAAAGTTATAAGTACATACTGTTAATGTGAAACGACATGTCGTTGATTCCACAAGATGAGCTTCCTGCGTTGCTCCACTCCAGCAAATATCAAAATCAACTAGCCAATCCCGGGTAAATTGTCTCGAATGACCGCAGCACTTATTTAACCGAATTAACTGATTTCACAAATACGACGTGTCAGGGCCAATGTCTCAGTGACACTCATCTGGCTCATCACCTAGCATGGACCAAATGCACGCTAAATTAATTTTGTGCGTGTCTCTTCTCGTTGAGACACTCGCACATAAAATAGTGCATTATCTAGGAAATTGACGGATCAAAGAGGGCAGGAAGTTCACATTAACGTCGCATTAAGTCGTCTTTCGAACTGCCGCTCTCCCCGGCTCTTTGTCCATGATAATAATTCTTTCGTCGTGATTCGGATCGAGATCAGTGAGAGCGTTCTGCCGTCGCAATACATCATGATTATCGGTCAGGTTTCAGTAAATTGATAGTTCTCTAGTGGGCGTGCTATGATTTTGGGCAATGGCACCGGTAGGTCACGTGAAGACGCGGGTTCAACCTTGCGCAGCGACAGCCCTGAGTCGACGACGGCCAATTGACAATTTGCGCGAGGACCGACCGGATGAGGCGCCGAGTGCTCATGCCTCCCCCTTCTAACTTTAGGAACGTCGGCCTAACCTAAATGGTGGCAAATGGCTGTAATTGTTAATTTACTTAATCAGATCCGATACCCATGAATACTCATATTTACAAATAAGTATTTCGTAGTTCTGTTGCGAAGCGCTGAAAAGAGAACGCGTTGCTCGGTTCTTCTACTCATTTAAAATGCGATACTACCTCGGACAATGTTCGGGAAGTCGGTGAATGAAAGGTGGCCCAAGACCGTTCGCCATGACACCTTTTTGGGGATATCATTGTCCAGCAATGGACTTCTTGACTTATTTCTACTGTTGATAATTATGATGAAGACTATCAAAGGTCAATAATGGCGATTATGTACAAGTAGGAAATTAACATCGACTCGGATCGACAATAAATGAGTTCACCTTGTTCGATTGACACCACTCTTAAGCCGAATGAAGGATCATCAAAAACAAACCAAGCAGAGTTTGTTACCTGATCCTTCTATGTTTGGTCAAAAGCAAAATCGGCGTAGATTCGTTTTTTTATTCATGTAGTTTATAAGTTGACGTTTCGATGTTATTGTTGTGATTTCAATGGATGAAACCTATTGACTTTGACTTCGGGATTTTGTCTGAATACTTTAAATATATAGGCGTGTGCAGTTTGGAGTTCACTTTGAGCAAACCTGCACTTGATTGACTGACTTTAATTTATCATAGTGTTTATACAATAAATATAGTAGATACGAGTATAAAAACTGTAATTATATTAAATTAATAAATAATACTGGACATTTCTCACACAGCATCATATAGCCCCAGAGTGAGCTTTTGTTATGGGAACTAAATAACTGACATATAACTTATTTTTTTTAAATACCTTCATTTTATGCTTTTAAAATGTAGGTATTTAATTGTCTCGGATCTGAGTGTTTTCTAAGCAGAAAACACTCAGACCCAAGACATATTTTCTGCAGATCATATAAACATTTATTCCGCGGCGGGAATCGAACCCGCAACCTTCTGCGATACAGGCAGGCCTTCGCCCACTGCGCCACAGAGTTCGTCAAAATTAATGAATTTATGTATGAGTATTTGCAACATCATCATTAAAATGTTGAAATACTGTTGCATCTAACTTATTGTTGTAGGTCAGTTACTTCGTTTAACCTTATAAGGTGCGGTCTGTATTTTAGTAAGTATATGCAATGATTCAGATGCCATGATGTAGTCACTACCTATACATAATCTGCACTATTTCGTTTATAATCAGCCCATAATAGCCATCGGAGAGGCATCAACAACCACGCCCGTATTTTGTCAACCAACTCTGGCAATTGTGGCCGATAAGTAGATACTCACGTATTTACTAACTAGGCAATAACGAGCTTGGCATTCTATAGGAGTAATCTATATCGGTTTCTGAACCGAATTAAATTGATAACTAAATTACTTAAAAGGAAACAAATAGTGACATACCTGTAATATTATGGTCCATGGTGTCTTAGTTCATGTCCGTTACTTACGAATGGCGGAGCCTGTGACAGGCAGCGGCCGCGTCCAAGCTCCACGGGACACTTCATTCACTATCAATAACCGGCACTCAGAACGCTCATATAATCGCCTCCGCGGCTCCATTTCATTCATTTGCAGTAGTGAGTGACCTGGCTGAATGCCGAGAATTGGACGTACATCCGACCTCTTTCTGTGTAACCTTGTTGCGTAGGTAGTACGCACGCACTTTGACAAACTCCATTCGATCGCAGAAAAAGAAGACGAAATTGAAAATTGAGAGGAGCGTTCAACGTCTGAAACATGTCACCGTACCTCGATCGGAGATGTTCATCTTGTTAGTCGATTGAGGAGCACGACGCAAGTAACAGAGGACGTCACCACTAGCGTCCAAATGCCAGCACTCGTGCTCAAGCGAGCATAATGAACACGTCCGAGAACACGTCAAAAGGCTCGGTCAATTATTTAGTCAGTTATTGGTAGCTCACGTCGTTCAGCGCTCGGACGCAGTGCGAGAGTGATCCCTGAGCGGTTTATCATCGTTGTAGGTATTTAATTCGCTCGCTCTTTCTTCACTGATACATACTCTCTAAAATCCTCCAGCTTCATCTCCGAATTATGATAATTGTAGGTACTGATAATATTGAATAATCAAGATAGTAGTAACAATGGCGAAAATGTTAAAGTAATGAAGCCCAACTGATGACAAGGTCCCCTGATAGAGCTTACCGCTTATTTACACTGTAACACAAAAGCATGACCGAAATCATTATAAAAGAGAATAGCATGTTAAATCATTCGTCCGATAGTAAGTCTCTTATCGGCAATTGAACATGCACGAGGAATACAAATTGCTCAAAGGAAGCCTCGTCAAAAAAAATATCTTGATTCAGTTGCGGTCTTTGTTTTCTGTGCCCAAGTCATTATTTTGTTAACGTGCTTTTCTAAAAGGTACGGTCTCTTTAATGTGCTTCGGTAATTTAACTAAACCTCCGCTAAAAGTCTTTTAATTATAACTCGAAATATATATATTAATTTTTTCTTCAATCTATACAAAACTAGTATTTATATTATCCATATAAATGCTAGTTTTGTATAGATGCTTCGATATTTGTTTCTATAATATCATTGTACCGGTTTAACCTATTAATTTTTTTATTGATAGATTTGGTTATCTATACAGGTTGTCCCGGAAAACGTATACCAAGCCCGAACGGGGGGTTTCAAACCATGAAAATTAGCATTTGTGTGGTACAGTTCTAAAGAATTTTAATTTTAGATCTCCATACAAAAACATTTGTTAAAAAAAATGTACAACCCTAAATTTTGACAACACTGTCCTACCTACATTGATAGGTAGCTCCTACGTACTCAACTACGTTACCTTTTGCATGACGCACTGAAGGTGCCTGCCTCCTGGACTAAAGTTAATCACGACCTACAAAACAGTACTTCCAAATTCCAAATGGAAAAAACTAGACTTGAGCTAGACTAAAACTAGACTAAAAGGTAGCCACTTGCCTTCGTAGCGTTGCTGGAAGAGCGCCCGTGCCGCCGTCAACTCATTGTTTGGAGCTTCACCAACACACAAAATCATATCGTTATACTCCCCATTTCTGCACTAATCACAAGAATCAACTGAAACTTGGAAGCAAAAACAGCGCGTTTAAAAAAATTATAAAAAGAGATGACTACAAACAAATGTCTAAAACAAAAAAACCGAGAAATATAATTTGAACATATCGAAAAATTTTTGGGAATCATATTTGTTATGAAATTTGAAATTTTGACATACATAATATGTATGTCAAAATACATATTATGTATGTCCTTACTTGGTTGAGGTGTTTTAGCCCAGGCAAGAATTGTTGATTTATTTTATTTAATTACCAAAAATAAATCTATATTTGAATAAAGAGGTTTTTTTTAAACACGTGGTAGAAGCGCCATCTATAGTTTTTATTCTTTTGGTGTCAGACGTATATATAAAACTTCCTAGTTATTTTAAAAGGATAATCTAATTTTATTTGTTAAATCCTTTATCATATTCGTTTTTATTAAATCTACAAAACCCGATTTACTATAGGTTCAAAAACGTTTTATAAAAAAACAAAATATCTGTTAGAAGAACTGTCATCGGTTACAATGGAAAATTTGAAAACTAAAAGAAATATTAAAGCATTTGAAGGTGAAAAATATAGTGCCTGGAAATTTATGGATTCGTGCTTTGTTACGTGAAATAAACATTTTAAAGGTTATTGACGATGACCCGATAATACGAAGCGCCGAGTGGGAAAAAAGCAATCGCATTGCCAAGAGTGTCATCGTTGAGTATTTTTCAGATGTGTGACCTTGGATTTGCAAAAGAAGAAAGTACGGCGAAGGAAATATTGAAAAGCTTGGATACGAATGTATGAACGGAAAAGTGTTGCGACTCAATAAACCAAGAAAAAGATTATTGGCTTTAAAACTACGAGGTGAAATACCTCTAGTAAAACATTTAACGGTTTTTGAAGACCTTATAACGGAACTGCTCGCAGCTGGAGCAAAATCAGAGGAAACAGATAAAGTAGCTCATTTGCTACTGACACTACCGACATCTTATGATGGTGTCATAACAGCGATTGAAACCTTGACGGAAGATAATTTAACTTTGGCGTTCGTAAAAACAAGGCTTTTGGACCATGAAGTGAAGTTGAAAAATTAGTCTAGTGACACAAGCACTAAAGTACTGCAAGTTATAAAAAATACAGGGTCATGGAAGAAAAGGAAATTTGAAAATTCAAAATCATCGAATAACTATTATCAGAAGGATAACATTATAAAAAAGAAGACACAATTTGTAAAGTGTTATCATTGTGGTCGCAAGGACCACATAAAAAACAATTTTTTTTATTATAAAAGGTTAAATCAGCAGAAAACTACGGATAGAACTAGAACTATTCAGGCGGTAAAGATGAATCAACCGAACACATCAAAGAATATTCTGGCTTTGCTTTTAAGACTGGAGGTTATCAACAAGAAGAAGATGGAAACAAAATAACATTTTTGCTAGACTCTGGAGCATCTGATCACATCATAAACAGAGAAGATCTTTTCGTAAATCATACTGATTTGCAAACACCGCTCAATATTTCAATTGCTAAACACGGTGAATTTGTTTCAGCTACTAAAAAAGGAACACTGCAGGTAACCAACCACCAACTTAGGTTTTCATGAAGTTTTGGAGGACGTGCTGATCTGCCGAGAGGTTACATACAATTTGCTGTCGGTCTCAAAGATGCAACGAGCTGGATTTACAATCATTTTTGATCAACAATGTGCCCAAATATCTAAGAATAGTAAGATCATAATGAAAGGAAGGTCAGTCAATGATATAGATTTTATGGCATCTGTAAAAGTGAGTCACACTTCCTAACTGTGCAATAGTGATAAAGAAAGTTATAAAATATGGCATCAACGTTTAGGCCACATGAGTAAAATAATTATTTTTAGACCTTAAAATAATAAAATGGTTGATAACACGCACCAAATTGATGCAGTAGTACCAAATGATGATTTATTGAGCCTTGTATAAATGAAAAACAGTGTACCATTTAATCAGGTCAAGGATAAAAGTCATTTAAAACGACCATTATTTGTCGTGCATTCAGATGTCTGTGGACCTATCACTCCTCCAAGTATTGACAACAAAAACTATTTTGTGCTTTTTGTTGATCAATATACTGTGTGACGTATTTGATAACATACAAATCTGACGTATTTTGTGTGTTCAAAGATTTTTTAGCAAAAAGTGAAGCTAAATTCAATTTGAAACTAGCTAATTTGTATTGTGATAACGGCGTAGAATATTTATCTACTGAAATTAAAAACTACTTTGTTGAAAAAGGAATAAGTTACCATCTGACAGTTTCGAAAACTCCACAACAGAATGGTGTTTCAGAGCGAATGGTTGATTTACAGGTTTTGTTATGTACATAAACCGTTGATCCAAAAACCTTTAGAAATTTGATTTGAGGTTTTTTAGTATGCCACATTTTTTATGGTGACTTATGGTACTAGATACGATGACAAAATCACGTTAGATCAAAGTGCATACATAAAAACTATTATAAGTAAATTCAATATGCCAGACTGCAAACCAGTTAGTGCGCCCATGGAAAATAAACTAAACTATGAGGCATTCAACTCAGAAGAGAAATATAACGCTCCATGTCGAAACGTTATAGGTTGTTTGATGTTTTACAAGCGTTAATATACTAAGCAGATATACAAACAAAAATAACAAAGAGCTGTGGCAATGTCTTAAAAGAGTGCTTAGATACTTAAAAGGCACAATTTATTTAAAGTTATGTTACCAAAAGTGTGAATATAAAAACATATTATGCGGCTATGTAGACTCTAATTGGGGTGGAAATTATATAAAAGACAGAAAGAGTACAACTGGGTATATATTTAAACTGATACTTATATATTTAACGACCAATGTTCGATTACTTGGAGAACGAAGAAACAAATGTCCATTGCAGCCTCGTCTACTGAGGCTGAATATATGGCCCTGTATGAAGCTGTTAGGGAAGCATTATGGCTTAAATCTCTAGCAGTTAGTATTAATTTAAAGATTGACAAACCTATCATTATTTATGAAGATAATAAAGTTTGTATAAGTATATAAAATAATCTAACTAATCAAAAACGGACGAAACACATTGATATTAAATATCACTTCTCTAGAGAACAAATTGAGAAAAATGTAATAAAATAAAATTACATTCAACAGTACAGGTCAACAGTTGGCTGATGTTTTAACAAAGCCGTTGGTTGAAACCTTCAATAGCATTCAAAGAAATGCGAAGAAAAATGGGTTTAGAATAATTTTAATTTAACGAAATGGTCTGATTAGGTTTTCTGGTTTTCCCTAATCCATGCAACAAATGTTGGATCATAATGTATTTTCCCAGCAAACACTAGGAAGTGGTATAAGTTCTGGTTAGTAAATTTAAATTAATTTTATGTTTGTATAATTGGAAGATTATTTTTTGAGGGGGCGTGTTGATTTATTTTATTTAATTACCAAAATGTAATATTTATTTGAATAAAGCGGTTTTATTTAAAGCACATGGTAGAAGCGCCGTCTATAGTTTTTATTCTTGTGAGCTGTGTGATAGGTGGCAAACGTATAAAATTTCCTAGTTATTTTAAAAGGATAATAGAATTTTATTTGTCAAATCCTTTATCATATTTGTTTTTATTAAATCTACAAAACCCGATTTCCAATAAGAATAGTACCCGATGGTGAAAGAAAGAATTAAGTGCGCAGAGGCTTCTTTTTGGTTTAAGAACATCCTTGAATGTAAAATTCTAAGATATTTGACCTGTGCACCAAAGAAGACTATGCCTTTTCGATATGTATCGAAATTTTACTTCGCCGTTTGAAAACTCAATAGCATTGCGCAATAATCAGTTTTTGCCTTTAAAAAAATTTACTATTTTTAGATGACTCTTTACCTACCAAGTTTTAGTTCATTCGTGTTACTTACTGTCTTGACCACCCATCCCAACACTAGGTGAAATATGGTGTCCATAAAACAGGTTCTAATGCACTAAACCTTTAGCAAGTGTGCGTCATTATAGTCGATAGGTGTTAGGACCTACACATATTAATATTACAACTACGAAATTGTTTTACATACGGAACCATTTTCAAAAATAATAATAAAACTTGGTTTAAATCACAAAGTGGACTCCATGGTGTAGACTCTTTGGTATCGATATCGGACTCTTTGGTACGATATTTAATTAAGACCTCGTGTGACGTCAGGCTAAACAGCTAAAAGTCAACTAAACAGCGTTTTTGTTGATTTTAGGGATGTGCTTACAGCAGGTAGGATGGAAACCTTCTTGAATGAAAAACATGGAAATCCAAAAAGTCGTAGAACAAACAATATTTCCCATCACGGTGTCATTATATACACATTATGGGACACCCTGTATAGAACACGTCTTATACTTACTAATAGAACTATGTCTGGTTTCGAAGTTTTTCTGTGTACCTGTTTAACAGGTACTTGTTTTAACTGAAAAGTTATTCACTTTACCATAGCGTTTACATATAATATATGCCTTAAAATGTATGTAGTTGTTTGATAGCGCACGCCCCCAAAAGTACGAGAATTATCTCTGACGCTAGTTCCAAGGTAGTTAAATCCGCCTAATTGAAATAGATCATACTCTGATTTATTTAGTCCGTGGGGTCAGGTGTCAGTAGACAAGCCCTCCACGCCGCAGGGCCGTGCGAGGCACGCGACTCAGATCAAATGTACAAGATTGACCTAATCAAGTGTAAATGGCTCATCAAAATTACTGTTTAATACTGTGTATTTTCAAAGCAAAGATAAGTAAAAAAATAGAGATAAGTAAAAAGTATAATAAAAAAATCCCAACGTGAATGCGAAAGTTATTGGTGCTAAACTGGATCGAACACTATACATGATAAATTGACACTAAGCCTCTTTAGATCGAGTGAAGTTGGTGCGAAACATCATAGCTCCGGAAACATTATACCTATAGTTTATAAGTTCGAGAACATCGGAAGCATGCAGCGGGATGTATCACTAGTTTAATACTAGTAGTTTGCATCGAACTGAGATGTCGCGATTTGCGAATTTTGCCAGACGTGCATTGCAATTTAGAAAAAAATGTTTTTACCGGATGTTTTATTCAACGCGAAGTCATACTATCGACATCTAGTTGTGTTTTTATTACATAAATAAATACACGTATAAGATAAAGAATAAAATAAAAAATGTATCACATTGTATCCATTTTTTTCCTTGCATATATGATGCCTCATATGCCCAGATTAACACATTTTATTTTTTAGGGCTCCATATTAGGCTCAAATTCGAATTTAAAAATTCTATTATTACAAACATACATGCAAACGTTTGTTCACCGATCTTCGTGGAATCATGAAGGCCTCGTCTGAAAACCAGCGCTGCACTTGACCTACTAGGTTTTGGTACGGCATAATGCTGAGACGGGATCTATTTGACCCCACGCAACACAAAATTAGGAACTTTTTTTGTCTGTTTTTCGTTTGTCTGCTTTGAATTATGTCAAGTATCTGTTTTCTGTGTTTATTATTATTTTGTGTTTTGGGAAAAATAAATAGATTTTGTTTCTTTCTTTCAAACGCTTGGATTTTAAAAGTAGACTCAGTTCTTTGCTTTCTTCGATGGCATCCTATTGAAAACATTAATCCTAGGTATAGATGTTATGTAGTTCCCATAATACAAGGTCTGCTTAATTTGGGCTCGATGATGCTGTGTGAAAAATGTCTAGCATTATTATTTCCCTTTATTCACTGAAATCTCAGGCTTGCCTGGAATCTTTACAGGCATTAGTGGAGCCGAAACTAACACTAAGAGGGCTTATTGTAAATACATAATCTTATGGATAGCAACTGATAGTTTTATTGGAAAGATGGGTAATAACTAGGCTATTGTAGAAGTATATGCTTATGGAATGGTTGTTGGGCTATGTTGGAAGAAATGGCACCTGCCAATTCTGAATAAAAAACAAATCAAATCATAGGCAGGTGATGACTTAACGCTACTCCCGTGCTTTATGCCTTTATCACTTCTACCCTTGGAGCATATGTTCCGCTCTTGCGCCTCCACTCCCGATCAGACGGCTAAGATAGGCCGAGGGTCAGGGGTCTCTGTCGACCACAGGGAATTATGGGGCTCCCATACTTCAACTATTATTATTATTGTTGTTGATATTTTCATGAACGTTACGTCGATCTCAAGAGGCAAGCAAAGCAAGTTTCAAGCAAGTCAAGCAAGTTTCACAAAATCATGTTTTAAGGATAAAGTGTTCGAACTAACAAATTTTGCCACAATGAAACATGGAATGTGACTTTTTGCATTCACGTAGGGAACCCATAAAAAACAGCTCAAAAATATCCTTACCTTGGGTACCCTCCAAAATCTGGTTAGGACTGATTTCGCATTACTGTTTAACAGGTTACATTTTTAATATTTTTTGTTATGGCGTAAAACTTATTTTTCTAAACTTGACTTGACTTCTTGATTATTGCTTGTGTTTTATGTATTTCTATGTTTCTTTCACTTCACTTCTTGAAGGCTTGGTTTCTTTAGTTGCAAAGCACTGAAAATTTCATAAAGCAGTGACATTTTCATATGACCACAGACTACTAAGATACTTTATGACAATAGAGGAACTAACCACTACGTTAATGACAACTTAAATATAAAATATGAGGCGGTATGGTCCAGGGAATAAAATAAGACAATTTAAAAAAAAATTGTCAAAAGTTTATAACATTTAGAATTTGTTTGGTAAACTCTTATATAAAACTTTTGCAATAATATTGTTGCTGCCAACTATGAGCGTTAAAGTGGACTCAAATGTATTATTGTGTTAAGGAGTGGCGGCACTATCACGGTAATTTTTGAAGCAGTCAAAGTTTACCGTGTACAGTCAAAAATTACCGTTCTGATTTACTACGTACTGGTAAATCTACCGCAGATTTATTATGAGCACTGAATTTACCAGCAAAGCTGTCACACCACTGAAACATACCTACATAGCTGGATTTTTTAAGTAACATTACTATGTCCTAAAGCTAAAAGATGAATCTTAATTAATGATCTTAAATGGCCTGGACATATCAATAAAATCTTTGAATGAAATTCCGCAATTTATGAAAAAGTTCAGTCAAAATGGCATCTTTGAATACCTACCTAATTAATACCTACAAAAGTAGTATTAGTAGTATTATCCCCCACAAAATTTAAGGCGGACTTTTGAAACAAAGTCTGCCATACCGTACCGTGTCATACAGATGAAATAATAGTACGCAATATTTCACACCCCGAAATCAGTTCTTGCTCGCGAACGGTTTAAAAATGTTTGGTATAAATAATTTGAATATCAATACATAGGTAGAGACAAGTGGTGACTTAAAAACTATTAGTCGTTTAAAAAACGGGTTAGGTATTATCAAATGCTAAAAAATTACTGTAACGTAATATGTGGCACACCGCGACGCACTTTTTGATTAATCTCAAGGATTTCAAATGATTAGTGAATTCTTTTCAAACCGTTTGCTGCTAAATTGTTTATATGCAACTAATATTTGGAACTGAAAGTTGATCAACCGTAGTCCAAACACAATGTGAGTGTATTCATATCTAAAACTTAATAATTTATAACCATCAATAAATATGTAAGGTTGTCAACCATCATTTCGTCATGACGAGCTCACGACCGTAAGTATTGTATACTCATTGAGTTATATTAAAGCCCGATCAAAAAGACGCCGCCACCTCTTAAATATGACCGGGCCTTTAACTGTAAAAGATTATGATTTCTGTCCTCGTCAAAAAGTTAGCACAAAAAATAGTATCCAGACTGCGCTCGCTCTGTATATTACCATCTCTGTGTACCATATTGCATTGTCGTTGAAACTTGACAGTAAGTACCTACCCATGGAAGACGCAAGCTTTGTCAAAATCTTTGGATGCAATAACTCTATGTACCTACTTTAGGTAGTATTAGTATATTTATTCATACAACTATGTACAAGTAGGTATATGTATACAAAAAAATCTGATGAATCAGCTAGCTATCTAAAGACTGTTGCAAACGATCTACAAAATGTTTTTTTAACTGGGACAGAACGTGGGCACCCATAACCAGAAGAGATACAGGTGCTGAAAAACCAGCTCCTTATTGGAGATAAAACATTTGGCATTAAAAAAATGCTGGTCAAGAGAGCGCCTTAAAATGACTCAAATTAGGAAAAAATGCTGATGACAATCGACTCACTCCCCTGTAAGGATCATATTATTGTACCGGATGAGAAAATCTGAGCAGCAGAAGTTGAACATAAAAAAAGTATTTAATGCTCCAGCGATCAAGAACTTTCTAGAAACTCCATGCTCTCACGAGCTAAATTCAAAAACATTTCGTATTCAGAACAATTTAGAACATGTTTCTTGCATCTGTTGGACTTGAAGTAGACTTAATTGAAGCATACTTCCTCAACAGACGAAGCCCAGCTAATGCGTTGAAGTGGTATCAGGACGGCTACCCAGACCGCCATGTACCAAATCGCAAGATTTTTAAAAAAATATTTAAAAAAAAAGGCATTAAGTTTGTTTTCAGCCAAAAAAAAATAAAAAGAACAGCAAAAATGGATGAGTTCACAACCATTGCCATCTTAAGGTTTTTCGGGGCCTATCATTTTGTCACTGGTTCGTATCACGCTCTGTTGGAAACGCTTATTTCCCGAACATGATTATTTGGGCAGACGAATGCAATTTTCAAACGGTATGTACAATAGAAATAATAGCCATTACTGGTCACGATCAAATCCTCTAAGAACACAGACCCATAACCAAGTCCGGTTTTTATTTAACTGTCGGTGTGCGATACTACATAATAAAATCATTGCTGTTAAGGAACATTAAATAATTAAAAGTATCAAGTGATATTGAATCTGGCTGTGAAAAAAGTGGATAATACCATTCCATTAAGCGATTTGAGTAATTTCATCTACCAACAGGATGGTGCACCTCCTCATAACAGCGAGTAAACGGTTTTTAGATGAGCATTTTCCTGACAACGGTGTATGGGTACATATGGTCCAATTAAATGGCCACCACGTTCACCCGTCATGACGCCGATGGACTTTTTTTTATGGGGCTACCTTATGAAACTCTGTATAATACCGTTCAAGAATTAAATGACGCAGTCCATTTTCACCTCAACAAGATTCACCACTCATGGTTGTCTAAGGCTACTAAAAGAAACGTGCCAGTACTAGTATACAGCAATATGGGGGCCATATCGAACGTCTATTACAATAGTTTTATTACCGTTTTTGTACCATATTGCTAAGAAATTGTATGTGAAAGCATTTTTTAAATTTGACGGTACAATAAAATTATCCCTACAAGGCACTGAGTCGATTGGCATCAACATTTTATTTTCCAGTTTGATTATTTTTAATGCGCTCACACTTGACTTAAAATGTTTTAATGCCAAAATGTTTTTCTCCAAAAAGGAGCTGATGTTTCAAAAGAAACTGCACCTGTATCTCCTCTGGTTATGCCCCCATACAGTCCCAGTAAAAAAAAAAACACTGTATATAGATAGCTCATCTGCTCCAAATCACTACCAAACGGAAGCGTTCCCAAAATACTGGCCGCATTGCCACGTTGAATGACAATGCGGTTACTTGTTACTTTAGGTACTTGTTCAACTAAATTACATAATAAAAGCCCTCGTCGTGCAACCATCACGTATTACAGCGCGCCCTAGAGACGATCAATCCTTTCGAAAGTTTTATTTCATAATCATTGACATCTTCACCGATGACGATACCTATAGTTTTTGCCAGAGACACCAAACTGGTGGATGGGCGCGAGAAAAAACACAGGTACCAGAAACCGAGGTAAAAAGTTGCCATTTTATCTAAACACATCCGTACCAGCAGCGAATTACATAACCAAACTACTAATGTTCATGTAGTCTACTAATGTTCGTGGTGGCTATTCAAGAATCATTCTTCCCCAGCGGCTGTCGTTTCTGCGAGACATACGGCCCGCTTATTTCTATTAGGTTGGGGAAAAAGTCTTTTCGCATTATTGTATGTATGAACTTGTAATAAAATCTCTTTGGCTATACTATTTGTATCTGGCTGGTTTTGGTATCATTAAAAGTTTAAATTTTAAAGAAGATAATTCCAAATTCAAATTAGGAAAATGTGTGATTTTTATTTGTTTTTCGTACTGTCAAGATGAGTGAATCTAATGAAGAAATTCGATACATTTTAAAATTTTACTACAAAAAAGGTAAAAATGCAACGCAAGCCGCGAAAAAAATTTGCGATGTTTATGGACCTAGTGCAGTGTCTGTGAGAGTAGCACAAATTTGGTTTAAGCGTTTTCAATCCGGAAATTTTGATGTCAAAGATGCACGTCGCTCTGGTCGCCCTATTACGGATAAAATAGATGCCATTTTTGAAAAAGTGGAGCAAGATCGGCATATCAGTAGTTACGACGTAGCTGAAGAACTGAGAATTGACCACAAAACAGTTTTGGCGCATTTGAAAAAAACTGGGTACACAAAAAAGCTCGATATTTGGGTACCTCACGAGCTCACTGAAAGAAACCTAATGAACCGTGTTCTCATTTGTGATTCTTTATTACGACGTAATGAAACCGAACCATTTTTGAAGAAGCTGATAACTGGTGATGAAAAGTGGATCACGTACGACAAGAACGTGCGAAAAAGGTCGTGGTCAAAGGCCGGTCAGGCTTCACAGACTGTGGCGAAACCCGGGTTAACTCGCAACAAGGTGATGCTGTGTGTGTGGTGGGATTGGAAGGGCATTATTCATTATGAGCTGTTACCACCAGGCAGGACCATCGATTCTGAACTCTACTGCGAACAACTGATGAGATTAAAACAAGAAGTTGAGAGAAAGCGGCCGGAGTTAATCAACAGAAGGGGTGTGGTTTTTCATCATGATAACGCTAGACCTCACACATCTTTAGCCACTCAGCAAAAATTAAGAGAGTTTGGCTGGGATGTGTTAATGCATCCGCCGTATAGTCCTGACCTTGCACCTTCAGATTTCCACCTGTTTCGGTCTCTTCAGAATTCTTTAGGCAGTGTCAGGTTAACATCACGAGAGGACTGCCAAAACCACTTGTCGCGGTATTTTGAACAGAAGCCCCAAAGTTTTTATAGCAATGGGATCATGTCCCTGCCTACAAAATGGCAAAAAGTTATCGAACAAAATGGTACCTACATACTTTAGTTAAATGTAAATAAACTATATTAAAAAATGTTTTGAATTTTCTTAAAAAATGCGAAGAAACTTTTTCCCCAACCTATTATAATACGAGTACTTCATTCTAAGAGTTGGTGACTTTGTTCTACAGGTTTTCGCATTTCGGACGCAGTGAAACTCTAAGTTATTATTATTTAATTATTATGAACGACACTTATTGTTCATATCAGAGAATGGTGAATTTTGCAAGAATAAGTGTTAGTAGTGCCGTGTTGGCCTAGTGGGTGATAGCCCGACTTCTGATTCGGAGGTCATGTCGGTCGTGCAAAAATGATTTTTTCCACTTGAATTTATGTGCGCATTAACACGTGCTCAAAAAGTGAAGGAAAACATCGTGAGGAAACCGGCATGCCCTAGAACTAAAAATTCGAAGGCATGTGCCAAAAGTTAGTGTTCCAATAAGCGGCGATGGGCTTGCAACCTATCACGTGGAATGCGAAATTGCAAAACGCGGGCATGTATCAAATGTAATGTTTGGACGTGCCTCTTTCTACCCCTATATGGTATCCTCAAAGATCTACTCACTGAATATGTATCTGAGGATGTCCATCATGGGGAAGACAGTCGTGAGCGTGTTGTATTTTGTTGTTTTGGAAGTGTCAGAAACTTTAAATTTCTTTTAAAGTGTTTTTAATATGCGCTATATTATGATATGATCACTGGTGCATTGTGTGAAATAGTGAAATGTATGCCGTGACCGGTTCGGTACATTGTCTACAACTCACTTGTCAAACACATTGATTGGTTATCTCGTAGATGTGTGGGGAACGACTACTAAACTAAACAACAACATGCTACAAATTGCACAAAATAAATAAATTAAAAGGTTATTTGTCTATGAGTTTCTCACACCCACTAGAAAAATATATAAGCAAACTAAAATAATGAATATATTTCAAATTTTACTGTAACTGCATACTAATACGTAAAATATTGACTAAAGACATTCACATTCAAATAACTTTCACAAAAAAATATATAGCACAAAAATTTAGATTAATAAATGCAAACGAATTAAACCTACATACACCAAGAACGAATTACGGGAATACATGCATCATGTATGAGGGTGCTTAGTTTTATAATAAACTAGCTTCTGCCCACGGCTTCGCTCGCGTGGTACTCGGAGTAAAAGTAGCCTATGTGTTATTCTGATGTATAAGCTCTATTACTGTAAAGTTTCATCAAAATCCGTTCAACATCCATCCTCACAAATTTTCGCATTATCGTAGTAAGATTACCAAAAATTATTAAGGATGCTAAAACCATGACTACTTTCAAAAAGCTTTTTAAACACTATATAATAAATAAATTAATATAATAGATTAATAATTATATATTATATCTACCTTAATATTTGTATAATAATATAATATACATTCACCTAATCGGCCCTTGTCGCTTCCAGTTGTGCCTATTACGTGTAAACAGCTTGACCAACCCATTGATCCATTATTAACTACAATTTTGGCCATTATTTATTTAATTACTAATGTCTAAACTCAACTTAGCTTATTTTGTACCTACTACAAATTTAAATGTTAATATTTCCCTACCCAATAAGTTGCATGTAATAATTAGTTCTTAAGTACCTACCTACTAGTAAGTGTGTGTAAGCACCCACGATTAAACCAGTTTTTTAAGTTTTCTCATACAAGTGAATTTGAAAATTCTTATGAGAAATAAATAAATATTCATCATCTCATCCCATCATAATAATATGATGATAATTAATTGTGAACCTCTTTCGGGGTAACCTAGATATTAAACTTGCTCGTGTAAGCTAAAGTACCTACTTTTTAACAATTTTAAATTTTACTTCATACGAGTTATTGGTTGGTGTAGATCAAATGAATTTGTGACTTTGAATTTGGTTTTATTTGAGCTTAAACAGTTTTCTGGTGTCTGAAAAACCTTCCAATGTCGCGAAACCTTCAATTTTTCTTTAGATTTAGAAATAATAACTTTGGTCTAAGTTTACGAGTAAATCAGCCAGATTATGTCCAAACTTATAAAACTTTACGAATAATCAGGAATTTTATTCCAGAGCTGGAAGCGTGCCGTAAACCAGTGAACGTGTGTTCACTGGTAAGTAATTCTATGTAGGAAGGATCTCCTCTCAAAATTATGTTTACTTTCAGTGGATAGTTTAGCTTGCTTCAATATGAATATTATGGCAGATAAGTTGATGTCCCTGCTCACTAAGGTTACGTTAAGACTGTGATTTCTATATATAAAAACCTACTGATTTTGACTTATTGACTATGAATACCCAGTCCTCTTCGTGTCGTGCGGACCAGACAGCTCGTCTTAGCATATCTTCTGTTTCCGATACAAAGGGCGTAAAGACCATTTTGGCCAAAACGACTTTTTGATGCAACCTTACATAATTTTTCACGCTATTCGATCTGATTGCGGTACGACGAAAAAAGTAGTTCTTACCACCTATCATTTTTTTTAAGCTAATCATTATTTCCTACAAAATCAGGTCGTAAAACATTTTTTTTTATAACTTACGATAACTTGACGTAATTACAAACATTTTAAATTTCATATATAAAAATTGGCGTAAAGCACAATAACAAAACAATATGCGAATCGTGTTTCACCCCTACACGAAGCATCCCTACGAATAAGACTCTTGAGTGACAACACGTTGGCCAGGAGCTCGTCAATTAACTGACATGTAAGGGCGAAATACGTGTCAATTTGATTATTAACATAAAGAATTGGCGGATTTGTTACTACATTTCACTGATTTTAGGTTAATATTTAAATAATTATCACAAAGGTTGACTGCTCAACTATACCTATATTTTTGCTCAAATACGATACGTCTGTGATTTATCTATATTTAGTTGTAATTATAACTGAATTGTTAACTATTTCTTAATCTCCTTAAAAAAACTTGTTGATTAATGATTAGGTACGTTTCTACTATTTTGTGTAATTGTAATTGCTCAGCTAGTTAATTAATTATTTCAAATAATGAGTAATCATCCGAATTAAGGAAACTTAAAACTTTTACCTGATGTGTTTGTTTCAGCATAAATTAAAATAAAGTACTTACCTTAAGCTTTAAAAATAAAAAAAGATACTTACTATTTTACCAATCTAGTATATTTGTTAATACATTCTAGAAGAATAATCAATAATCTTTATTTTTCTAAAATTACAACTTCAACATAGGAAAAAATAATACAACATTAATTTAATTACCATTACAAGATACATAGAACTAACCGTATTTTTTTTACGTTTTCATTCATTTTATTAATGGTAATGTTTAGTAAGTGTATTCTGTATCTCTTTTTATATATCTTTGACGCTTTGGTTCTGCATTGTAATGCAAATCTAAATATGTAACTAATTAAATAAATGAACATACCTTTCTTTCTATCTATAGTGCTTTTGAGTTGATTAGGATATAACAAATCACCAGGATTCTTTGAAGCATGATAGCAATGCAAGTAAAACCGCTCTGAATAAAATCGGCCTGATCAGTATAGTGTAACTTAGGTTCCTATAGTAGTCTTCGTTGACTTCGGAACCCTAAAAATGGCGTGTATTTACTTAAACTTGCCTGCAGACACTTCAGACTGTTTTCCCCTTATTTTTATATCACCAAGCCAAACTATAAATAGGTAGGACACGTAGTAAGTGCATTATTGTTTGTTTTAGATAAATCGTCGTACCTACCTGTTTACACCGCTTACCAACAGCGGAAAATTACAATCCTACTCGAGTGGATTATCTAAGATTAAAAACTAATGGAATATTTTTATATCGTTATAAATCATGTTAATGAAAGCTGATTAGGTGTGATAATAGTATCAATGTTTATAAGGCATGTATCTTGTATTCATTTTAGGTAAGAGGTATGTATATATTATACAAAATATTACCAACTTATTTAGATCTACACAGTATTTAATACAATAAAACCTATATAAAAACCCCCTCAGAGACATAGAAATCGTAATCGCAAAAAATACTACATCAAATATGCTGTTGCGGATAATAGTATTAGACAAACAAACTAACAATCTCTTATGGCAAACGTATTGAACGACAGCTCGTTCAATGATCCGAAACGGTTTAACCGATTGTTATGTGGATTTTTGAAATCGATTTGTTTGTCATCTAGGATGGATGGGTTTCGCCATAAGTCACTGATGATAGAAATTAATGCACTCCATTAAAGAAATAAGGGTTTTAAAATTTTGTAAAAATAATGGAGTTTTTAAACATATATAAATTGTAAACCTGAATAGACGGGATCGGTCTCATTACGAAACGTGGTCTAAACTCGAGTTCTGGCAGAGCTACTGCAAGTTTTCAATAAACCTTGTCGAAAAAAGTGTACAAAGTTACTAAGATCTACAATTTATATATAAAATAAAACCGCGTGATGACAATTTTATTTAAAAAACACTTCAAATTCAAAATAAAACACATGATTTTGAATGGCTACCAAAAGGAAGTAGGTCCTCAAAAATAGGTTGAACTATAATAGAAATAAACTAGGTGACCGCCTGGTTTATCTTTTAGCAGTTATTTGTGGTCAAACCTCTCTTGTCAAAAAGACTGTCGGCTATTATACTATATAGGTAGTATAACTTTCCTTTGCACAACAATTTGTCTTGAAAAACAGGAATCAAAAGTAAAAAAAATAAACCACTGATTTAAAACATGTTTCGTAATCAGACCTAACACGCTCTTAAAAAGACTTTAACATTTTACATTTGTTTAGTTGGCGTTGAATCGCTGTGCGACGAAACATGTTTCTAACTACTAGCTACTTTCATGCATAGAGGAAGTACATACAAACGTGAATGCCGAACCGTTACTCGTCATTCTACAGTATACTCTATAATTCTCAAGTAAGTAGAACCAACTGCTGCATCAGCTGCCGAAAGGCTCTCGGATTGCGGTGAACAAATTAACCAGGAAATACATATTTATAACTTTGGGCGTAAAGCCTTTACCGTAACGGGAATTCACGTATGAAAATATGTTTTTTGTTTTGGGAATTGGGTTTTTAGGAAATGCCCGTGAGGGCGCGGCGTGTGAGACTAGACAGGCTTCAAAAAAATCATAGCTCTTACATCAACAAAAGATTATTTGGAAGTTACAGTTTCATAGCGGTTGAATAGCACGTACTTACTATGTAAGTACTTTGATTCAGGCGGGCTGAAAATGTCGTTGAGACATCCCTACTACGCGTCCATCGCAGATTAAAGACAGCGTTGTACAATATATTAATTTGATTTACGAGAATGAAGAAATGCCTACTTTTCAGTATCAATGACATTTGCTGATTTTAGTTCTTATCGTGAGCGAATATAACGTGCTCTTATCTAGTCAATATTAGGTATTTACTTATGAAACTGCGTTTTTTAAATAAAATATCCTGCAGTTTGACTAGGTATTCTAAATTCAAATAAATTTGGTTTTAAGTCATGATATTTTATTATCGTTATTTAAAAACAGTTATTCATTTTATTTTTTGGGTATAGTTTTTCCCATTGTGCCGCGGCGGTGGTGCATAGATCTGAGAATATAGAAATTACTGGCAGATGCAGCGTCGGTACATGTGCGCACGAGCAATAAGAGCCAGAAAGGGTTAAGAGTTTAAGAGAGACACACATTATTAACGACACCTATGGACCTCGAACGAGCAATATCTTATTGGTTTAACTGCTTTCGTTCTGGAAATATAGATCTCGCAAACGAAGCTCGAGGATTTCGGGAGAAAAAGGTTGTTAGTGATAGATTGAAAGCGGATCCGTTTCAGACTGCGGCTGAGCTAGCATCATACTACCTACAATATTGTAAACCATGTTCAATAACACAATATCAAATATGTACCTATGTACAATTGTAATTTAGAAGGAGTTAGATAAGTATGCGTTATCTTTCCTAAGCTACCTGTAATGATCAAACCGTCGACAATATATTATTTACCTTCCAACCGATAACGTCGATAGGAGTGTTTGCGATACTGAAGTAATAATAGTTTACAGATAAACAGTAAAATTTCTTAGAGAGTCGAAGGGGTTAAAATGCTGCAGTAGCTTCCAGTCTTTCGAGCCCTAAGTAGGTCTATGCTTATTCATATCTGCCTTTTTGACTTTTCCATACTAATGCTGTTGTGCTGTGCATTCAGCAAGTTATTCGACTTCTTCATTTGATATTAACTAATCTCGAAAAAACTTATAGTTATTATTATTTACTCAAACGTCTAGTCACTCGATCATATTTTATTTTTTATTTTCTGATGGCAAACGATATGTTACTAAGGACTAGTTCTAATCCGTGCAAATACAGATTGGCAGTTTATGTGAGAGTGTTTTTGTTCTTCGCGATACCGTCTATTTACCTATTGGTGGTTGGTGGCGATGCAGTCGTCAAAGATGTCGATGCTAATCAAATAAATTATGACACAGGTATGTTTCAAAAGAGCACGTAAAAAATAGCAGTAAATAAGCATTTTGCTGAAGCGGGGCAGCAGCCGTATTAGTATTGTCAGATGACAGAAGAATAGTTTTCTTGAATGACTTCTGATTGGACTTCAAGGAGTAGGTAGTACTCCGATCCTCGAACTACGGTGCAAAAAGCAAAGGGATACTGCACAAGCATTCCTATTGAAGTAACTGACATGCTGAGGTCTTAATGTAATAATGACGATTAAACCTATGCCAATTAAATAGTGTTTATAACTCTCTGGCACCAATGAAATAAATAAGTTATAACCATTTTTTTTGAGAGTAAAAATTCCCGTGGTGAAAGGGGGTATGGGGGTACTCGAACCCACGATAATCCCCCGGTTAACAGTCCCCCGCAGAAGTGGGGCAAGATGGGGTTGCGTTAGCATTAGCAATAAGATCCCATGTAGAAGTTATTATCGGGCGAGGTGCACCGTCCCTTAGGCTTCCGTTCACCCCGGATCCGTCTGATCCATAAGCGAAAGAATCGGCACACGAGAAGATTGACCGGCATGGCACCCCTTAGGCATAAGCATCAAAACCGGAACCAGTGTGAATGAAATTCACTGTAGCTTCAAATTGGATTTGTTTAAAGGAACTATTGTGAATAATCAATGATCATAGCATGAGGGTGTTAAATTGCTACCAAGCTGAAAAGTGATAGAGGTTAGTGCATACAATTTAAATTCTTCTAAGACGCAATTTCTAGCGTATTATCTACGATACTATGTAGGAATAACCTAATCAGATCTCAAAGGGTATAAACCAATTGTTAGGTTAGGTTAGGTTACATGCAAACACGTCATATTGGTCTAAAATGGTAAAGATATTCAATTACAAAAAAATGATTTTACCTACGTTTCCTCTTAACCAGCCACGGTAAACGTCGGGTGGCCACAGTCACCAGCCCTACCTGTCGAGTACCAGGACAAGTAGATTCAACCCTTTTTATCGTAATACTATATTTTGACTCAACAGATGGCTTCAGTGGTCGCCACTTGCTGGCACTAGTTGAGAACGAATCCAGGAACTGCACGCCTGCCGCGATTCTCGAGTTTCCCCCCGACGGATTCACCCGATTACAGAGGCAACATGTAATATTTAAATTTCTTTACACCTTTAAACGTAGTAGTTGTCGAAGTAGTTTGCAGTAGTATAGCTTCTGTGAAAGGGCTCGTCCGGAGAAGTGCTACCCACCATGCCTCTATTTCTACAGCCCAGCAGTAATGTTCACATTGCTGTGAATTCATGGATTGAAGGTTATGGTTGCCGTTAAAATTCACATGAGCTTTTTCATCTTGATATCTCAGGGTGCCATGAATGATACCTCTAGTATTGCAAGCATCCATAGGCTACGGTAACCGCTTACCACCAGGTGGGCAGATAGTTAGTTCGCCTCTTTTGTAGTAAAAAATATATATAAACTTCGTCTAATTATCAAGGAAGATTGGATTTTACGAAATTACCATCTCCATCCTATCCGTTTTGATTCGTAGCGAACTCGATATAGTGTTTAGATAAAATACTTTATTTATTACCAAATATTATTTCAGAAATACAACAAACTTTGTCACTTTTGTACAATAGGTGTAATTAACGATCTCTATCAGACAAACTTTGAATGGAACGGCACCGTACGAAAGGGGTTTAAGTGGTGTACACATACTATAAATATAATATACATATATTTATGAGTAATAAAGCTGAAGAGTTTGTTTTTTTTTGTTTGAACGCGTCTCGTTCGACGAACGAAATCTCTGGAACTACTATTGAAAAAATATTTTTGCATTTGATAGCCCAATTCTTGACGCAGGTCGAAGTAATAGATCGGTTATTTCGCACCATTTTACTTTTTTTGCTCAAAACAATATTATAATAAATAAATAATAATAAATAAATAATGCTGGACATTTTTCACACAGCGTCATCTAGCCCCAAAGTAAGCAGAGCTTGTGTTATGTGAACTATATGACTGATACACTACTTATATACGTTTTTTTTTGTAAATACATACATATTATACATAGAAAACACCCAGATCCCGAGATAAATATTTGCATATGCAAACATTTGTCCCGCAGCGGGAATCGAACCCGCAACCTTCTGCGTCTCAGGCGGGCCTTCGCCCACTGTGCCACAGAGGTCGTCAATTTAATTAATTAATTTTAGAAAGATCACAAAAAAAGATTATCTTCTATTTTACCAGGGCTACATCGTTCTACACTGTGTATTGGCAATATACTGTTTCCTGTTGCTTGGGACCGTCTGCGAGCAGTACTTCGTGCCAGCCATTGAAATTATTTGCGAAAGTAAGTTGAAAATTTATGCTGTGTACTAAGGGTAGGTATTGATAAAGATTAAATTAATCTTTGACCGACTTTTACCAGTGCTAGTAAATTATGCGTTTGAGTTAAGAGGTTGTTTTTGTTTTTTCGCTATTGTGTGTGTCTTACAAACAAACACTGATAAAAACTGAACATCGATGATACTCCCCCCCATCCCTCGAGGATATGTTTTAAGGCGTGTACCTTCGAGAGCCTGTATAGCGTAGCTCATTAAAACTCTGGGAAAGAAGTCTGTGCCTGTATTCCAACAGATACAGATAACAGACAGATTAAAACAAATTCTATATAAAGATGGTACGCCACAGGGTTGAACATGGAGGCAGACATAGCCGGGGCTACGTTCATGGCGGCAGCTAGTTCCAGCCCAGAGTTATTCATCAACTGTGTGGGCACCTTCGTAACGGAGGGTGATCTGGGTGTGGGCGCCGTGGTGGGCTCGGCTGTATTCAATGTACTCGCCGTGCCGGCTTGCTGTGCTCTATTTGCTAATAAGGTAAGAGCAAAGACTACGTTTACCAAACAAATTAAAAAAAAATATCTGCTACAGCCTCTGGCGTCTCTCACGTGATACACGGATAAAAAACAGCGTTTTTAGGTATACATTCAAATTCAAATTCGAATTATTTATGTACACATACAAATACAACATTAAATATAACGTATACATGTAATTCGTTGTACTTGTAAATAATAATTATATATATATATATATATATATATATATATAAACAAAAACTACACTACACTAAAGAAACAAAATGAAACATACTTTTTAATTACAAACAAAATAACAAATTATCACCACGCTTATTGCGTGGTGATAATCTAAACACACTTTTACAACACACCACTATACAGAAAAGTCACACTCACAAAAACTTAGACACATTCACTCATTCGTCTTCCATCCATCCGCAAACAGATTAACCTAAGGATGTTTCGTGATGATTACATTTAAGTTCCTTTGCACGCGACAGATAGGAGACTTTTGTCGCGCTACGGTCCTTGCAGAAACAATAATAAAAATAATAAAGGGGCACGTCCTGGCCTGAACCGAGCACGATTCTCAGGAACACACAGTTGTCTAGATTGACAGAAATTAACAGAATTGTCACTGCCAGGGCGCTGCTTGGCAGAATTTTCTTTCTTGACTGTATTTGCCAACATGTTTTTATTTATTATAGTTAAAGTAACAATAATTACTAATTACTTTAATTACGTTAAAGCAAATTAGCTTTTTCGATTATTTTTGTTGAGAAACTTCATGGTAAATTGAAAGTTATTGACGCAGTTGAAATTTGAGGAACTTCTTCGTGGAAAGAATCGAAAAAGCTTATTTGCGTTTACATTACGCAAATTAGCTTTTTCGATTATTTTTGTTGAGAAACTTCATGGTAAATTGAAAGTTATTGACGCAGTTGAAATTTGAGGAACTTCTTCGTGGAAAGAATCGAAAAAGCTAATTTGCGTAATGTAAACGCAAATTAGCTTTTTCGATTATTTTTGTTGATAAACTTGAAGGCCTTGAAAAGATTAGAACCCGATGGTAAAATAAATAATAAAGTGCGCAGAGGAGAATTTTGGTACAAATATTCAAAGATATTTGACCTGTACAAAAAATAAGACTATGACTCTTCGATATGTATGATGTTTTCCTTCACCATTTTAAGGCTTAATACATTTTTCGGGTGCAGAAATCCATTGATGCATGTTTGAACCCATGACGACATTCATTACCTACCAAGTTTTAGTTCATTCTTTCGTCGTGTCACTAATACTGTCTTGGCCACCCATCCTGCACTAGGTAACAGACCAGGTTGAAGTGTGGTGTCCATAAAATCGGTTCTAATGAACCTTTAGTTCAAGTTTGTGTCATTGTAGTTGTTAGGACCTACACATGTTAACAGCACAACTACGAAAATGTTGTACCATTTTCGTAGTTGTGCTGTAAAAACTTGGCTTATATCACAAAGCGTATTCCATGATGTAGACTCCTGGGTATCCTATACTCTAGACGATATTTAATTTTGAGTTCAATGACCTCGTGTGACGTCATACTCAAAAGTCAACAGCTGTTTTGTTGATTTTAACGACGACCTATGAGCAGGTAGAAAGGAAACTTTGATAGAAATGTCTTGAATTATAATCATAGAAATCCTAAAAGTCGTAGAACAAACAATGTTCCCCAGCACGGAGTCAATTTATTTTATTTTTATTGTTCAAACAAAATCAACAGCCCTTATGTATAAATAGTTCTAACCTTAATAATCTAACTTACGGCCAATGAGAGATTAACATTTTATAAAAGAAACTTACAAAATATAGACAGTCTAACATAAACAAAATCAAACCAAAAAATACAACTTACAGAAATTATTAGAAAGGTACAGTTACTTTATTAGAAAACAATACAAGATACTTACAATTAATTTAACCTAGAGCAATAATTTTATATTTATATGTACTTGCCCAGTGCTAGTTCATGTTAAATTTTACTTAATTATATACCTACATATGTATATACTAAATATATTATTTAATTTTATACAGTGTCATCTTAAAGAACTTTTAAAACATCTCTTTTAAATGCTACTTTACCAACATGAAATATGTCAGTGGTGTGAAATTTAATATTTATAGTCTTTGTAGCCTGTTAACAATAGAGTAATGTGCATAGTTAGTCGAAGTTGTAGTGGCGAAGAGTTTTGTATTGGTGAATGATTAATGATCTCCTTTCGGCATTATATACGCACAAGCCTCTGCTCATGGCTTCGCCCGCGTGGTACCCGGATAAAAAGTAGCCTATATGTTATTCTGTCTATTCTATATGCTATATTACAGTAAATTTTCATCAAAATCTCACAAACTTTCGCGTTTATAATAGTAGTAAGAAGATTGTGGGACAAACATTGTATAACCTGTATAACTTTGCATGACATTTTGAGTATCAGTTAAAAATAATAACAATTGATAAATCTACCTTTGCGTAAATGTGAAAAAAATATTTCTTAGCAACCATTTCGAAATCATGATATGAATCTGTTTACTATTTTTATATAAGTTTCATTCGGGTCATTATCGCGTTGTTTCTGTCTTAGCAGCGCGAACAAGATTAAGGGTGGCATTTACAACAAAATGTTTTTATTAATGTGTGCCATTGGTTTGCTTAAACGTATCAAAAATTTTATTTTTCCCAGTCATTATTCAATATTGATGACCACGTTGTTGTTCATCATCATCATCAATTGTCTGCGTGAAGTTTATCCACTGCTCATGGGCTCCTGAAGAGTAACAACATTGGCTCCATTCACCGACTTTCTGCAACCTTTGACATATCAACTTATCGCTCCATCGCAATCGAGTGGGCCTTCGTTTACTTCCTCGTCCGATCCCTGGATTTAATAGATTAATAATTTATGACACATTAAATGTCAAAAAACCGACTTCAATATGCGATTTCATCACCCATTTTTTCACCATAAAAGTGTTTTTTTTTTCATAAAATTTACATGGTTGGTCCCATATAAATTGAAGTATAACCCTATCCATTAAAAAAACTATCAATAACTTTGGTTCACAATTGGCCAAAAAAACTTATCGCGAACATACACACAAAAAAATGATGTATTTTTCACACAGCATAATTTAGCCCCAAACTAAGCAGAGCTAGTATTATGGGAACTATACATGACTTATATACTTTTTCTGTAAATACATACATATTATACATAGAAAACACCCAGACCCGAGATAAACATTGGCTAATCGTGCAAACATTTGTCCCGCAGCGGGAATCGAACCCGCAACAGAAAAATATTTTCAAATGCCGATAATACTGCATTACTATTCCACAGAAAATCCTGGCTAGGAAAATAATTTCTTAGGTAGGTAGTTAATTTATTAGCGAATTCTTTATAATAAATAATAGTGAAGTGTTTTTATTAACTTTAAATTTATTTACTTTCGTATTATTATTATTGACTATCCTTTCACATTTATTCCTGACCATCCAAAGGATGTCTGAAAGAGATCACTATTAGCGATAAGACTGCCTAATATATATCCGCTATGAGCTTGTAATTATGTATATGTATTTGAATTTGTAAACAACACTAAGATGTGGTGTGCAATCAAGTGTCAGCTATCTGTTTTACTCGAAGCTTGAAAACGCTGTTTTTGTATCCAGGTTATAGAGCTGGACTGGTGGTCGGTCTCCCGGGACTGTATGATGTACGCAGTGGCGGTGGTAGCACTCATCCTTACACTTCTCGACGATAAGGTGTACTGGCACGAGGCGTTGGTTCTTGTACTTATGTACACCTTTTACATACTGGGTAAGAAATTCCATCCTTCCTTTAGTAAGAAATTTTGACCTAAAATATTTCTCCATTAATTTATTACTAAGAATTTCGTTTAGATGCTAAAAAGAGGATTGGTACCAGGTAGTAGTTATATTGCAATTTATTAAATTCGCAAATTATAAACTAGAAACCTAACTAATATACAAAGTTGCTCTGGTGTTAAACTTTTTATAATTTACTACAAGTTAATATTATAATAGGTATGTTGTTAGAAAACCATGCCACATGTTAGAAACCCATGCTAGATTGAACTGTGTTACGGCAGGTTAATTAGTTCGATTTCAAACCGCAAATGGAACAGGTATACAGAGTGCCTTAATGTATACGAATGGAAGTGAAGTTGCCTAATGACCATAATTATTAACGATTGAAAAAAAAGACGAATATTAATATTTTTTATTATTAAGTTTTTAACTTTGTGTCTTTCCACACAAGATGTTTGACATCTGATTATGTACCAAAGTAAAGCAGATCATATATTTTTTTAAAACATCATATTTTCTACAGGTATTGTCAATTACAAACTAATACGGTAGTTATTAGCTATTGTAGAATGATTGGGGGTTATTATACATATTCCCTTAAGGGGATAACCTGCATATGTTTCCTGTATATGTATAGGGTAAAAGGTGGAAAGGTGGTTCATTTGTTTGTGTGTTTGTCTGTTACCCACTATTTGTCTTCGAAACTGTTTTAATCGATTGTAAATTTCGTCTATGGAATTAAGTCAGCTATAATTGGAATCTTCGATACAAACTTTTTTTTTTATTAACGTGTTATTTTTAGAGAATGTACTTAAATTAATAGAATAGGTTCTATAACTAAATCAAGTTGTTCTTCAGCAATGGTTTTCAACGGGAGGTTGGGCCGTTTCGTCAGGAGTGGATGCTGCTATATCAATAAACCAAAGATGTACACAGAAATCTCACCGCTTTTGGGAAAACAAACTTCAGGTAAACACGTCATAAAATATTGAATTGAAAAAATATTGTATAAGTATTTCTTGTAGCTTACAATAATGTTATTTGGTCAACCCTGATAAGTAGAGGTTGATTATTAGAACCAAGTCTCATATTATATATAAAAAAATTATAGAAAAACTGTCTGTATTGGACCCTCCACGTCGTGTGAGCCGGTCTGTTGTACAAAATGATCCAGAACAAGGCATGGAGATGTCAAAACGGCGTGACTCTACAGATTCAGGTAAAATAATTTGTCTATCAGTATATAATTTAAGCTAGATAAAAGTTATTATTCAGTAAGCTGACCGAATACTAAAATCTGAATTATATTTGATTATAATCATATAATTATCTGAATTATATGATATATGACTAACAAGTTAGCAACACGAGCGCCTTCTCAGCCTTCTTCAGTCATTAATCATGATTGACGCACAGGTGGCTGCAACCATCCTGCAACCACAGGGCACCATATAAAAAACCTAAAGTGTGCGTCCAACTTACATGCGCCAGCCGCAGTCAGTGCGCCATCATCATCATGATCAACAGTCTAAAGAAGTCCGCTATTGAACTTAGGTCTCTCCCAAAGTATGCCATAGTGAACGATCTTGGGTCACCTTCATCCATCGACTTCCCGCAACCATTACGATTTCCAGCTGCTATCGATTCTGCGAGCTATAACACCAGCAAATAGCCACTTTAACTTGCAAATTCTCAGAGCTGTCGGTCACTTTGTTTCTCATCTCGCCATTTGAAAATAAGTATTCTGAACTTAACAAATGTTTAATCGTGTACAGCTTCTGCCGTTTCTGAGATTATTAGCAACAATCATCTGAACACCTAACTTTTATGGTTCTTTGGTTTTTTTAACACGCTTATATTATCTTCACTTATAACTAACGAACAAACAATTTAATCAATCAAACCAAGAGATGGATAGTGGAACCCTCCAGTAGCTACTAGAAGCGCTACACCCCAGAGGACGAGTTTGGCAGCACGTCTGTTGACAAAACAGCCCTATTTAGAAACGCTCCCCTTGTACATGTTAGGGGCCTAGAAAAGGTGGCCTTAGCATAGTTCATCCTTAGATTTTAAATATTACTATTAACTATCTAGGTGTGTTTAACATTTACGTTACATATTCACCACTTTAGCGTGGATAGGTTCTGAAGTAGGTAATAATACCACTGGTTACAAATAACTTATTTTAATTTAGGCTTTTAGCAAAGAGTCCAATAATTGCAAATTAGGTATCAACCTGAAGTAGGTAGGAACGTTGGTACATTCCTGGCGAGTTAGTGACGCAGGGTGCGACTCGAAGTTACGTAACGATACGACCATGTGAAGGTCGGGGGGAAGCGCCTGTGCTAGTAGGACCACCGTTCCATGGTACTGGACGCAAACTGCTCGATCTCCGTGTATAATTTCTGAATGGACTTTAATGCTGCAGGGCCGCAGATGGCCTTGGTCAGCGTCACCGGACTATCGGCGAGCGTAGAAGGCGCTCAGCCTGTTAAAAGTTAGGATGAGGCAACTAACCAAACCACCAACTTGCCAGGGGGAGGAACTGAAACGACCCGGTACGTATAGGTACCGTGGTTAGGCGGAAGTGGGTATATAAGTGAAGTGTTCACTCTGTCGAGATAATTTGATGGCGTTAACACAGCGGTAGCAATGCTGATGACATCATCAGAGTCAGCAAGTCTTGGTCTACGGAGGGTTTTCAACTCTGGTGACTGGATCGAGTAGTCGTGGATAGTGGAGATTAAGGGGTTCGGGTGGGTTGAGGGTAATTCATAATACTACTGAGAAGAGGTTTTTATGAATTTGGCTATGGTTTCGATCTTGGTCTCGGTGTAGCTATATTGCGCAAATACCACGGCGCAAAGGTGGCCTTGCGCAAGAAATGATTTTGGATAACTAAAGCCACTGCGGCATATGTCATAGCACGGCGGATACACGTTTTATAAAGTGTCACCTTATTTCTTAGGGACATTTTACTCTTCGTTCAGATGAATGGGGAAAGGCGACCTAGGATGAACTCGGCGCGGTTTCTCACTTTCGTAATATGAGTGGAGAAGGATAGGCGTGAGATAATGCTTTTAATCATTAAGTTCGAATATTACCATTTTGTGCAATAAAGAATTTTCTATCTATCTATCTTATCTTTATCCAGAGAGATGAACCTCACTTATAGCGCGAAAACTGCAAAAATACAATGTAAACTTAGATGTGTGTGGAGTGGAGAGCTTTTTGAAAAAGACTACACCTATTACTGGATAGTAAAACCTTCAGATAGGTAGTGGTGTTGGGTTCGCTATTAAAACCACTATTGCCAGATCTGCTTAAAAGTATGAATGACAGAATTATGACCCATAACTACTCCCAGGAAGTATATTTACCTGATAAGTTTCTATGCTCCGATGAAAACATATCGAATTTATGACGATCTAGGATTAATTTTACGCACCGTGCCAACAACTGATAAAATTGTGTAGGCTCAGGCTTTGGTGTCTGGAGAGATGTTCTTGGATGTTACGGAGTGGGTAAATGCAATTCGAATGGAATGCTGCTTTTGACACTCTTTGCCGAACTTGGGCTCAGCAATACTAATACCTTCTTTCGAATGCCAGATTAAAATGTCAGGGATGCATCCAAGCACCAAACATTGGCATCTAAGCGAGGAGTTCAAGCCTGGACTGATCATCGTATGATTAGATCCAAATTTAGCTTCACTTTAAACCTTCACGCAGAGTTGATCACAAAAAGCCAGCCACTGGTTTTATGGTTGGCATAAAACCAGTTTACGATACAGCATATATTGACGTTCATTGGCAGTACTATGCGCGGTCCCGGAAAGCATTAAAATGTTATTACAAGATATCACTTTAATATAAATATGTAGTCCCGCCGAAATGAATTTTTTGGTATATAAATTCATTCAAACTTTAGTTAGACATTTATAGTAGGAAGCAGGGTAGAACAGGATTGAATATGAAATACAGGAACTATGAATAACTAGCCTCTGCCTACGACTTTACCCGCGTGGTACCCGGGTTAAAAGTAGCTTATGCTTATTCACAAACTATACATATTCAATATTTTATCGAAATCAATTACCGAGATTATTAGCAAACAACTTCCAAACATCCTATCATATAAATATCCATGCTGTGCCATTTACCCGTATATTATTAATAGAACAAAATGAACTACAATGAATACATCATTTTAGACAGCACCCCAAATTCTCTGTGGTCTTGGCCGGGAGAGAAGAGCGGTTTCTGCACGAAGCTGCTTTGGCTGCTGACGCGGACTAGTAGCCTGATGTTATGGCTGTCCATCCCGGACTGCCGCCGCCATCCGCGCCTCTACCCGCTCACCTTCCTCATGTGCATAGCCTGGATCGGAGGCGTGTCCTATCTCGTCGCATGGATCATCACTGTATTCGGTAAGATATTGTTTTAGTACATCTAAAAATGCTCATTCAAGTTTCGAACGCAACTCGTTTCAAATTGGAGCATAGACCGTTGCGTTACGATACCGCTCTGACAAAAATTGTGATAAAACGATAGTTTTTGGGCATTTTCTAGGTCGAACGATTACTTTTTGAATATATAAAACAACAAGATTTTTGTTTTTGAGTATTTGTATTTTTATTTATTTATTTACTTTACTTTTAATACTTTAGTATTATAAATATGAATAAGCTTTTCCGTTTTATTCATAATCTGTTGGCATTATTTTGCAAGTGTTATTTTAAAGGTAAATTTTCAATTTTTGTTTCAGAAAATTTTGTAAAAAATTTGATTTGGGAACATCAAGATTCTAGTATGATGAATATACATATATAGTAGCCTCTGCCTATGGATTGCCAGAATAAAGAGTAGCCTGTGTAATATTCGAGGTCACGAATATTCTAAATTTATTTGAAATAGCTCTGGCTGTTGTTTATGTTGGTTGCTATTTGGTAGAGATAACCAAATAGCAACCAACATAAACAACAACGCCACAGTTGTCGAGGCGTCGAGGCCTGAGATTCAGAAGGTGGGTTCGATTCCCACCGCGGGACAAATGTTTGTCTGCAATTATTGTCTCGGGATGGTCTGGGTGCTTTCTATGTATAATATGTATATATATTTACAAAAAAAATATGTATACATGTTGTGCCATTTAGTTCGTAGTATCGTCCATGTAGGTCCCATAACACAAGTTCTGCTTACTTTGGACTAGATGGTGACGTGTGAAAAATAACCAGCATTATTTATTTATTTGTTTTTTTTTATTTTAAGATAATTTATGTAGGTAAATGGTCAAATAATATTTTATTTAGGTTCATACTTAATGAAAGTCTTCAATCGACATAGATAATAAAATAACTAATTTAAAACAAGTAGTTAGTACATGAAAGTATTGAAAGATGACGTTGTTGAATGACAGAGTGATTGCTGAAGTTCCTTCACCTTTGATCTACTCACTCGTAGAGTACGAGATCCTGACTTACGTAAGTACCTAATCTATTGAATGGGTAGTGAATGCGAAGTAGGAAGTAATAAATGATGCTCTACCTTATAGTACCCATAGGTCCGTTCTGTATTTTCTCGTTAATAGCATAGTTCCAGAATCAATCCTACTAATATTATAAATTCGAAAGTTTGCTTGTCTGATTATAACAAAATTTGAAATAGTTCGTTACCTAAAATAACACATAGACTACTTTTTATCTGGGTAGGCACCACGCTAGTAAAAATTCTTGAAAATAAATAAACATTTACATAACTATAATACTTATATAAACGCCTAACAGTCACATACATAGTCCCTGTATCGTGGGTATCAGGAACTACGATTACCATGGTACCACAACACCCAGACCCGGAACAGAGAACAGACATTCTGCAGAACATTTCACCCGTACGTCTTGCGTCGTAGCCGACTATTCCTCCAACGGCTAGTAACATTGTTTCCCAATTTCATGGATGAAAATAATGCAAAATGTAGACCCCAACGTTAACCAATTCAATATTCCATACCGATTCCCGAGCCAAACTCGGTCGTATATTAGTACTCATTTTAAGAAAACTCACTCCGGGATGGATCGTGGATGTCGTTAGTTAGAGCTCACGCGATGCTGTAATAAAATAAGTGCAATGATTCAATAGCTCTGAGACAGTCGTAGATGAGGGGGAACAAATGTTGCGTCATTGCTTCGCGACTTCCATGCCTATTGTTGTAACTAAAGGCGTGGTTTCTTAAACTGCAACCGTTATTTAACGGACGTAATGTAGCAAACATCGCGATTTTTACCTAACTTTATTATTTACAAAGGATCTAGTAGACCGGGAGAATCTATCGAGTACCAGGATAGTTGGGGTGAAAGAGGACTAAAAGATACAATATGTTTCTTTCCATCCCTTTGCTCGCCTCGCGCGCGACATAAAATATTAATGTTAAAACTCATTAGACCTCTGTAAATGTCAAAATGTAAAAAACCGCAATAGACAATAATAAGTGTATATGCACTTTACGTCGCTGGTAATTAAACTTACCTATACAGTATGTATTTAAGGATAAGATCGCCCATTACAATGGGCGCCTAACAGTCACATACATAGTCCCTGTATCGTGGGTATCAGGAACTACGATTACCATGGTACCACAACACCCAGACCCGGAACAGAGAACAGACATTCTGCAGAACATTTCACCCGTACGTCACACGTATGGTGTACACACCATAGTAAAAGTTTAAGGGTGTGCAATAATTATATCTAATAAATCTATATGTTTTATAGGCGATACTCTCAACCTGCCGGACAGCATAACCGGGCTCACGATCCTTGCAGCTGGTACAAGTCTTCCGGAAGCAGTTTCCAGCGTTTTAGTCACCAAGCAAGGTAAGAACTTATAAAGGAGGTCGAACTGCTGCTAGAGCATCTCCGTTCATAGGGTTCTCCATCGTAGGGTTCCGGTTTTGGTCCTTTTGAGATCTTTACTCTTGTTTGATCACTCACCCTGATGACACTCTCGGAATGAGTCCGAACTTAGTCGGTATATTTTCAGACCATGCAAAAATTTGATCGAACCCGCAACCTTCTGCGTCTTAAGCTGGCTTTCGCCCACTGCGTCTTAAAGATCGTCTCATATATAAAGTAGCCTATGTTTTATTTTTGTTTGTTGCAAATTTCATTCACATCGTTTCAACAAAAAGAATCCAAATATGTATACATCTAACACTTTTGCATTGTAATATTAGTAGGAACGTATTGTCTTTTGGGGTAGGCAGGTACGTTGAAAATTGTAAAAGTGCGAGTCGGGTCTATCAATACTCACAATCAATTCATAATTCATAATATATTTATTGCGAAACACAGGTAATGGGATTATAGGTATATGTTATAAGAATGTCCACTGTATTTACAATAAAATTATACTAGTAAGTACTAGTCCTATACACAACAAAAATAGGAGTGACATTATGTATAAGTAGATATGTGAAATATTAAGAAACGCAGCTAGGGTTCAGAAAACAGAGTCGTACTCCAGTCCTAATTTAAGTTGTCATCTAGGTATTCAATTAGAAAGCACTAGTAGCGTTTAACCGTCAATTAGTACATAAGTACCTATGTAGGTTGACGCACCTCTTCGAGAAGGACTTTGCATAGTAGCAGAAGACAAAAATGATGAATGTATATCGGCAACACAGTCCAGTTTGGTAGATACTGGACAGATACCTACCTAAAAGGCTAATTATGCCATGTCGATAACCTACGGATGAGCTCTGGACGCGACGTCAATACCGGAAAAGCATTGTGTAATAGGTTCGACTAGTAAGTATCCGTGTGAGTGATCTAACATAGCTCCTTTTAATTATGGAAGTCTTGCTAAGATTGCCTAGAAGATAACACTTTTAGCGATAAGACTGCCAATTGTAATAATAAATAATTCTGAACATTTGCACACAGCATCATCTAGCCCCAAACTAAGCAGAGCTTGTATTATAAGAACTACAAAACTCATAACTACTATCATACTTTTTTTTGTTATAAATACATACATAATAAACATGGTGACCACGAACCATGGGTTGATAAGTAATTCCAATCCATGTGCCCGCTCCCTGATTTCGAAAGTAAGTTACAAAAGGCTACAACTCAACAAAACTGTTCTTTGTTGGACACAATTAAAGAGTTTCTGTAATCACGTGTCTTTTCAGGTCACGGAACAATGGGCATCAGCAACTCAATAGGGTCAAACACATTCGACATACTATTATGCTTGGGACTGCCGTGGCTAATCAAAGGTCTATACCCATCTTCGCCCGGCAATCATTGGGTGGGTTCTGAGTATACCATTAACTTTTGTATATATTTTTTTTATTGCGGGAACTTGAGACATATTTTTCAATCTCTACGTAATATTGCCAAGTGAGCTGTGGGCGATAGCCACCGAGTGTCATCCTGAGCCAGCGACTAGGCGACGCGGCAGACCAAAGCGAAGATGGGGGAATGAACTGGTGATATTCCTAATAGACTGGAACTACTTTGTTCGGCGTGCTACGCCTAAGAACGCAAAGTCTGGAAAGAACGGAAGGAGGACTTTTCCCAACAGTGGGACACAAAGGGCTAATGTTATAATATAATAAGTAATAACGACGACATAAGCTACGTTCACGGTTACGAAATAAATTCAACGTATGATCATCTGCCTGATTATAATACCTTCCTAGTTATTCCACCAGAACTTTATAGTATAATGTTCTTAAAATAGTACATATAATCTGAAATTAGTTCGATGTTTGACCAAAGAACTTAAAATACGTAATTCCCATGAAGCGGAGGATTGACGTCAGGGTCACGTTCCCGCTGATGCGGCACTATGTGATGTACTCGTATGTAAATTCAGTTAGGCTTGCGTAACATTCTTGATAATACATCTTACATGCATTATATGCATTATTATAAACATAGCAGAGTGGCATTTTCTTTGTACAATAAACGGTTACGCTTATCGTGACGGGATTTTTATCATAAGATATTAAAGCAGCTTTCTTTTTTACAGGTAAAAATAAATTCTAGTGGTCTATCATACAGCGCCATTTCCCTTCTTTCAACCCTGTTCACCCTCTATGGATGCCTCGCTCTGAATAGGTTCCAACTGGACTGGAAAATAGGGTTGACTTGCACGCTGGTCTACATTGGCTATCTGGCGCTGGCGGCCCTCATCGAACTCAATATATTCTTTGTAGTCAACTTACCAGTGTGCCAGCATTGAAAATGGCACTAATAATGCCATTTTCAAGACTTCAGAGACACCAGAAAATATTATATCTACTATTATTTGGCTTTGCTCTACCATTATTTGGAACAAAAGATGCAAAAATATGTTTTTTATAGATATTGTAATATAAAATATAAAATTATTTTTATATGTTTGATATTTTTTTACAAATGTTTATGTAAGCAAGTACAAAAAATACGTTTGTATCTGTTCTCAGTTATTTATTAGATTTTTCTCTTCCTTCTGTTTTTTAGATTGTTTCTATATTCGTTGGCAGCTGCATTAATTAGTTTTACCTCGAATGTGCGTAGACTAAGTTTAGCATTAATATAGTTAAATAGATATATTATTATTTCAATAAAGTTAGTGCAATGTCTACATCAAACTATTTTTAATTTTATTTTATCCTTTAGGTTATCCTTTAGGTTATCAGATAACCTAGATACCTAAATCTAAACGGTAAAGTTAAACAAACGGCGAGTATCAGCAATAACTATGTACTACCTTTGACTTTTTTGTACTGTTAGAAATAAATAACGTGCACATAATCCAGGTAAAAACGTAAGTTCAATTAGAAGCATGAATATCGTTACTACCCTTCTTTACCGCATAAGATTACACTAATCTTACTCGCACTCGGCTTATTTAATTAACTTGTCTCATCGGCTGAGTATTGCGTATGATGTTGAATGAATGGGATGTTTTTTTTCACTGCTTCAAAGAATTACGAGACGATGTATGAAATACATTGTTTAAATCGCGATTGAGATGGAGCGAATTCCCAATAAAAACTAACTTTCACTGCCTCTGTTGTGACGAGTCGACAAGTGCAGTAGCGTACCGAAGACACGGCAGTCACTAATTGTGACCGTGTGTCATATCATAATTTATAAAACATGAAATGTCAAAAAACCGACTTCATAAAACGGGAAATTAATAGAACATCCAATTTCATCACCCATTTTTCAACATTAGGAGTGTTTTTTTTTTCATATAATAATGAGACCACCTTTTATCCATTAAAAAAACGAATCATTAAAATCGGTTTATAATTGGCGAAGATACCGCGTAACATACAGACAAATTGAGAAACTCTTTTTTGAAGCCGGTTGATAATAATTGAAATGCGATATTCGCGATACGTTTGCAGTCTCAGTTTACGGCTTCTTTCCTGCAGGTACTCCAATAGCATCAGATCCTCACGTGCTCAGGTTATTTTACATACAATTTCAAATAAAAAATAAAATCCGTTAACAATTGGCGAAGATATCATGTAACAACGATACAATACATAAAGTCGAATTGAGAACCTCCTTTTTAGAATTCGGTTTAAAAACGTACAGCCATTCAACAAACCAAAAAACACGTAACTAACAAAAACAAAGCCAAAAATATGGAAAGTCCTGACCTCTCTAAGTAGTGCCATGAACACCTTTTTACAAGACTGCCCACAAGGAGGGAAATGTTTTCGGGTGTATGTTCCTATGTCTGTTCCTTTGGCTCTCGCTGTAACCTAAATAGCTTCATGGATATTGATTAATAAGGTGTCAATGGATTCGTCTTGATCACGAGAGTGACATAGAATATAAAATATCAAGAAATACTAAGACGCCATATTCGATTTCCGATGAACCGAAACTCGTTTAGCTCAGCCTGTATCCAAAAAGCTTGGTGGTTTTCGATAAATGTGGTGTCATTGATTCGTTGCCTAGAAAGTGACATAGGATGTAATACTACAAAATGTCATTTGTTATTACATTTTATATATTAACCGGATTTCATTGATTTTAAACTGATTACTTGTTAACAGATTCGTTTACCTATCTATCAAGTTCCATATTACATGCCGGTTTTAGCCCAGGGTTAAATATTTTTTCGTCCCAGCACAAAAAAGCTCATGCCTTATTTTATTTGATAAAATACTTGAGTTAGCAACACCTTACAAAATAAATTTGACTTTAACTTTTTATGCCTAGGCGCGTGGGGGTAGGCTGCATGAATCTGAAACTGGGGCATCTAGCGTGCTCTTTTTCGCTATTGATTCCAACTCCCCCATAACCTACTTTTCTAGAAAAGTAGAAAACTCAAACTAGAGCATCTAACGCGCTCCTTCTCGCTATTGATTAACCACTTTTCTGGGAAAGTATGGCGAGTAGGCTGCATCCACCATGCTTGGTGGGAGGTGGGTGCAACAAACACTAACATTACAACTTTTTAATTATCCAGGGTTAAAGCACAACCTTAATCTTGTTCTAAAGAAATTTACATAAATTATTAACCCTCTTTCGTTTTTATAGCAGACCCATAAAGTAGGGACAAACCTAACCTTTGCCACATAAAATAGATCAGTACCTAATGCTAGTAACAAAATAACCATCGATACAAAACACCTGCCACATTTGCTATGATTTATAGTTTTTTAATACAGATTAGGAATATTGTAACATTACGCCGACTTAAAGTAATTCTAAACACTAACGATTACAAAGTTTTTTTTGAAGAGTCAGTAACTTCATCGTGATTGCTCATGACATAAGCCACAATAAAAATTATAAACTATTTCATCATAACGCAAAAGCCGTTCAACTTTTCCATTCCGACGCGTAAAAGTGTAAAAAAGAAGACAATAGGTAGGTACATAATCGGCACAATAATTAGAAGCAGCACACGCGAACAGCGACATCAATACACGCATGTCTCTTCTAGTGCAGTGCAATGTTAGATCGACGAGTTATGTACCTACGAGCACATACACGTAGTTATGCCTGGGCTCACACTGTGGCGTTCTCTTCATACGTAAGTACCTACTTCGTCTAGCAGCAGCTGTAGTTTTTATCAATTTTGATTTTATAAAGTTCACATCGCAATCTCGGATGCCTCCGTCTTCTGAGGTTCGATATACACCGTCTGTTTTATTACATTATCTGTATCGTATCACACTCAAACACAGCCACCTCGCTGGGACATCATGGTTCAGTTCATTTGCTTACATGCATGTGCCTATAGAGGGACCACGACACCGGGCCATTGCACTTGAAGAAACTAGGTACCTACAAAGGAAAATAACTAACTACCCACACCATCGTTTAACAAGCCAGTATTGTTCTTAATAATAATACCTTACCTTACTAGTCACATCAACTTAAAGTATTGTTATGCCTGCAATTTGTTTTATATTTATGTATAATAAGCTATGGATGGTAAATAAGGTAACTGACATCATTAAATTTGCAATAATTTGCAAAAGATACATAAACTTACTCCACTATTTAAAAAAACAGTCTTTATAAAATCACTATAGTAATAAACAAAGATTTTTGTTACAGTTGGTAATTACTAGATTAGGTCTATCTGGGTATCAGGGTTTTTATCAACCTTTCCCAGAGCGTTGGTCGTCGAGAGGTAGTGGCCAGCGCCATCGTGGGCATGCACACGCGGAGAGGTTTTTGTGGCGTGCCTTGCATCACGAATGGATACGGATGCTTGAGCAAAGGCGACCCCGTGGTACCCACTAGGTTGATGGTCGATTTAGGAAAACTGAGCGGTTGACTCTTCACTACCTGTCGTGTGCTCGCCCCGCCGAGAAGAATGATAGGTATCGCACTCGACTTTGTCGGTCTCGTGAGTTTTGAAGGTAGAGGTTTCGGCGTTGTTGTCGAAAACGTATCAATTATCTCGTGGAAAATTGACTCATCATAATCTCTATTGTCGTCGACGAGAGGTGCCACGAACACCACCTGCTTCAGACCGTTGATGTCCTGCACCAGCTTTGCGTGTTCTCTAAAGATGTCATTTTTCATCGGTAAAAGGTCGTCGAATCTACGAGTCATAAATTTATTGTTGGAATTTAGCCTTTTGATTGGTAATGAGAAAGATCCCGACATCATACTTCGTAACGCTGTTTTTTGGGAACGCCATTCTAAAATGAATGAAAATAACTTGCTTTACTTTGAAGGAATCATAAAAAAATCATAACAACTTTCCAACTGATTCATACATAGTTCTGAACCCACATTATGATTACTATAAGTACAGAGGAACCACACCATCCAGACCCGGATAAAATGTGTTTAGTACATGCAAACATTGTCCCGCTGCGGAAATGGAACCCGCACCTCTTGCGTTGTAGCCGGCTTCTCATCCGCCCCGCCCTTGGTGAGGTCGTATAAAACGCCTAAAATATACTTATTCCAAGATCTTACCTTCGTTAAAAGCTCGGCCGAATCTGTCAGTATTAAACTTCGAATATTCATAGCAGTTTATCTGAGAACAAACAAGTTAGTTTCTACAATAGGAAATATATGATCGGTACCCTAATGTATATTCTATTACGCATTACAGCGCTCCCTAATGACGTGGGTTGATAAAAGTAATAAAAACGATTGCAAACTTTTTTATTTCCAGCGCTCCATCCTGACTTGTGATGATAAAGCTTATATAGAAACTATCCTTGAAGTCATACAAGGTGATTATAATCAGAAAAGATTTGGAGAAAAATGCAAATGAAAACAAACAAACATGCTCTAACCCCAAACGTATATACAGGCTCCTTGCGTCGTGGGAATTGAACGCACTTGTTTGCTCACTAAATGGATAACACTGACTCACAATTACATTGACACTAGTGGTCCGAGGTAGGTGTCCAGGTTATTTTATAATCCATGCATTAGCAACAACACAATAACGTAATGTTCATTAGCTCGCTGGAGGCATGTGTGTGAAGTAAACAATACATTTTCGCTTCGGTTCCGTTCGCAAATTATCGCCTTACTAACACTGCACTTGATCATAAATAGATAGGTAGGTAAGAATTTGAAATGTTTTAAAATATGAGAAAAGATTAGAAGTTATTGGATAGAGGTGCTCTAAGATTGTTCGTCATGGAACTCTTTAGGGGATCCAGTAGTAGGATACTATTGGATCCCCTACTGCTGGATGAGGCTGGATGATGAAGACAAAGGTATTGAGAAACTTTATAACGGTAGATGTTTTGTCATTTATTTATTAACTACAAAATTATGCCTTCGTGCCCTTTTTTTAAGTGTATTAGAAAATGACGGCTATAATAAAATGATAGGACGCTAATTAACGCAGGGTGAAAATCGGGCAGTTTGAATGATCAACAGTCACATTAATTACTCTTTTGTCGGAAAGTACTTCTTGCCTTCAATGTTATTTATAATACGCTTATATATGATATGCTTATATACGGTTATCTGATGATGGAGCTAGGAGGTGGATAGTGAAATTCTTATTTATACTTTTTAGTGCGTGATAAATGCGTGTTTTTAGTTTTTTTTTCAATCTACACATATTATTAACACTGAAAATAATATCCGGCAATTAAAACTTTGTAGGTCAAGTTGAAATTTTATCATAAGTATAATAAACACCCCTTTTATCTAAATACAAGAGGTACGCCCACGACTTTGTTCGTATGGAGGGATTTCCTTACCAGTTAAAGTTAAAGCCCAGTTGCACCGCTCAGGGGTTGAACAAAACCTTGTAGTTCAAAAATTTATTCAAATCAGATATGTATGTTTATCGTTTTTCCTTTTAGCGTTTTGTCATTTTATCTTTTGTTTTGTATCCGTTTTCCTATTTTACTAGCTTCTACCCGCCTCGCCAGCGTGGTAGGCATATTGATAAAAGTATCGTATGACAGTCTCCAGGCTTCAAAGTATGTCCATATCAAAATTCATCACAAACGGCTCAGCGGTTTAGCCGTGAAACATATTGGTATAGATATTTCCTATATAAAATATCCAGAAAGACAGGCAGACAAAAACTAAAAAATGTTTTGGTTTCAGTATCGATTACAGAGTGCCGTCCAAAAAAATATCTTCAATATAAAGAATTGAACCTGTTACAGTTTTATTATAAGTATATAGATTGTAATTTATCGTGTTTTTTGTTTTCTTGTCATTTGAACTTGCTGGATACTTGATGTATCCGTATGGATGAATAAAATTTTATCTATCTAACCTATCTTTTTGAAGACATACAAAATAATTACAATAAAATTACTTGATGATCGGTACATCTTTTTACATTCCATCATCGATTGCAGCACACTCTGCGTCAATTGTGACTTGCGATAAAACCTATCTAAGAACCATCCCTACACAAATTTATTATAAAAACCGCATTACAAGCTGTTTCGGAGATAAATGTTAACATACAAAAAACACACCTACGAAAAAACGAACACAAAAACAAAGCTACTTCTTATAGAAACGTCACTGGTAAATACTCATCCTTTATGGGGTACAAAATATTTAGGGTCAAAGCTAAGCTTCAAATCTCTGAATGCATACACACTATGATAATGGATGATACCATCCACAGAGATTTGACAGGTACTCGTACCCAGGTACTTTAGCGCTTAGATAACCATAGAAATAAATTCGTAACCAGTCGCATCAGCTCTTTTTTCGGCAAAACGATCAACGCATTGCCGATTAGAGTCCCGCTGAAAGTGATTTTTGGGGACAAACACATTTGAATAGTACTAGATACAGCTGTACGGTCTAAGTAGGCAGGTGTGTTACTAATGTCTACACTTTTAAACATCGTCTATTGTAAAAATGTACTTTTGTACTTACCTACTGAGTTAGCGTGACTTGAACCTAATTTTCCTGAAGTTTGCGGACCAAATTAATTTCATACCATATATCACAATTGGACGTAAGTAGCCCAGGCGGTATTTCATTTAGCTTGTCACTAGTAATTAAAAATACTCGTGAGTAAATAATCACCTTATCTACTTAGCAACGCCCGGATTCATCACGCACCTCCATGTGTTTTTTTGCATGTAAATTACAGCACCATTGCTTCCGTGAGTATACAGGGTGTCCCAGAACTTGTAGGTATACTAAACCAAGATAAGGCGATTCTTAATAAATAAAAATTGTGAGATATTTTTGCCCTTTTTCAGCTGTTTTAACAGTAGCACTTGAAACAGTAGATTTATTTTTTTTTACCGCAAAAAAAATGCAATTTTTTTACGTCAAGAAGCCGAATTTCTAAAACACGTTGTTAAAAGTTATTAGTGTTTGTTAAAAATTAAATCGAGTTTGTTGCCTGATTTTTTTAGGCTTGGTCTAAGAAACAGCGTTAATTCATCAAGGTTTTTTTTATACTCCCTACTAAAAAGACAAACACGCATACGGCCCACCGCAACGGTTGGTAAGCGGTTACCGTAGCCACTGTAGCCAAAGAACGCTTGCAATACCAGAGGTATCAATCACGCGTTGCATCCCTGAGATATGAAAGACCTCATGTGCCTGTAGTTTAACCAACTTTTGTTTTAAAACTTAACGAATTTTTAATCTTTTTTTTTAAACTTATTACTAAACTAAATTACTAAATTATTATTATAAACAACTCTAGACTCAGTGAAAGTTGTCAATTATTGTAAGTAGTCATTATACTATGTGTCCTATTAGGACGTTTTCGTCACGTTACAGACGTTACGTCGTAAATTCGTCGTTGATTTTTGGCTAACAAGTTCCCAAGCTCTGCTTAGTTTAGTGCTAGATGGTGTTGTGTGAAAATGCCCAGCATTATTTTTTTATTTTTATTTTATTTCATCACAACTTACAGAATATAACTTTAAAAAAATAAGTCAAAATTCTGGCACAAATAATGCTGGGGTTGGTGTAGGGGTTATGGTTAGAGAACTTTAGCGTGATAATAACCCAGTATAAACCCCGACGACTTCTGTGACGCAGTGGGCGAAGGCCCGTCTGAGACGCAGAAGGTTACCGCCGCGGGACAAATATTTGTATAATCTGCAAGTAATTTTCTCGGGGTATATTTCCCTCTGAATATTTTCCATGTATAATATTATATAAGTATTAAAAAAAAGAATATTGATCAGTAGGTATCTCAGTCATGTAGTTCCCATAATACAAGCTCTTCATAGTTTGGGGCTAGATGATGCTGTGTGAAAATTGTACTTACTCGTAGCAGTTCATAAGTCGTTGATTCTAAACTACTCGTAATAGATCTTCATAAAAACTGTGTAAAGATAGCACAATAGATTCCGATTGTCACGGGACTTTTTAATATACATAGGTAAGTGGGATGACTTTTTAGATATCATGAGAAATGGGACAGCGTTGAAAAAATATATCAGGTGATCAAAAATAATACGTGATTTGTTATATGACCTTAGTTAAATAGGTCTTCTCTAAAAACCCGTTTGAGGTTTCCTAAACCATTGTTATACTAAGCCTGCAGTTTTCTCCTGCAGTAATTCTGGAGTTGTGAGGCAACTTCAGGACCCAAACATAGCTGGTGGTAAGGAGCTACTCACCATAAATAAATAATGACGTGTTTAGGGTTTCTGGATTATAACGTTTGAAGGGGAGGAAATGAGGGTGTATGTTTTTTATAAACTGCTCCACGCATGCATAGACGCTGCCACAGCTGACTAGCTATAAGTTTAGAATCGTTTGTCCTGACTGGCTGACTGAATCATCCATCAACGCACAGTCAAAACTACTAAGTCTAGAAAGCTGATATTTGAATCATAGGTTTATTTTATAACGTAGGCATTTGCTATAAAGGTTTCTTGGAAATTTGCCGCTGGCAACAGCTATTTTAATATACGTTGGAATAAGGATCATCATAGGAAACACCTACAGCTAATTACCAGTTTTTCACTGAATTTGCTAATGTTTCGTACGGTACTTATTTTTCACGAGCACCGCTCGCGACAAAAACAGTGGTCATAGTATTTTTTTTTTCTTTTCTTGGGTGATTACTAATTCCTTAACGAAGCTTGCGCAGCAGCGAGATAAACATAGCCAAATTATTGCGACGGAGAATCGGTGTAAATATATTACCGCGTGATTCTAGTAATCAAATGGTCAAAAATCAATTTTCATATAATTGTTTACCTGTGACGTTGGTACATATTTCCTGTTCTGGGTGAAGAAGTTGATGTCTAGAGTCCCCGTCACTAAGAGGAGAGCGGAGGCCCGCCACAGTACCGTCCAAAGCCACATCTTCAAACAACTAGCCGCAGTCTTCGGTAAGCGGGGACACCCCACTACTTGAGGACTGGGGATGACTCCAAAGTCTACTCTTTAACAATGCTTTCGCTATAGGTAATGTATGAAACTGTTACTTCCTTTTGTCAGTCTATGCGGTAATTGCAACAGTTTTTTTGCGGTTTAGGTTACGATGTCGTAGACAAGGAGTAACACGTACCTGTTTGAAGTCGCGGGTTTGATTCCCACTGGTTGATATATTAGGGAATCACGATTAATTTTGCTGTGTTCCTATTTACTTATGCATACTTAAGTAGTGTGTGGATGTATGTATATTTACTAATAAAAGGGTACTTATAAAGAAAGGAAAATGTATGAAACCTGGTCACTTTCAATAGCTATATTGTTATATCATTGGATAGGTATTTCCATTGGAACAACACTTAGTTTGACGGCTTTATTGAAATGTTTGTACGTTAGGAGTTATACTTAGGTACCGATATGAAAGTAAAAGTTTTAACTATATTCAAAATTTTTCAGTGTTTTATCTCTGATACATGCTTACCCGGCTATCTCAGTGTCTAAACTCTATACTCTTTTAACAGTTGAATTCGGCTATCACATTGGACTATTGAACTACATATCGATCGGATAATTGTAATGGAAGGTGTTCGCAACTGTGTTGTGTCGAAGAGGGCTCTATCGCGCAAACTACACGTTTTGATGGATCTTCTTCCGAGAGCGCGACCAGAGGTTAGTGCATATATACAACAATATGTAGAACTGGGGGTTGGTATTAATTTTTATCGGTTATTTTGCATTTAACAAAAAAATGATCCATAGGCTTGCAGGATTAGTTAAGATTCTAACTATTCATGCAAACGTTATACATACATATATAGTTATATGCTGTACTGAATCACAGATTAGTAAGTGTAGTTTATGTCTGTGCCGTTGTCGGCGATGAGGTCTAATTCAAAGTTTTCCATAAATGTAGTGGCACATTTCCCATTACATTGTATAGCTATTTGAGAAATGTGTACCTTATAGTACCTAATGTTATTTTCTCATAAATCAACATTTACTTTTTATATTATTTGGAACTGGCACAGGTCTACCACATACTGTTATCTGTAATTATATAACAACAGAATACCTAGGTGTTATTAAGTTTCCCGCAACATCGGGGGGGCAGTGCGCTCCTTTGCATTTTTACGCTATAAATACAATATTTTAAAATACTCTATTGGACTTCTGGGAGTGACCCTACATAATTTGACGAAGGACAATGGAAACATATTTATAGTATAATCCAAAAATCTTTTATTGACGGGAATAATCATTTAATTTCTACACAGACAATAATATTATAAACATGTATGTATCGTTATAATACTAGACTACTTATTAAATATAATATTAGAAAAAGTAACAATGAAATAATAAAAAACACAGATCACGGTAAGGTATTTTAAATGATTCCCGAGTAGGTAATGATGCACACACTATAACAAAACTATAAAAGAAACTGACTTACACACTCAAGAGATGTGAAATGTGACTACATTATATTCTTTGACACCTACAAAGCAAGCGCATTCACTCACCACACGCACTAACAATGTATAGGTACATGCTATGAAAGCTGTTATCGTAACTAGTCAAATTTTCATTTGAAATAATATTAACTACAAGATTATCTCGTTTTTACATAGAAAAAACCAATCATATTTTTCATAATTTACCAGACACAACCCAATATCTACAAGGATATTTTAGTATTGATTATGTAGGAATGTGTTATTTTGTTAAAATAGCTCGTAGAAACGAATAACCTCTACAATATAGAGCCGGTTGTGGATGATAAATGGACAGCAAAAAAACTTTACAAAGTGATCCAGCATATGATATAACTAAGTAAATATAAATAGCTCACTGAATTAATTTATGAAATGAGAAATGTCTCTTTCCACACGGATCTTAACTTTATTTTATTAGTTTTAACTACTTACTATTTTAAGTTACCTGATAGATATCTTAATTGAAATGATAAAACAAGAATATCAAACGACCATTTTTTATTGAAGGATGGGAACAAGGCTACCATTTTTTTAGTTTTTCTTTCTCTATTTCCTTCACACCCATCTATCATCTTAAACAGTGGTGGATCATGCTCCATTAACTGTATATTTAAAACAGTAAGTAATTTGTACCTAAACTGGTTGCAATGAACAATCCCAACATATCGGTCACCGGTCGGTACGTCCTCATCACAAATAAATAAAGAACATCCTCATATGACAGGATTTTCGATAAAAAAAAAATAACACAAATAATAAAACACTAACATTCAATTATAACATTAAATATACTGGTATAAACTAGTATCCTAATAAATAAAGATGTACTACACGTATATTTGGGCAATCTAACAAGTATAATAAATACCTGAACGGTAGACGGCAAGATAAACTATTTAATAACAAACTTCTACAAACTAATGATATTAGAAAAAGGTGAATGTAGTATGAAACTACGTTATTATACTGTACAAAAAGCGCTCAACTTAATGAAAATAGATAAATAATTACGTCGTGAAATTATAGGCAGCTAATTCTACAACTCTCGACATATACAAAAGACACAATTGATAAATAGTTGCGTAGCTAACGTTTATAGTCTGCTCACGGAGAAATAAGCTCTCTCTTACATCATGCCATGTCGGCCAACCTTCTCGAGTGCCCGTAGGCTCTGGGAGGGTGGATTAGCGCTAGTTGGAGGGGGCGCCTACATACCCCCATTCGTCACCGCCGTGGCGGAAGGCAAATGCGTGGAAATTTTCTCCCCCAACAAAAAAAAACTCACTTATACAGCCTTATCCATGTCGGGATTATAACATCCAGCCTCATAAAACCCATCCGACAGTTTGGGTGCTAGGAGGTTATTAAAAATCCCAAGCACATGGCAGGCATATGTGATATGTGTGATACATATCTACGCACGAAAAACAACCCTCCGCAGTCGGGTAAAAAGTACGCATCGTTTGTGGCCATATTTGGTCAGTAGCAAACAATATCGTGCATTCCTTTGCGGACGTGCAAGTCCGTCGACGCAGTACTGATTTCCTGAAGTCCTATTAGTCTTTCTCCGTGAACAGAGTTTAAGTTGTTTAGTGAAATCAATCTCACAACATCTAAATGTGGCCATAATACTCGCTATGTTATTCGTATACAGGCAAACTACACCACAGGAATGCGTGAATGGGAGAAAGCCACGCCACATTCGCTTACGCTTATACCTAATCGCTTGAATAACCACCAAGGCAAACTAGTTTGTTAAAAATCTGATTAAGTTAGTAATCAATATGGTACCTACTACGACTCAATCTACAGCTAAATCTAATAAACAGTAAAGCTACGTTTACACCGTGGCCGGCCGCGTACTAAATGCGTGTGTACTATAATGCCTACCTACAGTCAGCACGCGACCTTGTTCCGGGGTAATACTTGGTCAAAATATGATATGTCAAGTATTTTGACCCGACAACTAAACCGGTGTAAGCTAAACTCAAGAAGCGAGATTAATAGTCTTGAATTACTTTAATTATACAAACGACTAAGTCTTTGAATTTTTTGTTACCTACCTAGAGTAACATTGAGAGTCCTACGAATACGAGGTATATCCCTCACAGAAATTCTAGTGATTAAAACAACCGTTATTATCTTAATTATCTCGTTCCATATCAGGAACGTTAAGAGTTCATAATTTACAAAATCCATACCCTATCATTTGATGTCATGTCCTGAAACAAAGTTACAATTTGGAAATACCGCTAAATTGATTATAATTTCACGTGTTCCCGCCTCGTTCATCAAAAAGTACAATGATCAAATGATACAGTATAACTAGCTTCGTAAGCCCGGGCATTCACTTACTTCCTAAGAAACCTGCCCGCTTAGCATGAGCACCCAATACAACGTTTTGTCTACGAAAGAGAAGACAAAAACTATTTCTGTCGCCTATTCTGTCAAACAAAAGAGAGGGACAAAATATTTTTGTCTTCTCGGCGGTAGACAAAACCGGTGTCTTGGGTCTTCATGCTAAACAGGCTGGTAAGAGCACAGTCGTCCGCGAGTGACAGGCAAACACACATCACTGCAGTATTAAGTATCATCGTGCGGGTATCAATAATAAACTAGAAGCCTTATATAATTTCTAAGAGTTCCGTGTGTTTGGAATGTACACTACGATAGGATCTTGTCACTGCGCTCGCGGCGTCGCGGGGCTCACAGGCTTCTGGAACAATGGACCTCGATGTTATCAACACGAAATTTATAACATTTAAAAAGCCTATTTAACATATTAAACCTATTTAAAAGCTCACTGTATTCCTACGCCACACTAGCACACCAGCACACCAGTATGGTACAGACAGACTTAGTTAGACATAATATGAGCCGCACAATTTTGTTCTTTTAGATTTTAGTACTCACCTACTTTTAATTGTCAGCCTGAGTATACCTACTCATTATCACTTAATTATTTGTGCCGAATAAACTTTATTACTTCTTTTGTTCGACTCTTAACAAAGGTTCTTGGTTAGGCTTAGATTCGGTCCTATAACATTCCTCATGAATTAGGCTAACAAATGCAAATATTTTTTTCAAATCCGACTGATAGTTTCAGAGATTAGCGCGTTTTTACAAAAAACAAAAAACCAAACTTTTCACCTTTATTATTAGTATATATATTCTAAAGTATAGGCCAAGCTGAAGCTATTTCACTAGAAACAAAATAATATAAAGCATTGCACTTAGAAGCGGTTCCAGACAACCTTCGGATTGAGAGAAATCTATGAAATTAAGTAGGTACATACGGTTAAGATCCAGTCTGGTCAAAATTTGAATTCATCAGTCATGGAAATTCATGACATGAATACTAAAATTGTATGCACGCTAAATGCATAGCCGAAAATGGAAATTGCAGCTTTGATAATTTATATCTATTAATAATAGTATAAAAGGTACATTATCAACTGGAATTTATAATTTCGAACCCTAATAATACAAAGGCCCGAATCCCAGAAATATATTGTGAGTCTTATTCAGTTTGTGATACTGAAATACAGGCCTTATGCTATAATCGCGTGGGTATATATACATCTCTATAAAATAAAAAAACATTGATTTAGCAAAATGGACATTCGTCAACAGTAGGTATAATCGCTCAGGCGAAACAACAGAAATGCAAATGGGCGCATGCAAGCATATACATCACTCGCGATGAAACCTATCTAAGAAGTATCCTTGAAGACATACAAATCGATTGCATAGAAAACTGCATATAAATCAGATAAGCCGTCGGAGATAAATAGTTACAGACTTAAGAAGATAGATAAGAAGCTCCTATGAAGTTTATATAATCGCAACGCTTGCAATCACACTGCCAAACAACAAAAACTTATCAGCATACGTTTTAACGATCTAAAATCTCAATGGTTCTATACATCTACCACAGTTAACGTGTTATAATTATAACTTCCTACAAAATAGATGTGTGAAAAGTACCTAGTAGAAAAAATGCAAAAACAAAACGCGAAGTTTGGCAAATGCAAATAGCGCCAAATATCACTATGCAGTACAAATTTCATAACTAAACCGTGCCACCCTCAACTTAGTACAAATACTATTTGCTTCTTTTGTCGAGTGGTTGTGTGGTGGGGCGAAGCGACACTATTTACTTTTGCTCTGTTCTTAAGGGTCGGAGCGTGATGTTAAATAGCCTAACCTTCCTGATAAAATAGGCTATCAAATGCAAAAAAAAATACTGGATTTCCAAAGAACTTCAATAACAAAGCTGTATAAGACGTACTTCGCAAATGCCTTCGCATTTGTTCACTTCCAATTAATACTTAATAATAAATTTATCTGTTGAAGTTAACAGCACTGTTACAGTTACAGTCTGTACCGCGCATGCGCTTACTCTCCATATACACCCATCACGCTCCATTTGGTGTTCATAGCTAAATTCACGTTTAAACTATGTGTTTTAACTAAGTTCGAATGTTTAGTTTAGATGTTTGTTACTATAGATTTCGATAAAATTTGGAACAGATATAGTTCGTGACCTAGAATGACTCATAGGTTTTGTATTCGGGTACCACGAGTAGCCTACACTTATTCCAAATTTCATCCAAATCGGTTCAGCAATTACGGAGAATATTAGCAACAATAATAATAACAGGTTATTCTTATTATAAAACGGGAACCTTCACGTACCGTATTCTCGCGTCGCGTACGTGGAAATTCCAGTTTTACAATATGATAAAATTTATGACATTTTGTTATAAAATATTAATTGGAAGCAAATATTACCTTATTTGTCCTTGTTGACATCGTCAGCTGGGAAACCCATCGCCGGCTGAGCGGTAATAGTAATCTCGTCGTTGATTTGGAATCCTTGGACATTGCCCTTCGCGATTGCGTTCTTGTCGACGACGCGCTTGGCCACGACGCTGTGTGCCGAGTACACGTGGTTCTCGAATAGTTTGTACATGCCGAATGTGGCGGTACACACGGTGCATTTGTACGACAGATGCGCCGGCTTCAGCGTCAAGCTGTGGTCTTTGGCCACATGATTTAGCAACTTCCATTGGTAAACCTGCAAATTATTACATTTATTTTTCACTGCTGATGCTCTCAAAGCTTAAAACTCGTTTTCCCCAAAACATGTGGTGCAAAGGTCTATTTAAAAAGGGGCAAAGGTCGCAAAAATAAATACGGTGGTATTTACTTCCCCAGACAATCTTTACAACCTACTACTATTTATAGCGCATCCGAAACATGCATTTGCCTAGAGGTTTTTTATTTTTAAATTAATTCACCACAAGTCATTAGGGGGCGCTGCAATCGATGTAGAAATACACGGCGAGGACTATCAAAATGATTAAAATAATAACTTGTGTAGCGCATAAATCTCAGATGTTCAACTCGATTCTAAAACACAATAATAAATTACACCCGAGATATTGGCACTGTGAGTTCGAAGGTCGGGATATCTAGCACTACTGCTATATGCCAGCAGATCTCTTGACCTTAACAAATAGAAGGGCGGAGTACCTTGCCGCAAACGGGACACCGGCCGGCGTCCTTGCTCTTATTAGCCGCCTCCTGCATAGAGCTGGTGACGAGGCCGTGCGAGCCCAGCAGATGCCGTTCCAGACCCTGATCCGTAAAGAATCTGAAAATAAATTATACATCAAATACCGGCAGAGAACGTAATGGTCGTTTTTTTCTTCATTAGACGTCATGGCAATGGCACCGGCGGCGACGGCGGCGGCGCGACGTAGCCCACTATGCCTTACACAAGCAGTACACAGCCATCACGGTCAAATAGCTGTGTACTGTGTCGCTCAAGCACAGTGAGATTTCTCAAGTTTATTTACATTATAACATTTTAGGGTGTTTAAAAAAACGGTGCTCAACCGATTGTTAAAAGTGCTCTAGTTTTCCTGCGTGATTTACCTGAATTGACACTTCTGACAGTTAAGCGGGGGTCTGTTGTATATCATCTTGGGATGTATCTTCACTTTGTGTATCCATTGCATGTGATTCCGCAGCTGGTCGAGATCCCTGATGTATCCGTCGCATATCTCGCAGATGACGAAGTTTCCATTCGTGTTCTGTCCGGCCTGCACGTATACCGGCGGCGGATGGCGCGGCAGCGGCGTTATTGAGATCGAAGGCTGGCCCGCAAGCTTTTTCGAGTTCTGAAAATATATGTTGCACTAAGAAGACATTTCTCTCGGGAATTGCTTATACATAACTCCCCAAATTCCCCCACTCCAAATACAACGCGGCGCGATAACAGATGTCTGATAAGGAAGACTTGCGCATCAGTAACATCATACTAAGTAATCGAACTATGAATGGTAGTGAACTTACACCAAGTGAATAGTTGGTAGCCATGGCGTTCTGCTTGAGGATGCTGGAGCCGCGAACAATGGAGCCGCCGGCTTGGACCGGCCGCGTGTTGACGGGAGCCGGGAAGCGACCGCGGGGCCTGAAACTCATTCCAGGCATGATGCCCGTCACGATCGGTGGCCGCCCGAAACTGCTGCCAAACTGCGGCCGCCCGAACGAATTCGCCGAGCTCGTGAACGGTGAACCCAGCATCGTATTGCGCGCTTTCGCAACCTGGAATATGATCAACTAAATATTAAACACTACATAACATGGATAATAATAATGACGAATACTATACCTATAAATGGTTTGGCAAAATAATGGGATTCAAGAAAAGTACATTTTCTTTTATAGTAATAATGTTATGTAACCTTACGAGAACTATTACTTTATAGTAATCGTTCTCGTAATAGAAAAATCCTACTCTTCAAATCATATTCATCATATTTTACAAATCTCAATAAACCGATTCTATTAATTTCCATTTTGTACCTTTGGTATTTTAGCAGGTGGTTCCCAATCGAGGGGTGGAATCAAATTTTGTTCAGGCTTATATTTCTTAGCGCAGGCTACGAGATGGCGTGCTAGCTTGCCTTTCCCATTGTCCTCAAAGGGACAGTTGCAGCACTGGTGGTAGGACGGCGCGCGCTCCAGCTTACCAGGCACGTTGTGCTCTGCCTCCATATGGAACAGTATGTCATGCGGACTGCGAATTTCAAACTCACAGAAATTGCACTTGTAGATATTGTTTTTCATATGAGGAGTTTCCAAATGCTGAGCAAGCACCAATGCAGATTCTGTTTTGTAAGTGCAATGTTCACATTTTAGCTGGAAGCATGTGTATGGTTTGTTGTTCGCTTTGCTGAGCTCCAAGTTGTTTGAGAGGCGAGAAATTGATAACTCTCTTTCTATTGTGCTTTTACCGGACTTTTTCTCCCTACGCAACTTCCGCTTTTGCTGTTTGAGTAGATCAGTCTGCACATACTCTTCTACCAGACCCATGCCAATGGTCATGAAAAACTTTCCCAGGGAACATTCAAAATAGTTTTCAGACTTGGGTGTTGAAGCAGGGACACTTTGTAAGTTACTCTTTACTTCCCCAATAGATTCATCTTTGTCATTGATTAGAATAGTTCTACCATCTTCATCAGTTATTTTGAAGTCTTCAGAATCTGTTGTCTCTGAACCATCCCATGACTCGTCATCTTCTTTTTGACGACGTTTTTGCTCTGAAAACAACATTAACAGTGACAACATAACAGTATACATAAACAGAAACTATATAGTATATTTAAAAATTGAAATACAGCTAATTACGTTTTCGTCAATTCTGCTGTATAATTGTATTGAACACAGTTGCGTTACTCATAACAAAAACATAGTAAATGAAAACTCTTTTGCAACCTCTCTCAGTTACAGATTAATAAGTCAAAGCTAAATTGCATTTCAAATTATAATTTGAACAGACTGCAATCATAAATTTAGTGATACACATATGTGTGGTTTGCACAACTCAGGGTAATGCTGTAGTGTCATGCTTAAAACTGTAGCTTATAAGCTCAAGTTTATACAATTTTGTGTACCATCAAACAACTCAATGCAATACCACAATACCTTTCTTTTCAATCTTCCTCTTTTTGTTTTCTTCTGTTTTCTGCCTCTGGTGGCCCTCTTCATCAGAGTCCTCCACATCTTCTCCCCTATCCCTCTTCTCTTGCCTTTCCTTCTGCTGTTTAATTTTCTCCTCTTTATTATTTTCCAACAGCTCCTTCTCAGCTTTGATTTTCTGTTCTTCAAGCTCTTTGCCTAAATTTGTGACAAATTCCTTGAAAGGCTCAATTGCGGGCTTTTCATAGACATAAGGAACAATAAATGAAGGAGCTTCTACAACAAACATGTCATCGGTTAAGGATGGCAGTATAGCAGGAGTGGGTGTTTGTGAGGCCTGAGAAACATGCGAGGGCTGCTTGACAGGGGCCGCTACTTGCTTGCCGGTACCCGGTACTGGCGTGACGGTTGTGCCACGCGCGACTATGCTCTGGTACAGGCTTGTATTCATATTCGAAATTATACTTTTATTCGGTGAGGCTCTCCTTTTGATTGGATGAGTGCCGATGAGAACTAACTGTGGCTCCCTTCTCTGTGCTGAAGTCGATCTCGCCGCTTGCTTGGCTGCTATTTCAATCAATAGTTTAGTATCATTTATCATAATTGGTTTTGAATTTCGTCGCCGTTGATCTTCGTTAGTGAGTTCTTCGATATCAGATTCCTCTTCATTATCATAACTAAAGCTGTATCTTTTGCGCTTTATTGTTCTGCTACTACGACGTAATTCAGTGTTGGTGGCTTTCTTTTTGATTTCAGTTTTATCCTTTTCCGCAGTGATTACACAGTCCACATCATCATTGTCACTTTTTATCTCATGAACTTCTGGACTCTTATACCCATTTTGTGTTGCAGGTTCATTCTTTTCTAATAGGATAACATCATCACTTTTTAAATGGGCACTGTCTTGAGATGCTTCATCATACTCACTACCAGAAACTATGCTGAATGTTTCCTCTGTTTGGGGATCCAAATCTGAACCAAGTATATCTTCTAAGGAATCTTCAGATTCCATTTCCATGTTAAGTATCTGAAAAGTTAATATGCATAAATGTTAGTAGGAAGATATTGTTTTATTAGATAATACATAGATAAATATTCAGTGTTTGTGCTCATTTAAAACCAAAACTAGACTGGACTAGGACTGATGAACCATGTGGTATTGTTAATTCAAATTAGATATTCTGCACAGGATCAACAGCAGTAACCAATGCACAATTTTTTTAAATAATTGTCACTGGCCTTCTGACAGTCTAAAAAGTCTTAAGAGTATTGTTGGACACAAGCTCACACACACCTTTTTAGCCAACTTGTTTTCAGAGCAGTTCTCTGTTGATTTTTTTGAATGGTTTATAAATAACTGATCCCCATTATCCAGAGTATCAATTTCATCTTGGGTGTCTGTTGTGGACAGCATACTTGAATCCTTGCTGTTCATTTTCTCTAGGAAGCTATTGCTGTTCTCTAACTCAGAATCATGTTCAGGAGATCCTTTCAAGTTTGTTTGTTTCATAAACTTGAAAGGATCATCAACATCTTCATTCTTATCTAATCCATTAGTGGTGGGAGCGCTACTAGAAACCTCTTGGTAAGGTCCTTCCATTTCTTGCTCCTGAAGATCTTCTGTATTCTCGAAAACAAACTCCTGAATGTATTTACTGGAACCCCCTCTTCCTCCACCAACTGCTGGATTACGACCAAGTCTCTGTGAAGTTCGAACAGTTTCTGTGCTATTAGCACATGGTATTTCAAAATTTTCGCCATCCGTTTCTTCTTTGGGTCCATGGATAGTTTTTTTTTCTTCGCCAACCTCATCCTCCGTCGTCTGTGTAGAAATTTCATTTTGACTTAGTTCAGAAGTCACACACTCATCCATTACTTCTCCATTCATATGTATGAATATGTCCACCTGCAGAAAATAAACAAATATTTTAGTGGATATATTACAGGGTTATGTTTTTTCTAGCCATGTATGAATGACATGAAGATGATGAGCATACAGAGAGTACCACAGCGTCACCTTCTCTAAAATATAGATGGCGCCCCTCCCCGCCCCCCACACCACCCTGACAAGGCGCTAACAATCAAAATGGCGGTCTCATGGTAGCTGTAAGCTACGTGTGCATATACCTATTAAGATTTCAATAGACATATTCATCATATATCTCTGAAATAGGCCATAACAAATAATATTTTGTGGTATCACAACTTCTTACTCAATCAATCCAAAATAAGCCAAAATAATCGATATGAGCGCACGTCGCAAGTTTCGCTCCGTAAGCAAAAATCCGATCATTCTCCTAGGGCAGATGACAAATCTATTTTTGGCAAATAAGATAAGCGCTATATCAATATTATCAATTATGTTTAAGTAGTTTTATGTTCGTAGATAGCGGATTTAACATCCCCTACTATTACGGTTTGTAAACATTCGATACCGGCACTGGCTTTACCACAACAATAACAACGTTTAACTTTATACTCACTGAGGCGAAAGATCAATTTTTCTTAAGAAGATAATATCCAGTCTTCAACTTTTCAGTCAGAACGCTGTCTCAGAAGTCAGAACCTTTCCTGGGACTGTTCAACTACTGCCACTTGGATACTTCAATGGAGAGACCAATCTAAGATTTTATTCACCATCTGCACCGATCAGTCTTCACATACAACCAGCACTTCTTTCTAAATATAATTATGACACCAAAAGTACTTCCTCACTACCATTTAAACATCTTATTTGAAAATTGTGCGAAAGTAATGACCATCCGCTCGTGGGTACGAAAAATCCAATGGCGTCTTTCTCGTATCGATTTTGGATTGAATTGGGTTGGGTGGGAGTGCAGTGTCGCCAGCCGGGTCTTGACAAAAGTTACCTAAAATAGATAAAAAGTAACGTTTTGGTGTGAAAAATATCCTTTCATATTTTTTTCCGTATAATAAGTTACTAAAAATTGATAGACTGATATTGGTTGTATTAACTTACATAATTAATCATATTTAGTAGTTTCCATCTTAAGATGGATTTCACGAAATTACTTTTTCTAACCCATCTTTGCTTTTATATTTATTGCCAACATTTCAAAAAATATGCAACAAAGAGCGCTATTACGTTGTGTTACAATTTGGATTCAAGTAAGAAATTAAATACCTACCTACGAATTTTACGAATTCCAAAAAAACACCTTAGGTAACCTTTTGAGTTGTGTAACCTAAAAGTAACCTGATGTAGTTCAAAATCACCTAAAAGGTTACAAACGCTAAGAGTTCTTCTGGCAATGCTAAGAATATATCGAACCACAGAGGAACAACTACTACGTTTGGCAAACGTGAGTCTGCATAATTTGGAAATTGTGGAACAGTGGATAGCGAGCCAAGAAACGACTCAACGAACGGTCCATTACAAGTGAGGCGACACAGCCACTGCTTGATACATCTAAATCGCATTAAATCTGAAACAATTGTTAATTTTCATTCATTATTTAAATGCTTGATGCGGCAATCTAAGTAACGGATGGGCCAATATGGATGCTAAAAATTATGTATTGTTCGTGAACTAGAAAACGCCTAGTGACTAACGCTATCTGGGCTTCCGCGATACAAATACTATACCTACGATCCGGGGTTTAACAATGAGCTCCGCACTAGGTCTAGCGTCCTAGTGCGGAGCTCATTGTTAAACCCCTCTTGAGAAATTAACAAACAAAATTTTCTTTTTTAGTCAGAAATTTGAAATGAACTTTCTATCTTGTCGTTTCTAAAAGCCTTTAGGTATGTACTTTGGTTTGGTTATAACTTTATTCACCCGTTAGAGCTTTTAATAGGTATTAAAAATGTATTCGTATGAATCACTTGCTGGGTTCACCATTAAAACGGTAACGGTGGAAAGTTGCTCATGTGGAACTAAGAAGCAAGTACCTACAACTTGTACTCTTGTATGTACTTGCTTCTTAGTTCCACATGAGCTGTACAAGCAATCGGTACATACAAGCATTTGGCAAACTGGGTGGGTGGGTCAATCATATTATGGAGAACACGGTAGGCGGCGTGTCCTCCTTTAGTGCAAACTCTAGTCATAAGCTCTAGTCATCATCCATCGCTTTGTCAAATTACAGTAGTCAATATTTTTGATAAATTACCATGTGCTAACCAAAGAGCGTTTACTACGTGTCGATCTAATATAGCAAAAAACATGTCAAAAAAGTGCTATAAAATTGAAAATCTAGACGCATTTTAACATTGTCATTGGGTCAGGGTATTTTAAGCTAGAGCCGTGCCAATAGCTTAAGGAGCTGACCCTTTCTAATAATTGTCAATCGGTGATAAAAACAGGTTGAAAATCGCTCAGTAGTTTTATGGGAATTCGACGTATTTTTCTGAGCACGTTTTTGCTATAAAAAAATCAAAAACATGAAATCAATATAACGGCGTTTTCCGACTCAATTATGTAATATAAAATCTCCACCTGGGTAAAGCATGGGATATTTAAAGATCCTTATGCTCCAACTACCATTATGTACAGTCGTTTGCAAGAGTGGAATTTAGTGGGTCCACGGGTTAAAACTCTTGAATTTAACTAAGTAAACAATAAATCTAATTCTGATTTTGAAGAGAGAGGAACTCAGGAGTCATTGGTAAAAAATATATTGATAATACGTTTTCTAATTACTTACATCTTTTTGTCATTGATGCTGTTTATTTAAGATTGAAAAATAAAAAGGTGTAGATTGAGAGTTAGCGGGACGACTGATGCAAGATTTGATAATTCAAAAAGATACAAAGAATAGGCTTTAAGCCTATTCTTTGAGAGTTCTTTACGATCTTTGTTATTTTTTATACGAAACATATTTATTTTAAAGTATCCAACAGATGGCACCCCGCAACAGATGGCATACCTCAATACTGTTTTCCTTATTACAAAAAGGTTAGCTGGAAATTAATAAAATAATGCTATCTAGGTACCATAGAGTAAATCATATAAACTAGCTACTACTTTTAGTGAACTAAAGAATTTTCAGTCTATCTATCTACTTATCTATGGGACGTCAGATAGCACTGTAATATTGATGTAAAATAGCGCCGCCGAATAAAAATACGAAAAGTTAGACATAGTAGGTATACCAATTTATATATAGGTATAAATGTAGTAGATTTAGTTTGTGATGGTTATTTTTGACCTTTTTTACTCTTCACTTGCTTTTACTTTTCTAGTTAAACTAGTGATTAGTTTTACTAAACAAAACCTTCAAAACACCTGTTCACAGACCACGGATAGTTCTATGAAGCCATCACATCACGCAACGACCTAAAGAAAATCTAGTCATTTGGATACGTTGTGATTAGCGAAATAAATAATGGCATATCGAATCCTATTATTGTTAGTTTTAGCTATAATATCAGTTATGACTGAAGAGGAGAGTTCTGCATCCAAAATGACGAAGCTGGAGAGGCTAAGCTTGAAGTAAGTTTATAAGATTAGCGATATTAGTTCGAAAGAGATTAGACCTAGATCCTTTACAAAGTACTTACATTTATCTTTTTTTACTAGTTTTAGGCACATAAGGTGATTTTTGCAATAATTCTTTACATAAAACACCTCAACCACCTGTTTTGTCCAAAATGTCTTATTTGTTTTAACATTGTTTTTAACACAATTTTATTTGAATATATTTTATGTTTAGGGAGGAAGCAAGAAGTATGTTCTATCATGCATACCATGCATACATGGACAATGCTTATCCTGCTGATGAGCTGATGCCATTAAGTTGCAAGGGTCGTTGGAAAGGCATCACTCCAAGCCGAGGAGATATGGATGATGCATTGGGGAAGTAAGTATCAGTTTTGTTAATGTTCCTGAACATTTACTTTTACCTCGTTTTCGCTTAGCATTCTTTCCGTAGCATGATATGGATTCCTCAAGAAATGGGCTATCAAAGGCAAAAATATTTTTTTAAATCCAGTTAGTTCCATTCAAACAAACAAATTTATCAGCTTTGTATAGATAAAGTATAGATTAAATTCATAAATGTACATGTTTATAAATGTTTGTAATGTTTTCAGCTTCTCGCTCACTCTGGTGGACAGCTTAGACACTCTGGTGGTAATGGGTGATTTCTCCGAGTTCAACCGGGCTATAAAACTCGTCATAAAAGATGTCACATTTGATCAAGACATTGTTGTATCCGTATTTGAAACAAACATACGAATACTGGGGTAATTATTGAGTTTGGATGATGCAACATCTATATTAGATTTTTTTTTGGCTCACTCATCACATTCTTCATGCGAGCTTGTAGGTTTAGCCTGGTCACTATTTAGAAATCTCTAGAAAGTCTCCAATTCGGTCAGCGACATTCCTTGAGGTCTTTCTCTTCCAACTGACCCATTCACATTTACTTTGTATACTTGTTAATTTTCAATCATCCATCCTTTTTTAAAAAAAACTCAATATGTATTTTTTGTAACCTAGCTACTTCTTCATTTACTCTACACTGCTTCCTTAAACATTGTTCCTAACTCTATCTGTAAAATCTATAACATACACCACCATTTAACAACACCTTCAAAACACCTGTTCACAGACCCTCACAGATACTATTTTTATTGTATATTCACCACCATCCTTTATTGTCTCCATTCAGTTGCAACATTCACTCTCCTCTCAATATTTTTTTCATACCTGATCATCAGTGATCGGAATTAGGTGAGCTAATTTACCTAAAGTTCAAAGAACAGAGTCAAAAAAAATGGAGACTTCCTTACCATTAACATTTTTTTCCGGGAAATCTTTCCCGGAAATTGGGAATTTGTTCCAAGTTTTAGGATATCAGTTAAGTACATTTAATATTAATGTTATTCATACAGAAAACTAACTGAATTAATTTTCCTTTTTAACAAACTTCAATAAGATTTATTTTGTTATTAACTCAGGTAAAAAACTGGATTCGCCTATGTTTTCGTTTCCCAGAATAGCCAAATCATGCTGTCCCTTTAAGTGTTTGTAGCAATACACTGCAAACCAGTGATAAACAACAACAACAAACGCTAAGAAAGGGACAGCATGCTTTGGCTATTCTGGGAAACGAATCATTGTTTAAGTAAACAATGACAAAAGGGTTGAAGGGTGAGGGTGTTTTGCATCCAAACGGCGTCATAACTTGTATGCGTGCGTGCATCACTTCTATAGTTACCTCGGCAGCGTGTGTATCTTAGACTCGTGAATATTTTATTAACCTGTTTTCGTATCGTTTATTGGATCTGCTTCACATAACTACCTTGGCTTGAATTTACGGACTGCGATTTATTGCAACCATATCACTACTTGTACCTATCTACCTTGGCTTGAATTTACGGACTACGATTTACTGCAACCAGAAATTTACTGCGCTTTACGGCAATCAAATTACTTGGTAAGTCTTTGATTTGTACTACACTTTTAAAACATTCTAAATATTAGACTGCTTTTGATAAATTTACCAAATTCAAACAATTTTATGCAACTATTTATTTATGGAATTTTATTCAGTGTTTTATATTTGAGTTCGTGCACAAATGTTGGAGCTACTGGCAATTCTATCATCAAACTATATTTTACGCGAAGACGTCCCTGGAAAAGTGTAGAAACTATATATTTGTCTCATTGTTTTCAGTAATTTTTCTGCCTCAACGCAACTAGCAAATAAATGGCGACCAAACCTACCGACGGGATTGTACAGTCGTGGATTAGAGATCACCCCGAATTGTACCACGACCCCGCTAGCAACACGATATTTTGTTCTAAATGTGAGAATTCTATTGTATGCAAAAAAAGCAATATACAGAGGCATATTGACGGACCAAAACATCAAGGTACTGCTAGGCAAGTGAACAAAGAATTTTATTTAGATTTAATACAATTTCTTATATGGTGTAACATACCCTGGTCACGAGTAAATCGACCAGAGTTTAAAACTTTTTTAATGAAATATATGTGTTGTAAATGTACAAATGTTAAAAGGATTCCCGATGAATCGTTATTGAGAAAGGTTTATTTAGACATAGTTTTTAAAAAAAAAATTGCATCAATCCATGACCATATTCTTAATCAGAAACTTTGGATATCTCTAGATGAAACTACCGACTATTTAGGTCGTTATATTGTAAATTTTCTTGTAAAACCTTTAAATCTCGCAACAAACAAACCATTTTTAATAGCTTGCAAAATGTTAGAAAAAGTAAATGGAGAGACAATAGCTCATTTTGTGATTGGATGCCTAGAAAATATGTGGGGTGACTCGTATGAAGACAAAGTAGGAGATGTTTTAGTTTTATGTTCTGATAGCGTAGCATATATGTTAAAAGCAGGAAGAATGTTAAAGAACTCCTTGCCAAATATGATACATGTTACCTGTTTAGCACACGCTCTTAACCGCGTTGCAGAAAAAATACGGACACAATATGCGGATGTGGATACTTTAATTTCAAATGTAAAAAAAATATTTTTAAAAGCTCCTAATAGAGTAAAATTGTTAAGGGAAAAATTTCCGAGCCTGCCATTGCCACCTGAACCTGTCATAACAAGGTGGGGTACATGGCTAGAAGCAGCTTCGTATTATGCTGAATATTACGAAGAAATAAAAACTATTGTAAGACTTCTAAGAAGTTCTGATTCTTTGTCTATCAGGCATGCTAAAACTGTCCTAGGAAAAGAAAGTTTAAAAACTGATTTAGATTACATTGACGAATATTTTAAAATAATTCAAATTTCATTAAAAAAATTGCAAAAGTCTAACTTATTGTTGACGGAAACTTTCCATATTTTTGATGAAGCAAGAATTGTTCTAAGCTGGTGTTCTTCTGAACCAGTAAAACAAAAATTAGAAAACGTTATGGACAGAAATCCCGATCTAGATGCATTAAGAGACATTTGTGAAAATATAGATAAAGGATTAGATAATGAAAATGAATTATTGTCATTCTATAAATATGTACCTGTAACTTCAGTTGATGTTGAAAGGTCCTTCTCTACGTATAAATGGATTTTAAGTACAAAAAGAAATCGTTTGAAAATAGATAATATGGAAAAACTCCTAATGATTTTCTTTAATTCTCCGGACGAAGATATTTCTTTATACTCCGTCCATGATGAAAACGTTAGCGATTCAGATTAAGGGACAAATTCAACATCAATGGAAATAATGTTTAGAGTTCCGACTGTGTATCTTAGGTAGGACTGGTTACTTTCTTAATTATTGATTTTGAGTTCCATTATCTGTACAAAATGAATAAATGGTACAAAAACATGGTAAAATGGCTTTTTTATTCCCTTGCTTAAAAAAATGTTTTTATTACTATAGCTATTTACTAAAGCTGGTTTATAAATCACATTAGCTTCCGCGCTTACTTACATCGTTCATTTTATTTGTTGAAAACAATAAAAATCGTGCTTACCGTTTTTTACAACAATCGAATTCGTTTCCTCTTCTTGTTATCAATAATAAGAAGAGGAAATTAATTCGATTGTTATTTTACTGTATTAATTTTAGATGGACCTAAGTAATTTCTCGAAACCCGGGAAAATTTTCCCGGAAAAATATTTAGTCGCAAGGCGTCTCCACTTAGTCTCTGTTATTTTTCGAACTTTAGGTATTTTAGCTCACCTAATTCCGATCACTGCTGATCATTGTGTCAAATGGTGTAAACAACATTTGTCCATTTATCATTCTTATGTTATCAGTTGCTTGTCAAATGTTCTGTGGTACCATAAGGTTACTCAGACAGTGTCAGAACAAATATTACTGATCATGCAATCATTAGTTCAGCAGCTGAAATCGAGCCTGCACTTCTTTGCCTTAGCTCACTACTTGCCTACCACGCTACCAAAGTGGTCTATTGATTACATACTTGTTTCCATTTCAGCGGCCTCTTGTCTGCTCATATTCTGACAAAATCACTGATGCCTGAGCTCCCAATACTGCAGTGGTACAGAGGAGAGCTCCTTGAAATGGCCGAGGATATTGGCAAAAGGCTACTACCCGCTTTCAATACCTCCACGGGAATACCTCATGGCAAGGTAAGGTTCTACTTAGCTTTTTCTGCCAAAATAAAAAACCATGCTAAAACTATAATTCCCATATGAGTTGTTCTCAGATCTATATTCAGTAATTAGCATGCAACGTGAGAATGTGATCTTGCAAGCCCATCTCCACTTACTGTTGGCCTGTGTAGGCTAATATACTATATGTATGGCCATTCGATTTTGGTTTTATTAGCAATGTTTTCTGTTCATGTCTTTTTATTGAGCTTTATAAAAGGACCTTGACAATGCATATAAGCATTGTGGAATCCTTCTAGTTAAAGTCAAGAAACTTAACTGCCTGCTTAGCATGAGCACCCATGGCAGCGTTCGGTCTTCGAAAGAGAAGACAGAAACTATTTCTGTCGTCTATTTCGTCAAACAAAATACTTCTTGTCTCCTCGTTGGTCCATAAAACTGTTGTCTTGTGTCCTCCTGCTTAGAAGGCTGGATTGTAATGGTATTTAAAGATTCCGTTTCATTTCAGATAAACCTTCGTCACGGTATAAAGGGTATGGACTCCCGTGAGACTTGTACCGCGTGCGCCGGCACAATGATCCTTGAGCTGGCGGCTCTGTCGCGTCTCTCAGGGAACCAAATCTACGAGCATAAAGCGCACAAAGCTATGGACAGGCTCTGGAAAATCAGGCATAGGTTTGTCTTCTTCTTTGAGAATACCGAGTAGAGGGTAGTCAGAGGCACGTTCAAATATTATAATGGGCGCATTTTGCAAGTAGTGCCACGTGATATAGTAGTATAGGGGTGTAGATATGATTTTCTCTTGTTTTTAAGGTTCGGAAGCCGAATGGCGAACACAGAATCCTTATAGTTTTTCATGTCGTACGACCTCAGTAGAGCAGTGGGCGAAGGTCCGTCTGAGACACAGAAAGTAGCGGGTTCAATTCCCGCCGCGGGACAAATGTTTGTATGATCTGCAAATATTTGTGTCGGGTCTGGGTGTTTTCATGTATAGTATGTGTGTATTTACAAAAAAATATATATTAGTGGTATATCAGTCATGTAGTTCCCATAACACAAGCTCTGCTTACTTTGGGTCTAGATGATGCTATGTAAAAAATGTCCAGCAGTATTATTCTTATTATTATGTCCGTTTGTCTGTTCGTCAATGGGCTATCTTATCGCTTGGAAGCGATCTCTTCCAGACAACCTTTAGATGATTATAAGCATATTTAGATACAATTTGGTATGCAGACTTCTTTTTATAGCCAATATATATATATATATATATATATATATATATATATATATAATATATATATATATATATATATATATATATATATATATATATCAGAGTACCTTACTTTTCGTGTAAATGTAAAGTAGGGATACATTTTTATTCATTGCATCTCCCTGTTTTGTTTATGAATAAATAGGTCTCAAAAAATCTATTGAGTATTTTTCTCTTGAGAGCAACCATTATGTACGAATGTACCTGTGAAAAACCTTGCCCCCTTATACCTGGCACGATTAGACGTGGTTGCTCGTTAAAGAACATTGTAACTTTAAAACATGCCTAATCTCTTTCTTAGGACATCAGATTTAATGGGAACTGTTATAAATATCCACTCCGGCGACTGGGTACGCAAGGACTCGGGCGTGGGCGCGGGCATCGACTCCTACTACGAGTACTGTCTTAAGGCTTACATCCTACTCGGCGATGAAAAATACCTAGCCAGGTTCAACAAGCACTACAACGCGGTCATGAAGTACATAAGCAGGGGCCCTGTTATGCTGGACGTTCATATGCATAGGTAAGTTATGTTGTATCCGAAACTAAGTTGTGTAATATACAAATATGCGTATTACAAATCTTAGATGCGCTCGGGAACTAGCTTTATTCAAGAACTAGAACATTTCCGAACGACTCTTAGTGAACGATGCTTAGGGTCGTGCATAGTTTGAGGTATTGTAGCTCTGAAAAATGCCATGTGACCGATATTGAAAGAACTAGAGGGGTGAACTGCGGTAAAAAGGTACATTGATTTAAAACTCTTTTACCCATAGGTAATAAGGCTAGCAAGGTATGCTAAACTAAGATGGATGGATGATGTGATAAAAATGCGGTTATATGCAATCGGTTTCTATGGTATATTACCGTTTTACCTATACATTGCTTGTGTAAAAGTAATGGGCTATACGCTTAGGTTCGATACCCGCTGCGGGACAAATGTTTGCATATTACGGTGGCCTTAGCGTTCGCTCTTGGTCTGAGTGTTGGTACCTGATACACTTGACGCAGGTAATCTTAGGCCCGTATTCCATAACGAAACTCAAACTGAATCTAGACTCAAGCTTTCTAGGCTTTTTGTGACATATTTCAATTTAAATGGGACTGTTGCGCGTTTTTGCAATTTACATACATTCATACACACCTGTTTAACGGAACGCCAATTTGGTCAGAGCTTGTTTGCCGAGGACAACTCCATTGGCTCTCAACAACTCGCTTGCCTTATACATGTTTCGTCCATCCTTTCTACATGCCCAAAACACTTTCATTAATTCAGTTATGGTATTTTCTATTCAACTTTTTTCAGACCTCACTTGCAATCGCGGAACTTTATGGACGCGCTGCTTGCCTTCTGGCCGGGGCTGCAGGTGTTACTCGGAGACGTCAGACCGGCCGTCGAGACCCACGAGATGCTGTACCAGGTCATGCAGAGGCACACCTTCATACCCGAGGCGTTCACCTCAGACTTTCAGGTGAGTGGTGTGTGAAGGTTGTCTTGCATTCTGGGTATGTATACAGGTGTATCTCTGTCACGTCACGCCGGCAGTAGTCATACACCTTAGGTGATCTCCGAAGTGAGATTGTTTTTATGGTTTTGTTGAAGGAAGAGAAGGGACAATTATTTCTCTCTCTGTCTCTTTCTGTTGTTTGTCGGAACGTTTTTTGTACTCTTCTATGGACAAAACGCCTGTCTTGGTGCTCATGCTAAGGCTGCTGGCAATATGAAGGGATTTGTTTGGACGTTATTTATAGAATTTAAACTAGAGCTATCATGTTTTTGCTCATACTTGAATTTGTTTTTGATTACCCTACGTTAGGGAAATATCTAGTTTGAGGTACGAGTAGAAAAGATTCGGTGCTCTTTTCATGTACAATGTTCATGCTGTGTACCTTTGTTCTTATAAGTAGGTAGATCCTGATCCATAATAAAGGAATAACATGATCTTAATAATAATAATTGATTGTTTGTACATGCAACTGTAATGTTTTTTAATCACAGTAAAATTGACTACATTTCATAAGTTGTTTCCTCGGTAGGTCCACTGGGGTCAACATCCCCTTCGGCCCGAGTTCCTGGAGTCGACCTACTTCCTCCACCGCGCGACGGAAGACGACCATTACCTGCAAGTCGGGAAAACAGTCCTGAAAGCGCTCCAAAAGCACACCAAGGTGGCTTGCGGTTACGCGGCCGTCAACGACGTCAGGACCAGACTGCACGAGGACAGAATGGACTCGTTCGTGCTCGCAGAGACATTCAAATACCTGTATATGTTGTTCAGCGAAGACGCGGACCTGCCCATCCAGCTAGAGGACTATGTGCTGACCACTGAGGCCCACTTCATGCCGCTATCGCTCGCCATCCTGGGGAAGAACTCTTCGGCACATCAGCTCAAGGTCGACGATGATGTGGACGATCAATATGGAAAGTGAGTATATAGCTTAGAATATGTATGTAGAATAGAATAGAAATACTTTATTGCACACCAAAAAACACATCAGATTAATTAATATAAAAACTTTGATTATGTTGTACAATGGGCGGTCTTATCGCTAGATAGCGATATCTACCATACAACCTTTGGATTGAACGGACTGTAAGAAAGTTAACAAGGGTTTAATTGGTGTACTTACATACTATTAATATAATATATGCAATATACAATATAATACACAATATACCTACATAGCTACAACAACTATTGTATGATCCAAAACATAGATAGACTAGAAGCAGGCAACAGTTAACGACTCGAGGGCAAGTAGTGTTCCTTGACCAAAGATTTAAAAATAGGTAGTAATTTAGCATGTCTGACCGTAACAGGTAGTTCATTCCATAAACGGACAGCCTGCACTGTAAAGGAGTTATCATAGTAGGAAGAGGTGTGTACAGGTGTAAGAAGTTCACAGATCGAGTTTCAGAAGAACGCAGGGATCGAGCATGGGAGAGATGAATATATTGGAAACATTCTTTGAGATAGGAAGGTGTGGAGGGATTGAAAATAATGTTATATAACAGATTTAGGATATGGGTATTCCGGCGAAGACGTATGGGTAACCACTTGACCACTTCGGGTGTTATCCAAGGAGCTGGTAGATGTTTCAACGTCACATAGAATAGAATGAATATTACTTGCTAAAGAAGCAATGCTGTTGAAACTATCATCGCTGTTAGCATCACCATCAGAACAAGAAACAAACTCGTCATCGTCGTCAGAACTATTGCCGCCACCAGACATACCTAAAAGTTTTAAAATGCACCTAATAATATATAAATAAATATAATAAGTATTATCACAACTTAAATGAGAATTATAATTAAACGTTCGTCCGTTATTTTTCACCACCTGCCAGTTGTGCTTTACAATGGAGAATAAACTACACTAAATAATTTTACAAAAACAAAAAGGTTATTCCCTAAACATGTACATACGTACAAATATAACAAAAAATAAATAAATATAATATGAATAAGTTTCACAATTTTCCCGACCAAACACAGACAAAAATAAAAAAAAAAAAAATAAAGCAGTGAAACGAAACGCAAGTATTCTACTGACTTGACAGACAGTCCCTACACTCAACACTGATGAGTGTCACAAGATGTCAAAAAGAGTCCTGTAAACGTACTATATCACAGAACAAATAAAATAATTAAACAGATTGGAGAAAAACAGTATTGCGGGTGGATAGGGAAAACAAGAGGTATCTACCTTCAAGAAGACTACATACGAATTATGCGTTTGAAAAGAATCGTCACTGCATGTATACAAAACCTACTTATTGGCCGTATATCATGAAACATACAAGATGCCGATAGCTGTTAGACCTTCTTGGTAGCTGGAACACGCTTCTGCTTCGCTGCAGCCGGGTTCAAGACCGTCGCTTGCGGGGCCGCGGCAGGTTCGACGGAGTTGAGGTCATCGATGCAACGCACTCTGTGCCGCTCTCCATCCGCTCCTAGAACGTACACGGTGCCATCCGCCGTCCAACACTTGGAGATGCCGAATCTTTCACGCGCAGCCATAAAGGCGTTGTGCCTTGTCTTTGTGAGGAATTCGGACATTGGTATGCCCGAAGCCTTCAGATTAGACCAGATCTTACTCCGCAAAAACACGTCGCGAAGCTTGAAGAGGATCGGTCTAGGACGATCGGACGTCGTGGTGCGGCCCATCCTGTGGCACAGGCTTATGTCACTGACTACAAACTCACTCAACTTAAGCCGCTCGGCCACAGTGTGCACAACAACCTTGGTAACATCCTCCTTAGCTAGCTCAGCCACACTATGAAGTAGCAGGATCTTGCGCCTCCCTCGCATCTCAAGTTGATCTACTTCTTTGGCCATGTACTCGATCTGTAGCTGCAAAGCCCGCAGGGCACCTGTGATAAAGGACTTGAATTCTGCATACTCAGCTGCTAGCCCTGCGATGGTAGATGGTGCACTAGTCTTTTGCAGACCAGCCTCAAACTGGTGCATCCTTTGGCTGAATGAATCCATCATTTAGAGAGTTAGAGAAAAAACCCAGCATTTTTTTTCTAATTAATTAATACAATCCTACAAACCCTTGGCTTTACAGGACGTGTCCGAACACCGCGTCGTTGATCGCCGAAAAGGTCCGTAAGCCTATGCGGGAGTTGGTGGGCGCGACCGTGGCGCGGCCCGCTGCCAGCCTGCGGCCCATCAGCGACCCGCGCCAACTCAGCGCGCTACAAGATATGGGCATATCCGTGCTCAACCTGCCCGACGGCCGAGTACAACTCTTGTATACCACTTCTACGGTACGTGTAGACAACTTAGACACCGTCTTCATGGTGAGTATTCTCTCCTATTTATTATTTGTTACTTACTTAATAATAGTACTGCCCATAAAAACGTCACACGAATTTCATGATGCTTGAAGCTGGGGGGAGCTTCGAGAATCCCCGTCCTTGTCACAACTGTGCGGGTACCCCTTTAAAGTTTTTTGCTAGATTTGAAGATGATGTCACACTATGTTGACCCCCTCATTCCCCCCGGGCGTGTGACGTAATTTATGGATGGGCCCTATACTGTGACCGGCTTTAGATGACCCGGTGACGTGATTACATGCTGATGCTGATAAAGTACGTACGAGTTGGGCCCGGTCAAACAAACGCGTCGGCGGTGGCGTCGGCGGCGGCGGCGGTGGCGGCGGTGGCGATCAAAGGGAAATGGCTCTCAAGTGGTTGTCAGAGTTCGCGTTGTGTACTGATTTATACCGCTTGAGTGGCAAACGTGCATACAGCCCACCTTTTGGTAAACGGTTACTGTAACCTATGGACGCTTGCAACATCACTCGCACGTTGCCGATCCCGAAACATAATGGTGAAAAGTCTCAAGTGGCTGTAATTTCAACTGACACAAATAGATGCAAACAGTAAGGTAAATATTACAAAAAAATAAAGGTTCTTGTTCATAGAGGCGTTCAAAGTCTGTGTCAATCAGGGCTGCAGCTGCAGGATCTTCTTGGTCGTGATGGGTTTTAGTTCATCCGAGTTAAGTATGTGTTTGTTTGTACAGGTGAATGACGTTTATGTAGTAGTGGTGCACACTCACCTTATACATGAAGGGGCGATTCGTCCGCCTCATTGCAGAGTCCCACGGTTTGTTTTATTTGAAACCAGGCGATGGATTTATAGGCTACCTGGCTGGGCGGCCATTAATGTTAATGTGCCCTCCGTAAAATTAAGCGCTCACTGCTCATTGGTAAGTAAACGGTAAATATTCGACATTGGCCGATTTTCTTAATGATTTTCTAACCGCGGCTCCGGCATAATTAGGTAAGTTTAGCTTATCATATTCTTAGAGTGTGCATTTAGCACTGTCGCTGAAAATTAATGCGACATTTTTATCCATATATTTGAACTAAATGAGGTGTTGAGGGGCTCTCCTCTTTATCCTTTTAAGTGGTCTTCTTCATGAGATTATTTGCCAGCTCATTTAAGTGCATATCCATTCGTTTGGCGTAGGATTTGATCTGTTGGCACGTTCAGGTCGTGATGAAGTTGACTATTTGTAATGTACCATAGCTCATTTGTTATCATACATTAGCGTAGCATTTTAGCGTTGGAGGATTTTTAGGTTTGAGTTTGCTGCTGTACCCATAGCTAGGAAAATCCTTTTTAGTGCACCCTCTTGTAGAGGGCCTCTACACATCTCAGTCTACCTTCCACATTTCCAGCTTACAGTATGTCGGTCATTAAATCAGTGTGTCATGCAATGAGTAACAATGCACCTTCTTATTTCGCCTGGTAAGAGCATCTGAGATGTAACACAACACAACTATTCTATTAGATAATGTATCTCTGAAATTGTCGCAAGAATGTGTGCGAACACGTTTTTCTGTAGATCACACCAACAATTTGTAAAACACCGAATATCACCGCATCACCTTCCCAACATACAATCGATATAATGATGGTGTTGCCCAAAACGTCTCAAGAATAATCAGATACAAGTAAATGTTTGCAAAAGTTTAAAACTCCCGACTGGTTTTCCTTTGTCTGTTTGATAAAACATGTCTATGAACCATCCTTCAAACCGCATTCCAATCGGATAAACGTTAACAGACGAACATGCAAACATACAAACAAGCAACCTGGTATGGCAAACGTAAAACATGTTCGTTTTGCAGGCGAAGTCAGCCAAAGACGCAGCAGAAGGGCTCATATTCATGCGCGAGATGTCCAAGTGGAACACCATGAGCGACCAGGAGAACGGGGTCCATCCCGGCGGCATGCTGGTCGGTGCGCGCGTTCTGCCCACCGGCCCCGCGCACTTCGGAGAACACCTCGCCGGGAACGTACGCCACTCCGGACAACTAGCCACCGTCGAACCGTACGACGCGTGCACCCCACTCACCAACAAACAAAACGTAGAAGGGAAGTTCGGACTAGCGGAACGCGGACACTGTACGTTCGCACAAAAAGTACGCAACATGCAAGCTGCGGGCGTCAAACTAGCTATCCTCCTAGATAATATCGAGTACTCATCGTACGAAAACACGGCCATATTCGCCATGTCCGGCGACGGCAAGGACGACATCACCATCCCGGCTGTGTTCCTCTTCTCGAGCGAGAGCGTGCTCTTATTAGATGAGTGGAAAACCGAAGAAGACATGACGGTCGTCGTCGGAGAACTCAATTCCATGAAGCGAGAGTATGAGGACAATTGCTACGGCAACGACTGTGAAGCTGTGGCAGAATCGGAATTCGCGACTGCGCCCTCGCCGGCCGATACGGAATCCTTTGTGCAACTCAAGAAAGTGGTCAGCCAACTGGTGACTCAGTATGAAGTCGCCGGGACCAGCGAGAACTCCGACGCCGATGAAACATGCGAAGAAACCGTCCCGGACGCCTACCTGTCCCAAAACAAGTTCATCAACGAGAAAAGCGTAATGGGCTCGCTCAAGTCATCTAACGTGTGCGCGATCAAAAGCGAACCGTCCGCTCCTATCTCCACACTGGTAGAGAAAGACAGCCAGCTCATTGAGGCGGAAAAACACCTTGATGAAGCCTGACGAAGGATTATTAAATTGCTAAAGCGGCCTATTGTAAGAGAGTTACATGTGGCACAAGAGAGACTTGATGAAATTATTGATAATTTGATTAGATATATACATAGGCAGGAAGAAGATAAAAAATTTACAAAAGATGATTTTATCATCTGTCATACTATTATTATGATAATAGTTATCATCTATTATACTGTTATTACGAAAATGTATAATATTATTTAAGATTCATCTAAATGTACATTTTCATCATAAATTTCCGTCGTTGAGGTGTTTTAGATTCGATCTCAGCCACATTCCAGCTGAGGTCCAAGCATGATTCGCGAAGACAATAATATTGTCATATTATGACATCCACGTGGCTTTCAATATTTTTTATTTGAATGGCTATTATTGTATATTTGCTATCTTATCTAGTGTTTACGCAAACAATTCGTGCTTGGGCGTCTGACATAAATATCATTAGTAATTGTTGTAGCGACTTACAATGAGCGACTCGGTTTAACTGACATGTTACTGTAAGTTTAGTAAGTTGGTGGGTTCATTGTCGGGCCGTTTCCTCCAGTCACTCCGATTCTTCGCTATTCTTCATTCTTTGTAAAAGGTCTCAGTTCAGTTATTGTCAATAGTCCTGTACCTGAAATTGAACTAACATTCAGTACAATAATATTATTATTAAATTCAACACTGGCCGCTACCCTTCACATATTCTTCAACATCGCATTGGAAATGTTTATGGAAATATCTATAAATCTTAAATTATAAATATCAGTGATTTGGATGTAAGTTATGTGTAGAACACTGCCTTGAACTCAGGCCTTCTGGAAAACAAAACAATTATGGAAACGCGTAGAATTAGTCACGTCTCTCTCCAGTGATTTGTAAAATGTTAAGTAATAATATTCGTATTTATTATATAAGATTTGAAACTATCACTTTCATTATGTGCCTTTTAAATGATAAAAAAACACTAATATCGAAATCGTAAGCAATAATGGGTTAAATTCTAGTTATATGTTATTCAACGCACAATTTTGTGTAAAATAAGTGCACAGGCTACTCATTCCTTAGCTTTAAACAAATGTTGTTTCCGGCATGTCAATTTTCCGTCCTATTATTATAGTTTTAATTGACGATCGATGCCAACAGTCGAGAGTAAAACGAGAGCAGTCGACTTTATCTACAGGTACCTGTAACAATAAATAGATCTGCTCGATTTTCATCATATAGATCGACCGAATACTGGCTTTCGCGAACTGGCCAACAACATTTAAATCAGATCGATCAGTGATTCATCAGTGGATTATCGACCGGTATTCTACATAGCCAATAGATAGTAAAACTATAAGATCTTGTTTGCTTTGAGACTATAATGACATGCATGAAATATAGATATTAGTTTTGAGATTGTGTATAAATTTATCGAATTTGATCAGTTAATACAGACTTCGCTACATTAGTATGGGGTATGTTGTTTCTAACTCACGAAAATAGTGCCTAGTGGTTAAGTTATACTTCAAGAAACATTGTATAATACTGGATCTGCCCTATCTAGTGTTAGTAATCTATTGTAATTTATATACATGAAAGTAATTTTAAGCACATCATCTTTATTGTTAATAATCATTATTGTGTAAAAATATATTTACAGAAATATTTTGGTATAATCTACTAGGGGGGGCGTTGATTCAATAATCAACGCTATAAAATAGAAAAGCTTTATGTACAAATTGCCAAAAAAATCGTATCATATATGTAGATTGATGGTTATGCCAGCCATAAAGTTTAATGTACTTGTAAATGTGTTCATAAACCTTTTGTATTATATTTTTTTTTAATTATTTTATATATTTTAATAAGTTTATTATTTAAGTAAACCTATCATTATAACTATGTAGATATAAGTAGATTGTTACAAATTCAGATATTAGAATAATTAATCACCCCATTGTTCTGTAAATGAGCAATGTATTATATTTTTGTTTGTGTGCACAAGCCATTATTTTGATGCAACTTTAGTTAGGAATAAAACTATCCTGCTAGGTCTCGTAAGATATGAGAGAGGATAACAAATGCAGATCATTACCTGCGCTCTGGAGCATGTTAAAAATTCACATGGCCTACCAATGTTAAAGACAAGTAGATGGACCTGTGGGTGGGATATAAAAATAAATGCAAATAAATTGTAAATAAATATTTATTTTATTACTCACATGTGATTTTCTTTTATATATTCCTAAAATATTATTGCATTCTTCATACTTTTAGATAGGTCGGCATTTAGGTACTCAAAAACTTGATGTACTTACTTAGCATTTACAGATTGGTTTAGGACCCGGCGACAACAGGCGTTAATCAAAGTTGCAGTATTCCGGTACGGATGTCCTATATGCAAAATGTCCAAACCACAGAGTGGTTCGCAGAAGCAGACCTTCGGGCTGCCTAAATACTCCGGCAACAGAGTTTGCTTTAGCTAGAACATTATAGGAACTGGTATTACAGTGTGCCAGCAACAGTATGCCATAGTTTTATACAGATTGTACCTTTATAATCTTCTCGCGGATTCTCTATATTATAATTTTGAACATTTGGAATTTTATTAAATATATTGTGTTATATTTTCTCAATCCAATTTTACTCGGAAATATTTTGGGTGCAATATATTGTTTCTATAATCTACCATTCATAAACCAGTTAGTTACATGTTAACATAACAACTATGCAGGATGAAATAGGACTGCACCAGTAAACTAAAGATCTTCATCATTAAAAATTGCGTATATCAATGTTTTAGTTCCCTCGCAGTAATTCTAAATTGGATAGCTGGTTTAGTGTGTGTTGCGACCGTGCCAGACTCCTATGAAAACATGTGTCAAGAAGCTTTAATTAGAACCTAACCACAAGTTATTGTGTTGGTGAAAACAGCCTGATGTTCATAGAAACTATGCGAATGATCTGAATTAATCTACATATATCCGGCTGGTTTGAGTGCGGATTTGAGTCTGCGAGGGCTATGCGGACTGTAGTCTGGTGCGGGCACGGGCGGCGCGGCTGGCCACGGATCTCGGCGCCTCGGCTCCTGAGAGGAGGCGGCCGGAGAGGCGGGCTGCGCCGACGCCGGAGCCCGACGCATCTCTTCCATATACGAAAACGGCCGCGAGCCATGGCTGCTCTGCGGTTGATGCTGCCACGAGTCAGACCGGTTGAACGATTGACTGGATCTGACGAACAAACAGTTTTTGTAAGTTAATTTGAATAGCACAACTTTTGCAACATTTTAATACCCCAATGTTTTTCCATCGATTACGTATTGCAGCCCCGATCCAAAAAATAAATACCTACGCTCACGACTGCAATCCCCATAATGGATATCCTCAGATACATATTCAGTGCGTAAATCTTTGGGGATGACAAAGGGTTTTAAAGGGTTTAGGGTTTAGAAGTCATAGAATTAATCATACTTAGTATAAATCGATTGCAAAAAAAAACATTCCAATTGGATATGTTTAAGGATAGATATATTTTATTATAACAAACTTTAGTTAAAACAAAAATAAATAATAAATAAATAATGCTGGACATTTTTCACATAGCATCATCTAGCCCCAAACTAAGCAGAGCTTGTAAGGGAACTCCATGACTGATGTCTTATATACATTTTTTGTAAATACACATAAAGAAAACACCCAGACCCGAGACAAACAATTAGCTAATTGTACAAACATTTGTCCCGCAGCGGGAATCGAACCCGCAACCTTCTGTGTCTCAGACGGGCCTTCGCCCTCTGCGCCACAGATGTCGTCAAAAAAGGTCGCTATGTCGTTTAGAATCACTTTGTCCAAACAATCTGATCCTTTCAGGAGAAATAAATGATACATTGTAATGGTACCTAAACAAACGTTCCCATCCAGAAATGAGACACATTTTTAGCTAAAGTAACGCTTCGTCGTTCAGTATTTCGATGTTTGAATCGGTTCACAATGTGTATCTGTTCTTCACCTATGTACTCTTAAGTGTATTCTGCATCAATGATGACTGCTAAATTATGGGTAAACACTGGGTGCGGGTGGACGAGAGATAAACTGATAGGTACATGGCTAGTGCCCTACTTAGTTCATTGAACTTGTTCGTTCGTGAACAGCACATCTTTATTCAGTTGTAAGTAATAAGTTAATTACACAGTAAGTTCCTCGTGTTTCTGGTTCTTTCTTCCTGGCCAATCGAAGTTCGGTCAGTAAAGGTAGTAGGACTTATATGGAGCCGTGAAAATGGCGTTAAGTAAGTCCCATGCTGAACTCATTATTCAAGATCTTCGGTGACTATAATTCACCGCCCGCAAACAACCAAAAGATAGGCGACATATGCCTACCTGTCTACCTGGTTCACTAAGGTTGATTGACAGAGCATAAACCCTTTTGTAATTGGTTTTATTACTTTTATTTCACTTCTATTATATATATAATATATATTAATAACATAACTTACGTGTGGTAAAAGTCACTACGTGGAAGGCTTCTCAGCTGATCATCATCATTCACGTAGGCATTGTTTGTTTTCCTAGAAGTTAAGTTTCTTGTTATGCCTTATAATACAATTATTAAGGTATTTTTGCTTGCCGTTTCATCGTTTGTTTTGAAAAACTCTGGGCTTTACATCAATATAGGTATTTAAAATTATTATTAGCCCTGTCACTGTTTGTCTGTATTCGTTTGTAAGGGATGACAATACTTCAATCATTGTTTCCTAAGCGTTACTTTATACCACATTCTGAATAATTATGTAAAACTTACCCGTGAGAAAAAGATGATGCGTACGGATTTATGGGGTCAGGCTGAACCCACCTGTCCTCAATCCGTCGGTGCTGACTGGAAATACAATACTGGTAGATTAGTTCAGTCGGTATTTATTGTAATCACGAGAAACTGAATAGTACTCACTCAAAGGCATTCAGAGCTCCCATCTTGTGTATAGAGTGCTGAAAGAGTGAAGAGATTAAATGATATCTCGTATATAGAAATCAAGTTACAAGCTAGCCAAGCGTGCCAAGTGTGGAATGCATTATCGGTGCTATGCCCTTAAAACACGATGACAGAACAAATTTAGTAGTAGTAGTTACTGATCCAAGTGTTGTTTTTTTATTTTCGAGTTTTCTGCATAGATTGTCGGAGAAAAATGTTTCATGCCACATAGGTCCTGGATCGTAGCAGTACGAACAATACTTTGAAGTAGGTAGGTAGGTAGGTACATGTAATCCAGGTGTTCCTCACGGATCAACCGGTATGCACAACTAGTTCTGCCATTCCAAATATAAGTTCCTTTAGACACAACCTTTTGTTATAATAGGTTGGGGAAAAAGTTTCTTCGCATTTTTTAAGAAAATTCAAAACATTTTTTAATATAGTTTATTTACATTTAACTAAAGTATGTAGGTACCATTTTGTTCGATAACTTTTTGCCATTTTGTAGGCAGGGACATGATCCCATTGCTATAAAAACTTTGGGGCTTCTGTTCAAAATACCGCGACAAGTGGTTTTGGCAGTCCTCTCGTGATGTTAACCTGACACTGCCTAAAGAATTCTGAAGAGACCGAAACAGGTGGAAATCTGAAGGTGCAAGGTCAGGACTATACGGCGGATGCATTAACACATCCCAGCCAAACTCTCTTAATTTTTGCTGAGTGGCTAAAGATGTGTGAGGTCAAAAATGGTCAAAAATTTCTTCAAAAATGGTTCGGTTTCATTACGTCGTAATAAAGAATCACAAATGAGAACACGGTTCATTAGGTTTCTTTCAGTGAGCTCGTGAGGTACCCAAATATCGAGCTTTTTTGTGTACCCAGTTTTTTTCAAATGCGCCAAAACTGTTTTGTGGTCAATTCCCAGTTCTTCAGCTACGTCGTAACTACTGATATGCCGATCTTGCTCCACTTTTTCAAAAATGGCATCCATTTTATCCGTAATAGGGCGACCAGAGCGACGTGCATCTTTGACATCAAAATTTCCGGATTGAAAACGCTTAAACCAAATTTGTGCTACTCTCACAGACACTGCACTAGGTCCATAAACATCGCAAATTTTTTTCGCGGCTTGCGTTGCATTTTTACCTTTTTTGTAGTAAAATTTTAAAATGTATCGAATTTCTTCATTAGATTCACTCATCTTAACAGTACGAAAAACAAATAAAAATCACACATTTTCCTAATTTGAATTTGGAATTATCTTCTTTAAAATTTAAACTTTTAATGATACCAAAACCAGCCAGATACAAATAGTATAGCCAAAGAGATTTTATTACAAGTTCATACATACAATAATGCGAAAAGACTTTTTCCCCAACCTAATATACAAATAGAACTGTTGCTTTATAAAGAAATTTTCCATATAACATCACATTTTCTGAATGGTTTTAAAAAAACCTAATAACTCAACCTACCGAGTCGGACCTGCCCAGGAAGGATTTTTCAGTTGTGCCCAGTGGTGTCTACGGAACTAATATTTGGAATGGAACAAATAGTTGTCCACACGGGTTGATCCGCGAGGAACTCGTAACCTACGATAAATCTATGCTCGAAATATTACCCGTTACTTATCTGAGGAATTCTAATATTCGCACTTTAAAGTGAAAATTTTGATGGTTAAGAATAAGTCCTTGATCTAATACACTAACATCTTTCGTGCATTCATCGGACACTCATATTCAAACATACAGAGGGGCTACGGTTCACATTCAGTTAGGAATACACTTATCAATAACGAAGGCTTATTTATTTTTAATAGGTGTCGTAACCCGCACCTGTTTGAAGACCCGTTTAGAAAAGAAAATATTTACAAGATAAGACGGTTGTTCAACGAAAGCGTTTTTAAGAATTGGCACATGAAGGCTTATTTTACGATTTGTAAGTCTGCTCGATTAAGAATAAAGCGCTTTTTAAGAATTTTTCACATAAGGGGACGAGTTATTTATTACCTATAAAAGGAGCAGGCAGATGTTATGTAAGTACTTAGGTTCATACAGGTAGGAATTCGTGTTTGAAATATTACCTGTTCCTTATTCGAGGTATTCTGATGGGCGTAAGAGTAGATAATGAGAAGACAGATGAGCACCATATTCAAGGCCAGAGTCACATACCCTTTCAAGGATACGGACATAAGCACGAATGCACCGTGCCTCAGATTGTCCAACGCAAAGAAATACTCGGGAGCGTCTCGCTGAAAACAACAACCAATTTTAAACCACGAATAAAGTTGGATCATTAACAGTAGGTACTTTTTACGGTTTTCCCATTTAGATATCTATGCCAATAATAAAAATACCTAGCTACTCACTAGGTACTTATATTTATTAGTTTTTATAACTATATAAATGAACTAAAATTAGTACCTCGGTGACATAATACTCGTGTAAGTGTAGGTATCATTTGTTTCTAGTAAGTTGAGACCTTTAGTTTACTCACCCTTCATCCCGTATGAGTTTGCCGTTAGAGTTTGTGTTTGCTAGATACCTACCACTTATCTACGAAAGAGCTTATCCGATTAAAATGCGATTGTTTTTTTTTCAATGTAGGTATTAGATGATTTCAAGAAAGGTTCTTATAAAGGTTTTATCGCTACAAAGTCACTAGGGGCGCTGCGATAGACGATGGAAAACACGTCGGGGGTTTTAACATTTTGTAAATTAAGTATCTAAGTACCTACTTACCAGCTGTTGCGTCAAGTAGCCGTAGTCCATTCCCAGATGGGATGCGAACGTGACGTCGACTGCCAGCGATCCCATCCAACACGTGATGTAGGCAGTCAGTATTACGTTCAAGTATTGAGACCATTCTTGTTTTTTTACACCTGAAATTAACATGACGAATTTGAAAACTAACCTTACTTCACTACCTACTCGTAAGTACGCCCTTAGTTAAAATCCTTAGTTACCTAGTTGGTTATTTCAATGAATTTTATACTTTCACATTATGGCGTTTAAGTATCTAGGTACCTGTGATGGCATAGTCTAGAACACCATGTTCCCCTAGCCGGAGCTTGAAAGTTGAGTCTCCAGTGACAACGGGCTTAGACAATAAAAACTCCCTAGTTTCTGCTGTGTTATCTAGGTAAAATAAATGTCGGGCAGTGCGTACCAACGGGTCTTTACTCACCTACGGTTAGAACTATGCCGGCTATCAGTGTGAGAACAGAGAAGCACAGAGTGAGTGTTACTAGGACAAACACCGTGTGAGGCTGCGTCAGACGGTCCATCGGTAATGCGTGCTCGCATTTTTCATCTGAAAATATGGCAGCCCTCTAATTTAGTTCAAAACTCGGCTATTAGAAACCCCCCCAAGTATGGATAACCTCTGCCCACTGATTCATTTTAGGTTATTGTAAGTCACAAGCTATAACTGTTTAAAATTTCTTCCAAATCGGTTTAGCCGTTACGGAGATTACAACGAATATCTAAACATAAACTTTCGCCGGTAGTTTTAAAATAAGAACATGTATTTACGAATTAGTTAGATAGTAACCCATAACTTTCGTATCTCGTTCATAAGGCCCTGTGGCGCAATGGATAACGCGTCTGACTACGGATCAGAAGATTCCAGGTTCGAATCCTGGCAGGGTCGCTATGTTTTGCCAATTTCAAGTTTTTTAGTTTTGTTTTTTATTTTTTTCCAATATTTTGGCAGCAGTATATTTTTTTGTCTGATTCATACATTGTTTATCTTACGAAAATGAAAAAAACGCAATGCAAAAAACATCTAAACTTCCGCATTTTATATGGGTAGATTGGAATGATTAAGCAGGATATAATAAAATTTATGCAAAAACATAATTTAAAAAAACAAACTGTATTTGACCTACAGAATTATTAGTTTATAGAAATCTAGAAAATGCGCCCGTAGTAGCGTTTACGTGGTGCATGGCGTAGAGCCTCTACGGTAACGACGACGCGCCCGCTATAATTGTTTTGGCCTGTTTTCTTTTTTCTTTTTTCTAGGTAGTTATTGTAAAAATATTTGATTAGCAGTACTACTCGCGTCGCTACTAAAGAGTCCGTTTATTTTATTTCCGAAACGGCATATCAGATTGAAACGCGGTTTTTTCAAATGCATTCGTTTGACTGCAAGTATGGTTCTTAGACAAGTTTTATCGCCACAAGTCACAAAGAGGAGCAGCAATATATTATGGACGATGGTTTTAAAAATTTGCAAATAAAACAATTATGATGGATGCTATCTTACTCTACCCCACGCTCTTTTTTCTCAAAGTAAATAGGTACTGATGGTCATCTACATTAAACTAAAAAAAAATGAGCAGATACTTAGGTATTTATTAATTTACACGCACAAAACACATTACAACCATATACAAAAATACAACTAACATAATTCGGTTCTAATCTTGATTGCAACGTAAACATATGTGCGCGCAGCTAAACTAAATAACTATATCGAGCAGAAACTGAAACTTATGTTCGAGGACTAAAAGAAGACAAACAAGACTTTTCGTCATGTATCTATGATATCAAGCACCCTAAGGTACCTAAAATCACAGATACATAATAAAAAATATGTCGCAATAACATGAATGTGTTTAGATACAAACAGAAGATACCTATACTAAATTATACACAATAACACGATGTTGTCAAGGTTGAACTAAGGAAGTTGTTAAAATGGAGGATGTCTTTAACCGTTTTACTAAATAGGCTCAACTCAGGAGCAAATATATCAAGTTCAGTATTGTCCTTCGCTAATGCATTATATTGACGAACCATTCTAGTCAAAGGATTATAATGGAAAATATTATTTATGTGGGTTAGCAGAGCAATGAGGTTTGCTTTATTTGAATTGGTAGGTATGTCTTAATGATAGTTTTTCTATCGGTACGTGTGATAAGGGATGAACTTAGGAGTTTAATGCATGCGGGTATGAGTTCATATTAGAATTACCTTGAATGTAGACTTTGTAGACTGTGTGCCACGTTAATTGCGCGTTACCTGTCGTACCTGCCGCCACATCGCAATTGAATCGGTACACCAGAGCTATTATACACAGGATGATGTAGCATATTGATGACACCTGAAATTCAATAGATTTACATGAGTAACACGGTGTTCCTGATAATGTGTTTCATTGGTATTACATTAGTCATGCATAGACTTTGTGTAAATAATTATCCTTGGAGTGGTATGAATTTCATACGTCGCAATTGTACAGCATAGCCAGGAAATAAATTGTAAGGTATGTAAGGTTTATGCTTAATTATTTTCTACAATTTTATTATTCGATTTCTAGAAATAAGAGTACCTTTCTGCCTTTATTACATGTAGGGAAGTATTAAAGTATAAGTACCTAGTAGGAAAATCGCTATAATTAGGTAGGTAGTTTTTCTCTATTCACTATTTTCTACAATTACCTAATATTAGATTTCTAGGGTTACCTTCCTGCCCGTTTTCACATCTAGGTAAGTATTAAAGCATGAATCATCATCATCATTGGCCTTTGACATCTATTACAGATGATTTAGGTGGCGTCAGTCAGTTTAAACTACAATTAGAAAGAGTTGAACACTTTCGTTTGTGACTAATGAGACCTATATGGGAGTGGCAGCCGCGGCCACATTTTTCGCAAATAAAAGACCGCGGGGATGTTACAGGGTTTGCGGCGCGTTGATGACGTTTAATAGATAGGCTAGATAGGCGAGCCAGGCGTTATCGTGAGCGACGACACCCTTAGCCACTGTTTTCCTTCCGGCGTCACGATTTTCAGCTTCACTTTCCCAATTGGAATGATCGATTTTAAAAGTTGCTATGTCGCGTTTTACTCTATCTTTAAAACGCAACATCGGCCGGCCGACACGTCTTTTGGCGTCGGCTATTTCTGCTAAAAGAATTTGTCTTGGCAAACGAGAAGGGTCCATGCGATGGACATGCCATGCTTTAGCATGGCCATGATACTTGGTAGTTTTGCCATTTCTAGTACCTTCTCGTTTGGTAAGAAAATCTTTTAAATTAGGTAGATGGGTTATTTCTACTTACAATTGTGATCCCACTCGATAGCAGAGCAGTTAACGCAATATTTGGCGGCACTTTGGTCAGCGTTACACTGTTAGTAGACATTGTCACGATTTTCGGTTAAAATATCTAACAGTCACACGTCATGTCGATCTTGTGTTCGTTTATGGAGGAACCAAACAAGATATCGGCGCGTTAATCGCGGCATGATAATTGTTATCGGTAATAATCTCCACGCTATCTGGATGAGAGGGTGATGGAATTAGCAAGTTACGTAGTTATAGCTGCAGGATTTGATTGAAATAAGTATAAGGAACAGCCTACCAGAGTTTACCTAATCGTAGGACAGCTATAGGATAGCTTGGCAGTTACATAGTTCTTACAGTTCATAATCTAAAACATGAACCATAGCTGAACGATACATGAAACTGCTAATTTTGATCACAACACATTGACAGAGATAGTGAATGAAACAATTGAAAATAATGTCTTTGGTCCAGGAAGTGGGCTGCAACCGTTATCTTTAAATACCTACTTGTTGAGTGAGTCTAATATGACGCGAAGGTAGGTAGTTATACCTACAATATTTATATATCAAACTATCTAGGTAATTTAAACTGCTCTGACATTATGATGTATTTAGCCCTTAAGTACCTACATAATGGAAATTAGTGAGAAATTCATTATACCTACCTTATATGCCTTAATATAATATAATATACCTTCCAAAGATAGGTAATGAGTTTGTCAAAATATTTCGTATCATTTTAGGATTTCCTTTACCACGTGGTGTAAAGGTATCATTACCTTTACACCACGTACTATCTATATTTTACTATTCATGTAAAGTTTAGGTTGCTATTAGCTCCATAACGGCTGGAATGATTTGAAAGAAATTTGGAAAAGGTGTAGTTAGATCGTAACCTAGATTAACTCATAGGATTTTTATTCGATTACCAGGCTTGCGAAGCTTCAGAGTTATTTTTCTTTTTCTTACCTTTTTGGTATCAAAGGAACACAGCTAAGAATAACTTTTTAATTTTTGGCATTGAGCACTTCATCTGCCATATAGACATTTGACAGTGAAATCATGAATGAAAATCCCTGAGTATTTACTTAGCGAAGCAGGATATAATTCAGTAATGCCGTCCAATTCCTATTAATTCAGAACTAAATATCCAGACTAACAATGTAAAAAATCTATGTGTACTGTAACATGTTATGACAAACCCTGAAGCGTTTCTCACTGGATTACTTTACTTTTTCTGGGCATGGCGGATCGGAAGTTTCTTATACTCAAGCTACTCGGTGTCGGAGAGCGTAACGCCGTCCTGTGCTGGTACAGGCGTGAAACTCGTCGTCATGGTGTTATTGATGTCCAGCTCTTTGCTCCTCCACCTCGTGCCGCTGGCAGAGTGCCCTCGCCTCAGCCTCGCAAATAGGATCATTAGCGTGCCCTCACAATTGAACTCGCTGTACTTTTTACACCGGTATGTTGGACCTACGCTCGACAGCAAACGAGTCACCACCGTGCTCTGTATCGTTTCTGTTGTGTCTATCATTGAAACGATTTACATGATAAACGTAGATTGGAACAGAATAGAATGATGATCGTGTTTCCTACTGTCATGAGTTGACAAGTTTACTTGGTTAAAATGTAACCCGAAATATCGGGTCGTAAACAAAATCTGACATACTATTGATTTTATTGATTTCTCATTTTTTTTGTTCTACATTTACACTTTAAACGGTACTAAAATACAAAAAAAGAGCATTTAAATTTAAAAAAGTGTATTTATTTACATTCACAAAGATTTACAGTGAGTTTATAAGGTTATGGACATAATACATAGACGTTATGTTATTACGAAATCTCACTACTGGGTGAGATACGAAAACAAGTCTTGAGTCCAATTGGCTTGATGCAAAAGGCGTTCCTTCAAACAAAAGTGTTCTAAATTTTAATTCTTTACATAGATTACTAGGTACGTTAAACTAGAACACTGACTTTGCAAAGCTTATATTTGACTGGTACACCCAGTTATCTTGAGGTGGACCACGGGCAGAGATTGGATGAACATAACAAACAATATTGCTTCTTATTCTTATACTTAGGTAACTATAAATATTTACATACCTATGCATAGGTGACATAGAATACCTTTAATTAGTAACGATTATAAAATGTATACATAATGAATAATACAACTACAATATGTAGGATTACGACACGGGGAAATGCAGGGAACATTTTGGGGAAGCTTTCGTCTGGTAGGTAATGGTTTTCAATCGCTTCACATTTATATTTTGTAATTTATGTATTTTTTAATTATGTATCTATTTACGACCAAATGTCGTTACGACTATGCGTAAATTAAAATCTACTAGATATCTACCACAAGCAAATAAACACGTTGTTTATTAGTATGTAGTACAGTTTAAACATAAATTATATTATTTATTATATTATATACTGCGCGTTTTTAGCTCAGAATAAACCTTGTTCATTTCATATCAATAAATTCGTCTCAATAGCTTACAAAACTATGTATGTTAATTATAAAATCATTAAAAAAATATCTTATCCGATGTTTAACTTAAGTAAGCTACCTAAATATTCAAGAACTTAATATATTTACAAATACAATTGCCAAGTGCTTCGCGAGGGTTCCGTACTTACTATGAACCTATACTTAATAATCATTTTCAAAGTAAAAAATAGTCTACATAAATTGTGGACTGCATCGCCATTTATGGATATTATTTTTTATTTTGAAAATGATTGTTAAATATAGTAAGAAAATCATTTCATGAGAGGAAACCAAATGCATACTATAAAATACAAACAAGTAGGTACTTACCTACCTAACAAAATGTACAGAATACACAGAAATGATTAATATAATATTAATTATACTTTTAGGTACTTTGATTGTTTTCCAAATGTTAATTAAAGACAAAACAAAACTTTCAAAGTGACTGCTTGCTAAATCACTTTTCAAAGATACCCACAGAGAAACCAATGGAAATTTAAAAGTTGTCCAACCTTTGTATTTATGGGGAGCCCCATGAAATCCCACGAAGTCCAAATTCGTCTTTGGGTCAAGGATTTGCATTGTAAGTTAATTTCAAAAGTCACTATCTTATTCTTATTACGTTTTAACGTAGACATTGCCACATAGTTCATAAAAATAGTCTAGTTAGGAATAAGTATATGTGGAAGTGTAGTATAGTTCTTATGTAACTTTGTACCGGCTGTACAGGGTTAAAACAAATGATCAAGAAAAAAAAAAATGGTAAAGGTATCTTCAAGGGTATTTCCAAACCCACAGGCATTTGTAATACACGGTATATGTGCATATAACAAATATTTGGGTAATTAAGTTATTATGTTAACTACATACAATTACATAACTTTTCATAATAACATAATACTGACAGCATTGGATTCACGATGATGAAAATCCAAAATACTTCATTGATCTTATCTAAAAGCCGTAAGATCAAAAACATATAAAACTAAGGACTAGGGACCGTAAGATCAATATTAGTTTAGGGTTTGGATTTCGTAAATTTACGATAAAAGTTAATCGATGGTTTTATTTACTGTCATATAAGAACAGATTTGTCGTAGATAGAAGATTACACTTGCTCTTGCGGTTTCAACTACTATTGATCTTACGGCCTACGTCAAATAGTTTGATCCAAGTACTGTCAAAAAAGAACAAATTTGTGGCCCTACAACTATTGATTCTACGAAATAATCGAAGGCAGATGACTATACCTTCTGTGGTTTAAACTAGTATTGATAAATTTATAACAAAAACTATCCCCATCCATATTATTAAATGGGAATTTTCAAGGAGGGAGAGCGTCGTGGTCACTCACCCTGATGAAATCTCGTAATGAGTCAAAACTTTGTCGGTACCTTCACCGACAGTATGGTACGTGAAAATTCCCGTTTACAATATACTATTGATCATACGGCCTTATGGCGGCGCTTGTTTTCAGTTTTCGGGCAGTTTCATTCATTTGTAAGTATAGATTATTTTCTTCGATTTCGGTGTCAGATTCAGAGCTCGGTTATGGTGTCAGGCTCTAGTATAAAACATCGGAGTGAGTTAGAGGCGCTGGAAGAAATTATAACAGTAGAAAAGATTATGGTTTGAAAACGAAACCACTATGGCCATGTGTTCTAATATAGATGTTCCAAAATAAATTATAAATGATTTAAATTTTTATAATTAGTTAAGCCTGTTTTGGAAATAATTAATACAAATTTAGATAGAAGTAAGATGTTGGATTTTTGCACTTAGCAATAGATGTTTGTCAATTGGTAAGCCTGTAGGTAATATGTCTCGCCTAGTAAAATGCCCAACATGTGACAGCTATGATAGGGTTCCAAAGTTGCCTGATACCTCCTAAATTTATCATTGGAATCGTCAAAACAGTTAGATTCTAGATGTTACCGTACTTACGACGCGTGGACTGTGAAGTATAATCTTTTTTCTGTGTCACGGAGCTGAGGCTCGAAGCGGCTCGGTGGACCGCTGAAATGAAAGTTTTACTTAGTTAACCATATATTATGTTAGCAACTAGACCTTCATTGTTTTAAAAAAAAACGAACAAAATTTTACTTTCTACTTATAAATATAACGACAAGATTTAAACCACCGCGTCGCCCCAATTTCGCATCGAAATATATCTTATCCCTAAGATATATTTCGTTATATATTTCTTTTTTATTAAAACAAAATGCTAATTTTAAATTGGCGCCCTCTCATGATCAACCTATGATAGCGCTAGTATCCATGTACTCAATTCTTGCTGCGGTAGTGAGTATTTATGTAATAAATAATACTGGACATTTTCACACCACATCATCTAGCCCCATAGTAAGCAGAGCTTGCGCTATGGGAACTACATATATGACTGATATACCACCTATATTGTTTTTTTTTGTAAAAATATTTAAACGGAAATGTTCACTCATTCGAATGATTCTACTGCGAAATGGAAGCAGGATTAAAATGCAGATTTACTAACAGGCCTTTCTAAAAGAGGGCATTGCGCTGTAGTCCGGCAATGGCATCGGCGGCAGCTCCTCGTCAGGCAGCTGGTCGCGCATTCGGTGCGCCGGCGCCGGGATGTACGCCCACGGCAGCTGTCCCTGAAGGTCTGCTCGCCTCCTGACAATCACGACAACAAATGCGCGATACTGTTCATTCTGTGCCATTCTGTGGTAAATTTATCCAATAACACATTCTAACTGCAAAAAGTGGCGCGGGGATGTACGTCCACGGCGCCTTTTTTTGCCCACTGTTACAATTCCAATTCCAAACGGCTGGGCTACAATTCTGTAATCATCATCCCAGAGATAGCAGTATTTATAGTCGCATTGGAGAACGCGAAATGCTCTAACAATATACATTCGTTTAGCCGAATTACAATCAGGCTGGACGTCAATACGCCCAATTAGAAAAAAGCGCTGCGTTGTAAAGCGGCTATAGTTATGCATAACTAGCTGCCCATGGCTTCGCCTGCGTGGTACTCGCATAAAAAGTAGCCTATGTGTTATTCTGACGTAAAAGCTATTTACTGTAAAGTTTCATCAAAATCCGTTCCGTAGTTTTGCGTGAAAGAATAATAAACATCCATCCTCACAAACTTTCGCATTTATAATAGTTGTTGTATAGATAGAAAATGCTTTATTGTACAAGATAAATTAAGAACATAGGTGTTTAAGATTCTACGTTTTGGCTACGACAATACATACCCGTCTGTGAGGTTGCTAGAGTCGAGGTGAGGCAGAGACTGCGAGGTGCGCGGGGGCGATCGCCGACCGGCGCCGGCGGTGTCGACAACGGAGTCATCCAACCGCCGCCGCTGCTCAGCGATCATGTTCTCCAGCCGCTGCGGCAGGGAAAGCAGATTCTCGGGAAAGTTCACCGTTCGCTTCTGATCATTCTTGTCGATCGAGACGTGGTGGGCTTGTGGTGACCTGTTGTGGTCGTGAGATGAGTTAATGTATTGCGTGCAAACTGTTAGAAACATTTAAATAAGCAGTTGAGGTAAAGGATATATCTTGATTATGATAAGAAATAAGTTATAAAAGGGATTTCAATTTACTTATTAAAACAAATCTACAATGCAAGGGAATCTGAAGACACACTTACGACTGTCATCCCCAAGATGAACCTCCTCGATCTACTCCTCGACTCAGAACTCAGTCCTTAAGGAAGGGTAACCAGAGGCAAGCAAATACATTGCCGCTTTATTGGCACACGTCTTCGAACTTCTGATCAATAAAAAAACTTTCTGAAGAAAAAAATATGTTTGAAATTTTACCTTTCAGGAGTCGTTGTGTCCGTGTAGAAGTCAGTGTAGAACCTGCTGCGTTCAGGAGTCGGAGATTTTCTAAACAACAGTGTCTTCATTCTGCGAAACGAATTGGTCAGTCCGGCCCGAGGTATCTTGCTTGTGCTTGGCTGTTCGCTGGCTCTGTGGACGCAAATAAAATACCAGGATTGAAGGCGTGATTCGGAATTAATCGGATCACCATACGGTGAATATATATTCAAGGTGAAATATACATTCAGATTCGAAACAGTTTCAATTGAAGCTGTAGGTACAGGATGTTATAGTTGAATGCGCGTAACTCACTCACGTTTCAGTCCACTTGCGTTAAATTTAAATGCATATTTCGCCTATAATTGATTAATGTAAACCAACCCTTCAGGAGAAGCTTCTAAAGAATCAGGAAGGCTGAATGGAGTTTTCCCCTCCGGAGAGCGTGACCTTCTGAATAGAGTAGTCTTCATTTGGCGGAAAGATTGGCTGAGATTGGGCCGCGGTATTTTCTCAGCTTGAAGAACACTGGGTGTGCTGGCGTCTTCGATGTCCATGTCTTCTAGTTCTATGGTATCTGTAGATACCTCGTGTCTGATAAGAGTTGGAATAGCAACTGGCACCGGAGTTTCCATTGGAGCTTCCAATTGCTGGGTACAAAAGAAAACTAAGATAATTATTGCAGTTGCCAATTGGCAGGGGTTTCCGCTTAGCTTCGGTTAGTTTTAGTTCATGCTATACAATACCCTATAATACCCTGTATGCGCTCAGGATTAAAGTTTTTTTGTTTTTTTGTCAAAAAATATCGTAAATCGTGACTGAGATAGACTTTTTGATTTTTCAGTTGAGTCTCGAATACAAGCAAGTCACTTACCACAATAGTGCTTTCCTCAGGACCCCGTTTAACGTTGCACTCCACCACCAAGGTGACAACGAAGAAGACGTTCATCAAGAAGAGTAGCACGAAGCGAGAGTACAGAAGCACCATCGTCCACGAAGCCCATTCCGTGTTGAGCTCCACGCTACCGATGCCGCTGACGGAGCCACCGATAAATTCCATGATGTCTGATAGAGTCTGGAACAAGGGCGAGCTATAGCATTAAAATTATCGTGGTTTGGTATTATTTTAGGATATTATAACGACTATACCACTTACTTTACTATTAACGTCAGCAGGAGAATAGAAAAGTATGTGGTAAAGTCTGTGTAACTGTCGGATACTTTGTTTTTTTCTAAGGTTTTCGATTAAGGAATACTTCAAGACTTTTATAATTAATAGAGTATGAAGCGCTCGTGTCTTAGCCGCCATAAGGTTCAAAAGGAAACTTTCCAGGTCACTGGGTGTGTGTGTGTGGCTGGGTGCTCGGAATTGGCCTTTAGGACTGAACGCTTTTGTACTTCAGATACCACGTTAAGGTCTCGGTTCCTGCTATCACGGTCGAAGCCTTCATGCGGCCTGAAAACTCCGACACCAGAGTCGGTCACGGCCATACGTAGTTCCAAAAAAAGTGCTTCGATTTCGAAGCGTATTTAACTGACTTTAATAAAAGGAGGATTAAAATTATTTTTAATGTTAGTTTCCTCAGAACTACGTCATTTATAGACCGACCGATTAGATTTTTTTTAAATGAAGGGACATACCTTCAGATTGGTCCCGTTTTTATCAAAATCCAGTTCTGATGATGGGATCCATGAGTAATTGAGGGAACTCCTCAAATTTGGATGAAAAAGATTTATATTTACTTTTTATCATTTTCCCGCTATTTGAAGTCGGTTTTTTGACATATAATGTCTTACAAATATTAGTGAGTTATGTTTATTGGGTAGAAATTAGTGCAGTCGTTTTCAGAATCTCCAGCTGATATTGATATCAATAATATTAGCTATTTTAAGACCCGTTTTTATGGGTTTCTAGTAAAAAATAACTTGCCTATGACATGAGGTAGGTAGGTACCATTTGGTAATAAAACATTTTGTTTCGTGGAGTAACTGCTATTGTTTGAAGTACAGGCCTGCGAAATCTTAATTACGATCTCAGAAAACCCATTTACTCAATGTGGGAAAACAACTATAAAATAATATAATATGTATAGGTACTTAACTATTATTTATTTTTATAATGTTCATTTTATATGGTAATTTATCTTGTCATTTGCCCTGTTAGAGTGATTGTCATTCAGTTTATTGGTAATCGTCTGTTGTGCCCGGCCTCTCACGATACAAGTGTGAGGCCACCAGAATGTCAAGAATGTTACCTATCTTTGGTAAACAAATATACTTGTATTCGTAAAAGTTCTTTAGGCAGCACGTAGGTACACCTCATCAATATGACAATGTAATTCTCAGATAGAACTAAGCAAGTGCTTTCTGTGGCAGTTAGATTATGATAATGCCAATCAAATGTTCCTTCTCTCTAGTCCTTTTGCCAACTCTAGATTTTATATTTATAGTATAGGCTGGTAGGGTAATTTTCTCATTTAGTCTCAATTTACCGAATATGGTATCAGACATCAAATACTCATAGTCTCCGTGGTTACCGTGGTCGGACAACAGGGACTCGCCTTTCTATAATGCTCGATCAAGGGGAAAAAACGGTCTGACAAAACGCATAAAAGGGCGTATCCCTTAATAGATCTAATAAGCTACTAGCCATGGGTTTGTCCGTGTGGTAAAAAGTAGCATTCATAAGAACCGCATTCGCTCGACCGTTTTTTCGTCGACTTAGGTTGCAAAATAGGTCTCCAGTTTTCTAAACGCAGCCCAACCCATCTGTATGCACCTAGCAATCTCCTTTGTCCTATTCTCTCTGCCAAAATTCCAAGGTAGATAGCATAATGATCCACTATATCCAGGGTCTCACCACCAACACTTCGTAGTCTTGGACATGTTTATCTTTAAGCACACTAAGAGAAGCATGGTAAAGTTACGTCGATGTTACAGCGATGGAGGGAATGGAATACGCAGTGCTCTACGCTGTCAAAGGCGTAATCTACGAACGCAAAGCACAAGGGCCGATAAAATTCGTAATATTTTTCCATTAACTGTTTTACTGCAAGGATTGTGTAGTCAATCGTCGAATATCCTCTTCGGAAACCTGCTTGTTCAATCGGCTGACATACATCAAGCGTGTAAGTCTATTGCAAAATATTTTGGCAAATCAATTTATTTAAATTCGTGAGAGGAGGCTTATTGGTCTATAGTTAGACAACTTTGAGCTGTCTTCATTTTTATGTAGGATTGTAACCACAGCGTTTTTACATGCGTTGGACCTTGTTAAAGAGAATCAAAAATAATTCCAAACATCTTGTTTCTAGCAGCTTGCTCTTAGAAATTCGACAGTTACTTTTAATTTTAATTAATTTATTTTTTTCAGTTGGATAGCATATGTTTTAATTGACTTAGAGCCCATTCTACTTCTCTAGCCAAAATAGGTGGCAGTATGGTTGCGTGAAATGATTGTAGAATGAGTTGAGCTCATGAATTTTCTTGTGTTAGTTTTGGTTCAACTTTAGTGGTATCTTATAGTTACCCTATAAAACTCCTCCACCACAGTCAACACGTCGTCAGGATTTGCTACTTTGTTGCCATTGAAATCTCTAAGTGCCTGTATTTCAGCTTTTCCTGTCCCTAATTTCTGCCTCAAAACTTTCAGTTCGCCTTTGTCTTATATGTTTTTGAATTATAATTGTAAGTTTAACGGGTCTTTATCGCGTTTACCTTTTTATTATTTTCCCTTGACCACGGCTGTTACAATACAGTCAAATTATCGGACAAATAATAAAAAAGGTAAACACGATAAAGATCCGTAAAACTTATAATTATGTTATCTAATCGCGAAAGTTTGAAAAGCACTGTTTCTGAATTGAAATAACAAAAATGTGTAGGCTGCATGCACACTACGGGTGTTTTACAAAAGTAGTCCGTTGTTAAATATTGCAACTGTAACTGTAGCATAACAGTAGGTACTTCTATGTACTAACCCTAGTGTGAAAGGAGTCGTTGGCGTAGGTAACAGTGGCGACCAGGTCGAGCACACACACACACACTGTCACCACGATCCACGGCCATCGCACGTTTTTAGACTGCTTATTCCTCGCACCACCCACTGTAACAAAATCACACTTTGCAACACCTTCGTTTTTGTATGCATTTTATCATTCTAATCTGATTTGTAAAGGGTTTTCTTTTGACCCGTAGGGGGAATATGAAATCCCATAAAACAAAAACATAATCACTTACCTACATCACCAAACATCGTTTATATAATTTATACTAAAAGTTTTTAGTTATAAAATATTCTTATAATCTTCATTTGCAGCCTGACTTCACCCACTGCTGGGTATAGGCCTCATTCAGTTTGTGTCATCCGCCACGATTCTGTGCTCGTCTAACCACTCACGGCCCGTCCTAACAATATTATAATTTTGTAGGTATGGTAAATTACAACAGAAGTTTTTAACCAATTATACAAGTAGATATCCTACATAATAATGTTTGCTGCTAATAATCTAAACAGCTGAATAGTTTTAGATAAAATTAGAACAGATCTTGTTCGTGACATAGAATAATACATAGGCCACTTTTTAAGTGGATACTACGCAGGCGAAGCTGTAGCTGTAGGCTAGTAAATAAATACTTACTTATTATAATAATACTAGCTATCGTCCATAGAACGCTCAGGCCCAGACTGACGCAATTGATGACAAAGGTTCGGAAGGCGGTGAAAGGCTCGTTCTGGATCAGAACAAAGGCCTGGGCCGCCACACCGTCGATCGCTTGCCCAATACTTATTGTGTAGCCGCAGCTGTTGGGGTCTGAAAAAACCTTCACAATTATCCCTATATATCTTTATATATACTTTTCAAATTACATAAATACTCCTCATAAATAATTCTCAAAGCTCCTTTTGGTCTGAACAGACCTCTTTCTAGAAACTGATCGTAGTGACAAGACGCGGCGCAAAGAAAGGATGCTTTGAGAACACTCACGACTCATTCCGGAGACTCTCGTAATGTGTCGAAACAAGTTGGTGCTTTCACCGATACTTAGGCACGGGAAATTTCCGTATTTATACGTGTGTATACATATATGCAATGTTCCAAATATCAAATGTTTGAATTTACCTCTGACATCCCACACCCCTTACTCAGTATCTTCACGGATCTACGTTCTGAATAAACAACAGAGGATCCCCATGGATGATGACTTATCATCCATTGAAAGGATTTTTGGAAAGTCACCCAACAAACATCTAGTCAGCAAAATATTTGTATTCTTAGTCTAGAAGTAACATAAAAAAAATACTTACTATGAAAGTATAAAATCCTAACGTACAGTAGAAGCGGCAATTCCTTTAGGAAGTCTATGACGCAGAAGTGCTGTGCTAACCCCAACGATGTGAAGACCATCTGACCTACTGCTTGGAGCTAAAAGAAAACATCAATCACAAACGTTATCTATTTAAAACAGCTATTTTTAGCTTCTCCAACGAACCTGCTACGTTGTATGTAACGAAAACTGCAGATTTTTCTGTAAAGCTAGATACGTTCAAGGTACCTTAAATGTGAGGATAGAATTACTGTTACTAATATTCGCTACCAAGTTGCCCCTTCAACTCACTGTTTAATCGAAGCCTGAACTTTTATTCGATGTTGTAAAACAGTATGTATAACTTTTTTTATTTCCTCATAGTCGTAGATCTTATCTAACACGGCATTCCAGGATCGATTTTGTAAACATCTACAAGATACAATTGGAAACGTTATGAGATAAGATATGGGTAAACAACGCTCATATTTAGTTGTGTGTGTATGCACTAAAACTATATGTTTTAGACTTGAATTCATAACAGGTTCTTTACTTTATTTCTTAATCAAATATAAGTAATACGTAGGTATTTATTTATTGAAATCACAAGGAATTTTCTAGTTTAATTCATTTATAATCGTCGATTTATGAACTAATTGAATTGATTTCATATACCTAGTGCTCCTCTGCACCAAGCTCAAGCAAAGATTGAGCGCAGGCGGGGCCACGTACATTTTTAAGACATCTTGAGAATACAACAATTCCTGGCACGCAACCAAGATAATAGAGGATCAGTTTTTGTGTTTCCAATCGCTTGTTTAAATATAATTTAAGTTTTGTAGGGAAAAATTGTAGTAAAATTAATCTCAAATTAGATATTTTCGAGAACTTTATAATAAAATTCTTCTTGTATACTAAGTAAGTACATAATTTCAGTTGGATAGCTTATAGGAGAGTACACGAAGTTACCACGCTAAATTTTTTGACCTATCGTTATCAGTGTCATGAAACTCTCAACTGATAAAACAGCTATAACTGATAAATTCCTTACTATCATCCTATTTCTCATTCGACAGCATTGTTACTACGAGTATCTATGCTCCACTTCTCAATATTTGGGTTGAAACGTACTTGAGTACATAGTTTTATAATGGGCATAAGACACAAGAGGTGCGGGTTACATTCCCACTACGAGACAAATGTTTGCATGTTCTGCAGATAATAGTTCCTGGTCCGGGTGTTGTGCTACCTCGGCACTCCCTAGTTCCCGACGCTTACGACCAAGAGAATCCTAGTGTGGGGCCAGGACCATGTAGATGTATTTATTTATGAACTAACAAAGATAAGTTTTGGTTTGATTCATATTCAGTTTGGGATATTTATTAGGTACTTTATACTCATTCCAAACATTCATTCAGGTCAAAGTTCAAATAATGAATATCTGCTTATTTAGAAATCTAATCTAGAGTCAGAGCACCCTGAAGAAGGTCGTTTGATTGGATTGTCACTCCGCAAACAGCTAACTTCACGATGACCTATTTATATCGACCGTACCGCGATAATGTACAAAAATCAATTCGCTTTGCATGAATTATGTCAACCCACCCACACAAAAAAATAAATAATATAGATTCACTCTTGCTCTTAAACAAATAAACTTAATGACGATTACTCACCAAAGTAGCGACCCCAGCAAAAACCATTGCTTTATTGACGGCCATTTTCAATTAATTTTGTGTAATGAATTGAGTGTGAGCGAATGTTCTTGCCTGGGATAGGAAGACACACATCACCTCTACTAGCACAGCAGCTCCCTACTCTATTACAGGCCAGCATCACACTGAGGTGCACCTCAAGAGATAACATAGATACCGGAGAAACAAGATACAGTTGGTACTTGAGAAAGTTCGGCTAGCTTGATAGCGTACCCTACGTACTTGATAACACCAGTAACATCTTATAGTAAACTAGCTTTAGCATCTTAGTTCAGGTGGTAAAAGTACCTATTTAATACCCTTCGAATCCGTAGACGCCACAGTTCGTTTTCGTAACGAACAGGCCTCCAACATCTACACTTTCTTGTTTCTAATATTACTAATAGCTAGGTTAACAGTTCATACACTGGTACTGCAGACACTCCTTCAAATTTACATAAACTTATACATTGTAAGGTCTGATTACACAGAATTTCCTGTGTTTCCTGAATTCCCTGCTATTCCTTATTCAAAACCAGTTCCTTATATAAGACAATTGTATTTTAATATTGTTTGTCTCACCTATTTAGCATGTATCTTTCAGAATGTGCGTGTAAATGAAGATGAACTAATTAGCAACAGTTTACAGAATCTCACTGCAACGCTAAACTGGTGCTATAAGATGGAGGTATATAAATGAACATGATTGTACTTAGGACATATATTTACAAAACTTCCACATCGTGTTCAATGAAGTGACGGGATCAAAACAAGTACGACGCTATTCCTTGTCCATTAATCTGATTTATACGTAATAATGAACTATTTGGTAAGTTTAAGTTTTTAATAAGTATATTGTTCTCTACAAATAGAAGCAAATAAAACAAACACGCTCGCGACTGTTTTTAACAATAATGGAAAGCCTCAGATCCATAATCAGTAAGCAGATCTGTAAGGTTACCACGAAGGGGGTAATCAGAGTTACGTCCAAACATTATTTGCCTAGTAGCTATCATTCCACGCTAACCACTGGGCACCTGCCTTCGAATTTTTGGTTCTAAGATACGGTTGGTGTACGGCCAGCGACGAGCCACGATGAATACAAGCTATTGGTCAAGTTTTTTACGTCCATGTTGTAGTTGCTAACTCTCATACTATCGGAAGGATTGAAGATAGGAACAAGCGGTGAAGTTGTAAATCCTCCAGGACTATTGGGGAATTCGTCTCATCCGGACAAGGATATGTGAGTACGACGATAATATATTTTTCCGTGATGTTCTTTGGTGTGCATGTGTTAATTTCATTCTTTTATAGGTACGTTATACATGCCACTGTGTACGAAGTTGGTATACTGACAAATAAAACGAATAATGAAACCAGCAACTATAACACTACGTGAGCTATTTTTAACTACTTACACAAGGCATAGCATTATATTCTTTGACATTTTAAAACTAAAACATTCATGTTGTAAAACTGTAATTTTTACGTACTGTACTATCAGTGAAAGCACTGTCTACTGAAATTTCGACCAATTCTGAGTTTTTATCAAACATTTCACCTTAATAGCAAAAATATGTACCTACATATTAGGTTGGGGAAAAAGTCTTTTCGCATTATTGTATGTATGAACTTGTAATAAAATCTCTTTGGCTATACTATTTGTATCTGGCTGGTTTTGGTATCATTAAAAGTTTAAATTTTAAAGAAGATAATTCCAAATTCAAATTAGGAAAATGTGTGATTTTTATTTGTTTTTCGTACTGTCAAGATGAGTGAATCTAATGAAGAAATTCGATACATTTTGAAATTTTACTACAAAAAAGGTAAAAATGCAACGCAAGCCGCGAAAAAAATTTGCGATGTTTATGGACCTAGTGCAGTGTCTGTGAGAGTAGCACAAATTTGGTTTAAGCGTTTTCAATCCGGAAATTTTGATGTCAAAGATGCACGTCGCTCTGGTCGCCCTATTACGGATAAAATGGATGCCATTTTTGAAAAAGTGGAGCAAGATCGGCATATCAGTAGTTACGACGTAGCTGAAGAACTGGGAATTGACCACAAAACAGTTTTGGCGCATTTGAAAAAAACTGGGTACACAAAAAAGCTCGATATTTGGGTACCTCACGAGCTCACTGAAAGAAACCTAATGAACCGTGTTCTCATTTGTGATTCTTTATTACGACGTAATGAAACCGAACCATTTTTGAAGAAGCTGATAACTGGTGATGAAAAGTGGATCACGTACGACAAGAACGTGCGAAAAAGGTCGTGGTCAAAGGCCGGTCAGGCTTCACAGACTGTGGCGAAACCCGGGTTAACTCGCAACAAGGTGATGCTGTGTGTGTGGTGGGATTGGAAGGGCATTATTCATTATGAGCTGTTACCACCAGGCAGGACCATCGATTCTGAACTCTACTGCGAACAACTGATGAGATTAAAACAAGAAGTTGAGAGAAAGCGGCCGGAGTTAATCAACAGAAGGGGTGTGGTTTTTCATCATGATAACGCTAGACCTCACACATCTTTAGCCACTCAGCAAAAATTAAGAGAGTTTGGCTGGGATGTGTTAATGCATCCGCCGTATAGTCCTGACCTTGCACCTTCAGATTTCCACCTGTTTCGGTCTCTTCAGAATTCTTTAGGCAGTGTCAGGTTAACATCACGAGAGGACTGCCAAAACCACTTGTCGCGGTATTTTGAACAGAAGCCCCAAAGTTTTTATAGCAATGGGATCATGTCCCTGCCTACAAAATGGCAAAAAGTTATCGAACAAAATGGTACCTACATACTTTAGTTAAATGTAAATAAACTATATTAAAAAATGTTTTGAATTTTCTTAAAAAATGCGAAGAAACTTTTTCCCCAACCTATTATATACAAAAGGCTCAGGTCTCAATTCCGTCCATTTTTTTTCACTAATTACCATCATTCATCTAATCATCTAATGAATTTTTTAATCGTCATCATCAGGGGAAGTCAAGAGTCTGTAACGTTCTACCAAACAAATGGATCACACATAGATCTGGGTGGCATACCGAAGCCATTGCTGACGAATGTAACAGCTCAAAGCATGGTTGGAGTGGCTCCTATTGACAAAGCTAATCAAATCTTAGGACCATGGGGCACACCCTTGGGCCAGTTGGATCAATCAGGTAAGTACTTTAAAAATGTTGGAACCTACCTACCTATGTGGTACGTACCGATAGTGAAGATGCATCATTTACCTACAGTAACTACATACATATAATTGTATTACGTACCAGATGGATAAAATGCAACTACTAGAATTAAGAATTGTGGTAAAAATAATGTTAGTGGTAGCCCAAAAGACAATCAATATGAACAATTTTAATTAATTGCAGGTAAAACAAATAATAGCGACCTGAAAGTAACTTCGCTGGAGTCATCAAGATTTATAAGGAAACTTTTCAGACGAGACATAAATGGCAAATCTCCCGTCAAAGTTGTGGAAGGGACAGCAATGATTCCCCCAGCTTTGGGACTCCAATCTATTAGTTTACCTCCACTGCTTTCACTGAATAATAAACTCTCCGGCATACCTGTACCGATCCCTAATACAGCCGTTGTAAATTATGCTAAAGTAAACACTTTGGTGCGTACACCCTAACATTGATTACATATAGGTAGCTATTTTTTTTAAGTTAACTAACTTCAAAAGCCCTGTCGCATATAATAGGTGTAAAAATTCATAGAACCGTAATTATCACAAAAACATTGATAGGTTATCGACTTAGTGCAAATGTTAAAAAATAAACGGATTCCTCTGTGCGTTTCGTTTTCCCATTGTTATCCGGGACGCCCGAGTTAAAAATGTTAAGTACTATATAGTTTTCATTTTACCGCGTCAAAATTTTAAAAGAATGCTTTGGAGCAATCCAGCCCCAAGTGTTGTAGATGTCGCTATACGAAGGTAACCGCTTTCTATCAGTAGGATGATTGCGTCGACATACATAAAAAAATGATCATAATTATATACTAAATCATATAATTATAATTTTATTTTATAGGCGATTCACCTCAATTACCTTTAGCTTTACCTCTGTTGTTTAATTCACGTGTACGCGTGTGCAATCCGGGTGCTGGTACGCATGCGCGCATCAAACGATCAGTCTGCTCGGCTTGCCAAACACCCTTTAGCTAGTCACCCTCGTGAAATAGTATATTTGTAGTGAACAATACTTAAACATGAAAATAAATAAAAAAAACATTAATGCCATAAGTTCCAACAACAACGCAATAGTTTATAAGTAAATCGATCATCAACGAATACCTATCACAACGCATAAAAGCAGTGCCATTATTTGCAATGAGCTCTCCAAAATTAAGCGAAAGATGCCCGAGTACGCTGAGCAAGAAACTTCTTAGCAACGATTCTAAGGACGATTCCTTAGACAATTCTGTAAGTACAAATAGTTTTAATAATCCCATTGTTCATTAAACACATGTAATGAGACGTCATCGAGATTTATTTTTATTTGTACTTTCAGATTAGAGAATCGATTAAATCTGAGAGAACAGGCAAAAGCGAGGAGGACTGGCGAAGACGCACCATTATAATCGAAAAGAAAAACGGCAGCTACGGGTTCACACTTCAGAGTTATGGGATACACTATAAAAAAGTAGGTTCTCAAAATAGGTCGATTTTTATCTTTAGTATGCATATTTAGTTGAGCGAGTATATGTATATATATATAAAGTCAGAATCACGTTAAAAATAATTAAAAGCGTGTAAGTTGCAGCCTTGCCTTGCCATGTTTCAATTATATTAAATGAGGTCGGTAAAATGTTTAAAATTCTCTTTCAGGAGCAAGAGATAGAGGTGATTACGTATGTGGACCACGTGGAAGGCGAGGGACCAGCGGCGGCAGCAGGCATGCGCGAGGGCGACGTCATCCTCTCCATCAACGGCATGGACGTGGAGCGCGCCGAGCACGCAGCCATCGTGGACGCCATCAACGGTTGCGACTCTCGCATGCGCATGGTAGTCATCTTCGAAGATTGCGTCCGAAAAGTCGAGCTGCACTTAAAATACATAACCATCCAACGAAACATTCAGAACAAGTTGCGAGAACTCGAACATCTAACGGTGCGTGAGAGACAGCTCTTTGACTCCAACTGGAAAACGCATAGCCTCCCTTCACAGAAAAAGAAATCGTCTCCGTCTGATGTCATCTCGGACTCCGAGGATAACGTTATCGGTGAAAATATCAACAACGCATACTGCCGGCCTACCCTGTCCAGCGAAAATGTTACATCTGGAAAACCGCCACAGCCCAACGTGTTTATGTACCAATACCTCGACCCACGATATGGCACGTGCCTCGTACAACCGAACTTACGTACAGGTAGTTTCGTTATAACCGTCGGCTCGCCGAGAAGCAGACGCGATTGTCATCATTACATTGTGAAGGCTCAACAAGGCGAATGCCATCGTGCTTCAGAAGCCCACAAGCAACCAACAAGCACAAAGCAAACGAAGGGCCATAGGAGCAGCCACAGCCATAGTTGTGCTCCTTGTATGCCGGTGTATAACAACCAGGATGCCAACAGCTTGGAACCTTACGATCTTGCAAGCCCTTGTTGCGATCCACATTGCGTCCCCAACGGTAGGAAAAAGGTGAGAAGGAAAAAGGAGTGTTCAAAGGAACATAAACGCAAGGACAAATGCCAACAATTTGATAAATCGACACAAAAACCTGATAGCGTTAGTGGGCCCCCTCCAAGAACCAAAAAGGTATGCCCATCCGGGCATTGCTCAACTCGTTATCGTTATTTGACTACAGAGTCAACGCAAACCAGTCAATGTAGTCTTCAATCGTATGTAACTAGCAATGCAACAGTGCAATGCGACAACTCTGCTTCCAGTTACAGCACATCCTTGAGCAGCGATACTCTGTTTTGGGATAATGATCGTTCGGAGGCCAAATCATCGCCGAAAATACAATATCAGACTCCACATCAACATGTGAAGCCAAAGTCCTGGGACAACTTAACAACCAAAGCTTTTGGTGGCTACGGTTTCGGATACGGTTACTTGGATACTACGAATAAGTACGGAAATAACAGATCCAAGAGCCATGGTCGCAATCACAGCGGTCGTATTTCACAGAGCCATCACGAGTGTCAGCAACAACACCCGCAGGAAAAGCACGGTCACCGACAAAACACTATTCCACATAATCATTACTCGGTTTATAGCAGAAATCACAGTCACTGCGCGCCCACCAAATCCACGGAAAGTTTGATGATGGTACCCAAGTATCAGCTTGAAAGTAGCGGATCCGAAAGCAGGCTGGCTTGCGACTGCGCCGCCGAATCCATGGACTATTATCGAAGAGTCAGCAACAGCAAGAGCCCTGCAGAAGCGCACGCCAGCGCATACTACGCCCAACATTTTATTTACCCTACCCAGTCATACAAGAAAAAAGACTCGAATGTTAGCTCAGAGATAACGAGGTTGTAATACAATCATAGACAATTCAGAAAGTAACTGATGCTCAACATCAATTCAACTTAGGCCTAAATGTTATTGTTAATACAGTATAATCTTTATCTTTTTGTACTGTATAATCGCTATATTTTATAACTCGCTTAGTATATGTATATGCATACAATCGCTTTTTAAACTTGTTAATGATTTTAAAATAAATGTTATTATCAATCTAGTTTGGTTTTTATTTTACTTGTTTTATACTTAATGCAGCAAGGATGACATGGATACATGAGCTCGCTCATCTGGGATCTTGGCCTGTGCCACGTTTAATCACGAGGGTTCGGCATTAGAATCGGGCCGCACGTATTAAGGGTCGTGAGGTGATGTGATGGAAGGGGTGGAAGGCAGTTGACCTTCACGAGTGTACCATCATTTCGAAGATCGTTTTTTTTTTTAATTTTCTGGAAATGTATGACAGTTTTGTTTTAGAGCATCCCGACTCCACCTTGTCTTGTTCGTGATGCCGCTAAAGTGTTAATAAAAAGCACGGAAGCCAGAAGCTCAAGGGAGGTCCTGATTGGAGCATGCCACACGACGCCGAGCGAAGCGAGCCGGCGACCTCCGTAGTGAAGCGGCGCACGTGTAATACCCATGGGCGACCACTCAGGACCTCCCTTGAGCTTCGAACTTTCGCGTTTTTTTATATACACTCTAGGAGCGTCACGGACAAGACTATGTGGAGTCGGGGTGCTCTGTATAGAAACTGTCATTAATTTCCAGAAAATTAAAAATTTATATCTTGGAAAGGAAGGAACTCTTTTCTTTCACAGGGGAGGTCAATCACCTCCCACCTTTTCCATCAAATCATCTCATCTCACGACCCTTAATTCGGCTTCTTCCCATCACATACAAAAAAGATTCCCACTAATATACGGCAGCATTTATTAAATTAAAAAAATATTCCCACTCACACACAAAAAATGTTTTAGTAAAGTCAACATTTAAGCAAAGGTTCTGGGTTTTATTTATTTGTATCATGACGACGATGTTTGAAGATTGATCTTTAAGTTGCGAGTCTAAAATAATGATTGGCTTTACCATGGCTCTTGAATGCCATTATAAGTAAGTACATTTGAATTTTGTATTTGTATTAATTTATTTGATTTAATTAAAACGCTTGCACCAATAGTCATATTACAATATACAAAATAATAATAATATAAGTAAGTCAAAATAATTCATAATTTTTTTATTTAATGTAAATACGAAGCAAATAAAAAAACCGCTAGTCGCTAAGTAGGTACATAGTTTACTAGTCAAGCTTGCAAGCATAAAGGTCTTGTAGCGTGGTATTATGAAAAATATCACGCTACAAGACCAAACAGGGAACTCTATAAAAAATAAAAACATTGAAAGTGATAACGAAAATAAAACAATAATCATTTTAAATGCCTTGATTATATATGAATATGAACACCTATGTTAATTTGTATTGAAACAGTGATAATCAATAATTACGTAGTTTTAAGTATATTTTTTTAAGGATTGAAATCCTTAAAAATTAAGGTTGATTATATGTGTTTTTCAATTATTTAATATACTTAGCTGATTGACTGATTGAAACTGTGGTGATGGATACTTAATTATTTAGTTTTAATATATTTTATTTTAGGTTTTAAATTAATATGTTGATTACCTGTGATTTCCTAACTGTTTTTTTGGTTATCTTACAGTACAGTTGTAAGACATAATAAATGCAAAGACAAACCTACAAACTTCTACTTTTTTTTTCGTTATTTTTATTATTAGTTTAAATATTTTTAGTATTCGTACCTTACCTAGTTAGGTTAGAGATATATATATGCCTAAATAGTTACTTAGGCATATATACTATCAGAAGATTCTCGTGCTGACTCTACCTCAACTTATGCATGGATGTCAGTGGGAACTAATGTATGAAAGTTTTCTTTTCCGAGAACAATGTCGCCCTTAATTCGTTCGGCCCGACTCTAATGCCGACCCCTCTTGATTTAATTATTTATTTATGCTCAGTTTCATCTGTAATTCAAATTTTCATTTTTCTAACCTTAAAGAACAAAGACTTTCATACAAACTTCCCCTCTTAAAGATAACTAATACACATTCTTAGCACATGCTTACGTTATAAAATAAAACTGTGTTACAAATTCGAACTCGAATTTAAATCCAAACCACTGACAGAGTCGTTATTTTTGCCAATTTGTGGTTTTAGTTTATTGTTTTTTTTTTACTTTTTTTATGCACGGATATCGCTTATCCACATTGTTTATCATTATAGATTCACATCAACAAGTCGCTTCCGAATTTTTTTTTAGATGATTTGCGTATTAATTAAGACCATAAAATTTTGCACACTTCTAATGTAGGTATACGATAGCGGTATCTCAAGTTGAGATACCAACCTACTTCCTCATTTTATACGAAGTCGAATGGTGGCAAATCAGTTCGCTATCTCGTAAATTGGGTGGGTGAACTGAAATGAGATGCGGGTTCATCTTGGGTTAGTCGCGGGGCCGGGTCAGAGTGCGGGCAGTGCGCCGGGCAGCTGCGGCGTCGACAGCGCGGCAGAGCGTGCCCGCGCACCACGGACTAAGCATCGCCATGCGTGTACTCGGGAGCCTAGCGCGCCTTTCGCCGTCATCGGCGTCCTCGTTGCTTTTGCAAGCGCTCATACTCTTTGCAGCAGCTTTTCTCCTGGCTGCTGTACAGGCGGAATCTCCACAAAAAGTAAGAAATAAACCATTATATAAATCTAACAAAGGTTTGCTGGAAGTAAATTTTAATAAGCATTATGTTCTTGTTTTATCTTCTGTAATAAAGCATTTTCTGTATATGTACCAAGCTATCTATCAGTTGTTCCAATTTTCGGTTAAATTTTTCAGTTCAAATCTTTTTGTACCAGATTTTCTAGTTACCTGACCCACATTTAAGCACTAGGTCAGCATGTTGCGTACTCTGAGATGCATAAAATATGTTGATTTAGTGTTCTGTATCGATTTCAGCTGTACCTCACTTGCAAGTTACCGAATTCTCAAAGCTGTCCGGCTTGGTTGATTAGTCAAAATGATGCTAAGAGTTTAGTACTCAAATTGTACCCAGGCTCGGATTTGACTCGGTTTTGTGGTCTGAGCGATTTGAAACCCGTTCCACCGCGGCTCATGTTTATAAAGGTACGCTTTATTAATGTATTATACATTATTCTAAGTTCTGTATCTAAATCAACTATCTGCTATTCACTATAATTTGAACATAACGGTTATTTATTACCTATGTGTATTCTAGCTGTGCGATTTTATATATATTTTTTTAATATCTATTTTAGTGAAAGGCAGCTAGGTATTTATTATATGTACTTAGTTATAAAAAAGGCTCGCTAGATAAAAAGTACCTTGTATTATTCCAGGTCACAAACTATATATCCAAATCGGTTCTTACGTAACGTAGAATGGTGTCGGTTACAAACATCCATTTTTTGTTTGATGATCATGAGTATGCCTCAGATGTCCATCTTGAGGCATACTTAGTGCGTAGGTCTTTGAGGTTACTAAGTAGGACCCATCTCCGCGTATTTATTGTCAAAAATTATAGAAATGCAAATCTACACAACTTTAATATATCTTAGCCTACATATATTTATTCTAGAAAACTTAAAAATCGACTAAATTATGTATCATAGGGATCGAGGGACTTTTTAAAATTATATAAATCTTATCGCACGTTCAAAGTTACAAACAAGCTCATATTCCCAGAACTAGCGATATAGGTATCTACATACAGCATAGATGATACCTATGTTGAGCCAGTCCAGTGACCTAGATTGAAGTTACATAGAACAAAGACGCGTCGCAGCGACATCGTCGAACACGTAATACAAATTGAAATTCTTTATTTTACTAAATGTTACATTTATAACAGGTAACCCAAATCGTTACATCTAAAAACTATAAACATATTAACAAAAAACACATTATTAACTAAAATTTTAAAACGAAAACAGTGTTTCTTAATACAAACCCAAATAAAAAAATGCACTGATTAGGTACCTACACAAATACTATTACAAAAGAAACAATATACAGATCACAATATAACAGCATTCCTGCTAAAGTACAGGCTTATATTACTTAGTTGATTGAGCCAGTATGCCTGAGTTTTTGTGAGAATGTTGGATTCTCACAAAAACTCAGGCATACTCGCTCAATCGACTTCCAGCCATCCACAAACACATCGAACTGAGGATGCATGGCGATGAGAGCATTTAGAATGTGCTGCACTCGAAGAATAGGCACGCGTGTGTACTGCTGGCGGTACATACGCGTGCTCGTATCGGCTCAAACAAACGTACGCGGCCTGGAAGAAATCTGGCACGTTCTATTTGTAAGGGCCCGGTCAAACTGACGCGGGGTAGCGGAGGCGCGCGGTGGCGATCAAAGGGAAATGGTTGTAAAAGGCCGCGAGAATCGCCACCGCTACCGCGTCATTTTGAACTAGTCCTAACTCTAGCGAAATTATAAAACCTACCCTATACTACCTTCTTCCTACTAATATTATAAAACTGCGATAATTTATTTTTTGCTAATAATCGGCGCTCCACTTTCTCTCCACCGAAAACAATAGCACTTGCGGTTATACATGACTACATACAAAAATTAAAAGAATTCATACTTAGGTAAATACATACATCTAAATATAAACTCATGTATATTGGGAACTACATGATTGATTTACTACTTATACTATACTTATTTTTTGTAAATACATACATAATATACTTAGAAAACACCCAGACCCGAGACAAACATTTGTTCCGCGGCGGGAATCGAACCTTCTGCGTCTCAGGCGGGCCTTAGCCCACTGCGCCACAGAGGTCGTCCATCTCTTATATTAATTCCTAGCTTCATCCACATCCTCATTTGTAGTCCTATTCATTCATTCGCTAGCTCTAATTGCTAACCAATTTAACCATCCTTCGCTACACAATAGGTAATTAGTGACGCTTCTTAACAATCACAGACACAGACCTACCTACTAGTCATTAATCTACAAAAAACGCACATAATAATCACATACTCGAAAAGTACAAAAAATATTCAAAAATTTACAAGTAATTTATTAATTCTACGATTTATCTGTTATTCTTATCATAACTTCTTTTTGTGAAGGTTGAATGAGTTTCCTTGGCCCATGTTTCACCACTTGTTAGGGTTCCGTGACTAAGATGCTAACATGGACTATTACAGAATCACTTTGTTGTCTGACCGTTCGTTTATTAGTTTTGCACCTTTTCTCAGAAACAGCTAGAGGTCTCCAGTTAAAATGAATGCTGAAAACTATGCTCTGTATATCTTTCTCAAAATAGTTTGAAAATTAAACACTTCGAATGAAAATTTGACATGTTGTATTGCGATTATTAAGGAGCGATTGGTTGGTTGAGAGCGGTTGTTTGTTTGTTACCATTTATCTCCGAAAAGACTTATTGCATTCGATTTTATTATCTTAATCGCCACAAAATGTTTCATTTTTTTTTTAAACTTGTTTGCGATATGAACTTTAGCAATACATTCACGGCAACCCTCGGCTTGGTTGGTCTTTTCTATACTATGAAGCTCTCAGTGCAAGAGTGAAACTCGTGCTTGGCCGATTTATAAGTTATTTATGGTAAATAGAGCAAATTACGTTATTTTATGTGTCAAGGTAATCTTATTTTGTTATCCAGTCATTGCGTTATAGCTTCATTATTTACCTATTTATTTCTATTGTTCTAATAGCTTTTGTTGATACAGGTAAAACCATTAAATGATAATGAGTCTAAGGAAACCTTCTGCAAAACAGGCGACGTCGTATTAAAAGATAAAAACGATTTCCCCTACAATGTTGTTTTGAGAATATCAAAAAGCAGAGCTCGTCGTCAAGTGGGATATGGGCCAAGGGGTCGCTTCAGAGGCCAGACTCAGTCACAATACCTGGCGATTGATCGCGGAAGCGGAAAAGATGATGGGAAAGCCGAAGCACTTTCAGATGCAGAGTCATCGAGGGCAAGCGTCAGTCAGTACAATTTGTAATCGACTTCTTAATTTACATGATATTTTATTCAAGAAATTAATCATTGCCCATAGTTTCAGGTGGAAATGGTGGCATGGGCCAAGCCCAGAGTCAGTCAGTATACGATCCTAGTTGTGAGGAATGCCACGGTCGTTCAGATTCACAAGCGGAAAGTCTACGGAGACCTATGCAAAACGGCTCACCAGGGACAGTGTTAGTTACGAGTTCAAATAAAAACATTATTTTCATCTAATAGAAAATACTACCAAGTAGACAAATTTTAACCATTTTCTTCGTAGTTAAAGCAAATGCAGTGTTTTATTCAGTGCTAGCTTGAATCCCATAGCTCATATCTCTAACTGTACGAGTATTCAATAACATTCAATATAGTTTTGTTGTATTCAAAATACCCTTCTTTGGTCCATTTTGATACAAACTACTATTTTTGTTTTAGATCTGGTAAACTTCCGTATGGAATAAATCAAGGAGGTGGGCCTGGGAGTGGCTATACACCTAACCAAGGGGGAAATGGAGCATCTGCACCCGGTCAAGGCAACGGTAACGGAGTTTACGGCTCTCATCAACCCGGTGCTCAGAATGGTCCTCCGGGAAATATTGGTACACAAGGCCCATATGGGTACAATCAAAATGGTATAGCGGGAAGCGGCGGTACACCAAGTACCGGTCCACGAGGACAAGGCACGGGAGGTATACCAGGGGGGAGCAGTGGATTTGTACCAAGCCAAAGTGGTGTACCTGGTGGTGACGGCGGATACGTACCTGGCCAAAGTGGTGTTCCAGGAGTAAGCGGTGGATTTGTACCTGGACAACATAGTGGACCAGGAGGCAACAACGGTTTAATTCCTGGTTTAAATAGGGGAAATAATTTGTTCATACCGGGCCAAGGTGGTGTACCCGGAGGAAATGGCGGATACATTTCTGGACAAACTGATGGACCTGGAGGAAATAGCGGGTTCACACCTGGACAAAGTGGTGTACCAGGACTAAATAACGGATTAGTACCTGGAGGGAATGGAAAATTTATACCTGGCCAAGGTGGTGTACCCGGAAGTGGATATATGCCTGGGCAAACTGTGGGTCCGGGAGGAAATAACGGATACATAACTGGTCAAGGGATTGTGCCTGGGGCAAACAATGAATACGTGAATGGGCAGGGTCCAAGAGGTAATAGTAGGTTCGTACCTGGACAAAGTGGTGGACCGGGAGGAAATGGTGGATATTTGTATGAGCAAGGTGGTGGCCCGGGAGAAAATAGTGGATTTGTACCTGGCCAAGGTAATGTACCGAGAGAAAACAGTGGATTTGTTCCTAGTCAGGGTGGTGTAATAAGAGGACCCGGAACAGGAGCCGGTGGGAATGGTGAAGGAGTTCATGGGGTAAATGGGCCACCAGGGAGCAATGGATACATTGGAACACCGGGAGTTCCAGGCCAGACCGTGCTCGGCGGTCTACCTAGCAGTGGGGGAACCTATGAAAGAGCAGGTCTGAATGGCAATAACGGCTACGGCCTGAACCAAAACGGTGCAGTAGGAGGACCAAACTATGCCAGAACACCAAGTGGGACGGGTGTAGCAGGAAACAATGGCAATTTTCCAGGAGCTCTACCTAATCAAGGAGGGATTGGAGTTTATCAAGGGGGTTTACCAGGAATATCTGGACCTTTTCAAGGACCTGGGGGACTTCAATACATTTGCTGTGTAGTCGATTCCAGTAAAAATCCACAATATTTAGGACTTGGAGGTGGTGGCGCAAATGGATTAATTTCCAGTGTACCATATGGTACAGGAATCGCAGGAGAAACCAACAGACCTTATCCTGGCCCAGCAGCAATGGGAGTACCAGCAAGACAATACGGAAATGAACCCTACGGCTCTCAAAACCCAACAGGAACAGGTGGCTTAAATCTTGGGTATAACCCTACAGGAACAACGGGTGGGCCCAGTGGTGGTTATAATCCCACAGGTATGGCAAGTGGTTCAAATGTGGGTTATAACCCCACAGGAACGACAGGTGGAACCAATGGAGTATATAATCCCACAGGAACGACAGGTGGTCCCAATGGAGGATATAACCCTACAGGAACGACAGGTGGAACTAATGGAGTACATAGTCCTACAGGAATGACAGGTGGACCCAATGGAGTATATAATCCCACAGGTATAGCAAGTGGACCCAACGGAGGATATAACCCCACAGGAACGATAGGTGGAACTAATGGAGTATATAATCCCACAGGAACGGCAGGTAGCCCAAGTGGTGGGTATAACCCCACAGGAATTACAGGTGGGCCCAGTGGTGGATATAGCCCCACAGGATCAGCAGTTGGACCCAATGGAGAATATAACCCCACAGGGACAGCAGGAGAACCCAGCGGAGGATATAACCCCGCAGGCACAACAGGTGGCCCCAATGGAGGGTATAACCCCACAGGGACAGCAGGTGGACCAAGTCGTGGATATAACCCCACAGATATGGCAAGTGGACCAAATGGAGGATATAACCCGACGGAAACGGCAGGTGGACGCAATGGAGGGTATAACCCCACAGGAACAGCAGGTGGCCCCCATGTAGGTTATAACCCTACGGGAATGGCAGGTGGACCCAATGGAGGATATAACCCTGCAGGAACGGCCGGTGGACCTAATGGAGGATATAACCCCACAGTAACGGCAGGTGGACCAAATGGAGGATATAACCCTACAGGAATGGCAGGTGGACCCAATGGAGGTTATAACCCCACAGGCACAGCAGGTGATTTCACTGGCGGATATACCCCTACAGGAATAGCAGGTGGACCCAGTGGTGGATATAACCCCACAGGAACAGCAGGTGGCCCCCATGAAGGTTATAACCCCACAGGAACGGCAGGTGGACCCAATAGAGGATATAGCCCCGCAGGAACAACAGGTGGACCCAATGGGGCGTATAACTCCGTAGGGACGGCAGGTGAACCCAGTGGAGGATATAACCCCATAAGGACGGCAGGTGGCCCCGGTGGAGGATATAATCCCACTGGGACGGCAGGTGGGCCTAGTGACGGATATAATCCTATAGGAACGGCAGGCAGTGGAGGATATAACCCGGTAGGAACGCCAGGCGGACCTAGTGGAAGGTATAATCCCACTGGGATGGCAGGTGGACCTAATAGCGGAAATAATCCCACAGGAACGATTAGTGGAGGATTTAGCCCCACAGGGATGGCAGGCAGTGGAGGATATAGCCCCACAGGAACGGCAGGTGGACCCAATGGAGGATATTACCCTACGACGGGATCAGCCGGTGGGCCTTATGGACAGAACAACGGCCCCTACGGAATCGATAATCAATGGGTAAGACATTCCGATTTGTGTTGTACTGTGTCGGTATTATTCTGTCCAATAGAGCGCGGGTGCTAACAGTACGCGGCGCTGCTAGTAGCAACCGCGCTCTGTTGGACAGTATAATACAGCACAACTCGGCGCTATAGCGCGGCGGGCGTCAGGACGCGGCGCTATCAAGTCAACTAAAAAACCCCGACGTTTTTTTTACCAACTTCAAAGAAAGGAGTTTCCAAATTCGGCTGTAAGTAAGTAGGTATATTTTATTTTAATCGTGTGGTTTTTTTCTTGATATCTTTGCCAATTGTTAACAGATTGTGATTATTCTTTTGTTATAGAGAATGACCCTGACGAGCTCCCATAGTATTTCAAAGTTTTATTCCTAAGGGATTGCGATCTTTACCGTAAAACTAAAAAAAAAACATCATCATATTATGGAATCACTACTTTAAAAAAAATATTGTAGGCGATTTTTCTTCGGGATTTTCGAAATCATTCTCTATACAATAATAAAATAATTATCAAAATCGGTTAAAAATTGGCGAATATAAAAGGTAACAAACACACACGATAAAAAAAACATACAGTCAAATTGAGATCCACCTTTTTTGAAGTCGTTACAAACACGTCGCATGAAAAAAAGTTCATACACTTTCTACCCTTTACGAAAAATCGGTTTAAATTTATTCAAGATGTTATTTCTTAAACATATTTGTGCTTTAATGAATAAAGGAATAATGCATACAGTCTTTGAGTTTTTCTGTCTGAAGTTTTTTAAACAATTCTCATTAATATTTTTATTTTTTACAGAACGCTGGTCAAAACGGTGGTAGTTCAGGTAACATTCAGCCATGATTTTAACAATTAAAAAACATTTTAACAAACTAGAAGGATGTTAAGTACCTTATCAAATAAACAAACAAAATCGTTCAGCATTTCATAATATTTTAGGGACTAAATAAAATTGCAATAAAAAAAAGTCATATCGTGTTTAGGCTCTTTTCGATTGATATTTGAGCTATTTCACGGTATTGTCAAACAATAATAAGGGTCACGCAAAAAGTTTCATTAAAAAAACCTTCATGTGCACAAAGGTGCACATCAGGTAGTAGGTGTAAATACATCGTGCTTTTTACATTTCAGGCGTACCACAAAACGTGATAGACCCTAATTCAGTAGCAAGCGGCGTTGATGGAGATGATTCCCAAGCTGAAGCCAGTGTCTCTCAAGCAGCCAATGGTACCATAGCAACTGCATCTTCAAAAGGTGGGAACGACAAGGGTCGTGCACAAACTCAGGTTCAAGGCGCTTATACGGGCAGCGGATCTTTTTCAGCCCAGGCTGAGATTACCGGAGAAAATAGAGCTGCTAATAGTGAAGTAACAGGTGACAAAAAAGGAGCATCAAGTAACGCCCAGGGAAGCGGTCGAAATAATAAGTCACAGGCTAATGTCAAACTTGGATCAGAAACCGGTTCGATATTGACTGGTTCACAGAGCGAAGGTGCAGCACACTCCTCTAATACACAAGTGCAAGGTAGCGTTAAAGGGGGTATGGCTGATGCTCAAGCCAGAGGTCCAGGTAGCACTTCGTCTCAAGCACAAATAGGGTTCACACCTTACAAAGAGAGCGACAGGTCTCACGATTTACAGACTAATCCATTTGTCGGGGGTGGCACTTCATCAGCCCAGTCAAGCGGACAAACTGGCATGTCACAATCGCAACTACGCGGCACCTTTAAATACGGAATCACATACAATGGAGCTGCTCAGTCAGGAGCTAGCGTAAGCAAAGATGCCGTATTTCCAAATAGACTTCCGTTTGATAAAATAGATGTTTATGATGAAAGTAACAAAAATATAAATGTTGATATTCTTAACACTGCAAAACCAGACCCACTACCGGAAATATCTGAAAATGAGGCATCATCGACCGACGTTATCCCATCCACTGATATACCGTTTGAAGACACAGTAACTACAGAAAGCATTCTAGATACAAGCGGAACTCCTGATAGTCAAAATGATCTCCATTCTCATTCTGATCACCACCTAACGGAAACTGTACTAATAAATCCAACTCGCATACCTTCGGAAGGAAGCAAACGTTCATTCCAACCAAATGACAACACCAACAACGCTGATTACGATTACAATACCGTGAAAGACGAGAACTTACCAGAGGATTATGATATAGATGACGGTTATGGAACCGAAGGAAACGATGCCCCTGAATCCAATCAAGGAGAATATAGCAGTTACAATAATTTATCCTCTAATACAGAAGCCACGCACCAATCGCTAAATAGTCCAAAAAGGAAAGGATTAGAGGTCAGACAAACCACTGGCGGCAACACACAACACATATTGCTAGGAGATCTCAATACACAGAACGCTGAAATAACACAACAAAATTCTGAACGACCCGATGAAAAAAAAACGTATCTGTCAGGGGAACGCGTTCCAGGAACGGGTGGTTACACGATACCTATAGGATTCACAGGAAGCGTTAAATCTGTTGCATCAAAAGAAAATACTTACGTTGTCGGATCGAGAGTCTCACCTTCTCAAGCGCAAACGGTTAAATTAACACCCGGTACCGGGAAAGTTAAATACACTTATCCATCTTCATACGGCAGAAGCGTTCCCTCTAAGGATTTAAGATCTCTCTACAGCCCGAAGTCAGACGATAATAGATACGTCTCCGTGTCTAAATCCGTGACGCGTTCTCTAGACGATGAAAATAATATAAGGAAACAATATTCTCATACGTATTACACCAAATCATCTTCTTGTGGATATTTCACTTTCACGTGTACGATGGTGAGTGGGTCTGATGGCAGGAAAAAAGTTTGCAAGCCGAAATTTCCCACTAACCCTGATGGTAGCCCTATGAGGTGTTAAATTTACTTGTACTCAAAGTCATGTGAAGACGTAGGATCACAATCATGATAAATCCTCTTAACAAATTACTAGATTAGGTAAACTCGTACTCATGTAGATTATTTAAACAAAACGTTTTGCGTAGTAGTAAAGTTGTTCTATGTAGCGTAGTCATAGCCTATTTAAGTAAGTAAGTATTTTAAAATTTAGTATTCCAATATAAGTTCATTATATTTAAATTTAAATACAGTTTACTACATACATAATAATACATAGTAAATCCGATATTTCTACTTTTGATGAAGTGAAGTTTTATTAATGGGACATACCCAACTACTTATCAGGATATCAAATTGTATTTTATAGCAGAGGTATGAAAAATAAAAAATAATAAAAACCTATCGAGTTGTAGTTTTTACTTATTTCCTCTATTATACATATAGGTATCTAACATTCCATACTGAAAAGATACGTATGTTATACAATATAAATAAGCACCCAACAGTCGCACACATAGTTGTGACCCCTGACCCTGAAAACATACCTCAGGGTCTCCTTCAGCTATTTTGAAGACTTATTGTTCGATAAGGCCACCCACTTGAAGTTGTCCAAGAATACGTCTACCTCGGACAAATTTTGCAATTAGGTATACACAACTTCGAGAAGGAGGCCAAGAGAAGAATCCAGCTGGGCTGGGTAGCGTTCGGAAAACTACGTCGAATCTTCTCGTCACCCATACCACAATGCTTGAAGACTAAAGTCTTCAACCAGTGCGTCCTACCCGTGATGACCTACGGTGCCGAGACATGGACACTCACAGTAGGGCTAATCTACCAGTTCAAGGTTGCACAGCGAGCTATGGAACGAGCTATGCACGGGGTTTCTCTGAAAGATAAGATCCGCAACGAGAGTCATCGACATAGCTCAGAGGATTAGTAAGCTGAAGTGGCAATGGGCTGGTCATATATACCGAGTTCTTGAGTGGAGACCGCGTCTGGGCAAACGTAGTGTAGGGCGCCCTCCGGCTAGGTGGAGCAACGAAGTAAGAAAGGCAGCGGGCAGAAAGTCGATGATAAGAGCCGAAGACCAGGCTCAGTGGCGCGTATTGGGAGAGACCTATGTCCAGCAGTGGACTAATGTGGGCTGATGATGATGATTGTTCGATATTAGATTGTACACCTAGTTGTTCGATGTTGAAGGAACACGCTGCTGGCGCTAACTCAGCAGCGTGTTGTGTCAGCAGTTGTACGCTGCTGAGTTAGCCTTGGTGGCAAGGCGGGCTTCTTCTTGAGAATAAAATAAATTTTTTTCTGAATTTATTTTAATGCTGCAGGGCCGCAGATTAGTCTTTGTTAGCTTCACCGGACTATTGGTGAACACAGAATAGTCTGCTCAGTCAGAGAAACGCTCAGTACATATGTATACCGTGAAAGGCGGAAGTGGTCGCCAAGAAAGAACGTGTCGTAATCTACGGGGTTAAACAAACTTTTCTGCCAAAATGCTGCAAACCGCCGTCCTTCTTCATAGCCGCTAATGCGACAAGCTAGTTATTATTCAACAAAATAATAGGTACGTCGGTATTTTATGTACAGGTCTAATAAAGCGACCTTGTTCTACTTGTGAGTACCTATGTGAATGTAGGCTGCTGGTGTTTAGGTTACCTAATTAGGGTTACTGCTAAATATGTGCCTGGCAAAAAAAAATCTAATGCTGCATGTAAATCTAATGCTGGTATTCGAAGAAGTGGGATGGTATAGTGCTAATAGCAAATTAGCACTATCTTCGATAGCACTCCTTAAGATAGAGTAATGAGTAGTCGGATCAGGAGCATCTGATCCGACTTAAATGAAAGATCATAAACGAGAGTTCATAACTTTGCCGACGAGGTACAGCCAACTAGATCAGGGACAATCAAAGAATAAGGTTTAAAAAACCTGGCAAGCACCTCCCAGGCAGCATACGTTATTTTGTGTCCTTATATTTATATTTATGAGTTGTCCTGGTACTCAGAAGATGGAATAAACCAATGCGAAGTTCCGGTTGATTTGTGTCGTGCACGATTTAGTAAAACACATTTCGAATACATTGACAATTTAATATCTCGGATATACTTCGTAAGTTTCATTTTATCATAACATTAAAATTTGTGACATATTAAGGTAATTACAAGATAGTAGTAATATACAAGTCATATTAACTTATTTTGTTCTTAATTATAATATAATATTTTTTAAATCATCCTACGCAAAAAAATACTCACGTTACGCTCCGGATCATTTGAAGATTATTATTTTTATCGAATCGAAGACAACTAAAAGATTAATATAGTAAAAATTTAAATGGCTAGGTAAAGCGAAAATCTGATCTTAGATTTAAAAAAACTATCATATTAATTTAAGTTATCAGGGTTATTTTCTGTTCTATGTAATTATAAGTAGTATTATCTAAGTTAGCGTAGTCACCGCGTAAGGAAGGTGGTCAAATAATTTACATATTTTATTTATATAACACGTATAGAGAGCATTTTAATGCGAGGACAGGTTTTTTTTTTATCTAAGTACATCAAATATGTTCTGGGATAATTATCTACTATTTTAAGGATATTAATTAGAACGCTTTTAAAATAATAACAAAGAAAATAATAAATAATGGTCCATTGCTCAGTATAATATTAATAACCAGAAAAACAATTTGTACGGAGCTCAACGATGACATTTTGACATTTAAAGGGAAAAGTTTATAAGGGAGTATCTGAGGTCCATTGTTGACGTCAACGTCTTTTGTTACTATTTTTTAACGAGACTCTACTATAATTAATGTGACGAATACACGAATATTTAGTATTAAAATAATTAAAGCAGAAACCAATACTGTTTAGGTGCTACATTAAAAATACAAAAGATTTTGTACTATAAATAAACACAAGGAAATTTAAGTACACATTTCAGTCTAAAAAGTTAGTGTTGGAATGTAACAAGGTAACGAAGTTTTAAAATAGATATAGCTGCTTTTGAGAGCAAGAAACAAAACAAATGTGGAGAAATCCTATAACTACAATAGACCTATACTAAATAGTAGGTCAAGTTTAAAAAAAAACAGTAATCATAAATTAATTAATTGACTGCAAAAAAAATCCAGTAACACTCTTTGTAATTGAACTGAATGTAAATATATTTTGTTTGTATAGTTTGGAAACAAACACAAACATCAGATATACACACACACCCCCCAACATTAAAAATTTAAAAAATATTCAATTGGTTTTATTTTAATAGGCTAAATATTATCTCTTAATCTAGCAAACACGCAATGAGCATTATTATAAGAGACAATAAGTACAAAAAGTTAATGTGTAATATTTTAGAAATTTCAAGTCGCATAACTTAGTTTTTCTTACATAGATATTTGTAATTAAATACATCATTACTTTTTATTTGTGTACGATTTTGGGTGAATTGAAGGTGATTGAGGTATTTTTTATTGGGTTTATGTATTAACATGGAAAGTTGCAGATTATTTTGTAGGATTGATTGATATACTGAGATCTTAATTTTTCTGTACATTTTCTACAGGGAGATGTGTGCCAGTCTAGCCGTCATAGAAAAAAATATCAAACCAATATCATAATACGACGCTCATTACTCTACGGCAACTAAACAATAAAAAACGTGTTCAATATTTAAGCTAATCCTAAAACTTAGGAATAACATGGCAATCAGTATGTGTTACAGAATGTAACAATAAAGGCTCTGGCACACCAACTGCGGGCGCGGGGGCGGTCTGAGTGTCGCTGCGGTAGATTGGTATTACATGGAACTGCAGGAGTTTCAGAACTTAATACAAATACTTATAAACCTAAAAACCTATTATTTTGAGAGATACGCCGAATTTAGTGAATTAAACTTATGTGTCGGCAGCAGATTTTAGAATCTGCCGTTGCACATGATACGAAGTAAGTACAGTTAATGTTTTGAGCTACTCTTCTGTTAAGTACATTACTAGCATGCAATGAGTTGAGAATACTTGAGCTCTATGATTCAGGCGGAACAATCTACATTATGTAACAATCACTTAAGTACATTATTATGGATAATGTATTCACATAATTAATCCTCTGTTACCCAGTCCATCGATCGGAACTAAGTAGATAGTGTATGGCCATTTAAAATGAGATAATTACATTTCAATAATTTTATGCTAAGTTTGAAATATATTTACCTGCTATAAATAATTCCATTATTTACCATAATATTTACAAATATTTTAAGATGTGAGTAGTTAAAATGGATACTGTTGCAAATATAATGAAGTACTCTATAATTTATCTGGCAAATAATCTTAGCGTATTATACTTTTAAATATTCAACATGAGCCACAACATACACGACAAAATACAATTTAAAACCATATAAATGAGATCATTTTGGCGTACATAAATAATGTTAACGATTACCATAACTACCCTATATTATGAGATACATTAAAATGGCTAAAACATGTAAATACTGGTGTGTAAGGAACTTGGATTTAGATGGCCTCATTTTAAGATTTCCCAATCCATTTATATTAATAAAATAAATACTTTACTAACCTAGAACACACATAGCAAATTCCATTGTTACATTTAAATTTCATCAATCCACAATAGCGATATAATACATATTTAATGAATGATTAATTCATATGCTTTAGCGTTTAACATTTTTACGAGAAGTGATATTATTTGAGAAAGTAACTTGGTGATACGTATTAAACATAAACATATCGAGATACTACGAAGTGAAAATTTAGATTATTAAAATAAGTTAAGTAAACCTTTGAACACATACTAAATTTGACCTCACATACGTATTTTATAAGGAAACAACGTTTAAAAAAAAACTTCTTGAAAAATCTCATTCTGCAATAAATCAAACACAATAATAGACAGAGTACAATCTCATTTTGACTAAAAAGGCGCCTATAAGTATCCTGAAAAGGAAACTTGGATATAACTATATATGTAATAGAGAGCTTTTCTATACTAGGGAATCCCGTTAAAATTGGAACACATGGTTGCACCATTGGCCCTGCCGCACTGGAGATAGAATCAACATCAAAAGACTCACATCCTAGCTGGCGCCGCGCAGTCGCTTCAGCCGCTCCTTTTCCAGGTGGTCAGCAGGTGGCTCGCGCTCGAACGAGCAAAGCTCCAAGCCTGGAACCAAGCAAATTGTTACTATCCACTTGAGCAAATGGCGGAAATTAATAATATTTGCACTATTCTCATATCTTTGAACACATTGATTGGTATTATTAGGTGGACTACATATTATACAGGATGGAAAAATGTGACTTTCAAGGAAAGTATCTGTTTTTCTGTAGTAGGTAGTTTAAATTTAAATTAGATCGACTTTTAAGATAGCACGAATTTTACTCATACATGGAAAACTAAAATCTGACTAATTTGACAGTACTACTAAACATTTTGCTATTCTAAATATTGGTGAAATATTATCTGAAAACAGTTGAGTGGTTTTTTAGATTACCTCATAGATAAAAACTCGAATAGAATATAAATATGGTGCGCGTACCTATCTCTGTAAGTGTGGGTCTTTCGCAGAGGTACCGCCAGACCGCGTGGTGCGGGGCCTGCGATGCGGCCGGCGCCGAGGGCTCTTCACCCGTCAGCCGCCGCGACGCGAGCTGCGTGCATACATGCCGCCCGAGCAGGTAGCACTTCTCAAAGTTTACACGGTTGCCCGCCAGTCTGCAAACATTACAACAATCATAAAGAACTCCCTGAAACTAAATGTGTGAAGAACAGGATGATGATGATGAAACCCTGGCACATATAGAGGTCGTGGCGTGAACATAATGTCTCTTACTTATTTTTTACTTTGGCCTTATTTGGCATAATTGAATACAGGAGACGTCATGTTGTCCGTCTGAAGACACTAGCCAATGTTTATGTGCTACAAAGGGGATTAAGGATGGATTCAATCTAGCATTCGCTACGACACAGGAGAAAAACTTACTTTGAATGTGATCCTTGATTGGCAAAATGCAGGTCCCGACAGGTGACAGACAGTAAGGGCACAGCCGTCTCAGTGGGTGCAGCGGCCAGGGCGGCTCGGTATCTGAAAATGTATAACGAACGATATGGATTACCTGTGCCATGGCCTCTCTCGAACCCCGACCTTCCCATCGCCCGCCAGCCCGTCTCAACGCGCGCCCGTGCTATTACCAATTTTTTCTCGGCGCCTAAGGATCGTAGCGTTATTTTAAATAGCATATAGCCAACCTCATGAATTGGGTTATCAAATGTAAAACTATTTTTTCAAGTTCCAGATATAGGCGCGTTCAAACAAAAAACAGTATCTTCAACTTTTTTATTAGTATGTATAGATAAATGAATTGGAAATTCCTTTTATCGAATAGCCATACTCATCTTACATTGGATCTAGTTATGTAAGTAGTTTATTTACCCTCAAATGTTAGTATTAATAGTCTCATATCGCGTCCAAGTTATTGAAATACACTAGAGACTAGATTCTGGCCACGGAGTAAAAATGTGTTATTCTACATAGATTACCAACTACACCTACATTTTAACAGCAAAATCTTAAAAAAAAAACATATTGGTTCAGCCGTTGCATTATATACAATAAGCTGTGCCACGGCCGTCTCGCATCGTCCATCACATGCTTCGTCTTTAGTTAGCGTTCTTTCTGACTTATTTTTCATTTTGGCTGACTCCTTACGGCCTTTGCATGATGTTGAATAACCTATAACCTTCCTCAAGAATTAGGTCCTAATCATAGCTTTTTGTCAAACATGTTTTCATTGTATGTATGTATGTTTTCATCGGAATCTGTCATCATAATCAATGGTAAGACCATCCGTTTATTTTGTTGGTGAACTTAAGCATAAGTTAATTCAAAGTGAATTTACAATGGTATCTCTTGTGTGAGTAAGAGAGAACATACGGTACCATGATTACCTTGCATGGTTTCCACTCGGCTCCACACACAGCTCTAGCTGTCGTAGTTGCTGGCCACATACGCCTGAAGTTCGGCTCCACTGCAAATATTACAAAAAGTCAAATTATGTCCGACCCTCTCCTAGTAACGTCATATCCAACATGGTGGTAGAGCTTCCTGTAAAAGAGCTCGTCAGGGGAAGTACTACCACCATACCTATTTCTGCCGCCAAGCAGTAATGCTCGCATTGCTGTGTTCCAGTCTGAAGGGTATGGATGCCGGTGAAATTACAGGCACATGAGACCTTTGATCCGTTATGTTTCATCCTTTTTTATTGTGTGTTATTTTCTGTTTTATTGATTCTAATTATATTTTTAGTACCTAGTTACATCTTTAAGTAACGCTGTCGGTCGTGGGGTCACTCATCAATAGGTTCTATCTGAAAACAGCGTAGCTTCTTATCCTAGGCATGTGGAGCTGCATAATATGCCGAGACAGGACCTGTTAGGCCCACGTTGCGAAGAGGGATAACTAGTAATTTTTTGCCGTCAGCCCAAAACGGTATGCACCTACATATATCCTTTCTGTAAAAGTATGTGTCAAATAAATGTATTTTAATTCTTCTTTCTTATATCATACTCAAGGCGTAGATCTTTGAGGATATCAAGGGGTTAGTCAGAGGCGTTACATTTTGCACATGCTCGAGTTTGCAAGTAGTTAGCTTTCCAAGTGACAGGTTGCAAGCCCATCGCCGCTTATTGAAACACTAACTGATGGCACATGCTTTCGAATTTTTGGTTCTAGGGCATGTCGGTTTCCTCACGATGTTTTCCTTCAAGGAATTTAAGTGTGATTGCTATGGTGTTGCAAGCGTCCATAGGCTACGGTAACTAATAGGTCCGTGTACGTATTTGCGTTTTTTAGGTATAAAAAGAGTTACCGTTTTCTTCAGTCTGGTTACAGGAGCCATATTTAGAGCGCTTATGATCGCCATCAGAGAGTTGAAGTTGCCGAGGTTAAAGCATTCTCTGGCAGTCATCACCCATTGTTCTATGACGCGCGCTCTATACTTGCTTTTGGTAGACTGAAAACAATATTAAGAAATTAAGCTTCCGATTTCACTAATAAAACTATAATTGTTTGGCTATTGGCTGAGATAATTCTGAAATAATCAGTGAATAACGACTATTTCTGAATTGTATTTTTGGAAGTTACACCTGAATCAATTATGTAGTGGCTCATTTGTTTTATCATCAGTAGCCGAGTCTACACCAGCCGATCCAAGGAAATTCGTCAATTTCTTAAGTATGGTCCGAAATTGTTACCCCCGATCCGATCCACAACATTTGTGTCAAGAGACATTGAGTCAGATAAACGCTCGCGAATTATAATTCGCCAAGCATCTTCTCTCACACTTATACAAGCATAATTCCAGTTATTCGAGGCCCATAGGCACTTAGATTTTCCACAGAGGTCAATCAAATGTTGATCCGAGTCGATGTGGACCCGGCTTTAAACATTGACTGCCAGCAACAATGCCATCAGTCCTTCTAACCAATCAGTGTACTGTTCTAAGTTCGTGGTCATCAATAGAGGGAACCTTTATTTCTCAGCAATTTCCTGCATACACGATAACATTTACAATATTCCTTCATAAAACGTACCTTCACTATATCAGTAGCTACTAAGTAACTGAGCCGGTTGAACCAATCAGCATAGGCCTCCAGGTTTCGAGTGCTTTTCGTTTCAATGTGGTGCAAATTTATTGAGCCTTTGCTGCTCGCCGTCGATGTTTGCGGCGCTTGTGTTGGAGCGAACGTCTGGACCAGTTCCTCGGGGCCAACAAATGATAGCCGATGTAGTTCAACTATTGTTAGCTGGTTAGCCAGCTCAACAGGCGTCAAACCGAGTGTCAGGATGTCCCCCTGAAATGGGCGCGTTACATTATAGTAATTATAAGTTATACTATAATAATATTATGTATGTTAGTCTCTAAGGTATTTATGTTATGGGCCTATTGCCATTATATCCCATTGATTGAAATAAATTATTATTATTATCATACTACTTCAAGTATCGATAAGCCTATGACAACTACTCAGTTCAGATAAAATGTTTTATTAGAGAATGTTCAAAACTTATGATTTTTTATACTAAGAATTTATATGAGCATAGCGGTCACCTCGCTATTTACACGCTGATTTTTAGTTTTTAGAACTAAAAATCAAACATATATACATAGGAGGTCTCTATGTCAATAGTACACGCACATAAAACACAGAGCGCCTATGTGGAAGCTACTGTGTTACTGTGTAATTGGTTTCTTGAGTCAAATATCTTGTTGTAATATTTATCAAATTATCAGCAATAACAGCAATACAATGCAGTAGGTACATAGATTCTTTCTCCACATTACTCAAACCTGCTGGCTAGCGCAATGCAGAGCTCCCAAAACATACCAGAATACGACAAAAAAAGCTGTACCTGTGGTAATTGGTCCGCACTTGCTACTTGGGGTACATCTACCAAGGTTTCCTCGTATTGTTCGAGGGCAGTCAGCTTGTCCAGCAGTTTCTCCAGAGTTGTCGACATTTCCACCCTGACAAGAGCCATGTGTTCTGCAGCACACCTACAAGTTTATTTTATTAGCATAGCCTCAAATTATGAAAAACTTCATGGCCGAGCATTCATTGAGAATGTTAGTGAATAGGGTGCGAGTGCTTCGTGTGAAGATCCCTTTTTTTACCTAGTTGACCTTTATAATCATTTGCTTTTATGTTAGAAGAATTAATTAAACCCTCATGAGGGCTGAAAAGTGTCAGGAGGTTCATTGGCCTGTTACAAGATACCACACAATGATAATGATTTACAAAATTTCACAGCCTGGCTTTTAATAGTAACAATAAGGTGATCCAAGAAGTGTTTTTAAACCACAGCACAGAAAACCAAGTATTCTGTGCTCTTTCATCCAAAATCATACAAGTTTTTAGTGAAAATTAAAAAAAAAACACCCTCAGATACATACATAGTCCTGAACCCTCACCTAGGATTCCGTGTCTTGGAAATCAGGAACTACAAGTACCGTGGCAACTCGTCCTTCGCGCCACCAAGGTCGTCAATGAAACATAAGTAACATTTACTCACCTTTGAGTGATGCTACGAACGAGGGCCATAACTCTGTCGTCACGGAAGTCATATGGGAACATACTGGTCCACTGGTTGAGCACCCGCACTAGTGCTGTCATATCACTGACCTCTTTGTCAATCAACTCCTTCACTTCTGCTTTACCCTGTAAACAATTACAATGTTCATACAATATTTCGATACTAATTACAAGCCCAAGCGTTACGTTTCGATCAATTTATTAAGCTCATAATCATCATCAGCTGGTAGGCCTCTCCTAAGGAGTGCCTCCTCGGGCCATCTCCATCCACCGACATCCTGCAACCTTAAAAATGTCAACCGTCCATTGGGTGGGCCTTCCCACACTTTATCATCCAGTTTGTGGTCACCATTCAAGGACCTTTCTACCCCAGCCGTTGTCGGTTCTGGAAGCAATATGCTGCCCATTGCCACTTTAACTTGCTTACTCTGAAGAGCTATTAAGTTCATAATATATAAACTAGACTGTTAAAATCAGCATAGACAAATACTCTGATCTGTACATATATTGTGGAAACTAATACAGTTCCCAGCTCATGAAATTAAATAAACAAGATCAGAATTAAAATAAATAAATAAATAATGCTGGACATTTTTCACACAGCATCATCTAGCCTTAAATTAAGTAGAGCTTGTGTAACTACATGACTGATATACATCTAATATAAGTTTTTTTGTAAACATATACATATTATACATATAAAACACCCAGATCCCAAGACAAATATTTGCATATGCCAACATTTGACCCACGGCGGGAATTGAACCCGCAACCTTCTGCGTTTCAAGCGGGCCTTCGCACACTGCGCCACAGAGGTCATTAATTCATAACATATTCTATTGTTAACTTACTATCATATCATAGGTTTTGAAGTATCTTTTGCAGAGTTTGTTTAGCAGCTCATGTGGTTTTACAAATAAACGGGAACATAGTAGGAATGTGAATATGAAGGTTTTGTTAGCCCCAGGTCGGAGCATATCAACCAGTGCTTCGAGAGTAGCACTGACTATTTGACCATCGCGGTATTCCACATCAGTTTTTTCAGGGCAGTTCGGGTATGGGAGTGCTGCTATAGACTTTACCCCAGGTGTGATAACCCCTGATAGCTGAAAAATTTATGATAAAAAGTTTTTAGCTGATCACAATATTCTTTATAACATAGTACAAGTTTTATGAAAATTAAGATCATATTGATGAAGATGATGTTTCAATGCTCGTATTGTCCAAAAAAGGTTAACAAAAAATTTAATATTTTAAAAAGACACAGGTAGTGTTCCCACAAATCATTGGAACAAACATACATGGAAAGTTAACCGATAGCACAGATATTATAACACTATACCTAAGAGCTAAACATTTGAGTCATCATCTGTAGAAGTCCACTGCTAGACAAAGGCCTCCTCCAAGAGTGACAAACTATTTTGGCCGCCGGCTTCCCGCAACCTTCAGGTGAGGGACTTTCGAGAGGGCAGACAAGGGTTCTGTGAGTTATATGGCCTGGACAACCTGCACATTGCCAATTCCACTTAAATTTTTTATTTATATACAAGATATTCAGGGATTCAATACCTGTGGTGTCTCGATTTTCTGGGCGGCCATGAAATTGATACCGCCATTCATCACAATTTGTTTGCATGCATTCTCTGACATGAATTTGTTTCCTCTTACCATGGAGTAGTAATCATCATTCTGAAAACAATGCACATAAAAAATAACTTGTGGCTAAGAACATACTTTTAGATTTTTTTTGGGATATAGAAGAATGTTGCTCTCATTTGAATTGAACCACATAAGTATGACCAGGTAATATTATGTAACTAATAGCAGAAATCAAATTGTAGCAACACAAGGAAGCATTGTTTCAATAAATAATAGGCTAAATTTCTTATGGCTAGTGTGATGTGAAAAATTCATTCACACTATGATCATATTACTAAAACAATTTGTAATGCTCTGTTATTATAATAATATGCTATGTTAACAAGTGACTGTTGATAACAAAGATTGCAATTTTAAGACAAGAAAATGATATTGCATGATCCTGCTATAGCCAGAAAAGACTCCAGAGCAATGCTCATCCGCTAGATTTTTAACATTACAGATCATTGTTATTTGCACCCTCAAGTAATGATGTAGTAGGCTTTGAATTCTTACGACCTACTTTTACCAATACAGGCCAAAAAACTCATATTTTTTTAAATAATTAAGATTTAACACACTTTATTTGACATTAATTTAGGTTCTGCTTCAAAGGTAAAACTAAAAGAAAAACTAAAACAGTGGTGCTCTTGATTTTTGCAAAACCAGACCCTATACATGCGCAGTTCCACAGCATTCAAAATAGCAGGCGGCCAAAGAGTATTATACAACTTACATCATAGTAGGAAAGGCCCGTTCCATGGAGCAGAGATGTATCTGGAGGAAGCGGGGCTTGGTTGGGGGGCGGTGGGGGCACTGGGGCAGGTTCTGTTGGTGCTGGGGGTACTTTCACATTGCACCCACTGCATGAGGCTTCGTTCAGCTTGCTTGCGTAATAATACATAGCCATCCAATTACTCACAGGCAACTTACACTAGTCAATACAACATCTGGTGAGATTATATCAAGGAATCCATCAGATTATCTGCAAAGTGGTGATCTATGCTGCATCAATTTTATATAAATTATAAATAAAATGTTAAAATTCACGCAATTTACTAAGACTGGCCAATGCATGGTAATGTGAGGTATGTTTTTTTATTATAGTGTTTTTTTTTTTTGTTGAAGTAAATCTTTTATGTTTTTTCTCCTCATGATTCATCTAAAATCAGCCAGTTGACTATAGGCAGAGTTGTTAAGTGTGTACTTTCCATTTTCCTTGAAATTTTGTTACAGAAGCATACACATTACCTCCATAATGATACACTAACATTATTCTATAAATAAATAATGCTGGACATTTTCCACACAGTATCATCTAGCCACAAAGTAAGCAAATCTTGTGTTATGGGAACTATATTACTGATTATACTAGTTATATTTTTTTTTGTAAATACATTTATATTATACATAGCATTATTGAGCCTAGTAATAGTATATAGTAGGCTATATATACTATATATAGGTTTATCTTTGTTTTGAGTATTTACACTGATTATTGCTGTATCTCCTAAAAATATTAATATGTTTGTAAACATACATCATAAATGTACTGACAGGGGTCTTACATTATTTTTATTTCTTTGAACTTAGAATGGAGTAATACTTTAGAGCCCATGTTATACATGGCATGAACAGCCCTCTTCTGCAGACCAATTGCAACTCAGTTTTTTTTAATACTTATACTTACATGAATTCAAGGAAGATGCCTAGAAAGTATTTATCACCACACGTCAATAGTGGCGCTACAATAGCTTATGGCATGTTTCACATAGATTTGTTAAGAAATAAGTAAGGGGCATTAATTCATTGTAGGTTTTCAATGTTACGATATAGATATTTATTTCGATTCAAGCAACCCAATCTTTCAATGACCATTGATCCTACAAAACAGAACCAAACAAATAAATATAATCCTGTAAAGTACGCACGTACTTCAATATCAACATTAGGTAGGTTTCAATATCAAATGTAAGTATTATTGTAGGTAAACAGTTAATGATATTCATATGTACCTCTTGAAATTATAACGGCGAAGAAAGGTAAAAGTAATTGTCTTCCATTGGATTGTTTGAAGTAGGTACCTACTGATTTTAGCGTTACCTTTACCACAAGTAATTAAAATACTGTAACAAGGAAATACACGGTTACTTGAACATACAGTCACATACTGCCATCGTACACATTCTCCAAATACTAGCAATTTTACGCAAAAAAGCGCGAATAAAATAGGAAGCGAACCAAAACTCACAGATTTATTCTAATGTAAGCACAGACTAGGACAAACTAATGTTTAGTAAGTAACCATAGATCAGTGTTGCCAGCCTGGTCTTGTCAAAAGTTACCTAAAATAGATAAACAAATAATCTTTTGGTGTGAAAAGTAAGTAACCTTTCATATTTTTTCATACTTTAATAATAACGTTCTAAAAGTTGATAGAAAATATTGGTTGTATTAACTTACAGATAATTTCTTATTTAGCAATGTTTTCCATTCTAAGTTGCTTATCATATTACTTCTTCTAAACAACTTTTTGTTTTATATTTTTTGCCAACATTGCAAAAAATATACACCAAAGAGCAAGCAAAATTTGGATGAATTTGGATTATAGATAAATAATTTATTTTTAACTACTAAATAATTAAGTATATAACTATGATTGTTACACTGCTGATGAGGTAAGTTGCAACAAATTGTGGTAGGACTCAGCATAAAGCGCCGCAGACCTGGTGTAGGTAAGTAGCGCGCTGATCTTCCGTCCTCTCCCAGTATCAGTAGCAGATAGCTTTGATATAAAAATAAGATTAATTTTCTAACCACTTATATAAGCTTAAATAGTTCTATATATTTTATACAAACTTTGTTAGAAGTATGTAGAAAAAATAATTATTTTGCAAACTGAAAAACAAATGAAATCACAATTTTTATGCAGAAACCAATTGGTAATATAAATTATTGTCAAAATTAGTGAACGAGTCTTTAAATCTATAGACCAAAGACTATAATCAGGTAGGCATGATAATATAATAAGGTGCAGATACGAGATGAAACAGAGAACAAACATGGGTTTATACATAGAATATAGTTTAACATAAAAGGCAGTATCCAGACTCCCAAATATCACAAGCAGTGAACTTCTAAGGTGTAATGATGAGGATGTTAATTTCTAAGATAGAAAAGAAATGAAGGCTTCCACTATCAAACCGCTTGCACAAAAAGAAGTAGTAGTTTAAACTTGCGTTTGAATGTAGGCTTAGAAACTGGTTGTCAAAGGGGTGGAGGTATATTATTCCAGCACTTGGTGGCTTGATAGCGGAAACTACCACGGAAATCTGTAGTTCTATAATGCTTGATTACAAGAAGATATGCTGACGCTCTCGTTGGATAAGGATTATGTAAAGGGATGATCCTGATTTTATACAGTACTTTTAGGCGGAGGAAGCAGGTTTTAACCAACCCATGAATATGGTTTTCAAATCGAAGTTGACTTTCAAACAGTTTTATATCAATTCGACGAATTCCTAAAAATCAAGTTAAAGTAACCTTTTGAGTTGTGTAACCTAGAAGTAACCCGACGTAGTTTAAAATCACCTAAGAGGTTACAAAAGTAACGTTCTGGCAATGCGGCCATAGACTGCTAGACTTTTATAGAGTGTCTATGTTTTATTTTCATTTAATGACTTACCATATTGAAATAGTTTATGTTTTGTCAATTTTAATTAATATGAAATTTGCACGAAAAGTTAATTCTGTTCACTCAATTAACTGATATTCCAATGGAATCCAATGGATAATCTATCTGACTGTTTGCGTGTAAAAGCTTTAACCCGCGTAGAGTCCAAGATCTTTGGCTTGTACAACGCTGAAAGTAAATTATTGTCTATGGAAAAAAAGTCGCGGTTAAAGTTGAAATAGTTTCCTTGGAAACCAATAATTTTATCTTTTAGTTTTTATTTATCTTGTGACAATTTGTATTTACATTTCGAGACATGTTTTGATTTTGTAAATATAAAATCATGATAAATGGGAGCGTAAAGCGGCGAGCAACGTCAACCACGTTACCGGCGATTGAAACTTTACAGAGAAATGTTCGAAAAGTACCGACTTATCATGAGAGGTTGGTTTAAGAAGTCTGGAATGAGTAGGATTTTAAAAGATTTTAAAATCTTACTCATTCCAGACTTATATCTACATTAGATATCTGTATAATATGATATACACAATGCATGATCTATTACTTCGGTATTTCGCAAGAACTTAGCTCATGGCAAAATAATAAGTATGTACCTAGTAGATATTAGTCAAGCTACCTACTTAATAGTTTTCCTAAGCAATTCGTTTAATATTCTGTTATTGTACCTGCTTACTTAGCTAAGTAACTATTTATTTGCAGAAAACCTCGAGACATTCCTTTTCACCTACCCCACAAGAAACTGTTGGAAAAAATAGAATATGTGAAGCGGGAACCAGAACCTTTGGTAAGTACCTCTCTATCTAACTTTATTATCAGCCTAAAAGTAATTCGTGCATGCCGAAATCCAGCAAAACTCAATAGGGTAGGTAGGTACCGAAAAAGCTGTGCCACTTTTTTAAATCAAGAACTATAAAGATTTGAAGTTAGGTTAGGTACCTATGTACCTACCTACCTCACCTAAGTATCTACCTAATACTGAAAAGCTACACTACGTTTAGGAAATTATGACTTAAGATCATGAAAATAATGATACATCATGAGAATTCTACCGCCTCTATTTTTAAATGATTGCTGGAAGTATTGAGCCGATAAAATATTGTAATTGTGGGCCACAGATAATCACTTCGAACTAATAAAATAAATATAGTGTGATAGTTTCTTTAAAAATATTTATTTTATGAAGAAACAGCAACAATCAGAACATCAACATCTATGAAGAAACAAAGTTTACTCGCTGTTTCCACTACGAGTCAACAAAATTCCAAGAGATGATGTGATAAAACTCACAATTAGCAAATTTTAAAAACGCAGTTTTACGTAACCTTTTTAGTAAAGCTTATTACAAAATACCATATTATTAACATGGCAAAAGAGCTTAAAGCATTCCTTGTTCCGGCTGTAATCTTTTTTATGGTTCATTAAAATTGTATAAGCATAAATCGCCAAAACAATAACCAGGGTATGGGTGCCGATGAAATTACAGGAACATGAGACTTTTTAGTTTGTCTCAGGGACGGCAACGCGCTAGTGATACCTCTGGTGTTGAAGTGTCCATAGGTTACGGTAACCGTTTGTTTGCCGCTTTAGTGGTATTCAAAACCAAGCCCAGATTTTTACCGTTTATTCTGGTGGTTGGGTTGTGAGAAATCGATGTAAATGGCTCTCTGAGTGATTTTAGATATCCTTTGACAATAAATGATTTTGACTTATACAATCATTGGCAAGACGGTTAAGTTGCACCTGGAAGGTAGGCAGGTGCACCTTAGTAATTTACATATAGCTAGTTTAATCACGACCTAAGACTAGAAAATGACTTCTATACATATAATAGCATACAGTGCCATTACTTCCCACTTTTACTCAAATATTGAGTAGCGTTTTCAGTATTTGTCCGATAAGTAGGTTAGGTACCTTACCCAGAATAATATGTATTTTGTAGCACCCTGGATACCCTGATTGGGTACAACCGTGGTCTTTGATATTTGAAAGTCAACGTCAATAGGTGTTTATTAATTAAAATCATAAGGGTTATATTATACTATTATAAATTATGTTTTAACTCTCACAATGCTGGAAAACGGCCGGAGTCAACGTGATACAGCAAGCACAGTCGGTGTGTCGCTGTCAACAGTACAACGATTTCTCCAACGTTACGAGGAAACCGGCTCTAACCTACGCAGATCAGGAAATGGCAGGCCCAGGTGCCCCACAGCATGATCGATACTTGGTCAAAACAATGCTTCGAAATCGCTTTCTCACGGGAACTGCAAGTACACACTAGTTTCTACGCTTCGGATGAAGCAACCCAAGTGCATGGATTGTAAGACGAATTACTAATTTGAAACCATTTAGACCCGCAAACGGCCCTAAATTGGAGCGTATTTCAAGACGATTCAAGCAAGCATGCAGTGAAGAGAAAGTACCTTATGGCCGTGGATCTTTACTTGTGTGGGCTGGAATTTCTTAAGACAGTCGCACAGAGCTCGTGCTTATAGAAAACTGATCCTTAACTAGCCTGAGATACGTAAATTAACATGTTGGTCCATTCCAGACCTGATTGAGCACGGCTGGGATGAGCGCGGACGATGTGTGAGACAACGGAACCTCTCTCCGAGAGCTCAAAATTTAACTGGAAGAGGAATAGGAGAATATTCCCCAATATCGGATCAGAAACTTGGTGTACAGCATTCCAAACCAATATTGCGGTCATGCGACCGCAATATTGTAAGTACGAAAATGCAACATTAAGTACTAAAATTTGAGAAAATTTTAGTACTTCGTTTTTCTTCCTTTTTTTTTGATTACAAGCTTTTATTCAACGTACAATGTTTGTATGTTAGTTTGTTTGTTTAGGTAAAACCTTGCAATCTGAATTAGAACCACTTCCTCTTATCCTTCGAAGTCATTGTTTATAAATAAAATACTTGATGGCAAATAAATGTTATTACTATCTCTATCAAATACATGGTTTCCGAGATATTCAGGTTTTATTAGATGACCTGGAATTTTAGCTCTCGAGTATAGAAACATCAACTTATAATCTACGTGACATTAAAATGTGATACCTAGTGAATTAACGTCGATTCCTCTCGCACGACCAATCCTAAAAGAACCAAGCTTTCTCTTTGTTTCTCTTGTTGATCCCTTATTCAGCTTTAGTTATTATCCTTATTTAGTTAGTTCAGCTTTACTGCAAAAAATTTGACCTTAATGATCAAAATGCTACGTATGTACCTATTCTCGTAAACCCTCAAAACTATTATATAACTACACATTTTATAACGCTTCGCTAACTAGAGAAGATTCGATTACAGATTTAGGGGCCACTTTTTACAGTAAATATCTATTTGATCAGTATGTCGATAACATGGTCAAGAAAGCGTCTCGTTCGCTCGGCTTTATGTTAAGAATGTTTACAAGTATTAAAACTTTTAAAATACTTTATTGTGCCTTTATACTCAGCCACCTCGATACACCTCCCAGGTGTGGAATCCTCGATATGATGTATATTCTGCACTATTAGAGTCCATCCAAATATAAAAATCAATATCCAGCCGTGCTCAATTGGGTTCAGGTAGGAAATAGACCAACGTGTTCATTTAGGATTTCTTCTATGTATCTCAGGCTAGTTAAGGATCAGTTTTCTATAAGCACGAGCTCTGTGCGACGGTACCTGCAAAATCGTATTATTTTACCAGTCTATGAGAGTAGGTGCCGCAAATTTCACTTTCTCCCCTTACACAAACGCAGAGAACTGGCTGATTTTACTTACATAATTAGCATAGCAAACGGCACTGTTGATTTCCCGGAACTCCTTGAGCAAATAGGACTGCGCGCAACCATGATTGCACTAAGAAGACCTAACTTTACGTTCCTTGAGTTAGGACAAATTATAAGCATAAGGCGTTTGTTCTCTCTAGTAAATAAAAACTGAGGTAGACTTATTCAGCATCAGTACAAGTAAGCTTAAACGCTTACTTAGTGATCAATAATTTCAAGTGTGAAGCTAACTGATATGTTACCTATCCATCTTAATTTTATTGTTTAAACTATTTTTTCCCTATTATATTATGATTATGTTATTTTGCACTAAGCCGTCAGCTTACTTTACTAACAGCAAAGTCAGCAAATAAACACTGGTCTATCCAGGCATATTCTACACTTATATCTGTTCTTGTTGTACCAAGATGTAAGTTTTCCCAAAATTTTGAAAATATGATAAAATAAATAAATAGTGGAGAGTTAGAATTACTTTGTACATGACCTCTCACTAGCCTGAAAGGTTTAAATAATGCTGGTCACTTTTCACACAGCATCATCTAGCCCCAAACTAAGCAGAGCTTGTATTATGGGAACTACATGACTGATATACTACTTATATACTTTTTTTGTAAATACATACATATTATACATAGAAAACACCCAGACCCGAGACATTCATTCGTCCCGCAGCGGGAATCGAACCCGCAACCTTCTGTGTCTCAGGCGGGCCTTCGCCCACTGAGCCTCGTTAACCTACCTCGGAAGATAACTCTGTTTAGGCTTGTACATTTCCTCTCATTCTGCCTATGTGTGTTGCTATTTGTGCACAATAAAAAATAAAGCATTAAATAAGGTAAAAAAATAAGTAAGGACCACTTCGCTGCCTGTTTGAAGGCAGCGAAGTGGTCCTTACTTGTACTTACAGAACTCAAATTAAACTTACGGAACTATTTTGATAACACATATCAATTTAATTTATTTTAAAATGAAACGCTCGGTATCATACATTTTGTCAAATTTATTCCACGGGCAAGCTACGAGATTCTTAGAGTATCCATTGAGTTATTTGACTATTGCAAAATCAACACCTTGATAGATCATAGTTATTTTAGTAGGTACATACTGTAGCAGTTTTGTTTAAAGGCGGTATGTGTATAGGTACCACATAAAAACAGGTCAACTATTTTTGTAGACTGGATTTACGGAAGCCCAAGATGAACGGGTACGAAATTGGAAAAAACCAGCTATGCTACAGCTAGAACCACTCAACTTGGACGATAACTTAAGTAAGTTTCTAGTTTGGTACCTGCTACATAATTGGCATTTAAATATGTTTGAAAACATTTTCTGAAGCACTGGTACAGCTTCTAAAGGAGAAGTTGTACCAGTGCATAGGAAACGCAAATCTAAAAATCTCTGATAAGTAAGTAATACCTACTTATTACTATGCTAAACGTGGACATGTCAAATAAAATATTTGGATATTAATATTTTATAAGTATAAAACTTTTGTTTAACTCACAATAGAAAATATATTTGTCGGCAACTTTTGCGTAGTCGGGCTAGTCTTGAAACTTGACTCTGCAATGTGAAGAACGAATCTCTCCTTCATGAGCAACACTACGCATAAAGTACCGTTCATCGGACCAAACACGTCTAATAAGCCAAGATGAACTAACTCGATCACTCTTGAGAAGATCCTTCAGTTTAACAGCAGTAGGGCTAATCGGTGAGCTTTGAACGCCCCTAAATAGGTGCGTAGAATACACAAGTGGCGATCACAATAGGTCTTTCACGGCCGCATTGACACAAAAGCATACTAAAAAATATAATTGATTTCTTTGTAATTGACGAGTAAGATACACCGCCTACACGTGTGATACGCTGTGTGCTACGCAATACGCTACGCAATGTGCTACGTAATGTGCTACGCTGTGTCTGTGTGCTACTTTATCAATACTTCCGTGACGTAGCACATTTTGCATTACGATGCGATGTCTGTCGGTCTGTCCTCGAGTTAAGAATGTCTGTACGGTATTTTTAGGCATCAAAGAAAAAAAGAAAAAAACTCTTAAAATTCGCGAGTCAAGCGACACACAGTTTGACAACAAGGAACTTACCGGAGATCCGTTGAAAGTAAAGCCCGTGGTGGCGTCTCAGAAAGAAGTTATAGATTACGTGAGGAAAAATCCGTCTGCTGGCTTTCTGTACATGGTGTATGCAGTCCATCCAGAAAATGTTTACTTTACTCCATATTATCTCAAGTAAGTAAACAATAACTTTTGCAAAATTTACCTATTTTAGTTTTGCAGTAAGCATACACGTTTGATATTAGAGGATGTTTGTTTGTTAGTTTGCAATAAATAAAAAATATATGGTAAAAAAAAAAGTTTTGTATATTTTATCACCGAAACGATTGCAAGTAGGTTTTCGCTATCGCTTTGTACGACTTAATCGTTTTTATCAATATAAGTCACAAGAGGACGCTGGAATAGACATGAAATATGAAACGACTTAACCGATTACCATGCAGATTTTGTAATCGTTATGTTAGATTTTTAAGAAAGGATCCTAGTTAAAGTCAAAATCAAAATCAATAGGTTTTTATTAATTGAAAGCACAAGGATCATATAGAAACTCAACTTAAAACTACGTAAATTTAAAATTTTAAAGTGAATATCCGCCGATTCCTCGCGCGCGACCATGCCTAGAATAATCAGACAACAAACTCTGCTTGGTTATTTTTTTCATGATCCTTCATTCAGCTTTAGTGTGGTGCCAATCGAGCAAGGTGAACTCGTTTATAGAAAAAAGTACTAGTCAAAGAATTAAATCAAGTCTAAAAATGATCAACTAAAGTTCATAAGACAACACACGATACGCTTTATAATACAAAATAATAATGCTTAACCTTTTCTTAAAAAAAAATGATTTAAGTTCTGGTATATCTGACTGTCTGTCCGTCCGTGTGTAACATCTCGATTTGTCACTCAGTTTAAATCGTATCGAGATAAAATTTGGTACACAGACGTGTTTTCTTTTCTCAAAAATAAGCAAATAAAATATAAGAGACACTCATTGCACTCTGTGACTCAAGAAAAATTAATATTTTTTCAAATTACTCCGTGTGGTTTCTACTTAGAAACCACTGAACTTTCACAATTTAAATCGTACACATCAAAATCATGCTGTTTAAGACGAGAAAAAGAAAACTTTTACAACTGTTTTTGTATTATTTAAACTATTATTCGTCAGTAACCAAGGAAAGGTAAAAAATAACATATTGTACTTTGTTGAATAATAGCGTTTCCTTTATAGTTGCTTTTAATTAACAAAACAATGATAACTGCGGATCGTTATAAGAATCTTATATATCCAAAGGCTGTGAAAGAGATTAGAAGCTAAGCGATAAGACCAACCATTGCATTTTTAGTTTTAAGCTAAATATTTTTTGTAATTTTCTTGTTCTGTACAATAAAAAATTTGTATTTACAAACAAAGACTTAATTCATTGATTCAGTGATAAGTTTTAAATTTTCAGAGTGGTGCCTTACGAAGAGCTAGATAGAAAGAATTATCTCACCATAAGCCCATGTGGAGTGACACATTACACAAATGAAATGGTTTTCACTAAACTTGCGGCTTGGGAACAGGAATACACAATTTTCGTTAAACTGACTGATGTAATTTCATAAATTACTTAACTATTATTGTATTCTGAAGCAACGCCTCTTTCAATTATCCGCTTATGTTTCTCATCATCACAAAAATCCTTAATACATAGAATGCTCTCCATCAAAAGGTTGCCTGGAAAAGATCGCTTTTTAGCAATAATACCGCTTATTGTACCTTTAATTTGCCTTTAATGTTATTGTTATTTTGATTATTTTATAAGGTATTTTCATCGATTCATTCATGATTAGGTATTTAAATGTATTTCTATTGAAAGCTTCCTTCTGCTCATGTTATGTTTTAAACAACTATTCTCCTAATTTTGTACTTATCTACATTTTTCAGATCAAGTTTTTCAGAGTTTATAGGTACTGGAAGGCATTTTATGTGTGGCGGAAGTCGATACTTTTTAGGAAATATAGTAAACTAAGGACGAAACTAGCTAAGAACCTATTTACCCTGACGCCAGTTCTAGGTAAAGCTTTGCTTAATGTCCAAGCGATGTGCTGCGAGATGTACATGAAAAGTTTTGCCGATCTAACTCGGGATATGGATACGGCATTCTTCTACTTCATTGAAGTTCAGGTAATGGACAAAGAGAGAACGAAGAAAACAAATTGTTTGTTAATTTCATTTGCGAGATATATCCATGAAACCCGCATGTGCGAAAATGAAATGTTTTGACGTGACTGACTATTTCCTATTTGGTATTATTATTATTATGTAAAGTTAAATTATGTCATGTGACTCGCCAACAACATCAATACGCTGCGCTCTATAACTAGTGTAATATTTTCTAAAAACGGATATTTACCATGATTTTCCCGATATTTTGAAGCTGTTAGTACATACGTACTACGATCACGGGAGAAACAGGAGGAAAACATTCAAATTAAAACCACCATAAATCATGCACCTTACAAAACTGGCCTCCAACTCCACATTTTATTTTTCAATACTAAACCTAAAAACGTTTAAATATTAATTTATCGGAATCTATTTAAACTTTAGGAATGGTGCTTTTTTATTTCAATAAGTAAAATTTTGCAAACCATTATTTGTCGGCAGATGAAACGAGTGGAATATACAAGGGAGAAGCTTAAAGAATTTCGTGTTGTAGTGCTAGAGATTATTGCTACAGCGTGCCACACTGCCCTGTATCAGCAAGGCTTCGTTTTCGACGATAGGAATATTCCCCCCTTCCAGATCATACGGGGCAAGCCCACTGGAGGAATGTCGTATACGGAGAAAGCTAATAAGAGAAAATACTGTGAAAGACTTGCTAGGTAAATACTCACACATTTAGGCCATTTACATTTACAGTTTAAACAGTTGACTAACTAAACACTGATTTGTCTCTCTTTACTCTTTCGGAGGGTAATGTTTTTCGGGTGTATGTATGAATGTATATGTGTCTGTTCCTTTGGCTCTCGCTGTAGCCTAAACGACTTGATGGATTTTGATAAATTCGATGTCATTGGAATCGTCTTACCACAAATATTTATTCAGAAATTAGTTATAAAATCTCCCTAGCATATATTCATGGACTAGTCATAACGGCAGATGTTTCATAGCATTGATATTATCGTGGTTTCGTATATTAGGATATTATTATGACTGTACCACGAACTCTAATATTCTCCTGCTGACGTTTCGTGTGGTCAACGAATAGTAACGGCCAAAATGGTAAAGTACGTGATATATTCGTAATAATATCCTAAGATGTAGATTAGATGTAGCCAATTTCGAGTGCGTCGATTTCGATTGTCGAGTGCTATTATTGTAGTGTTTGACTAACCGATACAAAATTAAAATAGGTGACTAATGATTGACTAGATTAGTCCTGCAACCTTTAAAATTATTTCAGTTACATAAAACTGAACGACTATATGACAAACTACATGCTTTACCGTCTGACGAAGAGATCCAACACAATGATGGCTGATATGCTCCGAATACACGTTGGCTTCACTCCCGAACGGGAACTATTACTAGGGAAAGAGGTCGATGAGGTCTTAGAAGAACTTCCTAGACAAAGCGATACTTGTAAGGTAAGGAACATTTATTTAAGTAGTTTTGAGGCGAACTAAGAAGAGTTATTTTTTTGCTTTGTGACAAGTATAGGGTTAGTATATAGGTTGTTATTATTGCCGGGATTATCAGAGCTATTGTTGTCAATCACGACATTATATAGGTACATTTCTAAGAGCCAGCGATGGTCTTTAACCGTCTTGTAAAGGTTAATCTGCATTACAGTGGGCGCTTTTTCAAGTGGACACATACGTATTACCAAACGGCGAAGTCCAGTTAAATCCCAGCGAAAAAGTAATGTCGAGTTATTTAGAAAAGATCACAGACTATTGGGACCAATATGTTCGCACATTCCACAACTACTTGAACGAGGAGACATTGCAAGTGTTTGTCCAGCCCACGATAATGGGAAAGCAAGTAGAATGGTCTGCTGGACAATCTCCAAACCTTTACTTCCTGATGAATCAAGACAAGAAAATGTTAGAAGACATAGCGTTTATACCGTATTCCATAAAAAACGGGTTCGATAGTGTGTGGATGTTCCTCGAGCGCATGAAGTGTTTCATGAACAACTTCAGAGAAGCTCACGAAATGGACATCAATATAATCAAGAATGAGAGAGATGTGATGGAATTCCGGAAGCTGTGTGAGAGATTCGTGAAGCAGATGGAAGAAATCGAAGATGTTGTTAGCTATCAACCGCTGGGAATGCTGTTCTTGTGTCTCTGTCCTTTCCAAGAGTTGTTCAGGCCTCAGCCGAAACGACTGTTTGATGTTGTTCTGACCACTACGCCGGAGTGAGTATTTTTATTTAACCCTTGACTAAAACCCGACGTTTATAACCGACCCGTTAAAAAATCATTAGGTTACCTCTTGTCAGTCTATGCTCCATGCGATGCGTTATTTTTTTGTATGTTTGCGACAACAAAAACAAACATACTCTGGTTCTAGGGCATGCCGGTTTCATCACGATGTTTTCCTTTACCGTTTTTGAACACGTGTATATGTGACCATACATTTTTTTTAAATCCACTTTTACACGACCGGTTTCGAACCCACGACCACGAACCACGACCCACGGCCAACACAGCTATTATTTTTACGATTCCCACCTATGTTATTATTTAATATTAACTTATTTTATGAGATCATTAGCTTAACTTATTTTGAAGGGACCCTGAGAATTGTTGCTGCTAGAAACTTTGGTTTGAACTGAAAATGTTCAGTTATGACACCATCCGACTGGAGTTCAGACTACAGCGATTAGGGTTGTACCGATACATAAACCATATATTTGTCGAGATCGGTAACATGGAGCTTAGTTTATCGACGGGTAGATAAATTCGATGAATTATACCGTATTTATCGAATTTTATCGAAATCCGTAGCATGGATCTTATTTTTGACATTTGTCATCGGTTAATTTTATCAATCTTAACGTTATTTTATTGGATTTTGGAAAGTGCACGCCAAGGTAAAAAATAGATAAAAATGTATTTAGGGCACGTTACTTTAATTAAATTCTAGAGAAGAGTGCGTGAGGGAAGCCAGAGGATTATCAGGCGGCATTTAACAGACCCCAGTGATCCTCTGGACCTAGAAGAAGATATTTTCATAAAACTTTTACAATTAATTTAATTATAAGTATTGTGGTTTATACTTGTTTTTCCTTTAATTTTTTGAATACGTATAGGTAGGTAAGTACCTACTTACATATCTCTATCTATCTTATGTACTTAGTAATATGAATACTTACCTATTGGTAGGTCCTCACACGGTTCAAATTCTTGATGTTGGAAGTTAACAAAAAATCATTGGCCATGAATCTGGCTTATCTGGGTCAAACAACTGTTATCAAATGTTGAAGAAGGTTATATGCAACAGTGCAGCGCCTGTTTCACACATATATCAAGTTTCCCAGTACCGCAGCAGAGAGGAAGGCAGTCTGCATTGGGTTTGAGGAAAAACATATTTTCCCGATTGTTTGTTGTCCATAGATGGCACTCATACATTAGCTATAGTTATCCCATACAACAACACTGAAGATCTTTTGAAAAAACTGAAAGGGAAATTACACTATCAACAAAATTTATGAATACTGCTTACATACCTACTTACCTATAACTTGGTATGTAGGTATAGGTTTTTGTCTGCATCCTACTAATATTATACTATATTATCCTACTATATAATTCGGGTACCACACTAGCCAAGCCATACGGGCAGATGCTAGTACATCATGTGTAAACTTTGAGAGCTCGCCGATTCTCGTTCTGAGTAGCCAAACTAGTGGTGATTATTATACATAATATTGCCGTATAAATAACTCGTTCGAAAATTTAATTAGTAATTGAATGAATAAACGTTTTAGTCTGTATGACCAGCTGATTTTCGATAAACTATGTATGTGTGGGTGTTATGCGTGTGAAATAGTAACAGTGTAAATGAAATATGTATTGCATTATGAAATGAAAACGGTCATAAATAATTTAAATATAAACATATTATACATAGAAAACACCCAGACCCTAGACAAATATTTGCAGATCATACAAACATTTGTTCCGCGGTGGTAATCGAACCCGCAAACATCTGCGTCCCAGGCCACTGCGCCAGGAGGTAGTTCGAAGAAGATAAAAACTTAGATGCAATTTCCAGTGACCTACCTCATGGTCTGAGGAATTCAAAGTAGACCACTTTGAATTCATCTATTTCTTCAAATATTGGGTTTTAATAAACGAAAATACTTTATGCTCGATAAATACGGAGAGACTGAATGCTTTCCAAAACATAAATGGTTAGAGATGTAACTTTGACGGCTTTGATGAGCAGATAGATGTGTTTGAATAGTATTTGTGAATTCTGAAATGATCGGTTGTTAGTTTCCGATTTACCAGGCACATATGTGTATGTGTGAGTGTTATGCGTATGAAAATACTGCCATTATAAAAAAAATTAAATTAAATTATATCGGTTATATTTACATATACCTACATGTTTCACGGCTAAACCACGGAGCCGTTTGTTATGAAACTTGATATGGACATAGTTTGAAGTCTGGAGACGATCATACGCTATGTTTATCAATATACCACGGCGAAGCCGCGGGCAGAAGCTCATAAATAAACAGTGTTTCAAGGTTTTTGGATTTTGTCAATTAGGGGGGCGAATGTTTGTATGGGAGTATCTGTTTTTGTAAAGGTAAAACTTGAAAATTATAATAGTTCATGGTTTTTGGATTTTCACACTTAGCTAGTCAACAGCTAGTCTATCTTCTCTAAATATATAAAACTGTTCCGTTACTGACTCATCGATCAACGCACAGCCTAAGCTATAAAGCTTAGAAGCATAAAACTTAAATTCCTGTAATAGTGTAGGGTGCACTAAGAAAGTAATTTGGATAAATATACCCCTAAAAGGACTGAAAACATTTGTATGAAAAATCGTATTCCTTGACCTTACAAAATGAATTTTTCCATAAATCTATCTATAAATAACTTGAAACCCGGAATGTACGGCTCATCTTAAGCTGGCGTAAACACTTTATCGTATAGGCTTAATGGATAAGGCATATTGTCAAAGTCAGACAATATGCCTCCGAAGGAGTCAGATATTGCCAAACGATCATTATACACAGTATGGATGCCCAAAATAACTTGAAACCTAGAATGTATAGGAACCTTCGAGTACATGGCTCATCTTAAGCTGGCATAATATTTGTAGTGCTCTTTGTAGTGTACGCTGAGTAGGTAGTCCTATTGTCAAAGTTAGTAACGCCACCCCGAACGTAAAACCTGAACGTTTTTTTCACGTAAAAATGACAAAATTTCAGTTCCATCATTTTTTAAGTTTTTAACCGACTTCAAAAAAAAGGAGGAAGTTCTCAATTCGACTGTATATTTTTTTATCATGTGTGTTTGTTACGCCAATTGTAAACCGATTTTAATGATTATTTTTTTAATTCTGGACAACTGTCTTCTGAGAAATACAACCTGGCAGTTTTCAAATCCAAAGTAAAAAGCTCCTTTGTTGATAAGAGTGCTTCACCGCAGTCTACAGCGTTGCTTAATGAGACAAACTGTGGTCAAATGCGATTAATTAGTCGACAGAGATGACAATCGCGAACGAAGTCGCGGGGGTACAGCTAGTATTCTTTAATAAAAATTATATAAGACTAGCTTTTGCCCACGGCTTCGCCCGCGTGGTAGCCGGATAAAAAGTAGCCTATGTGTTATTCTGATGTATTACTGTAAAGTTTCATCAAAATACGTTTAGTAGTTTTTGTGTGAAAGAGTAACAAACATCCATCCTCACACAACTTTCACGTATATAGTAGTAGGACTAATATAATTAAGAGAGGTGTTCAAGTTAGTTTGGAAACTCTTTAATGGGTGGTCCAATTTGCTTGAAACTCTGCATAAATATTATGCAGCAGGTACAAATGATAAAAGACAAATACATGTTTGTTTCAAACTACCTCTTGTTGGGGGTAGGATGGTGTGTTAAGTTTGTATGGGAAATGTTGTAAACACGTGGTGTGATTGGCTATAAACATATTTTCGATAACTTAAAATACAAAAAAAAAAATTAGGTGCATCAAAATCATTGTATGCCCTACGCAATGAATACGTAACAGGTTATTCAAAGCCCTAAGGGCCAAACATTACCTACCCTACGCAAGTATTTTGAGCTCAAACCAAACATTCTAAAAGAAATAATATATTTAAAATAAATTTTATAGTGCTGATGATTCTGAAAACGATTGCACCAATTTCAAACTAATTATAACTTAGACCCATTTCGCAAACACCAGCTTTTATACAAAAATAAACAGCTTCAAATTCAGAGTCAAAATCCCGAAGCTAAAATGAAACACAATGGCCTCAAACTTTTTAGTCGCGGGTTGAAAATAGTAAATTGATACTTGATATTGCACGATAATAATGAGGAAGGTATATAATTAAATTTGAGCTTTATAAACTGCATCTATGTGCCAGGTATAAAAGTAAAATTTAATTAGAATTTTAATTTGTGTGATGGCTAAATTATCATTATAATAAAGTTGGTTCGACTCTATAAAGTTGCTCCAATATGCGCTACATTATAAACTATTCGAAAACATTTTTTAATAGTGCGGCTACGGCGAATACTCACGTTGCGATTCCTGACTCACGCACATGTCAGACTATTTTACAGACTCAAATCAGTAATTTAAAAGGCGTTATGTGAACACTTGAGACGATGAACTACAACCATTCTCTGTATCTGATGCCACAAATAATCTTTTAGTAATCTCACTTATTTTGTTAATTGATATATATTTTAAGCATATTATTGTTGTGTACATAACGAATTATCTAAGGTAATAATTAAAAACTGCACTTGACACGCCACACCATCTTATTGCACGCCTCGCTCGGATGACTGGTAGAGGATTTTTTTGGATTACAATTTTTTTGATTACGTCAACCACTTATTGAGTACCAGAATTAGGGTAAAAGAGGACAAAACATAACGGAAAAGGAAAATAATATGTTACCTGGGCTCTGCTTGTTGGGATTTATTCAGCCGCTTTATTTTCTTGACTACTTAATCTGTAACCAGGCAGCAAAAATAATTGTTTTCTATTATACGACCTTTGACTTATAAATGTTTTCTCCTTATCCTTATGCTCGATAATATGGGGAAAGTTCGGTCCACTGCCTTCGAATAACGAGCATGTGATATTATTGTGATGAAAACGGATACCAACAACTAAATAGAATTGAATAAAAAAAATCTTACAAGCAGCGCCCAGGCAGCACAGACGTTCTTTTTCGTTATTTTGTGTCCTCTTTCACCTCATGTATGACTAGTCCTGCCACTCAAAAGGTAGAGTTGATGACTTTGATCTTTCGGCCTAACAGTTAAACCGTTTCCAGCATCGGCCGTGCTTGCATTGACGAGATTCTCGCAGGCGTGGACAACATTTCAGAAGACATAACCAAAGAACCTGAAAGCGCAGGGGAATTAGTCGCTTTCAACTATATGCTAGATGGATTAGAATCACGAGTGGCATTCTTAGAGGAGCGTCTGGAGTATCTAAGGGAGATGTACGATCTCATGGGTGAATTCAATATTCCCATACCACCTGACGATATGACTGAGTATTTAGGTATGTGAAAAATAATAGTAAATATAAAAATATATAAGTAAGAAGTCAAGTAATTTAGGTATAACGGGCCGCGTAGTACCTGAATAAAAAGGAAGTCCATTCAAATCGGTTCAGCTTTAGCGGTATAGGTTACTGAAGGTTTTAGCAACTAATACCCAAACATCAAACTTTCACATTCATAATATTAGCATGATTTTTAAAATTGTTTTTGAAAGATAACTAAAATCTACATAAGTATATTTCATGAAAGTTATAATGGATTTTAAAATTTAGATATCGATAGAGCGTTTTTACGTTTAGCTAAACCTGGATTAGAAATAACGGAGAGGTTGCGAGTTCCCTATTAGGATTCGAAGTACCTTGTAGAACTTGCTCCAAATTTCCATCGTTATCCACAAAAATGCCAACAAAGTTACATATCAATACAGCTGCTCGAAACTGTATTTACAAGACCAGTTAACATATTATTCTGAAAGTAGATTATACCACACTAGTTCGATTTCTTTTAAGTTATCAAAAAAAAATGTTAGTAAGATTTAAATAATGTCGACCAAATAGATAAAACTATACAATTAATGTAAAAATTAATTGAAACGGTTTTAAACTGTGTTCTATTTCTGCACATTTTAAGGGGTGCAACTATTTATTTATTAAATAATATCGTAATGGCTTAGCTTAATGTCCGAGAATCTCTTTGTCAATTTTCAAAACTGCTTACCTATGCGTAGTTCAAATGCGTTATTTTCGTAATATTTTGCCAATTGCAACAATTAGTTATTCAAAAATAGTTTTTTGTTTGTAAAAACATGAAAACATATGTATGAACTCTTAATTAATTACGGAGTGAACACACTTTTACGGGCCGAACAATAGGTACTTCCACTGGGTAGGTATACACCTACCCAGTATGATTATTTATACTAGTGTATTATATTCACCTTGTTTCTTACATGTTTCGAAAAACGTCCTATGATACACGGGAAATAAAAACAAAGTTATTTTAATATATAAGGTTATAACAAACTTGTGACTATGGAAAACCCTCGCCTTCAATCTGAGCTTATGAACGTAAACCGTTTTGTAATAACATATTACGACCCTTGTATCACAAAGCTTGTACACGGTATATATAGCTGGAGCAAGTGAAGGGTTGGTATGCATAGTAATGCGTCACTTCGTTACACGGTAGTTTACCATATAACGCATTGTAGGATGTACACTGCGGGTGGATGTACATCCCCCACCCGATGTACTGAAAACATCCCAAAGTTTGCGGAAAGTCGGTGGATGTTTGTAGCTCAATATCGTTCGCCATGGCATTGTTTGGGAGAGGCCTATATCCAGCAAGGAACTTCTACAGATTGTTGTTGTTGATGATGATGATGACGATGATATATCCTTGTCTTGTACGTTGTAGGTCTGAGCGTGGCTCTAGGCACGTTGCGGACGAACGTTGACGCCCGACTTGAGACGCGGAGCAAATTGGCTGGTCTCTTCGCGAGCCAGATCGGAAAGGATATAATGGAGCTGATGTTGGATGTCAATAAACTCAGGGATGAAGTTTCTGTAAGTTATTAGACATACAGTCGGGTGTATACCCCCTATCACAGCCCAGCTTTTCTCGCTTCTAATTCTTTATTTTACTATCCTACCAATCGCTCAGTGATATAAGTAGTATCTGTGTTTGTAATCTTTATTTTTAACAGCAACAATGGCTATACGACGAAAAGTCTGATATGGAAAAAGTCATGGAAACTCTCGATGACCTCTTGGAAAAACTGATGGTTTGTTTTGCAAGAGACAAGCAAATCAGGGAGTGGCAGAAGATATTCAAGGTATTTATTTATAACGCAGACAGGTGCCGAATCAGCACCTCGAAAAGTATCTGCACACATTTCTAACGCAAGGTCATAGGAAAGCTTATATGCGCTTACGACAACTATTACTGTTCACGTCTATATTATATAGACGTTATATTATATTTTTTACGTTTAATTATTTTTTTTCTAATTATGAAAATTTAACAAAAGAACTTTTTCTGAATAACAAATGGTTTTTATGTAAATCATTTCGAAATAAAATATCTCTAGACAATGTTGATGTGTATATAAAGAAATATATGAGTAATTTTTGACCCGGGCCAAAGTTGCTTATGAGTAACTTGTATTTTAGATACCACCAGCAAGATTGGAACAGCTCGATGAGGCAATCAATGATGTGAAACTGCGACAACTGCTATGGAAGTCTTCTAAGGAATGGAACGATATGTTTATATCATGGTTGGTATAATATTTCAACTCTTTTCATTCTACACCTAATTCGATGATAGCCGTACCATTGTATTCTCTCGCCTATAATTTGGCGCGTTTCTATTGGTCTAAAATTTTTGTAGCTATAACTACACTTTAGCTTGTCTGATTACGAATGGTTTGTCTTATAAAGATTATTTGTCATATTTTATTAACTAAACAGTTCTCTGTCTATTTCTGATATAGGTATGTCATTTCAAATCAAACAGTAGGTAACAAAACACTGTTTAGCTAAACAACTATTTAAATATCTTTGTAAGTACTTAGGGCCATACCCTAAATAAATAAATATCGGTATAGAACCGCTCGATATAGATAAATAAAGACGAAAGCGTTTGATGATATTATCCGCAACGCAAGGAGCTCGTATATGTATTTAGGGTAAGGGATTAGGTTGTGTATCTGTTACCATTTTACTTCAAAACGGCTTAGAGAATGTAATGCGCTTTTATATGCAATCGCTTTGTAAGATTTAAATATGGTTCTCAGGTAGGTTTTATCATAACAACTCACTAAGGATAAATAATACGTGATGGAATAAATGTAGGAGGTTTTCAATTTCTTTAAACATTAACTTGTTGCCTAAGGGGGTTTTGGGCCAAAAAAACATAATATTGTTAAGCCCACAACTTAAGCCAGTGTTATGAAGTTATGACCTCATTTCAGGTACGAAAATCCATTCAACACCCTGGACATAGACGACATACAAACGACAACTATCAACTACGGCAAGATATTTAACCAGCTCGACAAAGGATTACCGTCTAATAAAATAGTACCTAAGTGCAAGGAGACCATTGATATTATCAAGGAAAAGGTAATTTTTGCATCATCATTATGTTCAGCCTGTCTTAACTCAATGCTGGGAATATTCCTGTCTATAACTCGTCTCGATCCTGTGTGCCAGTCTGAACCACGTATTACCCGCGTTCTTGACAATGTTTTGTTAGTAGTAGGGCTCCATTTTTCAAGACCATTTTGTCTGCATAAAACTTTTTTTTACATTTTCTTCGAGTTTTTCTTTGATAATAAATAAAATAAATATTTGATAGCTATGTGTCTAAAGTTATTGGATCACTACCAAAATTGGAAGTTTATAAATTCAACATTATGAATTTAGCGAAGGTTATACGTTACATCTCTAGTGGAAGGGCACCCTAATGGCTGACCTAAAAGCAAAGACGGAGCGCAGTTTTATTATATTTCAATAGATGTTCAAAATGATCTCCTCCTTCACGAATTCAAAGCTGGGCTCTCTTGAATCCTCCACCCACTTACAAAATCGCATTCTCCTGACGTCGTCTTTGTCGTGCAGATTTTAGACAACACGTCTGATTACATATTATGATATATCATCCTCGACAATATTTCAGGATAGCATTCTCTGGTCATTGAAATTCATTCTCAAAAGAAATAACATATTTCACTTAATGAGAAATTAAAACCAAGTTATATAAAATTGAGCAAGCATGAAGAACATTTTGAGTAGGTAGGTAACTAATAGTTTAACAAGAATAACATATCGATTAGGAGCTTTGTGCTCATAATAGTATAAAGCGAGTACTTAAACAAAAGAGCGCGCAAGCGATAAGTTAGCCGATCGGCATCGGCAGTACATGACAACAGAGACGTATTGAAAGCTTTGTTTTAATATGAGTCTTTAATTTGGGTTTAAAGGGGTTAAAACTTTGGGTTGTCTTTATAATTTTTGGGAGGGTATTATACAATTTTGCATCTTCAAACCATAATTCGTATGAACCTTGGAAATGTGAATATTGTCTGCATTACGGAGTACCTACTCTCCTGCCCTTTTGTTTATTGATTAGATTTGATTTGTTTTAAAAGTAGTCTGTGTATGTGTTCGATCGTAATTGTTTTTTCTAATTAGAATGCAATATGTATTGTAGCAATATGTTTGGTGAAAGTTCATAATTTTTGTTTGTGTATACAATTGTTTAGTCAGCGTTAGGTAATCATAGTTGAAAAAAAGTTTTACAATTTTATTTTGTTTTATTTGTAAGTCTATTATTGTAGTTTTATTTACACTACCCCATACTTCGACAAGGTAATCTATGTGTGGTTTTACCAAAGTAAAATAGATAGTGTAGCGGACTCGAAGTGGAAGGCATCGCACGTAACCGTATAGTGAGCCTAATAGGGATGATAGTTTTGCTATTATTTTGCCCATGTGAGCCTTCCAGGTGAGACCCCTATCCGGTATTAGAAGTAATTTTTTTTCACTGGACTGTTTGATATTAATGTTGTCAATAGTGAGTAAAGTATGATCACTGATGTTTTTATTTTTGGCCTTGAAAATCATGTAGGTTTTAGACGCATTTATAGTTAAAATATTGTATTGAAACCATTCGTTTAGTATGCTCAGATCAGTTTGTCCTAGTGGCATTTTTTTGTTTAGTGAATGTTCAAAGTAAAAAATGCAGGAATCATCCGCATATAATGATATTTCACCACATAGCTGAAGTTCACTATGTTAATTATGTAAATAAATAAGAGAAATGGTCTGAATATCGAGACTTAGGGGACTCCACAAGTGATAGGTTGAGAGGAACTTTGATATTATTGACCAATCTTTACTATTTGGGTTATTTAGGAAACTTTCTAAAATTTTCAATGCTTTGCCAGTTATACCTTCGATAGTTTTTTGATAAGGAGAGAGTGGCTAACTGTATCAAATGCTTTCTTCAGGTCTATGAAGATCCCTATTCTTAATTTCTTAGCGTCTGTTTGCTTTTATTTTAGTTACTAAATCAATTGTCGTAGACAACGTATTCGATTTGGGGCGAAAGCCATATGTTTGTTCGATAAGAAGTTTATTTTTGTTAAGTGGTCGTTTAATCGATTGTGCATTCCTTCTCGTATATTTTCGATATGACTGGTAAGACTGAGATCGGACGGTAGTTACCTGGATCGGTTTTTGCTCCTGATTTATATATGGGTGTAACTTTAGCAGTTTTAAGTTCGTCAGGGAAAATTCATTTCTTGAAGCAGTAATTTATTGCAAAATTTAATATCATGGACCTTCTATTGAGTATAAAACATTAATCTCTGCGTGTGCAATCACTATAAAAGGTTTGCTTACTTTACACTTATGGCAGATTTTCAAACTGCAGTAACAACTGAAATTGTGCATCTTTTCATTTTAGCTGCAAATGCATTCCTATCGGGATAAATATTCTGGTGCCACTGGAGTTGTAGATAGGCAATAATTATTTTAAATTCACCTGTATAACGTTTATTTTTTTCAAAAGGATAAAATATTGCTATAAAAATTAAATTGTGACGTCTGTAGTCTACTTTAAAACAGGCAAAATTCAAGGTACCCAAATTTATTGAAATTAAAACATGAATGCTCGCATTTTAATCTGCTTACAATGTTACATGCGTATAGTATTTATATGAGCACTATATTTCGTATATTTTAGGCCTTCCCATTACAACTGCAATATTTCTAGGTCACGTTGAATTAGAACGCTTAAACGTCTCAATTATTTGTCGATATTTTCAATCTCCTGTTCAAGCCGGAGCAGGGCAGAAAATTGCTATTAACGCGAGTAAATTCTTCATTTCCCAGGGAAACTATTTAAGAACACGTTCTAAATCGAAAATCATGAAATAAAATATACTTTAGAGTAACTTTTTCGTGTAAGCGGGGCAGGTTTATTTTTTGGCAATTGCTTGTCTTGTATCATCGAAGTCCTCGTCTGCAGCTTGGCCTTCAAACTGGTACTCGACCTGCAATGGGATGTTTCGCGGCCTGTGCAATAATGTACTATAAACATTATTGCACGCAATAATGACCTGTGAAAAACTTATAATTATTTACTATGTTTTTTCAACACAGCTACCAGTGATGACTTACCTCCGCAATCCGTCACTGAAACCTCGCCACTGGGTGAGGATCGAAGAAATTCTCAAAACCCGTTTCACTCCTGACATGGTGGTGACACTGAAGATGTTGGAGGAACTGCAGGCTTTCCAGCATGCTGAGGAGCTGATGGAGGTGGCTGGCCAGGCCAGTTCAGAGGCTGGCCTTGAAGGGCTGCTCAAAAAGGTTGGTGGTGATGACAAATGGATCACCAGCCCCCTAACTAAACTGCAAAGCGGCTTTATGAGCTAGACGATGCTACGCATTTCAATGTCAAAAACTTCTAAACATGGAATGTTTATGTCATAAGTGTCAGTTTTTCAAGTTTTAGAAGTTTTGAACACTGTTAGGTAAGTCAATATGAGTCGTCAATTCACGCGAACTTGAATGTCGTCATGTCCCCGGTTCTTTCTTGGTCACTCTACTACTTAAAGCTTAGTTTTCCTTTCACGCCAACACAAATTATGTCAGGACAAAACTTGGCAGCAGTCATGTGACATCTCGAAAGCTAATTATATTTCCATACAATTCAACCTTTCCACAGGCGTTAACACCAACAGAAAGTGGTTTTTGTCACAGGGGTCAATGGTGTGAAAACCAGTGTGGTGAAAGAATTCAGTGCACTTTGTAGAGGCTTATTTTATTAAAGTGTCACATCTTGGAATTTTGTTTCCCCACGATCTTTTCTTTCACCGTTTGAGAGAACCGTTTGCGTACATAACCTTTTTGCGTTGAAAAATCTATTGATGCACGAACGTTTTCGAACCGTCTTCTAATCGAAAGTCGGGAACTCTAGCCACTACTACACCACTCGAGTTAGATATGATAATGATGATAAGTGATAAAATGTGTAGGTGGAAGAAATCTGGGCAGCCCTTGAGTTCCCAGTTCTGCTGCACAAAGACGCCAAGGATGTGTTCGTGCTGGGTGGGCTGGATGAGATCCAAGCGGCCTTGGACGAGAGCAATATTCATATCAGCACCATTCTCAGCTCCAGGAACTGCGGCCCTATCAAGAGTAGAGTAGAAGAATGGGCGAAGAATCTGGACTTGTTCGCTAAAACTCTTGTAAGAATTTAGCCTTATATCTTTATACTGGTAGTTTTGTCTTCTATTCAATAATTAACATAAAATGGTTAATCAATCCAAAGCCTAAGTCCCAGAGACAGGGAGAGTATGTTATATTATTAGTTACTAGCTTCCCGCTTTCGTGGATTACGTTTTCTTAATAATTCAAGCTCTGTGGCTTTTTTCCACAGAGCTTTTTTTTGTGGCGTTTTCTTAATAATTCAAGTGGTTAAAATCCTAAAATACATAATGTTTCTTCGCCGCCACGCGTGTATATTTTCCCAGAAAATCTTAATACGTGTTCCATAGTTTTTTGCGAAGAATAATTAACTAAGGCTTAGTTTAATTACATTATTTCTCCAAAAACATCATATTTAACCAAACTTTAGGGTTTTTATGAAAATTCTTGCAACGTGTTTTTTACACTAATAATAATAATTTATAAGGCCAAAAATGACAAAAAATCGACTTCATATAACGGGAAATTTATTAAAAGTCCAATATGCAATCTTTTTACCCTTAGGAGTGAGTTTTATTTTTCATAAAATGTATACGAGCTCACACTTGGAAAAAAAATATAGCGTAACATTCACACACAAAAAAACAGACGATTTGAGATGCTGGTCATTTTTTTGAAGTCGGTTATAAAGTGGTTAAATTTGTACAAAACAAAACATAATTATATACATATGTATATCATTATTCATATTAAAAATTATTTTGCCAAAATTTTGAGTGAATCGAACAAGGGTTCAAAATTTTCCAAACAAATCCTTTCTTAATACACCCTAACAAAACAATGGTCATTATTATATATTTATTATTTCTCATTGTGATATTTTTTTTTTCAATTTGTCAATTTCAATTTGTTTATTCCAAAGAAGTTTACAGACTGATTTTAGTAGTAACCTAGATATCGTAATTAAAACTTAACCAACGTCACATATATTATAATACTAGTTACTACATATATACGTACTAGTACTTAGCTATATTTACTCTTACCTCGATAACACGTATCAGGTGATTATTTCGCACAATAAGTAGGTACGAGCCATTTGATAGCAGGGAATCTTTGTGTTCTGAAGGTCATGTCCAATTACATAGAGTTTGCGCCTTCTGAACTGTGACCCAACTGTTTGTATTGCACGTCATTCTGAGAAAGCACTCTCATACTCCCTATTTCCTGGAGAGATAAACAGACGCTACACATTATAGAGTATGCACAATCGTGTTGGCTAATATTAGAGGCACGACACTATCATGTTTTTGATTCTGGGCTTTATAAAAAGGCTAACCGACTGTTGGAAATTTATCACTAGTTTACGAGTAGGTGCAAAGTAGCTGTTATAAAATGGTTGAAGAAAATAACGTATAGTCACACTGCTTATCATAAAATAACTTGAACTCACAAACACACTAAACATATATAGTAATTAAGTTTGTATTGTTCTCATATAAGTGACATCTGTTTGTCTTTTTGAGAATAAAGTTATTTAAACCTAATATACACTCTAACATATACAATCGTGGTCAACTAATTAGGGAAACTGAATTTATTTTTTTCTTTTCCATCGAATATAACCAGCAAAACTTTTACTAACTGACCGATGAAAATAATTTTGCATAAATAAATATAATAATAAATATATATAATATATAATATATAATATATAATTATAAAAATATAAATTTTTTAATTACTTTACAAATACATTTTTGAATCACGCTTTTGCTGAAAAACTCAAATTAAGTAATAAAATCTAATTTAGTATTGCGATGAGTTCGTGGAAACGTTTAGATGAAAACCAATGAGTATCAACAGAGTCAAATACCTGGAAACATTTGTGGATAAACAAATTGGAAAATGTGGATTTGATTTCGAATTAACTATAGTCAAACCAAAACAGGATTTATAGAATATTGTATTGGAAGATGTAAAATACCGAGTGTATTCAAAGATTTGATATTAATTCAAGATTTTAAATTATAGTTTTTAGAATGCGAAGACATTAATTAGTATTCATATTTCGGCGATGGCACTGTTATGAGCGCCCCAAATCTGTATTTTGGAAAGTCCGGTGACGACCTCGGTGGCGGTGGTTAAGAAGCCGACTGCGACGCAAGAGATGCGGGTTTGATTACCGTTAAGGGCCAAATGTTCGCATGCTCTCTTAGTTCCTGATACTGATACAGGTTATCTTGGTGTGGGGTCAGGACCATGTATGTGACTGTTGCGTGTTATATTATTTTGGATTCACACAAATATATAACTAACAATTTTCCCATAGTTTATGGATTACTTCCAAATAAGAAGCTATAGAGGTATAATCGTGTCTTCAGCCATATTAAAAATAAACTAGGGATTAATATAACTGAGTATTAAGCTAAACTTAAGCCACTATAAATGCATTTAAATCAGGATTTTATTTAGATTTTTTAAGACAGTAAATAATTATGTAATAAATCATAGATTGCAGGCAATAAATGAGAGACGAGGGATAAGAAGATTGCCGTTATTACCTTCAAAGTACATGTTACTGCTGGAAATCAGTATTACAAATGTAACTAGTCAGAGAAAGCACCAACACATTTACAACATACTTTGAAAACGAATGGCTGCGTAAACAGCTGTGGGCAGAAGCTCATCATCATCATTGGCCTTTGACATCTATTACAGATGATTTAGGTGACATCAGTCAGGTTAAACTACAAAAAAGGAGTTCAAATGGCAGAAGCTAGTACTAAAAATAACTTACTTAAAATGGTTGCTTACAGGAAGAATGGTATGCCTGCCAGCAGACGTGGATATATCTGGAAGTTATCTTTTCGGCTCCTGACATCCAAAGACAGTTACCCAACGAGACCAGGCTCTTCACCATCGTCGATAAATCATGGAAGGACATCATGAGAAAATTGGCTAAGGTATGATCAAACGAGAGCCGTGTTGACCCAGTGAACTGTACCACGAATACCGATCTAGAGGTGGTTCGAACCCGGACGAGAACCAATAGATTTTGCCATTAAAAAAAAATGCTGGACATTTTAACACATCATCTAGCCCCAAACTAAGCAGAGCTTGTATTATGTGAACTAAATGACTTATATACCCAGACCCGATATAAGTAATGTATGTGCGCATTAAAAGGTGCTCAAAACGTTAAGGATAACATCTTGAGGAGACCGGCATTCCCTAAAGTGTTCCAATAAAGCGGCGATGCACTTGCAACCTATCACGTGGAATGCTAACTACTAAACGTGGGCATGTGCCAAATATAATGTTTGGACGTGCCTGTGACTACCCTTCATTTGGTTTACTAAAATATCTTCATACTGAGTATAGATCTGGGGGAGTCCATTAGTTTGGTTTAACTTTTTCTATGATTTGTGAGTTTGAATATTTCCCAATGTTTCGACACCGTTGCATGTACTGTGATCATGTTGGGCAAAGAGTTCAGTTCTTTCCGTGATCATGGCACATTCAACTATTCAAAAACGTCCGCCGAGAAAGTTGGTGCAAAAATTAATTGCATTAGCTGTTCGAGCGTTTTACGATTGTAGAATCCCTTAGGTACCCTTGGCTATGCCGGCTGCCACTCAGCCCAAGTTGTACGAAGAGTTCGTAAGGAATAACGAAATGCTGGATCAGATCATGAAATGTCTCGAGGCATATTTGGAAACAAAGCGCGTGGCCTTCCCGAGATTCTTCTTTTTGTCTAACGATGAACTACTCGAAATTCTAGCCCAGGTAACCTTTTAAAATGTATACTATTTATTAAACCTATCAATCTAGGAACCTCGACCTCGAAGCATGGTTCGACACATAACGATTGCAAAAAAAACCGCATTACTATCGGAATTACAAAAAATAATAGATTTACTACGAAGTTATAAACTTAAAAATAAAAACACCTGGTATATTCAAATCTGGAAGTAACAATCAATAAAAGTTTTCAATTTACATTTAATAATCTTAAACTGGATTTTTTGAAATGCAATCCAATTAGCGCGTTTTAACAAAACAAAGATTTTAGTGTTATTTCTGTTTTTATACGACACGAAAAGAGCCCGTATATTCGTTTGCCATAAGAGGTTATTTTATTGTCCTCTATCTCATTAGTCCTCCCCTAATGAGCGAAGTTATGACCTACCTTCATCCTCCGACTTCGCACAACAGTCTTACGAGGTCACAATATCATTATGTAAATCATTGAACCCGTGTAATGTTATAACTTTGTTATAACATTACACGCCTCCTCATCCTGTTCTGGGTATCTGGGTGCAGAGCTGAGAACAGATTTAAAAATTAACAGAAAACAACAGAATCGCTTGTAAAAGAAGAGGCACGATCACATTGGTTTATTTTACATAATTATCGGCGTTTCGCTTAGATAGATGAAACATTTTTCTGATATTCAGACATGAATAAAATAATAATTGTAAAACCGTTTCGGCCTAGTGGGCGGTCGCTGACTTCCAATCCGCAGCTCATGCGTTCGCACCCGGTCGTGCACCCATGAATTATTCGAAAAGTATGTGTGCGCATTAACAGGTTTCAAAACGGTGCAGGGAAACATCGTGAGGAAGACGACATGCCAACACTTTGAAGGAAAGTGGGTTGAAAGCTGTTGGAATGCTAACTACTATGCAAAGCTTGGGCAAGTACCAAATAAAATGTTTGGATGTGCCTCTGACTGCCTCCTACTAAGTAACGTACTGTACGTTGTACGCGTCTACGTCCTGAGTAATACATAGATCTGAAAGATGCCCATTTTGGTGAATAACGGGCGTTGGTGTAATTATTTATTTTGTTTTTGTACGAGTACTAACAAAAACTAAAATTATTCAAATATTAGACTCGAAATCCGCACGCGGTCCAGCCTCACCTTCGCAAATGCTTCGACGCGATCGCGAAATTAGAGTTCGGTGTGAAACTACCCGAAAGTGAAATGGAAATAACTGAGGATGGCACTTTGGTGGAGAGAGAAATGTCCTTCCAAACTAGGGACATGCTGCAAGCAAAACTCGCCAAAGGTGCCAAACCAGAGGATCTCACCACCGATATTATCGCGATGCTCTCGCCCGAAGGAGAAAGGGTTAACTTAGGCAAGGTACGTGTTTCAGGTACACTTTTTCTGATTTTTTAACTTAGATCTTTTTGTAAACAAAGGGGAATAAACTTCGTTTTTTTGCTTTTATATTCCCTTGTTTCCGAAAAAATCTAATTATAGATAGGTTATTCGATACCTATACAGAGCTTCCCAGAACATGTATACTAACAATACCAGTTACACTGGAAGGGCGTGATTCTGCCCATGAAAGTCAAAAAGGATTCCTGAAAAAATATTATTATTAATATTATTTTCTGGTAAATTGTTTGTACTCTTTACTAAACTGTATTTGGCATTGTGTCAACCCTGTTGCTAGTATATGATAAACAAGATGTTTGACATCGGGTATCTTAGCTGAGACAGATGATTTATTAGATTTTAATCGAAAACAGACTATTTTTACTACCACTTTCTTCAATGAAAATAGTCGAATTTCGAAAAGTCGTTGAACAAAAAAACATTTACTACTTGTAGAATAATCCCTTCGGGATATCATACGAGAATATAATCAACATTCCAATGATATAACGCATAAACTGAAAATAGTTTGATCAGAATCGAGAGTAGAATCGTTGTAGCTAATTTAATTTTTTTTTTTTAAGTTGCTCGCCTTTGTTCATGACATCACGATGCAGGCCCTGTCAGAAAATCAGCGCTGCACCTTTCCTAGGTTTGGTGCAGCATTATGCTGAGACAGGGACCTTTTGACCCCACACAACACATCTAAAAAGATGTGTTCATATCATTTTAATTTTTATATTTATTTTATTTTTTTCTTTTAATGTAGCTATTTTGTCACCTGTTGTGTTGTGTTGTGGTTAATAAATGTTTTTTTCTTTCTTTCTTTCTTTTCTAATTTTTGGGTAGATTTTATCAAATTAATTTAATTTTTTTTAAGTTCTTTGTGGCGCGACATGCACTTCATTGATAAATGACTTGATTCGAAGAGTTATAAAGCGATCAGAACTTTTCACTACGACATAAATACAATAATTAACTTCTACAATAATTTAATAAAATAAATAAGTTATTGATATATAAATTTATTATAATAAAGATCATTTGGAGTGTCTGAAGTGTTGCGTTCTTTAAGGCATATACAACTAGCCTCTGCTTACGACTTCGCCCAAGTGGTACCCAATTAAAAAGTGTTTTTTTTCCAGCAGAACCTATTTCAAATAACATTCAAATTGGTTCAGCCGTTACAAGGATATTTGAGTGTTTCTCGCAAATTGCAAGAATTAAACATCCAAACTTACTTTACCTAGTTCTTTCTTGACCTTTAATAATAAAAGTGAGAATTGTAGGGGCTCAAGGCTCGCGGCAACGTTGAAGACTGGCTCGGTAAGGTGGAAGAAGCTATGTTCGCATCTGTTAAGCGATGCATGAAATACGCACTCAAAGACTTCATGGCGCGACCAAGAGTCGAGTGGGTGGAACTACACCCTAACCAAGTAAGAATTAACTGGATTTCTAGCTCTATTGTTAAATGGTCTAGCTTTGCAAAATAAAGATTTTATGAATAAAGGCCCAGTCAAACTGACGCGGTGGCGGTGGCGGAGGCTGTTAATACATTCGAACTTTAACAATAACTTGACAACTAGTATTATCCTTTGATCACCACCGCCACCGCGCATGTTTGACCGGGCCTTTAGATTAGACCCTTTATTGTAAACCAAGTAAGTTTTTAGGTAGAGGATTCCTGAGACATATTTTTATCAAAATTATATGTTAAGTTAGCTGCGAGTGTGTAACCAAAAAATAACACATTTTACCTCACAAAATAACGTTACCCAATTAACTAGTAATATGCAACATTTAAATAAAAATTAGCTCCTGATACGTACTGCAATAATAAAAAAACAATAACTGAGTTTTTTCCAGCTAATAAATCTATTATTTCGGTATCAAAGGAGAAATAAAATAATAAATAAAGAAAATTCTCTGACGGAAATGTTACAAGAATAAAAAGCAAGAAGCAAAATAAAATATACACAATAAATGGGAGTAACTCTTCGCAGTCATGATATTTCTAGAAGCTTAAGTTTATTTCGTCTTTCATTTATATTTGTCGTATATTTGTTGGCTTAGAGCTGGTGGCAAGGTACGACTCTCAAAGAAAGCAAGAACTATTGTTTGTTTGCACCAGTGCCCTAACAATTTCTATGAACAAATGAATGAAAATTCTTTATTTTATAAGAAAATAAATAAGAAAATACACACAACTTAACAAAACTACAAAACTCAGAGTGCAATGGACGGGCGATTTACGTGAGGGCAAACATTTCGTTTCCACGCCTGTTTCCCGGAGGGGTAGGCAAAGATCACGGATTTCTAATTGCTACGATCCTGACATACCTCTTCTGCTTCATTCATTCTTATCACATTATTCATGCATGCTGGCCTGTTTAGGGCACTCTTGGCCTGATCTTTCTTCAGAACGGTCCCCTCTTAATATTATTAAAAAATTAACATTATCCGGCCGACTGTTACGTTTTTAAAATATTCAACTCCTTCGTATTGCAAAACAATCGTTTAAGGTAGGAAGGGTACTTTCCTTGAGAGCGCTATTATGCTTGAGACGACATTTATTGTATAAAACTTTGTGTTATTTTAAACTTGCAAGACTTTTTGAACTCAGTTTTTGTTGTTGACACACTCACCGGTGACAATGTTATTCTATTGTGAAAGCGCCGCCTATTCTGATGATGGTGACGAAAATGCTCGATAATAAGCAGTCTACTTAGTAGATGACTTAACTGTTATTGGGCTCATTTATATCCTTTGGCGAACGCTTTCCTTAAGCCTTAATTGTCCCTTGATCGGACAACAGATGTTACTACCTGTGACTGTCTAGCCTCTCTTGTTTTATCAATTGGACAACAGAGACTCGCCAGTCTTTGTTGTTTGAGTAGGAAATTCTCTAGATTAATTATTACTTATTTAATAAAATGTTTCGTTTAATTTTTCAACCGACTTCATAAACGGAGTAGGTTCTCAATTAGTCAGATTTGTGTATATGATATGCGATATCAATTGTGAACCAACTTTAATGATTGTTTTTTAATGGGTTCGTTATACTTCAAGAGTCCCTCAAGGGTAACATAAATTTTACGACAAAATACCAACCCTGAAAAATGGGTGATGAAATTTCATATTGGACTTAATTTTAACTTCCCGTTATTTGAAGTCGGTTTTCCTATTTCCTTAAAAACTGTTTTGCAACGTTATACCTTTTTTTAGGTTGTGCTTACTGTGTCACAAATAATGTGGGCTAAAGGCGTCCACGAACTTTTCGATTTAGAGATACCGCTACGCATAGACACAAGCTTGTTAGAATACGAGAAGAAATGCATAGTTGACCTTAATGACTTGGCTGCTTTGACGAGGAAGGATTTGACTTCACTGTTCCGAAAAGTGCTATGCGCTCTTATCACGATTGATGTCCACGCGAGGGATACTATTCAACATATGGTGGAGAAACATGTCCAGCGCGCGTTCGTATTTGCTCATTTTGTTCATAAGCTTCCAATAAATCTTCACATAATTTCACATAATAAATTAACATTACAATATTTCTTTGTAGCATCGAAAAAGCATGTCAAAGAATACCTCTTTAATTAACTTGTCTTGTATGATGATTGTTAGTTTATTTACCCGCGATAAAAGGAGCCCGTATATGCGTTTGCCATATGAGGTTGTTTGGTTGTTTGTTTGTCTGTTACCATTTATATCCGAAACGGTTTATTGGTTTGTAATACGGTTTTTTGCAATCGATCTGTATGTCTTCAAGGATAGTTCTTAGATGGTTCGTCACAAATCACTAGGGCGTATATACATATTTTATGCAATAATATTTTATGTGGGGGAAAACACGGGGATTGACAAATTTTGTGGAAAGTAACTTGTTACATATGTTAGACATTACACTTATATGTGTATGACATAGTATGTATGTGTTTTGTTTAAATCTCGCGAAAACAAAATATTGACAGGCCTGTATCTAGAGTAAACCGTGCTTTACTTTTACATTGGTTGACTTCCGAGAAGTACTTAAAGCGGACAAAAGTGACTGGACTGAGTTGGGTGCACTCAGATCAAGTCTATTTTCTGATTTCCTTCTTAAGATGAAATGCTGCAGCGGACAAAAAGTACACAATAATGTAATCGCGTCTTGGCCGAGTTTCACTCGAGTTCATTTTCTATATTTTGTTTCGCACCTACTTGGTTTCTTGTACGTCATTCAATTGTAAAACTCTTACGAGTTGTTTTTGTTACAGAACCGACTTTGAATGGTTGAAAATGATTCGCTACTACTGGGAGGACGACATAGATAATTGTGTGGCCAGGATGTCAAGTGCCCTGTACATTTATGGTCATGAATATTTGGGGGCGGGAGGTGCTTTGCTTTAAACCTATTATTATTAGTAATTCTAAATGGAGGTATGTCTCTTTAATATCTATTTAGCACGCCGAAAGCAAGTGCAGCAGCGTGTACGAGATCACGAAAAACTGTAATTCAAAACGCAACCAACCACGTACAAGTACTGACATGTCTCTACGTTTTGATTTTTTTGATTAGTCATCATGAACGAGCTGATGGTCCCATAAAAACATTAGGTCAGCATAAAAATTGGCAAAACTTACCTAAAATAAGCAATACTTATAAATAATCTTACTGATTCTTCTAGGCTTGGTCGCGCGCGAGCAATCGGCGTAAATTAAAATAAAAATTTTAAATTAACGTAGTTTTTAAGTTGACGTTTCTTTATTATTATGATCCTTGTGATTTCAATGAAACCTATTGACTTTGAATAAATTGGTGGAAAGTGGGGAATACGAATTCCCGAATTTATTGGATGTTAGTATAATGGTGTCAGGTACTTCCGTCCAGAGTCAAAGGGCCAATTTTCATAAAGCAATATTTGTAATAGGTCATAAACCCGCGTGCCCTCTCGTACTGCAAGCACGTCTCATAGAAATGTTATTGATAGGTGTGCTGGTAATCACGCCGCTGACGGATCGCTGCTACCTCTGCCTCATGGGGGCCCTACAGTTGGATCTAGGGGGCGCGCCGGCCGGGCCCGCCGGTACCGGCAAGACAGAGACCACTAAGGACTTGGCCAAGTCCCTCGCTATACAATGTGTAGTGTTCAACTGTTCAGAAGGTATATTCAATTGTTCATTCATTCATTTCTTGTCAATGACTCAATAACAATTTTGTTAGCTCGTGCCCTGTGGAAAATTTTAATTTACTCTAAAATATCCAAGATTTATTTTTATTTTCTCTATACAAGAGCTTAGTAACTAATTCTTAGTATTTGTCACTCACACTACTACGCGTATAAACATGTTGAATAAGCGTTGAGTTTTAGTGAAACTGCCAATAGATACAATTGAATAGAAACCTATCCTATGCACTAAGTGACAAGCGGGCTAGTCCCACTATCATTTACTTAGCACCGTTCGCATGTTGATAGTGTGAACAGCCACGTCGGTAAGTGACAAATGGAAAAGGCAAGTAAGCAAAAGTAAGCTTTTTACTTTTTAGTCGGTAAAAAGTACCGTCATATAGGACGGTAGCGTAGACTTTATATAATTTCGAAAGGAGGTAATGTCACTTATATCTTCCTGCTGTTATCAACGTATTAACAATTACTTCTCACTTGCCGCCAAGCAGGTTAGTATTTAGCGATTAGTACTTAATGACAAAGTACCTACTAAGCTCGTGTATACTAGAAATTATCACGTCTGCAGATTTTTACTTGATACAACTACAAGTGGCAAACAAGCATACGGCCCACTTGTAAAGCGGTTACCGTAACCTATGGGCGCTTGCATCACCAGAGGTATCACTCGAGCGTTAGCAACCCTGAGTCATAATGGGTGAAAAGTCTCATGTGCAACTCTATTCTTAAAACCGGACACAGAAATAACCAAGCAGCAAGTAGATAACCATCGGTATATAATAGCACTTAACTTATTGTTTCTTATCTAGGTCTGGATTATAAAATGATGGGCAGGTTCTTCTCCGGTCTGGCTACCTCGGGTGCATGGTGTTGCTTCGACGAGTTCAACCGAATCGACATAGAAGTACTATCTGTCATTGCTCAGCAGCTCATCACTATCAGGAATGCAAAAGTGGCTAAACAGGCGAGGTGGGTCTCTCAAAACTATCTAGCCGAGGCGTGGCATTCTTTGTATGTCCAGCAAAAGTTCTTGAGGATGATGATAATAGTCCAATTATAACTTTAGAACACATAATGGAAATGCTCTCGAACGTATTTCAAAACAACAATCATTTCGCCCATTGTGAATTCCTTTTGTTTTTTGTTCTTTGATTATGTTTCCAATAAAAATATATTTTTGGCCTAGTGCGCGATACCCCGACTTCTGATTTGGAGGTCGTGGGTTCGAACCCGGTCGTGCACCAATGGATTTTTCCACTCGAAAAATGTATGTGCGCATTATCACGTGCTCAAAACGGTGAAGGAAAATATCGTGAGGAAACCGGCATGCCCTAGAACCAAAAAATCGTTTAAAGACAAAATAAATATGGCTTACTATATCTACAAAAACAAACATGGTAAATGTTGGTTTGGTAAATTCTATTTAAAAGAGAACGCAAGAAGTTATTACACCAAGGGTTTCTCAAAACAAGCCTTTCTCTTTCAGGTTTATGTTTGAAGGTAGGGAAATAAAGCTGGTTCGCACTTGCGCCGCCTTCATCACCATGAATCCGGGATACGCCGGAAGGACTGAACTGCCGGACAACTTAAAGGCTCTGTTCCGACCTATTTCTATGATGGTGCCAGATTATGGTAAGCTTTTATTTCACATTAGCTTGTTTACAGCTTAGCTAAGCTTAAATGATATTCAGCGCAGATAATGGACAACCTATATAATATTCTAGGTCGAGAATATCAGATTAAGTTTACCTATATAATAATTATGTTCCAAATATTATTCCAATCGGATACACTGTAACATAATCCAATCGGATAAGCTCTAATGTAAACACACATTCGCATTTATAAATAAGTTTACTTGGAATGTGATATTGTGAGAACTATTGTTCTCAAGGTATAAATAGTCCATTTTATACTGTTGCCTATTAGACTAAAGGGCCCAGTCTATTGATACAAAATATAAGAATTGCGTCAATATACCGAGGGCGGGAAGGGCTGTCATCCCCGCTGTTATCCTAGTAAGCGTTTTAACTAATTTTGCAAAACTTGAAACGAACCGTAGTTTGCCCTAATTTACTAAGTATATTTTCCATATAATATATAAATTATTGTATTCAAATAAGTATGACAAGTGAACATGACTCGTGTTTTGAGTGTTCTCTATGAGTCGAATTTTGATTAATTTCTACGGATAATTATTTGTTGAGATTGCAGAGTCAGACGAAAAAAGACACGACGTCTTTTACATTCTGCTGTTAGCAGTTAGCCAGATGCCGCAATTAATAAAATCAAATAAAACAAAGTGTTTAATTTCTTAAATTATATAGAATGCCACAATACTAGCAGGCTGGTTTAGTCTGCAAATTCTTTTGTGTAGAATTAATGTACACGGTAATTTTTGAAAACCAAAATAATGTGTTTCTTTATTTCTCTTGAAGGGGAGGTATTTATATGATTTTTTAATAAGAAACATAGATAGATAGAAAAAAAATTGCACATAATGGTATTATAAATGTGAAGTTAATGCTAAAAGCATTCTCTTCCAGATAACCTTTGTGTATTGTGGAAAAGAAGTGTCGGTAGTGCACAGAATGGGTACATTAAACATAAGTTATGTTTAACGCAAATACTTAAATACACGTGGATAGTTAATAGTAATTATTTATTACATAGGAAATATTGAATAAAAAATAATAAAATCTATAATAATTATAATAAAACTTTAACAGATCAAATTCTGTAAATTAAAGATATTTTCACATATTTTTTTGGAGGATTGCATAAGCAATGTATTTTTAATTTATAGCTTTAATTGCGGAGGTCATCTTGTACTCCGAAGGCTTTGAATCTTCAAAGGGTTTAGCGAAGAAGATGGTACAAATGTACAAACTATCCAGCGAGCAGCTTTCGAAGCAGGACCATTATGACTTCGGGATGAGGGCGGTTAAGAGTGTCTTGGTAATGTATCTCAAGATACTTATTGCATTTATGAAACACTAGCAATCTAACTCGACACACGCAGATAGTTACAAAACGTAGAGATTGTCATATGTAAAAAATGAGTCTGTCGCGACGTAGCCAAAACTTATAATCCGCTTTACTTATTGGCTAGCCGTTTTACAAAACAAAACAGCTCTGCTTTTTATACAGCATTATGACTTCCAGTCGATTTGATGATATAGTTAGCGAAACGAATAAACATATCTGAGTCTATTAAAAAATACGGAATTATATATAATTGTTTATCCAACGATAACTGCCAAACTGCTGTTTATTAACTTTTTTTTATTATAACTTTGCAGGTAGGTACCAATTTTTTAAATTTATAATGAAAGCTTGACCGCCAGGACGATTTGTCCTACGCTTAATTACCTTTTCACAACACTAAGTAGCCGTCCAAAGCAAAACCATCAGCAGAGACTTAAACATAGCTTAGTGCAAGTCTCTATAAATAAAACTGTCACTTGGAATATACTCAGGAGCTGTAAAAGTTTCGCACAGACCGGCAAAAACTTTGTGTTGTCAAGCTGGCTACGGGATCAGCTACGCAGCTACGCGTCGTAGCAAAACCCAGTAGAACCGCCAAAGCATGTGTCCTGAATTATTACATCGGTTTATAGGTAATGGCCGGCGCTTTGAAGCGTGCGAGTCCCGACCAGCCGGAAGAAATGACTCTTCTCTGTGCACTGAACGACAGTAACTTGCCCAAGTTCTTAGCAGCAGATGCAATTCTCTTTGCGGGAATATTGTCTGATCTGTTTCCTGGAGTCAGTTTGCCGTTTAGAGACTATGGGATAATGGAAGAAATCATACGTAAGCATGTTGTTTTGTCAATTCATAGGATACTTCGTTTAGATACTATCAGCTCGTTTCAGTGAATTCAATTTATGTGTAATAATAAATAATAATTACGTAATTCAAGGCATTTCTATTAATGATGCATTTTGTCGCTTTTACAATTATTTACAAGAATTACTACTAACTTGTCGACTATTCATATTTCATCAAAGTGTCGTGTCGGGTGAAAACCTGACTTTAGAAACTTACCGTTTTAGGGTTCCGTAGTCAAAGGAACCCTTATAGTTGTCCTACTGTCTGTTTGTCTGTGTATCCGCGGCTTAGCTCAGAGACTATTAGTACTAGAAAGCTATAATTTGGCATGGGTATACATATTAATCACGCCGACAAAGTGGTAATATTAAAACCTTTTAATATATATATATACATTATCTTCTATCCTATGGTGATGGGTGTCGTTGGATAGATCGTTCAAAAATATTGCAGGTGTGTGATAACCATTTTTCGATTTAGGGATTTGTTTGAAATATTAAGCTATGTAATAATAATAATCATATTTTTGTAAGAGTCAAGTGTCGTCGTCGTCTGCTCAGGCCGAGGTTTGGCACTTTCAATTAATTTATGGTATCAGTTGGTAACATAGTCATAGAGCACTGTCGACACGCACATAGTGTCGACAGTGCTCCAAACTATTTTCGTATGCATTTTAGAGACACATTTAAATTTAATGCTCTATAGTTTTCACTTTAGAACTTTGAAAAGCTTTTTTTCGTAAACAGGAATAATTCTGCGTGAGAAGAGAATGCAAATTGAGATTTGTCAGATTAGAAAAGTGATTCAGTTGCACGAAACTATGATCGTGCGATGGGGAGTTATGCTTGTCGGTCCGACGGGAGGAGGGAAAACGGTGGTTTTGCATGTGAGTTTATTTCTTTTAATTTAAGGTTATATACGTAGGCTGAGCATTTATCAAAAAGTTTATTATTGATAAATCCTAAAACACGAATTGTGTTTGCTTTAAATAGTTCCATTACGTCACAATGTTTAGGTAAACAAGTATTTTATGTTATTTTGAAATAGAATTCGTCCAAATCAAGTTATGAATTTGGATCATACAATCCTTTCACACATCACTAAATTATTGAACAAGAAGTAGGAAATCATGCGATCGGAAATTTGCAGAAGTGGGGTAAGGCACTCAAAAAATCGCCTCTCTTCTGTCATAGTTTGCCAATATTTATGTAAAATATTTAAATTAAAGTGATATATGTCAGTAATCAGTTATAGTATTGTTTTTAGTTTAAAACTTTTGAAAAATGCCCATCTTCAAATGTATTCTTCAGATCGTATCTCATGGGTATGGTATGTGATTATATACATCATGGCAGGAATGTGAAATGATAGTAGACTATGGTATCAGTTGGTAACTTAGTCATAGATATGTGCGAATCGACATTATTATTAGGCCGGCGCGGCGTTTACAGCCCACAGTGTCAACACAACTGGCATTTACATTTACCTCGCCAAATAAAATTAATTAACAAGCCTTACTCGTATTATATTTTTTCTGTACAACGAAAGTTTTATATACCGAACTATCGGTGAAACCACCGACTAAGTTTCGACTAATTTCGAGGGTCTTCATTAGGGTTCAACTCCATTTTTGTTAAAATATGCTTGGGACCCACCATACCCTGGCTATACACCTGGGGGTAGGGTGGGACCATACCATATAAGTAGAGTTGGGAATTGTTTTTTATTTATTTATTATTCAACTAAAACTACACGTTGAGTTACTCACTCCTTTGTAGGATTTCCCTACAAAGGTTTTATCCGTGTTTCTTATTTTGTTCAAAATGAAGACCGTATTTTTACCCGCGATGTAAGGAGCCCGAATATGCATTTCACATAAGAGGTTATTTGTTTGTTTATTTGTCTATGAACATTTATCTCCGAAACATGCTCCGAAACAGGACATGTTAAGTAAGGACCGGAAAGTTAAAATTTATCGGCTTGCAATACGATGCAATCGATTTTTATGCCTTCAGAACGCTGTTCTTTAATATGTTTATAAAACGCCTGACCACAAAGTCCAGAATCCAAACTGTAGCTGGTCCCAAGCATAGATTTTCTACCAATTTTCAATGGAAATATGCCTATAAACTATCCAATATCGTAGATCTATCGTAGGAAAGGGTCATGGAAATACTATATCTAACACTATATTGCTTGAATCACACCGCACATTTGCAACATTTAAAACCCATATGCAACCTTTGACGACCTCTGTATCGCAGTGGGCTAAGGCCCACCTGAGACGCAGAAAGTTGCGGCGGAACAAATAAAAAAAAAAAGTATGTTTGTATGATCTGTAAATATATTTCTCGGGTCTGGGTGTTTTCTATGTATAATATGTATGTTTCATAAAAAAAATGTATTTAAGTAGTATATATTAGTTATGTAGTTCCCATAACACAAGCTCTGCTTACTTTGGGCTTAGATGATGCTATGTGAAAATGTCCAGCATTATTATTATTACATTGTAGGTTCTAGCCGATACGTATACGCGGCTTAACGAGCTAGAGGTACCAGGCATTCAGAACCAAATCGTGCACAAGTACATCATGAACCCCAAAAGCCTGACCATAGGCGAGTTGTACGGGGAAGTGAATCTGCAGACGCTGGAGTGGCATGACGGCATCCTACCGCTAAGTTTGAGAACTGCTGTACAAGTATGTTATTCATACTACTTACTATAGTATATATAGAGCAACTAAATTGACTCACCAAACAGTATATTATTGTTCCTGGGAAAAAATAAAACCTTCTTCGAATAAAGGGAGGTTGATTAAAAAACAATACAAAATTGCATCATTTTTTTATTGGCTTTTTACTTTATTTTTTTTTCATAAAAATTTACCTTTATGTTAATGATTAAAAAAAATGTCGGTCACAATTAGCGTAAATATCGCGTAACATAAAAGTAAATAAAACATAAAATCTATACTCGTATTTTATGTTTATTTTACTGGTTTAAAAAAGTTTTCTATTCCTATCTTACATTTGCATTCAGAATGTTTTATCGAAACATGATTATTTGATGAAACAGAAGTATTATTAGTGTGCATGTCAACTACTGATAACTGATGGAGTGGAATTAATCTGTTGCGCGAGTTTTTATTGGAAAATGCAACGAGCACCTCGTAATTGCCGGGCTGAGCGTATTCTCAATTGCTTCCATTTTACATTGTTTTTTTTTAAATCGAATAGATTTTTATATTAAAGGTAGAGCTCATCAGATTAATGGCTTTTCATATAAAGATTTTTAAACAGTGTTTTGTTTTTTTTCTGTGGAATTTGAAATAACAAAACAATAAACAGTATTTAATGAACTGTTTAAACATCTTTATTAGTAATGCACTATACTTTCAAATATGAAGGAATGTGCCAAGACGGCTTTTACACTATCATTTTTCATAATTTGATGGAATCTTATCATTCAAAGATTCCATAAAGATTCTATGACTCCCTCAGTCCGATTGGACTAAGAAAGACAATATAGTTATTTCATTGGAACTTATCTTAGATGATAATGTTTCTTGAATTTTGATTACAGGGATCCTCTGGGGTACTTGTTAATCAAATTTGGTAAATTATGCTGTGTGGTTTTTTGTAACCCAGTTTTTTTAATGGGTAGCATTAAAAAAAAAGAATCATTTTAATCGGTTTACATCATTTTTATCGAAGATATCGCGTAACATACCTACACAAAAAAACATACAGACAAATTGAGAAACTTCGTTTTTGGAGTCGGTTGATACTCGTAATAATTAAATCGCGATATTCGCGAGGTACGCTTGCAGTTCCAAGTTTACGGTTTCTATCCTGCAGGTACCCTACATTTTGTCAACACTGTCCTACCTACATTGATAGGTAGCTCCTACGTACTCAAGTACGTTACCTTTTGCATGACGCACTGAAGGTGCCTGCCTCCTGGACTAAAGTTAATCACGACCTACAAAATAGCACTTCAAATCTAGTTTTTTCCAAATGGAAATTCATAAATTCACAGCCGTATGAAGGTAGCCACTTGCCTTCGTAGCGTTGCTGGAAGAGCGCCCGTGCCGCCGTCAACTCATTGTTTGGAGCTTCACCAACACACAAAATGATATCGTTATACTCCCCATTGCTGTACATAATCGACAAGATTCAACCGAAACTTGGAAGCAAAAACTGTGCGTATAAAAACATTAGAAAACGAGATGACAACAAACAAATGTCTAATAAAAATTAAAAACTGATAAATGTCATTTGAAAATTTTTGGGCATCATATTTGTTATGAAATTTGAAACCCCTTTTTATTTTAACATATGTCCTGCGTCACTGATAATTACTTTTTTTTTTTTGTAACCTTACTAGGTTGAGGTATTTTAGCCCTGGAAATAATAGTACCCGATGGTGAAAGAAAGAGGCTTCTTTTTCGTTTAAAAACATCCTTGATTCAAAAATTGTAAGATATTTGACCTGTGCACCAAAGAAGACTATGCCTTTTCGATATGTATCGAAGTTTTACTTCGCCGTTTGAGAGCTCAATAGAATTGCGCAATAATCAGTTTTTACCTTTAAAAAAATGGTGCACGTTGGAATTTGAACCCACTGAAAGGATCATGATGTTTTCCTCCTTCCTTTTAGAGCTTAATACATTTTTCGGGTACAAAAATCCATTGACTGACTGAATTTGTACCCATGACCTTTTAATCGAAAGTCGTGAAAGCCATGCACTACGCCAATAGTGCTTCGAGTTGTGTTTAGAAACCCATACTTGACGACGTATTGTTTGGTGACAGTGACGACGATCATTAAGGTAGGTAGGTACATGATTCTTTACCTACCAAGTTTTAGTTAATTCTTTCGTCGTGTTACATACTGTCTTGTCACTAGGTGAAGAATGGTGTCCATAAAACAGGTCATGAACCTTTAGCAAGCAAGAGTCATTATAGTTGATGCTCAAAAATAATAATAAAACTTGGATTAAATCACTAAGTGGACTCTTGGTTATCGGTGTATCGGACTCTTTGGTACGATATTTCATTTAGAGGTCAATGACCTCGTGTGACGTCACGCTCATAATTCAACTAAACAGCTGTTTTGTTAATTTTAGGGATGTGCTAAGAGCGAGCAGGTAGGATGGAAACTACGATGGTCATTTCTTGAATTAAAAACATGGAAATCCAAAAAGTCGTAGAACAAACAATGTTTCCCACCACGGTGTCAGTGACCTGCTATCGGCATTATTCCGAGGAAACCGTTCACATACCGTACACATTCTGGAAAACCATGTAGATACCCTCCGAAAAAAAAATTTCTTTGTACAGAATTTGACCTGTTACATACATATTACAATAACTAGCTGCGCGCCGCGGTTTCACCCGCGTAAGTTTCGATTCTGTGGAAATATCGGGATAAAAAGAACCAGCTATATACCTATCAAGTTTAATTGCAATCGGTTCATTAGTTTTTGCGTGAAGTAGTAACAAACATATTATGTACATACTAAGTAACACAAACTTTCACAATTAGAGTAGGATTTGAATAAAATCTTTCACAGCTAATATTTCATTTACCTAGACATATTGGATGGAGGAAACAAACATACAAATATAACAAAATAAAATATTCCCTTTCCGCAGTCGCAGTCGGTAAAAAAGAAAAAAATAAGAATGAAATCTAAATACGTACAAAGAATCATTGCAAGGCTTCTCTGTAAACTATATTTGATGTGCTATTCGTTTGAAGCAAAATAAATTGATTTCCCGGAGATCCCACGCGAGACAGGCTAACGTATACTTAGTTGCCCATGGGAGAGGCACTCTTTTCTTAAGTCGATACCGACCAGTGAAAATGTTTGTCCCTGGGACTAATTACTTGCAAATGATACTTTTACCGGGAACTGAAGCCTCTTAAATTATATTGACAAATCCATCGGTATCATTGGAACACGCTTTTTATTTTAAGGGTCTTTATTTATTATAATTAAATACACATTCAATATATAACTAGACACAGTCTACTACATAGCACATCACATTAAACATAACTCAGCAGACTTGGCGCCTTTAAGAGTTTCTTTACAAAGTTTATATATATGAATACTACACTTTTTAAAACTTATTTTATATGGTTTTCCAATGGTTACAAAGATCTTTACTAATATCAATTATGTGAGATTAGTACATCAAACATTTTTAAACTGTGGATGTTAATCAAGCTAGTTTACCTAGGTAGGTACCATAAATTACAATGACTTTTTTTTTATATCGCCAAAACAAAGTTACATATAAATTACAATTGTGAGAACATCATTATGGTGTTTGAAGATCGATGCGAACGATATACGCGGCTCACTACCCACGAACCAGCATCATTCCGAGCGTAGGTAGGTACCTATCGAGTAAAGCGCAGCGATAAGCTCTTTGCAACAACTCAAAAAAAAAAACACCCTGTCAGCGGTCAATGTGCAACTAGTGCATACCTAGGCGTTAATTGATTTATGTTATATTTAGGACAAGCTATGTGGCTATCTACCTACCAATTGTGAAGATTTAGTTATGATTGTATATCTATTGGTTAACGTAAATAATATCATATACCCATCTGTCCTATAGTTTTATTAGAAGACGTTTAATATTTTCCGATAAATTGAACCCACTTAAGGAATCCTTTGTTTACCCAATACCCTTGCACCCACATATAATTAGTAGGCACCACCGTGGACCAGCAAGGAGAATAAAGAAATTGTCCGATTAAGTAGGTACCTACATGCCTACACAATTTACCATACTTTAATGAATTTAAAAGGTTAAACTATTGACGAAAGAATAAAATAAAACAATAAATTAAGAGGGTTAACAACTCTCCGCTAGCAGTTGTACCGGCTACCGGCCGAGAGAGTTTATTATTACTTCATTAGATAGTAATCTTACGCTTCATGGTAGTACTATCTACCTATAGCATTATAAAACATAAAAAGTTTTGCTTAATATGATTATAATAATAACATTGCACAGGTTTGAACTAGTTTGCCTATGAAATGCAAGAGCGTATTCCGTGCGTACCTAAAGTTACGCTAGCTAAATCAGAGATAGCTGAATTATTTGGGGTCATATCGCCCGCATTGTAGTGAGATATGTCACAGTACTATTTGAGTATTTTGTTTATTACAATATGGGTATGCCGAGTAGTTTATTTGGAAACTATTACAATTAGAGTCAGCTATATTCCAACAAAAGGGAATTGCGGATCTAAACTTAGGTATCTAGGATACGAATAGCCTAGGTAGGAAGAGTTTCAAATAGGATAGGCTTTTCTCTAGTTATAGGGAATTGCTTATCTGCAGATAACAAGAGGATTGAAAGAAAGATATTGTTTTGCATACATAACTTAAAATTCTTTTTATGTCAGAGATGTATGGTCAAGGAGAAATTGATAAAAGATTATGTCCTCTGGTCCCGAGCAGACAGAACAGACAGACTGAACTATTACAAAGTAAATTCATTAATGGTCCCCTATTATAGTTACGGTACTATGTGCCTACTATACAATACTGCGAAGGAGGCTGTCCATAGCCGCAATTAGTTTCAGTATAAAAGACTCCAGAATATTTGTCTATTGGTAGAAATCTGTTTATTATAGTAGGTAGCATAATAATATAGTGTCTATATTTAATTATCAAACAACTAAATAGGAAGATAGGTAGTCTACATTTAGGATGTATTTATAGGTTAGGAATATATATTTAAGTAGGTAGAAGTAGTTATAGGATTTGTCTCTTAGTTCCTCAAAACAACAATGATTATTACAGTTCTCATGATGTTAGGATCCTACCTAGATCACTAGATGATTCACGTGGCCAATTTTACGTACCTATCACAATAAACCAACAGTTAGGATATCTCCATCTTCAGGTTACCAAAAGTAGGTAGTAGTAAGTAAGTAGTATTAGTATAAGTAGGTAGAGGAGAGGCGTTACAGTTTAGTATACTGTGGACAACTTTATGAATATAGGTTGGGGTTGTTACAATTGGGTATGCCATATGGTTATGCAATAGAGGTTACCAAGGTCTTTATTAAACCTCAAGAGCTGTAATGCAGTAGAAGCAGTTGACCGGAATAATTCGCGGTCTACTGCTTCAACATGAAACCTATGGCTCATGGTACATTCGTCCCATATTATTAATGACGTATTTTGTAATAGGATTCCCAAAGGACCATTTTCTTGAATCGATAGTATAATCATATATATGATAGTAGAGTATCTGCAGGATAGAAACTTGGGATTGCAAGCGTATCGCGAATATCGCGATTCACTTAATAAAATAAGCAACCGATTTCAAAAAACGGAATTTCTCAATTCGTCTGTATGTTTTTTTGGTGTGTATGTTATGCTATATTTTTGCCAAGTGTGAACCGATTGTAATGATTATTTTGATTGTAATGATTAATGGGTAGAGGGTGGCTTCAAGGATGGTTTTATATAAATTTTATAAAAAAATAACTAATTTTGAAAAAAAATGGGTGATGAAATTGCATATTGGATTTTTTTACATTTAATGACATTTATTGTCTTTTATATTATATAATGAAATTGTTAACTCGTTTTCCTTAGTTTTTATACGACCCTCCTATAAAACAAATTGTAAATTACCTGAATGTTTCTAGTGTGAAAAACCAGATCACCAATGGTTGATTTGTGACGGCCCGGTTGACGCAGTTTGGATTGAGAATATGAACACAGTACTTGATGATAATAAGATGTTATGCCTCTCGAACTCCGAAAGGATAAAACTAACCCCATACGTCCACATGGTGTTCGAGGTAACCATCAACAATTAACAATAAAATGCTGTCATCCTACATTATTATTGTGTGTGTTTATGCATCCAAATTTATGAGGGTTTTCTTTTCAACGCGTACCGTGTTTGTAGTAGCTTAGACGTAAGAGTTGCTGGTTTTATTTCCGCCCGCAGGACATCAATTTGCATGTTCTTCAGATATTTGTTCAGGATCTGCGTATTTATGTTAATTAAAGTAAGCTTTGTTTGGCACATTAATCACTATTTGAGTCTGTGGTGCAGTGGGCGAAAGCCCGCCGCGGGACAAATGTTTGTATATTCTGCAAAAAATCATTTTGGGTCTGGATATTTTTATGCATTATATTTACAAAAACAAATATGTATATAAGTAGTTATTATAACATTAGTCATGTAGTTCCTACAACACAAGCTCTGCTTACTTAGAGAACACAAAAAGCCAAATAAACTGGTATGTTTAATTTGTTTAATCGATTTTTTAAATTTTGCGAGAGCAATGTTAAAACATTGCTCTCGCAAAGATTTGAAAAGAAGAACGAAAAAATTTTACTCTTTGGCGTTTTTTTTTTTTATCGAACCGGTGTTGAAGCGAGGAACGATATTGAGTCTACTTAGGCATCCGATGTTTGTATGCATGTTTCTGTTTGTTTTTTATTCGATTTTCACTGCCGAACCGTTTTTTAAATCTTGGTGAAACTTGATAGGAAGGTAGGTTATTAAAATTGAAAAGTTCCAATATGAGCTTAATCAGTAGGAGGTTTTTTGAACTATATGATAAACAATCTCGGTTTGTAGCTGATAGTCTAAAGTGTAGATAATTAGATACTTATATCTTAACTGAAATATAAATATCTACATAGGTTTTATATGAGGTTTTTTTGAACTATGGTATATAAGATCGTTCGCGGCTGCTAGTTTTAGTTTGTCTATAGTGCAGATAATTAGATACTAATTTCTTATCTGAAATATAAATAGCTACATAGGTTTTATTCCAAGCGTAAAATTGATCATTCATATTGTTAAAAGGCAGTTTTCACTTACCGTACTATCGGTAAAGAAACCGACGCGGCAGGAGAGCGTCGCAATCACTCACCCTGATGACTGATATTCGGAATGAGTAGAAACTTAGTCGGTGCCATCACCTGTAGAAATTGCCGCTTAACAATATGAATGAGCTATATAAGTACATATTGGTATTATGCGTCAAACTATTATGCGTTAAGGTTAGCCTCCAGCTAATAGTCGAACCTGGCGTTTTGTGCAGGTTGCCGACTTGGCTCAAGCCTCGCCCGCCACAGTGTCGCGCTGCGGCATGGTGTACATAGATCCTAATGAAATGGGCTACTTGCCCTATGTCCGCTCGTGGCTGGAAGAAGGCGTGGAAAAGAACACGTTCAATCAAGAGAATGGAGATTTCCTTTACGAACTATTCAAAATGCTGGAAACTGGGGTGACGCATGTGAACACTAAGTGCCTCGTTGGTATTAAACAGGTGATTATATGATTTATATTGGTATACTTTATATTTATATTATTTCTATTCTACTAACAAATTTGTCTGAATAAATAAATTTATTAATATATTAATATTACTCGATGACCTGTGACAAGTAAGCCCCTATACCAGCCTTTTTGAGTATTTTTCTTACAGTTTTAGTGCTATCACTTTCCGAACTTGGAGCGTAGTTCTGACCTCAGAAAAAGTCCGATTTCTTAGAACACTGCTCACCATAAATCGATCGATCCTCTAAATAAGTCCAGTTGTGTATTATAGAAAATCTACTTTAAATGAACTGTTTTATGTGTATTCACAAAATCAGCAAAATTTCAGTGATTAATATATAGCTGTTCGAAATCGACGTAGTAAATTAACTTTTTTTAAATTACATTCAGGTGGATATCAGCAAAGTCTCAGCAATATGCTATCTAATGGGTGCATTGCTATCGGAACCAGGAGAAAGATTTTCTGATAAATCTGCAATCAAAACCTACATTGCTCACTGCTTTATATTTTGCTACGTATGGAGTATCGGTGGAAATATTCTAGAGGCTAATAGAAAGGGTTTTGAAGAAGTCGTCAAACGTCAATTCGAAGAGTTTGAAGAAGCAGAATAGTAAGTATATTTAGTAATTAGATATAGATGGGATATAACGAAAATGTTTAATGTTAGTAAATCTTTTACAGACCCCTTAACCATTAAAAATAGTAGTTTTAGTAGTTCTAGTGCGCTGTTAAGCCGGTTACGGTTAGTGCGCAAAAATGAAAAGAAAATTTGTTTGGTTTATCATGGACGAATAAACCAGAAGGACACGTAACTTGGGCGTTCTCGCCTCTACCCCACTTGCCACGAACCTGGAACTTTAACTTTGGCCAACGATATAATCTTGTAATGCAGAAAATGACGAAGTGTCACTAGGACATCTACGTAATAATAAGACAGTGACAGCTGTATATGCGGAAGTGAAACAGCAATAAATAAATCTCCCCTCGCCCCGCAAGAGTTAGTCCACCGTGGTTTCATACATTTGACAGTGTTTTTCGTGTCCTTTGGTTTATTCGTCAATGGGTTTCATTAATTAGTGTAATTTACCCTTTAATGCGTTCAGCATCATCAACAGTCCACTGCTGGAAATTGGCCTCCCCAAAGAGTGCTATGACGAACAGAACCTCCTCCACCGACTTCCTTCCGTCCTTCGTTCATCGTTCTATCGAATGGGAGGCCTCCCATCCGACACACACTGCGTTACTGCCCTCTCTTCATGCGTTTACATTATTTTTATTACGATAATTACTAGTTAATAACTATTGGTTCCATACAACTGTTTTGCTTCTTCAGTTTTCCACAAGGCTTCAACTTCTTCGACATGTATATGGACACAAAGTTCAGAAAGCTGAAAGTATGGGCAGAAATCATTCCTGAGTTCATTTATGACAGTGATAAACCTTTCTTTGAAACATTGGTGCCTACCATTGACACAGTGCGATATGGATATCTGTTTGAAAAACTTCTGGGTTCTGGAAAACCGGTTATGTTTACTGGAAGCACTGGTATGCGTTTTTATTTGTATATCTATAATCAACGTACCGATTTGTTCATATTTGACGTATTGAATATTGATTACATTTTCCAATTCAAAGACGATTGGTTCTCGCAAAATAAATATGTGCGTGATATATTAATGATATGATAATTGTGATCTCGAGGAAAATATATATTTATGGTAATAGATCTAAGTACATCATAATGGATATCATCATGTGCATTCAAATCCTTTTAATTTTTTTTTTTATTTATTTAGGCACAAATTACACATCACAAACATTAAATATACATATATATATGATCGATTTTATAGATCTAATATAACTTATGTGCGCACAGCAAAACAATACATAGTGTTGAGCAGACAAACAGAAATGTATGTTTGAAAACATGATTCATAAAAAATAAATAATAAAAGTCAAGGAAAACAAAGTAAATGTAGCAAAGTACCTACCTACTAAGGTACTTAAGACAAAACAGTTTTTTTTTTTTTTTAACAGTAAAAAATATATAGGTGGATCGATGGTTTAATGAATGAATGAATGATTAATCGATAGATGAATGGACATCCATCGTTCCATTCATCGATCTATCGATTCACCCATTCATTAATCGGTCCATCGATCGATCCATCGATCCATCAATCGATCCATTCATTCATCCATACATCCATAGATCGATCCATCGCTCGATCCATCGGTAGAAAAGTCGATCGATTTATCCTGGCACGTGGAATGCTAACTACTTGCAAAAACACCGCCAATTGTAATGTTTGGACGCATTTCTACCCTATACTCTCAAAGATTTACTTACTGAGCATGTGAGGATGTCCATCATGGGAAATACAGTCGTTAGCGTTTTTGTTTTCCAACACTTCCATTTTAAGATTCTGGTCAGACGATTTTATTTTAAAGTCACTTAATCAAATCCCATGGATTTACGTAAGCTCGTCGTGGCAGCGCCTCAATTATGGCCTCCTCGATCTAGTTCATCACAAAAGCGCCAGCAAAATCGTCAACAGACATTTTACTGAATTCACATATATAAAAAAACGTAATACTTGACTTATATTGTTACTTCGATATTTCGATAGATATGACATTACCGAGTGCTCCGAATCACTCGTTATATATCTAATGATTTACCATCGATATTTATCTACAGTGACTTGTCGAGAATACAGAAATTTATATTCAATAGATAATTTGACGCGAGAATCTTTCGCGAGAATGAGGTATTGTAGAAGTTAATCGGCTCCCTGGCTACAGCCAAAGTAAGGCTAAGTATTTCTAAAATACCTGACATAACCCTAAAATAATCTACTTAAAATATCGTACAGGAATATAAACAATGTTAGGTATTTTAGAAGTTGTTTGGTATATTATTTTGGAGCCGTGTTAGTCTAGTTGGCGGTACCCCACGATGTGCAATGAGAATTGTTAACAATCGAGCAACCGAGCTCACGAGCGGTATTAAGCTCTTAAGGCTGCGGAGTGAATTGCCTCGCTACGCGTGCTCTACCGCTTGTTAATGGGTTTTGTTCTGAGGAATTGTTTGATATAATGCATACAGCTACTTTCAATTACCGCACCGCTCGTCATCGGCACGTACTTTCGCAAACAGTCAGGTTATGTCATGTCCCTGCTCAGATTTACTCAAAAGACTACATTACGAGGTTTTACAAAAAGGCGTTTTAAAATGTTTAAAGGGTCCAGGGGAGGGGCTAAGGGGCCCCCAAATCATTTGGGTTAACCCCTGACAATCAACACTATTACCTTGAAACCTTTAAGGTAATAAAGTACCTTCAGGGCCAAGGTCCTCCCAAAAAATCATCCTGGGTAAAGCCTACGCTCAGCTGGATCAAGCCCCTCCCGAACCAAAACCCTGGATCCGCCACTGGTGCCTCTGGTATTTCAAGCGTCCATAGGTATGATAACTGCTTGCCAAAAGGTTTTATCCTTGGTTGCAATTTTAGTGGTGTAAATAAACCCCGAATTTCGACCGTGAGATTTTTTTGCTCGAATAATTGTTATGCGCATTAACTCGTGCTCTAAACGGTAAAGGAAAATAATGAAAGAAGACCGGCACATCCCGGTCTCAAAGCCCAGAATCAAAACTTCGAAGGCATGTGTCACCGCTTTTGGAACCGCTGACAGTTAATTTTAAACTCGCCGTTGGCGTTGTAGAATATTATGGAACCCTTAATTAATGTGATGCTCGTATTTCAGGTGTAGGCAAAACATGTATTGCAGCTGAAATTCTAAACCGCATGTCCGCTACTGGATATTATATACCAGTAATATTAAATTTCTCGGCGCAAACTAGTTCGACACGAACGCAGGTAGGTATCTAAATTGGTTTTAGGACGTGGATGAGATTGTAATATTTAATAACGTATTTTCATAATCTGATGTGTGTGTGTAGGCAATTCATTTTATTTGTGGAGTGAGTTTTTAATTATATTTAAATTAAACAGTTTTAAAGGATTCAAATTTGCTAAATTAGATTTGATTAGGTAATAGCTAGAATATTGTACACTCTAAATAGGAAAATATGATGAAACAATGTGATAACAATCGAACACTTTCATTTGATATCTCCTTCCTACGGATTTACCACAATTACAATAATTAAATGGTTTCAATGTTTTCATTGAAAACCGCCTATTCGAACAGTACTGTTAATGCTAACTGCGTTATTTCTCAACTGCACACAGACGAAAGTGTTATGTATTTGATTTCTCTTTGTAGGAGGTAATAGAGTTGAGATTGGACAAACGGCCGCGTAAAGCAATCGGGGCTCCTCTCGGCAAGAAAGTAATTATTTTCATCGATGACGTCAATATGCCACGTCTTGACGTCTATGGAGCTCAACCTACCATAGAATTGCTCAGGTAAATATTTGGTTATTATTTTAAGCGATTTTATTATTTTTTAAAGGAGGAGGTTCTCAATTCCGCTCTATTTTTGTATGGCTTTGCAAATTGTTAACCGATTTTAATGATTAAGGATAATTATAAGTTTTACGGGTCTTTATTGCGTTTACCTTTTTTATTATTTTCTCGACGTTTTGTCAGTGTTGCAACAGCCGCGGCCACAAGTTGACCACGAAAACCAGTTTGAGTATTTGTTTGAAAAATGCTTCATGAGGAATTAATTTAAATAAATCACACCAATTTTTATAGCATTCAATCATGGTACTTAAAAAAACAAAAAAGGATATTTGTTCTAATGTTCTAGTTATTCTGTTAAATCAGAATAACTAGAACATTATAAATATACATAGATCTCGTGCCCAGTGCCTATCCTTTTGCACGGCGCGTATTTTTGCAAGAGTGAGTGACGAATTTTCACTTGTTTACATGCATATACCTACAGGCAACTCTTGGACTTTGGAGGTCTTTATGACAGAGATAAGCTCTACTGGAAGGATATCTTAGACGTGGTCCTGTCGTGTGCCTGCGCTCCGCCTGGTGGTGGTAGGAATCCCCTGACAGCTAGATTCGTGCGGCATTTTGCTATGTTCTACATTTCAGCGCCAAACGCTGATGCCATGAAAACAATATTCAAGGTATATTTCTCACGAAGATGCCTAAACTAGATTAAACTAGACCTAACTAAATATTGTATTAAAGGTTCCGAAGCCATTATAAAAAGATAATCAAATTTTCATCGGCTAGACTAAAATGAAGATAAGAAATAAGAAGCGTAATATGTATTTTACGACATGGCTGATAATATAATATACGTTTGAGCATTGAAAGTTGCTCATAATAATTGACACAAAATAATAAAAATATATGTAAATTTTGTAAAAAACAGGCGATCTTAAAAGGGCACATGGAGGATTTTGTGCCCGAGGTTTCGTGTCTGGGTGATAATATAGTGAATGCAGCCGTCGACGTTTATCTTAAAATTTGCGCTGAGTTGCTGCCTACCCCTGCCAAGTCTCACTACGTGTTCAACTTGCGAGACTTGTCTAAGTCAATGCAAGGTGTCCTACAGGCCGACGCGGCTTACATGCGCTCACCGCAAGCCATGCTTAGGTAATAACTTTCATTTACACTCAGTTTATAACAGAGTTTAGCTCGGCAAAGATCGGACTCAGACATACAACAACAAATATACTCACAACTGTCTACTCCTTGGTGGACATCCTCAGATACATACTCAGTGAGTAGATTTTTGAGGATACCATGGGTAGTCCGAGACACGGCCAAACATTACATTTCGGTACAAGCCCGCGATTTGGAAGTTAGCATTCCACGTGATAGGCTGCAAGCCCATCGCCGATTATTGGAACACTAACTGTTGGCACAATTTTTGGTTCTAGGCCTCGCCGGTTTCCTCACGATGTTTTCCTTCGCCGTTTTGAGCACCGTGTTAATACGCACACACATTTTTCGAGTGTTAAAATCCTCAGGCTTACTTAAGAAATATTGTTCCTTTGAGACGAGAAAACATACCAAGCACACAACGATTTTTGTGTGATTTTTTTTGCTCGTTTGTATTACATATCGTTTGTGTTTTATTCATACACCATTTACGCAACTAGAAATAAATTTACACATTAAAAAAATGAAATTATTGTATATTTTCTGATACGAGAATTTTCTTATTTAGTAGGAAACCAAGCTTATTTCTTTCGGAGAACATTTCCATGAACGTAAAATTATGCTTTCTCAACAACACGTCATAATTTTGTGTTTTGTAGGTTGTTCTATCATGAATGTCTACGCGTATTCCACGATCGACTGATCAACATCCAAGACAAGAGTTATTTCCTTCACCTCATGAGCACAGTTTGTCAAAAGAACTTCCAGCAGCCTATCTTGGACGTGCCCGAGGAGGCAGTGATTGAACATCCACCGTTGCTTCTGTTTGGAGACTTCTTGAACTCCGCCGTACCGAAGGAAAATAGGGTTTATGCAGAGATTCCGGACATGCCGAAGTTAATGATTGTTTTGAAGGTAAAATTACACTGAAGCTTTTAGTACCTTATGGTGGATAATATTTGTAATCCTACAGCACCTCTAAACATTATATATAAATAATATTGCGAAATCTTATAAAGAATCTGTCTGGAGTCTGATTTAATTTTAATTTAAAAAGATACACTAAATAAAACTTTTTATCATCAAACACACGGAAAAAATATAAACGAGTAGAAGAAGAACATAAAAATAATATTAAATAACTTAGGTTGCCTGGGCGCCATATGGCTGACTTTTTACATTCAATACCAACACAGTTAATGACAATACCAAGAACGTATTATACAGTGTACATTCTCGACTATACCATGAAACAAAACATAAGCAGGAGAATAGTAAAGTACGTGGTATAGTTATACGATAATATTGGATAATTATGAAATTGATATAGGATGTCCATAATTGGAATTACCATCGTGAGTATGGCAATATATTCAAAAATATATTGCCACATAAATACACGAAAGTGTGTCTTACGTATACTTCTGTATCTTTTATTTGACACAAAATAAAATATTTTTATCTTTATCTAAAATGATAGTAAACCATAATAACTGGATTCTACTCAATATCTTGCAAAAACGTAATTCTAAATACCATCAGTTTTATATTACTATTTTCTTAGGAATACCTAGAAGAGTACAATTCGACGGCACGAGCGGAAATGCATTTGGTGCTGTTCCAAGATGCCGTGGAGCATGTAGTCCGCGTAGCGAGGGTGCTGCGAGCAGAGCGAGGGCACTGCCTAATGGTAGGACCGGGGGGCTCCGGCCGACGGAGCGTCGCGACCCTTGCTGGACACGTCAACGAGTGCAAGTAAGATGCCGTGGAGAAAGTAGTCTGTTAGGCGAGGGTGCGCGAGCACATGGTAGGACCTGGGGGTACGGCTGACGGAGCGTCGCGGCCCTTTCTGGACACGTCAACGAGTGCAAGTAAGATGCCGTGAAGCATGTAGTCTGCGTAGCGAAGGCGCTGTCTCGTGATAGGACCGTAAGAGATAAAGAAATTTGTTTGGAATACACTGTGACCATCTGATTTTCGGACAATTTACCAACTCTAAGACTAATAATACAGCATAACACAAAGTGCTGCTCCGCAACACGAAGATTCCCTGTATCGTTTCAATCAGGAAGTACGAGTACCTACCGGCTATTCGATCACCGCACCATCGAGATCGTTAAAAGATAGGTGACAATAGAATGTCATCAATTGTTAGTTTTTAAATTTTATTGTACGCAGAACCAACACAGAAATGTGATGAAGTTGGTAATTGTACAAAGACTTGTACAAAGAAACTAATATTGTTATACTTAAAATACAACTATATTTGTTAATCGTTTTGGCTTTAAGAAAGTTTCGTCGATAGTTTTTACTACAACACAAGGGGGCGCTACAATTTTTTTTTTCTGTAACACACACAAAAGGGCGCTGCAATACGTGATTCAATACACGTCGGGACTTTAAAATTTTGTTAAAATTACCTGTGTTCCAATGTTAGGCACGAATCGACTTTTCTTAGTGATCTACGTAGCACGGAGCTACGAAAGTGCTACGAGCTGTTTTTAGAATTTTACTGCGCTTTTTGTCGATCTAGGTGGTACGGATGGGAAGTCCGATTTTATTCAATGCCTTGTTTTTTTTTCCCCAACTGAACATAATCTATTAATAATGAAAAAAATACCCGCGTCGTCTGGAGGTCATTATGCATTTGCCATAAGAGGTTTTTTTGTGCATTTGTCTGTTTTTCTGTTACCATTATAAATCTCCGTAGTGGCTTATCCTTTTAAAATGCGCTTTTTTGCAACCGATTTGTAGGACTTCAAGAATGTTTCTTACAGTTTTTATCGCTACAAGTCACTAGGGAGCGCTGCAATCGATGAAAAAAACGTTGTTCAATTATGTAAAAAATAAATTGTGATAGCAACGTGATGGTGCAAACTTTTTATGTGATTTATGCAGATGTTTGCGATGACCCTAATACGTAATAATAATTATTACAGTTCCTTGAATATCAAATCTAGTCTAGCTTAATACTTGAGTAAACATTAATCTACAGTCTAATTGCTATACTCATCAAACCTATGTTATTATAGTTGTACTACTGCAGTTGATTCGGCTTACGTTTGATTCGAATGTGCAGTAATTGGACCGTCACATATTGCATGCACTGTCAAAGCGTATAACTACTTTGAATGTCACAAGGTAATAGAGATACCTTGTGTACCATGTGAATCAAGCTAACAGGAAATTGCAGATGCCACTATCCGACGGCAACGTCGACCTACAAACTGACTGGTCGATCAACGCACAACCTAAGTCCTAGCATGAAACTTGGAGAGTATATAGTAGGGGTGCACTATGAAAGGAATTTGGAAAATACAAATGAAAAAAATTTGTCTAGAAGAGTCGCTTCTAAGCGATAATACCGCCCATTGTACTTTTTAAACTGTTTTTTTTATGGTGTACAATAAAGTATTTTCATTCATTCATTCAAAGAATATATAAGTATTTTCCCAAATGACCCCTCGAAGGGTGTGAGAGGATGTTCTAGTTTGTATGGTAGGTAACTTTTTAACGGGTTGTTAAATTGGCTTGAAACTCTGCATAAATATTATTCAGTACAAATGATAAAAGACAAATACATGTATTTTTCCGAACAACCCCTCAAAGGATGGTGTGTAAGTTTGTATGGAAAATGAAACATCATGATCCTACCGCGTCGTGCGATTTGCTGTAAACTTATACTTTAAAATACAGGGTGTCCCGGAAAACGTATACCAAGCCCGAACGGGGAGTTTCAAACCATGAAAATGAGCATTTGTGTGGGTACAGTCCTAAGGATTTTTTTTTTAGATTTTCATAAAATACCTTTTGTGAAAAAAAATTGACAACCCTACATTTTGTCAACACTGTCCTACCTACATGATAGGTAGCTCCTACGTACTCAAGTACTTTACCTTTTGCATGACGCACTGAAGGTGCCTGCCTCCTGGACTAAAGTTAATCACGACCTACAAAACGTGCTGTTTTGTATGTCGTGATTCAAGACAAGTTTTTTCCAAATGGAAATTCACAGCCGTATGAAGGTAGCAAGTTGCCTTCGTAGCGTTGCTGGTAGAGCGCCCGTGCCGCCGTCAACTCATTGTTTGGAGCTTCACCAACTCACAAAATGATATCGTTATACTCCCCATTGTACGTAATCGACAAGATTCAACCGGAACTTGGAAGCAAAAACTGCGCGTATAAAAACATTAGAAAACGAGATGACAACAAAAAAATGTCTAAAAAAAATTAAAAACTGATAAATGTCATTTGAAAATTTTTGGCCATCATATTTGTTATGAAATGTGAAACCCCTTTTTATTTTAATATATGTCCTGCGTCACTGATAATTACTTAATCGCTCTGCGTTCTTTTTGTGACCTTACTAGGTTAAGGTATTTTAGCCCTGGAAATAATAGTACCCGATGGTGAAAGAAAGAATTAAGTACGCAGATTCTTCTTTTTGGTTCAAGAACATACTTGAATGAAAAATTCTAAGATATTTGACCTTTTGCACTAAAGAAGACTATGCCTTTTCGATATGTATGTATCGAAGTTTTCCTTCGCCGTTTGAGAGCTCAATAGCATTGCGCAATAATCTATTTTTACCTTTAAAAATGTTGCACGTTGGAATTTGAGCCCACTGAAAGGATCATGAGGTTTTCCTCCATCATTTTAGACCTTAATACATTTTTGGGGTACAGAAATCCATTACAGAGTTAATTCTTTCATTGTGTTACATACTGTCTTGGCCACCCATCCAACACTAGGTGAAGTATGGTGTTCATATAACAGGTCCTAATGAACCTTTAGCAAGTTTGCGTCATTATAGTTGATAGGTGTTAGGATCTACACATACAACTACGAAATTGTTGTACCTACCCATTTAAAAAAAATCATAAACCTTGGATTACATCACAAAGCGGGCTCCATGGTGTAGACTCTTTAGTACAATATTTCATTTAGAGGTCAATGACCTCGTGTGACGTCACGCTCAAAAGTCTACTAAACAGCTGTTTTGTGGATTTTAGGGATGTGCTAAGAGCAGGTAGGATATAAATAAACAAACATAGTTTGTTTGTTTTTTACAATGTCACATAATAGGCATACTAGGCTTAGTTTTGAGCCCACGCTAGGATTAAGTGCAGGGAGGGCAGCGTCTCCATATAAAAAAAAAATTACCGTGCTCGAATCTTAAAAATCTGTGTTTGGAGCCCAAATTACCGTGGAAACAGAAAAATACGTCGTGTAAATTATTGTATATCTTAAAACAAAGACCTTTCGCTTATAATAAAAATAATCACTAACTGTACTATCTATCTATACTAGTATTATTATAAAGCGGTAAAGTTTGTATGTTGGGGTCATCTACGAAACATCCGATGTAGTAGGAAACTACATTATTCCTGAGGCTATATTTTATTCTTATAAAGATGTTTTCAGGAAGAAATCACTATCTGTAATTCAAGTCAGAACATAAAGCAAAAATGTTTTGCCTTAAATAGTTTAGTCGCGGACAAAAAAGTCCGCGACGCCATGTTTTATATTTCAGCCAGGGCAACGGTTTTTACGTTTAAAGTGTCTGAAATATTACAAGGTTTCAAGTATTTTCTATGAATTCTTATAAAAACGAATAGTTGAGACATTGTTAGAATTTAATGTTAATAAAGTTTGCAATAAAGCATGTCATTTGATGGAATAGTTTAAGAAATCATGTGAAATTAAGGCAAACGGGTATTGCGGAGCTGTAGATAACACTGGCAGTGCGATTCGAGTATGGGGATGAAGTAGGGTGAGGAGCCAAAAGCACTAATATTGTCTACCTACGTTAGCGCGGACGAAATTGCGGGCGGAAATCTAATTAAGTATATTACTATAAGTGCAACCTTTTATTATCCTAGAGTGGACAGTTATCAGATTCTGTGGTCGTCCTTTTAAAGGTGCATGGGCATGGAATTGAAACGAAATTATGATACCCCTGAGTTTCACGATGACCTGCGGAAAATGTACATGAGAGCTGGAGTCAACTACGAGGATACAGTATTTTTGTTCACGGATACGCAGATAACCAAAGAGGGTTTTTTGGAAGACATTAATAACATGTTGAATTCCGGTAAGGTCTACTGATTTATAAGTAAGTACCTAGCTAATTAAGGTGTAATCAGCTGCTAAATCAGCAAAAACGAACGGTCATTAAATTAAAGTTTATAATGAGAAAACGATTACTTTTAAAAAAATCCTTCAGGTTATATTAAATAAATTGAGAAGGTACAATTAATCTTCTATTTTATGTAATAAAAACGTGCCGGAAATGTTGTATGGAAATCCATTGCCGGCGTGCTGGGTGCATGCCTAATGCTCCCAGCACGCCTACGGCAATAATGTCTACGACAAAGCTTTTTCTTTGTTTGCCTCATTTGAATTTGGATCTCTTTCATCAAGCATGGCACAAATAGGTTGCGGTTAAGTGGCTGTATGCCTTTCCCTTTAGATTTAGATTTATTATTATAGCGTATTTTCAGCTTGTTGAATACCGAGCTTGCAACGAACAAATACGCAAGCCAAAACCGTAACTATTGTAATAGTGGTCATTTGTTATAATGGCTTTTCGAACAACGATACCATGATGATGTTATCAACAATTCTAAGAGGAACAAAGTGGTAGAGTGGTTTCATAACCATTCTAAATAACCTACGCGTTATTTAGAATAGTTCAGTTATAGTTATGAAACTATGTTACAAAATTTCAGCGCATCCTGAGTGATAGTTACTGGCTTAAAAAGAGGTTTTCATTTCGAGGGTATTTTTTGTATACCGATTACTCTGTAGTAGTCCTTATCGAATGATGTTTTCTTTACTATGTAGAAAATAATTTCGGAGTCGGTTGGTTTAGACGGCCTGGCTGAAGTTTAAGTTTGAGCTGAGATCACTTTTCATAATCAGACCCTATACTTTTTTCCAACACTCTGAAACCACTTAATTTTCTAACTAGTTGTAGTTCTAGTTTGCTCTAAACGCTGCAGGTTTGAACTAATTCATTAAATACCATCTTTATGAACAAAAAAAATGATCTCATCACTTAACAGGTGAAGTTCCAAATCTCTTCGAAGGCGACACATACGAACAAGTGCAGACTGGATGCCGTGCTGACGCTGGTAAATGCGGTATAAATCCTGCTGACAGGGATGCAGTATACTACTTCTTTATCAACAGAGTGAGAGGGAAACTACATTTGTGCATTTGCATGAGTCCTGTTGGAGAAGCTTTCAGGTTAGTCCCACGTTTTAAATTTCCAAACTTATGATACATTTTTTTACGAGTCGAGTTGAACTGGTTTTACATATAACAAAATCACAGCATTAAATTGCGTAAGGCCTTTTCCCCTGCAATGGTATAGCAATGTCTCTACCACTGTAGGGCAACGCAATGTTTGCAATTAGAAAAGCCACACAATTTTATGAGGGAATACTTGAGTTAACTTATCAATTTTTTTTTTTGTTTGATTACAAATATTTATTTATACTATAGTAATTTGTTAAATAAGTTGTTATACCATTCATAATTTAATTTTTTTAGACGTCGCTGTCGAATGTTCCCGTCCTTGGTAAACTGCTGCACTATTGACTGGTTCACAAAATGGCCAAAAGAAGCATTGCTGTCTGTCGCGCAGCAGTGCTTACAGCCGCTTGGAAATCAGGAAATTATTGAGAAGATATCGCCCTTGTGTGTTACCATGCACGAGGTAATCGTTGCTTCTATTATATCGACTTAGCCATATCTACGCATTCGTTTTATTGTTACCCAGTACTGATACTGAAAAATACAACTTAAGGAAAATATAAGGACTTGTAAACAATTTCACAGAATTTTATATAAAATGCATTTTGTATTTTTCTCGGTTGTTATTTTCTTCACATTTCTGTTGGAACTACTTCTCAGAATTCTTAAGAAGCGAGCTCCGCTACAAAACATTTTTTTTTTAAACGAGAGCTGCAACCTTTTACGTGGAATCCTAACTACTTGCAAAATGTGCCAGATGTAATAATCGGACGTGCATCTGACTACTACTTTTTTGATACTAGTTTCTTCCCACGGCTTCGCCCGCGTGGTACCCGTATAAAAAGTAGCCTATGTGTTATTCTGAGGTGATATTACTGTAAAGTTTCATCAAAATCCGTTCAGTAGTTTTTGCGTGAAAGAGTAACAAACGTCCATCCGCACAAACTTTCACGTTTATAATAGTAGTAGGATCATGGAGAATACAGTTTGTATTTGTAGTTTTTTTAAAGACATGACACCTTTTTGGAAGGATCCTTTACGAGGTGCAACTTTCACCGCACTTGTTCTTTCACAATCAGTCACTAGGCCCTTTGAGGTTGAAGTAAGTATAGGTCTTCATACATACTTTGTTAGATCATCGACCTAGCGCATGGTGAACAAAAATGTATCTATGCACAAATTTTCCTAGATGATGTTTTATTTATTTAAAGGATGTGGATGCAATGACCGACCGTTTGTACAACGAAATGAGGAGGTACTTCTACACAACACCCAGCAGCTATTTGGACTTACTCAAACTATATTTGCAACTGTTGGACAGGAAACAGCAACAGATAATTCGAGGAAGGGACAGGATATCCTGTGGATTATTCGTCAGTATTATATATTTTATTTTTTAAAACCTCACAGGGAATCCTAGTATGACTGTGTCTGTACACAGTCGTACTAGGATTCCCTGTGTCATGGTTATCAGGAACTACGAGTACCGTGATATTCTACACCTAGATCTGAAATAAATATCAGCAGAACATGCAAACATTTGTCCTGCAGCAGGAATCGAACCCGCACCGCCGCGCCACTGATGTCTAATATTTGCTATACCACGAAAATGACTTGCTATGCGATCCAATAGAGGTTTATTTTTATTTGTAATGTAGTCGAGCTGAAAAGCGATATTTTTTACATTACGTGGCTGTTTTTAGAAACTATACGAAACGTATGAAGTGGTCGGTGTGATGGAGCAACAAGTGCGCGACATGGAGCCGATATTGGCCAAGAAGGCAGAGGAAGGCATTGCGCTCGTTAACCGACTGAAGGTCGAGCAAAAGTCGGCGGATGAAGTCAAACAGGCCGTGATGAAAGACGAAGCAGCTGCTAAGGTTATCTAATAATAGTAATGGCATACTTAGGCGTGTCCTAGTCACAGATTTCTATTGAAAAACGTCAGTACTAAGACAAGCCTACACGTCTTTGCCTAAGCTTAGTGTATACGGTTATGTGTTATTAGAGATGAGCTTAGAATTTTTTGATAATTTTTCACCCGCGTCTTAGGGAGCCCGTATACGCAATTGTTTGAATGTTTGTTTGTCATTTTTTTTCTCCGAAACGGCATATCGGATTGTAATTATTATATGATTGTCACTTTTTTTCACATTTGACAGGTATTTGTTTTTTTTGTCAAAACGTATATCAGACCAAAATTAAGTTACTTAAAAATGCCCTTTTTTGAGAAATATACTTTTTGTGTTCCTCTATGATTTAGATAACAAGGTTATTCGTCTATGCAATTGTTGTAAATTTTCATACTCATTCCTAACGCAACAGATTAAAGCTGAAGAGGTGAAGCAAATCGCGGACGAAGCCAAAGCCGACCTCGCTCTCGCCATGCCCGCTATGGAAGCGGCCCAAAACGCGCTCAAAGCATTGAACAAGGCAGACATTAACGAGTTAAAAGCCTTCCAGAAACCACCAGCGTTGGTGCGCTTCGTGATGGAACCTATCTGCATATTATTTAATTCAAAGTTAGTGGAAATAGTAACCTTGATATCACACTGTACTGAACAGATCTACTGTCTGAGAATATTAACTTGAAGAGGTTGAAGGGTTTCACTATAAGATAAAGAATGAACATCCACATAAGTGTAGAGAAGTGTGTGTGTCAAAGTCTTCAAGTTCTTAAATACTAGTAAAAAATGGAGTTTGCATCGGAAGCTGGATGTGCCATTAAAACAGTGTCGAGCTTTAAACTCTTATTTGTTATGCTAACTATTTCCAATATGGGCGCCTACCAAAGTACAGTCAAAGTTAAAAATGAAAACACTATATTAACACAAAAATATATCCAAGTCTGAGATTTAATCTTTTAAAATCTCTCGGTAACAATGCTACGTGTTTTGTTTTCGGCAAGCACCAACGTAACGTAACGTAGAACCTATCTGAAACCCTTGAAGATTTTTCCCAGCTTTTAATCGTTTTGTCACATTGAATCTTGCTCATTTATTCGTTTTTCGAAGTTTCTTGTACAGTTAAACAAAAAATATACAAATATTAATCAAACTTTTTTTATCATCCAACTGACACGTAAATATTGCTGACCATACACTAGGATTCCCTGTGTGGTGGGTATTAGTAATACGAGTCAAGTGGTAGGCACACCACCCAGACCCGGAACAAAATAAATAGTTGCAGAATACGCAAACATTTGTCCTGCTACAGGCATGGAACCCGCACATCTTGCGTCACGGCCTCCCGCCCACCGCACCATCGAAGCCGTTTAAATATTAACAGTAATTCATTACGATGAATATAATCCCCGGTTCCGGGAATTAATGTTTAGGTTGAATACTATTGACGTAATAACCAATATCGAAAGCGTGTCAGCACATCAAATGCAAGTTCCTCGTTACGAGTATAAACTGGTACGCGCGCCGCTATGAATACTACCTAACTTGTTTTTATTTTCGAGCAGGCCAGATTGGGACTCCACAAAAAAGCTATTGGCTGACGTCAATTTCATAGGTAAACTAGAAGAATACGACAAAGATCATATACCCGATGCCACCCTCAAGAAAATCAAGGTCTACCTCGTACACAAGGATTTCAATCCTGATACTGTGGTCAAAGTATCCAAGGTATTACTTGCACGTTACGTTTTGTATGACTTATCTGTAGCACTTAAGGTCTAAATTTGTTCCAAATTACAAAAAAATATGAACTATTTGAATATGGAACAATTTGACAATTAAGAAATTTACGAAGAATATGTATTTTCAATTGTTGTTGTTACTTATGCATGTATTGCATTATGATTGTGTTCTCACATATTTTGATATTGTTGTGTGTATAACTACATAAGTATAGTCTATATGGGGAAGAAATGCTTTACTTTCTGTTTCAAGGTGTGTCGTTCTATGGTTCTGTGGGTGCAAGCAATTGACATGTACGCCAAAGTCTTCAGGATTGTGGAGCCTAAAATTCTCGCGTAAATATATTTTTTTTGCTTTTCTGTTATAAATATTTCAACAAATTTTGAACTAAGTTTAATCTATTTTCGCTATTACTAAAATTGACTTTTACATTTCTTAAGTTCTTAGTCTTTTAAGCTTATTTATTCCTACTTTACATGAGATGAGGAAGTGAATGTATGAAGTGCCCCACCCCATGAACCGAAGACATCTCAAAGATTGCGGGTCGCTGGATGGAGGTGGCCCAAAATTGTTCATCATGGCACTCTTTGGGGGAGACCTTTACCCAGCAGTGAACTTCTACAGGTTGTTGTTGATGATGATGATACATGAGTTTGATAGGATGTATACTAATATATATACATCCTGTCATATATATATAATCGATATCAAACTCAAAAGTATGATGATGACAGGCACAAAGAGGCAGCTGGTATTTTGAAGAGTGTGATGGCAGTGCTGAGAGCTAAGCAGAAGGAAGTGGAAGCGATCGAGGCGCAACTCGCTAAAATGTTGGATGAATTAAGGGTAAGTTGCTTTTTGCAACTCACTATCTGATATAATCTACATTACAGAAACCTTATAGTCTACTTACTTTAAATATTCGATGTTACTCAGGATGTTTTGTTTTGTATATTATAGTACCTATTTTAAATATCTATTTACCCCGCATTTGATTATCTCTAATTATTTTAGGGTATTATCACGGTATAGTCGTGATTTACTATTACGTATTTTACTATTCTCCTGCTGATGTTTCGTTGACCGTTTAGAGGTCCTTCTTCATGAGTACCGTCCTCCACCACGCTCGTCGTTCGTTATAATAATATCCTAAAATGAAACCAAACCTCGATAATTTCAATGCTTTCTCTATTCAATCTTTTTTTGCCATACTCAATCTGAGCTTCCGCGATACAGGTTAGACCTAGCGCGGAGTTGATTGTCTAACTTGTAATTTAGGTAGGTACATAGAAAATACTTTATTGCAACCCATATAACACATCAGCTTAGTAAAGTACTACAAGCTTTGCAAATGTTGTACAATGGGTGGTATTATCGCTAAATAGCGATCTCTACCAGACAACCTTTGATGGAACGGACTGTAAGAAAGATTACAAGGGGTTTAATTGGTGCACTAACCACATACTAAGAATACATACTATTTTTTATTTTTTCTATAGGTACATAAGAACATTTTTTAAATAAAGTATTTGTATCTGTATAAGTACTTGATATAGGTGATCCCCACCATTATGAAAGACAGAATGATATGAAATTTACAAAGGCGTGTGTATCTACAAACCAATATTGGTTTCTCCTAAAACTCGTTACGTAAAGTTGAAAATTCAAACTAGTCAACGAGAGGTTTTCTTTTGAAACGCGGCGAAGCTCAAACGAAAATGAAAATAATAATTGTGCTTGTGCTTATAAATTGTGGTTTCATATTTTGTTCCCGACGTACAGTAATAGTAATAGCTATTGGCAAATAATAGCTCTGTCAGCAAATAATATCCTGATATTACTTGCGACTTCATTTGCCTTATGCGTTTGATGTAAAAGGCTGTTTGTTTGTTTGACTTTTTATATTTATCCAACTGAAATGTAGTTTATTCAATTGATCTGTCAAGTATAGTTCTTTGGTTTTATTGCCTCAAGTAACAAGACGACGCTGCTATTTACAAAATAAAATAGGACGGTTAATATTTTGCTATTTAATTGAACGCGTTCCATTTAAATCTTAAATAAATAGTTCACACAAAATATAACACGTAACCTACCTAAGTATGTGCACTTTTAGTGTATAAAGTATAGGTACCCCAGGTCATTATCAAAATCTGATCCCCACACTAGGATTCCCTGCGTCGTTGGTATAAGGAACAAAGATTACCCATGGTAACACAACACCCAGACCTGAAACGAATACCTGCAAAACAAGCATTAGTCCTGCAGAGGAAATCGTAGCAGCACCAAATGGCGTTACAGCCGGATTCTCACTCGCCCGCCACCGCGTTCATCATCAATATGTTATTGTTTTTTTTATATATATCATAAGTTGCACGTACATTCAAGTATTTTCATTCGTTTAAAACTTTTGCAAACACCACAGGAGTAGTTTTATAGTAAAATTGTGAACGTAGGTGGTAGAGGAGGAGCGTATAAAGCTCCAAGCGGAATGTGACCTGGCAGCGGCGCGCTTGTCCCGCGCGGGCAAGCTCACGCAGGCTCTCGCCGACGAGCAGACCAGATGGGAAGACAGCGTAAAGGTACATATTAAAATGTATTTGAACTACCTATTTCAATAATCAGGAGACTAACCATCAAGTTTTACTGCGTTTTAATTCAGACAAAGATGTCAAATCCTGCTTAGTAGTTGAAGACGCTATGGCGTTGTCATATAATCGGCAATTGCAAAACGAGATTTAACATCTTTGGCCTCGTTCGCCATTTCTAAAAACTCCCACTGCTACGCCGCTGTGTGGATATTTTCGGAAACTAGCAATCCCTGCCAGAGGGGAAACTTTCGTAGTTATTTTCGGAATACTCCGATTCGGAACAATATGGCAGACTACAAAATAATGCGAAAAAGTTACTACAAATTTTCAATTCCATAGAAAGTTGCTTTCGCTTAGCCACTGATTAGTTGACAGTTAACAGTTAGCTTTCCAGAGCCGCAACCAAAACCAACACTTTAAGACCTCTGAATTTATATTGACATAAAAGCAATAAATAAAATATATAATTTGAAACTGGAGCATGAGATTTAAAAATAGGTTACTAACATGTAATGAATGGTAGCGACTTTGTATTGCATTTATACAAGGGGCCTGTGTATGCGTTTGGGGTAAGAGATTGTTAATTTGTTTGTCCGTTACAATTTATTCCTGAAAAGGCTTATCCAATTGTAATGCGGTTTTTTGCAATCATTTTGTATGACTTCTTGAGTGAAGAGTGGTTCTTACATAGGATTATTATTACGTAATTAATATTTTAATGTAAAAATTATGTACTTGTCTAAAGCTAAACTTATATAATCCAAATAGTTCCAAATAGATCAGTGCGATTGGGGACCCTGTGGTCGACTCGAATCACCCCCATGTTTGGGCGTAGCCCTAGCTCCCAAATTTTAACCCAAATAGCCCTAGCTCCTGAACTATAAAAAATGTGCCCAAGTCATGTCCAGACACATTATAAGTTGCCTCACAACTCCTAAAGTTATCATTGGAAAACCTTCAGACTAATTTTTGTTTTTAGTTCTTATCAAATGCTTCTCGCTTTTGTTTTATATATTTGTGGACTCAAGGTTGCAAAGTTAAAGGTGAGGGGCTTGTTAAGTTTTATCGCCTCATAGTGGATATCTACATACACACATAAAAAAAGATTGCGATCAGTTTAAAACTCATATTTTTTTATATGGTACAAATCATAAGAATTGCTTCAATGTACCAAGCGCAGGAAGAGCTCCCCGGTGTCATCCTACACAAGCGTTATTACTTATTATGCAAATCGTGAAAAAGATATTAAATAAAAAACTACTAAATAATCAAACGATCTTCAAACTTTATAACAGAATGCTACGTACCAGCTTCATTGTACCACGGGCGATATAATAGTCGCGTCAGGCTGCATCGCCTATTTCGGAGCATTTCCCTCGCACTTCCGACGCGAGCTTGAGCTGAAATGGATACAACAATGTTCCGAGTTGGAAATACCTTCCTCCGACACGTTCGAGTGAGTATCGCAAAAATGTGTAGAAAATGTTCATTCATTGCATATTTGCATACCCGTATCCATTACGAGGTTTACAGTTTTCAATTTTCAAACAAAACAAAGTACCTACCTAGTAATCCACAATGTGACTGTGTAGGGAATATCTTAGTGGCCTAAAGTATCGCAATCGAGCGAAATAATCTTATACATCGATGACGTTTTAAATCTTAACGCTGTCGATCTTAAAATCAGTCTTGACAAAAACATCACTTATCATCGTATTTGATTCTATATCTAACATCTTGTTTGTTTGATAATAGTCTAACGGTTGGCACACATTTTAAAATACAGCTGATTGAAGCTTGTGGCAAAATTATTAAATAATTACGTCATTCCCCTTGACTGATTATGACTTTAAATGCTCTCTTTAGCATAAGTATTAAGTTTTAACTAATTCAATAAACGGCTTTATTGAGGCTTTCTCTTTTTAAAACTTTAGAGACTGCAAAGCTCTTTATATAAAAAAACAACAGAAAGCTCTGTTTAAAATAAGATTTGCAGTCAGCTACAGCCATAAAGGCCACCTCTTAGCTTTCACCTAACATGACAGCAGATAAAAAAATAAGCAGCTCTAAAATAGCATTATGATGAGTTGTTAAGGTGAAAGAACCAGTGTGGTAAAAGGATTCACTGCGCCTCGTAGAGGCTCCTTCAATTACCTATCACATGTCTTCAAACACATTGGTTGTTTCACTGTCCTAGTCCCTTTTCAAAGTCATCATATACCTCAACATGCCCTTTAGACAACAGCCACTTTATGTTGGGGTTAACGCCTGCGGAAATATTTAATTGTATGGAAATGACATTAGCTTTTGAGATGTCACGTGACTGCTGTCAAGTTTTTCCTTGACGCATTTGCGTGAGGTAAATAAGCGTGAGGTATTTGTCTAGACTCCCTGGTCAAAGAATGTAATAGTAATATACTTATTTGTTTATTTTTGTGGTCACCCAGTCTAATAGCCATAATGGCGGACTCGTTCACTGTCCGTACGTGGAACTCGCAAGGTCTACCACGTGACGCCATCTCAACTGAGAACGGTATATTGGTGACAAGGGCTGGACGTTGGCCGCTGACCATCGATCCGCAGGAGCAGGTTAGTTGAATATGAAAGAATGACGCAGATGAATGAGCCTGATGCAACGTTGACATCTTATAGGTTGCGGGTAGTCGGTGGGTGCAGGTGGCTCTGGACCTCAAAGTGTCCATCCATTTCCATCTATTGTCTTTAAGAATGATGGTACATATTATGGCATTTTCGGAAGCCTATGTATCCAGCATTGAATTTTTATTAATCTGCTTATATTAGTTAAAAAATACTGATATAAGTATGGTACGTAATATTTTACGCATTTTTAAGTCTAAACTAATTTTGATAGTACAAATTTCGCGATCCTTTTTATTTTATTCCTTGAGTAGGTGAAAGACGGCTACCATTGTCCAACTAAGTTTCAGTGTGAATATCAAGCTACAATATTTCAGGCTAACAGATGGATAAAGAACATGGAGCGTGAGGCTGGCCTACAAATTACAAAGCTGAACGATCCTAGTTATCTTCGAATTCTAGAGAACTGCATTCGTTTGGGCTGGCCAATGCTAATCGAGGATCTTGGCGAAACTCTCGAGGCTACGCTATCACCTGTTCTATTGAAACAGACCTTTCTTCAGGTATTTTTTTCTGTTTTACAGCGTTCTTTTGACGGTTTTTAATAGTAATGTGTTTAAAAATCTTAGTAATAATATTTCCATTCATTTATTGGACGTGTCAGTAAAAATAAATAATATAAAAACCCAAAATGCATACATTTTCTTGACCCCACACTAGTGTGATCAAGAGTATCAGGGACTTGTCACTTGTCGGGAGAATCGTAGTTTCATCGAAACTACGAGTACTGAGTACCGTAGTGCCACAACACGCAAAACCGAATCAAATAACTGCAGAATATGCAATCATTTGTCCCGCAGCGATCGTGCACCCCTTGCATCCCGCATCCCTTGCTCGGTGAATGAACCAGTGTAGCGTAAGGATTCAGTGCGCTGAGTCTCCTTCTATACCCGTACTCACATTTCCTCGAATTTTTGGTACTAAAACCATTCAGATTTCCTCACGATATTTTAGTCTGACGTTAATTAGCATATATAATAAAGCACAATGTAGGTACATCATTTTTGAGTGGATATATATTTTGTTTACTTTCGGATCCAAAGTCACGCAATAGTAATTATTGTGAACATATTTTTGCACGATATTTTTATTATAACTAAGAGATTTAAATAAGATAAGATTATATTGTAACTATTGCAAGCGTCGTCATTTATTTATATTTATGGACTTATTTAGAGGAACGCTTCATCAAGCGAAAAAATGACTGAAATATGTACAAAAAGTTTTTAGTACAAACTGGCCACATATAGTACCTTTAATTTGAAAAAAGAATTACTTCAATAGTCTTTTGTTTCAGGGTTTCATTTGTTTTTTTTCTATTATTTGTTTATTGTACTAGTCTATTGGAATAATTTTGCAGTCGTGTGCGTGCGTATTCATTTAATAAATTTCTGTATTTTTCCATTTTTTTCACAAAATCGTATCGCATTCAGTGCTCACACATCAATGAATACCTGAAGGGACCCGGATCTTAGCGTAACTCAGGTTTCCAAAGCTGTTGGTCACAGAAAACACAAAGAAAATGGTCACTGTTATATAAAGAAGTGGGTCAGACATTGAGTTTCCAATTGCGTCATCTTTCGAATTGTTAGACGATATCGGCAGACTGGATAGTGCATGAGACGTGCAGGGCAAGATCGCAAAGAGTCACTTCAGCGAGAGACGATCGATTTATTGTGAGCAGTGTTCTGAGAAATCGCACTTTGACTTCTTCTGAGGTCAGGTCTACGCTAGGTGACAGTTAGCACTAAAACCGTAAGAAAAAGAATTAAAGAAGCCGGAATAAAGACGTACGTAGCTAGAGGACCCTTACTTACCACATATCGTCGAGTAGCTCGGGCTAACTTTGCTCGCTCATACCAAAACTGGAATCATGATGACTGGGGGAAAATATTGTTCACTGACGAGTCTAGGTTTTCTTTTAATGGTTTTGTCCAGATGAAAGGGTTAAAGTTTGGAGACGACCCGGAGAAAAATAACATTATCGGTCGTTATCGCTCAGACAGTAACATTAACAGTAACATTATCGGAGTCATATGGTGGAGGGTCAGTAATATTAGTAACGGTATTAGCATAGGGGCACGTATGGAGTTGCACATTGTAGAAAATGGATTCCTGACTGCGGCTCGGTACGTAAATTACATGCCCTTTGTTCCGTACATCGGAGAGAATTTTCAATTAATGCAGGACAATGCGCCGAAATTGACGTTTTGCCGAGGTCAACACGCTCGCCAGACTTAAACCCCATCGAACATGTTTGGGATGAACTCCTTGATTATTCTTTATTTTCATTCAAAATGGTATAATTAATAAAGTGCTTAATATAATTTCTATAATTAAATACAAAAAAAAATTGTTTCAGTTCCGATCTGTATCTTTTTTGTTCCGTTCCTCTAATTATGTCCATGAGTTTAATCATCAAATCCTCAATCTAGGTCATTCTACACAACCAAATTGAATAGAACTCCAATTTCACATTGTTCTGCGATACCATAGAACACAATATGTATTACCATTTTCCGGGTAGTCATACATTAATAAGCTTAAAATTGTACTTATTGCGCGTTGGTTGCGTTATTTAATTGCAAATATTTTGGACCAGCCCACGTTTTCCATAGTAGCTTCATAGTAGTTGGCATTTCACTGGTTGGCAGTTATGGGCCCTCTTGCAACCAAGACGACGGCCAAGACTAGTCGTGTAGAAACCTGCTAAATTCAATGGTTTTGAAAAAGAGAAAGGAGGTTCTTTTTCTCCTGGGGTTTTTCGTGGGTAGATAATCAGTGCATGTTGGTATGGTAAGGCGTTCCTTCTCCAGATTCCGTGGTACCTGATTTGCTAAGGGTGGCGGAAGGCGCGCTGATGGACACGTTGACAAACGCAAACAGTTTTACGTGGCGAATTAGGATGATTTTCGTATGCTTTATGCTGAGTTTCCCTGAACAATTTGTGATTTACCTTGCGCGACCAGTAGCAAAAGTCAAAAGGACGTTATTTCTTCTACCCACATAATTTTAGGGAGGTGACAGAAAGGAGATAGGAAATTTAGACTTTTAAAAAAAATATGTGATAGATAAAATTTCGTTCGGTAATTGCTTAGATCTTTACAAAACATTTAAGTTAAATTTAATTCAAGTTCTAAGTGCCAGCTGGGTCACGCTTTGGGCGTGGAGCGCCGCTTGTTGCGAGAGAACTTATGTTATGGAAACGTTGCAGGCGGGTCGTCTTCTCATCCACCTCGGTGACAGCGATATCGAATACGACACCAACTTCCGGCTGTACCTCACCACGAAACTCGCCAACCCTCACTACCTCCCTGAAATTTGCATTCAAGTTACCCTAGTAAACTTCACGGTGACGCTGTCGGGCCTAGAGGACCAACTTCTTGCGTTAGTACAGTAAAGTATATTATTACAGACCTACATTAATCCTACCCCAGAATATAGTAAATAGAAGTGGCTCAAACGCTTTTTTAGTATGGAAACGCACTCCTTAAACCAACATGGCGTGTATATCTAGGACTGGAGTACCGCTAGTACCCGGAAGTCCTTTGAATGTTGTGGCTCCGACAACATATGTTAACGTTCGATATGCTCGAAGTTAACTAAATAAAAAGCGCACTGGTTTGTGCTCGAATTATCGAAGAAAATTTATCGTTCTTGATAAACAAAACAAAAAACACACGCTCACGACTGTCTTCCCCACGGTGGACATCCTCAGATACATACTCAGTGAGTAGATCTTTGAGGATACCAAGTAGGGGGTAGTCAGAGGCACGTCCAAACATTATATTTGGTACATGCCCGCGTTTTGCAAGTAGTAAGCATTCCACGTGACAGGTTGCAAGCCCATCGCTGCTTATTGGAACACTAACTGTTGGCCTTCGAATTTTTGGTTCTAGGGCATGCCGGTTTCCTCACGATGTTTTCCTTCACCGTTTTGAGCACGTGTTAATGCGCACATACATTTTTCGAGTGGAAAAATCCACGACCGGGTTCGAACCCACGACCTCCGGATCAGAAGTCGGGGTATCACCCACTACGGAACTCTTCAATCGTTCTTGATTTTGCACGATAATTGAAATATGTTATAGCCAACCACTTTTTGCGAAGAAACAAAACGTCACTAAAAAAATAAAGAAATAGGAAACATAATCACGACTGTATTTCCCATCATGGGCATCCTCAAATACATACTCAGTGCGTAGATCTTTCAGGATACCAAGCAGGGGTTAATCAGAGCCACTTCCAAACATTACCTTTGCGCAATTTGGCACATACCCACGTTTTGCAAGTAGTTACGTCATTAAACCATATTTATTTTATATATTGCCTTAAATGTTTTACAGGGCTTGATATTGATAAGGTTTCGTTAAAGTTTTTTTTTATAATATAGTACAAATGTTTTTATTGTTATTATTAAAACTGCATAAAATAAGAATACCAATCATACCTAATTTTATTTAAAAAAATAAGGATTTGTAACATATTCTTGGACAATGTTGACGTGTGTATATCTAAACGTTTTTAAGAACTCAGTAACTCGATGGCACAGGGACGTCGTGAGACTGGAAAGACCGGACCTTGAAATACTACGAACAGAACTCATAGTTCGCATCAACACTGACAAAGCCACGCTACTTGAAATCGAAGACAAGATATTGAGGCTGTTATACGCTTCCTCTGGGAACATTCTAGACGACGAAGAACTTATAGAAACACTCAATGAAAGTAAGGTAAGAACTGTCCAATCCACTTCTTGCTACTCCTAGCTTGCTGTTCATTTCTGCTTTTGACCATTTCCCGATGAATGTTGATCAGTTTATTATACGTTTGTAACATTTTGCAACAAAACCAAACCAGGAAACTTCAGAGATAATAAACGCTCGTCTAGAAGAAACAGAGGCGACAGAGATCAGCATATCGGCTGCCCGCGAGAAGTACCGCACCGTGGCTACTCGGGGCGCCGTGCTTTACTTTGCGGTGGCGCAGCTGGCGGACATAGACCCTATGTACCAGTTCTCACTCAAATATTTCAATCAGGTAAGTACGGAGGCACAGAATATACAATACTACCTCACACAGTCACTTCATCATTTGCTCTTAGTGGAGGGCATAACGTCATATGTGTTGTGTGTTACAAAGTTTTCGAAAAGATTAGTTACGTTAACCAATGTCATCGGTGGACGGCATCGTAGTGTATCATCAGTAAACTAGTGGGTGAGTTTTCTACACAAACTTCATCTTCAGCGTCTAGACCTTTGAACGTCATAATTAAAAAAAAATAAGAATAATGTTTGAAAAACATTACCATAATGTACTTATTTATAATGTGTTCATTCAATTGTCCATTCGTTGCATTTGTTGTCCATAATGGCTTGGCATCTTCGGGGCATACTTTTGGCAAATTTTTAGCGTAGTCACGGGATAATGATCTGCGTGTGACCTTTAAATTGTGAATAAGGTTAAAATGTCATCAATTGTAAGGGACAGACCAAGACTTCGATACCGTTTTTAGTTTCCGAGCGGTACAAAGACAACTTCGATGTTTGGGGTCGTTGTCTTTTTGTAATATCCATGATTAATTCGGCTACAGCCTTCGGGCAAATGGTTATTATGTTTTCTGGTAAGTATATTTGGTTCCTCCTTACAGCATTCAGCATTCTTTGTTTTCTCGTACCCAAGCCGTCCATTTTTCAACGTGCTTTTCTGAAAGGAGCTGTTTCTTCGATACGCTTCGTTTATAGTTAGCCCTTTTTTCTTCAATTCTTAGTGTGCGGATCGCAAAGATAAGAGTAGATTTACAGATTGCTCGTAGGTCATCAACGTGCTTTGCTACTAAATAGAACCGATATTTAGAAGCAAAACACAAACTTGGTCACGATATTTTTATATACTTTGCGGCTAGAACGCGCGACGTTTTGGGTCTTTTGAGATGCGATCAAAGAAATACCGCATCATAGCGAGAAGCATTATGGGAAACGTCTGTTCTGTGCGAAGTGAACTGGTTTTGTTTATTGATGCATCGTGCATCAGAAAATATTGGGCTACCTGCACGTATTTTTTTGTGTAGCACAAAAATTACAAAAAAAAAACAAAACAAACAAACACGCTCACAACTGTCTTCCCCATGGTGGACATCCTCAGATACATACTCAGTGAGTAGATCTTTGAGAATACCAAGTAGGGGGTAGTCAGAGGCACGTCCAAACATTATATTTGGTACATGCCTGCGTTTTGCAAGTAGTAAGCATTCCACGTGATAGGTTGCAAGCCCATCGCCGCTTATTGGAACACTAACTGTTCGTTGGCACATGCCTTAGAATTGTTGGTTCTAGGGCATGCCGGTTTCCTCACGATGTTTTCTTTCACCGTTTTGATCACGTGTTAATGCGCACATACATTTTTCGAGTGGAAAAATCCATTAGTGCACGACCGGGTTCGAACCCACGACCTCTGGATCAGAAGTCGGGGTATCGCTCACTAAACCAAAACGACAAAAAATATTTTTTTTTTTTAGTTTAGCTAATAATGTGTATATTAACATGTTTCTTACAGTAAAATAGATTGTAGTTGTAATTGTTAGAAATATTTTTAAAGTAAATTAAAAATATTTCTAACAATTTTCATGTCACTTGTCAAATTATGTTGGCATCGGTCTTGTTTGGGTCTCTGTAAGGGCCCGGTAAAACTGATGCGGTGGCGGTGGCGGTGGCAGTGGCGATCAAAGAGAAATGGTTGTCAAAGTTTACGTGAATATATTGAGCCCTAAATGTACGGATAGATGTACATTGTTGCATTTATGGCAAAACCTAGTTGTGTGTGTAAATCTCTGATACGTACTACAAAAGGTCAAAGTGAACTCGCGTTATTGGAAATCGGAGTTTCTAGGTTAAATGGAAACGAGTGAATTTTTATCAGAGGCCACTCAGGCAAATGCGGGATCGAGCCGGCTTTACTAGCTCGACATTAAAAAAAATCAGCTTCAAGAATATTCGAAATATATTTTTAGATTTTTAGTAAAAGTAAGTTTTTGGAAATTGATTTTTTGTTATTTGTTTGGTTATAAATAAATCAATGTATGACAACTATGTTTCTAAAGTTGTTGTAAAACAAATTCAATATAAATAATATGCGAATTATAAACAAAGGTAAAAACACTTCCTTAAATACACTTTTTAATTTTTTTGATCGTTTTTTTTAATTAGGAACGTCTTCAAAAAGTCTTTGGTCTGTGGTATGAAACAGAATACAATTTAAAATAAAAAACATAATGTAAATTAATTCTACTAACTGGATTTTTCAAATCGGTTTTGTAAAATGATGTTTTTAGAGCAATTTAGAAAAAATTTAAGTTACTAATTACTAGTTACTAATTTTACTTATTCTAAATTTAATTTTTTAAAATAATTATCCCATTCTGCAATTGTATAGAGGAACTTGAATACTAACCCCGACAGGAACTCATTGACAACTAAAATTATAATAAAGATAGTGCAAAATTTAAGTTGTTGTGTAGAAAACCTGCCAAAATTGAGATACAAGGGAGCAAACTTTTTATAGTGAATGCAGACGCAGATATAAATGTTTTATGCTCTGTTGAATGCTGAAATATCATCGAGAAGGATAGAAAAAAAGTCGGGGATATGATAGCGTTCCATAACAATTTTAAGTCAAATATGTGAACGGACGTGTTTTACAAAATCTTTACGACGAGGACGTCAGGAAAATGCGATTTTGTAGGTGGGTGGAGGATTCAAAAGTCCAAACAGTCCAGCTATGCATTCGTGAAGAAGCTAAGCATTTTATTTCTATTGAAATAATAATTAACTGCGCTCCGTATTTGTTTTTTACCGATTTCCAAAAGGAGGTGGAGGAGATTTTTCTGTCATTTTATATCTTATAAATTATTAGTTCAGCCATTAGGGTGCTTTGCCACCAGAGTTGTAATGTAAACCTTTCACTAAATTCATATTATTTAATTTATAAACTTTCTATTTGATAAGTGTTCCAACAACTTTATAAACATAGTTACATACATTTATTTATTAATACTCAAACATGCAAAACAAAATATTTTTGATAATACTTACATAAAAATAAATTACACCTATTTTTGATGCAGAATTTGTTTTTCAAAATATAGTTCGTTACTATTAACATCTCTTTTCCATAACCCTCACGTAAAACTTCGCCTACGTGGCCCTGAAAAAAAACTCAGCTTGTATTATCATTTTAAATTAACTTTTATGTGTTTTATGTGGATTGGAAGTTTTGTGTCTGAATATTTTTATAATATTTTTTTCCATACAATTTTTTCTTTATTGTTCAGAACTTTTAAACACGATTGAATAAAAAAAAAATTGAATTGACCAAGGAATAACAATTTCCATAGAAACTTTACCACCCTGTTTAACATCCCTCGGGGTTGATTTTCGAAAATTAGATTAGCCTATGTGTTATTCCAGAACCTCATCTATCTACATTCCAAATTTCATTAAAACCGGGCATCGTTTTACCTATAAATTATCAAAGCATTTTGATCACACAGGTCTTCAATCAAGTAATAGAGAGAAGTGAAAAATGTGACATACTCGAAACGCGATTGGAGATACTTCATCGTGAAATCACATTGTCAGTTTACCAAAATGTGTCACGAGGTCTCTTCGAAAGACACAAGCTAGTGTTCAGCTTTTTACTTAACATGGCGATATTTTTAAATGCCGGGCTGGTGACTCCCGACCATTGGAACTTCATATTGAGAGGCCCAGCAGGAACTAAAGTGGTGAGTGCTTACTTGATGTAAACTTATTTGGAAATATATATAAACAGTTGATCAAATAAACAATGTTCTGTCTCTTTCTGATATGTATCATTTCAAAACACTGTTTAGCTAAACAACTCAAAAATCTTTATGAGTAAAGCTCATTAATTCGAAACATTCCTTGAAGTAGAGCAGTAAGTCTAGTTTAGGAATGTGAGAAATTTAGGTGTTAGAAGTTCCCGAACCCCTTTCTTCTTTTGTGAAACTTTGATATTTTTAGCACCTCGTTTGCTTCATAGCCATAAATTTAAGATTTCAATCCATTTCAAATAATTTCAATCTATTCTGACAATTTTAACCGACGTCAAAAAAGTTTTCATTCCTGAGGGATTGCTTTTTATGCTATTAAACTTTAAAAAACATCAGCACCCTATGGAATCTACTAGTCTAAAAAAAATTAGAGGGAAATTTTTCTTTTGTTTTTTATTCGAATGATTGTCATTCCGAGTAAGCCAAATAAGTAAAAGCACATGAAGATCTGCTGATAGAATACCCACAGGATAGAAATAATAATTGCATGCCTTGCACCCTTAAGGGCTTTTTTAAATACCCTGATACGTATTCAGTTCTTTTATTTTGTATATTAAGTACCTATCTAATCTAGTTTACAGCAAATCGCAACAAGCGCTAAACAATTTCCATAAAAACAACACACCATCCTACCCCCTTTGAGGGGTAGTTTGGAAAATCCATATATTGAGTTTTATCCATATATTATAAAGGATATTTATGTGAAGTTTGAGTTTGTAAGATCAAGGAATACGATTTTTCATACCCTGTTTCTTAGGGGTAGAATTTTGCAAATTCCTTTCTAAGTGCACCCCATAATTTTATTATTCTACAAAGCTAAATAGGAACTATGAAATATATTGCTTCAGCTAGCGGGAAATGTAACTTTATTAAAAACTCAGAACCTCGTTTGTTACCTCATCATATTTTTATTAGAGCATAGCTATTGGGTATGTCAGAAAGACGAAATGATATCACGACGTGTTCTTGCTTTTATTCAGTTAACCGTTAAATCTGTACAAACTTTATTAGATTAATACTTTACATACTAGTGTGAACTAATGTCCGCACACTTCCACGATTTATGTTCAGAATAATTATTTCGACAGAATATAATGATAAGTACTTCGTTTTATAAAATGATAAAAAATTGTGTAGGTACCCCCAAAGAAACCATTTGTGGAAACTCTATCGGATGCTATGTGGTTAGCCGTCAATCATCTACAAGAAACAGACGAGAGCTTTGAAGGAATCGTCGACGATTGCTTGCGGAGAATACCTATTCATCTCGGATCCTTCAGTGTGGTATGTAGGCTCTACTCTAACCATGATTCGTACCTCTAACCATGGTTTTCCTGTACCTGCTAGGTTACAGGAAAACCATTGAAACTATCCAGCAAGGAACACGTTAAAGGGGATATCTAACTTATACGCAATTATATTAATGTTTTTCTCAAAAAAATCAAAAACTCTCTGTTCTTCCCTGGTGTCTTCGCACGGTCGCAGTTTTAATATTTTTCAGGAAATTCACGTGAACAAAAAAGATAAAACACCAGCGAAGGTGAACTGGGACGAGAAATTATCTACATTCGAAAAGTTGATGATAATAAAGAGTCTAAAAGAAGAAAAGTTGGTGTTTGCGATCGCACAATACGTCAGCACCAGCCTTGGCTCCGTATTTATCGAGAGCCCTACGGTGCAGCTTAACACTTTGTAAGTAGATAAATACAACTCGTATCCAGAAATCAGGATTATGTACCTAGCACTCGTAGTGTAAGTGTACGTCTCTAGCACTCGCAGTTTAAGTTTACCACCCTAGCGTATTTAAAGTTTTTCTTTTATGATAATGTAATACTTACGTAATTAGTACTGTCAGAAATACTCTTAAGTTTCATTTTACATAGTAATTTTATATACATGTCAATAAATGGTTATTTCCCAGTAATTCATGTAGGCTCTGAGTAGAAACTCGTTTTACAATTTTATTATTGTTATTTTGCAGGTATGATTAAACTGAGTTTGGACAATAATATTCCTTTGTTCTAAATTTTACATTGCATTTGTGTATGCAATTCACATGCAGGTTTATTCAATATTCCAATATGTTTCACCCTTTTTGTTTATCAATGGCTTATAAAATACTAGCCTCTGCCAACGGCTTCGCCCGCGTGGTGGATAAAAAGTAAAAGTAAAAACTATGTGTTATTCAGATGTATAAATCAGAATATATATAGCTTAATGTATATGCTTATAAGCTATATTACTGTAAAGTTATCAACATTTGTTCATAGTTTTTGCGTGAAAGCATCCTCACAAACTTTCGCGTTTATAATAGTAGTAAGATTCTACATTTTCATTAAGGATTAAACCCGGTAAACACACCGGGTGTTTCATATGTTCCCTTTTATAAAAAATTCCAATGTGGAAATTTGAAATAAATAAAGCCTTTAAAAATATCCTGAAAGTAAAATTAAAACATTTTCATATTGGTGTAGAATTTTCGGAATATATTTAAATATACATTTTGAAACGTGAATTATTTCCCATTCCAGGTACGCGGACACAACCTCCATAATCCCCCTTGTGTTCGTTCTCAGCACGGGTTCCGATCCGTTTGGCGCATTTCAAAAGTTTGCAACTGAAATGGGCGTGCGGGATAAAGTGCACTCCATATCGCTGGGCCAAGGGCAGGGGCCCGTGGCCGAAAAGATGATCAACGCCGCCAAACCCAAGGGAGACTGGATATTTTTACAAGTTACACAAACTTCATTAGATTTAAAATTAAATATAGGAGTATGTTATGTACTCTTATATTAAACTAATCATTGAAATATTTATTTATAGTGCGTTTTTTTTGTTATTTTATTTTTTAATATTTGTCTTGCTCTTTAGATATTGAAGTAGAGTTTAATAAACAATAGTCCGGTGTAGGTATATTTGTACAATGAACATGATGCCTTTTTCAGAACTGTCACTTGGCTGCATCTTGGATGCTCAACTTGGAGCTGATCGTGGCGAATCTCGCAAGCGACCAGGGCTCGCCCCATCCTGACTTCCGGCTCTACCTAAGTTCTATGCCCACTGCCAAATTCCCGGTTTCAGTATTACAAAACTCCGTGAAAGTCACAAACGAACCTCCTAAAGGGCTCAAGGCGAATGTGAAGAGAGCACTTATTGAAATGGAAGATGACTTTTTTGAAAATCACAGTAAGATATAGAATTTTTCGTTAAAAATCGAAGCATTTTGTAAATCTTAAGTATTTTTAAACTTCTATTTATGGGATTATTAAGCGATTTTAAAAAGCCTAGTTATGAAAGATGTTGTAATCGTCTCAAAAGTAATATAAATTTCTTTCAGAAAACTTTAGTTGAAATTAAAAAAAAAATGATCTATACGTAAGATAAAATCCTTACTTATAGATCCAACTAATAGTTTAGTTGCACTGTTAATCTCGGCTACCTAGAACAAAAGGATAAATGTTGTGGATGTCACAAAATAAAGGTTTTTGAACCTTATAGAAATTGATATTTTGATGAAGGGATCTTTCACATAGAATTCAGAGCATTATCTTTCTATGAGCCAGTAAAATTTACCACAAAATATTGTGCATATATATATCGGCGCAAAGGCGTTATTCTGCTTCTACAATGAATCATCGGCGGAGAACCACGAGTTACTCAACGAATCATCACTTAGATTGTCAAATTACAGTGTAATTAATGGCTGATTATTATTTGATTGTTGTAATCAAATAATAATTAGGTTATTACTTCAAAACCATTTGTAAACTTAAATGATTAATGCTTGCAGGTAGTTTTAGCTTGTTCGCAACACTTGCTTGCTCGAGTCTTTGTTTTTTCATAAATACGGGCGACGGACCGAGTATGATTCATTCTCGCTCGAGCCGTCAGACCGTACAGACCTCAAAAGCCTCTGTACAACCAAGAATAAAATAGAAGAACATCTCGTCATCAACTATGAGCGACCAGCATGCTGGTGATGATAGTAAAGTTAGCATTGCTGACACATTAACATGCAAAACATCACTCATTTGCCGCACTGATTTAATATGCCGAGTATTTAACACTGACCTAAATTCATTTCAATATTAATTTTAGTATTTCATTTTGAAACGATTTCGCTTACTACCGACTATGAGTATTTTAAACTATATATGGTTCTCTGATTCAAATTTTTAATCTTGGTTTGCCTCAAACTCAAGTCGAATACAATGTTTCTTAGATCGATGTGTGAGCATAGTTTTGGGGAAGCTGCGCTGTAGAAATATCTAAAACCGAAAACGTTAGTAAATCCGTGTTTATAAATTGTTTTGTGTATCGTATATGTTGTAAATCGTAGAATCGTAGAAACTTATAACTAACATATTTTAGATGCCTTCGAGTTGTTAACATTTTACTTTAATATTTTACTAGAGCATTGCATAGTTTGTAATCTTTTTATATATATAAACATCCAACAGTTACAGGCAAAGCCCTGGCACCATACTATAATACCCTGTATCGTGGTATCGGGAACTACACTATCGATGGACTAATAATCTAATAATTTACTAATAATTTTCTGTTATAAAATAGTATGAATATATAATAAATGAATAAAAATACTTTATTGTACACCTTTAAGAAAAGGTACAATGGGCGGTCTTATCGCTTAAAAGCGATCTCTTCCAGACATCTTTGGATGGAGAGGATTATTTATGATTTTTAAGTGGGCGTGGGTTTACTTGTGTAAATCTTGTATATATTAAATTACTTATTGACATCGCTTAATAATCCTATACAATTTTGTGCCAGTGCTGACGGGGCACAGTCGACGTACTTTTTACATCTGATTTTACAATGGACCAAAATGAATGTAGCATAAAGCAATCTAGCGTGATGTACATAAATAGCATTTTTGTTTGTAATAGTTATGGGCCAAGACTGGCGCACGATGCTGTTCGGCATCTGCATGTTCCACGCCATCATTCAGGAGCGCAAGAAGTTCGGTCCTCTCGGTTGGAACATCACGTACGAGTTCAACAACAGCGACCGTGAGTGCGCCATGTCCAACCTGCAGATGTTCTGCGAAGATGGACACATACCCTGGGACGCGCTCGAGTATATTACGAGTCAGTACATTCTTGTATATATAATTTTATCATCCCAATGATGCCACACTACGAGCCCACAGGCTGGACTTAAAATAAAATCTAACTCGCTCACGACTTAACTATCCATGGTAAACATAATTAGAACCATACGCGGCGCTCAGATTTGTGAGGATACCAAGTGGAGTAGTTAGAAGTACATCCTAATATTATATTTGTCATATTTTGCATAAGTAGTTAGCATTCCACGTAACAGGTTGCATTTTTTGGTTCGAGAACATGTCTGTTTCCTCATAATGTTTGTCTTCACTGTTTAAACAAGGAATAATATTGAGATTATACCTAGAATCACACAAATCATTTTTTTTTATTATATCCTAAATTTTCATTGATGGATTCTAACCATGAACTTGGGATTTAAAGTCGGGATCTAGCAACTACAACTACACTAGTGCTCTACACATGGCAGTTGATGATGCGGCGACAATGGCGATTAAATAAACTTCATCGCTCATGCCTTAGATTGTATATATTCAGGCACCTAGATTGATAGGTGCCTGAATCAGGCACCGAACGTTACCGGCAGCGTTTGCCATTATATTTCATGTCACATTATGAAGGTGTTCACACTAAACACTAGCTAGCATTGTTCACACTAAACGGTTTTGGGTACTAAAAACCGTTTAGTGTGAACAATGTGTACTGACGATTTAGGTCAATGGATAATATTGAGCTGTCTTCTAGTCCCTAGGATGGACAGGAGGATGGTAAATTGTGCGGTCATATTATGTAACTACATTTAGTTCTCAGGCAAATTGCCGAAATTTAATTAAAAAAATAGATAGATAGATAAACTCTTTATTGTTCATAACACCAATCCCCCTCTATCAGTCGTCATCTCAGTACCTACTATAACCTACACATAAATAATATTTCGTCCGTCAATAAATTATTATTCCAGCCATCTTTTCTTTGGTCTGTACATTTTATTGCCAATGTCGTGATTCACCGCTTTTTCAATTACAATTTGTCCTATTGGCACTAAATAAATCTGAATGAAGGATCACAAAAAAGCAAGCAGTTTGGTGCCTGATTCTTCTAACCTGAGCCGCGTGAGAAATCGGCGTAAAACTTGGATTTTTTTAAATCACTTATTTTATAAGTTCTTATGATTTATGATCCTTGTGATTTCAATGAATAAAAACGTATTGGCTGGCTTTGATCAACATGCAAGATTGTAACCAATCGAAGTTTTCTAGTCCACATAAATACATCACATGAAAGATCATTGTCATCTAGGTACCTATGTATGTCATGCATTGCTCTAGCTATGAAATGTCAACCCTACACATTTGACTCTAGAGCGCAATTTATTAAAATAAACTATTTTTACTAAGCTCAATTTCCTGAGTGAATAATACATTTCAATAATCTGTATAATTTTTGTGGCAAACACTCGGCGATCGATAATTTTGGCGCGTTTTGAAAAGCAAGGAAATTATACCAATTATAAAAATAACAAAAAAGCAGTATGTTAAGGTTCTGCACCTACATTAAGATTTGTCGATTTTAAGCATTGATTTTTATGTTTCATTAGTGAATGGCATCCTTATAAAATTCAAGAGCAAGCGAAGCAAGCAAATTCAAAAAAAAAAGTTTATCCAAATATAATTGCCCAACTATTTGTTCAATCAAAAACAAACACTCTCAGGACTGTATTACCATGATGGACATCATGATAGATTAACGCTTATTACCTTATGGAGGTAGTCAGAGGCACTTCCAAACATTACCTTTGGCGTACGCCCGCGTTATGCAAGAAGTTATCTAGCATTCCATTTAACAGGTTGAAAGCCCTTCGCCGCTTATTGGAACACTTACCTAATCTATTATGGTTCAAGTTGCCGGTTTCCTCACGATATTTTCCTTTGCCCTTTTGAGAATGTGTCTATGCGCGCATTGCGCATAGATTTTTCGAATGGAAAAATGCTTTGATGAATGACCAGGTTCGAACATGCGACCTGTAGATCGGGCAGCTAAAAAAAATAAAAAAAATGAGTTAAATCGGTCAGGTATTTAATGAAAATATCGAACTTTCCAAATGGCCCTAAAAATTAATAATAAAATAAGTAGTGAAAAAAACGTTTTTATCTCGCACTAAAATTTATAAAAAATAATTCCACTATCCACCTCCTGACTCCATCATCAGATCAGCTCCAAGATACCAAATTATAGTATTGTCATCCGAACTACATAAGCATACAAAGTTGCATTTCGATAACATTAGAATTAGGTTAAAATTTACTTCCCAGATTTGATTAAATTGTTTGTTATTTAGTTAAAAGTAAAGCTAATATAAGCGTGTTATAAAGAGACAAAGATAAACTGGTCTGAGATCTCGATCGAAAGCATACAAATTGAAAGTGCATGTTTTTCATTAAATAATATATTTTTTTTAATAAAGAAAATAATAAATATACTAAATAAAAATACTAGTTCTTTTAGAAAACAGAACTATTGTCGGACAAACAATGGTTCCTTGGGCCGCAGGTAAAATAAATTACGACAGCCCTCTTAGATTTTAGAATAAATACCATTTTAAAATCCGCACCCCCCTCTCTTACTTGTCGAAAACGACTACCTATAACGATTTTCTGATTAACATTAGAATTAAAATTGGATGTACCACCACCAGGATCTAATAAAAACACTTGTGACTGGACGTTTGTAATCCCCTGCCTAGATATTCTCAGATCCTTAGGTACTCACGCAAATCTATGAGGATACCAATTAGATGGTAGTCAGAGCCACGTCCAAATAATATATTTTGACAGATTCCCACTTTTAACAAGTCATTAGCATCTACTTGCAAGCCTGTCGCCGTTGCATTAGCCGTGGAACATTACCCGTGGGCATACCTTCTAACTATTTGGTTCTAGAAAATACCAGTCTGCAATATTGGCATTCTAAATAATAGTCATTAAATTTTAAACCTCCTTAAATATCCTACAGAACCCTCAATAGTAGGTGCCTAAATATAAAAGTTGTTTTGATGAATAGTTTAATGTAGATAAAACGCTACGTCCTTCGACGCTTAGGGGTTTCCCAAAACTTGCCTGATTGGATCGGTCGACGCTCCAATAGTTAATTTATGCTGGACATTTTCACACATCATCAACTAGCCCTAAACCGAGCAGAGTTTTTGTTATGTCCTTCGGAACTACTTGACGGATATTATACTAAATGTAAATACCTATCTACATATTATTTGTATAATATGTAGGTAGGTATTTACATATGTAGTAGCGGGAATCGAAATCGCAACAAAGGTCGAGACTATGCTGTACAGTGAACTAGCACTGAATTGTCGTCCCAATATTGAATTTTAAGCCAGACTCGTTTAGAAGAGTATTACATTGATAACTGCACACGACAGGTTCTATAACTTACGGCGGCAGAGTAACAGACATGTGGGATCAGCGATGCCTGACAACTATTTTGAAGTTGTTCTTTGCACCTCCCACATTGGAAGAGGGCTATGCGTATTCCCTGTCAGGGAAATACTATTGTCCTAGAGCGGAAAAACTGGAGGCTTACAAAGAATATATGGAAACGCTGCCGGTGATTGAGGATCCCGAAGTGTTTGGCATGCATGAAAACGCTAATATCGCATTCGAGGTAATTAACTTTTTTTTTTTATTTAGAACCTGTATAAAATTAAAATCCCATCCTGAAACGTAGGCATTTCTAATCTTTTAGCTGTAATATTTATAGGGTTATCAATCATTTACGCAGTTTTCGAAAGCTGCGTTAATGATTAATTTATATTTTCACTAACAGAACAAAGAGACGACAACTCTTATCCAAACGATAGTAGACGTGCAGCCGCGCGCGGGCGGCGGCGGTATTGGGGACACGCCCGATCAGATCGTATGGCGTATCTGTGACCAGACGCGCAGCAGCGTACTCAATAAAATAGACAGGTCGCAAATCAACCCTGTGCTCATGGAGCCGGATGACATGGGCCAGCTGAACTCTCTGACCACTGTGCTGCTTCACGAAACGGAAAGATTCAACACTCTACTCGCTCTCATACATTCTTCTCTTAACGAACTGCAGAAAGCTATCAAGGTGAGATCTGCTTCGCTGGTATAGTAGGTACTCAGTCGCAAATGTAGGTAACCTATTGTTTTGTAAAAGGATCAATAAAAAGAATAACCAGACCAGTTTCTTGCCTTTCTTTCCTGGCTTGGTCGCGGCGGAACAGGAAATAGATAAAATTATCAATTCAAAATGATCCTTGTGATTTTAATGAATAAATGAACGTTGACTTTGACTTTACTTCTTGGTTTAAGGGCATTTAGTATGCTTCTTGCTTTTTAAATTGAAATATTAACCTTAGTGTTTCAGATTCAGTTTATAACGGTCTACAAAATAGTCAAGGCTGAAATTGAAGACATGCAATATCGCATTTTATCAATATTTGATGGCGCGTCTTCAACTTATTCATAACTTTGTCCGCTTTCAGGGTGTAGTTGTAATGTCGGAGGAGTTTGAGGCAGTTTTCAATGCATTTCTGAACAACAAAGTGCCTCAAATGTGGCACAAGAAAGGGTACAACTCACTCAAATCGCTCGGTAGTTGGATACACGATTTGATTCTTCGCATCGATTTTATGGAGGTAAATTTTCTAGGTAGAATAGGTTAGTACCTGCTTGCTAGTTTAACAATAAATCAGTTATGGTCTCATTACGAACCTATACAAGCTACAAACTGGAATTACGACAAGCTGCCTCCGCCTTCGATTTGGCTATAGCAAATACATTTTTCCAAAAAAGAGCACTTGATAACATACATAAGTGGCAATCACTCCTCACAGGTCGATTACTTCCTCTTAAGGAGAAGTAAAATTAGCATGGGTATGGTCAAGGAAGTGAGTTTAGGTGAAGTTAGAAAGGTAGTACAAAGTATGAAAAATGCAAAAGCGGTTGGACCAGATATTATACCTGTGGAAGTATGAAATTTTTTAAAAGCAGATGGATGGAAGTGGTTGAGGAGACGATCCCCGACGAGTGATGCAATAGTTAGCTGGTGCCCATCTTTAAGAACAAGGGTAATGTACAGGATAACAACTACAGAGGAATTAAGTTGATGTAGTATGAATGTATGGGAGAAAGTGACAATAAGGCGCATGAGAGAGGAGAGTGAGGCGACACAGAACCAGTTCAGGTTTATGCCTGGGAATGGGACAACAGCATTCAAATGGACACGGAATTAAATTTCCGAAAGCATGTAGTCGATATTTGCGACAATCTGGCGACTTTAACAATATCGGCACCATTAAGGTTATGCGTTAGTTAGAAGTAGGTTGGAGTGTGGAGCCATGATATGGAGCCCTCATGAAAAAAGTACTGTAGTATGGTGGAAAAATGCAGAATAAACATTTAAGGTTTCTTTATTTAAAGTTATACGGAGTTTACCCATTTTTCCCACTAATGTTTCCCACTTTATTCGTTCTAGGTATGGTGGGGTATTTTAAACTTGAAATTAGAAGGAAAATGATGTTAATAACGTACATATTTAGTTTGATTAGAGGCATTATACACAACCCTCTCGTTTTAATGTACTTAGGATTGCACGTACCTAACAGGTATGTATACGCGCGCCGAAGACCTAGGCTATTTGCAATTCCGAAGGCAAGAACTAACCTCCTGAGCAAGTCCCCGTTCACGCGGGCCCTACGCACTGTCAATAATGTATGTGCAGATGAGGATGTTGATATATTTTATATGTCCTTGCCTAAATTCAAGGATAGGGTTTTAAATTTTTTGGATAGGACGCATAGGGATATGTAAAGTAATTTATTTTAAACTATAGTATTAAGTTATAGTTAGTAGGTTGTTGGTGCAATTTTGTAAATGTTAATGTTTAGTATGTATTGTGTATGTCTTTTTATATTTCTTTGTCGCTTTGGTGCTGCACTGTAATGGCAATGTAAATAGGTTACAAAATATATATATATATATATATATTTGGACTATGCTAACTTTGCCATAAGTACAGATATGTGCACAAGAACTTGCACATGGTGTTCGTTGACTTCGAAAAGGCATACGACAGGGTTCTCGTGAGGTTATGTGGTGGACTTTGAAAGAGGAAGGAGTGCTTGGGAAATACTTGCAGCTCATTCGTTTATGTATGGCAGAGCAAATACCAACGTCGGTCCGAAGCTGACGTCACTAACTAGTTCAATGTGGCTGTGGGCTTGCGGCTTTAAGTCCTTATTTGTTCCTCCTGGTTATGGATGCGCTGACATCGGCCATACAGGAAGAGACCCTGGTGCATGCTGTTTGCCGACGACATTGTTCTTGTTGGAGAAAATGAACTTGAGTTGTACCTCAGATTAGGCTGGTAAAATGGCAGGAAAATTATGTAAGTGTCGGACTGAAGATCAACAGAACGAAAACTGAACATCTGTTCTGCGACTTCGGTGGTCGCTCCATTTCACCCCTATTGTCTTAGATGGTGTATCCCTGCCAGTTTGCTCTGACTTTCGGTACCTCGGTTCATTAATACAGAACGATGGCGGAATAGACCGGCATGTGAGGAACAGAATAAATGCGGGATAGATGAAATGACGACAGGTTACAGGAACTACATGTGATCTACAAATGCCTCTCAAATGAAAAAATTACATAACGACCCGACCATAAGACATGTATGGATCGGAGTGTTGGGCAACCAAAGGGATTGATGAAAGAAGAGTGCACGCAGCTGAGATGCGAATGTTACTAGAATGGAAAAAATAAGGAATGAGAATTTCAGGACAAGTTTGAAAGTAGCACCCGTGACGGAAAAGTTGAGGAGTAATAGGTTAGAATTGTATGGGCACGTCATGATTAGGGAAGAATGTCATTACGAGAAGAGTGTTAAATATAAATGTGGATGGAAATAAAATCTGAGGTAGGCCAAATAAAAGATAGATGGATTGTGAAGGATAACATAGTTAAGAAAGGAGAAACGAGTTTTAGTTTATATTTAAACTTTAATTTAAATATAAAATCGCAGGATGTCCATTTGATTTCAAATACATCTCAAAACCAAATACAAACAAACATAATTTTGATTGGTTTCAAAAGAAAGTAGGTTCTCATAAAGAGGTTGAGTTATGATAGAAATCAACTAGGAGACCGCCTGGTTTATATTTTTAAAATGGCAAATAAATTATCGGCTATTATATTATACCATTCAATTTTAAAACTTGTGTCCTTTGTACAACAATTTGTCTTGAAAATCAGGAATCAAAAGTAGATAAACCACTGATTGAAACCATCTTTCGTAATAATACCCTTATTGTTTGCCATCCTAATATTAACGTGTTAAAATACGTGAATATATACTATTATATGATATCTTGGAACTGATCTGATGTTGGAGCCAGGAGGTGGATAGTGGAACTTTTCAGTGGCTACTAGTAAACCTCTCGAGTTTGGGCTCATATGATTCGTTTTGACGACTCCAATAGATTGGGTTTGGTAACGAGGGTCTGATAATTGATATTTTTATTTTTTTTTAACCTTTACACCAAATTAAGTATGTGGATGTTACATCAGAATGCTTGCAGAAATAGCTAGGGCACCCTAGTTACATATTAGTGGTAGATATCCAAATAAAATATTTGCCGACTAAAGGGGGACAGCAGGAACCTAAAATTTTCAGTACCCACGCTTGTAGACATGGCTAGGGGGGCCCTTGTTACAAAGTAACCGCACTAATTAGGAGGTACAATTGTGAGAACGCTTGCAGAAATGGCTAATGGAAGGGCTACAGCCCAGCAGCTGGGTGTCGGGGCTGTTCTTCCCGCAGGGCCTGCTGACAGGCTCGCTGCAGTCGTACGCGCGCCGCTACCGGGTACCCATCGACGCGCTCATGTTCGACTTCGAACCCATCCCCTTCTTCCTAGCTCAAGACGACGTCTATAAATACAATAAGAGGAAAAATAAGGTACTAAACGTACTCACGGTGACGTTTTTAGCAACTTTTATTTTAGTGACATAAAACATGTTTCGTCTGCCATTCCAAACTTGTGATCCATCTGCAGAAAACTATGGTGCAATGACTGGTGACCCTGACTTTCGAGGTGAAGGTCGTGGGTTCGAATATACCGTGGTGTGGTGGCCCAATAGATATTATATTGGTAAAATGCTGCGTCGTACTAAACGTCCATGTTACGTGAATGGTTTTCTTACATTATGTATGGTGCCGTGGACGCCATTGCACTTTCAGCTTTCGGTTCTGCGAGTTATTAGATTTTGAGCAAGTTTATGCCAGTGCAATTATGAGAATTATTTCGGTGAACTTGGTTTATATTCGATTCGGTTTAAAAAAAAAAGATCTTCACAGCTTTACATTCGAAGGCATGTGCTATAGGTTTGTTTTCCAATAAGCGGCAGGAAACGGTGTAAATTCACTTAAATTTTTTATTAAAAAACATTACGGAAACCAAAAAAAACTTGATAAATACTATAGGGACTCCGCACCATCGATTTCAATAATAAAAAAGTGGTTTACTGAATTTCTTTGTGGTGGCACAAGCACAATTGATGCCGAACGTCTAGCAGATGAGGTCTCTACACCCGAAAAAAATAAAAAAACACTACGATATGGTGTTGGCCGACCAGAGGTCGAAATTGCGCGACATTGTAGAGACCATAGGCATATCTCATGGCTCGGTATTTTGATTTTAAAGTAATATTTGGGTATGACAAAGCTATCCGCGAGATGGGTGCCGCGCTTGCTCTCCATCGACCACAAAAGAATGCGTGTGACAACTTCGAAGGAGTGTTTGGCATTGTTTAACCGCAACCCGGGTGAGTTTTTGCTCTGTTTTGTAACTGTGGACTAAACATGGATCCACCACAATATACCGGAGACCAAAGAGCAATCGAAACAGTGGGTTTCCAAGGTTGAATCGGCGCGGAAGAAGGTCAAAGTGTGTCTGTCAACCAAATAAGTTACAGTTTTTTGGGACGTAAGTAGCATAATCCACATCGATTCGTATTGACGAGTCCAACAGATTGGGCTTGGTAACGAGGGTTTGATGATGGAGCCAGGAGGTGGATAGTAGTTTTTTTTTTAATATTTTTATGTGCTTGATTAAAGCGCGTTTTTTAGTTTTTTTAAACTACACTTATTATTAATAATACCAATTTTTTTCCGTGTGTAGACCCGTAATGTTATCAAATTCCAAATTTAATAAGCTTACGGGTCTACACACGGAATATAAATCTAAAAATCTAATTACAGTCGTGAGCGCGCGATATTTGTATATAATGTAATATTTTTGTGTTATTTGTGCTTAGGATGAAGGAGGTCCGAGCGTGTACGGAGGCTTGGAGCCCCCCGAAGACGGCGTCAACATACACGGGCTGTTCATCGACGCCGGCCGCTGGGACATGACCGAGAACTGCCTCGTGGACGCCATACCGGGTGAGAACGTCTCACAACCGCTTATCCCAATCACCACGCTGGCGCGAGCGAGGACTAGTGATGTAATGGCTAGACTTTCGATCCGAAGGTCGTGGGTTTTAATCCCGTTATGCACCTATGGATTTTTCCACACGATTAATTCATACGCGTGATGTACTCTTAATCGGTGAAAAAAAACATCGTGCGGAAACTGGCTTGTTACACGTGCATGTTAAGATAAACTTTATCTGACAACCTTTTCCCTTTGCTCATGAAATGCTGAAACACAAGTTTGTTAAATTTTGCTTTTGGAAACTGCATCAGTGTCGTCTTGTGTGTAAAGTTTCACAAAGAAAGCTCTTTCTATTGAGCTTTTTTTGTGAAATCTTTAACCCCTGTTTGGGACCACTTAGGATTTGAATTTTTGAAATTCCTTTTTAGTATACCCCTAACACTAAAAGAAAGACATCATTTCCAGTTTCTCGGATCAGAGATTTAGGCTCTGCGTTGTCTGCCGCCTGAACGCTTTTATAAATAACCACCACATATACTATTAAAAGTGTGAGGAGAACGGAACAATATATAGGTTTCACTATAGTTAGGTTCATAAATTATATATTCCAGACAACCCTTGATATACTTGAGGCCGGATCTGGTCGAGCTTCCCAGCAGTCCTTTAATTTCGGATCGGTATTTTGTTTTATTTTAAAATGGCCCATGGTTAGTTTTCTGGTTTAAATCCATCGTGTCTAATCCATCATTAAGACTCAGCGTCACTCGATTCATGGTGTTATTGGCGTTGGCCATCGAGTGCATAGCCGATTAGAAGCGAAGATTTTGTTTCAAGGCCCGTTGATTCAGAACTTTTACCATACATTTTATTTTGAAGTTTTCTTTTATACTACAAAATTGGCAAACAAGCATATGACCCACCTGTTAGTAAGTGGTTACCGTAAACTATATACGCATGCGATACCGACCATGAGACATGGATGAAAAGTCTCATGTGCTTGTAATTTCACCGGTTTGTGAGTGTTGCTTTGTGTACGTATGTAGGTCTGATGAATCCCCCGCTGCCTGTGGTCTGGTTCAAGCCTGTGCTGGAGCTGCCGAAGCCGGACCCGCGCTACGACGCGCCGCTGTACAAGACGTCGGAGCGCGCCGGGACGCTCTCAACCACCGGACATAGCACAAACTTCGTGCTGCCGGTGCTGCTGCCCGCCAGCCGGCCGCAGCCATTCTGGATCATACGTGGCACGGCGCTGCTCACGCAGATCACTGATTAACGAGCAAAAATCGGAGGCGCGGTATACTTTTTTTATAAGCGTTTATTTAAAACCTTAAACCCTTACTAAAAATATATCGATGCACGCTGTTGATTCGCTCTAAAGCCTAATTTGCATGTGTACGTGTTTAGCAAAGGGGCGAGGACAGGCACAGGAGTAAGTGACGCGCACCTCGACCAGCCACTGTTTACACAACAGCCAGTAAACTGACATTTATTCGTCAAGCTTACGTGCGACGAACAACGCACGTAAGCGAACGTACAATTCTACACGTTCATTCTCCAAAGTGTATACTTTGCTCTGTTTCCATTTGACTGCATACACCAACTAGACTGGTTGGTGTATGCAGTACTTGATGGTCGTCAACCCTATTCATCGAGTACCATAACGAGTCTTATAAAGGGTGAAAGATCTTCGATCGTATGTTTTTGAATACCAGCAGATATACGTGAGGTAAAAGAGGGCACATACAAGCACAAAATTTTATTGGATTGCTTAGAAGTAAGTAGCAAGCTAGATTACACGCACTTTATTGCCTGTACTTAGCAGTCAATTAATATACTGCCAGATGAACCCTGGTGCCAACGTATGCTACGTTCTTTTTACGTTATTTTTGTCCTTTGGTCATCCCATGACCCGTCCTGGTACTCGATTATTACGGTTGACGACAATTAACTCCACTTGACTCATTTGGCAGTAGATATAGATGTATAGCATAAAAAAAATAGAAAGCGATTGTTTTAGTTCCAACGTACTTACATACCAACTTCGCTAAACACTTGTGTTAATCTTAATCGGACTTTAGTCAGCTGTAATAGTGTCTAGTTGTTTTTAACCTTGACTATAATTTTGTATTTGTGTTGATAATAAAAATCTTACCTTGGAATCAAATTGTATTCATTTTATATAGTAGGTACCTACATTACATAAATAAACTTTATTTGTTTCATATTAACATCACATTAATCTGTCAAAAAGTCGACTGCGGTAAAGATTAGAACATTAACTGATGGAACATCATATTCATGATTAAATAACACTGATACATGTTCATAGAGTTACATTTACGAGTATTTATGTATTTACACGCATAAAACACATTACAAAAAAATACAACTAACAAAATTCGGTTTAAATCGCAACTTAAACATATCATATGTGGGCACTGCTTAACTAAATAACTATATCAAAATAATATATATATATAATATAAACATTATTACATAATTATATAATAATAAAAACATCTATTTATTACTCGAAAAACACCAAGAATTTGTTTTATAGTAGTTACGTTTTTTAGCATTGGACATAGAGAACACAGACAAGAATCTTACCTACTTATGTGAAACGGAGAACTTTTTTTAACAAGAGTTTTCGTCCAGCAAAGTGAAGCGAAAGAGAGACTACCAAGTGAAAAGAATTCACGATAACTATATTATTAATCTACCAACCTACTTATTTTATTCGGTTTGACTTCAGAAACGATCAGTTTTGATCTGGCTGGCCTCCTATAATAGTGGAGAATTAGTAACAGCCGGTTCTTCAATCTCACATAACATTTTTCGTGTCCCGGTCGTTGTTCTGCTGCGTAACGGTAAAATTATTTAGCAAACGCATTTCTACATCGTTAAGTTTGAAATCGAGAGATATATTTTCTTGAATGTGTTTTTTATTACTAGATTTAGGCATAACGGCGATGCCTCTTTGCAGCGACCATGTGAGAAGCACCTGGGATGCATTAACCGAGTGGTCATCTGAAATATCTTTGATTTTCGCGTTAAACAGAAGTTTGTCCTTGTTTTCGATTCCGCCTAAAGTGTGGTATCCTTGCAACTGTATCGATTGCTGGTTGCAATAGCGCATGAGTTTCTCATCGTAGTATAAGGGGTGCCACTCCACCTAAAATAGAATAAAATAATTAGTTAAAAAAATCCTACAATAATTAGTTTAAAATGGCAGACTCTCGAACATTCGAGAGTCTGCAATTTTTTTTTCTAGATACTAACTGCATATTTTATGCCTATTTCTTACAAAACAGGCAATATCATCCAGGAGTATGTTAAGTACCCCTAATATCAAATATTCGCAATGGCATAGGCATAGGCATAGGCATAGGCATAGGCATAGGCATAGGCATAGGCATAGGCATAGGCATAGGCATAGGCATAGGCATAGGCATAGGCATAGGCATAGGCATAGGCATAGGCATAGGCATAGGCATAGGCATAGGCATAGGCATAGGCATAGGCATGGGCATGGGCATGGGCATGGGCATGGGCATGGGCATGGGCATGGGCATGGGCATGGGCATGGGCATGGGCATGGGCATGGGCATGGGCATGGGCATGGGCATGGGCATGGGCATGGGCATGGGCATGGGCATGGGCATGGGCATGGGCATGGGCATGGGCATGGGCATGGGCATGGGCATGGGCATGGGCATGGGCATGGGCATGGGCATGGGCATGGGCATGGGCATGGGCATGGGCATGGGCATGGGCATGGGCATGGGCATGGGCATGGGCATGGGCATGGGCATGGGCATGGGCATGGGCATGGGCATGGGCATGGGCATGGGCATGGGCATGGGCTTGGGCTTGGGCTTGGGCTTGGGCTTGGGCTTGGGCTTGGGCTTGGGCTTGGGCTTGGGCTTGGGCTTGGGCTTGGGCTTGGGCTTGGGCTTGGGCTTGGGCTTGGGCTTGGGCTTGGGCTTGGGCTTGGGCTTGGGCTTGGGCTTGGGCTTGGGCTTGGGCTTGGGCTTGGGCTTGGGCTTGGGCTTGGGCTTGGGCTTGGGCTTGGGCTTGGGCTTGGGCTTGGGCTTGGGCTTGGGCTTGGGCTTGGGCTTGGGCTTGGGCTTCGGCTTCGGCTTCGGCTTCGGCTTCGGCTTCGGCTTCGGCTTCGGCTTCGGCTTCGGCTTCGGCTTCGGCTTCGGCTTCGGCTTCGGCTTCGGCTTCGGCTTCGGCTTCGGCTTCGGCTTCGGCTTCGGCTTGAGCATGGTATTCTTGGTAAAACTCTTAGGTGGCAATACCAAATTTTCCACTAGCGACGCTGTCAACTGAACAGATAAGATGGGGGACTGTAATTTTTAAATGACTGACCTGATTGACCACAGGAATGTCGCTGTGATATTCTTTAAGCAGTTCTGTTATGTGATCAACGGTAAAATTCGATACTCCAATGGAGTCCACGCGTCCTGAATCGTATAACTCTGCCATAGCGCTCCAGGCAGAGTGGCGGTGTAATTTCTTTATTTCATCTTTCAGACTAATTTTCGCAGATCCAGGGAAATTAATCAGATATAAATTGGGACTAAACCCCAAATAAGCCTCTGTTCTCGCAAATGCAGCTAAAACGCGTTTCTTACTGCCGTGATCAGCATTACCTGAAAACAATTGACCCATAAGATATTTGACGATTGACGACCTCTGTGGCACAGTGGGCGAAGACCCGCCTGTGACGCAGAAGGTTGCGGGTTCGATTCCTGTCACGGGACAAATGTTTGCATATGCAAATATTTGTCTCGGGATATGGGTGTTTTCTATGTATAATATGTATGTATTTACAAAAAAAAAAATATAAGTAGTATCAGTCATGTATGTAGTTCCCAAAACACAAGCTCTGCTTACTTTGGGTCAGTCAGTCATGTAGTTCCCAAAACACAAGCTCTGCTTACTTTGGGGCTAAATAATGCTGTGTGAAAAAAATGTCCAGCATTATTTATTTATTTAAAAAAAAGATACTAGTCGTAGTTACAATGCAAAGGGTTATTCACAGCTGGTCCTCTCCTACAAGCAATATGAAATGACTTGTTCGACACTAAAGATGTGTAATTCGCAAACGAACTCATTCAATAGCCTTGTAGGTATAAGTTTGTCTATTGCTCACCCACCCAATGTGTTTAAAACACATCAAACCACTAATCCCTTTAAATGTCAATTTACTTTCATGAAATGTTCGATTGTATTTTTCTTGGTCATTAAAGATCAACCTTGTGCTTTTGCGGTATTATCTTATCTTATCTGTTTTTTATTAGAAATCTACCTCACATCACATAAAACATTAAAAATTATTTTAACCTTCAAACGCTTTTCTCATTGACTTTATTTGGAATCAAAAAATAGTAAAAAAATTCGGAAGAGCTGACGAAACCAAAATAATGTATTTTAAAATTTCCAACTCAACAATTTGGAAGGTACTAAATACTACGTTGGAAGCTTGGGAAGGACTTTAGAATCAATGTATGTGCTTATGTATTTACCGGAGTGGTAGATAGAAACGAGAATGAAAAGAAAACAAGGTGTTGCACAAGTAAAAGCAAATATCAAAATCAAAAATGAAGAGTTGTCTCTTGTGGACACTACCGTATTCTTAGGTATCAACTAAGATAATAAGCTTAAATGGGAACCTCGCAGTCAAAAATATCCGTCTTTATACAGACGTAGACACAGCAAGACTAATTTACTTCAGCTTCTTCCACAGCATTATGTCATACGGTATACTGCTGTGAGGCTGTGCTGCAGACATTTCCTTGTCAATACATCTATGAAAATCTGATGTATGTTCACAAAAATATTATTTTGTTTAAGAAAAAAAGCGATAATCAGGACGTTAATACCAGAAATAAAGATAAACTCGCTGTTGCTACTTGTAGACTCCATAAAGTTATTAATTCGTTTAAAGGGGTAGATGTACGCTTTTATAACAAACTCCCAAGAGATTATACAACTATTGACAATTAACGACCTTAAAAACGTAATAAAAAAACTTTATAAAATATCTGATTATTTAGAAAACTCATGGGATTGAAAATGCTCCAACTCGTTGTTTTGTAAAAGGATAATTAAAAAGAATAACCAGCCTTGTTTTCATGCCTTTCTTTCCTGGCTTGGTCGCTGAGGAACAGGTAGTAGATAAAACCGACGTTTCAAAGTAATCCTTGTGATTTTAATGAATAAATGAATTTTGACTTGACTTTGACTTTGAGTGAGGGGTAGGGAAGGTACCTTCCAACTCTTACAGGTGTTTGTGAAAATAAATAATTTCTCCAAAAATGTTGGATTAAACTGATAAACTAACTGTTAAAAAAATATTGATGATTACTTACTCAGCTTAGATGTTACGTAAATATCTTCCCGTGTGAGATCAAACTTTGGTAAAAATTTGTCTAGTGCTTCTCCTACGTATAGCTCGTTGTTGTACTGCGCAGCCGTATCTGTAGGTAAGAAGATTTTTCATTCTATAATTGTATCGTACTTACACGGACGAGATCTTATACCAAACAACAAAATTAAACCCACATTGAAATATCTAGTCATATGCGTGTTAGACATGCATAGGCAGTGTTTCGTAGCTGCATATCCTCAGCATATCTAGTGAACAAGTAGAACTCTAGTGAGTTAACTACAACTAATTGAAGGGTATTTGAGTTTTTAAATTAACTCACCAAAAGAGCGGTAGCCAGCTTTCAAGGCTGTTTCGACAGCCATTGAAATTCCGTCTCGATCTTTAATTGTAACCGTACCTACTGAAAAAAATAAACGATAATGAAATAACTCAAACAAATAACTATTAATGTATTAACATTAACCTAAGTTTATGTTATATTAACCTATTTACATAAGCTTTCCTACGTATTTCAACATTTGAATTTACATCAAATACATCGCAAGTAATTTAAATCATCATAAATCGGAAATGTTCACATATCGTCATAAACTAAGATGAGATCTGATGTTCGTACCATTAATTATACCTACCTATTTAACTAGTTATCCTTTAAGAGAGCATGTGCACGACAAGAATTTTGTCGGATATAGGCACGAAAAATAGCCGTTTCTTATATCCGCTATGATACTTTTCGGACCAACGTGCATAAGTAATTATCTTTTTCACAAATTGACGATACAATCCAATCTTATCCTATTAATATAATATATATTTATATTAATAGATTAGGAATATATTTATAAATAGGATTATATTATAAGCAAAAAGTTTACAGGTAGGTAGAACTATATCTAGGATATAGGTAAGGACGAATGTATACCTGTATTCGGAATAGGGGCAAGATTTGTAAATCATGTGAAATATAAAACCGGTCGATTTGGATATCGTTTATTACGTATTTCCCAATTAAATACCTGTCAGGAATAATACCCGTATTATTTTTTCTTCACTGAACTCATTTACCACATTTTGTACCCACTAAAGTTGGTTTGTACACACGATATTGGTACCTAGCCCGTAGGATAGCTAGTTAAATAGGGATGTTAAAAACATGTTATTGCAAATCCTTAGACAATACATGTTTTTTTTAATAATTGCACTTTTTTTTGTAATAACTTAAGTTATCTTTTTTTATAATATAATAGAATAGTGTCCATAAATAAGTGGTTGCAATGTTGACTTAAGTAGAAATAATAATAAAAAATACACATATAATGCAGTTTTTTAATAAAGCCTTGAGTGGTTTTGGTTATTTTCAAAAATAAATATAAATTGTAACAAAATCGAGTAGAGTGCACTTTTACATAATGCGATAAACGAGTTATTTTATTTTTCCGGTTGTCCCTAGATTGGGTTAGAAGCTTTATGACTAGATCTCGATTTGACTAGATAGCAGGTATGACAAGATCGCTTTATGACTCGATCTCGATATGACTACATCGTGTTAGGACTAAAATAGCTGTCCGACCATATATGCATGCGTCCTGTTATCAAATTGACTTAATATTGATAAGACGTACGATGGTACCTAAAAGTGCCACTTAGTTCAACCTTACACTTAAGCATACGTTCTTCTTGTAAATATCAACCCACTTAGCATGGAGTTCCGGAACCTATTTAAAATAATAAATTAAAATAATTGTCACATTGACTTTTCTTTTTTCTTTAAGCTAGCTGATCTCTGGATTAGTTATAAATAAATAATAAATAAATAAATAAATAATGCTGGTCATTTTTCACACAGCATCATCTAGCCCCAAAGTAAGCAGAGCTTGTGTTATGGGAACTATATGACTGATATACTACTTATATACTTTTTTTTTTTGTAAATACATACATATTATACATAGAAAACACAAGTTGGATAAGTTATATGTAAAATTATTTAAAGTATGAGTTTAATTATATGATTGGTATTAAAAAAATGCAAACTACCTAATGATAAATATAGTTTTATTAAAAATAAAAAGAAAGCTCTTCTTCATAATAGCTATCGATACAATTTTGTGTCGACAAATTCAAGCGGAACGTTATTCTGACGTTGATACAAGAGATAATAATGTAGTGCTTCTCTTACATTAAATGAAGAAAGACAGTTAAAATCAGGAAGAGTCTCAACAAGTGTGAGCAAGCCTACTATAAAATGGAAGAAGACCTTTTACTTGATACGGCAAAACAGAACGTATGCGAAGATATGTCGTCAGTATAAAATGTATAATGTACAAACACTGCAACAATTGCCTTCTACATCAACCTGTAATGGCAGACCTTATAATTCAGTGAAGGATGCCCTGTACAGACTTTGCAAAGTTTCCTTCAAGTGCAAAAAACCAGGTTCTCTAAATCTAGCCAAGTGACGGTCCCAAATATTACTTACAGAAATAGATTTTTTTATTTTTAGATTTCAGAGTTAGAATTTTCAAAGAACGATAAAACGCTTGTATTCCTATCGCTATTTTCCAAAATCAATATGAAAATTGAAATGCAGATCAAGGAAAGGTATTTTTTGGCGACGGAACATTTAAACGTACACGTTTAAATGCCTAAGCCATACAATATAGTTACAGTTACAGTTCCAGTTACTCTCCATTCAAATAGAGTCGAATAGACGCGAAACAACTTAAGTCGCTTTATTTACTACAATACGTTAGTACATAATATGTACTACAATACGTGAGTACATAATATGCATATATTTGGAGTGCATAATATGCACTCGCTTGTTGTGTAGGAGGGACAGGATGTGAGTATTCACATCCTGTCCCTCCTACACAACATCCTCCGAAATCGCTTGACTACCTTTAAAAGAGCGATTTCAGTTTCTTCACAGCTCCCATCCATCCCGTGTCCTTCGATCATCAATAACCTCTTACTGGAAACTCCTGGACTAGGTTTAATGATAAATCCTTTACGACTCAGGCAGTGCGCCTAGGAACGCGTTTTCTGTCTCGATAAGGAAGGCCACACGAGTTTTGAATACGGCTAGAGACTGCTCTAGCCGTATTCAAAACTCGTGTGAAGCTTTTATCTAGCAGAAACGTCATAAAATATGTAGTATCGCAGAGTCTTGTCTTCCTCTTTTACCGACGTCTTTTAATGTATGTTATGTATTTATGAATGAATGTATTTGTATATATGTAGTAAATCTGTAGGTCATCATCATCATCATCTTAACATATTTATTATATATATAATATGTATGGTGTATTTATTACTCTTTTATTACAATTTTATGAACACCCCCGCTACTATTACAATCTATTATTATCCTCTCTATCCAATGGTTCTCTGGAAGATATCGCTTCTAAGCAATAAGAACGCCCATTGTACTTTATTTTAAAATAGGATTTTGTTATTTTGTAATTTGTTTAGGGTGTACAATAAAGTATTTTCATTTATTCAATAATAGTTTAGAGGCATGGCATCATCGCCTCAATCTACGCATGCAGCACAAACCAACGTTGCTATTTTTTTTTTTTAATTTATAAAAAGAGGCACAATTTCAAGACAAATATGTCAAATTGTTTAAAGTTAGTAACCGAAAGAGGAACAAAATTATGTAACGCGGGGCGTTCGCATTCAAGGTTCACCCGTTGTACAATGTCTATGGTTCGGAGATGCTCGGCTTTACTCGGGTCATCTTCGCCCGCTCGCGTGATGGAACGCGGGCGCTTGGCAACAGACTGCTATTTGGCTCGGAGCTTTGCCGCGAAACGCGCGTACGCATTTCAGGCCGCGACCCGGCCAACCGCCATTATTGTAAAACAATTTTTCCATGTTTCCTTTTCTATTGTTTCTTTTGTATGACTTTATCGTGTGTGTTTGTGACTGTGGAATCCCCATAGGCAAGCGTTAAATTGGCGTCCAACTCAGTGGCCGAACCACGCGCTCAACTACGTCCGTGGATCGTGTGTCATACAAAACATATACCTACCTCTGAAAGTTGAGGAATACGGTCATTCTTACGCTCGTCGTGTCGTGTCCAAATTGCCGACCACGAGGCAAGAAAAGCTTCGACGCCAACAGCAGGAGGATGAAAAGGAACACGAACACGATGCCACTCTCACGAGGGAGGAATCAAACTCCTATGGCAACAGCGTCGTCGAGCATGTCGCTGCCGGCAAGGCGCCAGCGCAGCCGCATGGATTCCCGCTTCCTACAGAACAGTTTTTATCATCGCTGATGGAGACCATAACCAGGGCACAAGCGGAGGCTAAAAAGACCCTCATCACCGCGTTCCTGGCGGCACCCCGTGGAGATCAGCACTCCGGGGCGTCCTCTCCGTCAGCACCAATTGCAACGGGCGCTGTTTCGCCAATGTTCGCGAACAGCGGCCCTGTTATGTCAACACCAGCTGGCAACTTCACGAGATGCACTGCGCGCTTCGACGGTACTTCGCGCGAAGCAGAAGTTCTGGAGGTGTTCCTGGACTCCGTGGGGATGTACAAGGAGTGCGCCGGCGTGTCGGATCAGCACGCGCTGCGCAGGCTGCCCATGCTGCTGACCGGCGATGCCGCCGTGTGGTGGCGCGGCGTGCGCGGCGCGTGCACTACGTGGGTGGTGGACGCGAAGCTGCGTCTACGCGCCATGTACGGAGCCCCGCGGGCAGCACAAACTATTCCGAGAAGTCTTCGCGAGTGAACAAAATGACATCGTTAGTGACAAGTTCATTAGTGAGAAACGGGCCCTTCTGGCCCAGTTGCCCTATCGGTTGGCCGAGGAGCTCCAAGTGGACATCGTATACGGACTCCTCGATCGCCGGATACGGAAACGGATTCCCCGGGAATCCATAGTGGACATGGACCATTTACTGGAGAAGGCTCGTGTCGCGGAGGATGCCGCCAAAGAAACGGAAAGGTAAAGCCGAGCATCCAGGCAAGTGCAAGTCCCATTATTACTACCAGATCGACAGCACCCGCCGCGCATCGCGATAATTCTAGCCACGAATCCGCGTGTTCTTCCCCGAATGCGAACGCGCCACGTTCTTCTAGGCGAATCCGTTGTAGCTATTGAAGGTGGGTTGGACACTCTGGTGACGAGTGCCGTAACCGGGGGAAAGCGGAGTCTAGAAAACCAGTTGCGAGTAATAATAACGCAGCAGGCAATAGGGATAACGCTAGTACAGATAAGAACTTGAAAAACGTAATTCGTTGTTACGGTTGTGGGAAAGTAGGCGTGGTCCGATCGAGATGCGATATTTGCAACGGGGATAATAAAAAGGCGATTGACCTTAACACTGTCGATGTGGGTACATTCTGGTAAACTAGCAATGGCGGGTGTTTGGAAATAAAGTCAGTCTATGCATGGTACTCTGTGTTTCAATTAGACGATCCTTAAATATAGAACATAACATGGCGCAGCCGATTCCAAAAGTGTTAGAGCTATTGTAAAAAGCTAGATTGTTGATAAATATATCGTGGTTATTGTAGGACAGTGAATAACATTAATAGCAAAGTGGTAATCGCAAAACATAAAAATGGATTCGATTCTACAGCCACCGCCGCCATTTTCCTTCGAAAAGGACTTGACAAACGTTACCTCAGGAAATTTATGCAGAGAATGGACGAAATGGAAGAAGTCTTTCAAGATTTACTACAAAGCCTGTCAGTTAGATAAAAAAGAACGTGACGTCCAGACAAGCATTCTTCTTCATGTTATTGGTGAGAAATGCCGCGAAGTGTATGAGCAGTTTCCAGAAGAGGAAGCTATTTCAATTGAATCGGTACTTAAAAAGTTCGACGACTTTTTTACGCCAAAGAAGAATCTTACAATTGAACGCCACAAGTTCTTTATTCGAAATCAACAAGAACATGAGTCGGTTGATCAATATGCGTTTGAATTGAATAAGATTGCGATGTCATGCGAGTTTAAGGACCTAAAAGATGATCTCATCAAAGATAAATTGATATGCGGCTTGAGAGATGATACACTGAGAGAAAGATTACTAAGGGTATCTGATTTAACACTGAAAAAAACGTTAGATATGTGCACCGTTGCAGAAATATCGCGTGCTCAGGCGAGTACAGTAAAATCGGAGCAGAATGAAGTGAGTATACATGCAATGGAGGAGCCAAATGCAGAACAGGAGTGTGCAATGCACTGGGTTCGGCGAGAGGATCGCACTGGGTGTCGATGTGGCATACGCAGGACCGCTGGCGGACAGCGCCAGCCGGGTTGGACCGGACAGAAAGCGGCTGGCACAAGCAGGCAGCCGGTCACCGCCGCCGCCGCCGCCGCCGCTAGTCGACCCACGCAGAAACCGCGTGCGCTCATGTCCCGTTTTAATGCAACAAGTTTTCACGGAGGACAGTTTCGTGCCAGAGAAAATACGTGTGACTATTGTGGAAGATCTCATACGAAAATACAGTGCCCGGCGTATGGCCAGAGATGTTCAAAGTGCAATAAGTTAAACCATTTTGCAAGGGTCTGCCGCATGTATTCAATTGAGAATTACTCCACAGATCAGGTATGTAAACCGAGTTATATTGCGAGTATTGATGAGTGGTTAGTTGATTTACAAATAAATAATAGTAACATTCGATTCAAGTTGGACACCGGAGCTGACGCGAATGTCTTACCGTATAAGTTTTTGTCGCAAACGGGGATTAAAGAGACTGATCTTTCGCCAACCGGTACCCGATTGATTAGTTATTCGGGCCAGAATCTTAAAGTTGTAGGCAAATGTCTAATTAAAGTGAGTTATAAAGATAAGCCCTATATCGCCGAATTCATTATAGTAGATGTGGATTCTCCACCGGTGCTAGGCAAACAGTCTTGTGCAGAAATGAACTCAGTTAGGCGAATTTTATCAGTTGATAAGCAAAATAAACCAGATAGTTGCATATTAGATGAATATTCGGAAGTGTTTGAAGGAATGGGATGTTTGCCGGGTGAATATAAAATACAGCTTACAAATGATGCACGTCCTGTAGTGCACGCGCCTCGCAAGCTGCCGGTGGCCCTGCGTGACGATGCAAAGCGAAAGCTTGATGAAATGCTAGAGCTGGGAGTGATTGAGAAAGTGGAAGGACCTACCGACTGGGTTAACAGCATGACGGTGGTAAAAAAAACCTAACGAAGAAATACGTATTTGTTTAGATCCACGAGATTTAAATAAATACATAAAGCGTGAACATTTTAAACTACCAACGTTAGAGGATATAACTTCTAAACTCTCTGGAGCTAAGTATTTTAGTACACTTGACTGTAAGCAATCGTTTTGGCAGACAAAATTACACAATGAGTCAACTGATCTATGTACATTTAATACAGTTTTCGGCAGGTTTAAATTTTTAAGGTTACCGTTTGGGGTTTCTTCAGCTTCAGAGGTTTTTCATAAAAGGTTATTTGAATGTTTTGATGATATACAGGGTTATGAACTTTTTGTTGATGATTTGTTGATTTATGCCCCGTCGAAATTTGAGCATGATAGACGTTTACGTCAAGTTTTAGAAAGATGTAGCCAGATAAATGTCAAACTGAACAAAGAAAAATGTAAAATAGGTTTAACTGAAATTAAGTACCTGGGTCACATCATAACGCAAAGTGGCATACGGCCAGATAATTCCCACACACTACCGATACTAGACATGCCAAAACCAGAAAACACAAAATATTTAGAGAGATTTTTAGGCCTAGTTACATACGTAGGAAGTTTCATACTTAACTTATCGGATAGAACTCATGTTTTGAGGGAACTTTTGAGAAAAGAAATTGCTTGGCACTGGAATGAAATTCATGACAAATGTTTTGAGGAACTTAAACGTTGTATTTCTAATCCACCAGTGTATAATACTGGATATGTACTAGCACATAGGTAGTTGGTCTAAGAGAGGGAGGAGGGTCCAAGAAAACACCGCCTTGTTCTAAGTGAATTTAATTATCAAAATGTTGACTATGTTGTATACAAACGTCCGAAACACATCGATACCGCGATCTAGGATTCGGCCGTTTTTAGTCGCGACATCTAGTAGTGAACTCCGACAACATTTTACGAAATTACCTTTAAACATATCGCCCGCCAAGGACCTAGTAAAGGATCCTTAACCAGTGATGTAACAATATTGAACTTAAGCGCTAACTAAATTTAATACAGTAGGTACTTAGTTAACATTTTGAATGAATTAACATATATATATATTTATTTATAAACTAACAAATTTGAACTTTTTGAACTAATTAAACAATTTAACAACCTAATTTATATAAATAACACTTCCTTAATTTTAATCTATTGGCAATATACAAAGTTTGGATGTTGGCCGTTTTAAAATATTTTTGGTAGTTTTTAATGTGACCACGCGGGTTAAACCATCCTGACCCTGGTGCTTCTGCATCACTCGACCGAGCAACCAGCTTCCAGGTGGCTGATCATCTTCCTTTATGAGGACTACGTCGCCTACACTTGGTTCTGGAACCTGATCTGTCCACTTATATCTATGAACCAGACTTGTGAGATAGTCCTGTGACCAACAACGCCAAAAACCTTGAAACATTTTTTGAACTCCTTGCCACCTTGTTAACGAACTTATATTCGAATTCTCAAAATCTACTCCTGGCAAGGATACCAGCGGTTCTCCTACTAAAAAATGACCTGGTGTCAGTGGAAGCGGTTCACCCGGTTCTGTACTGTTGATAACCGTGATAGGGCGAGAATTTAAGCAAGCCTCTACTTGACTAAGAAGTGTGCTCATTTCCTCAAAAGTAAGTGTTGAGTCTCCAATTACTCTTTTTAGGTGGAATTTGGTAGATTTTACCCCAGCCTCCCATAATCCACCGAAATTGGGCGCACGAGGTGGAATAAAGTGCCACTGGGTGCCACTGGCCTCTAACTTTGCTGCACTCTCTTGTTGGATGGTACTCAGTTGCTCTAGTTCCTTTGAAGCTCCTACAAACGTCGTGCCATTATCGCTCCAAATTTGTGAACAGTGTCCCCGTCGGGACACAAATCTTCTAAAGGCTGCCAAGAATGTCGATGTAGTCATGTCGCTTACCAGCTCTAAATGAATCGCTCGAGTAACCATACAAATAAACAAGCAAATGTACCCTTTGTACGAATGGTTGCCTCTTCCTTTTGAAGTACGAATCTGGATCGGACCAGCGTAATCAACACCGCTATGTTTAAATGCTCTAGCCGGAGTACATCGCACTGTGGGTAGAGATCCCATGAGCTGTGTCTTAAATGTGGCGTTTTGTCTAATACAAGTCACGCATTTGCGAATGTGCTGCTTGATGAGACTCTTGATGCCTATGATCCAATAAGACGTCCTTAAATAGTTTTCCATCAACTGGCATCCTCCGTGAAGAGTGTTGTGATGTGCATCTTTTACAATAAGCTTCGACAAATGTGATTCATGCGGTAATATGATGGGGTGTTTGGTCTGTTCGGAGAGCTGAGAATGGTGGATCCTGCCACTTACTCTTATGATTCCTTGCTCATCCAGGTAAGGACACAATGTCCTCAACTTACTGGATTTACCTTGTAAACATCCGTTTGCCTGTAACTGTCCTTTTTCTTCTGAAAACTCTTCTTCTTGTGCTATTCTTATGCAACACTCTAATGCTTTATCTATTTCTTTCTTTTGTATGTAAGTTGTGTGACCTTTATTGCCTCTTAAAAATCTTCTGCAGTAAGATACAACTCTTAATAGCCTTGGCAGTGAAGAAAACCTCTTAAGAATTGTATTTTCTGGCACTGTTGTCAGGTGTACTTTAATGTTTTCTTCTATATCGACCTTAAAATCCCTTGGCCTATTGTACTCTATCACTTGTTCTTGAAGAAATTGCGGTCCAGAAAGCCAAATAGCAGTTTCTGCTAATAAAGACGGTTGAACTCCTCGGGAGGCACAGTCTGCCGGATTGTCTTTGGATATAACATGCCACCACTGCGAAGAATCCAGAGTGGTCAAAATCTCTGACACACGGTTGGCAACGAAGGTTTTCCATCTACTGGGATGGCTATTTAGCCATGCCAAAACGATCGTGGAGTCTGTCCACGCGCGTACCTTATCTTTGGAAATACCCATGACTTCGATAACCTCACTCATTAGTCTTGCCAACAACACTGCTCCGCACAACTCTAATCGTGGGATGCTAATTTGTTTTATTGGAGCTACTCGTGTCTTTGCTAATAATAAGGATGTAGCAATTTCTCCATTTGGTCTAAGCACCCGAAGATAGATTACAGCAGCGTAAGCCAACTTTGATGCATCACAAAAGCCGTGCAATTCTACATCCGCATCGTCTGTTCTCGTACCTAACCAGCGAGGGATTATCACTGCGGTAAGTAAAGACAGTTCTTTACGATAAGCATCCCATTCTTCTAATAATGCTACAGGTACTGCTTCATCCCATCCTATTCCTGACAACCACAGCTTTTGGATCATCATCTTTGCTAGTATAACTACTGGAGCTATCCACCCTAACGGATCAAAGATTCTTGCTATGTCCGATATCATTTTTCTTTTGGTAACAGGTCCAGACGACGGCGGGAGTTGCACCTTGTACTGGAATTTATCTTCGCTGCGACTCCAGGTAAGACCTAATATTTTAATCGTTGTATCTAATTTCATTTCTAATTTGTCCTGTTCAATAAATTCTATTTCGTCCTTGTTTGTTCTATCTTCTTCCCCTGTGTGTTCTATTATTTGTTTGATCTGTTTATGTTCTCTTTTGTACTTATCGGTGTTCTCATATTTGTTTATTTGTTTCAGAAGCTCCTGATTATTGCTGTTCCATTTCTGTAATTTAAAGCCACCTTTATCTAATAATGCTACCATTTGTTTGTACAGGTTCACTCCTTCTTCGACTGTCGAGCAACCCGTCATGAGATCGTCCATATAGAAGCAATTCAACACGTTGTCTGCTGCTAGTGGATATTCTTCTCCATCGTCATATGCGACTTGATGCATTGCTCGCACTGCTAAGAACGGAGCCGAAGCTGTTCCAAAAGTTACCGTCATTAACTCGTAATCTTGTATTTCTGTTTCAGGATCGTCTCTCCAAACTATGCGCTGATAAATCACGTCATTTTCATCTACTTGAACTTGGCGATACATCTTCACAATATCTGCTACAAGGGCGATGTGATGAACTCTCCAACGCAAAATGGTGTGCCGAAGATCTGCTTGCAGCGTTGGACCAACCATCAGAGTGTCATTGAGAGACACACCTTTGTTGTTTGGGCTGGATGCATCGTAAACTACTCGCACCTTTGTGGTTTCCTTATCATTCCTTACTACAGCATGATGTGGTAAGTATACAGCTTCATTCTTCCTATCATCGTTTTCCCTAACCGGTCGCATGTGGTTTGAACTCAAATATTCATGGATAACTTCTGTATATTGTTTCTTTAACTCTGTATTCCTTGATAATCTTTTCTCTAGTGACATTAATCTTTTAACAGCTATATCTCTTGAACTTCCATATTTACATTGTGGGTTTTCATCCTTGAATGGCAGCTTTACTATGTATCTACCTTCTTCTCTTTTAGTAGTTGCTTTAAAATATGCTTCACATTTTTGTTCTTCTTCAGTGGATAGCTTCTTTGTGCTTGTTTCTTCCTCAATTTCCCAAAATCGCTTTAACAGCTCACTTTCGTTTTCATTACAAGCGATATGCATGACTGTTATGTTATTTTTTCGTTTGTTTTCAGGTGTGACGACTCCGGAGAGGATCCATCCGAGGCTTGTACTCTGCGCTACCAATTTTCCACATGAACTTTTCTTCATACCTTGTTTTAAGACTTGGCTATAGACGTCCGCACCTAACAACATATCAATTTTTCGTGGAGTAGTGAACTGCGGATCCGCCAACTGAATAGTTCCTATGTCCAACCAATCTACTTTCTCAACACGTTTTTCCGGTAGATAGGATGTAATGTGACCCAAAACGTAGGCTTGGACTTCTAATTTGAACATGGAGTCCGTACGAGACTGAATTGTGGTTTGTACTACATACTTCGCTCTAATATTGCTATCACTGCCTAATCCTGATATTGTTCCTTTTGCAGGAATCTTCTTCAGACGCAGAAGTTGAACGGCCGCTTCAGTAATAAAGCATGCCTGCGATCCTTGATCCATCAGAGCACGTACTGTTTGGTATTCACCAGTTACTGCTTCCGCTTTTATCAACGCTGTAGCTAATAAAACCTGCTTGGTCATCGGTACTTCGCCTGTGGAGAGACACGCTACCACATTTTCGCTCGTGGATGGATTATCGCCCTCACTTGCTCCTGTGGGTTTCGTAACCACTTGCTTGTTCCAATTAAAATCCTCTGTCGCTTGATGAAGTAGGGTGTGATGTCTCCTCTTACAAATACGGCAAATTGTTGGTTTTTTGCAACTGTAGACGTTATGGTTGCCGCCTAAGCAATTGAAGCACATTCTGTTCTTGCTAACAAAAGCTCTCCTGTCACTAACATCTTGTTTGGCAAAGGCCTTGCAGAAGCTCAACTTGTGATTGTCGGAACAAAACTCGCAAGGCATTGTCGCTGACGTCGCTACCATCGAACGATAAGAGGACTGTGAACCGCCTCCATACTGACCGACGGATCGCTTGCTGCTACTAGGTTCTACAAACTCTAACGCACGAAAACGATTTTCCAAAAATGTTTTAAATTGTGAGAAGGTAGGCAACTCATTTGTACCTTCCGATACGGAACCTGAACCTGTGGAGATTGTTAACTCCCATTGTTTCCGAGTTTCTGGGTCAAGTTTTGAACTAATAATGTGGATGATGATGATATCCCACGTGCTCACATTAACGCCTAAACATTTCAAGGCACTCAAACAATCAGATGTCGTGTCTACTAATTCTTTCATTGCCGTAGCGGACTCAAATCGCATGGACCGTTGTGCAAACAACTTGTTGAGTATTGAGTTTGACACAAACCTTTTATTACTATACCTTTTCTCTAATAACTCCCAACAACGGTCATAGTTGGATTCAGCTATAGGCGTATGCCTAATCAGAAGTTCAGCTTCACCAGTGAGTTGACCTTTAAGATAGTGAAGTCTCTGCACGTTATCCAATGACTTGTTCTTGTGAACCAATGAGACAAATAAATCTTTAAATGTGGTCCACTCTTCGTACTTTCCACTAAATGTTGGGATGGTGATCTTAGGCAATTTCGCGACCGAACTCGAATGACTTTCATTTGTACTAGTACTAGCTATTATTTGACTTGATTTTAGTGTTGACTTTATATGTGACCTGGCTACAATATAACTTTCTTCCGTATTCGCATACACTTCATTTCTCACATAACTAGAATCCTCCAACTCACTAGCTTTATAGGATTCGTATAATTTGGTATTATTTTTACGAAACAAAGTCCAATCCTTTTCTAAATTATCTATTTTGGCCTCAATGTATTCACTAGTAATTCTATCTTTAGGACATTTTTTAAAATTAATTAAAGCTCTTTCAATTGACTTTTGAATATCCTTTTGTAAATTGACAATCGACTCCATAATGAACACAACTAAAAGTTTTTAAAGTGTAAAACTAATTTTAATAACTAATTTAAGTTTTTAATTTTTCTAAATAATTTATTGGACTTTCAAATTGTATAAATCAAATTTTAAATATAATTTAAGTTTTAATTTATTCAATAATTTTTTATCATTTACAACAAGTTAAAGTCAATTCTACAAGTTAAAAGTCTTTACCAAAACACATAAACAAAATCAAAAAACAACAAAGTAAATTTTTACGCAAAATAAAGTTCACTTTTTAAATTTAAGTATTAAAGTCTCATAAATGATGCAATATCGACACAAGATTCACTTTATAAAGTTAACGAAAAGAGTACTCACGATTTTATCACCATAATACAAACACGTAACGTTGTTGTTGCTAGGTAGATGCACCGCCTTGCTGGTGCGCAAGCGGTTATTTCCTATCTCCTCAGGGGCGGGCTAGGATTCCGCCCGCCTTGTACTATTCCTCGGGGGACGTGGGTTCCGGGGAGCACACGTCTTGAACTGCTCGTCGGGGGGCGCGGGAGTCAGGGTTCCACCACGCGCCTTGATCTGCTTTGCGGGGGACGTGGGTTCTGGTGTACCACACGCCTTGTACTGGTTCTTGGGGGACGTGGAAGTCAGGGGCTCCTCACGCCTTGATCTGTTCTGGGGCGCGCTGAAGGGCAAGATTGCCTTCGCTTCGCCTTGCGAGGGGGCACTTCTCGCCACCACTCACTGTGAAACTCACTGCACTGCACTGCAATCCTTGACACTGCACTGTAATCCTTGCACTGCACTGCAATCCTCTCGAGAAACACGGGGGTATGGTTTCACCACACCGTGTTTCTTGCTGTACCTTATCCGCTGCGATCCACAGCGAGTACAGCGTTGCCCTACCTAGGAAACTGATTAAGTACCTAACAATAAATGCAGGTACCAATCTGGCTGACGAAGGACCATGTATAATACTGGATATGTACTAGCACATAGGTAGTTGGTCTAAGAGAGGGAGGAGGGTCCAAGAAAACACCGCCTTGTTCTAAGTGAATTTAATTATCAAAATGTTGACTATGTTGTATACAAACGTCCGAAACACATCGATACCGCGATCTAGGATTCGGCCGTTTTTAGTCGCGACATCTAGTAGTGAACTCCGACAACATTTTACGAAATTACCTTTAAACAACCAGTCTTACAATATTATAGTTTAAATAAACCCGTAACCCTGTCGGTAGATGCAAGTAAACACGGGTTAGGGGCATGTTTGATGCAGAATGGATTACCAGTATGTTTCGCTTCTAAGTCACTGACGAAGACAGAACAAGCATATGCCCAGATAGAAAAAGAGTTATATGCTTGTGTTTTTACTTGTGAGAAATTTTACACTTACATATATGGTAGAAATGATATAACAATTGAAACAGATCACAAGCCGCTAGTTAGTATTATAAAAAAGCCACTAGCAGGAGCTCCCACTAGATTACAAAGAATGTTGATAAGATTGCAGCCCTATACATTTAAGCTAGTGTATAAGCCAGGTAAGTATCTATACATAGCTGACACTCTGTCCCGCGCTGTCGCCCCGAGCAGTGCTACTACCAGCGAGCCACGCGACGACTTGGACGTGGGGGCACAAGTGTGCGCAATAGCCGCTAGTAATCCTTTGTCAGATACACACTTTATTGAATTGCAGAAAAAATCTAACTTGGACGAAGAAATGCAAAAACTGATTAAAGTCATTAGAGATGGGTGGCCAATTAATAAGAATAGTTTAATGAACGTGTTAAAACCATACTGGGATTGTAGAGATGAATTGACAGTAGTATACGACTTGGTGTGGAAAGGCGAAAGAATTGTCATACCAAAAAGCATGCTAAAAAAAATGCATACCGGTCATTTAGGCGTTGCGAAAATAAAACTTAGGGCTAGAGAAATTATGTATTGGCCGAATATGAACTCGCAAATTCAGGATATGATATCACATTGTCAAGCATGCCTCACACATCGCAAAGAAAATGGTAAATAACCACTAATACCGCACGAGATACCACAGCGTGCATGGTCGAAAGTAGGCATTTTCGGTTTCATACTTACTTGTTATTGACTACTACAGCAAGTTTTTAGAAGTTGAACTTTTAAATAATGTGACATCGAATCTTGTCATAGATAAGCTAAAGAACATTTTCAGTAGGCAAGGAGTTCCGAATATAGTTATGTCAGATAACGGCCCCGAGTTTTCAAGTAGGTATTTCAAAGAATTTAGCTATGAGTGGAAGTTTGAGCATATAACATCTTCTCCTAGATACCCCCAATCGAATGGCCAAGTGGAAAGAGCAATACAGACAGTAAAATCTATGCTGAAAAAGACTAGCTATGATCGTTCTGATTTTAGGCTCGCGTTATTAGAATTATTAAATACGCCTATTAGTGAGACTTTGCCGTCTCCAGCCGAGTTACTAAATAATAGAAAATTACTAGAATAAAATTATTTTAAGAAGGGAGATGTCGATGTGGGTACATTCTGGTAAACTAGCAATGGCGGGTGTTTGGAAATAAAGTCAGTCTATGCATGGTACTCTGTGTTTCAATTAGACGATCCTTAAATATAGAACATAACAAACACCGCATTCATCGATAGTGTTAAGTCCGATTATCGTAAAGTAGGTAGCAGCCGAGTTTTCGGTACTACCCGGTAACGAAACAAGGACACTCCTAGGTGTCAAATTCTTGTCTCGAGCAGGAATAGTAGTAGACGTCGCTCGCGGTAGGTGGTCGTTCGCGGATGAACCAGAACGCCTTCACGATTTCGCTCATGAGAGTACGATGGACGCGTCTGCTGCGCAGTATACTTTAGGGCAGAAACGCGAGTTTAAGTTCATTGACCTTAGGTCAACACAGTTTTGTCGTAAAGAGCTTGTCAATGAGACCACTACTTACCATCCCGTAGATCTAGACCAAAACTGTATTGGTGAGGCTCTTGTGCAGGGGGAGAACCCTGACGCCGAGAGAACGTTTGAGTTGCGTAAGAGGAGAGAGGCCCTGCAAGACCAACTGTTGAGGAGCCATTCCAGACGTGACTCCGATTTCAGATTCGATGTGTCGTCTAGGGAGAGACTGGTGTCAAACGGTCCTAAGGGCAAGAACGAACCCGACAACGTAGCCTCTACGGGGAGAACGGGGCCCGGTCCCAAGGGGAAGAACGACGTAGGCCGTGGCCAGTCCGCATATATTCTACGCCGCGACGGCCCATATAGAATAGCACAGGTTGCCAGCCCCAAGACGTGTCTGATAGCGAGCGCGCAAAGATTTGATAAACATCATGTGTTGCACCGCGTTCGCATTCAAGGTTCACCCGTTGTACAATGTCTATGGTTCGGAGATGCTCGGCTTTACTCGGGTCATCTTCGCCCGCTCGCGTGATGGAACGCGGGCGCTTGGCAACAGACTGGTAGTTGGCTCGGAGCTTTGCCGCGAAACGCGCGTACGCACTTACGCGGATCCTCCGCGACCCGACTAACTGCCATTATTGTAAAACTATTTTTCCGTGTTTCCTTTTCTATTGTTTCATTTGTATGACTTTATCGTTGGTTTTGTTTATTTCTTGAATAAACCTTTTTTTTTTTACTTTTAACGCCTGTGTTTGTGACTGTGGAATCCCGAGTCCCCATAGGCAAGCGTTAAACATATTATTTAATCGCAAATATAAAAGAGAATTATACAGACTTGAGATGCAGGAAATTACGTTTTTTTTTTAAATAAATGTCAGTGATTTCAAACGTAGATATACTTAAGTATTTAAATGTTATATTACAAGTCACTTATTTTATTTTATTTTAATATAGTTACCTACTAAGGAAGAAATGTAGATAATGTTCTAATTAGCTAGATAACTGTACATTAGCAAACAAACGACAGTATAGTCGTTACGCTATCTGGCCTTGTAGCGATCTAGTCCAAACGCAATGTAGTCCTAACGCGATGTAGTCATATCGAGATTTAGTCGTACTTTTCAAACTTTCGCGATTATATAACATAATTATAAGTTTAACGGGTCTTTATCGCGTTTACCTTTTTTATTATATTATATTCGGATCTTAGTAGACAGCCCACGTTCTTGCCTTATTTGAAGGGGGTGACGGATAAGATTGGTAACATCTTGAAGAGGTTCCCAATCAAGTCAGTGTTCATTCCGCTCTCAAAAGTGGCTAAGCACCTTCGAACACCTAAGGACGTGGTACCTCTGCAAATGCCGGGTGTTTATAAAATATACTGTAGCTGTGGCCGTGCTTACATCGGGCAAACGAAGCGGACAATTGCTGAAAGGGTTAAAGAGCACATTGCAGCTGTCAAAAATCGTCAGATCAATAATTCGGCCATAGCAGAGCACCTAGTGGACTCAGGACCGCTGGATCGAGCTTCATGACCCTAAGGTGCTATCTGGTGAACGCCAATATTATAAGAGAATAGTGCGGAAAGCGATTGAAATCAAAAAGTACCCCAATTTTAATCGTGAAGACGGCTATAGACTCTCTGCGTCCTGGAATCCCGTGATAAACAGGTGTTCGCGTCGCGATCCGATTGTGCAGTGCGGTGATACGGTTAATGTAGTGTGTCGTAATGTGAACATGGACTATTCTGATTCTGAAGATGAAATGAGGGTAGTTGCGGCTACTGCCTTTATTTCTCGACGATAGCTCCGTATACTCCAGTCATCCCGTGACCACGGCTGTTGCAATACAGTCGAAACGTCGGGAATATAATAAAAAAGGTAAACGCGATAAAGACCCGTTAAACTTATAATAATGAGATTTAGTCGTAAAACAATGTAGTCATACCTACGAGTACTATCAAGTCAAATCGAGATGTAGACATAACACTTCTCACCCCCTCGATTCAAGATAATGGTATTGATGGATCGATTGATGGATCAATGGATGGATCGATGGATATATTGATTAATCGATCCCATTATAAATGTGAATTGGGATACAACGAGCCAAAACTTCTGTTGTCGTCCGATAGGTCCGAAAATCGGGGGACAGCGGGAATAACCCCAATATACGAGTAGTTCTATTGGTTGCTAATAATCTTAATGGAAATACGGCGAATTACTAATAACCCTGTATGGGTAAAACTTACATCCAACGGCAGGCAAGGTATGGCCATCGTGCAGGCTGAATGGCTTCCAAAAAGGCTCGTCCAACTGTTTGGAACACGCCATGCTGTAACAATATTTTCCAGGCATTATTTAAAGTATCTACAGGTTCCAGGTATCAACCCGCACAATATATAGATATGAAGTTGCTGAAAAGTTTTGAGATGGAAGAAGTATTTAAAAGTAAAATCTAGGAAGGTTCCTATCAAACAGTAGCATTAAGTCCGCCTATTTTTAACGTTTTAATTAAAATGTGCAATAAACAGTGCATTCTCGTGGTCCTACACATTTGAACATGCGAGAGGAACTTATTCATCGTAGTTCCGTTGCAAAATATCAATACAGGTATTAGTGAACACACATACGAGTATATTGTACTCTTTTTCTTCTTTGCTTCTGAACCCCTATGGTTCAGAAGCAGCGGTCTCCAACCTCTTTGGTTGTGATACGTATACGTTAGACTCGCCCACCGAGTCTTCCTAACAAGCTTGTATGTTTACCAAAATAATTAACGTTACTGAAGTTTATAAACTATGAAAGCATAAAATATTGCTCTAACGAAAGTATAAGTCGGATTTAAAGATAAACTTAACTTTTTAGTTGAAAAAAGATTCTCCCGTTCATTGATATACGACTCGGTATTTTCTCTAACTGCAAATGAAAGTGTATGAAATGTGTATGTGTGAATAATGAAAAAAAATTAGAAATATAACTACAAATTAATGATTTTGGACTTTTTCCCTTGTGCTGTGAGAACTTACTTCTTGCCAAATTTTGTGATTCTTGGTCAACGGGAAGTACCCATTTATTTGCGAGTATCAAAATATGTCGCTTAAATCCGTATATTTTTACTGCGTTTAAGCTTGATTTTTTTAGTGCTCCAAGGGACCGTAAGACCGTATTTGATATCAATTTCAACTTTATACCTCCACGCTTTCCTGAGAAAAGGGGTCTTGACATACAGAAGGACAGCGACATATTCCTATAAGGATTCCATTTTATCCTTTTTAGGTACGGAACCCTAAAAAACGAGATGGGTTGAAAGCCTGACCACGTATGGCTATTACTTACAACTAAGTCTTTATTAACATGCATTCTTCAACAAGATTGGGTTATAGTTAACACAATCTTATATGGTTATAGTTTTGACATCTGCCCCCTGTACATCTGCTTACAAATATTTTTACCTAATTACAGTATTGATATTTATTTATTGACAAAGCTTTACAGCCGCTTGTTAATATCAAGTAATTGAATTATTGTGTTATCGAGATTTTTTAACCTCTATGAAATTCGTAGTAATTGCTAACATTAGTTTATTTTATAATGAGTTTTAAAAACAAAAAACAAACATGCTCTCTACTGTATTCCCCATGATATGCATCCTCAGATACATACTGAGTGAGTGTTTTTTTTTTTGCGAATGCCCAGTAGGTGTATTCAGAGACACATACAAACATTACATTTGGCACATGTCCGCGTTTTGCAAGTAGTTATTATTCCACGTGACAGGATACAAGCCCATCGCCGTTTATTAGAATACTGACGGATGGCACATGCCTTCGAATTTTTGTTTGTAGGACATGCCGGTTTCCTCACAATGTTTTCCTTCACCATTTTGAGCACGCATTAATGCACACACACATTTTTCGAGTGGGTAAATCCATTGGTGCACGACCAGGTTCGACTTCACTTCCTCCAGATTGGAAGTGAGGGTATTATTCATTTTGATGAGTTCCTCTATGAAAAGTGATCATTGCAAAAAAATACATTAAAAAAGCATTACCAAACTCCAACTTTCAAGCTCTAGTTATATTGCTCGATCAGAATCTCATAGCAAATGACGAAATTATCTATAAATTGTAGTATTCAAAGCAACACCAGTGCCAACGGGTGTAATTAAATAAGGTATAACTATAAACTAGAGTTTGAATTATTGCTATTTTAATTTGTCTTTTTTCTACATTAAAACCTATTTACCTATACAATATTTATGTCAATGATTTCATGATAGTAACACAAGCAATATGAAACCTAAACATCATGTTTATGTACCGGTCTATACGTAGTAGTAGAGCTCCTTATTAAGGGTTCGTCCGGGAAAGTACTACCGCCATACCTATTTCTGCCGCGAAGCAGTAATGCTCGCATTGCTGTGTTCCGGATTGAAGGTAAGGGTGCCATTGAAATTGCAGGCACATGAGACTTTTCAACCGTTATGTCTCAAGGTCGGCAACGCGCTATAGATATCTCTGGTGTCGCAAGCGCCTATCAAAGTCAAAGTCAAGTCAAAGTCAAAATTCATTTATTCATTAAATTCACAAGGATCACTTGAAAACGTCGGTTTAATCTACTGCCTGTTCTTCCGCGACCAAGCCAGGAAAGAAAGGCAAGAAAACAAGGCTGGGTATTCTTTTTAATGATCCTTTTACAAAACAACGAGTTGGAGCATTTTCAATCCCAAGAGCTTTTATCATCAAAATAATCATATATTTTATAGTATGCCTTTTTATAAAGTTGTTTTTTAATTACGTTTTTAAATTTATTAATTGTCAATTTTTGTACATCTCTTTGGAGTTTGTTATAAAAGCGTACACATTGCCCTTTAAACGATTTACTAACTTTATGGAGTCTACAAGTGGCAATAGCGAGTTTATCTTTATTTCTGGTATTAACATTGTGATTATCGCTTTTTTTCTTCAACAAATTAATATTTTTGTGAACATACATCAGATTTTCATATATGTATTGACAAGGAAATGTCATTATATTTATTTCTTTAAACTTTTAACTATGGTCAGAGCTATAGCTTGTTTGCCACTTCAGTTGTATAAAAAAATGTTTAAACCAAACTCAAACCTCCCGCTGCTTTTATTCTTGTTCTGAGAGTGACGAATGAACACAGTAAAGACGTGACCTATACTGTATTTTTCCATAATTTTTCATCTATTCCAGTTTTACTGGATGAAATCATTTTTTTTACATTTCAGAAGGAACAGTACCAACTGGCGTTAAAAATACACAAGTTGTTTGATGCATATTTGCCGTATAGTGGTACTGGGAGCACCTGTAAATAAATTATTGCGAACCAAGAACATATTATTCAAATACCTATCAAAACATTTCAACCGGCAATTTTTAACAGACAATTCTATGACGCTCTACAAAATCTAAGATTGACTATGACTTTCTTCTTTTACAGTACTACCATTTAAATTAGATGCATCGGCAAATTTCGTCTATCATCAGAAATACGAACGCCCAATACTGATATTTATCTAGAGCTATTAAAATAATTATGTATATTTTTTATAGTGTTATCGTGAAATTATTATAATAGGACGGAAAATAAAATAACAGTGTTTCAAATTGTTTAACCTCCTATGGCCCAATGTACCTTTCAATTCACAAATTTGACTAAGTGCTTACCGCCCAAATTTTAAACTAGTTCAGTCTAATTACCGCACATGTCCATTGAAACGGACAGTTTAGATTTTCACGTATAAACTTCAAAATTCTCACCTTACCGCCATTTGGCCTGCTGGAATTTGATTGGCGGAGATTTGTTGTGACGTATCACGCATTATTCTAAAAGTGAAATTAGTAGTATATCATAATTCATAAATACTTCTGAGAAATAACTAATGTGATTGAAATAATTTTGATTTAAATCAATTTGTCCTTTATGGTTCCCATATGTCGTTTGATAGATAAATTGAATAGTATTATGTGTTCCATCTAGTGGACATCGGGCCGTTATTATTTTACAGAACTACGAAATAAAGATATATTAGAGCAACTATATGACTCTGACGTTGGAGATTTCATACCCAGCGACAAAGAATTTGGTGACTCCACGTCACCAAATTCTCCTTGTCAATACATACGAGTATATGAAAATCTGATGTATGTTCACAAAAATATTAATTTGTACACTATTCCTTCTAGAAGAAGACAAAACACTCTGGCTTAGGGGTAGAGAAAGTTATCATGTAGTTGTGAGAAGTAATGATAAATTAGGAGTGTCAAAATGGATTGATAACAAACCGGTGATTTTTTAATCCTCTGTTTATTCTTCAGCGTCTGTAAATTCGAACAAAAAGAGGGTTTGCCTACTGTATTACTCCCATCACAAATAAAACGTGTATATCACGCAAAACACTTGTCGACTTTCATTACTCAGGCCAGTTGTCATGTAAAATAAATATGTTATGTTTACGTAAAGTGTGGAATATTTTGCAGATTTTCATAGCGAACATGACGAGGAGGCTGTTTGCTATAAAATATTCGGTTTTTGGTTATATATAAACATCTAAGTACCGAAACATTTTTATTTATAAAATAATGTATTAAAAATATTTATATTCTTTAATTTAACAGCCCTATGTGCCTTACAATTGCCAAAGATATTTTACTTTTAAGAGTGCAGTCTCTTTTGTATGTAAATAGTGTCCTCCAAAAATATTAAAAGCTTTAGAAACGGAAAACTATCGAAAAAACATAAAATATTGTTGGGCTGTAATGCTCATAATCATTTCGTCCATCTTAAAGGACTTGGGCGGTAATCAAGAGGTCTAAAAATATGGTTGGGCCGTAGGAGGTTAAAAGATCGGTTAAATAATGAATCCAAAAAAAATATAAAAAGTTACTTAATAGAGCATGCAACTATCGTAAATAAAAGGATGACAAAATTAAAAAAAACTTGGAAACTCGCTGGTAAGAGCAAAATATGCTTTATCTGTGTGACTGACATAAAGAAATAACAACTACGTTCAGTGACTTTACAAAAGCCATAATCAAGAAGTGAAGTGAAGTGACTAGCACAATTAGCCGCGGGAGATTCGCATTGGTTACCTAATCGTACTAATTCGGAAACACGAACGTTGCCGAAGTATCTAATTTAAATCGTAGTAGGTCTACCTTCTCCAATTTTTAGTTCGATAAATATTCACATACGTTAATGATTGAACTTAAAATTATTTATTCGGCATAATCACGAAATAAATGGGTTTTCAAGTTAAAATATTGAAATTCCGAACAGAAGTTCACACAACTCTTAAGTAAAATTTCTTAACTTCAGATGACAGTGATGCACAAGTGCGAATCTCTTGTCTTATGAAAATCTATGAGAAAAATTAAAATCATGTGCCATGAGATTCTGGTCGCCTTATTAACCTTTTAGGTAAGGTATTTGTGTTTATGGGTAGGTATGTCTAACCAATTTATAAATCTAAACATGGTTAGCTAAGAGAAGGTAGATAACCTAACCTATTAGATTTATGAGACAACCGACTTAGGGAAGGATTTATTTTTGACTAACCCCCTTTCCACAGCTTCATCCGCGGGGTACTGCTTAGATAAAAGTAGCCTGTGTTATTCTAGGTATACCTAAATAATGAAATTCCAAATTTCATCCAAATCGGCACAACCATTTCGGCGATATTAAGTACTAAACAAACATTAAAACAACCAAAGTCAGCAGATTTGAATAACACCATGGGAATACCGCAAGGCTCATGTCTCTCTAACACGTTGTCCAGCCTTTTGCTTAACGACTTCCCTAAAGCCGTCAACAGGGCGCAGGCCTACATGTATGCCGATGACGTAGCCGCGCCAAACGCGCCCGAACTGGAGGTAAGGCTGCCATATGACATTCTGTCTTAATGGCACACCCAGGTCTCTGTTCACAGTGACTGCTGGAAACACAGATGGCCGAATCCACAAAACTACTAGAATTCCAAATCTCTCACATGGGAAAACCACATAGAAGAGCAAATTCTTCGGACAGTGCCGCCTCGTGCTGACGTGTTGCTACGCGACGGTGCACAGCGCTTACGGTGTGTAGCTTTAAGCGCGCGCTGCTGCGTAGACCGAGTGCGAGTCTTCGTCATACAGAAGCGCGCAGTGCGTGACATCGTCGGAGTGCCAGACGAAATGTCGTGCCGCGATGCTCCCCTGCTAACTAATACACCAGGTGGCAATGTTCACCCACAAAAACATCGATAGATCAAACGTAGACGCTTAAATACCACCCGGGCTCTCCGCAGCAATAAACTAACCCACGTTTTAGTCGCACCCACTCATAAACTGTGCAAATTGGCGAGGTCCGTGTACGTCATGGGTCCCTCTGTATATAACAGGCTGCCGGACAAAATCCGAGGGGATGCAACGACGGCTTTCAATCGTGTGCAAATGGCTTCTGGAAATGTCATTCTACTCGATCAACGAGTTCTACGAACTGCCAATGTGTTAACAGTAGTGCTTATTATAATGTTTAAATGTATAATGAAATCATTGTTTTATTGTTATTATTCTATAAAAAAAAATGTTATTAAAAATACCTCTACTTGGTGTTATCAATAAATATACTGTATTGTATTGTATTGAAATCGGAATTGCAATTGTATTGGCCAAGAATTGAATCGGTAGATTTGAAGTTAGCTGCGTTATGTTCAGCAATAGGGATGATAACATAAGTCGAAAACCGGTAAACGGGCCGGCCCGTCCCTAGTGCGAACGGAGCGGCCGCTGGCGAAGGATTCTAGGTGCCCGCGGCGCCCTTATCGCCAAAGATGCTTTCGATCGGATGCACTTCTGCTTACTTAAGTGCCCCCGGGACAACACAACTTTCTTATTTTTAAAGAAAAATTAACTGTACCTAAAACGCGTTCCCCCTTTTGATATTTTATTTTTCTTTACCACTGAGTTGCTGTACCTGTCTCTCAGAGTACCGGCCAGAGTACCTACATGACGCTTAGGCGCCCTCTAAGGCATGTTCATTCTGTTCCTTTATTTAATAAAGGAATTTAACTGCTAAATATCTCTTTTGATAGGTACTTTATTTCCTTTAAAAACAGAGGCGCCACCGTGCTTTAGTCACAGCGGGCGCCTTCTTTTTTATAGATGCAGCCGTCTCAGTGGTATATTAAATAAACAGAAAATAAATTTCGCTATGATAATTTTATTATTTAATTTTATGTTTCTTAACTGGATCGCCTAAATCCTAATTCACATGTAAGCTGAAAACGTCGTCATAAGACGACTGTGGCGCTCTCCGGGACTTTTCCGTTATTGTTTTACCCTGTCAAGAAATAAAAATAAACTGAAAAATATCTTTCTCCTTTCTATAGCTTATTTTAAGTCTCATATCTTATTTTACGTTAACAATAGGCGGACTTAATGCTAAAGCCTTTTCTACCAGCCAACCTATGTTTTGATTGGCGGTTTTAAAATTTCATCCTATCGTGGCAGAGCATTTGCCAAGTACATTTGAAGAAGAATATCATCAATCAAATGACGAGTTCGGAAGCTAAAACAATTGCAGCCAATTTGAAGAGATTTGAGTTTTTGCTGTAACTAATCATTTGGTACGACGTTTTATTTCATATTAATCTGGTTAACAAATCTGCAATCTGAAAGTGCTGACCTGTCAGAAGCTACAAATTTGATGCAAAAATGTTTGTTTTTTTACAAAATTCTAGAGACGATGACAGGCTCTTATTGCAGCTAAAGAGATAGCAGAAGCTGATTTTAATCCAGCACCTTCACAAGGAAAAAATATGTTTTCTTTTGAAAGTGAAGATGACGCGCCTATGGATCTAGAGATACTTATTATTTAAAATAAATATTTCTTCCAATGTTAGACACCGCCATAAACTCAATAGAAACAAGGTTCCAACAACGTTCATTAATTAATAATACTTGGCTTTGCCTGAAACTGGAGAAAACACTAACACTAATCATAATTGTGATATTTCAGGATTAGAGCTTCAGCATCATACAATCAATCGAATATTCGATGTGTTCGTCATTTAATTAAAAAATATATGCAGTCAATTGAATTAAAATTAATAACAACAACTATTACTTACACGTTTCAACTGTATTATTAAAAATAAATAATATTAAATGCAACTTCCAAATGAAAAGCTGTATTTCAAGTTAGTATACCTATTTAGCATTTTATTGCAGTTAGGTAGGTACACCACCTCTCTTCACATTCTTTTAAATCAAGTCCATCCAAAGGTTGCCCGAAAGAGATCGCTCTTAGCGATAAGGCCATCATCACAATTTCTTTCTTTTATTCTTTTTTTAATCCTAGTGCATGCAATAACGAGTATTTAACATACTCGATATTGCATGCATGATTTGTATGTATTTAACGAATACACGAAGTTAGCCCCGCACTTTTGCATTATCCGAATTCTGATAGTTGTGTTAAACTTTTCTAGGTTTGTTCTACAATATTTTTTATCTAGAGTGAAAATTCAACTGTTTAACGAAAAAAAACGGATGCTGAACCTAAAGGCCCCACACTTTCTGATTTTGCAGGTTTTTACAGTTGTGCTGAATCTTGGTTTGTTCTATATGGTTCCAGAATATTATATGAATTTTACATCAAAAATCGAAAGAAACTTTTTGGAATCCCACACTTTTGGTATACCTAGTTTTGATAACTTGCTGCATTGTTCCAAAGTAAAAATGTCCTTAGATTCATCTTAAGACGTTTTTTCAAGTTTCAACTTGACGAGAGAAATCGAAAATCATCTGATTGAAACTGTTTATCATCCGCTACCTACATTTCTGTGTTGTTCTGTTTTGTATGTTCATAGTTTGTATGGTCTTAGGGAATAAGGGCCCTGGGCCCAAACTCGTAACGCGGACGCGTTATGTTAAAGTCGTTGAATCCGCATGGAATAATATTCTTTGCCAATGTCAAATTTTATAAAAACGATGAGGTGCGTTACGTTCTCATTTTGAACTGGCAAAATAACGTGTTATTAGCGCGTTAAAAGCGCGTTTTCAGTTTGGTTCATAGTTTTGTTGTGGTAATTGATTGAGGATGATTGATTGAGGATGATTGATTGAGGATGATTGATTGATTGAGGTTGGTTTTACGAGAAGTCAACAAATGACACTGTTTTTTAAATAGAATGTAAATTATAAAAATATACATATTTGATATGTACCTATATGGTAAAATTTTAGTTTAATTAATGGAATTGCTGTATCCCTTACTAACCTCTTGTTATTATTTGTACGTTGTTGGTATTCGTTCATAAATTTTACATCCGTTCGAATCGGAAAATGAGCGGTTTTTTTTTAATTTTATTATTTGTTTCATAATTATCTTCATCTCATGTTGATTTATCTGCAATAAAGGATTGTCAAACCTCATATAATAATAGTTTCGTTTAATTTTACATGTAATGAACCTAAAGTTAATTCCAAATTCTAGTTTACGGATAGTATAGTTTTTGAACGAAATGTACACATGACGTTGACTGTCCGTCCAACAGATTAAAATTTTTTGCCGTTGTGCGTCCACATAATTACCTCGCTACGCAAGTTACAGACGAACAATTTTTACTAAAGATCTAGTAATGGATATCATTGTGCCCAAACGCTTTAAAAGACGTAGGTGCCAACAACGTACAAATATTAACAAGAGGTTTCTAGGTCGCTAGGTCAAAATAACACACGTTATTTTGACAGTTCAAAACGAGAACGTAACGCACCTCATTCAATAGAATGATATAATCATATAAAGCTAAACTACCACTGACACACTCACTGACTGACTCATTGACAGAGGTTCCAGTGAGTAGAGGAACAATCCGAAAACCCTCCTTTTCACCCCCCTTCCAACCACCAAAATTGTGGTGATTGCTCTATGGGATCGTAAAGAGGATAATCAACAATTAAAAATTTGTTACCCCTGCCCCTTATTTTATCCCCCTTTCACCACCCTGTTTTCCGATCTCTCAAACCCGACAAAATTGTGATGATTGCTCTATGGGATCGTATTAAGGATAATTGACAATTTAAATATTGACCCTCCTTACCCCTTTTTCACCCCCCTTCCCATTGTATCTTCGAAAGTTGAAAAAGTCGCGGTGATTGCATGGTGGGATCGTATAGAGGTATTCCATGACATTATTAAACCTGAACCCCCTCTTGAAATCACAATCACAATCACAATAATAAAAATAGGTAAGTATATCTAAAAATAGGTATATTAATCTAAGAACAATCAAACTTTGCAAATTTTAAACAAGTTTTTTGTTGCTTTTTTGTTTTTGTATGTGTATAACATGTAACATGTAAAATGGTGATAAGCACAATAAATAATTTATCAATCTTTCTATCAAACTCCTTTGACAAACGCATTTAAACGGGCTCCTTGAGTCGCGGGTAAAAAGATGATAATCGGCATGGAAATTCTATTCGTGTAAAACTGAATCAAAAATAAATACGTACTATGTCATTCTACCGAATTCGATCCAGAAAATCAGATTTCAAATTTATATGATTATGTTAGGTACATCCTTCCTAAGTTTAGTCTCATAGACCTCATAAAGCCTTTAAATATATATTTTTTTAATATAATTCTTGAACACTTACCTTGTTTGTCTAGATATAAGCAACTTAAAATTTAAAACAAGAAACGATCTGAACCAACTAAATAGCTACTTTTAAAAACTCTGCTATCATAAAGTTCGTATTTAGTCACGATTGAGTAGCACCGAATGCTATATTCCAGCACGTTCTCATCCACGAGTCGACGCGGCGACGTTGACCGAGGGACTGAGCTTTCCTCTTTTAAAAAGTACTCTGTGGACTTGACATGCGCAAAAGGTATCTTTAAAAAGATGTAATATATCTTGTATCTTTTGGTCTCGGGATACATATCTCTTATATATCTTTAGATCATTATAGCTCTTGTAGCGCGCGAAACGTTTGTATCTCACAATAACTCTAATACATTGTGTTTCGCACTAACTCATGCTCACTCTCTAGCTCGAATGAGTTGATGATAGATGCCGATGCCGATACCTAAGCCTGCCGCGCGCCCTTTTGTCAATCTATGGTGTGCTATGCTCTACCGTCATGCACTACGTTATAGGCATTGTACCTACCTATCTATGTCCCGGCCGTGACTTCGACCGCGCAATAAATTATGTAATTATGTAGTACCTATTACTTTTACTCAGGTAGCATTTTTGCAGTGTCTTTATTCGATTTTGTTCTAATGTAGATATAAGAGTATTAGATGACTTAAATGATAGGTAAGTATGCATCAGATCTACTTAGTCATTGTAACTTATATCTACTCGATTTTCGTAAAAAGTCGCGCGTCATAGGTTCGTGAAATGAAGTAATTGGGTCGCTCGGTCGCGATCGAGTACGTAGTATAATAATATATATATCCTAGTCTGTGGTCGCGATATATGGGATCTAGAGATACAGTTGGTAGACTGGGGATCTAGATATAGATATATTGCTGCCCCCGGATACATGTGTCTTTATATATGTGGTTCGCGATCTACCCATGTCTACTGTGGACTGACTACGCTATGATAACGCAGGAACTTCATGAGGAAACGGTTTCCTCACTCAATAAAAAATATATATATATATTAGTGGTTATACGTTTGTATACTTTTAAGAAGCATGTTTATAGGTGAGACAGAAGGAAACTATTAATGAGATATCACTCAGCTTACATTGACAATTATTGTCTGTCATTGATTGTCTTGTAAACAAATTATTCACTGTAATATAATGTTCAAAGAAGAACTAATCAATAATCACTACTGTTTTACTTAGATTATTATAGTAGGCAGATATAAATAGGGATGGTTTGTTGGAACGTCACGACCGGCAGGAAATCAAAATGGAAATTAAGTATAAATGTATTCCTATGAATTTGATGTAACGGTATTCATTCATTAAATTATAAAATATTTAACCTATGGTACATCGTAACATCCGTTGCTAGACACGAAATTAAGAAAAAAACGAAAGCTCGTTTCCCGTCTATTTGTAAGAGCAAAAAACTTGATTATTTAATTTCCTTTATGTCTGACTGGACCAATTGCTAGATAAGAATGACACGAGCATGAAACGGAGATTAGCAAAATTGTGACATATAATTAAGCCATAATTAAGAAGTAAAGTAAATCTGAGGAGAGTAAATCCTATGCTGTGTTACAAATACATTCACAACTAGTCGAAACGATGACCGTTTCGACAACTTTTATACTGAAATCTTGTCGATAAGGTTGACGTTTTGTCACGTTATAAACTCAGCATAGACTTTCTGATACCGTCTACGGTGTAAACCATAGATTTTGGACTTCGAGCAATCAGAGCAGAACCAACATAAAGAAAGTGATGAAACAGTGATGAGTATATTCCTGGAAATATTTTTTCGTGAAAATCCGTTTATATTTTCTGAAATGATGAAAAATAACGAATTTCTATATAATTTCTTGATATAACTGTTCTAGTATAATAATGCGTAGTATCCCTAGTAACTAGTCTGTGGTTTAAAAGTAGTTCATACGTAGGATCCGATAGTTGACCTGTACCCCAATTCTAAGTTTTACCATTTTCTGCGTAAAACCATGGACGAGCCAACGTTGACCGAATTATTCGGCTTGATGTTTTACGAGTCACTTGATTTTTACTTGCATGTAAATGTGCAAAACGGGTTAACGAGCCCTCGATGACGTATTAGGAAAATTGTGTAAAAGTCATTTTTAGAAGGTTGACGACTTGAATTTAAAATTAAAAAACTTCAGATCTCTATGGAATTTGTTACTTGAATTTGTCAGTGTCATTGTCATTCTGTCAAAATAGGGATTCCCCTACGGACGGTTTATTTAAATATTTAATTTTTGAGTACAACAAGAAAAAATAATGCGTACGAGTCCATCGCAATTCGAAACGATGGTGGAATATATGGAACTGTAAGTAAAATGCATTAATACTTCTAGGGTTATTCCGGTGAAAAAATCTCTGATATTTACGCAATAGGTGATCCTCGACAGGGTTGAAGAACTCCCGTAAATTGGCTTTCATTTCTTTTACGTAACGGTACCCATCACGAGCCCGTTCATCTTCTTGTCTCCATCTCCATGCTAGAAAATATCTTGATGACATTTTCGAAACAAAAAGAACTACGATATCCACAAGAAAATGATCTATTTGCTAGGTCGACAGGCAGTCTCTCCTACAAAATTGTTGCCGAGATACGAAACCGTGAACGTCTGACAATTTCTACAAATTCCATGCGTTAAGCTGTCAGTTTTGGCACTCGAGATCGGAATTTCTAAAAAAACCGTTAAAAACATTAGAAAAGATTTTCCCAAACGTCTCGAATGTTTCAAATACGGACGGTATTTGAAAAATTCAAATACCGTCCGTATTTGTCGTTGCAACATGTTACCCAAGATCGGAATTGGTAAATACGTGCTGGAAAACGGTTCAAAATGATCGATACGGTCACGGTTTTAGCATGTTGCAAATCCCAGAATCGCGCCTCTGATCATAGTTGTTATCAGTCATATTGTTGATAGTTGAAAATCAGTCATAGTATCGATATTATTGATATTAACAATATCCATAGTATTGCCGCATGATATGCGACAATACTATAGATTTCGTCCAATACTATCAATAGCGGCGATAGTATTAAACGTCAAGAGAAGATTAGCAATAGTATCAATACTATCGACTATCGATACTTAGGTAGCATAAATATTTTAGTAGTTAGTATCTGTACTGCATGTTTTACACACATATCTTGTGTCCCTACCCCGTTTCTCACAAAGTACTGCAACATTGAGGAATTTTGTTACGTTCAGCTTTGGTTCCATTTTTGTGAAATATAAAAATACTCTTTCTTCATTGTGTCACCTTTTAGTACTGACTGATACTATTGAAATATATGCCACTATCAATAGAACACAACAATCGATAATTTCGATAGTATTGGATGAAGTCAATAGTGTTGCCTTATATTAAGCTATTGATAGTATCGATACTATCAATATGCCGTTTATGAAAATTGGTCATCAGTCCAATGTTTTACTTTACTGGGAACAGTACAACTTAAGAGAAATGGAAACCACAGCCACCGAAGCCGCTCTCATCGTCTGCCTAATTCAGCAAGGGTTGTCTCAGCGTAGTATCGCTCGACAGCTTCACCTAAGCCAGTTCTGTGTCTCCAAGGTGTACAGGGAGACCAGGATCTGGACGACGGCGATGCACTACGTCAAGAGATGATCGATTTATTGTCACCACTTCTCTCCGAAATCGACACTTGAACGGCGTAGACCCAAATTGTCTTCAGCCCACCGACGAGCCCGGCTTTAGTTTGCTCACGATCACTTAGATTGGGATATGGAGCTCCTAGTTACGAAACCAGAATGTGCCTACATGGTAGCGAACGTCGACTTAGTCTATAGATCGGGAGAGCGATTTACACAATGCTGTTTTGCGGAAACAGTGGCATACGGGGGTGGGTCTTGCATCATAATGCAGGCGTGGATTTCTATTGAAGCAAAAACGGAGCTAATTTTCATACCTGGTGGCGGTCGGGGATACGGACTAACCGCAGAAAGATATATCAACGACATTCTTCTAGGCCAGGTGCTCCCATAAGCTGGGTTTATTGGTGAAGATTTCCTGCTAATGAACGATAATGCCCACTGCCACACCGCTGCAGTGACTATACAGTACCTGGAAGATGACAGCATTTCCACACTAGACTGGCCAGCCCTCAGTCTTGACTTGAACCCAATCAAGCATATGTGGGACGGAGGTAGATATCCAGCTCTGGCATCGATAGAAGACATGAAAACTGCTTTAGTTGAAGAGTGCCAGGAAATCCCACAGGATTCCATTGGGAAACTAATTAGGTCAATGAAAAACCGTTTACAAGTGGTCATTAGGACCAGGGGGGTAAAAGAAAATATTGAGGGGGTTTAACATAAACATTGTTACTGCCTATTCATTTAGACATCCACAACTTTAGGTAGGATATTTAATTCCTACCTAAAGCGTCCGACCGACTTATGCATTTAGACTCAATGCATAGGTACGGGGCCAAAAAACGTCATGCATCATTTTTTTTTATTAGTTTGTTGTTGCTTTATACATACAAACATCCATACTTACCTTCGCATTTTAAACATTTGCTAACATACAAGATAAGGGATTTGTTTGTATTTTTTACTGGTCTTTGGCAAGCGACAGGAACCTCGAAAGTGTTTTCGGTTATTTATAAGACGCACCATTTCCGCATTAACTTGTAATGCGTAACTAAATCAACAATTCAATTTAGACATCAACTTTGTGATACTTTATTTCAGTAATAAATTAAATAATTGCTACTAACAATGCCATCATGTGTGTTATATTAGTTTCACAGATACCTACTACTTTTGCTTGAATTAACTGAATGAAATTAGAACTAAATATTAAAACAGAATCTGTGAATATTAATTAAATGGAAACCGAGCTCTGAGTGGAGACGGTATACAATGATTTCTTATTATTACGCTAAGTTTACGGCGGGCATAAAAGAAGCTTACGCGTACAATAACGAACGTACTTAACTAACAAACGTTCTACCTCCGCTCATGCTCATACATATGATGAGAACGAGCGGCGCGGGCGCAGGCGCTGTTTCACCTCAGCTCAATCAAAGCGTCACATCATTATAACGCTCATGTCACACTCTAATACATCAAGCCTTTCAGTGCGAAATAGCATTAAAATTTAACTCCCCAAAATCAACATATATTTTTTTTATAAGTATCTCTGTTATTCATGCTTTGAAATTAGCATACAACAAAAAAAGACTGTTACAAAAATAGTGCTACAAAAGCATAGATTTTTTGAAGAGCTTAATATAACACATGTTCGACTTTGTAGCAACTCTTAAACACGCAGTTGTTGGCTTAAAGTAGATACGTTAATTTGATGAGCATCCTTAAATTAATCATACACAGCATGCACTCTCCTAACTTAACTATTAACTCCAAACAGAGCTGTGTGAACATCAATTTGTGAAAATTTATGAATATCACAGTTATTCTATAAATTGTTTTAATTTAATTATACATAGCTTGATTACAAGACTTCAAAGTTCGCGTGTTTTCATGTGTATCATCATGACCAAAGATTAACAGTAATATATGAATATGTTCGCGTGTGTTCATGTGTTTCATGACCAAAGATTAACAGTAATATATGAATATGTTCGCGTGTATTCATGTGTATCATGATCAAAGATTAACATTAATATATGAATATGTTCGCGTGTATTCATGTGTATCATGATCAAATATTAACAGTAGTATATGAATATTGAACACTAGTATTACCTACTAGGAAGCATCCTGGTTATAAGATACAATATTTGTAACTTGGTGAGCAAAGTCATCACTGGAAGGTTTAACTTAATCACAGATTCAGCCTAACATCAATATGCATTCATCAAATCAATGTCACACTAGAAAGAGGCATAATGGTGTTTACAACAATTATCCCAAAGAAAAAATTGAAAAGACACAAATACCAATAAACATTTGTATATTGGTATTTGTGGTATATATTGGTAAAAGGATCTGCCTCTACATTTGTTTATGACCCCTGTATTATAATGTGAAATGAGACCGGCGATGGGCCCAGTGTCCTGTTTTGCCAAACTTAATACTTAAACTTAAACTTGCAGATACCTCAAAGTTATTCTCAGAGATTAGTGTCAACAGTTTCTCTTGAATTATCAGTTTTATGATCTCAGCATTACAAAGGATGGTTATTTACTCAGTTAAATATTATTACAAGTTATAATGTTTTTGAATAGAAACAACGAATATACTACCTACATAAATTCCAGGTTACAACTATTTATTAAAAAAACACCTGCTTATCAACAAAGTTTATACATAGAATGATTGTTCGGTAGTAGACAGACGTCGGCCGACCGACCGACGCACTATCTGCCGAGTGACCACTACAACTTACTAATCCACAGAATCACTTAAAACTATACAACTAAATTGGCTAGGAAAGTATTAAGATACACCATTTACTTTACAAAAAACACATTACAAAACACTGTAGCATGGTCAAAAAATAAAACATAAATTGACTCACAAATACAATGATATTTTTTTATTAATCAATCATATTACACGAAGTTTATCAAGAAAAAATATGTCGAAATCAAGACTTAAAGGAATCAACGTTAAATGTGAATGTCGTGGGTGCGACAGGCGGCCGGGCGGCAGCCTATCTTCATCGCATTCTTCAATCACAGAGGCATATGGGTTTCCAAAATATACTATACAAAATGTATTAAAATGGCTGCTTCAACCGATTAAATATTTATGATATGGACAGATGTGTGCCAGTCTTAACATTATTTTTTAAGTTTATTGGATTAAATGATTCATTACATGTACATGTAATCATAAAATATATTTTTGTCTGCAGAATCCGCCATTTTAATATCGTTAGTATATTTCGGAAGGATCTTATACAACATGCTTAACATCTTACAATGATACTTATATTAATTAAATGTGAAACAAAACTTCAATCAAACACCGCGAATTCTGACCATTAATTATTGCAGTTTAAATAGACGAATCCAGAAAGTTTCTCAAGGTTCAAACCTTAATATTTAACATCAATTCACACAACACAATAGAAATCGATCTAAATTACATAGAATGAGAACGGAATGAAGTTTTATGGGTAGTATATAAAGTGGGCGGGTAGGGGTATGGGGAGTGCGTGGGGTAGATGTCGCGCGGACTTGTGGGGGAGGCGGGCGACTGCGCGGGCGGCGCGGGGAGCTCTCGCGCCGGGGGGGAGGGGCGCGCTACAAGCCCCGCCCCCCACCACAACTCCTATTCATCCGACATGAACGAGTTCTGCGACTTCAGCTCCTCCAGCCGCGAGATTTGATGCCGCAGATACATTATTCTGTAGGCAATCAACAAAAAGTGTTACAAACATTTATAGAAACGTAACATTTACGTACCCGTAGTGAGTCTGAAAAATAGTTAAGACTCATTCAGAGTATTCAGCTGCTGATGGCAACTCTTGTTTATTATGATATGAATGATCTTATTCCCAGAAGTTTCGTGCATACAAAATTCACACAACTACCATACAATTGATTTTGTATGCATGATTAATTATGTGCAGTATTAAAACATAATATAATATACTTTATATTAATAGCTAGGCCAATGCATCTTGCGTTTCGTTGACCATCCAACGGCCTCCTTTTGGTAACTGACATGTGATTTGGTTAAGATATGTCAAGCGAACTCTGAAGTGACGATAACATACTTTTGTTCTTGCAAGGTGGCCTGTATCTCTGTGTGCCGCACGACAGAGCGCGAACACTTCAGCTCGGCCGATACCCGCGTGCACTGCAGACACGCCAACTGGTACGCCTCCTCTGTGAATTTGTTCGCCTGCAACCAAATTACAAAAAAAAAGATGCTTCAATGTTTTTCTATGAAACAGTTGATCGAAGATTAGCCGCTATCATATTATGCCGGTTGCTTGAATCATCTTTTAATTCAAGCAACATGCTCCAGAGTTCAGATTCAGATAGATCTACGATTTTAGACAGATTCTGACTCATCTCTAAGGGGTTCACTTAGATTCAAGTTTTTTATAAAGAAACCATCTGATTAGTGCAATTTAATTTTCAAGATACCTCAGTACCATCAAAGGCAAGATTTTCAAATGTTAATTACATTACCTATTACTATGCTGTGCTTGCTCACCATTTAAACTGTTTGATTAAATGATTCCGACACTCTGTTATTAACTATTCTAAGGATAATCTGCATTTATTTGTAGAGGCATATCGAGGGGAGAGACACCCTGCAGTTAAGTCAGTTTACCTCTAAAAACACACTTCTGAATAAACACAGTGTTTACTTGTAAGACATTTGTCACCTAGTGAAGTGAATGGTAACATTATCAAGTTCATAATGATTGATAAATATCGAGAATCATAAACCGGTAAAGTCTAACCGGTTTATGATTCTCGACAGGGAATCATAAGTCGGACAGGGAAAGTTGTCCACGTGTTGACATCAGGGTAATAATATCCGGGTGAACACAATCCGTTTTGGGCGTTTAGTTAATCGGGTCGGAGAGTTTGTTACGTCCATTTCTACGTATTATGGTACGTTTCGTATTCCGCGATTTTCCGTGCGCAGCAAAGCCGATCCACATTTGTGTGAGTCAATTGAACATCCTCTCCCACACTCCTATGAGCATAATTTGAATTATTTGAGTACCATCGGCACTTATATATTTCACAGAGGACAATTAAACGAAGTCAGATTTTGAATCATCGCGCTCTCCAAATCTACGTGTAAAAAAAAATCGACATTGCTTAGATTAGTCACGGCGAGGTTCCAGTGATCTGGCTGATGCGACGCATGCCTTTAGATTGTGATCCTGCAGCGCGAAGCAGAGCGGCCGTGGATGGGCCGCATGCCTTTGGATTGTGATCCTGCAGCGCGAGGCAGAGCGGCCGTGGATGGGCCGGTGTGAACCCGGCTAATGAGTTTACCAAGATACCCATCCAGCACGATTTTAAGGCAGTAACATAGAACATAGAACTTTTTCTGGATTAACATAGAACTTCTTCTGGAGTAAAAGACCCTTAGATATTCATAAATAAAATACTGTTTTCAATACCTAAATAATCGTAACAAGCCCTTTTGATCGATTGATCACAGTTTTTTTTTATTTAAAGGACATCCCTATCCATTTCCTATTTACTTGTGATATCACAACCCTATCCTCATAGGGTCAAAAATAAACATCGTTCTAATGAACAACTTTCTTAGTCGAACTTCAAGAAGACCATCAAAAAGTATATTCCAAGTTTCCTATCCAACACCATTCTGTATCTTTTCCATTTGGAACAGAGACCTGTTTCTCCAAAATGTCCGCGGGCCATCCGTTGACGTGTGCCGTGAGGTCGCTTCGCACGTAGTTCTGCAGCGACGGCGTCAGCATCGGCGCCGCGTGCTGAAGAGTGCTGCCCACAACCGATGAATAGCTCCCAAGGCATTCCACTGGAAATTGCACACAATATTAAGACTTCTTTCTACACTTTCGCGACATACCCACGAAATATCAATAAACACACAGCTGTCATTCTGTTAACAAAATGTCATCATTATCTTAACTAACAACTGCTCTTTTCAATACAATGTTGATGATTAGGAAAACATCATCTTCTCACAAGGTTGAATAAGCCTCCCCATACATTGCCACGACAATGATGGAGGAGGGGAATATAAATTAGGCAGGCACTATCACTGAACACCAGTGGTTTTAAAGTCAGGGCATAAAGGAAGACAGGGCACATCTTGCCCTTACAATCTTCTGCAGGCTTGTATGATGATCCGGCTGGGCTAGATGAGTGAGGAGGGCCGGGCTCTGGGCGCGTCTTGTTAAACATCTATGTTCAGCAATGGATTTCGATCATTTGTTCGTTCGTGTCACTGATTCTTTCTAGGGCACGATTCGTAAGGTTGAGGACAGATATGCACTTTTCTTGGAATTGTTTGTTCTAGAACATACTGATGCCAGTTTCGTCACTATGGTTTCCTTCAATAAGAGAGTCGATAGACAATTACGTAAACAACGATCCGCTGCTATAAATCATCTTGGGGATCCTAGTATGTGTCAATACAGGCAGTGTAGAATGTGGGATAACTGACTCTTGCGGGGCAGCGCGGCGTCCAGGTGCAGAGGTGGCGCGTGCGGGTCCGTGTTTTCAGAGTGCGTGGGCGTGGGCGGGCCGTTGTCGCGGTGCGGCGAGTCGGCGCCCGCACCCGCACCCGCCTCCGATATAGTGGGCGTGGCGCCGCCGTTGTTGCTCGAACCCGTCGCTCCCACCGAGGACACGATGCGGGGCAGGGCCGCCGCAAGCAGAGAACCACTCTGAACACAAACAGTTCACATTCAATGTAAGATTCGGAAGGCGGCAGCAGCGACCGATTGCAACTGCAGACCGCGCCCGTGAGGTCGTAGTAATGCGCCCTTAACGTAACGTAAATCTGAATATCTGTGTACAGGCAGAAAAACAGAAGGCACACTTAAAACGCGAGAGTGAGGCCGGATGCAACCCGTGGTATAATACTTTCATTTAAATACAACAATAAAATTTTCTGACGAAACCAACTCGTAAAGCTGGTTTTTGCAATCGTTTTATACTACAAGAAAGGTTCTTATACAGGTTTTAATGGCACACGTCGCTAGGGTAAATACGTGATAGTACAAACAGAGGCAATGTTTTATTTTGACAAAATAAACTTGTTATGAAATGGAACAAGCTAATATTACTGATTATATTTTTTTTTCTTAAATAATTAATTACTGTACATTATTTAATTTACAATCATAACCAGACGCAGTACTCAACCATTTGATAATGAGCTTGCATCATGTCTCACAAGATTAGAAGCAGAGTGATGGCATACTAAGAGGGTTATAGGTTACATACCGATTGGTTGGAGTTGTCTAGCACGAGGATGGGCGGTCCCGCACCCTCTGCATTGTTTCTGGCAGCCGCCGAGCTAGAAAGCGCATCTCTCAGTCCGTACGAGTTATCAGAGATTGGCGTACTGCGATCCGGAGATATATCCATGTCCTGCATTAACAGACTTTCTGAAAACAAAATAATCATGTTTTACCCACCATAGAAGCAACACATTAAAATTTTCTAAACTAACGCCTTAAGTGTTTTCCATAGTCATAGAAACTTGATAGTTCTTAGAACCTATTTCTTTGAAGTCATACAATTGATAGCAAAAAGTGGCCATTCAATCAGACACACCGTAAAAGAACACCCATGACTGATATCCCCATGATATAGATCCTCAGATCCATACTCAGTTCACAGATCCATGAGGATACCAAGTAGGGAGTAGTAGGGCACATGTCCGCGTTTTGCGTATTAGTTAGTATACCATATGACAGGTTGCAAGATAAGCCGTTTTTGGGATAAATGGTAACAGACACACAAACAATCAGCAACTTTAAACACAATATATACTAAAAACTAGGTCTTCATTGTTTTGCGATGGGTTTATAACTTGTGGAATACTAAGCAGTCCACATATGCGTTACCAAGAGCTAAAGAATATATCTGAGGATACCCATCATGATTCATAAAGAAAAAAACAAAAATTTGAAATACATATTCTGCCTAACTACAAAAAAAAATACCCATCATGATTCATAAAGAAAAAAAAAACAAAAATTTGAATACAAAATCTGGAACTACAAAAAAAAATAATAATAATACCCATCATGATTCTTAAACAAAAAAACAAAAATTTGGACTACATACTCTGCCTACCTGTTCCATCATGTGTGCTTGGAGTTTGTTTCGGTCTGGTTCTATCGAGCGTCTCTTCGTCGCGGCTGTACCAATACCTGTCTGACGTACTATTGCTCCTTTTACTAGCCTTCTCGGCCTCCCGCCGGTCTGAACGGGATCTCGATCTTTTTTCGCGATCTGTCAAGACAAAAATATTGTTACAAAACTTATATTTAAGCTTGTTTAGGCCAAAACCTGTTTATGTTCCTAGGAACATACATTAACAAGTGTTTGCTAAGGATGTCGTAATGTGGTCACTTGGTTTAATGTGCAGTGAGACACACATTCCCATGGGTTCTCTGATGCTAGTGAGTTTTCGAAAAAGTGGTAATATTTTAACCCAATGAAACTTGTATAAGAAAAAAGTTTTAGCTGTTTCTGAAGACACCTACTGCTTCTGGATGTATATGATAAATCTTTGGATGAGGTCCTTCTCAAATCGAAATCTCTTGGTTTATCCCACTGTGAGACTTCGGTTAAGCAGTTATAGTAGTAAACTTTGCCGTGTGAACTGATATGCTCCGACCATTCATGACCAGGTGGCATGCTGGTGCCAGGGGCACTGCGCTTGTCATATTTACTACTCCTACTGGTGCCCAGGTTCATGCCACCACCCCGGCTGCCCTTTTTCTCTTGGCTTTCATTTCGTTCATGGTTGCTGCGATCAGTTTCCTTGGTACGTTCTTTTGGTGAGCGGACACTTTCTGTAATTATTTAGACACAAATTACACTGGGCAGTGAAAAAATGATTGTTTTTTATAGCCAGGTTGATTTTATATTTTCAGTATGAAAGTACTGTCATTTATTATTTCAAAGTTGAATGGAATAGAATTCACCCAGATTTCGTTAACTAAAATTAGTTCCCCCATTTCACAAAGTTTAGGTAAAACAAGTTTGTTATATTGTTTTGATTGAACTTTAATATGTTGTCAACTAATAATAATAATGAATTTGGATGAAATAATCCTTACAAGCAACAACCATTGAATAGAAGCAGAATAGCAATAAAAATAAAGGTGTTGAAAAGTTTGCAAAAGTCTACCCTAGACTTGAAAAATTGCCTCTTCTATCACAGTGTGCCAATACTAAGTAAAATATATAATACAAAGTGCTTTTGCATTTGTAAAAATTCAGTTTTTGAGATATTCCATGTTGTTTTTGTTAAAATAACCATATTTCAATATCTATAGCCTGCAGAATACAACTCGAAAGTCATAGGACAGGTTTAATTCAAGTGGACAAACATTTTGAAACTCGAAAGTCATAGGACAGGTCATATCCAAGTGGACAAACATTTTGAAACTCGAAAGTCATAGGACAGGTCATATCCAAGTGGACAAACATTTTGAAACCAGAAAGTCATAGGACAGGTCATATCCAAGTGGACAAACATTTTGAAAAATTGCCAAATATCAATTTTTGTGAGGCAGATTAAATGTTTAAATGAATTTTTAAAATGAGAATTACCTGTGTACTTATTTTTAGAGGATTTGTAGTCTCTATCTCTCTCCTTTTCTGAACTTTTTTGAGGGTAGGAATTCCTTGGAGTTGCATACCCTCTCTCATCGCCCATGTTCCCATAGTGGTGGTGGCCATGGCTGGATTGCCCCACGTGCGTGCTGTGCCCATGTGACGAGACATTGCCATTTGGGGAGCGTAGGGGTGTGTAGCGGTTGTCTGAAGACCCATAATCATTGGTAGCTCTTCGCTCGCTTTTTGAATTGTATTTCTGCTTATACAAACATTTATTTACAAAAAGTACATAGATATGTATTATGGCAAAGGTCCATGGACAATATCAATAAAAAGATGTATATTGTTGCAATGTCTATTAAGATACTGCAACAATAATATATGAGAAACAAGATGATGTTTAGAACTTTCTTTTTTTCTAATTGCACATAAATGATAGCATTCGAAATCGTGGTTATCTAAGGTACCAACTGAATGGCTAGAAGGCAACTTCTTGATGTTTATAATCCAATTGTATTTATAGCCCTATTTTCCAAGCCACTATGATAATGTGTTGCATGGAATAGAGTCAATCAAAACAGGAAAGGAATAAGAATAGACAGTTATTACGGAGTAGTAGGTAGGTACACAATTCGAGCACAGTGAACTAAGTCATTGTGAAAACATAGGTATCTTTTGGTTCCGTAGCAAACGTTTCAAATGGTTCTTACCTGATACGGATGGGATTGATGCTTCTCAAAGTACCTGAAATGAGACATAATTAATTATATTCTTCAAAATAATATTATACGGCGACCGCCATAGTACGGGTCGAGTTGGTAAGCCGAAGCATCTGAAGCCATATCATACCCATCGCTTAATCGCTTTAGAGGTTTCCTTGCATGCATTACCATCAATGCAAATCTACGACTTGTAACGGTCTCACTAATAAATTGCAAAATCAGACCACTGTCATGTAAAACAGTTTTACAGAAGGCCGTATTAGATCTTGATGGACGCCATGTCACATTTCAATTTCAACTTTCAAGACAAGACAGACATGAAAAGAAAGGAAAGAGGCAGGCAGTTTATACGAACCACCAAAGCGAAAAAGAGATAGATGATATTGAACAATGATTGTCTATGGTATTTGATTTAAGGTGCGGATATTCTTTATTTGGAATCTCGTATGATTATGTACATTATCCCCAAAACTAAAATCTGAATCTTAGCTGAGCTGAGCTTGAATTTTAATTTATACCTACATTTACCTACATCAACAGATAAATTTGCCTTCAAAGACCTACATCAATTATTATACTAAAATTACTGTCCTACCTACATTCTGGGTAGGTACAAAATTGAGCGGACCAATGGAAGTATCCTGTCTCGTGGACATACGACATACGAGAGAGGAAACCGCCTTTAAGCAGACTATGCTGATGATGTAGAGACGAACTTGACTCATGTACAAAAGACTTATCAGCGGAACTCAATAGAGAAGTGTGGAAGGAAGGAAGGGATGAATAATTTACTTTAAGGGATGGAGAATTTGTCGTGCATTTAAGATCAGTATCTACAGATAATTACGCATACTGTCATAATTCGAAGTCGTCCGACGTCGGTCTTCCATGACGGTTGCCTGAGTATCTGACTGCGGTAGTTCGCGTAGATATTTCCTCTATCACGTTCACGTTCACGTTTGACACGTAGTCAAACGTGAACCAAAGCCATAAATCAAGAAAAGAAGAAGAAAGACACGTCACGAAATTTTCTCGAGCCTTTCGACGAGTGCCGAAGCGATCGTGAAAGCACAAATGCAAATGCGGTGCGGTATTAGGCTGAAAACATATTCCACCACATTCGAGTTGGCGCGCACAGAGGATACGCGTCTGCATTCGCATTCATCGCGTCGCGTCTGAATGCGAAGTTTTTTTACAACACTATCGCCATTTATCACAGATCTATATCTATACTAATATTAAACCTGAGTTTGTTTCTTTGTTTGAATGAGCTAATCTCAGGAACTACCTGTTGGATTTAAAAAAAAAAATATTTGATAGCCCAACTCATGAAGAAGGTAAAACATTCCTTTATTAATAACATCACGTTACGACTCTTAGGAAGTCTATTGCACGGACGGGCGATGCGACTCGGGCCAAGTGCGGCCGTGGCACAGCTAGTTTGTAATATCACAGATCATATGTAGTCTGTGGTAATAATATGTAGAAAAAGGTCGATCGAGTTTCTTTTACCTATAAACAGATATGTACAATATACTTCATAAAAAGTATCTGGAATATAAGTTACAAGATTGAAAATGGTATTTGAAATACTAGATATAAAATACGTACTAAATTCATCATCAAATATCTTGTAGGTAAAATACGTTATATAAACATAGTCCAAAAATACATGCATTTAAAAGATACAAAGTGGAGAACCAAAACAAAACACTAATTTATCTCATAAAACACGCCTAATTATGAAAAAAAATCTCTAATTTGTTTCATTATTTTAATGTTCTAACACATAATTCATACAAAACCCATACCAAAAACCATAAATTTGATTTTTAAGGTGCGCGCGTACATACACAGATGTCTACAGTATTCAGAGACATTTCAGTCTCATACTCGGCCAATTACTCAAAAAAACTACCCTCAAATTATATTATAACTTATGGAACAGTTATCCTAGATTGTAGAGTCATTCATTATTTGTAGCTTTTTGAAAAATAACTATTTTAAGATTATGAAACGCTGTGAGACCGCGAAAGTAATTAGACCATACAGTCTTTTGATAAGTTGATAAATTTAAATTATAAGGGTGCGTTCATGATGGGATGCCGAGATGTGACTTATTGTATCTAAAATAAGTCGCATTTCTGCCTGTAAAATAATTCACACGCTTAATTTCCTTTGTATTTTTTTGTATGTGATGAGGGTCATTTTGACACAGACTATCAATCGTACATTTTAATGGAATTACTAGCTGGATTCAAAAAAAATGTTTTGCATTTGATACCCTAATTCTTGAAAAAGATTATAGGCTATTAACATCACAATACAACCATTATCCGATAAAAATTAAAAACGCGAACGGCTGGGGGCTGAGGGCGGCCGGCACAGCTAGTACATAGTAACAGACACGTATACACACAATACGTAACACTGTGCTTAAGTCTAGTCAAGTATATACAATAGAAACCGTATCTAAACGTTTCTCATATCACCGTTTTAATCGGTACGTAAACAGTCCGTTTACTCGTAATAATGGTTATTTTTATTCCTTATGCTCATATCCATAGAGGAAATAACCAAAACGATTACTTTAGAAGAGAGTAAAGTTGCGAAATGCCTGACATTTCGCAACTATAAGCCGCTGACCAAGTTCCTCGGTGTGTGTATCGATACAAATTTAAACTGGAAATCGCATGTAAATAAAGTAAATGGTAAACTATCTAAGTACTGTTATTTTTTGTCCGTTTTAACTAGCATATCTTCAAAAACCATAGCAAAAAACGCTTATTATGGTTATGTGTACCTACCCTCAGTTGAGCTATGGTACTATATTTTGGGGGAATTCTGTAAATGTGGAATCAACTTTTATACTACAAAAGAGATGTCTACTTATCATTTATGACGTTCATCGTACTCATACTCTTTGAAATATTTTTAGAGATAACAGTATTTTAACTCTCACGTGTATTTATATTCTTGAAACCTGTTTATTTGAAAAAAATAATCAAAAGTATTTTTTTGTAATTAAATCATTTATAATAATCTACCACTTGATATAAAAAGTTTAAATGGTCAAATGTTTCGTAACTCTCTAAAAAATGGCAGATTTCAAAAGTTTTCTATAACGTAAATGAATATTTTGATGATGATTTCTAATGTAATAATGTTAATAATGTTTCGTGTTTGTTTTTGTAGATATACCTATTTTTATTATTGTATGCCCAGGAAGGGCAACAGTTGTTACTAAATTTTACCAATTTATTCCATCTTTGTACATACAGTAAGACAATAAACGATTATTCTATTCTATCATCCACCGTAGTTTACCTATCCAAATCTGTGGCCAACACTTGCAGTGTCCACAGACTTACTTGGTCTACCATAGACCGACTTACTCAACTCAACGGTTATTTCCTCTATGCTCATTCACATCTCTAGAGTAAGTCTGTGGATTTAATACTCATAAGCAAGTTTTTTTCTTTATCTGTGTTACTCAATTCCACTTGGTTCCACTCAATTCCAACCAAAAAATCAAATTACTGAAGAGGAAATAACCAAATTTAAAGCATTCGCACGCGAACTGATATTTATTTTCACAAGTAATTATGTCTAAACCAGTTGATCTCGAATTAAAAAAAGCATTTTTAGAACTGCACGTGAAAATTATTGAAACAAGCAAGAAAATTCACGAAATTGACACAGAAAAGCTTGCACTGGGCCGTTTGTTAGAACAAGTTCAACTAAATTCACTTGGAATGGCATCTGTGACAGAATCAACGAATACTTACGAAGCTGTGGGAAGAATGTTCCTCAAAAGAGGTGTAGGAGAACTCAAAAACCGATTTGAAAACCGAAAAGTGGAACTGACAGTTTTGATAAAGACTTTGAATGACAACAAGGAGTATCTGGAAAAGAATCTGAAGGAAACTGAAGACAACATTAGGGAAATGGTGCAGCTGAGGAAAGGACAGAATGAAGCGAAGGCTATCTAACTTATCTTGTGACTCCTAATACTCTTGATTGTTTCAACCAACTACAAATTGTTACAATGATTGAGAATAATAGCTAAGCCTTCACTAACTTTTGAAGATGTGCCTATTTTAGTTCTGAAAGAAACTATGAAATAGGAAATGTGTCTTGTTATGAAAAGTTTTCATAATTTTGTTACATTGTAAAGCCTAGTATGCACTAGGAGATATGTCTATCTATAGATAAACTTCTCTCCCAACATGTTTCATGTCTTTATAAGAAAACAGGTATTCTCCGAGACAACTGTTCTCATTACCAATATGAGGTCTATTAATTAATTTAAGAACATGTTGTTTGTCCAGACACTATGTATTTACACAAGCAAGACACACTATAGCCTAAGAGGTCTCAGCAAAGATTCAGGAGATATGTCTTGAGATGTCTTAATACAGCAAGACACTTGATATGGAACCTAGTCATATTAGCCTAGTGCATATTAGCTTATTCATCTTCTCTGCTTATACATAATATAATTAAGTTCATAAATTAAATGCTTGCTAACCACACCAGATTGCAAATGAGAGAAAAATATTATGTTGTTATGAGCATGACAGCATGCATTGTACTAACACTATTATATCTTGTTTAACACTATTCATTTCTTTGAAAACAATGGGTTGGGTATTCATAATAGATTCTCTAGGTAAAGCTGTTCACCACAGTCAACTCTTGGATAAATGATTGCTATTAACATCCGTAACTGTTTCTGATTGTAGGGTCCCATTATAAAAATTGTGAAGCTACTTTATAGAACTTCAGGCAGCCTAGTAACTTAGGATGCCAATGGCAATTAGATCATTTATACCTTACTTATTTCAGTGTTTACCGAACATACTAAGCTTAAGGTTAATTTTCATCTGTTGAATTTTGTGTTTAGGATCTTTGCTAAAGTTGAAAATCTTTATACTATTCAATAAATGTACCTAAGTAAATAAATGTTCTTTTAATAAATCAGTATTTATTTTGTTGAAAATTCCAAATATTAATACAACTAAGTAGGTAAGTAAAGTTAGTACCTGTACCTGGATATTGAAAATGCAGGTGTGCTTTAGTTAAAGGTACACATGACCTTATTCCCAACTATGATCTTTATACCTAAGTGTATTAAAAAATTAGGTAAAAAAAACAAACTGATATTTCTAGACTGAATAAGAAAAAAATACTATGAATGGTCAAAAATTAATTTATTGTTTCTCAAAATATTCTCTGTTTATGCACTTTTTCATATAATCAAACCAATTTTGAAAACATTTATCACTCCTCCATGGTGATCTCGGAAACATGTTTTTCATACTCTTCAACAGCCTCTTCTTGTGATGAAAATCGACCCAAATGGTCGATTGCTGCTTTATTTTGGGGTTGTAGCTATAAATCCAAGTTTCATCACCTGTTACTTTGTCCTACACCAAATTTCATGCCCCTTCGTTGTATCTGGTAAAAATGGTATAAACTGATACATTGGAGAATGTTTGTGCGATCTTAGGTACAAATTACTTTTCTGAGAAAATGACAAATGTTTTTTCTCATATTTTTTGCCAGCGCGGTGATTCGTAAGCGCCATGGTCTGGTATGCTGATATAAGCTTTAATTCAGTTATTTTGGGTTCGAGTTTAGTATGGCTACTTTGAAATTTGTGTTCGCCATCTTTGATTTCAAATTAGATGGCAAAAGTGTGAACCGAGGAACATCGGTAAAAACCTATTCCCCTTGTCTTTCGACGGGGCCGAAGATCGGGACAACGGAAATAATACTTCATGGCAATCTGGACCGTCACTACAAAGCAAAACCTGCTTTTTATTTTTATTTTTAAAAGTAGCTTACTATTGACAGATTATTAGGTACATGCAATGAAAAGTCTTATTGGAAGTTTATTCCGAAAAACTTTATTTTCATTTTTACACAAGAACTGTTTTCAATACTTATCTCTTATACTTAAAACTTTCATAATAGGTACATTTTATTACATTCATGAATAATAGTAGGTAAATCTTAACTTTAAAAATGCTAAAACACTGCTCTTAAATAAAATACTAAGTAAGGTACCTATTTACACAACAATTGAAAATAAGTAGTTAAACATATTTAAAATAATTAAAATATAAAAAATATATACAATTAAATTTATTTAGTGTGACCTTACAGAACAAGCAATAAGATTAGATTTTATTTTTAAAGCAAAACAAAGCTAATAAAATAAGTGAACCATTCAAAGGTTTGCCTATCTACCTGTCAATAAAATAATAATTCTATTTTTATGCTAAGTATTAAAATAGCTGGTGATATAGCAAGACTGCCTCTAAAACATGTAAGCATACAACATAATTAAGTTAATAAACTGTACCTATGTAATATATTTAGCTATTTTAATAAGTAATACATCACTTTTATATGCTACATCATAAAATATTAATTTTTAACAAGTTAACTAAAATATTTAGCATTTATCAACTGTGGAGGAATTAGAAGTTTGCACTATAAATATACATTTACACATTTATTTAGATAACACAACAGTAACAGTTAACAGGTGTAAACAGGAAGAAGCGGTCTGCATTACAACAATCACAGGCTAATGTCAATATGATTGTAAACATAACTATTCAATCACTATCAATAAATCTTTCAACAGGACAAAATTGTCATGATTCATGTAAATAAGACATATTTATAAATATACCTTCACAAAATCTAATTTGTTCAACATACAAAAAACATGAATACAATTTCCTAGTAAACAATCATGACATAATAATTACTAGAATGTTAATTATGCTCGTAAATTTTATTTTTTTCGTGACTTTATAGTGGAGTAAAGATATGAGTGTTTGTTTGAAATGTTTCAATTTATACAAGAGTGTGAGGTATGGCAGCCACTTAGTCCAAGTCCATGATAGTTCACGGGGGGATGGCATGAGTATAGCAGTATAGCAGATATCAGAGCCATGAGTGCCTGTTCATGTTTATGGAGTCGTATGGCTGGGAGACGCCGCCAAGTGAGCTCGGATAGGGGGGCGGATAGAGGCCCATGATCTGCGCGCCGGTCTGCCGGAGCAGCTCCTCCTGGCGCTGCAGGTACTGCTGGTAGAGCGGGGAGCCGGGCTCTACGCCGCCGGCGACGAAGCCGTAGCCAGGCCGCACCTGTCCGTGCCCGATGAAGGGGAAGCCGCCAGTGGCTGCCAGCGCCGCGTGGCTTGACGATTGGTGCGCCGGCTTCGCCAACTTGTCGGCGGAGGCAGCAGCCGCGGCCTCCGCGCTGTTCCGCTGCTGGTGTGCCACGGCGGCCACCATGTAGTTAGCTGCCATCAGCTGGTTGGCCGCCGAGAACCCAGCGTTGTCTCCGTATATCCCACTACTCAGTGCCATGTTCGTCGCCATGTTGGTCGAGGTTCCGAAATTGAACGAGCTGGTCGGCATCATGCCAGATTTCACGGATGACAGCATATCTGCGGTGCACGATGGAGTATGGTATGAGGGCTGGTTCGGCGTGATCTGGACCGATTTGCTTTCTGATGTCCTTTTCTTCCTCTTCTGTTTCGGTTTGGGTTCCAGTTGGGGATTCGTAGCGTGAGAGGTCTTATAAATGGAACTATCCTTGCTCAGGGACATGGACGGCTGCGAATATATGCCGGCGGTTGCGCTGGACGCAGGTATCTCTGATGCTATGCTCTTGTTAAACATTTGTGCAATTTGATACTGTTTGTCATAGAGAGCAGAGCTGCTGCTGGCGAATGGTGACAAAAATCTTTCTTCGTTACTGTAGCGTTCTAACATTTGTGGGATATTTTGTAAGTTTCGTAAGCTATCAAGTTGAAGGGCCGGGTTGGAGTATGGCGTCTTGTATGGATTTGAAGTAACCAGAGGATGGTTCTGTACCAGTTTCTCAGCTTTATGGCTTTTAGCTGCACTATCGATATGTTTATTGGCTAGATCCAGATCATGAGTGGACGAAGATGTCGGCATGTGGTCGCTCTTTAGGTGTACACGAGGATTAGGGATCCTTAACTCGGAAGGTAGAGTTTGCTGCAAATCTTGTGTCCGTTGCGTATTAGCTCTTGGAACATTATACATGTTATACTGTTGCTGCAAATTTTTGTTGTAATTCGAGGACATCATCATATCTTGCTTATGTTTTTCGGCCTGATTGACGCTGTGTTGGTAGGCCGTGGAATAGTCGGACGGAGTCAACATCTCCTGTTTCCGCATCTGGCTGAGCTTCCAATTGCCGTAATCGATGGCGGCAGTCGACGGGGTTGCATTACTAGAGTACAGTTTCTTATTAGCCAGTTCAATATCGCTCATGGAGAAATTGCTGATGCCCTGTCCGCCGCTCATGTGCTCGTAATGGCTGAGGTGATGGGTGTGGGCCGCATGCTGGTTTATGTTCATGTCGCTGTGCGCGGTGCGCTCGTGCGTGGCTAGCTGCGTGTGCGAGTGGGCTGGGGCTGGTGGCTGCGAGTGAGTCGAATGATGGGAGTGGGCGGGCTGGGAATGAGCTGGATGTTGCGAATGAGCCAGGTGATGAGAGTGAGCGGCTTGAGAATGTGTCGCATGCTGGGAATAGGCAGGAGGTTGAGAATGGGCTGGATGTTGAGAGTGAGCCAGATGCTGAGAATGAGCCAAATGTTGGGCATGGGCCGATAATTGCGAATGAGGTTGATTATGAGCCGGCGGTTGAGTATGCGCCGGCTGGGAATGAGCCGGTTGTTGCAAATGAGGCAGAGTTTGGGCCGGTGGTTGTGTATGCGCCGGTTGTTGAGTATGCGCCGTTTGTTGAGTATGGGCCAGTGGTTGTGTATGGGCCGGTGGTTGTGTATGCGCCAGTGGTTGAGTATGCGCCGGTTGTTGAGTATGGGCCGGTGGTTGAGTATGAGCCGGATGTTGCAAATGAGTCAGAGGTTGAGTATGAGCTGGGGGCTGAATGTGTGCCGGCTGAGAATGAGCTGGTTGTTGAGTATGACCCGGCTGTGAATGAGCCGGAGGCTCAGTGTGGTGCGGTTGTAAGTGGGCGGGCAGTTGCCCCGGCGCCGGCCCTTGGGAATGAATATGAGGTTGGGAATGCGCAAGCGGCACGTTCATAGGTATAGTATTTTTTGCCAATGTCTTGTGCAAAGGCTGATTGTTGATACCAAGATTCAAGGCGATCGTGTCGACATCATAGCATCGTGAATTAGCATTTGGTTTAGGCCTGTCTCTCATAGCGGAGAGGTCACATTCACGAGTTTCGCCGCTGATCCTGCGCTCGTATTCGGGGTTCATGTAGCCCATGTTAACCATATCTATATTGTCCTTATTCACTGTACCGCAAGACTTGATTCCGTTTGTATTGGTATCTTTTTTGATCTCACATTCGGTATCGACTTGTTCCATGGTAGCGGTGACTCGTGCTTCAGCGTGTATTTCATTATTGGTGGCGCTGTCGACCGCATTCTTCTCGCGCAATTTAGCGAGTTCAGATTTCTCACTCAAAGCTAAGGCTATGTCATCAACAGACGTCGGCGGCGTCGGAGCGGTGTGCACAGGTTTGGCAAATTCGTTTTTGTTTTGTGTTGTGGTAGTTTCTTTGTTTTCGGCCGGCTTTGTTGGCGATACGGTAGACTGTTCGGGTTCATTGTACGTACGTTTTTTCATAGGGAAGTTTGCGGATTTAGTATCAACTGTTATAGGTGTTGTGTTAGAAGATATCGATTGAGGTGGGTTTTGTACTGGGGGATAGTTGGAAGGCGTTTGAGTATATGGCGAATAAACTGGGGGATAAGAGCGAGCGAGCTGGTTCCGTTGAAACGTGTCTGGTCCCAGCGGCATGTAATCTTCATGCGCACGAGCCGGCGGTTTGTTAGCGATGGTCGCTTTAGCCGTGTCGTAGTACGGGGGCGGGTGTTGCGTATAAGTGGGCAGAGGACTCTTGTTATGGTCGGCGAAGTACTGTGGAGTCGCCGATCCCGCGGCGTTGTTGCCCGCATAAACGTGTTGGCTGTAGGGAGAGAACGGAGAGGTTGGTCCTTCACGCGGGCTGAAACTCTTTTCGGGGCTGCTTCTGATAGATGTGGTATCTTGATAGAATCCGGCTCGAACAGATCCATTTATGATGGGGTAAGTGATTTTTTGTAAATCATCTCTCGGCGATGCCGGAGAGCGCAGCAGAGGCGAGGTGAGCGACATCTGGTGGCGCGGCGAGTCCAGGTCCTGGCTGAAGGAGGATCGCTCGGACACGGAGCTGCCGGTGCTGGTCCGGCGGTGGCGCGGCGTCGCGGTAGGGTTCGGCAGCGGGCTCTCGCCGCCCTCCGGGTTCGGAGTCCCCGGGTTCGCTGGGCTCGTCGTGGGTGCTTCGGGAGGCGCCAGCTCAGCGGGCTTCTCTTCCTCGCCCGCTCCAACTTTCTTTTTAGTCACAGCACCGGTAACTGGCGGGGTGGTCTTCGGCGCACCAAACGCCTTGAACCAAGCGCTCAAATTGGGGGTGGCTTGGTTAGGCTTCTGCGGGGTTTGAGGTTCAGTTTCCACCTGTACGTCTTTCTTGGTGACTTGAACAGGAGCTTCTTCTTCTTTCTTATCGACTTGAGCGACTGTCTCCTTCTTCTCAACCGAATCTTGCGGTTTCAACTCCTCCTCGGGTGTTATGACATCGCTGATAGCAGTGGTTTCTGCTTTAGCTTCCTTCTTGTCGAAATTGTGTTCTTTTCCGAGAGTAAAGTCGACAGTTGGTAAAACCGAGCCCAGACTCAGCTTGGGGCTGGACTCCTCGGACTTGGTGGCTTCGCGCACTTTACTCACGGCTCCAGGAGACGCGGATTCTTCTTTTTCTTTATCAACGTCTTTCTTGATGACATTGGTGAGTAAATTGCCCTTACTCTTGCCCGGCTGCAACCTATCTATGGTTCTTTGAATCTCTCGCCTTTTCACGACCTTATTTTCGCGGGATGCATGCCGCTTGCGATTCACTGAGACCTCTCTCTTGCAAAAAGCGGACGATTTCTCAATCTGCGATAGTTCTTCATCCTTCCTACTGACTTCATCTTGTTTCTCGGTGGGCAACGCCGTGTGGGTTTGCGCCGTTTTATCAGTGGGTGAGCTGACAGCGGATCTTTTAGGGCCATCTTTAAACCATTTAGTCAAGTCCTTTACGGCTTCTTCCAAAGCTTCGGTTGCAGATTCATTTTTAGCAGAGCTCTTTTTAGGGCCTCTCTTGCGAGTAAGTTTCGCTTTAACCGGTTTCTTTATGGGCTCGTCGTCTTCCGCCGAGTCGTGAGCTTTATCCTTTGTTTCATTAGCATCTTTATCTTTTTTCTTGCAATCCTTCAGTTTCGGTTCCTTTGATTTTGGTTCTTTAATTTTCGGCTTCTTTGCTTTTGGCTCCTTTGATTTTGTATCATTATCTTTTTTCTTGGATTTCCCATGAGTGGGCGAGCACAAGTCGCTACCGGTAGGAGTCTCTTTGTACTTATTTGTGTTTTTGGCCTTCAACTTCTCAATAGTCTCTCTGAGTTTGGAGTTTTTATCCTTGTCAGTTGCTGATAGAGTCTTGAGTTTGTCCAGAGCGCACTTCTGCTTGTAGTCGAAGAGCGATTCCCAGACGTCCTTGGCGGCGCCGCGGCGTCGTTCCTTTATTTTGTCGTACTTGTCCTTGAAAAAGTCGGGGTCTGAGAGTTGGTCAGAGGGCTCGGGCTCGGGGAGAGGGAGCGGCGAGACGGGCGAAGCCGGTGGCGAGGGCGACACGGTGCGGATGGAGGGCAGCGGACTGGCACTGCGGCTGTAGCTCAGCGACTCCGGCGTCTCAACGCGCTCCACCACAGGCGCTACCTCCTGACGCTTACTCTTCTTCCTCTTCTGCTTTAACTTCTTCTCTTTATTCTTACTCTTTTGCTTTTTCTTCTTCCGCTCCCGTCTCCCCATGTCTTCCCTTTCGCCGGACTTCGATGCCCGCCTCTTCTTGGAGTGTTTGCCGCGGCGATGGTGCCCCTTACGCTTTTTCTTGACTTTTCCGTCCTTACTTTTATGAGATTCCTTTGATTTCTTCGCTTTCGGTTTAGGCTCTGCTTCCGGTTCCGGCTCTGACGCTTCAGCGCGCTCTGCCACCAAATCCGATAAGCTGGACTTCGGCTCTGGAATTTAAACATTCAAAAGTTAAGTATAAAACGCAGCAACTAAGTGTTGCTGATTAGATGTGAAACGTGAGCGTAGGTACCTGATTCCGAGTGAGATTTGCGTTTTCTTTTCTTTTTCGGAGCTTCCGACTCGCTGCGCTTAAGTTTGTGTTTGCGTGATGGCGTCGGAATTTGAAATTCCACAGCAATTTCTTCATCGGAAGATGAAATTCGATGCATGTACTTTTCTGTTAGTCGGTCAAAAGCTGCCGCCAAACTGTCGACCATTACCGTATATTCTGAGAAGAAAAAAAATGTTTCATATCTGATTATGATTAGTACTACTATGTTATTACCATACTTCGGCCAGGGTCAAACTGGTAGATCAAAAGTTTACTAAATTTTCATCAATACGCCGCAGTTTGGTTGCAGAGGCGTAATAGATAGGTATATCATAATATTGTCACCAATTATACATTTTATTATAATTAAGTACCTATGTAAAAAAAAAGGTATTTATCAATATTGGTAAATAATGTGATGGCAATTACAATTTAGCATGTTTTTTTTTAATAGATTTTTTGATCACAACAAACGTTATTATACATGTAGGTACAATCTTAAAAGTAGTTATTATATTATGTTTTAATACTGTATAATCGTGTATGGACAAAATTAGTATCCAAACTAGGATGCCCTGTAGTATGGCGTACTAATGCCCACTGACAGACAAAGTTTTCTGTATATATATAATTACTAGACTGTAGTACAATCATTATTCAAATAGGAAAATAGTAAACTAAAAAAAGTACACTAAACTATAAATGCAATTGAATATATTAGTTATTAATTATATTATTTTTATTATGAAAGGGCAGTAAGTTTGGCTTCCTTAGAAGCATAATCCTGTTCAATAAGGCAGGCTTTTGCTGTGTGTTTAAGCTTATAAGATGTTAGTGCATAAAACTTTAGAATTTTTTCTAGTTTTTTATAAATATAGCTCATATAATAATTATGTTTTCTCGCCAATGTTGTGTTACATTTGATTAATTTAATGTTTTTTAATGATCTTGCTTCTGTAATATTTGTAGACAGACTCAAAGTGGAGTGTTTTATGAAATGCCAAAATAGTGTGAAGAATAAATAATTTGCGAACCGATAAGAGTTCACTCTCCTTGTAAAGAGAGGAAGAGAGGAAGTTTCCGTTGGCTTTGGTTTTAAAAACTGTTATCATGTCTTAGTCCTTTAGGACTTAGAATAAGTATGTATTACTCATACATAGTTATTCTAAGAGGAAGAAGAGAATATGTATGTTCATACCATTGTCCTGTCCGTTGTACAAACGGCAGTTATTCACGATTAGCTTGAAGTCCGCTTTGAAGGAGGCGAAGTCTCGGTAGTGTCCGGTGTCGAGGCGCTCCTCCATTTTGTTCAGGTCCATGGGGCGCCGGATGACCGCATAGTAGTTCGGCGCGTATTCCTCCTCGACAGGGTCCATGAAGGGCCAAGCGTCATCGTGAGCGGTTATCTGCTCGAGGACCTTGTACATATCTGTTTTGATGTCTTCGTCTGATTGACTGAAACTGTGAATGATAAGTAGGTATTTTTTAAAAGGAAAAGGAAAAATGAATTAGCGTAATCTACACTAATATTATTACGAGGTAAAGTTTGTAAGTTTGGATATAGGAGACTAGAAGGTAATCACTGATCACAGGCATACAGCCTGTGCCCACCCTGAAGATCAATTCAAATCAATTATTTTATTATGTTTCTGTGCTTTGTATTGTAAATTGGTGTTATGCACAATAAAGAGTTTATCTATCTATCTGTCAGTTATCCCTTCAAAATAAAAGCTTTTCATGGAGACCAATTTTGCAACATAAGTCAAGGAAAAAACAAGTCAAGCGAATGCGTTTATCTTTGCATAAAGTTTCCATTTTAATTAATTATTTTTGTTACTGTCCTTTCTGTGCTTTGTTGTTGTCAAATAAACTATTTTCTATTCTATTCTATTTGCTTACATTTGAGAAGTCTTAAGCTTCTTCCGGGTGCTGCTGGCTGGCTCGTCATTGTCGGGGATCACGATCTGGCCCGTGGCACAGGCCAGAGAATTATTAGTCTTGCGTCCAGTTTTAACTGGCACACCAGGTGGGGGCTCGCCTTTGTTAGTAGCAGATGAGTTTTTTGAACGCTTGTCATGGCTCTTTGTGCGTCTTTTTGACACTTTTTGTGGCATTTCCTTCGTACTCTCGGAACAGGATGATGATTCGGATTTTGATCTGTAATAAGGAACATGGAAAATATTACATAGGATTTTTTGGCTTAATTCGTTCCGAGAACTGATCTTAATGTTGTTTGGTATTACTAGTTAACAACGGATTTATTGTGTTGCATCTCACATTTAAGATACAGGAGCTGAGGGTTGAAAGAAACAATAGCTATCATTTGAAGGATAGTTAAACAAAGTTATTTCTGATTAACTTGAAAGTTGGTTAAAGCCAACCTGAACAAAACCACAAAATGTTTTTAACCACCTGTTCGATTGTGCACCTGTGGCGCTATTTAAAAAAATACGACGGATATTTAGACAAGACGAAACTATATGTTTTCGTTTTCGCCTGTATGATATGTTTCGAAGGTAGACTCACCGGATCAGATTGCGTCGTTTGGCACGGACAGCGCGCGCGCCGGACGACGTGGTGGGCTGTGGCTCCTCGTCTCCCTCTTTGTTATCATCTGTGCTCTGTTTACTCTCTTCTTTCTTCTTTTTGATCTTTTTCAGAACGCGGTTCGACGTGCGCCGCGGAGCTGTCTCAAGCAACCTTGAAATATTCAATAATATTTTATTGAGGAGCACAGGAAACAAAATAGATATATCCTTTTTCGCCTGAGCTACGAAGTAATAACCATGAATAGAAACATGCGCCGTTTTTCCTAAGGTCGTTGAAGCTCCGGAATCAACCTATCCCACGTCAAAATCATTTATAACTGTGTCAAATTATAACTGTACAAACAAAGGGCATCCATGGTTGATAATTATTTACCACTGTTAATATGATAAAAGACAAATACAGGTATTAACGTTTTTTTATCTTCAGTTATTATTTTTTTCCATAGAAATCAAATAAATTAAAATGACTCAATTTATTTCAAGATTCGCTTTGGAAACTAGCAACGCGGGCTTTAACAACTATATGAATTCACGCAGACTCTTCGCGACCAAGCCAAAAAGAAACAATACTTGATAAGATCTTTCGTGCAATGCCAAACGAATAAGCTGAGCTCAATCATTTAAGCAGAGACAAGAGACATTCAAATTGCCACAATATCGACCTAATTTGCTTACTGCATACGATGCAACAGGCATGGTAAGACATAAAAAGCGGGCGGCATCGATATAGGTATCATGAATAAGCTGTTGTTATTCAATTCAAAATCATTGACGTGATAAAGGATGCAATATGCAGAAGGTTAACCTAAAAATATCTTACGAGCGTACAGTCGTGGTCGTGATTGAGCTGAAAATATAAGTAAAAAAAATAGGTCGTGGTCGTGATTGAGATGAAAATATAAGTAAAAAAATAGGTCGTGATCGTGAGAAAACGATAGCTATGTCCATAGCCGGGTAGGGGCATTGGGTATCCCACCCCACAACCGGAACACCACATAGCGGGAGAAATCCTAGGGCGGTTTCCCATACTACGAAGTGTAGGCGCCCAGCCGCCAGCTCGGCCTACATCTAGCATTATAGAGACGTTTTAGGAGTATGCCTTTACCAGTTTTCAAGAAAACCTATATTTAGTTGATATAACTTCACAAACTTTGAACAAAGTTGAATGTAAGAATTGAAGGAAACAATTTATGTGGTAGATGTTGAACTGATTGACGTGTCCATCGCGTATGCGCTGAATTGTGCGACACTGTTGCAATATGCAAACAAATGCAGACGTGTGCGCAGCGGATAAATTGACTATACATGAGTTCGCATTGTATTAAGTATGCCCCTGTATTATAGCTATGCTTAGGCCTTGAAGAAAAAGTATAATATCGATGCTGCACTCACAATACTTAATGCTGCTATCACATTTTAACTAGCAGAGTGTATAATTAATTCAATTTGAACTTTTTATATAGTTAGGTCTATTGTTTTGAACGAAAACTTTAACTTTAACTTTAAGTACTAAGGTATAAAAGTTTTCGTTTAAATTTTCAATTCATTCAAATTTCAATTCTATTCATTTCAATTTTACTAAATTTAATTCAAGTGCCTTAAGGTTTAAATTGTCAAATTAGCACAATTAATTAGCTTAGCAGCAGTTGCAAGACCGTGTACTAAAAAAGAGTTAGACTGTTTAGTCTTTTTATTGGAGTTACACAAATCAGTAAGATTTTTTTTTTCATAATAATCTTATAAGTATGGCCTTAATATTTCTCAAGGATGATGGGCATTCTGGAGGCCAAGCGTCAAAAAGTCGTGCCTGCAAGATTGATACCTAATGCGATTGTAAGGGAATTTAAAGCCTTACATTTCATAGTATGAAAACTAGAAAAAAAAAAAAAAAAACAATTGAAGTAAATTTATTTTCATAAATACTTTGCCAACATTTGACAGTTTTCCATATTCGATTTAGCCATCTCAAAGAAATTCCCTATATATTTTTTTGATTTTACACCGGAATACAATCACACTAAAATCAGCATGAATGCTGATTACGCACCAGCCGGTCAGAAATTGCATTGCACACACAGACAGCTAGCAATAATTGAAGGATGAAAGACTGTTTTTACGATTTGTGGGTGACATAAAACTGAGAGGATGAGTGTCCCTTTTTGCTATCATCCACATATTGTATGTCTCATACTTGTTAATATAGGGTTAGTTTTCCTACCTACCTACTGTCCCTTCTTCATAAAGCTTTGCAACGCATAATACTTGGAAGAAAAGTAGCCTATGTTCAAGGTTGAGCTATTTCAATTTCCCAAATGTCATCAAACAGTAACAATCACCCATATTTCTCATTATAATATTACTAAATAACTCCTTCCCAAGGAGGCAAAATAGAAGTGAGTTTCTAGATCTACCTAATATTTAATTATGTATTTCAAAAGTTATCCAAATCAGTACAAAGAATATTAAAAGATGCTTATAATATTAGAAAGTGGGATAGGATTTCATCCAGTGCAATCGCAAAGCTAGAGCAACACTCCAAATAAATCCAGCCAAATAACAAGTAGCACTATGTTCCCTGAGACAAGAAAAATTGTGTTTCTAAAAGTATTTCACTGCATCAAATTAATATGCTTTTATGTTTGAATACACAAATTTCTTTTCTTGTGGAATCGCAAGCAAGTTTACACTGATCAGTTTCATGCTTTAATTACATTGAGCACATAACACTTAAAATTGACTTAGACTGTGACTAAGTCTAAGAATGCCTTATTAAATGGTTTGGCAAAAAAACCCAATCATGTAAATATGTACAGGTATGGAGGTGTAGGTATGGAATAAATTATTAACACTTTTAGGAAGTGTGCAAGAAGTTTCACTTGGCATCCCTGTTTTACCAGTCTTATTTTTCTATTCCTTCTTTTCCACACTAATCACTTAATGAAGGAACTAACTGGCTACAAGAAACTAAAGACTATCAATATTTTAGTTCAATAAATATTTAATAACATTCCTTGTCTAGGTACCTCTATGGAAAGCTTTTGATTTTTCCATAAATAAAAAAATAACTTGTATAAGAAAAAGTCATATAGAGACTTTTTCTTATACAAGTTATCCTTCCTTCAACATTTATATCAATAGATTATGTGCTCGATGATTATAATGTAAATTACCACTGTTTTCTATTTAAGCAGTTATTATTACCTTTTACGTTGCAGTCGCTCCTTTTCTTGGAAAAGTCTTGGTATTTCGGGCAAGAAGTTTTGTGAAAGAGAACGATAGAGCTCTCTTTCAACTTTGCTGGTGGCTTTACTGAATCTTTTTGTCAGGTGAACCCAGTCTGCTTCCGTGAAGCAAACCACTTGCCACACACGCTCAGTTTCTTCCTCATCAAGATACTCATCACCATAGAACCAACACTTGGCACTTTCCTTTTTTTTTCTTTTGTGTTTGCCTTTTTTCTTCGTTTTTAAATCTTCCCGATATAATCTTGTGCCATAAAAGTACCAGTATGCAGAACAATCATTATCGAATCTGTGAAATGGTTTGTATGTTACTTGCAACTTATTTTTCATAAAATTATTCAAACAGTAGTTACACAGTAGTTTAAAGAGAAGGCTTACTTACCCAAGAGGCTCTACCCTAAGGCTCTCAGCTTCAAGGTTTTTGAACAATTTCAAAACATCTTCAGCATCCAAACGGAAGTCACATAAAGCATATAAGATTTCAACTTTAGTACGTAATGGGAGAAATTGGAAGTCTATGTCAGTATTGAATGGATTGTAGCGGCCTGTTTCTTGACATTTTTGTCTGAATATTCGCCTCAAATACATCTGTAATTTAGACAACAAACTATGTATTAGTTTCACAACTTTCCTATAAACATGTATACAAAATTGTATTGTACATAATGAAATTACCTGATAATTAAATGCTGAGATGTCATTGTTGCCCAAACACCCATTCAATAGGCGCACAATCAGTTCAGTAAGGAGGGAGCAGGCAGACTCTTCCAAGCCATCTGATAGAAGAGCTTCCTCTAATTCCTAAAATTTCATTAACAGAACCTGTCACAGCTACTCAGAATAACCAAATTATGAACTTCAAAAACGCAAATGGTATCCACTCACTTCGATGTCAAAATCCAGAAGCTTGAATGCAGTCCTGAACAGGGAACAAAAATATGCAATACTGGGAACTTCCCACCATGATTGAACCGTAAGAAACTGTGAGAAATTCATTCAGACATCACTTTGAACTTCACTGACTTGGAGAAAAAGACGCAAAAGATGTCTTGTCTTGCTGAAATCCACTAAATTACCAATAGAAAATGAAGTATAACCCTAAAACCGTTTACAGTCTGGATTATCAATGCTGCTTCGACATTTTGTTCTTATTTATGTGTTATACTGTTATACATGTTATTTATAATGATTTCCTTTAATTTTGAGTGTTTTTTTGTTATCTTGAGATAGGCTTTATGAAATACGTTGTGTTTATCGAACCAAACGCCATCATAACAGTTTACCTATACGTCGTACAATTCATTACTCTAATCGCCTAAATATTTTTCCCTACTTTTTTCACAAAATATTAAATAACTTTTCATAATTATTATTTATTTTAATGTTTTAGAAACTTTGTTAAATGGAATATGATAAATCTACAGAAAATAAATTAAAATTAGTTCTAAAACGTAAAACACAGAGGAAGTAGCTTTGCTTTCATCGCTGCAATGTTGGTTAATCTGTTTACTGTTTTCCGGATAATGTAATGTCTGTGGTAGTATGCTATTGGGCAAATTATAATCTTCCTTTTTGCTATGAGGGCCGACGTGTTGTTTAAGATCTTTGGCGCTGACGAATTCATTGTAAGTTTATGGCGCTGACAAACCGACCAACCGAGGTACCGGTAAAACACCATCAAACGCTACTGGTTAGACTGCAAACCAAAAATATTTTGATTTGGAGTATAACCAGTTCAAAATATGGGTCACGAAGTTACAGGCTGTATTTTCCAAGACTGTACAATTAGAGGACGTACAATTACTGGACAGTACGTACTCTTTACAGAAAAATTTACAACAAAAATAATTAGTTAACTACCTACATGGTAGCTATTAGAGTCTGACAGAATATGATCTAACCGTAACTTATCTGTGACAGTGACCACAGACTTACTAGACATTGACAACGTAGTATATTATTTCATGAGATAACAAAGTAAAGTAATCTGTGGCCATAATCAAGAAGTGAAGTGAAGTCTGTGAGTGACAGATACTTGACAATTTTTTGCCGATCGATCTGATTTTCTCCGTTTTTTTTTCAGAAATAATTACCTTTTTCTAATTTATTTACTATTTTGTGCTGGCTCGCATCTGACTACATGAACTGGATCAAAGGTACGCTGTAGTACTTGAAAAAATCCCTATTTCCTTGACCCAAGCTTAGCATGAGCTTTGCTCAATAAGAGCGAGGGTGGTTTCGTTTGTTTGTTCCTTCTTTTCCTTTCTACATCCCACCATGTTCCGTTCCGTGTGATTGTGGGCTCCCAGTTATCCATGATTTTGGACTATAAATTTAGGATATGTGCATTTTGTGCTATAAAAGAGTTCTGTCTGTTTTGCTGAGTGAATAAGCTAAAAACAATTTCTCTAGTGTTTGAATTTTGTTTATTTTGTAGATTACTACAAAATATTTTAAATAATGTGCCATAGAGGGAACCATCATGCCAAGGGATATTTTGAGTGAGAGTCTAGCTGTGCTGCGTATAGTTGAGGTAAATCTGATACACACATTATAGTTAAATACTATAAGCATCATTTAAAGGGTATCTACTTAAGTGAAGTGGTGACAGAATGTCACTGAATACAAAGTACGTATGCTGTAAGTTAATATTGACTTGGCAGTCCTGGTCAGGATGCATTAAGTCACAGCACTGAAATAGATTGCGCTAAAGCCATTGTTATTAAGCTCTATCCACTAATAATCAGGCTGCAATACATCAGATGATCTCTTGCATCTATCATCATCACTGTCATCAACAACCTGTAGAAATCCTCCATCCACCATTAGCACTCTCTGAGATGTTATGGGTTCATGGATTTGGGGGCCTTCCTGTGCTGCATCAGGTTTCTGTTCAACAACCTTTCTGTCTGTTTCTCAATAATAATCCTCTAAACATTATTCTATAATAATCTCCCTCAGGTAATCCTCCCATCGCTACCTCCTTCATTTTACATCATGTGAATACTCATTACTTCTTTTATCTCTCAGTATGTGTCCAGTCCAACTCTCCAATTTCAATCTCTTTATGTAGTTGAAGACCTCTTTCAGACTATTTCTGTCTTACGTTTTGATATGGATCATGATGCATTACACACCGTGTTGGCAAACTTTTAAAATTTCAATGTTTGTTTTTGTTTGTGACCAACTTTGACACCCATATGTCATACATGGCAAAATACAGCTGTCAAACACTTTCCTCTTTGCATTGTTTGAAATTTCTCTGCTTTTCATAACTTCTTTCAGAGACCAGTACCACTCCCATGAACTGATTTAGACATTTGGTTATTAGGTATCACCTATGATTTGCCTGAGCTATGTATAGTCCTCTACATATTCTAAAATTTCTCTCTCTAACTCTTAACTATTTTTTTAGTACCATTTGTATTCAGTTTAGTTTTTTTTGGTATTCATACTAAGTCCAAACTCTTTAGTGTTAGTTATTGCAGCATCATCTAAATGAGGTCATCTGAGGCGAATCTGAGATGATTTTATTTCATACCGTTGATGTTTATGCCATACTGCTCCCAGTATAGGTTCTTGAATACCTTTTCCAAAATTGCTGAGAACTACTTTGGTGATAAGAGGTCATCCTGTCTTACTCCCATATTTATTGAATAATTTCCAATAAATATGGGAGTAAGAAAGGTCGTATTTTTGCCGAGCTGTCCTTTTATATTTCTCTTATCACTCAAATGTATTTACTCTACACTCTTTGTTGTTTGAGTGCTTCCCTTGTTATGATAGTGGATGAAAAAAGGCTCTACACAAAACTCAGTTTCTTAAAATAGATACATCTAATCTACTTGTTACTCATAACATTGATTCTCAATTCAGTGTTTCCAATAATTTTGCAGCAAGAAGATGAGGAAAACTGGCCTCTCGATGAAAAGCCGCCATGCAAGCAGCGTCACAAAAAGCAATCAAATATACCTCTAAACAGTCAACAACCATTCACAAAAGATGATTGTGCTTGTTACTACAACTATGCGTGAGTGATTTATTGTAAAAAAAAATATAATAATTTCAATCAACTCTATGTAAGAGTCCGCAACAATGAAAACCACTTTCACATTTAAAACGGACTTCCTTTTACAGGCATGGTGATAATGGTGCAAACAGGCAGAACAATCCAGTATACCAGTACAAAACAAACAGTCTGCCTGCTGCATCATCAATGAATCAATCGTGGGACAACATTGTTTGCTCAGCACTAAGACTGACGCCGGAAGAGATCGCAAATCAGCTGACATTGCTTGATTTGCCATGTTTCAAAAACATCCGCCCTGAGGAACTAACGACCTGCGGGTGGAATAAATTGAATAAATTGACTGTGGCACCAAATGTGGTGGCATTCACGAAAAGATTTAACAGGGTAAGTAGTTGTTTTTGAGTTGATGACAAAATTTGCAAATGGCCTACCTGATGTTCAGCGGAAAGAAATGCCTGAAACAATAGCAAACGCCACGTCCAACTAGCGCGTGCACTACGCGGCAGTGCATTGCGCTCTGGCTCGTTGTTTTTTTTAATTTATATGTAATAAAACGAACATTTGGCCCATGAGATGGTTAATGAGTTGACATTTGCCATAAACAAAGTTGAAAAGTCTCATGTGTCTGCCATCAAAACAGCAATGCGAACAAGCTTGGGGCAAACATAGGTGTGACCATAGTACTTCCCCATACATTTACAAGGAGCTCTACTGGTCGATAGGTAACGACCTAGTCTACAGGGAAAATCTTAGTAAACCTAGCTATGGTGCTCGATAGGTCAACTTAACAGGTTTCTATGAAAACACACACTTATTTGTTTATACCCCTGATATAAAGTATGTTGTTAAATGAATGATTGCTAGCGCCTACTTTCCGACCAAAGTATGGTCGTGCGTTATTAAAAATAACCGCATTATAATTAAAGCAACTCATTATTTTATTCAATGCTACCGTATGTTACTCTTATCAAAAGTAAATCCCCAACCGAGAGGAAGTAACTGTACAGAGCTTATCTAATATGCACGTAAATGTCATGCGATGTGTCACTGGTGTGTTTGCGCAGTGATTATTGAATAAAATTAGCACAAAGATCGCATCGATTGTAACGCATCTTATCCGAGGATAAACTGTGAGCACCGATGCTCAATCGAGGGGGAAAACATCGCGAGGACAGTATGCGCATTTAATCAAACATATGCGAAGATGACGAGCCTGTATTGAAGCATATGATCGAGTCGAGTGGTATGAGCAGATAATTATGGGCATCGATTAGAGATTCCCAGTCTCGTAACGCATCATTGACTGTGTGCCCCAAACGCGGCGGCCGCTGGGGCCCGAAGTTTGGCAAGTCTGTGACACATGAACTGAAAATAATGTTAACAGTCATCATTGAGTAATGGCGTCGATTCTCTTGTATAGCAACTGATTACAAATTTTATCTATCACTCTTTTATTAACAGTACATTTTTTGCTATCTCTTTCTTTTGGTACTGTTCGTTTTCAAGTTTAGTCGTGTATTCAAAACAGGCTAACTAAAAACACGAAGAAGAGTGTAAGTGTAGCTAATTTAATTGCTGCCATCTCTTTCTTAACTGCAATATCAGTAAAAGTGAGCAACAGCTTAAATTAAGTTAAGTTGGTGTACAAGAGACACCAATGTCTCTGAGATGCAAAAAAATAACGCATTTTAATAATAATAAAATATTGTGCAGTTTATCTCTATGACAGGTGAGCTTCTGGACTGTACAAGAAATACTGAATGGCCAATCGGCGAAAGAGAGGGCGGAGATATTGACTCATTTCATCAAAGTAGCTAAGAAACTACATGAGCTGAACAACTTGCATTCTCTGTTTGCTGTTGTATCAGCTCTGCAGAGTGCAGGCATATACAGGTAATCTCAAACTGCTTGTTACAGCAGTTACTTGTACAGAGGTATTTCGAATGTTCTGTACATTATCTAGGTATTATTGATAATGTACAGAAAAATCGAATGAGTAGTTTCGTAGATTACCAACTACATCAAAACTTACAAACGTTACTTCTCTATAATATTAATAATAATTTATTATTTCAGGTTGACGAAAACTTGGGCTTGCTTGTCTAAGAAGGATAAGCAGCAGTTTGATAAACTGGCTGAACTATTTGGCGAGAAAGACAACTGGATCGCGCTCCGTCAATATTTGCGATCCATTTCATTGCCATGCATACCATATCTAGGTAAGCATCAACAAACGTTACTTAACCTTATTCTTCGTCCACTATTGTTTGTTCACCAGATGACGTAAAACCGTTTCGTGAAACGGACTATTCCTATACACTCAAATAAATCAATAATGCTGGACATTTTTCACACAGCATCATCTAGCCCCAAAGTAAGCAGAGCTTGTGTTATGGGAACTACATGAATGATATACTACTTATATACGTTTTTTTTGTAAATACTTATTATTATATATATTCATATTATTTATAGAAAACACCCAGATCCTGAGACAAATATTTGCATACGCAAACATTTGTCCCGCGGCGGGAATCGAACCCGCAACCTTTTGCGTCTCAGGTGGTTGAATACCGCGTCAAAGTACTTTCACAATTTGCTAGCGACTTTTACCAGTGTGTTTCAAAAGTACTGTTTTCTGATCAGGTCCCAATGACAGTCGACTATTTAATCAAATAATTATTTTTATATTTTATTCATAAATGATATTATATTTTATAAAAACCATTATGATTTTAGGGTATTTGGCTCTTGTTACTTTAAACTTTACAAAATACGTCTGACTTAAATATACCTATTCGGTCGAACACAAGATACAATATAACTTGCATCTTACAGATACAAAACATCTTCATAATTATCTTGTTGAGGTTATCTGTGTCATGTTTGCTTGGTTCTTCATTGCTTAGGCACTTCTACGAATCGATTACAAATTGTACCCTACTTTACTCCTTATCCATTAGTTGTTTGGTTTAAATAGTATACTTATGTATACATCCATATACATATAACTTAAACGGAAATAATGTTTAACTTGGAGTTAATTGAGATTTTTGTGGATATATTAGGTCCAGTGTACCAATAAGCGGCGATGGGCCTGCAATGCTTGCACGTGGCTTGTCACGTGGAATGCTAAATAGTTAAAAACGCGGGCATATGTAATGCCTGGTCGTGCCTCAGACTAACCCCTACTTGGTATCTTCAAAGATCTACTGATCAGACCACCTTTACCTAACGGTACCTATTATCGGTCGGTTCCCTATCTGAATGCCAATTCATCACCACACAAAGCATCCAGCTTATTTTACTTTTTATCTTAGTTCTTATGTCAACTTATGTATTATGTAAGTTGCGATTTAAATGATTTATTATCTATCTAAATAAAATAGTACTTTTGTTGTAAGTATTGTTATTGTGCTACAATACTTACTACTATAATTATTATTATACCTGGAAGGATCTAATACATACATACACTAGACTAACTAACTAGACACTTATATAAACCGAATCACATTACATTTAAACCGTGATAAAATTTTACGTAACTGTTGCAAGTTACATAAAACGCAAACATGTTTACGTTACAATCTTTCGTATTTTATTGCTTCCAGGTATTTTCCTGACGGATCTGGTGTACATTGACATCGCGCATCCTACGGGTTCGCCCCACCGGACCGTCAAAATGGCCGTCGTGCTGAAAGCCCTGGAGAGGTATCAGAGCTCCGTGTACGAGATCCCGCTGCTTCCGCACGTCGCGAACTATCTCAGCAGCGTGCGCTACATCGAGGAGCTGCAGAAGTTCCTCGTCGATGATCAGTTCAAGTGAGCATGCATGAGTACACGACAGAGCTTTTAATTAATGCATTATCTGTACTAATAATGATGCTATTGAGTTTGTTTTCTTTGTTTGAACGCGCTAATCTCCGGTACTGACTGTCGGATTTGAAACAACTGTTTTCATTTATTCCAATTCTTGAGGTAGGTAGGCTATACGCTAACATCTCGCTACGGAAACAGCGATAAGCAAAAATGAAGAAAAGCGTGGGCGGTCGTTACGCGGTGAATAGGGTGCCGAGGGCGGCCGTGGCATAGCTAGTAAATATATAAAATGCATTATTTGCCTCTCTTGTACACCAAATAAACTTAATTTTATCTATCGCTCTCTTTTACTAGCAGTAACATAAGAAAGAGATAGCAACAATTTTAGTGCTGTCAAAAGTTCAAATATATCTGTGTTGTAAGAAATCTGTCTTGTCTGTCGGTGATCTAGTTTTATTTCGAACAATACTCTACTAAATACTGCACTTGTTGTGTCACCAGGCTATCTTTGAAGTTGGAGCCACCATCTCCAGTCGGCAGCTGCGCTGGGTCCAAGGAGTCAGTCAAAGATGGAGTGTCGCATGGTAACGCGGGACCCTTCAACGAATCCTCATCAAAACTAGGCTCCGGCTCATTACGACTGCAAGGCCATCAAGGCAGATTCATACCGACGCACAGGAAATGTCGATCTCTAGGGTCAAAGTAAGTAAAAATTCAATTCACACTCAAAATTTCAAACAATCACTATTTGCTGAGTAGTCCTGTTCTAACACGTTTGGCGAAAATGTAATTAAGTTACTTATGATTAACAAGGAAAATACAGGTTTATTTGTAACAAATGTGCAGAACTATTCTGCACATTCGTTTTAAGTAGCTTTTTTCAATAGTTGTAATAAATCAATAATCAAATAATCACTACAGAACAAAGCTTATGAAATAAAGTAAAGTAAAATATATTTATTTGACATAATAAAATCTTACAGTTTCTTTATGAATCCATAGAAATGACAAAGATTTTTTGTTTTTATATAGCTAGAAAAAATCTAACTCTTTCGAAAAAATAGTTTTTACCGTCCTACCTATTATACCTATACCATTGAGTTATGAACAATTTGCTGCAAATATATTTATAAAATAAAACTAAACTAAACTAACTTAATTATTTTTCCGATTACTCTTTCTAAAACATCCTCTCTACTGACACTGTCGACTCATCACATCATATTTTATGTAAGATTTTGAATAAGCTCGATTGGCAATGATGTTTCCGATTTGAATCCCCGAGACATAATCATGTTTTATGAATGTAGCACAATGCAATTTTTTAAATGTTAAATTGGTACATCATAGGTTTCGTAGCGCGAGCTTGCCAAGAAATTTTCACAAGGTCAATTTTGGTGTTGGGTGAGTTATTTGATAAAATCGAAAGCTTGTACTGTGTTATGTAGATAATTATGTAAACTAAACTACATTTAGAAATCGAGGGATATTTGAGAGCATGCTTTATTGACCGTGTTTGGTTTACCAGCTGAATGAGGAGGCTTCCTTAAGCTGCCTTCTGATCACGACTAAACAGAGGTTGGATCTCGTCCGCTAGACGCATACCAGATGTAAATAAGAGGGGCTTAATATGGGGTTTAATGAGACAACGTTTCTTGTTACCTTCTCGATGGGATATGTTCGAAAATTGTACACTCATAAGAAATGTCAGAAAGAATGAATGTTGTATAAATTTCGAATGGGATGAAACTTCTTGGTATTGATACTCTGGTCTGCGCCGCATCGTAAGCAATCAATATAACATGGAACGTCTATGAATGTGCACGTTATGGCCATGCGTTGTGCAAAAATTGTAACTTAACGGCAGATGTTTTAAATTGGCCTTAGTAGGTAGTTTAATTATTGTTTTGATGTTTTTTTTGCGCTTTTTAACTAAGACAACGATTTTGTGAAGTGCAGTAAAAAGTAGTAACTTAGAAGCAGTTAAGTCAAGGATTTTTTATTTTAAAGTAAGCATATTAGTCATTCCCGTTAAAAGTTTGTTAATGTTCGATTAATATAGATCAATTGAAATGTGTCCTTTTATTTCAGTTTCTAGCAAGCAATCTATGAATGTATTAAATATTTAGTTTTGTACAAAATGTAAGTTATGTTTGTTAGAGATATAATAATTTGTAATTATTACTAATATCGATTATAATGTTCATATTGTACTAAGAACTTTGAAAACAAGGTATTAAAGATGATTATGTCTGCTGGATTGAAAAAAATTGAACTATGCATGCATGTCGTAGCATAATCATGCACATTAACCATGCACATCAATACTCAGCTCCTGTAGAAATATATATAATACTAACTATATATATAATACTAATTGTATGATTCATAGAAAGCGTAGACCGTATGCCATCACGAAGCTATATTGTTAAAAGTATATTAGACACTTTATACACTAACACTGGTTGTGCACAAAAACACCTATATTTATATAGATTGTTAAAGTTTACATTGTTGATTTCACACAGGTCCCCGCGAATCGGCGCGGTAGCGGTGACGGTGGCGGTGGCGGTGGCGGTGGCGGTGGCGATCATTTGCATTTATATGAAGGGATCCACATCGGACGTGAACTTTGACAAGTTTTTGCAAGCAATTTGATCGCCATCGCTACCGCACCAATTTGAGAAGATTTTAAAAGACACTCTTAACATCTGTTAAGAGTCAACAATAACTAACAATTTTAGTAGTTTGTGTTGTTCAAATGTCTCAAAAACATCGCTGCAATCTCGCTTGGCTTAATCTTTACATGGCGCACAACCCTATTCGACCGGACATTAAGGCGCCCTTGGCTAAAGATAGTTCGATTTACTCTTTACTGTACATAACACGATGAAAAAATAGCAAAAAAGATACAACTAGGTGGCTTATTTTTTACATGGAGAATAAGTACTTTAAATATTGAAGATCGGCAGTGGTACTTAATGCAGACTCGTTTATTTTTTTAAATTTAAACTGCTTTCAAAGATTTTTAAAAGTAGCTAGCCTTAACCGGTACTCGCTAAACGAGAAAATAAAAACATTCTATGTTTTAATGATACAGATCAAAATGGTAAATTACAAAGAACCTTCTCAATAATATAGTATCTCTAATGTAAGGAACACCGTGAAATTATACATTAAATTTAAGATGCTGTTCAGGAAACCTTATTAGACCTTCTTATGCCCTTATTGGTCGCATGGCCAAAGGAAATTATTGTAAAAGACTAAATAAATGTAATTAAATTATGGCAAACCTGTGTGAAAAGCCAGGTTTAAACTTTATTTAAATGTGGTTCTAGGATTTAATAATTAAAAACACCTAAACTATCATTTATGAAAAACTATAGTAAATTGTGATCAATAGATTTTTCAAAATTCTTTTTATGCTTTAGCATCTTCGGCAAGAGTCACACGGATGAGAAAATGGACGAAAAAACACCCGCGGGCTCCGTAAATCTTCTCGATGACACACTGTTGGAATCTCCGGGCTCTGTCGCAGGCGACAAACTGTCCAATACCTTCCCGCCCTGGTGAGTTGCGGTTAACACATTATGTATAATACGTATGTATTAACAAAAAAAAGTATATAAGTGGTATATCAGTCACGTAGTTCCCATAACACAAGTTCTGTTTAGTTTGGGGCTAGATGATGCTGTGTGAAAAATGACCAGTGTTATTTATTTCTTTATTACAATCAACCACCGTTGCATTTGGAAGGTGATCCGTAAAAGGCCATGCTCACTCGTTGTACAATGCTAGTGAAGCTAACAATCTTAAATAATAATAATAATTTAGTTATTAAGAATAAAATTTTACGTATTTGAATAAAATAATTACTTTTGTTGACAAAAAACGAAAAACGCTCTAGTGCATTAATATGTTCTAACCGACCACTACCTAGTGGTAGGAATATTACTGCAATATTACCAATATTACAATATTACGAGATTCCTACATTATTTATGATCTTCACTGGTGTGGCCTATATGTTATTATTGTTGTTAGTAAGTTTTTGGCTAGATGATGCTGTGTGAAACTGTCCAACATTATTATTTATTATTATTATTGTCATTCACGAACAATACCTGTTCTAAATTTTATCCAAAACGGTCCAGGTGCTACGGATATTATTGGCCACAAACATCCTTAATGTCACATTTGTAATATTAGACTATCAGTACGGTGGGATTGTAGTATTTGCCAGATCCGTTTTGTGATTGTAATTTAGTTGATCTATCATTGTAAGTATAGTAAGTATACCTTTTCACTTGTTCCAGTAATCTATCAAAACTGGATGATTTACCATGTGACTTGCAAGGATTCGTGCGGCGGAAGACACTGCTGAAAGACGGAAGAAAAATATCATTGTCGTCGTGGCAAAGATACTGGCTGCAGATTTTGGAGAATATTCTTGTATTCTATGCTTCCAAGTCATTCAAGGGGTTGGTTCATTTATCATGTTTTATCATGTTGCTATGCCGAGGTAAACAGGTATACGGCCCACCTGATGCAAAGCGGTTACCGTCGCCTCTGCAACACCAGGGGGTCTAGACAAATACCTCAACGCTTAGTTTTCCTTTCACGCAAATTTTCTCAAAGAAAAACTTGGAAGTCACGTGACATTTCCGCAGCTAATGTAATTTCCATACAATTAAAGTTTTCGGCAGGCGTTAACGCCAACAGAAAGTGGTCTGTTTACTGAGTCAAAATAGCTTTAGGCTAACAGTCTAGCATAATTTGCCCACTTAAAGTTATTCGCACAACTTAACATTGTTTTCTTAAGCAAAGTAAATTTTCCATTAAAATTAAAAAGCTATAAAACCTGAAGAAAATTTTGGAAATAATTAACAGTTTGCATTGGACAAAAGCCATGACTTCTATTTTCAAATTCTATAAGAGATATATATTTGTTTACTTGCCGTATGGACTGGAGATCAGAATTTAATGAGAGTATAATAAAATATATTAAGAGAGACACTGCTTTCTGACAGGACAAACTGGTAGGCAAAATTTTATTTAAATTGTCTCCTGAGCTGGTTGATGACCAAATTTAACGCGCGATGACATTAAAAAGAAAGCCTGCTTCAACGCCATCTACCTCAGACGCTGATGTACAATAAAGTAGTTTATTTTTTATAAAATTTAAGTGGCACACAAGCATACGGCTCATCTGCTGGTAAGCGATTACCGTAACCTACTTTACCACAGAAATGAGATGAAATAAAATACTAACAGTTTTTCAGAAAATAATATAATGTTCATTTCAAAAAAGTCTGCTATTACTAAACTTATACATTTATTCATACAACTATGTACAAGTAGATATATACAAAAAATACAGATGAAACAGCTAGCTATCTAAAGACCGTTGCAAACGATCTATAGATAGCTCAACTGATCCAGATCACTACCAGGCGGAAGCGTTCCCAAAATACTGGCCGCATTGCCACGCTGAATGGCAATGCTAATGCGTTGACCCAGATAAGAGCCAGCTCTCTTGTCACGAGTAGTATTACTAAACTTAAATACTATCGACCAATTTCAATTTTCTCACTTCTTTCAAAAATACTTAAAAAATCAAGCATAAAGAGCTTTTAAAAAAAAAAAATTCAGTATTGTTCTAATTTTATTATGTCTTGTTCACAGCAATTGCACTCTTACAAACATTACTGATGAGATCATTTTTGCTATCGACAATTTGGCAACTCACTATTCTTTCAATTGTTAGACTTCAGTAAAGCCTTCAACTGTACGAACCACGATATTTTGCTGGCAGTCTTGCGCTCTATTAAACTTTCCTAATCATCTGTTTCATGGTTAAGCTTCTGTCTTTGTGGGCGTCAGCAATGTGTAAAAAACTATTTTTTCTTTTGAATGGTGTAATTTGCAAGGATGTACGTGAAAGTGGTGATTCACCTCTCCTCTTATCTTTTTTGATTAACATCCTTGTTTCGGTGATTCACTACACATCACATCACTTATATGCTGATGATGTCAAATTATACCTCAGTGTTGAACCTGATCAAATCCTTGAATTAATTGAAAATCTCACCCAAGATTTAAGTGCTGTATTTGATTCAACTCACAATTTGGTCTTCTTATCAACCCCAATAACAAGTGATAATTGTTGGTGAATTATCTGCAATATTGACACTAATATCCTTGTTCGGTTAAGTTAAACAATATTTTACAGTATTGCAAGATGGTTAAGAAATTGGGCCTCTTCGCATTACTCACAATTTGCCGTGAGACTACCATAAATATTACCCACATCAGTATGAGATATTTGGTATCATTATTCTCTTAAACGAATGAAAATGTCCTGCCACAATTTACAAGAACCACACTGGTTAACGCGTTACTCTTTTCCATTTAAGATTATGCTATATTCTACAGTCACTTCCTCGGTGAAGAAAAATAATTTAATTTGTACCTTTATGATTTGAGCAATAAATATATGTATATATATTGTATTATAGGTACTATTTATTCGTTTATTTTATATTTGGTTATATTTTATGTAATATGTCCTAAGTATTAAAGAATTACAATTTTTACTAGCTAGGGTACTGGATAAAATAATTAAGTACACTAAAGGAACACTAATAGCAAAATCACACTATTAAATGTATTAAGTTTTATTGTTGTTTGTTATGTTGTAATAACAAACACAATAAAAGTACACAATGAAAATAAAAACACTAAAACACTGTATAACTTAGTACAACAATAGCACAACTGTCACTTGACTAGTCACTGGGTAATGTATCTCGAATGTTTGAGCGCTGCCTCAAATATTCGACACATTACCATCTTTTACTAGCGTGGTTAGTGCTTCCAGAAGATACTAGATGGCGGTAGAACAAGTAGTGCGTCCATTTGATAAGAGATGGCGCAAGCGTACCTTACTTAGCTAGCCGCGCACGTCACTATTAATTATCTACGTGTATTTATGTATTTGCGTTAAACATTACTTATTATTATGTTTGTTGTATTATTCTGATGAATAAGCTACATATAATAATGTAAAGTTTCATCAAAATCCGTTCAGTAGTTTTGAGTAACAAACCATCCTCGCAAACTTTGGCGTTTATTATAGGAGTAGGATTATCTGCAATAAATAATTTTCTATTGTCAATTGTCTATTTTCTATTGAAGGGGAGGTATTCATATCAATTTTATATATAAAATTGATATGAATACCTCATTATAGTATTCATATCAATTTTATATATAAAATTGATATGAATACCTCCCCTTCATTAAAAATTAAGAAACACATTATTTTTCGTCTGATTCTCTGCGAGCTACTAATAATTATTTGTAGAAATTGATCAACATTTGATTTATCAAGAACCTTCAAAACACGAGTAATGTTCGAAATTGTCATACTTATTTATGACACTAAAATGGTCATATATCCTAGATAAACACTACTATTTTCATTACATTATGAAGGAGGAAATGCTTGGTTTAGGATTCCCGGGCTACTTGGTGAATTGATATAAATTAAAATACGGAATACGTTTGTTCACTTTGTCAACGTTTATTGGGAAGAGATAGAATTTATCTGAAGCCTACTAAAATAATGAATGTTTCTAACATGTGCCAAGAGAGGCTTCATGTTTCTAGCTTGTTAATTGCCATTGCATGTCGTCATGTGAGCACTGTGGGTTTATATTATATGTGTGGTCAACATTAAGCCACTAGACTCTGATATTTGTTCAAAAACTATGTTCGACTCTATTTCTTATTTTAAATGTATTCGAGAAATAAACACGGTTTTTATACATGTATTAAACATGTCATGGTCCAATGATGCTGTCATCATAATTGGACATAGCCAATTCATTGTCCAAAAATAATTGAAATTGACTTATGCAGGCCACGTAACAAACACAAAAAGTTTTAAGCTGATGTTCCTATATGATCCTTGTGATTTAAATGAATAAAAAGTTAAATACCTATTGACTTTGGTTGTTTCTCTGATAGGTTGGGTAATGCTATGAATATTGGGAATAAGTGTGCCTTCATAGGTGGGATCTCTTAGGTCTTGGTCCCATATAAATTATATGAAGAGATTATTTCACCCTTAGGCGTGAAAAAATTGGGGTTGACATTTAATATTGGACTTTGTTTCAAATTTCTGTTTTATTTTTTTTTACTGAAAATAAATTTATGTTATATTTTTTTTAATTAAAATGACACTTGTGCAGGTGCAGCCGCAGTGACTTCCGCGCGGAACGTTGCAAGATGCTGCCCTTGGAGGGATGGTGCGCCAAGTGGGACGGAGACGCGCCCGATGCCTTCCAGCTGATCAACCACCGCCTCGGCACGCTTTACAAGTTCAAGTAAGTGCAAATTGCACGCCCTTACCAAGGTTTCAATTTTAAGATTTCAATTCACAATTAACAAATTTAAAAACGTATTTAAACAAAAACTATCAAAGGCATACATATAACATATCGGATTGTTAAGATGATACAAAATCTTGGGATTGAAGTTGCTCCGACTCTATGAAAAATGTACCTTCTTAAAAGTGGATAGAGTGTAAAAAATGACTATCTTGTTCTCAATTCATTAATATTTCTTGAACCCATAAGGCAAGTTTTTTTTAACGTAGTTGAAGCAATAACAGTGCTTCTTCTTCGGAAGCCATTTTACGACTGGATCCTGTACAAAAAGTGCCGACGGCGGCTGTAGTAGATCTTCGACGTTGGCATGGCGACGGCAGCCGCAGACACGTCCACGATTGCCGCTAACGGGTGCAGTTGCCTCTGCAGTTGGCAACGTGCCATTCGTGTATAAGATCCCTTAGTAGTTTATTTGTATATCAATTTGGATGAAAAAGGACAAGTAACGGTCTGGGGCCCGAGCATGGTTGTATCTATAGATCAAGTTCGACATAAATTCTCAATAAAACGGGGCTTAGTCGAAATTTGGTTCAGATTGGTAACATGGACAAAACCTAGGTTTTTGTGCTCGTTTTTGTGAAATTGTGGATCTTTTGACCAGAGACAACACAATGATGTTTTTGTAATGTCTTCTTTATATTTTTGTTTATTCGTTCTGTAACATTTGTCACACTTTGTCGAAATAATTTGTTGTGTTGTGTAAATCGAGGCAATAAATGTATATCTTTGCTTTCTTCTACTCCTTAACAGTATTCGGTACCGCGAGCTGAATTATGCCAGCAAATATCCCTTCCAGCAAAATTACCACTCAAAGCTAATTGTCTTGTCGGTGAACTAAATTCTTTGAAAATTCCCTCGTATCGCATTTAATAAAAAACGAGCATACGATTTTCCACAGCCCGCTGCACGAATAAAAACTATTAGAGAGTAAATTGCAAACGTAGCCTGCGGCGATATTGGAAAGTACGAGCTAATTAAGAAGCTTGAGGCAATCTTACTTAAAACTAGCAGCTCTATTTTCAGGCTGCATTGACGTAGAAAACCTGTCGTGTAAAGCTAGAAACAGCCGACATTGATTTGTAAAATGTAACTTTAACCCATAAATAAATAAGGTAAAGCGTTGTATCGTCCAACGCTTAGCATAGGCACCAAGAGAACCTTTTTCAAACACAAAATGTTTGAAATATCTTTTGTCTTTCTTTCATAGACAATACCGTTGTATTAGGTGATTATGCTACTAGTGCTGGTGTTGGGGGTTGCTACCCTAACGCATTCGACGTGGATCCGAATTTAACAGTCGGGGCCCACTAAAAAATTGACCGTACTTAGCTGACCTATGCCGATTTGAATATCAAAATAGTAGGTGGATGCGGGGCAGTAAGCGCTGGTAGGCAGTGAACTGTCGACAGTCACCTGGTTTGTGCGTGACTCGTTCTTCACGAGTTCAATAAATGTTCGCAAAGTTGAAGCAACTATTTGTTACAGAACTGGGTCGGAGATGGCGGCCAAACAGTGGGTGTCGAAAATTGAAGAAGTTTCAAACAAAACGATGAAGCCTCTCCCCGCGAATCTCATGTCATTCGAATAGTGCTCGTCGGTGCACGTACGTACAGTAGTGATCTGATTTGTTCTATTTACACTCATAATATTTTACCGTTAAACTAGGTATGTGTTGTTTTGACTGCATTATAATGCTTTCTGTGAACGATGTTTGTTACGTAATATAAGGTATCTTTCACTGTGTACAACAGTGAACATAATGTTTAGTTTTAATTATTATTCCGTCGAGATTTATTACGAATATGTATTTATCAATGTCTGCAGTTTAAAGTTATCTACTCATCGAATTCCATATGTATAAATTAAGATAATCATTATCATAGGATTTCTCTCGACATACGTGCCACGTGAATAGGAAGGAAGAAAAATATATTTCAAAATCTTATACTTAGCCACTATCTTATCTGATATCTATGGAGGGTAGAAAGATTTCGTATTGACATATCTGATGGCGATGTTTTAGACATTCATTAATAAGGAAAAAAAATAGTACTAGTATAATGTTATGATATAACTGATATAACATATTATTCTGATATAACAAAATAAGTAATGCTTACGCAAAAAAAAATAAAATATGTCTATTTTACTGTCTGACTCATGAAATAGCATTAATATACGTAGCTTCATGTATTTTTAGAATGTGTCGAAGTTTTAAATTGGCAATTAAAAACCGAGGAAGAATTGGAAACTTATAATACACTTTAGTTAACTTCCGCGTCTCGCCTTTGAGCACTCCCGAGGTCCCGAGAGCAGTTAGAGTTTGCTTGTTAACTTGTTGTATGCGACGAGGAAAATGTATGAAACGTTCTTAGAGCGGGTAAGTGACAGACACGAGGCTTTAAATTTGACCTTTAGATCGGAAAACGCATCAGCAATGCCGCATCCGCTGTTGCAGATGTCAATAGGCGACGGTAACAGCTTACCGTCTTGTGGGCCTTTTACTTCCAGAAACATTATACATTAAAAAAAAAAATAAGCTGGTGTGACGCATACTTTCACGTACATCCTCTGCCAGTAGACCGCAAGCCGTTTACGACGGAGTATGGATCTGAGGATGACCATCATGGGGTTATGTTTTTTATGAAGCTAAAATGAGAGTAGAATAGGAATACGTCCAGTAAAGTGCGTGAATATCGCCGGTAATTTCATGTGTCTATTTTTCTAGACAGGACATGTTCTGCAAATATTTGTCTCAGGCCTGGGTGTTTTCTATGTATGATGTGTACGTATTTACATATATATAAGTAGTTTAACAGTCATGTAGTTCCTATGGGAACTACATGACAATTAAACTACTTATATTTTTTTTATATATATTATATTATATTTTATATGTTATACAAGCTCTGCTTAGTTTGGGGTTATATGATTCTGCGTGAAAAATGTCCAGCATTGTTATTATTATTATTATAGGCGTAGTCTTATTAGTGCGTGCCACTGACATCTTCCAAATATTGACAGTACTTATAGAATGATGGCTAATGTCAGCCTGACGTACCTGACGTACACGTACCTACAATGCTTGTTTTTAATTCAGCAAACAGTTAACTAGAATAGCGATTGTGTTTGTTGATTACTGGCCCCGTATCGGTTTCATTCTAGCAACCAATTAATTACATGTGCTCGCAACACTCGCCCTGAATGCCGCTCTCGTATTCGTTTCTTAGAGATAAAACATTAAACGGTATAATACATATATGTATTTCACAACTCACAGTCAGCTTTTATTAGTGACATATTAGACCAAAGATTGTTTTGACTAAACTCGTTGTGAGAAAATATTTTAACACGCAAGAAAATATGGTAATACTCTTGCTCTTGACGTCTGTATTCCACCAACTATTCAACGTCACTTAAATATTAAGCTTTGAACTAATAGATTACTCTAAATTAAATAAAATAGATATGGAAGGTCAATTAATAATAAATAAATAAATAATGCTGGACATTTTCACACTAGGTAATAGCATCGAGACAAATAATTGCAGATCATAGACACTTTTATCCCGCGGTGGGAATCGAACGCAGAAGGCTGGGGTTCTGCGTCTCAGGCGTGCCTTCGCCCACTGCGCCACAGAGGTCGTCAATCAATCATCTGTGGTCAATGACAAAAAGTAACAATATAAACATTTTCTCCGTTCTAAGTTGATGTTGGAATAGAACAGGCATCGTTTACGTAACATGTTACGTAGTGACAAGCGCAAAAAGTCCTAACTCTCACTGCATGCGAAAAGATACGCAGTGAGCGAGGCACGAGAGCCAAAATACAAATAAAAACGATCTAGAAGATTAACCAGAACATTCAAACAAAAATCCTTTTCAATTAATCTATGTACCAACTGAACAACATAAAAATTACTAGCTAATATTTTCTAGATTGACTTAAACAAGAAATGAAAGAGTTTTGTAACTTGTACCTACCCTTTGAGAAACTAATCGCAATACGGCAAGACCTCGAAATAAATCTATCGAGAAAAGTTTCACTAATGGTGATCTTCATTTATTTAGACCTCAAGTATTTACTGGATGCACACCAAGATTGTTACTTTTATAGTTTCTTAAAAATCATAACACCCTAAATTTTAACATTAGGTATATCTCTAATGTGGTCGACTCAAAATCTCTATTTTTAACATGCTTATAATTAATTAGCTTCACTCGTAACTAACTAAGTAAATAACAAACAAACAATGTAATCAAATCTTAGAAGTCAATTTTACCCAAATTCTAATTGTCGTATCGAAATGAAACTTTGTATGTATATGTAATTCGAATGACAATCCTATAATTTGGTTTCTTGGAGCTGATCTGATGATGGAGCCAAGAGTTGGATAGTGGAACTCTTCAGTGGCTAATAATACTCCTCGTGTTTGGGCTCATATGATTAGTTTTGACGAGTCTAATAGATTGGTCTTGGTAACGAGGAGCTGATGATGGAGCCAGAAGGTGTATAGTGGAATTATTTTTTATTATTTGATAAACTCGTTTTTTATTTCTTTTTTAAACATTTTATTAGTTTCAAATGTAACTTTGCACAGATAATAAACATCATATCAACAATTCTCGACGAAATATTATTATTCAAGATGTCGTCGCGTCATATTCATGCATATTTTAGTAGAGAAATGCATAATTTGTCAAATTTGTAGAGACAATGGTAATACTGGCATCCTAACGAAGCTTTCACTAACTTTGAGGGGAGGCATACCTACATACAAACTAAACCGAGGATGTTTTCACGAGTTTTGATTTGATTAAAGGGTATTTAGCAAAAGGTGCGGTAGGTATTAGTTATAACGTACATGCGTGTGTAAGCTAATGTAACCAGGCCATTACCATGAATTTAGACGTGCGAGTTAGAAACTTATGGTAGATATGTGTAGGTATATGTCGTTAGCCAGTCCTCAAATCTCATTTCGCAAATCAAATTCAAAGGAAACGTATATAGTTGATGCCTATTTGACATTTAAGACGAACTCGCTCGCGACTCAGGTTTACTCAAAAACTCGTGGTACTGGTACCTACGATTCACGGGCTTTACTTTGAACATAGGTAGATACTCGTTAGATATGCCAAAGGGAACTGGCACGCTTTGAAAGCCGAGCCCGAAAGCTTGATATCTGGATATCTCAGATATGAGTATTTGAGTTGGCATTGAACATGCAGTTGCGACCCAAAACGATTTGGGGGTAATTTCTTAAAAAAATACAAGTTACTAGCTTCGTGTCTGTAACCAAGGAGGTCTGCAAAATAACAACATGCTTATGCATTTGTGATTAAGAAATAGTATTTTTAAGATTCCTGTAAACTTTAGACTAGCGATGATGGCAAATGTCGACTTCAACTCTTGTTTATAAATAATGAGGTTGAACATTAAATTTAAAAAATGACAGTATGTCGATGTAATATTTGATATTTCTTGTCGTACGGCAAACTTGATGCGATTCATCCGTTGGTTCATCTGATAGCTTTTCAAACTAATTCAGATTCAAAGTTTATTACCAACTAGTGTAGCTTAAGGTACATGCTATCTCATAGCAACGTTAATTTTCAATCTATGTAAATATACAATATTCATCTTGGGTAATAAATACATTATAAATACAGTGAATCAATAATACATGTGCATTCAAATAGAATTAACAACAATTCACTAACAATTAAGTACTTTTCTCAAATAATATTTTATAGCTAAAAATTTTGTAAATTTTAACCTAACCTAAAACTCAATTAGTTTACATTCATAGAACAATGGTCTATATTTTATCAATATTAAAAAAAAACTATTTGTAAGCTCGTAAACTCTCATAAAATTGGACCTACGAAAATAATGTACTTTTACTTAGTATCCCTAAAAATAAATGCGGCACGTTTTTTGAAGCCTTTTTGGGCTACTGGTAATATTTATATATCTTGGTACTTAACATTTTTCGATAGCCAAAAAGACTATATTTTCTTAAAGATATGTTTCAAAAACGAGTGTATCGAGGTATTTGGCAAAGATAAAATATGCGATCCTTGTGTTTAAAACTCAGCAAAGCTTGTAACTTTTACCTATCCTTTGAGAAACGACAAGACCGGCAAGACCTCGAAATTGCTCGCCTTTCCTGTGTTTCTGTTTAAGTGATATCTTTTAATTTGGTAATAGACATGTGACATATGCAATTTATCAATTCAGTTTCGAAGTCACACTTGTAACTTTGCATTTAAGCTCGCAAGTTCGTCAAGTACTATCTTGAATAAAAAGTATACTGAGATGACAATGGTCTAAGTTTGAATAGTTGCTTTTAACATACCTATTGTATCTTGGAACAACTTATTCTGATGTGGTAAAGTTAAAAAATAAATATAAGTTTTTTGTCGTTTAAGTCAATACTCAGAAACTAACAAGTTCTAACAATTTCTGACAATTCCAATTACATCAGCTAAAAACACTCGGGCTTTAACCGATTTCAAAAAGGAGGAAGTTCTCATGTCTTTATTTAGAAATACTATTTTACCGAGTTTCAGGTTCTTCTTCCTTCATTTACCGACATCAATCGGTTTTCATGAATTTTTTCGGTCTGTTATATTTTAAAGTTGTCGAATAAAGTCATATTATTAAAACGTTTTTATTCGATAGTCGACATTTTAAAATGGAACGAATAAAACTAAACGAAAAAATTGCTAGCATAATTTAATTAATCACTGCTACGGGGTTTTTCCTAGTTTTTAATTTATGGCTGACGATGAGTTTAATTAGTAATTTAAATTTTAAATTTCAACTAGGTAAACCTGAACGAAGAAAATGCTAGCGTAATATAAAATTTCTGTCGATGAATGAAAACTTAAAAAGTTTAATGTTTCCCGGAAGTCGTTCGAAAAACGGATTTTACAATTTAATCTGAGAACGGGTGGCGTACATCAAAGCGAACAAATGCAAATCAAATACAGTTTACAGTCGAAATGCCGGCAGCCCGAGCTGGCTTTGGGTATTCCATCTGATTCCATCGCAACGCTTACGCTGAAAATGGAAGCTGTTTAAATGGTTTAGAATTTTTTCTACATTCTAAACCATTCATACTTCGTACTAATTTTCTTTTATAAAATACTTTATTTTTCAATTCGTTCGCTTTATCGTGGAGATTTTCCTAATATAAAAAAAACCCTCGAATCTCACTTGATCTTTATATTAGGTGCATACAATTTAAGACTTTGTAGTAAACTTGATTGCTGCCGTTGCATCTAAGAAACTGAATTCTGGACAATTAAGAACATTATCTGAGAACTATAAAATAAAATAAACTTTCCAAAAAAACTTGCAAAACTTGAGAATTTCTGCACATTCTATGCAATGTGCGGACATTTTTAGTATCTTCTTTGCACGTGAAATAATGATGTTCGTTATTTCCTACAAAGAGTGGATGAACTTTCCACAGCAATTTGTAAAATGTAAACATATACGCTAGTCATATCACATCTTAATGAGATGAAATGTTACAGTCACGCTAGTCACATCACATCTTAATGAGATGAAGTTTGTTCAAGCACTGATTCGTGTCGCTTAATTTTAGAAATGTTGAAAAAAGTAATTTTAATATGAACGTGAAATGTCGAATATTCCACATATGTCTATTACTGGTTCGTTAGAAGTTTCAACATTCCGACCAATGATGAATAAAGAAAGCGTTAGTCCACCTAGCTCTAATAGGCTCCATCTATGTTAAATCAAATATGACAAAAAATCATGCGAATCTGTACAACGGTATCAATATTACTGCGAATAAACTGAAATTCGGAGTAATACCAGATTTGAACTATTCAATGGTAACCTAGAATGACCCGAATCTAATATATACGGATGTATCCTAAATCATAATAAAAGAAGCAGGACGCACTAACTAAAGGTCTCCCAATACAACATGACCTCTTTGGTTTAATTAGTGGTAAAAAAGTCCTCGTGTTAAGTATTTCTAAATGTTTTTACTATTTCCGGAATAGGAATAGTACAACACAATACACCTACCAATATACTCTAAATAAATCTTTCACCAAAATATGAACATAAAATTAAAATTCTCAAAGTTAACATTTCACCACGAGAAAATAAAATTAAACCCTGTTTCTCAAAGCACTTAAACTGTTCTTGCGCAAAGTGTCGCTTTTGCTTGTAGAAAATAATGAGGGCTAGGTGTGTCAAGTTTATTATTGTGTTGGTTTCTAGACAACAAGCTTTTGCCCTGTCTTCGCTTGCGTGATACTGGGACATAATATATATATTTTTAAATATAATAGTTCTTATTATGTTATTCCAGTTCATAATCTATATTTCAAAATTTGATCCGAAGTTTATCTTACTTTCGCATTAATATGTTAGTAGGATTTTGTTGCATAAAATTATGTATTATGATTTCTTTCTTTGTGTGATTGACAATACTATGTCCAAGAAACCTCACATTAGAAAAGTAGGATCCTTTTGAAGAGAAAACCCCGGATTCCGTCGTCGCGTCTTGTTTCTTTTCAAACAACTATCAAAACATTGTTAGGAAAAACGAGACGTCGAGGCCCGCTTACGACAATAACTGGAGCGCGGGGTAAGTGCACTAGAAAGAGTATTCTTGAAATCCATTCATACGGGGTGCAGCGGAAAATTAAGTTTGTATAGAAAAATCTCCAAGCAGACAGAGTCGCGGGCGTTAGTTATAATCACTAGTTAGTCATGATATCGATGGATCGCTTGCTAATAGTTTACCACCTGTCCTGAATAAACTCAACGCAATTTATGCTGATGAGCCGACAGCCGCGCTGTAATCTGAAATATCATTTGACTCGGTGCTCCTATCAATGAAGGTATTAATTGGATGTGTCGTTTTCAACACTAATATTTTAACATTCATTCGGATTGAATTCAAACTCCACGGTAGACAATTATTCAAAATGAAATCATATTTCAATAGGTACTTATTGCTTTTGTCTGTTGAACGTTAAGTACGAATATGTAATAATTAATTATATATATTTGACTAACACTAGTTTATTTAATTTAGTGCATCACCTTATTTAGCCATTTATTTAGCCTGGTGCTAATCTTAATTATATTATTGTGTAGTTGTAACGGTCATTGTGTGATATTATTATACGGTTCAGTCAATATAAGGTAGATAGATTCAGTTAAATCAAGATTGAATCGTCAAAAATCATTTGCATAAGCTGTCCCACGTCTACACATGAACAACTACGAAAAATATCTTCAAATATTTAAAATCTTGAAACACCACTTGTCTCGTTGGAGGTGCTTCGTGTGTGTGTTTCTTATATAGACTGGACTGAGATATTGTACCTACCTAATGAAAATCTAATATAATAAAAGACAATAGATTCTTGATGAAAGTGGAATCTGACGGATATGTACCTACTAAATATAATATCTAGAAGTTGAAATTGTAGGTATTGGTAATCGTGCGACAACGAAACATACGAACAAATTGTCTGTTTAGTTATTTTGGCTAGTATTTGCTAACGAATGAGCTTCGACTTAGACTAAACTTCAAAGATGTGGGTTCCTTGGCATTCCAATAATATTGCTTACTATAGAAAAGTTAGAGGTGACAGAGGTAAAGCGGATTCTGACAAACATCATGTCGTTTCTGTTGCACTGTTCTTTGAATTAAAATAAATAGATATCATTAAAATTAAAAATTACCGTGCTTTAGTAGAAAAAGTTTCAATCCATCGATTAGATGTGTGATATTACTAATAAAGTATTTTAAATAAATAAAAAATCAATAGTTCCTTTTTTTTTGTCGAAAATACAACAAAAGTCTACTTTCCGATCTCTTATTTTGAAAAAGCTTTTGATTTAAAAACTCTGATGGTTATTTACCTGTTTTTTGTTATGTAATAAATAACAGATACATAGAGCAGAGAAGATAAAGGCTTCGTTAGTTAAATGAATTACGCCTACGAACAGTGCGGTTTATTCATTTTCATTAATAGCAACCGCTAATGGGCAGCTGTTTGCCACAATTCGTTGGATGTAGGGCGTTCTCTCACAATGCGATTATGTAAATTGCACTCACGGCTGCTCTATTTGTGTTATAAAAAAGATATCAACTTTCACACTTATTTTTCATGTTACTATACTTTGATGTAATTACAGGAAGCATACCATTTCATTTTAGAAATAAAAATACGTTCATTAATACTTTGATCTGATTACAAACATGAACAAATTTTAAACATTACCAAAGCTACTAAATCGTTATACCTACTTGTATCTTTTCTAATATAATTTATATGTATAGTTTAATTGAGGCTATGATATTCGACTGATATTGAAGTAACTTTTGTTTGAGGCAAGCAAGTCAGTAATAATTACATTTTCCTATGTTTGAATTGGCAAATGCCAATGCTATATTGTTCCAAACTAGGGAAGTTATTCTTGGAGCTCAAATAGATCACCTTTTTGTTGCGTTTGGGATTCTCACGTTTGCCCTCGTTTAAGTTTAGACGGTCTCTAGGCGAAACTAAGCCGATTCGAACCCGTCTTTGGGTCATTCTCACAATAGAAGTACTCGTGTATTGAAATATTTGTATCTGCCATTTTTTTATGTTAGTTTCTTAAGTGATTTAATAATCTTGTACCTAATTTATACTTACTTATTACCTACGTTTATATTGTTGAAATATAACCTTGACTTAATTATGTTACTATCCACCGACTGAACATGTTCAGAAGTCAAAGCACTATTATATGTTGTAGCTCTACATAAACTGACCTTGTAATTTGTAATTTTGGGCATTCTGTGTCGTGTTCAATAAAATTCATATGAAAACTGTCTTTCTTATCTTTATTTTTTTACGTCACACATTTTCCTTTGTTTCACATTTGGTGGTGTCAAATGTAGTTTTAATTGATGTAGTTACTGTGGATATACTTGTTTCTTTGATCTATTGGTTATTTGTGACAGATATTTGTATTATGTTTTCATCTATGAAAACTATAGAACACTTCGCTGTTGAAGAAAAAAGGAGATGCGTAAAATCAATCAATGAAGCTTATAAGTGATGAGGCTTGATATTAAAATTCGTACCTAAATCATCACGGCGTAATTGTGGCATTTATATTGTAAGAGGACGTTGGTTCATCGACAATTTTTTTAAATTGGGGTATAAATTAACTCTGGTAGGTTCACCGGGAGAAGCTAAGTTACGCTATAACTCGAGTCAATCGCAAATACAGAGATAATTTTCAACGCGACCCAGATGTCAAGTGGGCCTTAACTGCGAGGCGTTGCATCCGTCCGCGTTTGAGCTGTCATGTTGGTTTATAAGTGCTGCGAGCAAGACTACTAGTCTTGTTAAATTAGAGCGAGTAACTGCCAATATCAAGCAATACTGACGTTACCGTGTCTTGGTTTTAGAATCTTTCGAAATTGCAGTTGCGATACAAGATGAATTTTAAGTTTCAGTTTTTATTATATATTATAATGTGTATTTTTGTTTCATTTACGAGGCCAGACGCGCTGCGATGCATTGCTTACATAATTGTACGTCGTAGTTTAAATATCCTACACCTTACACATAATGTGGCAAGATAGTGGGACTATTCCCTTTGTTTTGCAGGCAGAAAGTTGTTATTAAAATACATTAGCCGAATTCGATATGAATCTAAATCTAGATTTTTCTCGAAATCTTATGATTTATTGAGATGGGTTACTTAGGGGGAAATATTCGGGATAGGTAAGAAATATACAACATTTCCAAAATTATAAAATCCCGTTTTATTTTTAAATCTTTACTATTTTAAAGTGCAAGTATCTTGCCAAACTCTGTATAATTTACTTAAAGCTGAATGAATACTCATTGTCTTATTGACTTTTGTTATGACTAAGTATACCTCGTAAAATATTGATATGTACCTAAATTATACATTTTCGCACTGAAAAACGCAGCAAAAGGTAGAAAATGTTAAATAGCATTCACCCGTATACCTGTTTCTATTTTGTGCGATAAAGCTTATTTTATCAATGAATTTCGCTTCGTGAAAGCAAATCAGCCACGTATGTTATTTTATATAAATAATGTCCAGTCAATGAAAAAGCGTCATAGGTTGCTGAATATCATTCAGGGCTATCGATATTGATCAATGAAAAAACGGTCATCAAAGGCAAACTTAAAATTAACAGAATTTCTGACCATTGCCATATTGCCTAAAGAACGTAATTATTAAAAAAAAGTGGCACACACCCACATGAGTAATACTATTTTTTTTTACAAACTTTGACATAAATATTTTAGAAAATAATTTACAATATATTATTTAAACATTATTAATATTAACTAATAATAATGTTATTATTACTATTATTAATAATAATGTATTGTTAAAATAATTTCATTATCTTCTTGTCCTTATCCTAATTAATTAATTAATTAATTAAAATTACATAAATTAACTAGACATAACTTGTTTGTGGTATACAAACTAGCAGGTGGGCCCACCGCCCACTGCACTGGGGGGGGGGGTTTAGAGCGGCCGGCTCGGCGCAGCACAGCACGCGGCGCGCGTCGGCAGGAGTGTGAACAGCGCGCGCCTTCTGACCTCGCTATGGCTTCCAAGCCGAGGTTAAGGTGTTCTCCCATGAATCACAAGTGACCCAATTCATACCCTGCTTAAGTTTAGGGGGTAAAAGTAGCTAAACGTAGAATCGATGGTATATGTGTCGGGCGCTTGCGCGAGTCGACTCCGTCTCCGCAGCGAGAGGCCCCCTACGTTCCGTGCACAGTTTTAACCTCAATACCTACGGGTCGGAGGTTTCGCAGAGTTCTAACAAACTTTATGAGTTTCTTTTGTAAGTCTTTTGTATTCTGTGTACTCTACGGCATCAAATGAACACAATGTAAGTATTTTTTACTGATTTTAAATTGTAGTTTTAATTATCTACTTATTAGAAAAAAGTTTATAACTTTGTTTTAAAGTTTTTGATGTGCGGGTTTGCATTTGTTTCGATGGAATAAAGTTGGTATGAGGGTTTTGGTAAGTAAATACGACATTTAATTAAGGTTTCAAGAACTTTTTTAGCCGACATTCCCTATTTGTTAGTAGCATACAATTTATTTACAAATATGATCGAGCCACCCCATACGTCCGATTCGTTCACCATTCGAGAGCTTTTCTTCTGCAGCGGTTGTTGATCCTGCGATCATTTGCAACTTCAAATTATATAAGCTTTGTCGATGATTTTAGTTTTTTTTACGAATTTCCTCGTTTCAGATTTTATCATATAGACAAATTCTAATAGCTCTTTTCTTTTTAACTTCGAGGTGCCTAGTACTTATATAATGCGCAGCCCGGACAATTAACTTCAAGGGGGCCTTATTATTTTACAATGCGCAGAACGGACAGTTAACTTCAGGGGGCCTACTTATTATATAATGCGCAGAACGGACAGTTAACTTCAGAGGGTCTACTTATAATATAATCCGCAGAACAGACCGTTAACTTTGGGCTGCCTAGTACTCATACAATGCGCAGCCTGGAAAATTAACTTCGAGGGGGCCTAGTTATTTTACAATGCGCAGCCCGAATAATTAACTTCGAGAAGGCCTAATTATTTTACCATTAGCAGAACGGACAGTTAACTTGGAGTATTCAGTACTCATATAATGCGCAGCTCGGACAATAAATTTTCGTGGGGGCCTAGTTATTATACAATGCGCAGAACGGACAGTTAACTTTGGGCTGCCTAGGACTCATATAATGCGCAGGCCGGACAATTAACCTCGAGGGGCCTAGTTATTTTACTATTTACTTCAGGGGGCCAACTTATTACATAATGCGCAGAACGTACAGTTTACTTCAGGGGGTGTACTTATTATACAATGCGCAGAACGGATGTTAACTTTGGGCTGCCTAGTACTCATATAATGCGCAGCCCGGACAATTAACTTCGAGGGGGACCTAGTTATTTTACAGTTGAATTCAGGGGGCCTACTTATTATACAATGCGCCTGGTTATTTTACAATGCTCAGAACGGACAGTTATCTTGGGGTGTCCAGTACCCATATAATGCGCAGTCCGGGCAGTTAATTTCGGGGGCCTAGCTTTCATTTAATGTTTAGCTCGGCGATTAGATTATGCAGTCGTATTTGTTTGAAGGTGCCACGCTGACGTGAACTTGATTGTAACCGCAAGGTGGTTGTCAGCGCCACCGCCACAGCGCCAATTCGGGCAGACCTGACACTACTCGTAGATATAATTAGAAATACTACCTACACTTTAAAATAACTAAAATAGTACACCTGAATGTGTATCCTTATAATATTACGTGTATGTATTTAATGTAGTAATTTAGGTAGTTAAGTAACATATAAATGTTACCAATTTACCTTTCCTATGGGTACTTTTTCATAGGTATTAATCTATACCTATAAAATAGTTAATCCTGACTGACTGATATATCAATGCACAGCCAATACTACTTAGTCTAGAAGGCTGAAATTTGGAACATAGGTTTATTTTATAACGTAAGCTAAGATAGGTTTTTTTTTTTAATATTTACTTGTACTTTGAAGTTTAGCTAACTAAGCCGTGTTGGCTTAGTGGGCGATACCCCGACTTCTGATCCGGAGGTCGTAGGTTCGAACCCGGTCGTGCCCCAATAGATTTTTCCACTCGAAAAATTTATGTGTGCATTAATACGTGCTCAAAACGGTGAAGGAAAACATCGTGAGAAAACCGGCATGCCCTAGAACCAAAAATTCGAAGGCATGTGCCAACAGTTAGTGTTCCAATAAGCGGCGATGGGCTTGCAACCTGTCACGTGGAATGCTTACTACTTGCAAAACGCGGACTTGTACCAAATGTAATCCTAATGTTTGGACGTGCCTCTGACTACCCCCTACTTGGTATCCTCAAAGATCTTCTCACATTTTTTCAACGTTTTTTTAAAGCTAGGAACTAGAAAATTAAAATTGTAGCTACTTCTCATAAATAAATATTAAGGTGTTTCATATTTTTAGATTATCACATGCTATCATTTTCACATGTAAATAGGTATGAACGTGTGTAAAAACCATACTCGAAGTATGTTTCTTTAAACACGACTCTTCGCGTACAAAGCCGCTGCCACCAGCTAGTAACATCTATGTATATACCTAGTACCTATTTGTTCAATTAAGCTTTGTCTTTTCTCACAATAGGTCTCAATCCGTAGTTACTCGGTATAAAGAAACGAAATGAACCGATATCGAGTTTGTCTACGAAAGGGATGACAATAAAATAATTCTGTCTATCTCTTTTGTCTGACGGAAAGAGAGATAGAGGATTTTGTGTATTTCTTCCGTACCTTCAGAAAACGATTCTAGAACCTAAAGAATATAGGTACATTATTACTGCTAGAGACAGGTATGAAAAATATATCATAAAAATGGCGAAGGAATGGAACACACTACGTTCGTCTCTGAAATATATAATCTGGGTCTCAGGGTAAAAGTAGGTATAAAAATAGGTATCTTTTATACTTTCGTTCTCTATCGTCGTCCGTATCATCACTTACTATTAGATATTAATATGGCCAACTGAAGGTCTAATCAGGATAAAAAAGTACCTATGAGGATTATGATGCCTAACCATTAAAGCAAGGTGTTCTGGAACGTGGGATCTTGCTTGACCTCGTGGACGTAACAATTTATTAGTTTAATAACAACCCAAAATAAAGTATGTCTAGAATATAATTCTCAGGATATTTTGAACAGAAGTTTCAATACTGGTTTTTATCTTTTAAAAAGTCAATTGTACTAAATGTTATTTTAGTCATTGAACAGGCATAACTCCAATGTTTGTCCTATAAGTGAAGCTTCGGCGCTTCGAGTCTAATAATCACAAGAATTTCGACCAGGCTAGTAGGTAATGATCACTTGACCTAGTTAGTATAGCACCGCTTACCAAGCGAAGATGTCGCGGGTTCGAGTCCCGCCGAGGTTGAATTTTTGGGATATTATAAATTGATTTCTTGTGATTTCCCTCATGTGTGGGTTAACACTTAAGAAAAACAAATAGTCATAGTAGGTACATACAGGTATTTCACGCGCCCTCCACTGCTTTGGCAATCATTCTGACAGCCGTAGACTCGTAGTCTATAAAACTAGTAAGCTTTTAAAACTTGAAAAGGAAAAATATTTTCTCTTTTTACCATTTATGGACTTTACTACGGCGGTAAAATTGATTCCCATAATTGCGGTGGGGCGCGTCTTCGTGTAGTGCACGAACTAGATACTATAATACTATACTAGTACGTTGGTATGGCGAACGTAAACACAACAAAGTACAATGTATTAGGCAATATAAAGAGGTAGGTGAGTACAAATATTGATTCCACGACCTCTGTGGCGCAGTGGGCAAGGCCCGCCTGAGACAGAAGGTTGTGGTTTCGATTCCCGCCGCGGGCCTTGTTTTTTTTAACTCGTTTTTTTCCTTGGTTTTAAAATAAACTAGTACCACAGCTCGTACCATCTTAAGTATTTTATTGTCCAACGCCATTTTTGGAATTTGTATGTAATCGTCAACAGGGTGGCTGGCCAACCGCGATGCGGTCCCCGCAATTTTCGGTAGGCAATAACAAAAAAACCGGATAAGTGCGAGTTTGACTCGCGCACCTAGGGTTCCGTACAAGTTCCGTAGATACATCCTCATCGCGTGAATCGTCTTGAATTTTTTTGCTGCTTTTCCGAGTATGTTTATTAGTATAGACCGAAGTAGGTAGGTACTTACGTATAACAGTGTAGGCAGTTAGGTACAGCTACATTCACCAAAATAATTAACATTAGGTAATCAAGTTCATAAACTATGAAACTTTGTAGTTGTAAAAATGTTCGCCCATACATCCGAGATGGATGTATGTGTGTAAAGTGTAAGTTTGTAATCGTAAAATAATTTATTTTCGTGTGATATAATTAACTACTTTCGGATTTTTCCTATTAGGTACTTGTGCTTGTGCATAAATGGCCGTATTTTTTGATTGCGTTGAGTTAGAAGCTTATTTTTTTACGGGTCCACGGGATGCAGAGTATTTGATATTAATTTCAACTTGGTACTACGAATATTTCAATTTCCTAAGAAAAATGTCAACGAAGTGATCCTATAAGAGTTCTTTTTTTCCTTTTCGCTTTAAATACATTTATTCTCAAAAAGTCACTTACATGAGAACTATGCTATCTTAAGATTATTATTATATTGTAGGTCGTTCTAAAAGTATAAGCTAGATTAGTACCTATGGTAAGTGATAAGGTGTGGTAAGTACCTAGTATCTAGACCTACCCATTTAACGTATTGAAAACGCAATGAAGTATGTAATATTAACAAATGTTGTTAATAGTGTGATGAGAAAGTCTCGTTTTAAATAAGTTAAGCGAGTTAACATGTGTAATTGCTGAGGGTAAGTTATTGTAAAGTTGAGCACCTTCGTATGTATTTTTTTCTTGCCGTAGTTGGTTCGCGCTTTAGATATCACGATAAAACTCGCCCGGCGGGTATTTCGCTTCGTAAGTTGCCGTGCAATATTAAAGGCTAAGTTAGTTAGGATTTGTTTTATGAGGATTTGCAGACTAATATGCATGTACAGACGTAATGCAATTGTTTTAAGTTCATTAAATTAGTTTCTTTATATATAGTTTCTGAAGGTGTTAGATAGTGGTAATTAAATAATGTTTTAATAATTTTATTCTGTACAACTTGAAGCTTGGCTAGTCTAGTTTGTGTAGTAATTCACGATGCCCCTTTCAAGAGGTGATTATTGCGTTAATTAGCTTCCAATTTATATATTGCATGGATACCCTATATTATTGCATCGATATAATTAAAAATTTCTCAAACATGCTCGGAAATATTGTCATTATTTTAGACAAAAGAATACGCGAGGTATCGTATTTACGTACATTAGTTTACTTTGAAATAATTAACAATATTGGTAATTTTATTTAAAATCATCTAGATTCCGTAATTTTAACGATGAATACATCAATAAAAAATAGTTCCGAAAAACCTGCTTCCAGCGAAGTCAAAGAAATTATTATTTTAAATAGTTTTTTTTTTCGATGAAACAGATCCCTCGTATTATCTGTGTAACCGGTGCTGCATGGAATTAGTCAATCCGGGTACCCCCCACCCCCCTTCTAACAACAAATATTTCGAACTTGTTTCGACGTCACGCTATATCAGCTTTTCTACAATAAATCAGTATGGATTTAATTGAAATAACACAACAGCTGGAGGATATCTGTTTAGTTCCTAGTGTTCAACTATAGACTCACCAAATGCTTGCAATATCGAGGATATGTTTCAAAACAGCTGACTGTTCATTACTGACGTGATTTACTGACCGAATGTCGACTTCTCAGTACCATTCAACTAAATAACTATGAATGACAATTTTCTAAATACTAGGAATCTGAATCAAAACGATGACATCGTAATCTTTTATAAATAGAGCTTAAAGGTCTGAAAAGCCTCATTCTATCGTATCTGAGATACGATACTCTCTACAGGTCCCCTTCCTACAACAATGTTAGAGTAATGAACTCGTTAATATTAATGTTAATATGAGGAAAACGGAATCTCAGCTAGCGAGCGATCTTAAAAATGACCTTTTGTTTAATCAATCTGCCAAATCCTTTGTTATGACTACCACAAAGGAGAAAGAAATCATTAAGATCATCAGCTCATTAAAGCAGAAATCATCCTAAGGTCAGGACAACATTAGTAAAATCATTTTAAAAAAAGCCAAACATATATTTTCTATTCCAATTGTGTAACGTGAGTTTAGAAAGCGGTACTGTTCCCGATGGCTACAAACTAGCAAAAACTCAGGATTTCAACATAAAAAAGCAAGTGATACACTATCGCCTGTCATTTTTTATTTGTTTTCAGTAAAAATAAGGCTGACGGCACTTTTCACCAACCGATCGACTCCAATTTTTTTGGGTGTATTGGAAACATAGTCGAACTGTTTGCACCAAAAACGAATGTAGATACTTTTAGCATTTTTTTCTTCCCCACCCCATAACTCCCGAATCCACCAGGTGCGGCCTGCCAGATCGACGGTTTTCACAAAGCAGGTAAGCTGAATCTTGATTTAAACGATGATAAAATAACCTGGCCATTTTGGTCGTTAGTTCTCCGACTATATGGTACCTACGTAAATTTACGATCCCTTGCAACCAAGAAGAATCATACAACAAAAACGGCTTGGTTATTTTTTGATGATCCTGCATTCAGGTATAGTGTGGTGCTAATCGACCTGTTAATAGAGAGCTAGAGCTAGACTTTATAGAAAGAGTAAGTCAAACTAGGATATAAAATTATCATATGTGACTCATCCTGGTGATCCGTTATGTAGTTCACCGACAGTTGCCCGTAACCTACTTATTTGATGGCCGAGCTTTTGCCGGTTGATAATAGGTAAATGAATTAAATAATATTTATATCAAATTTAAATGGTGTAGGTTTACAATGACACTTAGACTATATTTTATCTACGTAGGTAGCTATTTGATGGAAAAAATCCTGCTGCATTTGTCCAAGTGGTCGACACTGATAATAAACTAGGTAAAAACCTATTTATTAGGTGTACTGAAAAAGTCGCCAATAAAGTTGTGCAGCCTATAGTGACGCATTGAGTGTGTGTGGTTATTAACAGTGTTAAAGTTATGTGTAGTGTTCTCTGTAAGTACGTGTACAGTTGGGGTATCTAAAGCCACGTGTGTGAGTGAGATTGTGTAGTGTATAGTATATAAGTGTGATGTGTATTGTTTAAGCAATAATGACATAATATGGAATTTGTTGCTTGCAAGTGATAATACATTCAGGAGCTCCTACGTTTCCTCGTACGATTTGAGTATTGGGAAAAAAAAAATGTGCAGTGTTATTTTAGTTGGTAATAGGTAAGGACACAGATAAAAAAATAATTTTGAATAAAAAGAGAATGTTAAGGACTATTTGTTGCATAAAACACTGTCGGACAGTCAAAAGGTCACATGATTTATATAAAGCTGACTTAGAAAAGTAGTACGGACGAAAGGTGCTCACTTTAAGAATCGCCCTTTGAGCGCGTTCCACTTTAAGGAGATTGATTTTTTGTGACTCCTCCCCATGAGTTTATGCAGTATAAAAAGATGGATTGACAGAGAGCGTAATATACTGTTTTGATAAAATCAAATGTGGTAATGTGTCGGAGTTGTCGAAAGACCCTCAGTTTACACTCATGTAAAGTAAGGGTTAAAGGATAGGTTTTGGTCTATTATGACCGTTAAGTATTTTTTTGATTCACATCTTTCAGTGTAGACATAGAGCAGTTAGGGTCTGGTCTGTCTGGGGAATATGGGCAAGAGTGTGAAACTAGGTTGAGGTGACTCACTTGGTGGCATCATTACGAATGGAGAAAGCTGTGTATTTGGTATTGCTAGCGTTGAGCATGAGGATGTTTTCGTGAAGCCACGTAGACACCACATTCAAACCATTTTGGGCGTGTCTGAATGTATCGCTCTGGATATTGGTCTATAATTGCTGATACAGTTTTCATACCCACCATATTGAATCGGATGGACAAAGTATAGCTTGAAGAGCATTACTTAAAAAAAAAAAAGAAAAAAAAGTTCCCGTTTTCTAAGGATTGATTGCAGATATATGTTAGACATGGAACAATATGATTTATACCTTTTTATAATATGGGATGGAGTACCATCCCATCCCACAGCACAGTCTGGTTTAAGGGATGAGATAAGCATTTCGACCTCATCTTCAGAGGTGTCCAGCAAACCGAAGGAGTCCAGTGGATATGTAATAGGCAATCTAGCCGTAGGTGTTCGGTCTTGCGTGCTTTGTTGTATTTCTTCAGAAAGTAAGTTCCAACTATGGAAAAGTAATGGTTGAAATTATTGAGCGATTGAGTTAGACTGGAACATAGAGAACTAATTTTTTTAATGTATTATTACAATTTTTTTTATATCTAGCTTAATATGTGATCCTTAGGGCTGGATTATGTAGGTAAGTGTCTGTTGGTTGTTTATTAATGTATTTAAGTGGATAGCGATGTACAAACACCTAAGTAACCTTTGCACAAAACCATGGCGACGACAGCAGTCTCAGCTCATCATAAGTAAGTTTTACTTACGTTACATTTCAATACGATAACTTTTTATTCCTACTGCAACAAACTAAAACGTCATCATCTTGTTCTTGTCCAACATTATGTGGGGTCAGCACAACATGTTTTCTTCTTCCATTCTCTTCAATCAGCTGCCATTTCTTACCCATGTCATCCTTCCTCATTCATATTTATTAACACTCTTCTCGTAATGTTCCATTCTTCCCTCCGTTTAATCGTGTATGTTTGTTATCTGATATCTTCGCCAATTGTCAACCGATTTTAATGATTATTTTGTTATTTGTATATGAGAATCCTGAGGTGGTCACAAGTTTAATTTCCTCAGGAATTTCCGTAAAACTTAAAAAACATCATCTTACGGAATCACGACTAGTGGAATCATTTTTTATGGGCTATATTTCGATTTTGTTTTTTTACTCGAAAAATTTATGTGCGCATTAACACGTGCTCAAAACGGTGAAGGAAAACATCGTGAGGAAACCGGCATGCCCTAGAACCAAAAATTCGACCAATGTAATGTTTGGACGAGTCTCTGATTACCCCCTACTTAGTATCCTTAAAGATCTACTCACTGAGTATATATCTGAGGACGTCCACCATGGGGAAGACAGTCGTGAGCGTGTTTGTTTGTTTTTTATTCGAAAGAGTATTTTATCAAATATATTTGCTTCCGACTTAAGGTCCCGTATAGCTCGTCGAACAACATAGGCATTTGCCGAAAACTCCACCTTCTTCCGCTGAGTAAAAGGCACGAAATTGGCGACTTTTTATTTTTACCGAAAATCACCAACAACCATATGAATTGCCCCGAACTTCTTAACAAAATAAACGAATTCATCCGTACGCCAGTAGTTCGAACGAATTATCATCACAATCCCTTTTTTGTGGCGAGTTGGCGACCAATTTAATAAACTCTCTAAGCAATTAGATCTGGACCTCTTCTGTTCCAGCGTTAACTCCGTGAGATGGCGGTTGAGCTCTGACTTTTTCTCACCATCCGGCGAGGTTGATGAGATCATGGCATCCAAGTAATGTAGTCTATTGTTTTTCATTATTATTTTTTGTTGTAAAGTACGATTATTAGATAGATAGATAGATCAACTCTTTATTGCACACCAAAGTAAAATACAAAAACAGGAATTAAAAAAGAATAAGAGGTACAATGGGCGGTCTTCTCGCTTAAAGCGGTCTCTTCCAGACAACCTTTGGATGGATAGGATAAAATGGAATCAAAAACGGCGGTGTACAAGTAAACCTATTATATTAATAATAATAAATACCTACATAACTTTAAATATGTATTTGCATATCCTAATATACATACAAACAATAATAATGTGAGATAATAAGTATGTAACGATTAATTAGCAACTCTGAGACATGGAAAAGAAATGGTTGTATACCATAACTTTAAATATAGCGTGAGATTTTGATGTTCTAATAGAAAGAGGTAGGGCGTTCCATAGTCATACATCTTGCACCGTAAAGGAATTACTATACAATTGTGAACTATGGACAGGAGTATGAAGTTGTAGAGTTTCGGAGGAGCGAAGGTTTCGGTCATGGGCGTAGTCTAAAAATCAAAACGCTCCTTCAGATAAGATTGTGAGGAAAGATTAAAAAGAACACTATAAAGAAGGGAAAGAATATGTGCATTCCGGCGAAGGCGGATGGGAAGCCACTTGAGTTTTGAGCGAAATACTGAGATATGATCATACTTACATATCCGATTCATATTTGAATCGGATACAACGATTTTGAAGGCGCTCAAGTTTGTTTAACTGGGCTTCGTTGAGATCGATGTAGCTGGCGTCAGCTACAATATAGGGAGTAAAAGGGATTGTGCAAGCGTAACTTTGGTAGTGGTTGGCAAAAAGTTACGAAGTCTTCGGAGCGAAACAGAAGACGCAAACATCTTACGACTGATCTCGGCAATGCAAGGCTCCCATGACAGCTTGGAATCCATAATAATATCCAAGTTTTTCACCGATTTGCTGATAGGTATCGGCGTGCCATCAAAAAGTACGTGCGGAAGTTGTGCGAAATTTAGCTTGGGTATCATTTTGTGACTACCAATGACAATAACTTGCGTCTTTTAGGGTTTACTGTAAGGTCAAAAGATTTACTCCAGTCACAAATTAGGTCCAAATCAGAATTAATTAAGTTAATTGCTCCGTGCATATTTTCAATTGTTGACTGTGTATAAATTTGTAAATCATCCGCATACAGGTAGGAAGAAGATAAATTTTTAGATATAGAATGAATAAAATTGGCAAAGAGAAGTGGAGATAAAACGCCGCCTTGAGGAACACCAGCAGAGAGGCTGCACCATGAAGAGAAATTATCTTCAATATGGATGCGTTGCCGGCGCCCAAACAAGTAACTACGAAACCAGTCAATAGCCGTCGGAGATATGTTAAGAGAGCGTAATACACCCAGAAGTATTTAGAAATCAACGTTATTAAAGGCATTGCTGAAATCTAGGAGTGACAGCACCGTCAACTTCCCACTATCCATTCCACAGCGAATATCATCTGTTATCTTGACGAGTGCTGTTACCTGTCTTGGACGGAAACCGGATTGGTTTGAATTAAAGAGGATATTTTTGGAGAGGAAGATGCTTAATTGTTGGTGTATTAGGCGTTCTAAGACTTTAGATAAAAAGGAAAGAATGGATATGGGACGGTATTCGGAGAAGGAAACTGGATTGGACTTTTTAGGTAAAGGAATGATTTGTGCTTCTTTCCAAACGTCAGGAAATGATCCAGTATCTATTGAAGCATTTAGAATATGCCTGATGATAGGAATGATTTCGTCGAGGATTGGCAAAATCATATTGCGGCTGATACTGTCACTGCCTACCGCATTTGAAGTAATAGCTGTAATACTCTTCTTAACATTACAATCGGCAAAATTACTAAAATGAAAAGAAGGAAAGTCTGGGGTTGGTTGAGAAGAAAGATAGTTAAGTGTATTGATTTTAGTAGTTCCATCGATATTGGAAGAATTTGTAAAATGCTCATTTATTATGTATCTGCTTTTTATGTATTAAGTTAATTGTAATCTTGTAAATTATGTGTTTACTTTGCTTGTTCACACTTTTTATGTATCTACTACTCTTCATCTTAATAACCTTCTGTTTCTATTATCTTTTTTCCTTTTATTTTTAAAAACTGCTGGTTTTCCTTATATAAATAAATATATAAAATAACGTAGACACGTGAGAATCTGATGATAGTAGAGTACCTGCAAGATAGAAACCGAAAACTTGGGACTGCAAGCGTATCGCGAATATCGCGATTTAATTATTATCAACCGACTTTAAAATATGTTTTTTTTTGTGTGTTATGCAATATTTTCGCCTATTGTGCACCGATTTTTTTTTAATGGTATTTTTTATGTTTTATTTATATTTTTTTTCTTTTTTATATTTAATTTTAGGTAGGTATACTTCAAGGGTTTTTTATGAAAAAAAAAATAGCTGTAATATCCACTCCTAAGATTGAAAAGATGGGCGATGAAATTGTATATTAAACTTTTTATCAATTTCCCGTTATTTGAAGTTGGTTTCTCTTATAAAACAATTAGAGATTTCACCGTGTAACGTTTGATTCGTGCGAGAGAAAATCACTGCGTAAATATTGTGGAGGCTTATAGGCGTTGAATATTTGGTCTCGTCATTATTTGTAACTTGGACGTCTAGCAAAATTATAAATAAATAAAATAAATGAACACCCCAACAGGTACCCATAATCCTGACCAGACTAGAATTCCCTGTGTCGTAGGTGTCAAGATCTCCGCGTACCGTGGTATCACAACACTCAAACCAGGGAAAAATATCTGCAGTATATGCAAACATTTAACCGCAGCGGGAATCGAACTCACACCTATTGCGTTGCAGCCGGCTACTTGCCCGCCGCACCACTGAGGTCGTCAATCAGTGGTAAGCAAGCTAAGGAAGCAAAAAAGGTTCTGAGTGTATATTTTTTCTTGATCAACGTCTGGAAAAACGATGACTCTATACCACCATTTATCGGATTTCTTTGTTTTTGTGTGTTTTCAAAGGAATCGTGTTGGCCTAGTGGGTCAACTCACAGCCTACTTCCAATCCGCAGGTCGTCCGTTCGAACCCGGTCGTGCTCCAACGGATTTATTCACTCGAAAAATGTATGTGCACATAAACACGCGCTTAAATCGGTGAAGGATAGCATCGAGAGGAAACCGGCATGCCCTAGAATCTAAAAATAAGAAGGCATGTACCATCGGTTAGTATTCCAATAAGGGTAATGCTATCTACCTGCAAAATGCGGGCATGAGCCAAATATAATGATTGGATGTGCCTCTGATTACACCCTACTTGGTATCCTCAAAGATCTATGCACTGAGATTGTATCTGCTATGGGTAATACAATCGTGAGCGTAAAAAACGTCAGTCTGCGAGATTGATCGAAAGACAATAAGCACTGCTGAATTGCTCAGAATAATTACCTCAATATAACACAATACGATTATGTGATTAACCATATCATTTTATAAAACAGCCAACGCCCGGCGCGTCGAAAATAGGACGTGTAGCTTGTTTAAGTAATGGCTCAGTTTAATGGGCCTGCGCAAAATTGCACGTTGGCGATCAGATACCGCAGTTGCGCATATTCATCGTATACGGGAGGTCCGACAATGACGCGCGCGAAATTTAAAACCCTCTTGTTCAGCACGAGAAGTTAACCCCTCGCACTTTTGTATTTGTCAAATTTTGCCAGTTGTGAATTAATTGTTCTAATCTGTTTAGAATATAATAAGTGACGACATAAATCGAAAAAAAATAACTGTTTGAAACCTAGTCCCGCTGTTTTGGATACATACACAACTAACATATCTACTTAAAAACATTAGTGTTTGTCAACATGTGTGACTACAATTGTCACACATTTAACTGGCGTTTCGAAGAACGGGAGCCTAGTTAAACAAACCTAGTTATGGTATAGATAGTGGTACGTTACTATAGTTATACGGGGGTGGAGGAAGCTGGCACAGTGCCAAGAGCTGCCTGGCGCAGATGGCATCGCGATGATATATATGGCCTACATAAATATACAGTAATGTAACTAAAACCCTCTGCGATCCGAATGAGCATTATTATTCATCGATTCGGTAAGCAATCACGTAAGTATGTGTCCTTCTACAGAAAAATATAAATATTTTTCGACTGAATAAACAATAGGTGTAAAAAAACTGCGAATAATGAAAACAAGTGACTAATGCGGAGCTAAACAAACTCCCGCCATAGTCACTTGTTCTAGCGAAACGGAATACAAACCATTGTGTGGAAATAGTTCCGAGCATTTTCAAATATGTGTCGAAGCGGTGTGCTAGTTGAAAAGAAGTTGCTACTTTTTTTATTTGCCTTTTTACTTTTCCTACAAAAATAACTCTTCTTCTTTGATTCAAAAAAAGTGTTTCTTATAGATGTTGAAGTAGTAGGTATGCTTAAAAGGATCATAGAGGTTTTTGTTACATGTTTTTTGAATACCTTTGCTGAATTTTTATAATATGATTACCAAGGTATAATAAGCCAATATTCTGATTCAGCGGGACACGAATCCGCATTTTCGGATGACCTCGGTGGCGCGGAGTAGCTGAGACGCAAGAGTTGCGGGATCGATTCTCACAGCGGGTAATTTTTTTGTATATTCTGCAGATATTTGTCAAAGTTGGATATTGTGGTACCATCGTTCCTGATTCCTATGACACAGGGAATCCTAGTGTGGGGTCAGGACTATGTATGAGACTATTGAGTATTTATAACACAATGAATTAAAAAAAACGGAACTATAAATAACGGGAAATTGATTAAAGTCCAATATGAAATATCGTCACCCAGTTACTGGATTACCTACCCTATCTATAAAAAAATAATCATTTAAATCGGTTCACGATTGGCGAAGATATCGCGTAACATATCACACACAAAAAAACATATTATTATACGAATACGTTCTGTATTCGTATAATAATATGTTTTTTTGTGTCCTCCTTCTCCTCCTTTCTTGAAGTCAGTTGATTATAATTAAATCACGATATCCGCGATGATTCTCTATACAAAAACAAAAGAATCATCAAAATCGGTTCAAAATTTAAGAAAATATCAACTAACAAACGACAAAAAAAAATATCTACACCTCTAAACAGTATAATAATAATAATAATAATTTATTCAAAAAATCGTATACTACACACATTACATATTTATGATCTAAAATTAACATAAAGTAAAATTTATACTAGAACCTGAACTAGGTATTCCTGTGTTTCAGGCGGGAGGGACTAACATTATACAAGCAAGGCAATTATACAAACTAACAAAACACTTGAAGAATAAAATATAGTGACTTCGACATATAGGTTAACTACATAAATTATAGTAAAAATACTCATATTAGATTAGATTAGATTATTTTATGAGTTAACATAAAAACTTATAACTAAACTTAGTTAAGTACAACGTTTCACTTCATCACATCTAATAGTTTCTCTGTATCATCATACGACAAGTTTTGCAAGGCGTCCTTAAGGGCTGCCTTACAATTGAAGTAATTGAGTGGATAAATATTCACTAAGGCATTTAATCTATTGTAGAGAAGAGGGCCAAGGAACGTATAAAATTTTGTTGCAAAAGTGTGTTTAGTGCTTAGTTGTCTATGACAAACTTTATCGATTCGTCTTTTATTAGTAAAATCAGGGTTGTATGGAAGGGCTGCGTGCTGCTTTAGAACTATGTGCATTATGAATAACTGGCGGACTGTTAAGACTTTACATGATTCATATAAAAGGTTAGTAGGAAAAAAGTAGGGCCTTGCAGTGGACACTTTGAGTACTGCTCTTTGAGCTCTCTCGATTGTTAGTAGAAGTGTTTTACCTGCTCCACCCCATGTGGATATACAGTATGTTAAAACGGAATTACATAGAGCAAAATAAACTTGTTTGATAATATTCCAATCCGCTATATGACGTAATTTTTTGAATACAAATATTAGTTTGCGGACTCTAGTATTCAATGCATGTATAATCATTATGAATAAATAAAAATCAAAAGTAAAAAGGTGGATATAAAACGTCTGAAAAAACAAAAAAGTACGGCGCTCTTAGGCGCCCTCATAATCTACTGAATTTATATAGCGCTTTTCAGCCATAACTTTTGCCGGACATTCAGAGGAACCTGTGTTATGCTTACTTGGTTTTTTAAAGTGCATGCAAGTGGCACACTTTGGCTCCTCCGCCTTCTTCGTGCATTCCTTAATTGTGTGACCTACATCACCACAGTGGCCGCAGGTGTAGGTGGACTCCCGACAAGTTTTCGCCGCGTGTAGCAGCGTGTTACCAACGTGAAGTCCCTTACAGGGCAGGATGACCAGTTCACAAACACTCTATCTTTTGTTATTAGGTCTTTTCGAATTGCTGCAGGAACTTCTATGATATAATTGCAGGTCTCAGCGTTTCTATTTCCCGACTTGTGACTTAGTCTGACAGAGGTCAGGAACTGGTCAAGGTTTTAGTGTTGCACTGTATCGGCTAAATTCTGGTTGAACAGGCAGGATAAAACTTCTTTTTCGGGCATCGATGAGGGCACTCCAATGACAGTAACTCTTGGCTTCCGTTTCTGCGGCTCGTCAACCTTAAGACCTGAGTTAGTTAGTTGCACTGATTTCTTCAGCTTCTCTATGTCGTCCTTCGTCTCTGTGCTGATAATAACCCCTCCATTCCTGGTCTTGCGAAGGCCTCTAACTTGTTCCGAATTCAGTTTTCCCTCGTTTGCGACAGTGCACACCTCATTAAGTATGTAATGAGTTAGTCCGACTAATTGGAATGGTAGGCTCTTAACTAAAAAAAAAGGCTAGAATTTATAAATAACTGTTTACAAAATTTGCAATCAAAGTTCATTCATAGTTATTTAAAAAAAACTTACTTATTTTAGCCTTTTGGGGTTGAGACTCTGGGTCCGTGGGGAACAGGGATCCTTCGCGTTTTCAAAATTCTTTCAGGGCGACTGGTCGAAGCGACGCGTGACAATAGAGCTGGCTCTTATCTGGGTCAACGCATTAGCATTGCCATTCAGCGTGGCAATGCGGCCAGTATTTTGGGAACGCTTCCGCCTGGTAGTGATCTGGATCAGTTGAGCTATCTATAGATCGTTTGCAACGGTCTTTAGATAGCTAGCTGTTTCATCTGTATTTTTTATATATACTTGTATATAGTTGTATGAATAAATGTAAAAAAAAATCATATGAAACATGACGTGATATTTTCATATTATTTTTGAAAAGGCAATTATCTCTAAAACTCATTTAAAAACTTCCGCGAGTCCACGACAGTCGTATTCTATACTTTCTTAAAATTTCACAAAGTTCCAATCACCATTGGCGAACTAATGACTAGTAACACATAAATCAGCAACAATTTTGATAAATGTAAATAAGTCGGTGATTAGTTTAACTAGTAAAAAAAACCTGTAAGATTCAAGCGGCATAATGCTTGGTGAACAGCAACAAGTATCACTGGTCTTACTGGAGAGCGCAGCAAGTCATGTCAATTGTTTTGGTGAGGGTAATATTAATTTATTTTTAGGAAAACCAACAGCACATATAACATAAAGACATAATAATATAACACAGAAGGCCTATGAAAGGTTTTCACGTATATATAAAGCGTAAATATACATAAATAGTATGATCTGGACCGGAAACTATACAACAGAATATATACAAATTCAGTTATTAAGTAGATATATAAATTATAATATAATATTATTATTAAAGGTTACCGCTAAAAAAACACAACCAATAGAAATATACATAGTACTGATCCCGCACTAGGATTCCCTGTATCGTGGGTATCAGAAACTACGAGTACCGTAGTACCACAACACCCAGACCCGGTACAAATATTTGCAGAACATGCAAACATTTGTACCCTAGCAGGAATTGAACCTGCACTTGTTGCGTCGCCGCTATCTACTCGCTGGCCGCGCTAAAATGCAATTTTCCTCTAAGGGTGGTGCTACGAGGTGCCCTTGCATCATCTGGTAAACCCCTGGTCGCGCCAATTATTTAAAAAGAAGCATAGTATTAAAATAAATTAATAGCATAAAAAAAACATTTTCAAAAACAAGTCTTTAACCCTGTGTTCAGCAACCATGTCATGGTAAACTTAAAACCAGATATCATAAAAAACGCGTGCATAAAATTTCGTGTCTGTGCTGATGACCGTTGAAGAGTTCCTTTATCAGGAGCTACTCCTGGATGTCGATTCAGGTCATGCTTACCATAAAAATGCATTTTTATCGGAACTGAACCAACAAGTAAAAAATCATCTTCGAAGCATAAGAGGAAGTGGTTCTAATTCAGTTTGTAAGATTTGACCTTAACAAACAAACTAACATACAAATAGTATAGTTCAGGGTACCTGAAGGCGCTCCGAGTTGAGTTGAAATGGAGGAATTTTCGGAGAAATATCTAGCATACAAGGATAAGGCTGGCCAGCAGTCCAAGCCCAGACAATCTATGAAACAGTTTCTACAGCAGATTGGGTGTTCGAACCTCATTCTACAATCTCAACAACGTTTGCAAACGTTATTTAGCTGGATTACAATGGATGAAAGATGCGTGTGATTAGCACTAAGCTGCTATCGATTGCATTGTCTCGACCTTGTACGCCCGGCCGTTGTCGTTGGGTACCTAAACACCACGAGGCGACCTTGACTCCTGAACACCCCCGCACTGCCCGCTCCAGCAAAACACCCCGCGTCGCGCGCACTCTGCGTTAGTACTACGCGAATCGCCTTCTGAATCACTTTCACCAAATCACCACAACACAACATAAAAGTGAATCCACTTAGTAGCTGCCATGTGAACCGGCGAGTGATTAGTGACTATCCAAGTAAGCTATTTTTATAAAATTACGTATAATTCGAATGAATAAATTGCGTCAACGTCTCCTTACGTTTCAATTTTCTGACTGACAAGACTGGAAGTCTTCGATTATAGGATTACGTAGTGGTGTAGACAGTGAATGTTGTTAGATTTCACAAATTGTGTAATTCTTAAGTACAAGTAAGCAATGTAATTTTACAATGTAGCGCCTGTGACAGGGTGAAAGTTCACGACCTTGAACTTCTGCGCAGTCCGTGCGTTGTGTTCATCTGTCCTGCATTGCTTCATATTAATTTTATCAGGCTTACAATACTTTCTACTTAAGAATGAAAGCCACTGACAGAATCTTCATACCTCTAGCCGTGCCATGCTAATAGGTACAGAAAACATGGGTGAAATCCCGGGCAAGGACGGACCGACAAAAATACAGGTCGCCTGATGTTCAAAGTACATGACTGTGATGTCAGCCAAATATCACGATTCAAATGTTGTTATAGTTAAATATATATTTTAGTTACAGATTAGAACATATCAAAAAGTAAAGCAACATTATGCATGGTTATATGGGTGATCTTTATTAGTAGGTGCAAGTAGTTTTCATGAGCGCTGCCTTGCTCGGGCATTTGGAGTTCTAATGTTGGAGACCTTCGAGCGGCCTGTTCACATTGACATCAGCTCGGTGGTTCGATCATACGTAGGTAGGCCAACCAGAATCTCGTAGCACAAAATAAAAAAAACATTACATTTTCATACAGCAAGGGAAATTCGCACATGCGCATCACTGTCACTTCAAGTCGAATTCAAGGACAAGTTCAATACCAGTTGTGTCAACTTCTGCCTGGATACAGACTTTTTTTTGACTTGAAACCCCTTTAAATTCATGACATGTTCTAAAATAACTCTTAGAGCTCAAGCAAGAACGTATGTTATTAGTATGTTTAACTTAACCTTTGTAAGAGGAAAGTATAGATTAATGTCAATTTTCGATTTCTTAGGGCGTAGAAGAATTGGCAGGTAGAAATGATTTGAACGATTAATAGTTTAATATTTTTTTTCTAGTAGGAAAAAAAGGGTAGCATGGAAAAATATTTTATTTAAGAAAGGTACATACTATTTTAAGATTGATTGGCATATTAATAATTAATTAATTAGATAGTAGGTATTTTAAATATATTTTTTGGTAGGTATACATTTTTAAATACCTAAATTTTAAATAAGACCCCACTTTCAAGCTTTTATTATTCAGCTTTAGGAGGTTCTGTTCGGCACGCCTAGATGAGCTCTCTTTCAAATTGAATTACGAAAATAACTTTTTCATCCCATCTATTCGAAAAACGACGTTTTGTTCCTCGATAAGTACGAGCAAAATGGGTCATTCTGGCGCACTTAATAGTGTTCCTATTTCAAAAGTCCTTTCGTCACTGCGAAAGGACTTTTGAAATAGGAACACTATTTAATTAAAAAGTTTAACCGCAATTTGCTTCGATAAACTCCTGGCTGGTAATAAAAAAAGCGCGCATGTAGACGCGTCATTGGTCAACTAAATAAAAAAAAACCGCGGGACCTTCTTATTAGTTTTTTATAAGTTTTTAGTATTTTTTCACACAAATTGAATAAAATATAAATTCTAGTAGTAAAAGTGGAATATTAACACCAGAAAGTGTAAAATTAAACACAGAAACTGTCATAAACAATTTACTACCAAACAAATCGAGATAAAAAATATCGAAAAGCCTATGAAAATTTAATTACTCGAAAAAAACAAAAAGCAAAGTTATTTATTAATATAAATTTGTAATTTGGTTATGTAAATATAAATATGCGTAACTACTAAAAGCATCTATGAAAAAATAAATATTTTTCTCATAGAGAGGGATGAAAAGCAGAGTGTGCCACACGGTACCAAAATTATTTAACCTCGAGCGACATACTTTGAATCCCTCGCTTCGCTTAGTATTCTACTCTAGAATCCCTCGCTACGCTCGAGATTCAACTCTAGAATCCTTCACTTCACTCTGGATTCAAACAATCGCTCTCGCCCTCAATACATTATTTTGGTCCTTTGTGACACAATCTACTATGTCGCTATGTCAGCAAATAAAATAGTAAAGCGTGATATGTATCTAATAGTCTTTGGTCAAGTTGTGTAAGTACCCAATTTGCGCAGCATTTACACTTTATTCGTCTTTTTGACAATGTTTGTGTAACCTTTTCCGCTATTTTGTCGTCGCACAATGCAACAGCTTCCGACCCTCGGCCTGGCACGAGGCGGCGCGTTCTCATTGTGCTTGTAAGAGGAGAGAGTGCTGTCCTTGTCGCTTTCATTTTATAGGCTTAGTTTTAGAACTTAGATCTTTTTCTTATTTCATATTTTACTCTGCCAATAATATAAACTATGGTTGATCGAGTATATCCGAGGATATGATAAAAAACAAAATAAATAATTTCCTGGCGTCATACAAAATCCTTTCAAATCTCACCTCACTTTCTCACGCCATTATAAATACTTTATACTACGACTAGATGTGCTACGGCCGCCCTCGACCCCCGACCCTCCACGTCGCTCGGCTCCTACGGATCGTCGAGTGATGTTATTTTTTTTTTAATCAGACCATTAGTTACAGAAATTAGCGCGTCAAACAAAAAAAACTCTTTAGCTCTTAGTATAGATATGATCACTGTGACAGGATAGAGTAACTTTGTTTTAATTTAGTAGGACCGCGCAAATTGAAGCCGTGGCGTTGGTTTCTGGAGCATTTGCATGTAGGGGTTAACTAACGTGAACTTTGCCTACTTGTTTTGACTAATACCTTTTGTATGACTTCAAGGATGATCCTCAGATAAGTCCTTTTGGCACAAGTCACAAGTAAAATTAACTTTTCGGAAGTTGATCGCCACCATCGCGCTGCCAATACGCTCAAACCTTTTGAGCCGAAACTCATACCTGGTTTAGGTCGGTAACAAATGTGGATAATGTAGTCCCCCAAGCTATTGAACTATGTAGTAGAGCCCGCATTTACGCGACAGTAACTAAAACGTTACAATGCTCCTGGGATTTCCGACACTGAATTGAATGGGAGCAGCCGGGTAAGAGCAATGCGAATTATTTTGCTCTGCATTGGAATGTGATCATAAGCCGAGAGTTCCATTTCTGAATTATGAGATAAACCAAAGCCCGATTCACGCAATTCTTTCACAACCATGTCCCGATGTTCAGTTAATAGTCGATCCACATACGATATTATTATTTTTCTAAGGAATTGTTTTGGTGGACATGTGTGTATAGGCTAAGTTAGTGTAGTTAAGAGTAGGTACTTAACCTACTCTCACATGGGTTCTAACTTACACTAGCTTAACCTATACACACATGCACACCACCACATCCAAGGGGATGTAGAGATTAAAAAACGCTGAAAGAAATGCTGCAAGATGCTTATGTGTATTTTCTAAAGCACCTATCGACTGACATGCTGTTGAATTTATCTTATCTACTTGGAGTAATTTACATACTTCGGTCATAGTTTCTGACATAAATTCCTTACCTCGATCCGAAGCGATGGTTAAAGGTAAACCATACCTAAGTACAAAGTTGTTTACAAAAGATCTAAACTACACTCACCGTATCTTTTTTTTGTAATGTGTATGCCTCGACGTACTAACTCAGCTCACATTAAAAACTTAAAATATAATATTACCATCTAAATCCTTATGTAGGGGCCCACTAAAATTAAATATATATTTTAGAAAGCACCCGTCGCCTTTGTAGTTATGACCATTGATTCTACTACTTAATGCTTACTTGTTTGGCATTTTTGACTCTTAACAATAGAACTACGTACATCACTCTCCATGCCTGGCCAAAAGTACCTTTGATATTATTTATCATGCGTACGCCTTCATGCCCGCTTGTTGGCAGCAAATGATAATCATGTAGGATGTATGTCTTTTCGTCATTTTCTAGGAATCTTTTTATTCCTCTAAGAATTTTTGGACCAGTCCACTTTACTCTACTTTTTATTTCTTCGACTAATTCTTTAATAAACTCAATATTATTCTCATACTTCACTATGCATGACCTATTTTATATTTATTTCATTACAACAATTACTCAATAAATTCACAAACTCGACTCGCGTTAAATGCGACATAATTAAAATTGATAAATAAAGTGGATTATTTTTCTACATAAGCTAGACATTCTTTTTCATATATACATACATATAGTCACGCCTGTTTCCCGGAGGAGTAGGCAGAGACCATGGATTTCCACTTGCTACGATCTGCTGCTCATGAAGTGCTATGAGTCGTCTTACCTTTTCTGCACTTTTTGGTACCGGGTAATTTTTAAGTACTATATTTTTTTGAGGAACGTTACCATGCCATCGGCTGACACTACGTGACCCAAATAGAGTAGTTGTGTTTTCATAAAATTAAATTTTCCTGGATTGAGTTTACTCAAGAATAATTTTCTTAAGTCGCTTAAAAATTTACCATAAGATTTTTATTAGGTATGTATCTCTGCTGTCCTTCCGAATACAATCAAATCATCGTCACAGTACACCAAACTTTTTTCAAATGTAAGACCTAACATTGCTATAAACATGACTTTAGAAAACGCACAAGGGGATATTTTTAATACCATAGAGAGGCTCTCCATCTGATCTTTTGGGTACTAAAATTATTGGGCTATTCCACTCACTACTAGTAGGTTCTATTATGTCGTCCTTTAACATTTTTTAAACCTGTTTATTAATCTCTGGTTTAGAAGACTGTGGCAACCTGTGTGTATTAAAACTTATCAGGTTTAATATACACAGGCTTCGTATTAGGTTTCACGGCTATGGACTGATCCACGACACTCGAAGCGTATTACCTTCTGGGAAAAAAGGGTCTACATATTTTGCGCATATAATTTCAATCTGTTTTCTATCATTAGAATTTAAATGAGATAATTTTAGTTCTGATAGTAATTTTTGCACGCGTTCAACCCCATTTTGAGATTAAACAAACAAAACTATAATTAAATAAAAAAACAGAATTTTTATAATTTTTTTTTAATTTTTATTAGAACTTTCGCTTGTATTTAAGATTTTTACAAGAATTTTACCCCTTTTTGGCTTAACGATACTTCCCGTCATAAATGTTCATCTAATTGCAAAGTATATAATACGCAGTCCTTATAAATATTCTTATTTATGTCTAAATAATGTACTGACTCACTTCTACCTGGAATAAATTAATAACTTTCTGAATATACTCGTCCATTCTCACGCTTTTGTATTTCAATGTTATACTCTTTATTATTAAATCGCAAAGTAAGTATATCTGTTTGTAAGTCTATGTTTCCATTATAATTTCTCAGAAAGTCTAAACCGGCACACATGGAACGGTATGGAATAGATATAACTTGTGGCGGAACTCTACACCGTTCTCTGATTTCAATGGATCATATGAGAAGCTATTTGCCTGGACTTTGCCGCTGATTCCTTTTATGATCGTTTTATCATTAAAGGTTTTAATATTATTTTGAGCCAAATAAGTGTTTTTATAGAAATAGATGCACCAGTATCAATCAAGAATTTTAGTTTTTTGTTTCCGATACACAAATAAATGAAATCTAGGCTTTCGCATGTCAAAACATAATTAGACTCGAAAAACAGCAAGATTTATCTCTTCTTCTTTCTCCTCCTTCTGCTCGTCACATGATGCAAAATACATATTTTGCTGGCCCCCTCTGTAACCACGATGACCACCATAAGCTCTATGGTAGCCTCTATTTTCTCTATACGATGACCTAGTGTACCCACGCTGCTGTTGCGGTTACAGGACACGGTTGTTGCCTTGCGACGCTGGCTGGTACTTATGATGCTGTGGCGCGGTGGGTCTATGGTAATGATTTCCGTGGCCTCGGTTGTATCTAGGGTTCCTAACTCTAGAATAGGAGTACACCGCATCCTGTCCCGTTGATTCGGGGAGTGCCAGCTCCTCCTTCTCTATACCTTATATGATTAATTCTATCGTCTCTTCCTTCCCGTCCATAAAAGGAATCAAATTACTCGCCGTTTTTAAGTTAAAACTTTCCATTTTGTTGTCGTATTTTTCGCAACTTTTGCCTCTATCTCTGACGTAATTTTTTCCCGGAATTTCTTCTAAAATAAATCTAATGTATATCCAGATACAGAACACTTTTGAGCTAACTTTTCATCACGTCTTTTCGGACCTAGTTTCCTGATAGTCTCTCCATTTATAGTCTTAATGACTATAAATGGAGTCATGGAGTTTCACTGTCCGCACTTGAACGCACCTTATCTTATATTCCTGCACTTTGTTTACGCACCCTACGTGCGTCATGAAAAATGCGCAAACCGACTTTCTGCGGATACCATGTTTTTTTGGACTAGGCATTTTTATGTCAAAATCTGAATATACAAAAGAAGTTCTTCTTAATATGAAGAAAGCATCGGAATTTTATTTCCATTTCTTGGGTGTTCTTGATTCCACTGTGGTTACAGAGTTCATTGGTTCAGTGGTTTCTACAATCGAAGTTTGTGATGAAGTCTTTAAATGTAGGTAGAGATCCAAATCTCTAACGAAAATATAAGTCGAATTGAAAGACAAACTTAACTTTGTAGTCGAAAAAATTTACGCCCATACATCGATATACGCCACGGTCAATTATCCAATTGCAAGTGTAAGTTTATGATCATAAAAACATATTTATTCATATGATATAACAACAAATTAACTATTTTCGGACTTTTTCATTTACACATACTGCGAGACCTTGCTTCTTGACAAATTTCATGATTCTAGGTCAACGGGAAGTACCCTATATTTATTATTTTATTAGGTTTTGATTATTTGCCTGTATCAAAATATGTCGCACAAATGGCTGTAGTTTTTAAATACTTCTAAGTTTGATTTTTTTAGAGCTCCTATGAACCGTAGACCTTCGTATTTGGTATTAATTTCATCTTGATACCTCCACGCGCTCCTGAGAAAAAGGTCTTACAGACTGACAAACAGACGGACGCATAACGAAGGGATACGTTCCTTATGATGTACGGAACCCTTAAGAGATATGAAACCCATACATAATGTCTCCTCCTTAAAATATGTAAATCCAAAACCCCTGAAACATTTCGTTATTATTTATGATGAACTAGGATTCTAATTTTCATGTTTCTCACTTCGAAGAATAAAGACTTTCATACAAAGTTTCACCACTAATTTCCCTAGTTAAACTTGAAATTTCCAAAAAATATATTTTATAACGTAGCGAATGCTTACGTTCCTTATCTAAAGTCTATGCAATGAAAACACCTTTTTTGCAAGCTAATTAAGGTAACGGGAACGTATTCAGGGTTTTTAAAAACAAAATTTAAATTGAATTTACGAAGTTTCACAATAAACATCAACGTAGAATTGAGACGTTTCTATCAACGTTGAATTGTGTTTATTCTCGTTACAAATGAATCAAAACATCTAGAGGCCCGGACGCAGATGCCGCCGATGGAGGACCAGCTGCAGTTAACAGAATTTATGCTTTTATACATTCAATTTTGTTATTAGCCTACTAGCTGGTTGCATAACTACCTCCTTGTTTCAATGACGCTTTTGGCCACCCCCGCGGCCATCACGTGTGCGCGTCACCACAATCCCCTCACTATCTATTCAACGAATGTCGAGCAGTTAGTGGAATAAGTACCCATATATGAAGGTGAAAACTTATTTCCAAATGAGAGTCTAGCAGTTCAAATTATCCCACAACAATATTTATATCTTTTGTGTGCCATGCCCCGGCTTTCCATCTTTCGACCTTCATGAGTTTGGCCGAAAAATGTGATGTTCCGTCGTTTTCGCGGGCGACTACAGGACACTGTGTAATACGTCGCTGACTTTACATGTTAACATGTAGTGGTGAGTGTATGTGGTAATATTTATGTTAGTCTCTAAGGTATTTATGTTATGGGCCCGTCGCCATCATTTCTCCATGTTCATGTTGTTTTTATTATTATTAATTGGTTGGACAAAAAAGTTAAGAAAAACAATAATTAAAACATAATGGTTATTTTCTCTCTGTAATTATTGCATAATACACATTTTCAAAATAATGTACGTGTGTTTTAAAATGTTAGGTAAATAAATATATTTAGTATTTTATTAGGTCTCATGCCCTGAAAGTAGGTCATAGTTAAATCGAAAACTGGTCCGTAAATGTAATAAGTAAATTTTAAAAAGAACGAGACTCATAACTTTGCTATTATGAAATACACTATCCATGACAATTCCGTATTTCTGTTTCAAAATGGAATTGTCCACAGTCTGTTGGCGAAATTAAAAGGCAGGAAACCGGGAAAGCAAATTTTCATTTTAACAATAAAATATTTGTTATGAATGTTCAGCTTTCAATTTATTTTTTAATTTCATTCACAATAAAATGCTTCTGTTTTCATCCGGAGACGACCAAAAGCGGCTTTGTATGAGCATGAATTCGTAATATATAAATATTTCATATATTTATTATTGCGTATCGGTTAACAGTCAAACTTAAAACGTAGCGTAACGTAATTTGATTAGTGGTCAAACTGGACTGCTATAAAATTTTATATACTTATCGTGGTTTGATATAATTTTAGAATAACACAGCAGGAAAAAATCATACGCAGTAATGGGGTTGCAACCTGTCACTTGGAATGCTAAATACTATACAAAACGTGGACATGAATAGAATAATCGTTTATTGTCTTACTGTGTGTACAAAGATGGAATAAATTGGTAACATTTAGTAACAAAAGTTGCTCTTCCTGGGCATACAACAATAAAAATAGGTATATCTACAAAAACAAATAGGAAACATTATTATACTAACATTAGAAACCATCATCAAAATATTCATTTACGTTATAGAAAACTTTTGAAATCAGCCATTTTTTAGAGAGTTACGAAATGTTGGACCATTTAAACTTTTTATAACAAGTGGTAGATTATTATACATTTTAATCGCAGAGTAGAATGAACTGTTTTGATAGAAGCTATTATTAGTTCGAGGAATACATATATTAAATTTATGTTTATTTCTTAAACTACAGTATCGAGATGATGTAGTTTCAAAAAAATATTTTTGATTATTTTTGACAAATAAACAGAGCTCCATGTGCCGCATACTTGACATTTTTGGACTTGCTACTGACGTACTTATACCCTACCAAGTAGGAATCGCTACTGACATACAGTCGTAACCGTGTTTTTTACCCACGACATAAGGAGTCTGTATATGTACGTATTTGCGTTTGTCATAAAAGGTTTTTTGCATTAGATTTGTATGTCTGCAAGGATGGTTCTAAGATAGGGTTTATCTTCACAGTGTCGTTATTAGGGAACGCGCTAAAATTGTTGATAGAAATAAATGTTAGGGTTTTTTTTAAAATAATTTTCTTGTATTTAGTTAAGTACTTATACAAATATGTATAAAAACGTTATTTTAGTTGCCATAATTCAATAGTCTGATATATCTCGTACAAAGAGAAGTTATTACACTGAAACCCATTATTTAAAAACTCTTTATAAAGTTGCATTTATCAACGGAAATGAAACAATTGTGTTTATTTGGACAACATCGCCTGCAGACTGCAAGCTCCCGATACAAAACAAACAATTCATTCGTTTTACAAAAGGTTTGTTGAGCAAAATGAACATGGAGAATATAAGTTTAAATTAACCCGTAAGCAATTAGCTTCGTTGTCTCTAAATAGCTAGGTTAGCGATTTCAGCTTGTAATTAAGCCTGTATGTAAAAGCGCTTGATAACTCGGTTTGGTTTAAATGTTTGTGGCATTGAAAGTGTTGAATTCTTTGGTTTGAATGTTTGACATTAAAAGGGGTTAGAAGCTTTATGACTACATCTCGATTTGACTAGATAGTAATTAGGACTAGATCGCTTTATGATTAAACCTCGATATGACTAAATCGCGTTTGGACTACATTGCGTTTGGACTAGATAGCTATAAGGTCAAATAGCGTAACGATTTGATGCGATTCGGATGAAATTGGTTTACATTATCCTTATTGCAAACATTCGTATGTTTTGACGACCTCTGTGGCGCAGTGGACGAAGGCCCGCCTGAGACGCAGATGGTTGTTGGTTCGATTCCCGTTCCGGGGCAAATATTTGTACGATTAGATTGCATTTTATTTTATTTCGTAATTCTGGCATTCGCATCAATGTTTTATATTGTAGATCAAAGTATAGGAGATGGGGTTTTCCATTCGATATTTTGATTGTTATAATAAAATATGTAACAATCTTGTTTGAGTTTGATATATTATCTACACAATTTTTTGTTCGATGTGAAAAAGCTTTTACGCATATCTTCCGGCTCTCCTCAGAGCCTACCAACCAAACCACTAAATAAGTGGTAGTGGATATTGGCATCGGTAGTGACCAAAACCCATCGATATTTTATCTACATATCTAGAACAGCTACTAGTTTAACAAGTTAATCATACAAATAGATTATAAAAAAACCGCATTTCAATGGGATTAGCCGTTAAAGACCTAAGTCAAAAGTCAACAGTTAATTGTAGTGTCTGGCCAGTCGCCGCTTCCCGCTTTTCCCGTGTTTTCTTTTTCAAACGAAGAAGCAATTAGAAAATGCATTTCTTCGTTTAATATAAAGATTAGGGGGTCACATCTAATAAACCCCTAAAAAGATTTTCATACGGGGTCGTTTGGTCACGATTATATTAAACCTGCCGTTTCATATTTTTTAATCAAAGATCCATATTTTTTTTAAATTAATTTTCAGTGTTTTTATTTATTGAACATTCACGATATGTTTGGGTTCAAATTCCATTAATGGAACGCAGCAACGATATGTGGGTCGAAATCTGCACAGCTATGAATAAATAAAAAGTAAATGGGTCGTTGTATCTGGCTGCAGGGAGGTTCAGAGCTATTTTTGAATAGCAAATCTAGGTTAAGAGTGAATGTAGCAGAATTATAAAAGAGGTACAGCGGCAGTCGGTCAACGGCCGGCCTTCCAAGGGTACCTGTGATGGCTTAAAATGACTACTTTTACTGAAATAAACTTATCTCTAAATTCACTAAAGTTGCAATTTTTTTTTTTAAATTTGCCAACCAAGTTATCTCTAAATTCACTCTAGTTGCATTTTTTTTTTTAAATTTGCTTACTAAGTTATCTCTAAATTCACTCTAGTTTCAATTTATTTTTTTTAATTTAGATCTATATGTTGGAAGTGACATTTTAGTTTGTTTATAGGGTTCCGGAGGTTAGGAAGGTTTAAGTCGTAGAAATTTAATCGATGTCTGTCTGACATCGATTAAATTTTCCTCTGTCTTAAGCGGATCGAGATAACATTTTGTTGTACAGAAGTGTTTTCAGAAATAAAAAGCTAAAAAAACTAACTTTATCGCGCACATTAAAGTAGGGAATGATCTCCTTTTCATAATACTCCTTAACTTTCATAACACACTTACTCAAGAATAAGGCTACCAAATACATTTTGTTTTAAACTCTACGGTTACTTTCTGATATTACCGCGTTCAAACAAACACACTCTTCAGCTTTATTATTTCTATAGATAGATTAAAATTATAGAACCACAGTCGGATTTTTGTTTTTTAAAGGATTAGATACTTGTTATTATTATTTATTTAAATTACAAGGATCATATAAAAACGTCTCTTAAAAACTACGTGAATTTAAAATGATAAAGTGAATGTAGGCCGACAATCCAAGAAGAACCAGGCAACAAACTCTTCTTGTTTTTACATTTTTTGTTTTTGAATTCATGTTGCTAATATAAATTCCCTGCGCAGGTTGAATGAAGTGCGCTGAGTCGCATGAAAGGAACAGTCAAGATTTTATTTGAAGGACCACTGGTAAGCAGGTGTTTTAAATAGAAAATAAAATAATATTTCAATAAAACTACGTTAATTTTCTCCTTTGCCGGTTTGAATGGGTCATGGGTAAAGCCATAAAAACAGTTTTTTCGAAACCGTATTAATCGACTTTATTATAGATGATTCTAGTGTTGTTATTAATGTTCCAAAATTGGTAAAGATTTAGATTGGGCTTTATTAGCACAAAATGAAGACAATTTTAATAATGTATCTACTCTCACCAGGAACTTTGGCTGTTATTTAACCTAGAACAGCGTTACCTCGGAATAACGTCATTTCCGTCAGACATTTAAGAATAGAGAAAGAACTTTTATAAAGCAACATCGAGTCTATGGTACCCTATACCGGCACTTTATATAACAGACCAGCAGTACAAGCTACAGGTTTCCGCCAGAAATAAATCTATTTTGAGTGTTTTTCATTATGCATTCCCGCCGGGGCCTTTTTTCGCTAACTCTAGATATAATTAGATATCTCTGAAGCTCTGGTGTTTATAATTTGCTAGTTCTCTCAATCGATACAGAAAAACATCGTGAGAAAACCGGCGTGTTAGAATCAAATATTAAAAAAAATATGCGCAAAATGTATAAAAGAAGCCGCTACGAGGTGAATTAAGAATCCTTTTATTACACCGGTACTATCAGCAGTGGTCGGTAGGCCCTTAATAGACTCCCGTAAGAATCCCGTAAATGCGATTGCCATAAGAGGTTGTTTGCCTGTTGCCATTAATATTGTAAAACGTACCGTACAGTGAAGGCACCGAATATGTTAACATTACCATTACCATTATTCTACAAAACGGCTTATCGGATTGTAATTCGGTTTCATGCAATCGATATGTATGTTTTTATTTGTACGATTTAAGTGGCAAATAAGCAAAAGGCCCACCAAGGTAAACAAGTCTCGGTTACCGATACATAACAAGTTAAATGTCTCAAGTGCCTGTTAATTCACCAGCACCCATACCCTTCAAACACAGAGCACAGCAATTCGAGTATTACTGCTTGAATTATATCTTCAAGAATGGCTTTTAGTTAGGTGTTATCACCACAAATCTCTAAGAAGTGCTGCAATCGATAATGAAAATACAGGAAGGCTTTTAAATTAAAAAAAAATGTTCTCGTTATATTGTTAGGTAACATGCCAGAGAGGCTGATGGGTGCGCGGGCCAGTACCAGCGCCGCAATCGGGGCATCGGTGGCCGACAGTCCGCTGATCTCCCTCGAGTCACTGACACTTGCCACCGTCATCGCCTGCATGGGCATTGCGATCGTTGTCTCCAACCTGCTTATCATAGCTTCGTTCCTCAACTTTAAAGGTAAGCCTAGCTTCGTTCCTCAACTTTACATTTATAATGATGGTAGACAGACATATATACGCTTGTTAATGAGAATAAGTAAGCTTTTTTTAAATCATGGACCTTGCTTCGTTTTGTTTTGTATAATTTTCAGATACATGGTCTCGTCAACACCATCTCACATTTTTATGAACAATTTTTTTTAATTGCCCTTTGGAAACCTCTCATTGTAGAGTTGAGCGTACGTAAGAATATCGTATATGTGTTGCATAATTGCGTATGCATATATGCGTGTCGCGGGTTTCAGGATCTACGAGGAATATGGTACCATAACACTCAGACCCGAAACAAATATCTGACAAATATCTTTATATATTGTCATATATTTATCTGTTACTATTAATCTTCAAAGCCCTACCTACCCGATTGAAATGCGGTTTTCTGCAATCGATAAAAATGAAAATTTTGCAAAAAAAAAAAAAAAAGAAGTAACTTTACCAGTGCGAGTAATCGTGTCTTTGTTAAAAGACAGGTAGAGATTTGTTGCCGGTATATCTTTGAAGATCACTAGGACACGCGAGTCGACCAGAGCAGCGAAAGCCGCCCGGCCCTCCCACCACAGTGCGCCCTGAAAAAGGCACTCCCGGCAAGATGGGACCATAAAGGGCCCCGCCAAGCCTACGTCCGCGCCCTTAAAAGGGCGCCCCGCCAACTTGCGTTGATCTATCCAACCTGTTCGGTATGGTTATACCTGCCGGCATAGCCTTGAAGATCATTAGGACGCGATCCCACCATGCGCGCCCCTCCACTATGCCCCATGCTGCTCATAGGGGCATGCGGAGGGGCCCCCCTATCAGTCCATTAGTTGCTTGATAAGAAGATCCCACGTAGGCTAAGTCCCATAAGCTTCCGTTCACCCCGGATCCGTCCGATCCATAAGCGAAAAGAGCCTACAGGCACACGAGAAGATTGACCGACATGACACCCCAAGAGAGAGATAACACTTACACAACCCTAGCGTAGCCTCCTATAGAGGTTAAGTACGGCTTCCTCCGTGGAATTGGCTGCCCGACGCCAAATTGATTACTAGCTAACAAGTTCTGAGAGCTTAGGAAGGTCATGTGTCTGGCGATAGTAAGCTAATCAAACCACTTTGATAGTGCCGGCAGAGTTATGATTGGCCGGTAGTGATTAACTGAATGCATTTCTCCGCCTTTGAATATTGGATGATTAATAGACCTTTTGAACGCTAGAGGAAACTGACCATTTCTGAGTATACAGGTTAATCAGCAAACGAGCTTTTTGTCCGCAGCAAACGAGCAAGTGAATTAACCATACTATCAGAATTGCATAAGAATTGAGGTGATTCAATTGCTAAATTTAGTTGCAGTTCCTGACCAGGTATTGAAAAGTCAGACAGCTTCTATTGAATCGTTCGGATTTGTTCGAGTCTCTAAAAGTTCACTTAGAATGGAGTTCTTAGTGATGTGAGCTATATCTTTCGTTTTAGGTGGATTTCGATGATTCGTTATTTACTTGATTGTAGGTAAACAAGCTTAATCATCAAGTACTACTTACTTGATGACAAAACTTTATGATTAGGCTTCTTTTCCTGCCTTAATCGTATCTGTAAAGTACCTATCGTGATAGTGGTCTATTTTATAATAAATTGCGTTAAGCAACGTTTCGTAAATGTTCTGCTCGTGTTGCTAGTTAACAATTTAATGAATACTGACGTATTTATCTCGGCAGTCCAGCTCAGCCCGAGGCGGGCATGTATTTCCTTAATACGTGGAAATGTATTTGTATGAAAGTAAACAGATTTTTAATGGTTTAATTTTCAGCACGTCCTTCTGTCCTAATAAACCACAGGCATTTTGTTCAGATTGTATTATTATAATATTAATGCCAGACATGTTTCACACGGCATCATCTAGCCCCAAAGTATGTAGAGCTTGTGTTATGGGAACTACATGGCTAATATACAACTTACATATTTTTTTGTGTAAATACACATATATAAGACATATTAAAAAAAAAACAAACTCGCTCACGACTGTTTTCCCCATGGTGGACTTCCTCGGATACATACTCAGTGAGTAGATCTTTGAGGATACCAAGTAGGGGGTAGTCAGAGGCACGTCCAAACATTACATTTGGTACATGCCCGCGTTTTGCAAGTAGTAAGCATTCCACGTGACAGGTTGCAAGCCCATCGCCGCTTATTTGAACACTAACTATTGGCACATGACTTCGAATTTTTTTTTTGGTTCTAGGGCATGCCGATTTCCTCACGATGTTTTCCTTCACCGTTTTGAGCACGTGTTAATGCGCACATAAATTTTTCGAGTGGAAAAATCCATTGGTGCACGGCCGGGTTCGAACCCACGACCTCCAGATCAGAAGTCGGGGTATCGCCCACTAGGCCAACACGACATATACATAAGACATATTATATAAAGAAAACACCCAGATTGAGACAAGTATTTGCAGATCATACAAACATTTGTCCTGTGGCGATTGTGTGTGTTCGATTTCGGGAATCGAACCCGCAACCTTCGGCGTCTCAGAGGGGCCTTCGCTAACTGAGCTACGGAGGTCGTCGTATTAGTAACGCCCAAACTATAAATATCCGTGGATGGAGGTGGCTTATGACCGATGGCTTCGTCCTGCAGTAGACTTCTCAGGCTGATGTTAGAGACGATGAATAGCTTCAAATGGATCTTGAACCGCTGCAATGATGTCGCTGGTAAAACTCCAATCTAGGTGTTTTTTTTTAGAATTTTTGCTCTTAACTCCATTTTTGCTGATCGGCAATGCATGCAGGAAAAGGTTAACATGTTTCTATTGATTGAACCATATGATAACGAATTAAAAACTCCAGAATTACCTACATAAAATAATGACAAGAAAAATAAGTTAACAAAAGTAACGAATCCCTTTTAAGAATAACTATTACTTAAGGTACATTCATTCCACTGCGTATTCTCAATTATAATTATGATTTACTAAATATCATCTAAGACCAGAAAAAAATAAAACCTGTAACTATATATACATATATAAAGATCACTACATTAACACACTAGGTTAAAAATAAAATATCTGCAAATTTATAATTTGTATAAAAAATAATCTAAAATAATTACTGAAACATTACACTACAAGCAAGCGAAAACATCCTATATGCTGCAAGCTTATCGCACTGGGATAGCGCTTCCTGGCTGGGCCGGACGTGGAAGAAGTATCCATACAAGTAAACTACCTACAAAAGTCGACCGACCGAACTTAACCGGTGCTATAAAGCGGTCACAAATAAAACGTGCTCAGAATTATATATGTGTGTCTGTTGAGTGTTTAATAAAACTTAATCTTGCTTATACGCTATAGAAAATAAGTATCAAATTACGTACCTACCAACGTACCGCCCACCTGCAATTATCTTAAACAAAGCATGTTTACGTGACAGTTTTATTTTTCACTAAGTTTTTCTTATACGCTATAGCAAATAAGTATCTTATTACGTACCTACCAACGTACCGCCCGCCTGCAATTATCTTAAACAAAGACCTAAGCATGTTTTAGTGACAGTTTTACTATAGAAACTTGTGGTTAGGTATCAACTTAGGAGCTTTCAAAGCGCAGTGTAAACAGACAAGTAGTTGATAAAAGTACCTACTTTACTTTAGTTACCTTTGAATGCAGTGTAACAACTCGAGTGCCCCGAGGCACTGTGAAAAGCTTTAGAAGCTTTAACGACGCTTTTTGTTTATATACAAGTGTGGCTTTTACACAGTGTAACGCTTTTTAGTTCATGTAGTATGTACCTTTTTGTCTGTATAAATATATACAAGAGGTAAAATACTAAAAAAACAAACAAACAACCTCAAATATTGCGTCGCGGAACGAAATAAATATTATTAAATTAGGTCTTCATGTGAACCTATGAAACTGTCGTTTTGTATGGAAAAATATAATCCGAGTTTGCTTCAAATGATCAAATAGACAAATGGTCCTATAATATTTTGACACTAATATCAAAAGCCGATGCAGGCTCAGCGTGATCATCACACTATTCTTTCGTGACTAATCGTGATTAATTTAGAATTTAACAACTGAGTAAAGAATGAACATAAATTTGTATAATAAAACGAGGATAAAATGCTGTCTTTTAATTCGACATAATCTAAACTCGATAAAAACGCTTCTCTTAAGTTTTTCACCGTGCGGCTAAGTAATCTCTATCCGGTAACAATAAATAGCCCAGATCGGTTGATAATACTTACATTTGACCTATCTTCTCGAAGAAAGTATTAAAGTTTATTTTTCTTTTCAGGTCTCTCGAGTGAAGTGATAAACTACTATTTACTTTCACTGGCAGTGGCGGACCTACTATGTGGATTGTTTGTGGTCCCACTGTCAGTTTACCCGGCTATAACCGGACGCTGGATGTTCGGAGACCTGATGTGCCGACTGGCTGGCTATGTCGAAGTGACCCTCTGGTCCGTCTCAATATACACCTTCATGTGGATATCCGTCGACCGTTACCTCGCCGTCCGGAAACCACTCCGCTATGAGACGGTTAGTTCGACGGTAGTTATCTTTTCATTATCTTTGTTATCTCCTTCAGCTTCATACGTACATTCAGTAAGAAAGCGATTCACATCCGTAGACTGTGGACAGCTCCCCTCGAGTTAATAAAGTCTAGAATAGATTCTGTCCCTACGAGCACTTACATTTGTAAACTAATCTACTCGAACCATTTGCATTTCAAATTAATTAATAGGTAACTTTTCCTTTTAATAAATCATGAATTTGAGATTAGCTTGGCATGGTTTTGAGAGTTGATTTTTCTATAACGTAGATAGACTCGATTTGTCTTAGCGAGGTGTGCTGTAATGCTTAGAAATAAAATTAAAGTAATATTTTGAACCGTTATTAGGACCTGTTCTTATTTTGACCTTGTTGAAAAATGCAATGTACGTATAAGCTAGGTCAACCTTACCTGTAGCAAATATAACCTGTTTTTCTTGGAAAATTGTCACTCAGGTACAAACGCGCACTCGCAGCCAGTGCTGGATGGTGTTCACGTGGATATCAGCGGGGATGCTGTGCTGCCCGCCCCTGCTGGGCTACAAGAAGGACGCGTACTTTGACAAGGAGACGCTGATCTGCATGCTCGACTGGGGCACTACGTATGCATACACGGCCACGCTTGCGATCCTCGTGCTCGGACCAAGCGTCATCTCGATCGCGTACAACTACTTCTACATATTCTCAATGAAGCGCAAGCTACAGAGCGGCGCACCGATCCACGACAAGGAGTACGCGACTGCGCTCGCCGAGAACCTCTCAAACCCAAGCCACTGGATGAGCTTCGTGCTGGTAAGCACCTTCTGGCTGAGCTGGACGCCATGGGCCGGCGTGCGCCTCTACGAGTACTTCGCGGACCGCGAGCTGAAGGTGCCCATGCTGCACTTCGGTGTGGTCTGGCTCGGCATCATGAACTCCTTCTGGAAGATAATCATCATGCTGACGCTGAGCCCGCAGTTCCGGCTCGCGCTGCGCATCCTCTGCCTCACCGCCTGCTGCCGCACCAAGGGTCGCCTTCAAGCGGAGCTACTTGGCATGGACAACGATGACTGAGATACACTCACCCGAATGCCGTTTAACTTTTTATAGGATTATAGCGACCCCACAATTCAAAATGCCGATCAAAACGCCAGACGGTTCCTGATCGAAGAGGAGGACGAGTCTCCGGCCCCGCGCGTGTACTCCTACCGCGTCGGGGAGGCCTTCGTGTAATCCCTGGTGAAATCATTGATTGTGTGCATGAATTGCAAGTGCCTAAAAAGTTTTTGAATGAAATGTGCCACCAAGAAAACAATACGGTTTTGTTTAATACTTTTGTTTCGAACGGCATTTGGTGGCCATTTTATAGAGACAGCATAATTAAGAGGTCGTTTATATATTCACAACAACGACCGAAAGGCGTTAACTTTGATCGACGAATTAAAATCTGATGGTACTAAGGGGTCGCTTTTACAAAAATTTAACATACTTTTATAATAGTATTTTAATCGCGTTAAAATTTTAAATATCTCTAGTTCTTGTTCAAATCTTCTATCGGCATGATATTATCTCTTAAATATTCTACTAATGTTATAGTGCTATAAAGTAGGAAACGGCTGAATTGATTTTGGTGAAAGGTTCCTATTATATTCGGGCCAACCAACACGTTTAGTACAAGTATACATTAGTAAAAATTATAAAATTAAATGATCTTAGAAAGTTAAATATGATCCGTTGTCTTTTGAAAGTACTGTGATCTGCTTGAATTTCTGAAGGAAGATGATTCAAATCATCAACTGAATTATACTGTCGTATCCTATAAGATCAGTCAAGTAATTTATGTGTTTACCAAGACGTAGCACTAAAGTTGGCAAAGTAAAAGATGATTTGAGTCATCGATATTTCTCACTGTTAGACGAAACAATAATAGAATCTAGGAATGATGAAAAAGTAATAATAATGTGATTTTCATCTATAACTATACTTATGATGTTTACTTTAATTAGGAGTTTAATTCATGTATTTCTGCATTTATCATGCCAATCATTTTGGCAGTCTTAGCAATGTCTTAGCATTCTAAAACTTTAAAAATATAATGTATATAATGTTAAGAAGTTTCAAGTGCGAGTCATACATGGATTGTAATATGACATAACATAACGTGAAGAGAACATAATGCTGCCGTCAAGCGCAGCCCACTTGTTCGGTACAATCAAGGAAAAAAGTGTTTAAGTAAATAATATGAAGTTGTGCAGCATGACGTGCCAGGCAGCATTCAGTTATATTTACGTGATTTTGTGTCCTCATCACTATCAGTGATGACAACGGCCACTTGGTCTGATTATGCTGCGCTTACAAAGTCAGTAGCGCAATGAAACAGCTAGCTTTAGATGGCCAAGTGAAATTTGATCATTTTTAATCAAATTTGACAAAAAAATCTCGCAATAAAATGTGTTAATCTTTGTAATTAGGGTTTGTGCAATAAATTAATTCATATCATATTGAATTGTTAACAGTATCATTTTAATGCTACAATCAGCTCGTAGTTAGAAAATTACGAGTATATTTTAGTCATTTGGAAAGTGTAAATTTAATAATTATTTATTTTAATTACTTTAAGTTTAAATTTTAACTATTGTATTAGGTATTGAAAATTTGTGTTCATTTTCTCGCCGCATTGGAGAACCATTGGAGTATATTTTTGCGCGTATCTATTGCGCGTACTTCGAAATCTGATAATGTAGTTTTTATTATGTGTATGTACCTAAGTTTAATAGATTTCACTGAACGGGGTATCGTTATACGGGTCTTGACAATGGAAGTGACAGGGGTACAGCAGGAACATGTCGTAAATAAGATTAGTCTGTTAGTTCTGTCCGTGATTCTCATGAGAGCACCAAAACAAACAATAAATAAATTGATCATGTTTGGTCATTTTAATTTTAAATAAGAGTAGTTGTGCCTTTATTCTCAGTTTTTAGAGGAGCCTTATTATTGTGTGTACAGCCAGCGGCAGCGATACCTACTGAGGGTCCCTCTGGGTTTAGCCCCAATATTGAATTTTTACTCGTGTTATTTTTTGTGTTATTTTTTTATTATATAAGGCAAAAATTTTGCCTTAGACTAAATACACATATATTAATTAAAAAAAAAAACTCTAAAGTTTACCTTCTCATTTAAAGTTCAATCTGTGAGCCCCAGAGGGGTAACCAGTTGGTAACGCTTACCGTATCTATATCAAATCAGAATAGACCTACGTACTAGTGTGTTCTTTATTATTTAGTTGAGTGCAACTCAATAGGTGTCCGTTACGATGACACCTTGTGGTTTTGATGTTATATTTTATAATAATTACGAGTAATAATTTTGATAAACGGTTGTTATTAAAAAAATAAGGAATATTTACTTCTTATGTAACAGATTCTAAATAGATAAGTAGAAAGATTAATATATTTTTGTAGAGTGAAAGAAATAAAGGTTTACTACTGTAGGTACTTATACCTATCAGTTCAATAGTTTAAATAAATACTAGACAAGTAGGCAAAAATATTCTAGTATTTTTTTAACGCACATTTGTTCAGATTTGTTTTTTTATTTGCTATTTCTTTTCCATTTATGGGATGGGAGTTTTTTTACTATAACGATATTAATAAATACATTCTTAATTAATTTGTCTGGAAGCTGGCTATGTATGTTGACCTTTCCAGGACAGTGCACGCTGTGCATGAGTAGGTAAATGCCCTAGGCCGTGCACTCTCACCCTAACAATTAATTTCACGATCTGATGAACGTCGCCACGTCTATTTAAACCCACATGTATATTCTATTTTCAGAGTTCCGACGAACCAAACCAGTCACGCCTTAATCTCTCCCTCAGTTTAAAGATCAAATTTGGTATACATACAGACGTGATTTCTAAACCCAATAACAAAAATAAAAAAAACCTATCTTTGGCAACGCAACCCCCTACGTGTAAAGTAGGTTTTTTTTTCTCCCCGCCATTGTTGGATTCACCATTTTTCCAGCTGGAGTAAGAAGTTGTATCTTATCATTTTAAGGTCGAAGCCTTCATTGGTTATCTGAAAATTTGCATACATAATATATATAAAACATTACAAATCTTATAATATGGGGGTGATTCAGATTGTAAGCTCTACATAATTTCATTTTATTTTATTATATTGTATTTGCATACAAAATTAATACAAAACGTTACAAATCATAAAACATACATGGTGGTGGTTCAGATGGGTCGTAAGCTCCTCTACCCCTTTTTTGCTTAAAAACTATCTCTCTGGATAGTTAAATCCGATGTGCAATCAATCTTAGGCAAAGCCAGCATTGTGTTTGGTACGCATCTAGTGAAAGTCCATTTAGACAAGGCACAAGTAGCCCAAGAAGTCAAACCTAAATTTAAATACACATCGGGTATACCATACTACCAAAGATAGCTAATAATAATTAACAATGATACTATACTTAGTATCATTGTATCAAAATATGGCGTAGCAGGAATTGAGGTCAATATTGCCATATCCCATATGACTAGTATACCAACCTCATGCACTAAATCCATAATTGCTACAGTGTTTCTTTTTAATGCGCAAATTGACATTCCTCAAATCAGTGGCTGTGTTTATATTAATTAAACTTAGAAATATATAAATTTTCACTAGTGTGCAGTGTTTGTAGAGTTTGTATTTAAGCGTTGCGCGGTAAAAAAAGTTGTTTATTACATTAAAAAAGTATCGATACTTATACTTCAAAATTCTATTGTTTTATTGAGCCTTTACACCAAATTCCACAGCAGGATCAGGTATATATATTTCAACGTGGTACATAATTTGTCCGTGACCATGAAAGAAAGTCACACATGTGGAGGGTAGGTCACGCAGATACAAGTTAGTACATTAATTTTGCAAAATGTTAAAACCCCCGACGTGACTTGTTACTAAAGTCTATTGCAGAACCCTCTAGTAACTGTGGCTATAAACCCCGAGTTAAAAAACATTTTTGAAGTGAGTTTTGTTTGAAATGCACGCAATGCATTAACATTGCGTGCATTTCAAACGGGATAAGCCGTTTCGGAGATAAAATAGTAACAGACAAACATACAAGCAATCAAATAAACAACCTCTTATGGTAGACGCATATACGTTGCGGATAATGATATTAGATGATCAGTTTTTTGAAGCGGCATAGAAATGCCTGATTATGATTTAAATGCTATTTATTCGGTGCCTACTACCACAAAAAGAAACAAAAGAAAATTACAAAGCACAAAACAGATGGAGAGTTTCCGTTCCCTTTGAGGCTGTCAGTGTGCAATAGCAATTAGGTATTTCCTTGACCTATATAAAGCTTTTGACCTTGTGTCATACCATGCGCTTTGGAGTAAGCTGGGAGACAGGAATGTACCGGCTAAAATACTGAATTTATTTAGGCACTGGTATGCTAACCAAACAAACTTTGTTAGATAGGCTAATTCACTCTCTGAGGCTTAAAGGTTGAAGAGCGGAGGGGGCTTGACGTCTTTTAAGCTCTTCAACCTAATCGTGGAACTGATCAGCATGCGTGTTGTATATCGTATAAGATGGTGGTATTAATGAACAACAATAGTTACGCAGACGTCATGGCGCTCCTGAGCCCAACAATTGGGGGTCTCGGAGAAATGTTAAGTCTGTGAGGCTTTTGCTGATAAGCTCTTAAACAATGTGAAAAAAAGTCAATATATGATCTTTAAGGCCGCCGGTAAATGTCCCGATTACCCACACCACATTACCCGAAATGACTTGAGAGTTTACCGTGTTACGAAATATAAATACCTGGGGCATTTAATCAGCGTAGGGAGATCCCTACGCTATACTAGATAGCGGTCAGAAGTAATATGTTTGGCTCGCAGATTCTAATATTGTACTAATACAGTGAAAATTACGCTCATTAAAGCATATTGTCAGAGTTTTTACACGGGCCCACAGGCCAAACACACCAGAAGGTCGCTGGACGCTCTACGTATCTAATATTTTAATATCCTCAGGATGATGTTGGGACTGACTGCCACCACACCGATGGCTCAAAATCCCTGTTCAATAGAAAACGGGAGTCGCAACAGCATCCAGAACACTATAGCGGAATGATACACGTTGAAGCTGTGGAAGTGGACGTACATACCTATGTAGGTATTTGTTTCTCATTTGACTCTTGTCACAGGAACATGCACCTCACACCTAGTGTCGATGTGTATAGGGTTTACTTTAGCTTGATGCCTATCTCCGTGAAATAAAAGACGACCGTGCGTAGGTATGTGTGATTTATTTGCGTCTAGTTCGAACAAGGATCGATGCGAAAGTAGGTAATTTTTTGCATACGAGTACATATAAAATAATAGAAAGGGACATGACATGCCGCTCGCCAAGGGACTAACAAAGAAAGGTTCTTTACTAACAAAGAAAAGATAACAAATTGCAAAATAACACTTCTTGAAACGATACTTAAAAACAACTAGTTAAGGTATGTGTAGCTCTTATACTTATAAATTGTTAAATCATTGGAAAGACCGACAAAAATACATGTAGGTACATACACATAACTTAGTATGAATTTAACACGTAGGTACCGTTAATGAATTGCGGTAGGTGCATGCTTACACAAAGACAATAATTACAAAAAATAAATGAAATTGACATGCATTACTTAATAAGGCTTATATCTATTCACTCTTATCTATAGGTAGTTGACATAACCGTGTGTTTGTGCCATATGATATCGCCATGACATTTAAATCTATAGACTCGAGTGTGACTGTCAGGGCCAACATGTTTTTGGGTTATTCGTCCAAGATACCATTTTCCTGGCGGCAAACCGTTTTCCTTGACAATAACTATAGGTATCACCAGGCTCAAGTTCCTTCTGACGTTTTATCCATTTGGGTCTTTCTTGGAGTCTAGTTATGAATTCTGACTGTAGATCAGGGCGTCGCGTAGATCAGGGCTCGGTATGACGATGGGGGGTTCGCAATCGTTTCATTAACAGTCCATTCCAATTTCTGTAGCCATAGTTTTTGTATAAGTATTTTTGTTAGAACAATAGCAGGACTGATCCACCCTAGGGGATCGAAAAATCGTTGTATGTCAGGCAATCTATTTCGTTTGGTGATAAATTTTAGTTGTGTTGGTATTTCAACACAACCAAAATTGTGTTTTGTGTTTTTTTTGTGTTTTTAATGCAATGTGTCAGTCTTCATATTCCATGACAATCCAAGAGTTTATATTATGCATTCGTGCTTGAGGTCTTGTGTTGCATGTAAGCTCAGTAGGTTCTATTTCTGCGATAAATTCAGGACTGTTCGATGCCCACTTCTGGAGAATAATGCATGAAAAGTCCTCAATTTATATCGTGACATGGTTAGGTTTGCAAAATTAGGCATCCCATCACAGTGTTTTTCACTTACATACGTCTCCCATGCTCTGTGTGACTCACTGTTTTTGTACCACTAAAAATATTATAATCGGATCTCAACTCGTGATAGAAATATCTAAAATATTATTATAAAATAATAAATTCTATAATAATATTTAAATAATTAAATATTATTATAGTATTTAGGCTATTCAAACATTATTTTTATTTTGTATTATCGATCAGCGATTTTAGATGGAAAGGTGATGGGAAAATTAGTTTCTCTAGAGAAAATAACTTTCTCAAAATTGCATTCACAATAAGCCGTCGTTGACTGTAACGATTCTTCAAATTCTCCTATGCAGACAAATAATTATTCTCTGTGATTTGGATAATGGAGTTTTTGTACATAGTTGAGCGCATGGTTATTGTGAATTAGCGATGTAAACGTATCTTCAAATGACTGCCACTCGTCGTAGCATACGACCAATGGTAGGTTTATTCAAGGTTATTTTACTTCAGGATTACTCGATGTGCTTTGCTTTGTGCTCAGATGAACCAGGTTGCATTGGTTGAGATTGTAGCTCAAATTGTAGTAAACAATCCATAATTTCCGCCTTCAAACACGTATACAATTCCTTATTGTGTTTATATATCTTTTAGTTTTCCGTACTTTGGAACATTTTTTAAAGTTAGTTTGTGCCTTATTTAATAGCTCGGCTAAGTCCTCTAATTATTCGACAAAATTTTCATAAACTTTCGACATTGTTCCACACAATAAACAGTTCATAATAAGCCCCAATTACAATAATAAATGTCGAGTAATTACGTAGGTTTATTCACTTTTCATAAAAAGTTCGAAGATTGCAGTAATTAGCGATAACACGTAGGCTCGAGCGTGGGAGCGGTCAAGGTCAAGCTCGATGCAAAATGTACTTTTTTCCTTCGATAGTGCAGCGCGATCCAGCTCGAAGTAAATATGTTGATGCGAATAGGGTTTACTTTAGCTTGATGTCTATCTCCGTAAAATGAAAGAAGACCTTCATTATGTTTGATTTATTTGCGACTAGTTTGAACGAAGATCGTAACAAGCATCGCTGCGAAAGTAAGTAAGCTTTTGCATACGAGTAAAATAATAGAAAGGGACAAGACACCCAGTACCATTTTCTATTTGATTGTTTTTATTTTTTAATTACTAAAATAGTACCTAATTATTTGTTTTTCCTCTTACTAACCAATATAGATTATGGATCAATTGTAGTCCGAAATAAACAACATTTTATTTATTACTAGCTGTACCCGCGATTGCCATCCCTGCCGACTAATTATTTGCATTTTTCTCATAACGCTGTAAACTGCGGTGAAGCACTCTTATCAACAAAGGAGCTTTTTACTTTGTATTAGAAAACTCCCAGGTTGTATTTCTCAGAAGACAGTAACTAAGGATTCAAAAAAATAATAATTAAAATAGGTTTACAGTTGCCGAAAATATCGCGTAACAAATACACACGATAAAAAAACATACAGTCGAATTGAGAACCTCCTCTTTTTTTTGACATGTACTCGAAGATACATGTCTCATCTTAAGAATCATTATAGGTTCAAGTTATTTTGGACGTCCATACTGTGTATAATGATCGTTTCCGATTTCATTTATAATATAATCAATGAAATCGGACTAAAAGCCGTGTTGTCCTAGTGGCCGATACCCCAACTTCTGATCCGGAGGTCGTGAGTTCGAACCCGGTCATACACCAGAGGATTTTTGAACTCGAAAAAAATATATGCACATTAACGCGTGCTCTAAACGGTGAATGAAAACATCGTGAAACCAGCATGCCCAAGAACCTAAAATTCGAAGGCATGTGCCAAAATAAGCGGCAATGGGCTTTCAACCATTCACGTGGAATGCTAACTTGCAAAACGCGGGCATGTACCAAATGTAATGTTTGGACGTGCCTCTGACTATCAACCGTTAATTCGTGAAGAATTAACACCTCATACTTGGTGTCCTCAAAGATCTACTCACTGAGTATATATCTGAGGATATATACTTCACCATTGGGAAGACAGTCGTGAGCGTGTTTGTTTTTTGTTTGGACTACGCGTTAATGAATTACAACCAAGTACACATTTTGACTTTCATCCCCTCTCCCAAGGGAACCGTGTTGAATTTCGGTATAAAAACTATCTCTGCTTCGTAGTATAAACTCAAATCATGCCAGGTGTTATTTGAATTTATTCAGTAGTTTCGGCGTGATGCGCGTTCCAGGTACAGATAGCCAGAAAGACAAAAATTAAAAAAAAAACATTTTTGGATTCTGTATCGATCATAGAGGGACCCTCCAAATTTTTATTTTTATTTCTTTAACGTACTTAATTTGATTTGTTACATTCTAATTATAATATAGATAGATATAGATTATGAAATGCTATAGAAGTTCTCCAGATGCCGGACTAAATTAATATTAAGAGGCACTGCTGCTAAAGAGCTATTCTCCATAAGCAAATCAAAACAAAACTTATGAAACGTTCGCCTGTGCAAAGTTGCCAGAAGTTTCTATAAACTTCTGGCAGGCTTCCCTCGCTTTTAATTCAATATTCTCGGCTAATAAATACTCACCCGTACATTTTTGATTACTTACCCGCTTAACTACTTTGAGCTACGTAGTAGTTAAATAGAAAAGGCATCAAGCATTACGATAATTGTACATTTACCTATCAAGCAACGTTCACCTATATGTAATATGATATGGCATTCCAGTGCTAGGGGCATGTTTGCAGAAGCTCGCAATGACTGCTTTCATGCCATCATGCTAAAATCATGCACGTCAGTTTTACAGTTTCAATAATAACAGTTTTAACAATGCTTATTATTATAATATTATTTTTTATCTATGTACAGTCTAAAGATTAATGAAGACTCATCAGTGTCCATTATTTGAGGTGAATGTCAATATTATGTATATTAGGGAGTCAAATAAATCATCCCTTCTTAGAAAAAAGAGGATTATAATAAACACAAGTTCATGAATTCGTAAGGAGTACTGTATAATATGATTATATGATATTAAATATACATATTTTGAGCTTTTTGGGATTGAGACTCTGGGTCAGTCGGGAACCGGGGCCCTTCACGTTTTCAAAATTCTTTCAGGGCGACTGGTCGAAGCGACGCTTGACCAGATAGCTGGCTCTTATCTGGGTCAACGCATTAGCATTGCCATTCAGCATGGCAATGCGGCCAGTATTTGGGAACGCTTCCACCTGGTAGTGATCTGGATCAGTTGAGCTATATATAGATCGTTTGCAACGGATTTTTGAAAGCTAGCTGTTTCATCTGTATTTTTTGTATATACCTACTTGTACATAGTAGTATCAGATATTTAATGTCAAACAAACGGGAAATTTAATAAGTACAACCTCCTCCTTTTTTTGAAGTCAATAATACTATATTTTCATACATTGAATATACTGCATTTCCATCAAATAAATGTTTTAATATTCTTTTGAGATCAGATATAATTATGTTCCCGATTTGTAAGTTTTGTTGGCAGTTTATTATACATGAGAAATATGACATATTTTGTACCTTAGTTAGGTTGGTGAATTCATCTATACTTAGTACGGAAGTAAAAGAAAATTCCTGTTTTACAATAATCAATCATAACATAGATGGTACCGAATACCACCTCAAAAAACAAGCAAAAACAAAAACAAACACGCTCACGACTGTCTTCCCCATGGTGGATATCCTCAGATACATACTCAGTGGATACCAAGTAGGGGGTAGTAAGAGGCACGTCCAAACATTACATTTGGTACATGCCCGCGTTTTGCAAGTAGTAAGCATTCCACGTGACAGGGTGCAAGCCCATCGCCGCTCATTGGAACACTAACTGTTGGCACATACCTTCGAATTTTTGGTTCTAGGGCATGCCGGTTTCCTCACGATGTTTTCCTTCGCCGTTTTGAGCACATACATTTTTCGAGTGGAAAATCCATTGGTGCACGACCGAGTTCGAACCGGATCAGAAGTCGGGGTATCACCCGACTTCTGATCCGGAAGGTACTAGGCCAACACGGTGCCTAATACCACCTCCATCATTAATAATCAATAATAATTAGGGTCTAACTATACTGAGTAGGTAGGTACCTAGCTTTAAGTACGAGAATCGAATTATATGGAATTCCAGCAATATTAGACACAGTATAGTTATCTAACCACACACATACGGATGTAATGCGCATTCCACGAACTGAGCGGCCAGTTATTTCGTATATTGGCTCGAATAGGCAAGCCAATAAACGAAAGCCAATAAATGTATACCTAGTAAGTACATTTTACGGAATTGTACACACCTTTATTTTTAAAACGGTACTTACCTTAGACAAACCATTATTGGGTTTATTAGGTATTCATAGCATAGAGTATTATAATATCTGTGGAATAGTAACTGTAAATATTATTATGATATATATAATAAAAGAACATGCACTTTCTGTATTATTACTGTAACGACTGTAAATTTAATATTTTTACTTTCTATTCACAAAGATATGGTCGAAAATAAGAGTAGCTACCTAAGTGTGTGTAGTATCTAAGGTGAGTATATACACAAACTGCTCACTCACTCAAAGACAAGGGTTTGCTGTCGATGGATACAGTAGTAAATTATGACGCGGTATCCTACCTGAAGAAATTGTTTGTGTAAGTACCATTTATCCTTGTTCCACTGAAATTACCATCAATTATTCTAAACAGTTATAGGATGTGTTTTGCAATAAATTTGATATCGTCAGAATTTACCTACTCGGAGGCGATACGCAACGTGATGAAAAACACATAAACACATAAAACACATTTTGCATACTTAAAGAAAGAGCCAAATATTTTTTTTAAAATGTCAGTCAACCCTATTTGCATACAATTCTACGTAGATAAATGATAACCTAACTAATTCAGATTCAAATATAAATTTAAAACCACAAACTACCCATTGTTAGTCCGTATTCGACGGAGCGTTTATTTGATAATTAGTAGAACAACCACGACTTAACCGCGTTCAGTTTTTTCCACAAAAACTGTGAAGTTTACTAATTGTAAATTTAGTCCAATCAAGCGGAATGTAGCTTTTGTGTGTATTCGTTGGTTTGCATTACGGTTTAAAAGGACTAGAGCGGGCGTTTCACGACTGAATATGTTTGCCTACGGTTATTTGCTTTTCATTGTGCTAAAGTCTCCGACTTTTAATCCGACTATTTTATGGTCCGAGGGTGGAAGTGAAAAAGATGTAAATCACGGGAGTAGCGTTTAGTGAAACTGCAGCACACCTCTCGACACCTATCATTGACAGCACTTATGGGACCCGATTAATGGACGGCAAGTCCTATGATTTTTTCTGAATTTTAGTCAGAATTGGCCGTTTTATTCCGATTTCCAACCACGCGTCTTTACAGAGAATGGGGCTTTCTCACAGTCAGACAATACTTCATTCACCAATTTCTTTTTAAAAAACATTCTCAACTTACATTTATCCAGCTATTAGTAAAGGACAAGCGACGAAAAGGCTGTTTGTCCATCTCAATCATTTCATACTAGTTTATCTCACAAGTTTTACTGCTTCCTGGGTTCTTACATTTACAACAAGCTTAACACCATCTTATCTTGCCCAGATGCAAGTGTAAAGCAGTAGTAGCTAAATGGTTAAAACCCCTCACCTACAAAGAGACGGAAAACCTCTTATCCCCTCAAACATAATCCTCAACACATTGGTAGGTATACAAATGCTACTAGTAAGTAACATACCGACCAACGAATCAGGCACTTCATACATAACTACTTGATCTCTTGCGTGCTCTCCACAAATATCATACACACAAAAACTCTTACAAACACTTTCACTTACACACTCTGCACACACAAACTCAACTCGCCTGATACAAATAATCACACTCTTAACTTGTCTGTAATCTTAAATTAGTATTAACCTTCTTTTCATGCTCACTAGCTTATTGCTTATATTGTCACCTACATTATATAAAGTGATGTATCATCTTTTCTTAGGCTGTCCCTCATTATATGGTGAAGGTTAAATCCGCAGAGTGGAAGCACTGGTGACATGTAATTACAGGATTTTTCAAAACCTATCTCAGGCACCAGTCTCTCACAAAACAGGTTTTCTTTTCATTCGTTTTTCACCTCAAATAGTTAAGAATAGTTAATACTTACTTTTAAAAACCTTTGTGAGAGAAAATAAAATAAAATATTAAATAATATCCTACATAGCCCAGCAACCATTCCATAAGCATAGACAGGAGTCTATGGGCAATTGCAGGAGCAATTGCCCAGTTTATCACCCAATATTTTCAATAGTTTCATAAGTCTCCATCTACAAAATAACGTTCTTTATATGTATTGTACAAAAAGGCCGCTTAGTGTTATCTTCGGCTCCACTTATGACTATAAAGACTTTCTTTAATAATGCTGGACATTTTTCACACAGCGTCATCTAGCTCTAAACTAAGCAGACCTTGTAGTATGGTAAATATGACTGATATAATACTACTTATAAACTTTTATTTTGTTAATACATACATATTATACATAAACTACATCCAGATCCGAGACATATATTTGCAGATCATACAAACATTTGTATGATCTGCAAATATTTTCCCATCTGCGCCTCAGGCGGGTTATCACCCTCTGCGCTAAAATACGCGCAGCGTGAGAGTGACGATTCGGTCAGGAGATTAAAAACGTATTTATTGATTTATTTTATTTATATTTTTTTTATTTATAAAAGAAACTAGCGGCGATACGTTTCGTAAGACAAGATATTAATAAAACCTGTACTTATGTAGTAGGTGACTCTGTTTTAGTATACCTATTTAGGTCAGTGAGTATATATGTGTGTAGGTAGACCTGGTTAACATTCAAGGCGGTGTTGTTTTGAGTTTTGTGGTGTAAATACATAGATATGTAAGTAAGTCAACAAGGTGTAGTAATAGCCACAATGAAAGCCAATCCAAACAAACGCAACACAAAAAAAAAATCGTGCATCGACAGCTTTATTCCTTTCTTTATAAAAAATCTTCTTAGTCCTTTTCAATCTGGCTTTCGTCCTGCTCACAGTACTTGTACTGCTCTTATTAAAAAAGCTGGCAGTTTTGCGCTCCATTAATCTCTCCCAATCTTCTGTTTCCTGGTTCCGTGAAGTTTCTTAAGTTGAAGTGTTCAGGGCTAGAGTCTACAATTACTTCCTCGGTGAAGGCAAAGATTGAGCAATTTGCCTTTGGTACTTTTAATATTTGAGCAATTTATTTGTGTGTATATATATATATATATATATTATTTTCTTTTATTTATGTGATTATGTCTTTAGTATTTAAATTTTAGTAACAATAATCTAGGTGTATTTAAACATTTGCATTACATAATTACTACATGTTAATATTTTTGTTTTAATCCTTTTTGTACACTACCGACACATCTTTTTCCACAATACACAAAGGTTATCTGGAAGAGAATGCATTAAGTTCGCCCATGTAATCATATTTTTTTGTGCAATAAATAATTTTATATCTATCTATCTAATATTTAAAATGTAAAAGTGATGCCGCTGGTGTTGCAAGCATCCATAGGCTGTAACCGTTTTCGCAACTAGACGTTGTGTACACATAGATTTTTTTTCCACCCATAAATTTGCTCACACAGACGTTTTACAATCTAGACCATACAAACTAAATCCCCGCTTACCAACCTTGGTGGTATTAAAAAAACTATTAAAACTATGAGTCATATATTTTTTTACAAATATTACTTACCTACCTGCTAACACTTACGTTTTCATTTAGTAACATAGTTAAAGTATCCAATATAATCACTTTATAATTAATTTCAGATAGGTAGTTGTGTAAGTAGTAGTAAATAGGTGGTACCTAGTTACAAGTAACTAACAGTAACTAAGTAGCAGTTATTACCTATGTTCAAGTTAGCAGTTATTTATTCTTCCTTTAGATTATTATGTAATCACAATAGAGTTTATGCATCTATTGGATTGTTTTTGATAGGATCTGGTAAAAGTAAATTAAAAACAAAAAAAATAAAAAAAACACGCTCACGACTGTCTTCCCCAAAGTGTACATACTTAGATACATACTCAGTGAGTAGATCTTTTAAGATACCAAGTAGGGAGTAGTCAGAGGCACGTCCAAACATGTAGTACATGTTTGGACATTAATTATCATCCATTTAGTACATGCCCGCGTTTTGCTAGTTGTAGTAACACTAACTGTTGGCAGATGCCTTCAAATTTTTTGGTTCTAGGGCATGCCGGTTTCCTCACGATGTTTTCCTTTACCGTTTTGAATATGTGTTAATGCGCATATACATTTTTCGAGTGGGAGAATCCATTGGTGCACCACCGGGTTCAAAACCACGACCTCCGGATCAGAAGTCGGAGTATCGCCCACTAGGTCAACACGATCGATATCCAATGTTAACTTTAGAAGTTATGCGGTAACTTTAGAAGTTATGCGTTCGGGGCCCTCACAAAGCTAGTTTCGAAATTAGAAATAAAAAATAAAATAGCGGCTCATATAATATGAACACCTAAATGCAAATATAACTGGTTTGTTGAAAAGTGATTTAACTTATTTTATCGTATCAGCACCACCAGTTTAACTGATTTTATATTCATTTTATTTTATTAACTCGAGTGCATTCGAGATTTATAAGCCTTTGATCTCCCTGTAAGAGTGGGAGGAAAAGGTTCTTGAAGCATTTTAAATTACACTCCCGACTGAACCCCTCGGCTGCGCTCACTGGATTCTGTTACAAGGTCAGTAATATCGAAGGGAGGAGCTACTTGTATCCATTCCGTACGTTTCACTGCTAATCAAGTAAGAAAAGTCGTATGCGACATGTATGACGTAAACACAGAAAATTCGGAAAAATAAATTATAAAAAGTTTTTTAGTCTATCCCGAAAATTATCACAGACATAAAAAAAACGTAACTCTAAAACTACAAAAGCTCAGGGCATAAAACACATACATGGAGCATTTCCAGATATGAATAATATTCATACCTCTAGATTATATTTACTAGAAGTCGCCACGAACTAAAATGTCACGACCCTATGTGATATTTTGCAATCGAGCCAATATCGGCCAATATTGCGAGCCTGGCCCGGTTAAGTATGCTTGACCACCCTTTAAATTATTTTCCTAAAATATGCTCGGAAATATTATCATAACTTTCTAAAACACGCGAAGTATCGTATTTACGTGCGTGCTGGGTGCATGCGCGATGCACCCAATATGCAATAATGACTACGAAAAACGTTTTCTTTGTTTTTGGAAAAAACAATGCTACGTTCTTTCTAGTACTTTCTCATAAGGGGCATTTTCTCGAATCACATTAGATGGCGGTAGAACAAAATAAACGTAAAATTATAACATCACAGAGACACTTTGATGTTTGATTGCGTATCGCGATACGCTTTAGATCAAAGTGACTGTGTGATGTGTATACTGCCAAGAGCAACAAAGTATCGACGAAGTAAGAACGGTTCAAGTGGTTTTCGCTCTATCGGTTAAAAGCTGTGAAAAGGGGTTTGGGGAGCCAGTGTTTATGTATGATGATCTCGTAAACTGATAGCTTGCGAGTCTCGTTTGCAGTGTTTATGTACTTTAAATGTGTGTAGTGTTAAATATGCAAGATTAGGGTTTTATCATACGTTTAGTAAAAACAATATACGATCACGATTGTAGTCCCATGATGGACATCCTCGTAGATGAAGTTACTAAGTAGTGGCACGTCCAAACAATATATTTAGTACATGTCCACGTTTTGGATAAAACTAGTTAGTATTTCAAGTGCCAGGTTGTAAGTCGCAACTTATTGGAATTTTTGGTTAAGTATATCGCATACACAAAACAGGCATGCCCGCCTGTTTTGTGTATGCGATGAGCGATCGTGTAGAATTTTAAGATTTTGTTATTATTAACTATTTGCTGTAGTTTCGCTACTTATTGTTGTCGTCATGCAACTTTTATTTATCATTTCCTGTTACCATATGAAGTAGGTATCTTTTTTCTAATATAGTAAACAGTTTTAATCTCCGCCCCCAATATTTATGTAGAACGCTATATTTGAATTTCTGTGCAATGCGGTGCGCGCGTCGAGAAAATTTATTTCCATTCATTCCCAAGTCCTAGGGCGGAAACTCACTTCCTCCAACCTCACTGCACTAGAAAATGAACACAGATTTATTTGAAGCAGTGGATGTACTTAACCCGGAAATCAAATTGCATATTTTTGTAAGGCAGTTGAAATGTACGAATAAGGCCACAAATACATGTAAGTAAAATACTCTCCTGCCTCTGCATCCTTTCAAATACATAATGCAAGTTTTATAATAAATTTACTCATGTAACCAAGTATACATTAAGTTCCTTAATTTTAATTGAATAAATGAGTATAAGTGATCTTGAAACGGCGAATTAATTTTCGCCATAACTAAATGTTATCGCCTTTAGGACATCATCAGATCTTTACCCAGTACGGAGACCCGTGGATACCAAGTAGGGCATAGTTAGAGGCTCGTCCAAACATTATATTTGGCACATACCCACAGATATCATACAATATCTTTGTATTTTTATTTTAATTCTCCATACGTGTTCATATCAGATCGTATAGATCGAGCGCATTCTGTTCGTGACCTCGGCATTCAAATGGACACGGAATTAAATTTCCGAAGCCATGTAGACGATATATTTGTAAAAAGGCTTTCAGAAATCTGGGATTTATATTGCGACAATCTGGCGACTTTCGCAATATCGGCACTATTAAGGTTCTATATAATACGCTATTTAGAATTAGGTTGGAGTGTGGAGCCATGACATAGAGCCCTCTTGAAAAAAAGTACTGTAGTATGGTGGAAAAAATGCAGAATAAATATTTAAGGTTTCTTTATTTAAAGTTATACGAAGTTTACCCATTATTCCCACTAATGTATCCCACTTTATTCATTCTAGGTATGGTGGGGTATTTTAAACTTGAAATTAGAAGGGAAATGATGTTAATAATGTATATTTTTAATAGCGATTTTGATTAGAGGCATGATACACAACCCTCTAGTTTTAATGTACATAGGACTGCACGTACCTAACAAGTATGTATACGCGCGCCGAAGACCTAGGCTACTTGCAATTCCGAGGGCAAGAACTAACCTCCTGAGCAAGTTCCCGTTCACACGGGCCCTTCGCGCTAATAATAGTTTATGTGCAGATGAGGATGTTGATATCCTACTACTATTATGAGCGTGAAATTTTGTGAGGATGGATGTTTGTTACTCATTCACGCAAAAACTACTGAACGGATTTTAATGAAACTTTACAGCAACATAGCTTATACATCACAATAACACATAGGCTACTTTTTATCCGGGTACCATGCGGGCGAAGCCGTGGTCAGAGGCTAGTATTTTATATGTTTTATTTATATATTATATAGTTTATATATAGTAGTCATAGGAATATATACAGTTGTTTTTTAAGCTATAGTATTAAGTTATAGTTAGTAGTTTGGTGTAATTTTATAAATGTTAATGTAAGTTTATTTTGTATCTATGGTGTTATATTTCTTTGTCGCTTTGGTGCTGCACTGTAATGACAATGTTTTACTAAATTAATAAACAAATATCTTTCAGTAAGGCAATGACACCGTCATTCTTTTATTTTAGTACTTATATGTATTATATTCGTTTAATAATAGTTAATTAAAGTCTGGAAGAAATCAATTTCAGTGATAACACCAGCCATTATGCATTTCTTTTGTTTTTATTCGTAAGATTTATCACAATAAATATTACAATAAAGAGTTATCTATCTATAACCACGTTTTGCATCATCGCAGACTACTGCTGCATATAGAACTTCTAAAGTGTGTCATGACAATCGACCTTTAGCCGCTTTTATCCACAGACATTCAACCTATACGAAGGCAGGGCTCGATAGGTTAGTCTGACTATGAACCAAATAACTATTTCAAGGACTACCTGTATATAAGCGGGCTGAGTGTTTGTACAAACTTTACCTCTTTGTAATATTACAGTGTAGATATACAATATTATATTATATACTAAAGATTTATTAATCTGATTTAGCCATACGTTGGGTGTCATAACCTTGCATCGTAGCTCCAATGTAGCATCGTAGGGCATGCGTAGCACCGTAGCTCGCCGTAGGCATAGGCCTTTACCATCGTAGTGGTAGTGCCAGCTACGGCGTTACGCCGACGTAGCGCCGTAGCTTGGCGTAGGTCTTAGACGATATAGATACAGACACCCGATCAGTGACATCTCAAAGGTTGCGGGAAACAGTGGATGGAAGTGGCCCATCACACAAGCTCGGCTAGGTGATGCTGTGTGAAAAAGACCAGAACTATTCAAAAATATATACTATATCATGTCACTCTTTCACCCACTCTACAGGCCGTTGTTGATGATGCGTCTTGTTCTTTGTCTTGAATGCTTTCAGAAACGTCGAATCATCGTCGAGTGATAATTAAGTACAAAAAAAAAACACGATCACAACTGTAATCAACAACTAGGAAAGAGCCGACGATCTTCAAACGGCTGTACAAGTTTTTGGTAATCATAGCTAAGAAATTTTGATCAAAATACTTTTCGAACAAAAAAAAACTAAATCAAACCATTCAAAACATTTATTTATTTTAAATGTGGTACGATACAGATATCTAGTATAATTGTATGGTTAACATTGTGGTACACAATGTTCAGTACAATTGAGTCTCTCGAGTGTACAAAATTGTCGTTGTTATCTATCTATCTTGCCAATTTGAACACAATAAAACCATTTAATTTACATAAGTACAACAAAAACATTCCACAAAGACAACAAACCATACCAACATAGTTATCGATTATTAAAATCTGCGGTTTATCCGTTTGTGAGCCACGATGCCACAGACAGATACACAGATAACACCGCTCTGCTTGCGCCGGGGATTAAAAGCATATATATACCGAGCGTTCTATTTTCAAATGAATTCCACAGTTAATGTTATCCCACCATTGAAAAATCATACATATTAGAATTTAGCCAGTGTAAGGGTAGATATATATATAGAAAGAAGATAACACTGAACCGGTTACACGGGTCATGCTTCTACAGCGGTGTCCAAAATAATAATATATTAATATTGCTGGGCATTTCCACACAGCATCATCTAGCCCCAATGTAAGTAGCGCGTCGTGGATCTTTGATGAGAGGATCTTTGGATCACACCCATAGACGCAATAGACGATTGTTTGGAATCTAGGTCATCAAATTCATGATTAATATTGTCACCGCTGCGCTGGCTACTGTCAGTATGAGATTATTATTAGTTTTTGTCAAAACTATCATTATGGCAATTGATATCACAATATTAACAACAGCTTATTTGACCCCAAAAATGTTATGTCAACCGCGCATTCATTTGCGTCTTGTCTACATATTACTAACTAGCACATACCTACCCGCATCGAATGAGCACCCAAGACAAGGTTTTTCTACAAAAGAGAAGACAAAAAATATATCTGCCGCCTATTCTGTCAAACAAAAGAAATTGAAAAAATATTTAACGGTTACAATGATAATTAGTCACAAACATCCAAATGGTTATGAAATAAAACACAAGTAAATTTTTATAAAATTTTAAAAATCACAGACAGATAATTTTTATCATCTATTTTGTGCCGTAGTGGCTAGTGGCGTAAAACCTCTTAGAACCATCCTTGAAGTCATAAATCGATTGCCTTAAATCGCTGAGCCGTTTTGGAGATAAATGGTAAGAGACAACCTCTGACGTCAATCGCATATAATTATACAGGCTCCTCTAGTCTCTGGTAAAAATGTTTCGATACAATGCTGACATGTCACGAAGTAATAATGTACATTCACGTCGACAATATGACGGGACCGTCTTACTTACCTCGATAGTTATATTATTTTTTCAATGAATAAGTATACCAATTTACTTATTAGAGCTATCATTACCTACATTATGTCGGTACATAAATAATACATTAAGAGGTAAGTGCATGGCGTTGTGCTGTGCAACATGCCCTTTAACAATAATAACGATGACATTTCAAACCCTTATCAATTATTAATTTATAAAATGGATTGGTACTTATTTTAAATTGGTTGGTTGGTTCGAAAATGAAATAGACCGGCAGCCGACAGTTGTCAAGCCTACAAATCGGGTTAAAAAAGGGTAAAAGAGGATGTTGTAACTGTTATTTTCTTGAAAGTATCTAATAATAAACATCCCAGACTGGGGTTATCTGTATCGTATGTATCAGGAACTATGAGTACTTTGGTACTACAATACACGAAAAAATATTTGGAGGACATGCAAATATTTGTATAGCTGCGGGAATCGACCCCGTATCTCTTGCGTCGCAGCCGGCTTTTCGCCCGCCGCGCCATCAAGGTCGATAGTTATTCGATAGGTATGGTTGATTGTGTGTGTGTGTGTGAACCTATAAACATTGTTTAATTGTTGCTCTTCAATAAAATTTAGCGAAATATTGTAAAAACTTACCCAAACCTGTAAAAAACATTGGGTTTCGAGAGAGTAAACACTGAGGAGACATCTAGAAGCATTCAACATACCGGCAAGTCCCTTATTTTCTTTAAAAATCAATATAAAAATGTAATCTGAAGAAACGGTCGCTTTCAGGAAGCACTCACACATGCGCATTATTTGAAATTTTGACTTTGTTTGACCAATGAAACGAGTAAAAATATATTAAAGACCGTGGATTACAAATTAGCTCACAAATTTCACTGTGACATATAGACGTCAGTCAGACAGATAACGGAAACAAGAGAAGTGTCATTACGAGAAATGACAATGACATAGAGTGCCAGTTTTTAAATGTTGCCATAACAGAACGTTCAGTTTTGCTTGGAAACTATAAAAAATTATAATTATCGAAGCGGAATATTTGTTTCTTAACAGGCGAAACTTAAACTTTAGAATCGATATCGTAATTATCGATTTGGGAGAAGTTAAATCTCTGATGAATCTGTAGACATATCATCTAAGTGATAATGGATGGTATTACAACAAGATCAAAGTCAAAAAAAATGTTACATTGTCCATCATTTTTTGAAAGTGATGAAAAAAATGAGAATTCCTCTAAAAATTACCTCAGACTTATAGAAAATTTGAAGAAAAAACTAGAAGAAAAAGATAAATTAAATCAAATACTTGTAGATGAACAGGAGACCAATTCTCAAGAATTTGAAAAGATATGCAAACAAATAAATTTGATAAAAAAGAAATTTTACGAAGAAGAACATAAAAACTTAGATTTGGAAGAGCAAATCAATAAACTTTTACATGAAAATGCTAAATTATTCCAAGAAAACGATAATTTTGGCAATGTTAATCAAGTAAAAGAATTAAAAGAAGAAATAATTGAGAAAAATAACGAGTATAATGCGTTACAAAGAAAGTACTGCGAGCTCCTTCTCCAACCGCTTCATTGCTCAATACTCAAAAAGGGTTTCAGTACTCGAAAAATGAGACTTAGGATGAAGAGAGCTCTAGAAAAAAGACAGTTTAAAAATACCCACAAAATAATTCAACTAACAACAACCAGAAGAATAATGGAAACTGAACTAAAACATCGAGAAGAAACTATTGTGGCTTTAACAGGCGAAAGTAAAAAATTATTAGAAATCATTCACAAAAATGAACAAGACCTGAAAAATCAAGAAGTAACAATGGATAAAGTTACCTATCTTGAGAAACAGTTATTGAAATTACAACAGCTAATTGAACATAAAATTTACACTACTATTAAGGGCAAAAACGAGGAAAACATAAAGAGTGAACAACCATCAATGTCAGTACCTTCTAGGACCGAAAAATCTCGGAAAAATATCTGTACTGAGAATACTACCACAAAAATTTCTATGTTCTCTGACATTCACGGAAGAAACATGGCAAGTTATATTAGAAATATACTTCCTAGCGCTTATACAATTTTAAATACATGTCTACCTGGAAGGCAGTTCAAGAATATTATAGATGAAGAATATATATTACAGTCAGGAAAAGACATAACTATTATTTTAATAGGAAACTATACTACAATAAAAGGAAACATAAGTGAATACTTAAATACAATTCATAATTTAACAAAAAACATGAGGAAGATGCAGCAGAAGCTTATAATATCTACTGTCATGTATGAAATGAACCCTCATTTAAATGCTCATATAATGAAGATTAATAGTAAACTATATTCTATAGCATCTATGCATAATAATTTAAATATAATCGAGCTTAATACACAAAGCGAGTCTCAAAGTAATTACGTGAAAGCAAGTGTATCTACAGCAAATTACATTGCAACTGCCTGTAAACTCGGAGTCAACAGGAGCAATTTAAAAATTGTACACGACGATGCAACATTCTGCAATATTAATGACAAAAAGAACGCTAAAAATTTTCAACCAAATCAAACTCTAGAAGTCATCAAATAAGTATTTGTCACCAAAATGTACATGGTGCCTACAACAAACAAAGCTCATTAGGTTTATTTTTAGCTCATGAAAATGTGGATATCATGTGCATGACAGAATCATTTCTAAAGCAAAGTAAAATTGACACATTTAACATAGATGGTTACAAGATTGCTTCATATTTTTGCAGAAGCAAATTTAAACGAGGTGGTTGTCTGATCTTAGTAAAAAAAAATATAACTTTTAAGAAACGTGAAGACATAAACAAGATGTCAATTGAAAAGCAATTTGAAGTCAATTGTATTGAGTTAAGTGATGCTTTTATAATAGTAGTATACAGATCACCATCAGCTGATATTGATATATTCATTTCAAACCTAGAGCGATGTCTAGACAAGCTTACTAGATTTAATAATAAAACTATAATCATGTGTGGTGATTTTAACATTCACTTCTCGCTAATACGTGGACATACAAATATTCTATCCGATATTTTGGAGAGCTTTCTGCTTAGACAACAGATCTTCGAATACACAAGAGTAGCTATCATCGATGGTATTGTTACCAGATCGTGTATAGATAATTTTTTCACCGAATCTGATATTGTTGGAAGTGTCAAAGTATTACAAGGTATAAAATCAGACCATTATGCTCAAATAGTTAAGGTCGTAATCAATTTAGAATACAAGAAAACCTCTAAACGCTTGCTAAGGAAAATAACAGCTACTAAATTGCAAAACCTAAAACAAAGCTTGCAACAAGTTAGACAAAACCCAAATTTATATAAAGATTATCGAACATATTTTAGATCTTTCATGGAAAAACTTGATGAACATGTACCTGTAGTAGAGTCTAAAATAGGATATTTAAATAAATTTAATGAATGGGCAACAAAAGGTATCCTTATTTCAAGGAAAAGACTCTTTGATCTTTATGCATTTTTAAGAGAAGGTAGCAATCTTTTTAACAAAGATTATGTGACTAATTATAGCAAAATTTTTAAACGTGTGTGTTGTAATGCTAAACAGATATATTACGCGGAAAAAATTTACTCGGCTCAGAATAAAATACAATGTACATGGCAAATCATTAAAAATGAAACCGGAAAATCTAACTGTGATATTATAACCTGTGACAAAATTCTAGTAGACAATAATATTATTATACATGATAACAATAAAATTTGCGATTATTTTAACAATTACTTTGCTAATATATCTGTAAATTTGACTCAAAACCTGAATTGTTCATTAAAAGAATCTTTAAAATATCTCAATGAATATAATCCACCAGTACATCATAAAATATTTAAGCTATCACCAATCTCTATAAACCGGGTTGTTAAAATTATCAGACTTCTAAAGCCGAAGAAGTCGAATGACTATTGGTTTGTTACGCCATGTCTAGTTAAAAAATTGGAAATGGAAATTGCAGCCCCGATGATGACTGTCATAAATAATTCTATCATAAATGGACTTTTTCCAGAAGAAATGAAAGTGGCCAAAATAGTTCCATTACTTAAGAAAGGCGACAGCTCTATTTGTAACAACTACCGGCCCGTATCAATTTTACCAAGCCTTAGCAAGATCTTTGAAAAGTATTTAGCCGAAGAGCTATTATGTTACCTAAATAGTGAAAGCGTATTATGTGCCCGCCAGTTTGGTTTTCAAAAATACAAATCCACAAAACATGCCATACAGAGGCTGATTGAAGATGTGTATTCTGGTTTGGAGAAGTCACAGAAAACTTTTGGAGTCTTCTGTGATTTATCCAAAGCTTTTGACTGTGTGTCTCACGATATATTATTGGGTAAATTGCAACACTACGGTGTACACGGAAAGGAGCTAGATATATTTCAGTCTTACCTCAAAAATAGAACCCAAGTCACTGAAATGAATGGATGTCGCTCTAAAGCATGTAGAATCAATCTAGGTGTACCGCAGGGGTCGATTCTAGGGCCTTTACTCTTTCTGACCTATATTAATGACGTGTCCGTCGTATTGAAAAACGTAGACGTTGTTTTGTTTGCAGACGACACAAGTCTAGTTATAAAAGATAATAGCAGCGAAAATGCTAGTGGTAAAATATTGCAATCTATTAATAATATCAAAATCTGGTTTTCAGCTAATAATATGCTCTTGAACGTAGATAAGACAAATATCATTAATTTCTCCCTTAGCTCTAAACCAAATATTATTTCTAAAAGTATGAAAGAAACACTTGACGATCTAAATGTGTCCTTGACCAGCAGTGTCAAATTTCTGGGCGTATGGCTCGACACAAAGCTAACATGGGCTGTTCATCTGGAAATATTGACTAAAAAGCTGTGCACAGCTACATACGCAGTTAAGAAAATTAAAGAAATAGGCGGGGAAAAGGCATCACGAAACGTCTATTTTTCTTATTTCCATTCGCTTATGACATATGGCATATTATTTTGGGGGACAGCGGCAGAGGCCAAAAGAGTATTTATTCTACAAAAACGAGCGGTACGATACATTTTGGGAATGGGGTATTTGCAGTCCTGCAGGGATAAATTTAAGGAACTAGGAATAATGACAATGATTGGAGAATTTATTTATCAGAATGTGATTTACGTGAGGGAAAATTTAGAAAATATAAAAAGTGTTAAAAATGTCCATAACTACAATACGAGGCATAAAAATCGCCTGGTTGTACCAAAAACGAGATTAGCCAAGATTTCAAAGAGTTATTTTTGTGTGGCAGTAAAATTGTATAACAGAATTCCAGAAAATGTTAAAAGTATGCCCGACAATGACTTCAAACAGCTTATTAGGAAACAATTGCTTGATAAAAGTTTTTATAGATTAGATGAAGCTTTTATGGACCAAAAGCTTTTCATTAGCAAATAAAATATTTGATGCATATTTATAACTAATACTGAGACTGTTTTTGTATTTTTGACATTGTACATTTTTATTTAGCCTAAGTCTATTTTATTTTATATACTTGACAATGCTTTTGCAGATTCTCTATTTATTCTTGACTACTCGCAATTTGTTTTGTTGTTACAAATCGTATTTTTATAGTAACTTTAGTTATATTTTAATTCTTTGACATACTTACGATTAAAAATGTATTTTATAAATTGATTAATAAGAACCTATATCTATAATTTGTTAAATGACTTATCTAAGAACATGTAATTTGTCAAAAGATGAATAAATAAATTGACGACAGTGGCTACTTGGTTAAAGGTCATGGCATTAAGGCATAGGAAACGTGGGGGGTTTTATATTACCGTGTGTTCGGCACGTGCAAAGAAAGTTAGACCTAGATATTTTCTATGTTTCATTTGATTAGATATGTAGCTAATGTAGTTTCCTTTACACATATATTATAAGTTCTATCTAGTCTCTAAAACTAGGAATATAATGTCCTTCTGCAATTAGGTTAGCTGTGTCTTAAGATGTTTTTTAGCAGTCCTTCACAAAGACATGCCTTACTCTTTACCTAAAATGAGTGCCGACGAGCCTAAGATTATATAGGTTATTATATCAAATAAATATTTCGACACATTTACATATTGGTCGTTTTAGGAAGGTTTTAGTAGTCCTTGATGCTGTTACACTAATATTAGAAAGAGGTAAAGTTTGTAATTACAATTCAATTTGTTTCGTAAAAAAAAATTACAACCCATTTTTTAGTGGTAGCCTATGTATATAGCTTATTTAACTTAAAACTCGATAATATATTTTAGATTATTATTTAAAAGTTATAATTAAATATTAATTGGTGGCTGATTTACATTAGCCATACACACTCCGAACTAGTTTATAACTGTATATCGGAGCGTAGTATTCGTCGTCCTCGCGCGGTTCCTATAATTATACTTTGACATCAAAGTTAGTGAACAGTACCTACAGGTCACACGGTTTACAGGTATGTGAAACAGACAGATGCATTGCAGTTCTAGATAAATAAGATGTTATGTTTATTCAACTTTAGCAAGAGCAAGAATAATAGAGAATAATTACACCTGCCAAAAAAACAAAGTAGGTACATACAACTAAAACAATTATCAGTATCTTATCAGTAGTTATTGTATCATCATCATCTAAGCAGCGGGTGGGCCTTGGCCTGGTCCAGTACAATTCTCCAGCCGGGTCTGTATTGGGCTTTTTCTCTCCAGCCTTCAAATCCAATTAATCCATGTTCTACGTCATCCAGCCACCCGAGTTTGGTCCTGCCACGGGGTCTCTGACCATCGGGTTAGCCTCTCAGAAGACGATACGGTGCTCTTGCGTCCTGCATTCATTCTACGTGGCCAGTTCATCAAAGACGACTAATTTTAACGAACTTTACGTCTGGTTCTTGGAACATGTTGCAAAAGCGTTTTGGTTCGATCGGTTATATCCGATCCTCACTATCTAATACGGCACCGAAGATGCGCCTCAATATTTTTCTTTCGAACACGAGCAAGCTGTGCTCGTCTTTTTTGCTTCAAACCCAGCATTCCGAGCCGTATGTTAACACTGACCGTAATAAAATTTTCTTCAGCTTCAACTCCTGTAGTTATTTTATAGGTTTTAAAAAATATTCTGTTTTATCGTAAAATTAATAACACATATTCGTTAAGATTTTAGAATATGTGTTATTATTTTTATACACTGAAAAATTGCATTAGTGAGTAGTTTAAAATTTTTACTTCGATTATATTTGTAGGTTTGGATGTAAGAGGTAATCTACGAAACTAACTCATCTGATTTAAAAAAATAATTAACCAATATTTTAGAAAAGAACTTTAGTATGGACGTAGGCTGCACATTATACCGTTAAATAAAAAGAGTTTTTCGTGGAGACTAATTTTATGTAAGCTTCTTACGAACGCTGCCTAAACAATTGGCTACTTTGGTACCATACGGGCGAAGGCTTGAGCAGCCGTGGTAGCAAATTATAAAGCTTGCTTGAAAAACAACATACACTACGTCCTTCACGACTACCTATTTACGATAATAAGAGCTGTCGTTGAAACAGTTAATATATCTTCATTTTTGTTCTATCTAGGACAAGGTAATTTAATAATCATAGTCTTAGGTTTTAACTGAAGGCTAGTGAATCAAACAGATGGTTAATAGTATACATGCTACGAGTACACCGCGGGGCAAGAACGATTCTGATTTTACGATTATGAACGGTTGTGATAGTTATTTGTTTATAGTAAGTAAGTAGTTTTAGCTCAGATTTCAAAGCGAGTTTCTAGCTAATCTTGCATCTTCATGATTGGTAGAACTCGTAGAGATTTCAATTTCCTGCCAGCATCCTGGCCTTTGGAGTTTAGTGATCAAAACATTTCATTCATGTAGCAAAGTTGATTACAAGATAGAACATAGTACCTACTTACGAAACAAGGTACTTACTAAGCTTCAGTCATATAGTTTTGCTTCTATAAGCAAGGTAGGGGTGTAAGAACCAGCAATGTGCCGTTGACGAAACATTCGTGAATGGAACTGGTAGAAGGGGCGAACATACTCGACCCAAATTGGAGACGTTCTAAAACTTCTAAAGTACAATAAGCTTAGAGTATGCATGAAGAATATTATGAGCGTAAATATATCAAGAGGTATGTCAGGATCGTAACATATGGAAATCCGTCCTCCTACATGATAGGGTTTATGTGGGTGTTTTCTGTGTGTAATAATGTACGTAGTTACAAAAAATTTACATATTATTAGTCATGTAGTTCCCATAACACAAGCTCTTACTTAGGGGCTAGATGATGCTGTGTGAAAATGCCCAGAATTATTACGAGTATTATTTTTTGTTTTTTTCTGGACTTAATCTGCTTAGTTTCAGAATACCGGGAATAACTGGAGCGCACGAGCCTAGGCCAAGTTTGCTTCAGTGTGCTGGACTTCACCAGTTTGCAGAAACTTTCTCACAATTGTACGTGTTTAAAATAGCTGCTTTTTAATAGCACATAAGTGTGCTTTGATAGGTCTAAATACTATATAGATTGGAAAAACTGTCTAGGGATAACACCGGTTGTTGACAAGACTATTGGAATTATAATTACAAATTTATATTTTTTTATTAATTTTGCAAACGCCACAAGCAACACATTTCATTTTTGTTATCAACATATTTGGATAGTTTATCTGCAATAGTGGTCTGCAGGTTGTGTGTGTTTGGGATAAGAAGTGTTGTGTTGTTGGTAACTGTGTGCTGTGTTGTCGGTTGAGAAGGGTCAAATCTAGTATTTTAAAGTGTGCGGTGTATGTAGTTTTCTCCAGCTCCGTTTCGGGGGTGTATGGGTGTGTGAAGAGATGTTGGTTTGCAGTTGTTTCTACGAATTTATATATGATTGCAAGGCCTTGATGAATGACGTTGGCTACTTGGTAGTGTCTGAAATTGTAGTCTGTTTGTGCAATAGATTGCAATAATGAATCTTTCCGTTTCAGGAAAGAGTTTACCTCGAATAAACCTTTCGTTCAATGCCTGTATGTCAACTGTGTGGTGACTTAAGTCGTGGTGATGCCTTCCGTAGAGAGACTTACGGGTCCATTCGGTTATTACCGTTTGTCTGTATATTAGGTTTTCGTTGATTGCGATCTTGTAGGTTGCGAGCGGTGTTAGTTTTTGGTCTAACTAACCCACTGATTTATGCAGAGAGGGTGTTTCAGATTTGGAGTGAAAGTAATTGTTTGTTGTGTAGGTTAAGAATGTCAATAATGCCCCTTTCGCCTTCCAGACCGTGACAATATCTATTTTTGTATGCAAGCGCGCGGTTTATGTGCCCTGTGTTTTGTGAAGTTGACAATAATAAGGCCCTGTAGATTTTTTAATTCCGTTTTGGTCCAGTTTATTTATTAACTCCAAAGTTAGTTAGAACTGGGATGGTATGTATACCAGCTAATTTTGTTGTGTTTTTGTAAGTATAGTTGTTATTTTACAATTAAGTTCAATATTCTGAGTCAGTTGACATTTGTTTCTTTTTGAATTCATTTGTTTTGACTGTTGGTAACTCGAATACTTGTTTTATTTTCATACAAAGGGTCTATAGTTAATCCGGTTTTCAAATGATATGAATGGTTATAGGTTTGCGAAGCTTTGATGGAATTAATCTTACTCTTATCAATGCCAAAACTCTTCAGCGTGTGTATTGCCAAAGTATTGCAATGCCTGAATAAATATTTAGTCTACTCCGTGGTTTCTACCTGTTGCAGCTCTGAATTAATCAGTGCCTCTGTTTGTGGCGTCGGCACGTCCTCATTGTCATTTAAAATTTGTTCAGGTGTTTGGTAATTAAAGTAAACTTGCACTTCGTTAGTGGTATTTCGTTTCGTGATTTATGTTTTGGTATAGGCTAACTTTAGTATGAATATTTAAAGTTACTTTCGAACAAGAGTGCATGGAGGTATAACTGTTTTGGGCTTATAGTTTCCAGATAAAAATAAAGTTTTATTTTTATGTTGTTCTACCGCCATTTAGTATTGTCAGCCTGGTATGGGATATTGAAGCGCGGAAAGCGACCCGTCGAGTTATTTCAGTTCTAGATTGGAATGTGAATAAGTCGAAGTGATAAAGAATCGATATCCAGTGACTAGTGAAGTGACAGTTGTGCTAGTGATTTATTTTCATTGTGTAGTTTGTGCTATTTATTTCGCTGTAATTTTTAAAGTGTATATTTGCTATTACAATGTTCCTTTATTGTACAATAGGACTTATTTATTTTATCCCGTACCCTTGCTATTATTACTTACAAAGACACGCACTTACCCAAATTCCGAGGAGTGCACTACGATGAAAGTTTACTAAGGCCAGAAGGCAACATCTTTGTTTGTAACAAAGATGTCAATATCTATAAAAATATCATTAATTTTACTCTACCTGTCTCGCCTACACTTTCAATAATGCACCGTTTCTAATATTATATTTGTAAAAGGGCATCTTGCTATTGGCTTCGGCCCCAGTAATCCCAGTAAGCCTGAGATATTAAATAAATAATAATATAATATAACGTTTATTTTAGACAAATGTCCATGTTAGAAAATTTGATTACAAAGGCTCTATCTTTTACATACCTTGAAGACTAACTTAAACAATAAAATATATACTTATACTGAAGTTATACAGTAAAACATGTAATTTAATTTATTTGTAGCTAATTAAGTTCTAACGGCACCACCCCAGACTTGCTACAACTCTTTAGTAAATGCGATTTAACTTAAGAGTTGTAGATTGTTTAGTGTATTATAAGTGGAAAACAGTGTACAACGTTCCTTAGTAAACCAGTTTTTTAGCTAAATAGTGTATATTTTCTTCTGTTGAATTTGAAATGACGTAATCAGAAAGAGGCGTTGTTAAATAATCTTTATAAGTCCTTACTTATGTTAAGTCTAAAAATGTGTAAGGTATGTGTTACCTTTAGTGAATAAAATGTCAATAAATGCAATATTTCGGAAAATACGCCATTATTCGACCTCTGTTGCGCAGTGGGCGAAGGCCCGCCTGAGAAGCGGAAGGTTGCCAGAGACCATCTGCGTCTCAGGCGGGCCTTGGCCCACTGCGCCACAGAGGTCGTCAAACACTCTGATACAAGCTTAGTTCGGGACTAGATGATGCTGTGTGAAAAATGACCAACATTATTATTATTATTAATAATAACTCTTGAAAGTAGGTATTTACATAGAAGATTCAAAAAATAATCAAAAAAAGAAAAAAAAAACTTTAAGTACTCTCTTTGTTTTGTTGGTTTACGTATATTCAAGAACCTAAAAACATTCCCATACAAATCGCTATTGTGTATCCGTGAGTTTATATTATAACAAGACTTTGTTACAAGAGAACATTAAAACCTACATAGTTTGAGGCTAGATGATGCTGTGTGAATATGTCCAGCATTATTATTGGCTATGGTAAAACAAAAGACACCCAACACCCAGTAGGTCACCTACATATTATTATTTTATTTTATCACGTTATGTAACCCACTGAGCATATATTCTCCTTTTTACTCATGAAAGGTTGAAAAGAATGGCAAAATATTTAATCAACAGCATTGTCTAAAAGCTTTGTACTGTAAATTAAAAATTACAAAAATGACGGAATGCCACGATCCCGAGGTGTATGTAGTTACTGTGGCGAATATTTAGTTCACACATAATTTAATACGTAGAATATTTATTTGTTGTCAAATTAACTTTCAGTGTTAGACGCCTATGTTTTTGAAGATAATTAAAATTGTATGCGTCTGAGCATCGCGGGAACACATGAGTAACGCCTTTATTTTTTCTCAATTATGAAATCCAGGGCAGTCGTTGGCTAATGGTAGTCTACACTAAAGAGGGTGTAGCTGTCTATACCCCTTGGTGGGGGGATTTTGACCCGGCGGTTGTGAAAAATTCGGGTAGTCAACCGAGAGCTAGAATGGTGGAAACAAGTGTTAGAGCCACTTTTTTTTGTAAATTCAGTGTTTGTGTCGTTGATATGACGTGCAGTTTAGACTTATTTTTGAGGTAGTTAAATTCAGTGACTTGGTAACGTATTATAATTATTTATGTTTAATCAGGAAGTAAACAGGCTACCTTGGGCACAAAAAACAAAAAAATTATTACTTTAAGGTCTTCACTAAGACACAGAATATTATTGTTTTGAAGATTGACCCAAATGACTGACCTTATTTGACTTACTTACATAACAGTTATTTTCAATGCTTAAACCTTATTGAAATGTATTTTCAAATCAATTTTTTTATAATTACATCTCAATTTATTGCTTTTTTAGTGTAATTTAACTAAACATTTATTGATACAACGAAGTACAAGTAGGTATATACAAAAATACTGAAGAAACAGCTAGCTATCTAAAGACCGTTGCAAACGCTCAACTGCTCAACTGATCCAGATCACTACTAGGCGGAAGCGTTCCCAAAATACTGGCCGCATTGCCAAGCTGAATGGTAATTCTAATGCGTAGATCCAGATAAGAGCCAGCTGTCTGGTCACGCGTCGCTTCGACAAGTCACCCTGTAAGAATTTCGAAAACGCGAAGGGCCCCGGACACATAGTCTCAACCCCAAAAGGTTCAGTGTAAGAGACTTTTATATTTGCGCCTCTATCAGCCGCTGCAGTGGCTCTAACTGATGTCCCCGACAGATGAGATGGTGCGTAGATATCCTAATCTACGCATTTGGCGTCCCATATCAAAGGCCTTCCTTTGTCCCAAGAGACAAGGGTCATGCCGCTTACCATGGTCCGAATGGTCAACTACGTCAAGTAGTTGACCATTCGGTTCGAGAGCAGCTGAAACGCTGACGTTGGTAAAAGCCCGGCGTTTAATATCATTAAGGCTAGCATGGCGAGAGATCCTACCGGCGGCTCTGGTACACGATAATCCGTGATAACCAAGCTGTTCGACCGCCGTACCGCACTGGCACTGATGAGGGGCACAGCACTGCGCACCCAACCGTAGACTAACTGCAACCCGGAATGTTATAGGATCCATTAAAGCACCAGTATTGTTTGACGGAAGTGCTTGCAACCAAAGTCCTGACTCCTATTTAGAAACGGCTAGGAGACGAGCACGTTCCGTGGAGTTTGAGCACGTTTGTAACATACAATTCCGCGTCAGCTCGCACAGAGGCCCGTCCCATTGCCTTTGAGACGAAAGGGATTTAGGGGGAGCAGTATTGGGGCATGCACTATGCCAAGCATATCTAGCTTCGTCAAGATATGAAATTTGAAATCGTTACCAGCAAACGCCGAAAGAGAAGTTAGAATTTTTTCAACCAAAGAACCAGTGATGTAGACGGAAGACATGAATGCTGGAAGAGCTACACTCGAAATTTTGCGAATAGCTAAGCCTCTTAATTTGATAGACAGAGAGGCCTGTGACCATGCCCTACCATCCAAATCTTTATTCAAAACCGATGAGAGGGAGTTCTTTATTATGCTGCCAAGCCTTCCACCAGCTCGCTGTGTTTCCACATTTGACAACATCTTAAAGCGTATGTATACTTCGGGGCAAAAAGACAAAACTAGATAATTGTAAAAGCCATATATAAATGGGCATTAAATTTGAGCAATCTGTCCGAACTTTATAGTTTTTTCTTCAATAAAGGCCGGAAAGGACTCGTCAAGAATTGGTGAATCCAGAAGACGAAGTGAATTTATCTACCACGGTAATGTTAGAGGCTAAAGAGTTAAATTTATCAATAACGGATTCTCTCTAAACAAGTGTCAGAACAAAAAAATCGCACTCTGAAAAATTTTGTTCTAAACCAACTTGCCTGAATTCATCAACGATGAGTTTAAGATCGCCAAAAACCGTGTCCACGTCTCCATCTAAGGTTTCATCATCCAAATACCAAAGAGGGTGAACCATAGCAATGTTATGGTTCATCCTCTAAATTAAAAGAAACGGATAAATTTCTGAAATTTTGTTTTTAATTTCTTTAGAAGAGCGCCTCTATCTACAGAATTAAAGGCGTTTTAATATCTACCTTTAAAATAACCTCCGCACAATTTTGTTCCAAAAATGTACGTAATGTGTGTACTGCCTAAATAGGTTTTTTTCCGACAGCAGATTTTGGCCGCTAGGCGGCGGTAAGTGGTGCCCACTGCTATGGGTCTTATCCCGCCATCTTTTTTTTGAGTGCGCATATGTTTGAACCGTACAGGAGCTCTGTGATCTCGCTATTGACTCGGCCTGACAACATCAAGTTGATCAGGTTCGTCATGTTCTCCAAAAGGACTTCACCTGCACGGCCAGAACCGCCAGACAGCAGGTCCTTTAGATGCTGTGGAGTCACAGCATCCAGGCCGCCGGCAGAGCCACTCTGAAATGACATAACGGCACTAAACACGTACTGGCTGGTCATCTCGACAGCATCATCACTCTCTTGCGGCGGATCGGGGAGGTGGATATAAGGCTAATTCGAATATGGAGCTATCGTGTCGCTGGAAAACAAGAGATACGGGAGGCACCCTTGATACCTCCCGTATCTCCGTCTCCCGTAACCGTCGCTAAGTTTACTCTACACAAGTTTGTAGATAATAGACTCAGCGACTGTTTTGTCCTGTTCATTGTAAGAAAAAGGTGTGCGCTCATCGCGTGCATTGTACCTCACACAATTTTGATTGATCCGAATAGTGAGGGATGATTTGTTGCCTAATTATTTTTTTACGTGAAGTACACTATTTAAGAATATTATTACGACTTTACCACGTACTTTACTATTTTCCTGTTGGTATAGTCGTAAAAATATTCTAAAATGATACCAAACCACGATAATTTTAATTCCATGAAGTACACTATATTGAAAAATTAGTAAATGTTCCCAAGCTTGTTCTGTGTTTTTTGGATACAACTTGCTTGATGGCCTGTGAGAGAGCGGTAGCGACAGAGATGCGGGCACCCCGAGAAATACGTTTCAAAATAGGGGTAGAAATTTTATACTGACAAATCACTTTCCAAAAAGGATGTAAATCCGGAGATAAATTTGAATTTTGCAACGAACATCCACTGTTTCTGCAACCGGGGCAGACAATAGGATATAATGGGATACAATCTCACAGCCAGGGATATTATTATATTTTAGTAAATATCATATCCTTGCCTACATTTTTGTCTGCTGTATGTGTCGCATTATGTACGTCTTAGTTTAAGTGTTTTATAATATTTACAAACTATTTACATGTTCAACTGAGCTACCCTACCATTAAGTTGCCAAACCCTGTTAAACCTGAGTGTTTTCTGCAACATTAATGCAGATTTTCTTTTGTCCACTGACGTGACTTAAAGATGACAACTGACGTAAATGATTTGGCCTTTCTTAGAGATAAATTTTCTATATCCAAGGTCTTTATTGTGGATGAAGCAGAGGTCTGTGCTGGGTTAATGCTCTTTTTTTTATAGTAAAAGTGATTCTCTAACACTGCTGACACAGAATATTAGAGCGTTTACAAGAATCTCAATGATTTAATTTAAGGATAATTACCTGCATGGTATGATGCCCAGTCACACATTAGGTACCGGGATGAATAGTTGTCTTGATCACGTCCTATTAAAAACGCGATGTGAAAACACCGCGGCTTTCATAAGGTCTGATCTTACAGACCATGCTACCGTGATATTCAATATTTAAAAAACTGTCATACGTAGGAAAAACGTTAAAATAATTAATTATGATGCTGACCTGTTAGAGTTCTACAGACTGGATTTTTGTTCCTGATGCCTCGGACGTCAACTCAGCCACTGATATATTCTTAAAGTACCTAGTACTTCACCGTCACACTGCGATAAAAAAGTGCCTAGCTCTAAAAGATGCATTAAGCCTTGGATTAGCCCGGGCCTGATTCGTTCAATAAGGAAGCGAGATAATCTCCACAAAAAGTGTCAGAAACTTCCGAATGTTGTTCAACATATAGGGTGTATCAAAATACATGCAAAAATATCCTAAAGACGGCTAGACGAAAATATGAATATGAAAGCTACTGAATAACTCGTTACACAAAACTCGAGACATGTGTCAGAATATAAAGCAAATATGCAATATAGGAAGCGATAGGAACACCGGAGGCGCCGAATTATTGAGATCCTCATGCAAACCCGCAACACTCTGCCAACGCTGTCAACGAATATTTTTGTAAATTGGGAGCCACACTAGTTGAAGATAATCTGAAGAATCTTCCGGTGGGAACAGATACATTGAATGAAAATAAGATAACCTTCGTCTTTGCTATGTTCTTGACCACTGAACCAGAAGTTATTAGTGCAATAAATTCACTCAAATCTCACGGGGGATACCCCAGCCTGATAAGACTGGGATGGCATACCAAGTGAATTGTATAAAACTGCCAAACTTATCCTATGCTATCACACCTGCTCTCACAGGAGTCTTTCCACAGATATTTTAAAAAATATATATATCTGAGCTAAATGGCTCAAATCCAATATATTAACGTGTTAAAAACTAAATTCATACCTCTTTCAATTTCAAGCCGAAGCAACCCGAGTCTAGATTATGAGTTCAAAATACACTCCTGCTACAATTTTTTTGAACGGCAGGATTTTAACTGCCATGTCATAAGCAGCAGACAATATAAAATATTTGGGACTGTATATAGATATATATATGGGGTAGGACTTTCACATTGATAACCCGACTTCTAGAATAAGAAAACTGATATATTTAAGAACCTTAGGCATGTTGCAGAATAGGACTAATTAAAAAGATGTACGTTTTACTTGTGCAACTTTGCTGATATACTATCTCCCAGTATGGGGTGGTGCTCCAAAAACTCACCTTATCCGCATAGAAAGAGCTCAGAGATGTATTCTAAAGGTAATGTTCTGTAAACCATATCAGCACCCTACAAAGCTACTCTATCTTGTAATAAGATTACTGACAGTGAGACAGCTATACATACTTAATGTACTTTTGTACCAGCATAGCAAACTAGACTATAAAGTTTTACATGAGGAATTGGCGCACAAAAGACGTAGACACAATATCTGTCATATACCGGCCAGCAATAACAAATTTACATATAAACATATCCCCTTCCTATCAACGTTTCTGTATAACAAAATAAATAGACAACTTAATATATTTTGTAAAGACTAGAAATAAATTAAAGAAGTTCAAAGCTGGCTTCTAACAAAATACTACAGCGAAACTGGAAACCTATTTGTGACTTTGAACTGAAAGTTATTTCATAGGCATAAAAAAAACATACACACAAACAAACAACCTCGTATTGCATACGCATAAAGTCACAGGTAAAATTATTTATTTATGTAAATACATACATATTATACATATAAAACATCCAGACCCGAGACAAACATTACAAACATTTGTCCCGCAGCGGGAAAAGAACCCGCAACCTACTGCGTCTCAGGCGGGCCATCGCCCACTGCGCCACAGATATATGTACATCAGCTACATGCCACTTCTTGTTTTGATACCTCTTTGTCTGTGTCACTCAGTAGTTTGAGCGTTAACTTTAGTGCTATTATTTTCGTGTGAGGGTATTGTAAAAACTTGACGAGGTGTGAAGTGACCGAATAAATATAATAATTAGTCTTAATTTTAGTTATATAATTGCTAGGTCAGTGTAAACTGGATGATTGAATTTGGTGTTTATGTTTCTGTACTAATAGGTTACTTGATAGTTTGCTATAAACCTACCGTGCTTTCACCGTCAGTGCCAATATAAATAGGTCAATGGAATGCGTGGTTTGGATACCTACCTGCCTAGCTGTCTATGTAAGTGGGTGAGCCTATATCTTACCATCATCTAGCATAGTAATGGTAATTTATAGGTACCTGGGTACCTATAATAAGGTAGCTGGGTTACATTGAGTGTTATTGTTTTTATTAGTAGAAACCTATTTCCTTTTGTCAATCTATCTAATCTACTGATATATTTCCGGATTATATTTATCTATTTAGGTTCTTACTACTTATTTAAGAGAATAAGCATAATTTTGGTGTGCCCTTTGAGTGAGTAGAGGATCTTATACCTACCTACCTACTTGGATGTAGCTTATTTATCATGTTTACGCGCAAAGTGGCGTTTCTTAGCCAAGCGTAAAACACCGTTTAGATTAAATTATCTGTAAGCATGAACCTATTCTGTGTGCAAACACTGAATTAGCGAGACCACGGATTTCAATTCTGAATTAATGTTCCTTATTTGAAACAGTGGGTTTGTAACGGTGAGATTGTAAAACGTGTTATTTATATTTTCGATCCATGCGTAGATCCTTAGCACGCATTTATGTGGTCTTAGAATGCATTTGTGGGACACAGGAACACCATTTTTTCCACAAGCTTATTTAAAAATAATGTTCTTACATGCTTAATTTCTTAGTTTTCTTTGTTAATTTTCCCAACATATTTTTTATTGTCAAACGTAGAGACTTACGATACATTGTTTTAAGTTTACTTAAAAATGTCATTTGTATTGCCGTTTGTTTCTTTAATAAACAAATAAGAAATTCTAGTCACAAATCCTTGGTTTCTACACTGTGTGTGAGTTGGGGCCTTCGCTATGCTTTTAGTTATTTTTCAAGACAGCCATTTTATGACATTAATATTGACATAGACATTTCGTAATAACTTTACTTCGTTTTCAACCAAATACACGAGAATAATTACATTGATTTTAAAACAACATTAACGAATTCTGAGGTTATTAGACTATTCTTATTTTAACTGTTTATGAATTTATGTTTTTATATAGTTTTTAGTAACTTAAAGAAATATAATTCCAAATTGTTATAATGCAAACAATTTGGTTCCTGCCGGTAACATGGGGACCTACGCATTATAACTAAAAATGTTAAACTTATTGTACATAAAATCAATCAAAACAAACACGCTGACGACTATATTCCCTATGATGGGTATCCTCAGATACCTACTCAGTGCGTAGATCGTTGAGGATATCAAGGTAGCCAAAGGCACGGTTAATCGAGTACCTCGGACGGGACAACCATTTACAAAGATAACATACTCATAATGTATGCTTTCAGTGCACTTCTTAGCTTTTAAGACTGCAGATAATTTCGGCAGCAATAGTAGCTAAATTAAAATTTATAAACCATTAAAAAACTGATAAATCCATATAAACTTTCAATCCATATAGATTTCCTTTTGAAACTTGAACATATAATTATTTAAAACATCAAATGCACCAATATTATTAATTAATAGATCATTGTTTATGTAACACATGCTGACTAAAGGATAAAAGAAAGATCTATTGTTTATAAGGACATTAAGGGCGAAGTTGACTGAGAATGGATACTAAGATCTAATTTTAGTTTTGAAGTTAATAAGCGAGAATGTGTGGGAGAGTCGATACGAGAATGGATAATTTTAAAGAAATTCATGAATGAGTGAAGTTTTCACGTAAGTTTTATCGTATAAAGAGGACTTGAGCTTTTATAATTCCAACTTAAAAAGTAATCTAACTCACTACTCTTACCTACAATTTTGTATCGGTCTACAGTCCTGAAGTTTTCAAACTTGGGGTATGTTCAAACTGCAAAGTCCAACTTCACTATTTAAAAAAAAACATCAAGTACCCGAGATACAGTTCAAATATTATTTGAACTGTATGGTGCGAGCGTACGTTCACACCACTTCTCGACATACATATTCCTACATATTGTAGAGTCATGCTTATAACGCTATTAAACGGGCTAGTTTTGTGGTAATTGCTTGCTATAATTATATAGCTGTCGACATCGCGCAATGATATTGCATTAATATTAATTAGAATCATGGTAGAGAGAGCTCAGGGAGCTCAGTCGTAATTAAATTGCCATTTGTAACACATTTAAATTTCATTTTAATTTCGATTTTAAAATACATATAATAATATATGTATTTTAAAATCGAATACTTTTGATTTTTAAAAGGATGTCTATCTAACAAAGTAAAAGTTAAAAAATGCTTCAAATTTTACATTTGGTACTTACAAATGACATGAAAATTAGATTCTTAAACATTTTTTTTTTAAATCGAATTGATCACGGGACTTTCCGGCTGTCTCTCTCAATTACATGATACAAAGAATGTTTTTATAAAAAAACATTTAAAAAGATAGGTAGAAGAAGAGATCATAGCAATATAATTATAAATATAAATGCCAGTGTATAGAAAGTTGTTGTTAATTTTGATGTAAGACTCCATAGATATAAACAATTATTGTTGCGATAAGTCAATTAATAGTTTTAAGAAGCTCTTCAGTGTATCCATAGTAAGTAATTATTCAATATTTGTTTTACTTTATTAAAATTAGCATTGAAAATTGTTGTATTTTTATTCAATCAATAACTTAGGAGCATTTTTCTTCTTCTTTTGCCTTTAAATTATCCAGTATTTGGTTACTTACTAAAAGTGTGTCTCTTAAGTGTCTGCTTACAGTGGCTTTAATGAAAAATGCATGGAGCATTCCTTGTACAGGGTTTCTGTGGAATATGACCTAGGTTTGAAAGTACTAACCTTCTTTGAGCTCTTTATATATTCCTGCTGAATTTCCCTATACTGTGTTGCAATAAGTTAGTATAGATTAGGCATGACAGAGATAAACTTTGGTTATTTATTTAAGGCCCAAGAAATGACGAAGTTGTTTAAATACATAAAATAGTTTTCTAGTGAAATAAAGAAAGAAAATAATTTATTGTCCCTCCATTTATTGTAGAGGCCATATTCTAAGATTTATTTGTAAAGGACATGAATTTAGTTTTTTTGAATATTTACAGTGAGGAGATTATTTAACCAAACGACATTGAACCCTTCGTTAGTGACATGTTCCACCTCGTACCACGTTTCGCCATTAAATAGATATCATGTTGTATCTACTAGATATCAGATTCATGCGTCAGTCTTTGACAACTATTGCAATATCGCTGGACCATATCCATGTTTTCCTACTCTACCTCTACCTTGCTTCTGCTCCCGCCGTCATTTTGTCTAGATCTTCTTTTACACGCAAGAGTATCGCTGTAAATATTACTGAGCAAGATTATCGGGAAGATTTTCAGCCAGATGCTATTTTTGTAGCCAGTTTGCGGCCCATATTACAGTAATTTTGTTTCTTACCTCACACACGCTTGTTTTATGGCAATACTTAACTTTTTATAGATTAAGATCTAACATTAACCATATTCATATTTTGTAGCCTTGAACCTACTATTTACCTACATAGATACTGAGGGAAGGAATAGGTTGGGATTTTCGATAAATAATAACACGTATTTGTATACTTGACTACTATAATTATATTAGAATATACAGCTAAATGGATGATAAGTATGTGATTATAAGTATAATTTTTGAAATATATTTGAATTGAAACAGTGCATAAACATTAACATTATCGTTAAAACATTCTAGGTACTGCTAATTCCTTAAGTTTAGATTAAATACTTGTAAGTGGTTTAAACATTGTGAATTTTTCCAACATCAATTGTGTGTTTTATGAATCTGTTAATATTATTTCTATAGAAGCACGATATGCAAATACTTTAGTATGATGCCGTTTAACATTGCGACGGTTTAAAACAAAATACAGATTAATAAATAAGTACCTACATAATATATCGCCGTTTCTAATGCACCTTTAATGGTTAAAAGATATGCATTTGATGCACGATTATTATAAATACTTGCATACAGGTGGCACTTTAAACGAAGATTTTATAGGCAGGTACATAAATAGGTCCAAAAATAACATTAACAATTTAGGTTAAGTTTAGATAAGTTCATAAATGACTAGAAAATCGAATCATTAAAGGGGGTTTTTCAAGTTTGGTTAAGATTTAATTTTATCAAGAAAATGATTTTTTTTTTGTTTATATTTCATTTTACTCAAATATCCTTTAGACAAAGTTTTTCGTCTTCAGGTGTAGAATCAGAAGAGCAAATCTATTAAAATTACGTAAAGTTTGCTCGATATGTGCATTGTTCATATGGTAGGTTAGTTTGTATATGTTTTTATAGAAATGTACAACAATAATAGTTATTATTGTTGAACAATACTTGTACTAAGCATTTTGTTGTTTCAGATATGTATAGTACTTTATGTTTTATAGTATACTTCTATTATTGTTCCATGTCTTCAAAATGGAACACCATGGAACTAGTGCGGAGTATATCCGACGGTCTGTCACAGACTATTTCCTCCTTCCCAAGACCATATTTTATCCTATTTAATAGAATCTATATGAATATTTTCTGAAACTTGCCCTGCAGCCTTTTTTGGCATCTTTTCTTTAAAGCAATAAATTAGTAAATATTATTTTCAAAACGATTGATTTAGCCCTAATGAAACGAATATAGAAGAACCTAGGTAAAATTTTTAGACACCTCCATTGATTTGATTGAAAAAACCCTTATAGTTGTTATTTTTTATCAGTTTGACACCATTCTTATAAAGCTCTTCTTTTACATCCTAAGTCAGTCAGACAGTATAAATTCTGTCTAAAATCTCAATCTAAATTCCAAAAATACTCATAGTTTTATCATTATCACAAGCCAGTTGTTATTTTTTCTTTTTTTTCTAGAAAAGCTGTCATTTCCTTCAAACTTCAAACATCCGAACTTCAAGTCAAGTCAAGACAGGCTACGGTGGGAGTTTCGAAACAAGATGGTGAAATTGGAAAATTAACAATAATTTTTTGTTTGTCATATTAAAATTAAAAAAAATATTATTTGTACGATGTTTGTTAGTCTAGAGAGCTTACTCTTACCTGGGTTACGCATTAGCATTGCCGTTCAGCGTGACAGTGCGACCAGTATTTTGGGAACGCTTTCCTGTTAGTGATCTGGATCAGTTGACCGTTTGCTAGCTATTTTTTTTTTGCTATCTGTATCTTTTGTATATACCTACTTGTACATAGTTGTATGAATAAATGTTGTACATAATATCGGCTTGAATGGGTAGGTAGTATGGGTGGTAGTATTGGGTAGTAAGCTAAAGAACATCTCAAATTTTGTAAGTATAGGGTTATCCATGAAATGACGTGAAATCAACATGAAACCTAATACTAGTTAAGTAAGCTAGAAGCTAATTAAGTATATGCGTGTTCCAATATGTTATGTGTTTTATGTCGGTCCGACTATCGAATATCGAATTACTCCTTTGGGGGCTTTCCGGCGGCAGCCGGGGTCTTCTCCTCGTTGAACAGTGGGTTTTTCACTTCCAAATCACCAGTCTGGGAAATGTAAACCGCTGCTTATTTACACGTTAGTTCCTAGTTACACAACTTTAACCCGATTGGGTTCTCCTTATTTTTGCACAACCAAGTCTCGGTATAGGTAATACCTATTTGTGTCAATGTCTCTACTTTTGGTCCAATTTAAATATCTACTTAGTCTTTTTAGAAGGAATTGTATGTTACGTTGAATACCTATTTTGAACTTAATCAGATCGAGACATTTCTTTGACGGTCTTTGAATATGAGAATTGGGTGTCAGATTATTTGTTCGCATTGAAATTGATAATTTCATCCCAAACGTTGATATTACAGACAATAATAGCACTCCTTACGTAATATAACACCTACTCGGACTGGTATGGACACATATTTATAACAAAAACAACAAGAGGCTCATAGCTCGCCCCCGGGGGAGGTTGCGGGCAGGGTTACCTATCTAAGACCTTTCTAATTCGATCAAGCGTGAGTTAATAATAAGATAGACTCGACATGGAAATTACATTTTGAATAACGGGAAAATATTACCTAGATAACTATATAAATAATAAATTACATAATTATTACTAAGAGTAAAAATTTAATTGAACACATAACTAATACCCTTGCCTGTACTTAAACTATAAAACGAAAGCCTGATTTCAACATGTAGTACTTATGTAGATAATTTTATTACAAGCACAAAATAGACACTGAAAAAACTTTGTATACTTGCAAAAATATTAAACTACTGCTAATGTACGGTCCCTACTAGTACGGTATAAAAGTCGAGTACCTAAATGAATACGTTTATTTAGGCGCGCCGACCGTGATCCGAGCTGATCCGGTCGAGATTTCCCGGATGGTCAATAAAAATAATTAACGAGTGTATCTAGTATCGAACGCAAACTTTTAACTATGCGATTTGTGCAAGATTCAAAAGGTTTAGAAATGATATCGCGATGTCATGACTTCTGTTTACTTGAGTCTATAAGCAAATGAGAACCGTCACACTCCATTTTCATTACTCATCCTACAAGTGAAATAAATATTGAATGTTAGCAAAACTTTTAGGAACTTAGAGCTCACCGTAGCAAACCCAGGGCATTCGTACACGGTGTAATGTCCCTCTTCGTTCTCCTCAGATTCAGGGTCAGAAATGGAGCCGTTGCGTGGTCCAGAATTTTTTCTATACAATCATGATAACAATTAATTATAATACATAAAATCAATGAAAGACCCTTCGTGTGTCAATTAATATCCATTGTCTTGGCGTATGTGAAATACTGAATAGATAAATTTAAGATGAATTATTTAAGTAATAAAACACTAAGCAGTGAGAAGTAATCGAGCATCTGATTACAATGTGGCGGAGCATTTGACTACTATCCATTGAGAACTGCTATCTATATCAGATATTTAACTACTATCTATATCAGATCAGTTCGCTGTCATCTGAATATTATCAACAAAAGTAGACAATGGACAACTGTACCTGACGACGGGAATTGCATCAATTCGTCCCCGTAAGTACGTTTGTGTCACGACACAAACGTACTTACGGGGACGGGAATGGGGGGGGCCATCCATAAATTACGTCACAAGAATTTCATGATTTCCTCCTTGTTACAGTCCCCTTCCCCCGTTCTTGTTACAGGTGGTGTCACATTTATTTGTGTGACCCCCTGTGGACGTCACATATTTTGCAATTTTAAATTTAGAAATTAGAAAATATTAAATAATCTTAGAATTATTTTTATCTATTTTAAAAATAACATACATTTTTTAATAATGCTGAGTTGCTAATATTTTATAGATTTTTGTTTAAAGTTGCAGTTCACAGTTTTAATACTTTACATATTTATACATGTGAAGTCACCAAGCTTTTGACTCGTCCCCCCTCTTGTCACACTATGTTACACTTTGTTGACCCCCTCCCACCCCCTTAATGTGTGACTTAATTTATGGATTGCCCCTACGCGTAGCTTTACAAAGCAATTAAATAAAGAACTTTTCCATGAAGAGCAACATTAAAATTGGAAACTATATTATTCCAAGAGGAGTAATTATTAATATTTTTGGCAGTTGCTTTTCATGAATAGTAAAGATAGTACAAAAGCTATACACACACATTTTCACAAAGTAATATAATCACTCAAACTAACATAAATATCACTGTATTAGCTTTTCCTTGCTTATCATAGAATGCAACATTAATTATTACTTACCCGCACTTATCTATAAAAATGTCATGATAAAGATAAATAGAAACATTTACAATTCGTCTAAATGATTATGTATCTTGAGAACTTCTACCGATGCTTTACCTCTCCATGGCAATTATCTGTTGTTTCTGGTGCTGGTAGTGATACATCTGGGCGGAATGCGCGAGCTTTCGATCACCAGAGGTATCCACGGTCGGTCCAGTGACCCCGTACGCAGGGTAATCCACGTCGGCCACAGCTTTAGCGCGCTTTGTAATACTGTTAAATGACCCCCGGGCCCGATAATAATAATGGTGACTTAATAAAAAAGTTTTTTATCATACTAGATATGTCACATTATGTTTAAAAATCTTTAAATAGTGATGATAGTGAATCGATATATGCATATATAGTTATGCACATGATAATGTTGACAAATTTGATAGTATAATATATATCTGTTAACAAATAAGCAATTATACAACCCCTACGAATAAACGAGTAAATAATGTTTAAAATGGAAACCTACATTTTAGGTCTCCATTTTAAACAATATTTGAAACGCAATTTCAATAAATCATTTAAATATAAATTATTTAACCAATCCTAAGTTTTGTTTTTTTACCCCATAGTATAAGCATGTATAAGTAACAAATACAGCAATAAAAATAGAAGCCGAATCTAAAAATAAGAAGTTTAACTTTATCTGAATATACAGGATGTAAAGTGACCTATCACCAAACCGGAACCTACGCATACTGTTCATCTTAACGAATAAAATTAAAGGAAAATGATTTTTAATTTTAGGATGCTGTTTTTGTAGCGCGCAATGTAATGCACGTAGACTGCGCGTTTGTGTGCGTAATATCGCTATGAAGCTACAAGTTTTACCTAATACGTCGAAGTAGGTCATAAATCAATATGGTAGAGTCGTTGATTGAGGCGCATCGTGAGGTGGACTGGTCTTTAAAACTGGTTTTTTAAATATACAATATAATATATGGGTATTATTAATAGCTATTTTATCTAAAGAAGATTTTTTTTACATTCTATTAAAAAAAACTGTAAGAAAAGTTGTTCAACTCCTAAACGGCAAAGGGTTAAATATTACCTACAAACTGTTGATACGATTTTTAAAAGTAATTGGTTTTGAGAGAGCTAACGCGAAAACGCGAGTTTTTCTCGTTGACGACGAACGGGAATCGGTCAGTTTGCTTTCCTCCTCGTCCCTCTGAGTTACTACATGTCATAAGCGCCACGGTTATAAACTTTAGTTAAATGAAGTGTCGGTGATTTAAATTGAATTTGTGTGAAACAGTAGAAATGTTTGTTTTCCAACAATATCTTTGAGCTTACTTATTTAAAACGATATGTAACACGAGCTTCATATAAGGTGGGTGTTCGAATCGTCTTGCGCAGGGATAGGCATAGACACCCACCCTCCCACGCCTCCGCTATTGTGAAACGCGCGGCTGTGATTTTGTTGTTTTATAGTTTTTCTATTGTTTGCTCTGTTTTTGAAGTTTTCCAAGAGATGAGCTATTAATTAAAGTGTTAACTGATCCTTTTGGTTTTGTTTAATGAGGACCGTGCATTATTTTACCCTCCTCCCTCTCAACCCCCTGAGAGTAGACCCCTTCCTACATATAGTGGTATACTAGGAACTATATTAGTCGATATGGCAACGTTATTTAAGTTACAGTTTCTTCAAGTTTATTATATAAAAGTTAATAGATTTATAAGGCAGAGGCGGTCTATCTACTTAATGCTACATACTCCTAGGCGCCAATTTGACGTGTTCTTCAGTATCTATGCCACCTGTGGATTTTTATATCTAATTGGTACCTACTGGCTTGAAAGCGACAAACCTATTGAAACTTCGCCAATGAGATTCGAGTAGGTAATGAGTTAAGATATGAGATATAATTATATATCTTACTACTTAGGTCTAGTTTATATATGCAACTTGATTGCTGGTTATCATTTATTGATTTAGTAGGTTACCTAATCTCTACCGCTCTAGCAGCGCCTGTTTTTAGTTTGGTACATGTTGATTAATTTAAGGAAAGGTTATTAGAAATATAATGATTTTAGCATGAAGGTGGGGTCGGCTTTTTTTTAATCACCATAATAAAGTATTATTAAACAACCAATGATGGTATTAATAAGGATGGCCAAAGAATAATTGTTAAATGAACAGATGTTTCGATACTGGCTTGGTATCCGAACAAAAATATCTCAAAGTACCCTTTGTTAAAATTTTACGTCACACAGTTCACAATATTTTAAGCTTAATTATTCAACTATTAGCTAACTAACTATACTATCGTATTGAAGTGTTTATCGATAACTTTTTTTGAAGAAGTCGTTTGTATTAGTTACGTCATCGTAACTAATACAAAACTAACTGCGTCAAAAAATGCATTCCCTTGATTCCCGGATTCTTCGTGGGTAACAGGAACTACGATTACCATGGAAAATAAATAACTACTATCTAAACATCAATCTTAAATTCAAGTCGAATAATTATATCACTAAGTTTGCACGAATTAACCGATATACCTTAAATGCTTTAGAAATAACTACAATGTAGCGAAATCCAGATTTGTAGTGACAGTGTATATTTTATAATTATGATTAAATCGACACTGCATTGTCTCTTTTTGACATGTATCATTTCATGTTCAACAGAAAACAAAACTCTGTCAAGCTGAACAACTGTTTAATATATATATCAACAAAGTAAGCATATGAATGTAGCCAATGTACTTACATGTACCATCCAAAAGCAAAGCCGAGTAAGACCAGGATCATAACTGTTCCGACACCCACAGCAGTGCCCACCGCGTAGACGGTTCCTCTGGTGTACTCGCTGCCAAACACACGGATATGCTTGGGCTCATCCGTGGAGTCCGAGTTACTGTTACATACAAAAACAGCATTAATTTATATTTATGAAAAAGACACAAAAGCGAAGCAGCACCAGTAACACAGCTCATCGAATATATTTATAAATGGTTGCCGGACTTAGTAGCGCCTTTCTTGCAGAAATTGAGGGAAATAGAGCTTCGGAACATGGATTAACACTTCTAGCCAAAGTGCGTCCCTTTGGCTAAAAGTGTTAATCTTCATCAGTAAAATGCATGCACGGAAAATTTAAAAAATACGACGAAACATTAATTGGCGAATTCGATTAGCTGTTCTACTTACACAAGCTACAGCGATGTGAAAACTACAACACACATAGCACTCGTCCATTCTCAACGGCAACATATCCAGTGTCATACGGGCGTAGATATTTTTCAATACAGTTGCTTAAAAAGTGTACATACAAGGCCAGTACACATTTGCATTGTTGAAAAAAATAATAATTATAAGTAGTTTTTTAACCCTTAATGAATCGTACAGGGTTAACACACTTTCTCGCGCCGAAATTTAATACCTGGATCAAACGCGCCCTCGCACGCGCTAGCTTCTTTAATAAGCTACTTACGCACACATAAACTAGTGTATTTTATTGTGTTTGTGTGTAACTAGTGGGTTTTCTCACAAATGTATTGAAAAACGTCACGTCAACGGGCGTAGAGATTATTATTCGTGACGATGGTAAACCCTTGCCTTCGAGCTCGAGCTTACAAAACGTCAGTAAGGCCCTTATATATCACAATGTTCTATTCTACTGCCGCAAACAATTAAGAAGTTACGACAGCTGCGACGCATATATTTTATGAGCCACTTTCTTATTTTGTGCAGTGAAATGAGATGAGACAAGATACTTTATGCTGAATTACAAATACGCTAAAAACTTCGCGTCACCATTTTGTTAGTTTTTGTATCGAAATATTGTCAATATGGTCACCGTTTTGACATGTTATAAACTCAGCATCGACCGGTCAGCTTTTTGTTTTCATCATGCGTCAGTTCAGTTTTCGTACCTTTTTATTGCATCGACCATCACAACATTTCTAACAAATAATGTCGTATTTCGATTAAGCCTACAACATCTAGCTGTTAACTAAAACGAAACATAGTTTTGATTCTTAAATCCCTTAGATACATTTATTTATAGATTGGGCATAAATTAATTAAACCGTGCAAACTGAAAGGTTAGCGATTGGGTAGAGGATGCATGGATACTTACAATAATTGAATATAATATACTTATTGTTTGCCTGCCATCCGTGCATCCCTGACCTTCCCGTTATAGTTTTCACGAAAAATAATCTTTCTAGGGCATGCATCTCAAATATTTTATCTTCGCGAATAAGTATTTTGATTATACAGGTTGATTTAAGCCACATGATTCAAAAACAACAGAGGGTCAGATGTTCCATCCATCCTTGTAACGGATGTTCAGCCTTCGGATAGGTTAGTAGCAATTTAAACTGTTGAAAATCTGACCAGCTAGAACTCACTTAGAATCATGTATACTATAGGTTTTTTTTAATAACTTCTGGATTCAAGCTCAATATTTTCAAATTGTAGAACATATGGTGGACATTTTTAGGATTTTGTGCCTCTTTGCTCTTTTGGAACCATGTGGCTCGAATAACCATGTTAGTACATCTACTTATAAGTTTAAAAAAATACTTATATTATTGTATTATAATATATAAATACGACACTATTAAATACTTATATAAATATATTTTATTTAAGAAATAGTAGAATTGAATAGGATGTTATGAATGAGGGACCTACGTCTCTGATTTTTAAATAAATTAATTATTACTTATTTTGGAGGTTTATAAGTACGCTCATATTTGTTGCAGAAGATGTAAGATGCATTTGTGAGAAGAGTGTATTTGCTCTCAATTAAGATGAGTAGGTAAACAACACAACTAATTTAGTGCTAAATACCCTAAATATGAAAAAATGCACAGTGTCACACGGATTGCACTCATTTTATAATGGATTGCATTTGCTGTGAAAATCAATCATGTAGGTAAATATCTACCACAGCTTGAAGTAGATACGTGTTTGAAATGTGAGAATAGGATTAAATTTTAAGCTCCATGCTCATCTAAGGGGTTTGTAACTAACAGGTATTCTACTTAGATTAAGGTTTTCCTTACTTTGCGCTTATGTCTTTGGTTATTTTTAACCATTTCAAGTTCGTCGGTATTAGTGATACCGGCATGCGCATTTGGTGTTTATACCTGTAAAGTAGATATATAAATCTTTCTGAACTATAATAAGAACGCTTAAAACAAAGAAGTGATTAATTTCGGCTTGTATTTTCTTTGGTGTGGTTTAAATAAATCGTCCTCAGTTATAGGTTAAAATGGGTTTAAGAAAAAATTAGGTCAATAAAAAAAACAAGACAGCAGGTCAATTGTAATAAAAAAATATATAGATTCATATTCAGATTACATTCAGATTAATTTATTTTCTAATTCGTTATAACATATAACATTGGCAAGTCAGATGGGTATACACATTCACACTTAAACTACACATGCAAATCAGATCATTAAATAAACCGTTACACGGTAATATAAGTGATTTCTGAATAAATATTTTATTCTCATCTACTACTTCTAGCTTTTTATCTTTCATACCCACATGAGTATCATCAGCAAATAAAGTGACACAGGCATCCTACAGTCCATCATATCGTTGACATATATTAAAAACATTAGTGGTCCAAGTATAGAGCCTTGTGGTACTCCAATGTTACTATATTCAGTTTTAAAGTTCACATTATTTACTTTAATAAACTGGGTTCTGCCATCTCAGTAAGACTTTAAAATATCAAGTTGAGTTCCCTCAAAGCCATAGAACTTAGCTTTTCAATTAAAATATCATGGTGCAGACAATGAAATGCTTTGGATAAGTCGCACAAGATACTACATACTTTTTTTGACTCATCCATAGCATCTAGTATAAAATATATAGTTTTTTGTATGGCTATTTCACAAGATTTATTTTTTCTAAAGCCAAATTGACAACAACAACCTGTTTTCAGGTTATGAGAATCAAAGTATTCAACTATTTTTCAAGGTGGTCTCTAAAATTTTTGTCAAAATATCCATACTGGTCTGTAGTTTCCGATCTCCGCAGCTTCTCCGAAGAGGTCTTTTATAAATAAGAACTACTTAACCTTTTTTTAAGGAATCTTTCCAGATAGGTTCATTAAATTCTTTCAATATTATGATGGACATGTTTCTATTGTATAAAATTAAATCCTTTAATGTTTTTGTGTCCATATTGAAAATGTCTTTAGATGTTTTGGTTTTCAGACTTCCTATATTTTTTCTAAATTCAGGATATGAGACAGGATATACCACTACAATGCCTGAATACTAAAGTATTAAATCAGTGCGTCCTACTAGTGATGACCTACGGTGCCGAAACGTGGACACTCACAGTAGGGCAATTCCATCAATCATATTTTATGATTTTGGTTCCAACCCGAACGTACGTAAAAACTTTGATTTGGATTGCTATTTTCGCGTAAAACTTAAAAAAACATCATCATCTCATGGAATCATGACTAGCCGAATCATTTTTTAAGGGTGATTTTTCTTTTGTTTTTTATTCGAAAAAATAATAACATAGGCACATGAGGATCTGATGCTATTAGAGTACTTGCAGGATAGAAAAAGTAAACTTGGGACTGCAAGTGTACCTACATCGTTGTCTGTATGTTTTTTTGTGTACTCGTATGTTACGCGATATCACAAAAAATGAAAATAATCGTTGCCATTGTAGATAGTGTACCCTTTCAAGTAAGAACTATTGGACGGATTTTGATGAAACATACAGTAATATAGCTTATGCATCAGAATAATACATAGTCTACAATTTATAATGATGTGTGTGATTTGGCTATAATATAACGGTAAGTATCAATTAAGCCAGTAAAATTATATCGGAAATATCCCCTACGTATATGTTTCACGGCTAAACCGATGAACCGTTTGTGATGAAATTTGATATGGATAATATGGGCATAGTTTTATGCCTGGAGAAGGTCATACGCTACTTTTATCAACATACGACGCGGGTTAAGCCGCGGGAAAAAGCTAGTATATTATAATCGTGGTCTGGTAATGAATAATTCACTTCATTGGGTCACTCGAAAAATAATTAAGGAGGTAGACGTAATGTCGTTTTTTTGTAACTATGTAATACGAAAAGCTAAAAAGAGTACCTTACTATAAAAAACAAAAAATTGTATTCCCCATGTTGAATATAATCAGTGCTTAGATCTTTGAGGATACCAAGTAGGAGATATACAGAGGCACGTCGATACATTACATTTGGCATATACCCGCGTTTTGCAAGTAGTTAGCATGCCACGTCGCAGGTAGCAAACCCATATTTAGCAATTAAGCAACTAGCTCCCAACGATTGCAACAAATTCTAAATAAGTATTTTATATTATTTTGAACTCAAAGAAAAATAATAAATTTGGTTCATAAAATCCTAAATAAAAACTTAAAAATTAAAAAAAATGCACTCGGAAGTTTGCAAAAGTAGGTTAGGGATAGGGACACTCTAAAAATCGCCTCTTTCTATCATATGTAGTTTTTCAATTATATGTATTATGTAAAAATATATATTAAAGTGCTTTTGGATTAATCAGTTTGTGAGTTATTATGTATAGCCTACAGAATACAAGTCGAAAGTCATAGGACAGGTCTTTTTAATACCTTATTTTTTTATGAGTAGGTGGTTTGATTTTTTTGCAATCGATTTGTATTTTAAATATGGTTCAGTTAGGTGTTATCGCTACAAGTCAATAGGTGTTTTGTAATAGCTGATGGAAAACAAATCCTCGTATCCTCGATCATACTAGTTCATAGTGACGCTATATTTTGAGGTAATTTTTGTGTTTGTTGGTGCAAATTCATAAGACCATACCGTCTCATCCGGTATGTCTCGATTACTGACTAAACCAATCAAATCGAAATAAAAATCCTTCCAATAAATAAAAAAAAAATACATTCAGGACGTTTTTTTCTTGATTTGTCACTCCCTTTTTCCCTTCGATTACCTCAGGTACGTTACAACAATACATGCTACCTACCAGTAGGTAGGGTAAACCTTATTGAGATAAGTATATGTTAATAAGTTTTTAATAGCCAATTGAGAGTAGCCTGAGAGTGAGAGTCCTGAGATCCAAGAGGGCAAACAGGAACACGATAAATAATCACTGTTTTTTGAGTAAAAAGCCAGTGTGCCTAATAATTAATGTTGGGTACCTAAAATAAGGCTAAACCAATGGTAATCAAAATAAAAGGACACAAATTATGTAGCGAAGTAAGTACCTACTACCTCCTACCTACCCGAAGCCTACTCCGAAGTAGAAATGATAACGCTACTTATTTTACTTTTATCTACTTACAGTCCCTCTCTAAGTTTGTCCAAATCCTTATCGACAAGGGTTTTAGTGCGGCTGAGATTAGGATTTTGACGGATCTCTCGATGCATTTCTTCTTCATCCGGGTCCTTTGGTCCTCCACCTTCATGATGACCTTCTGAATTACCAGCTAGAGAATCAGCTATAATAAATAAATGAGTTAATCATAACTGTCAGTATATCAATACTTGTATTGTCAATTCTCAATCGAACACTTACTCGACGAATTGTCTTTTTCTGTAGGCTCAAAGTAGCCTTCATCGAGAGGAGTAAGCGCAAAAACTTGCGGTTCCTTCTGTGTCTCGGCTTCCACCTCGGTGAATTTTGTAGTCTCGATCATGGTCTTCAAAGTCGGGTATAATATTTTAGGATGTCTTCGTGGAATGTTGTCCGCATCCACTATTGCCTTTAATGGCGGTATTTTTTCAGCATAATTTGATGGGTTACGATTGCGCACCTTGTTTGACTCATCTGATCCAAATAGTATGCGTCTGTAGGCTTCGCGTTTAAGCCAGTTTTGTTCTTCCTTTGTTGTTATAGCAGATCTATCTACCATCTTATTGATACGGAAGATTTCCTGTTGAAATATTTTACTTTTTAGTGTAAAATTTAAACTAAAAAGTAAAATGTTTCATTAAAATTTATTTATCATGGAGTAGGTAAGCTTCCTAAACAAAACTAAAAGCTTCCTTAACAGTTATCTTGCACTATAACTGTTAAGGAAGCTTTTAGTTTAGTATATGAATAATATGAGAGCTTTTTCAAATGTATACTACCGAGCTAGGCTAATGCCTAGCTAATAATAAAAAAAAACTTCATACTTACTAACTACCTGCTCAAATCGATCATGCTTCAAGAATAATATACCATTTAGTCCAGAAGTTGGTAGGCAGTTAATAGGAAGGTAAGTACCTATGTACGTCAGTGCAATCTGCTGTTACCATTATGTAAATTAACGTATGTTGCTAGGTAGCGCCGCGTTGAATTAAATCGCGACCGAATTAAATAGATACCAAGGCAATTCATAGTAATAGTAGTCTAACATTCGATAGTAATTTACTAATCTAATTTTATTACCAACTGTTCAACTATGGTAAGATGGTTACTACTCAGGCAGAGTGGATTTTTATTTACATACTCATATTATTTATCAAAAAATGGTTTCCTTACCAGCCCTACTAACAAAGTTCGCAACGAACTGAGATCTCGATGGTAAATTTCGCATTCACTTTCAATTGACATCCACGATCAACTACTGCCTGCTATGCTTCCTGGCACTCTTATATGTAGGTACAATCAGCCTGAACCGACTTACTCGCGAGAATCATGTAATTACTCACCGATTTTGAACTCCCAGCGCACAACTCCTAGCGCAGGTCTTTGGTTCCTAGGTACCTAAATACAACACAGCGGCTGACTTATGTATCACAAGTCAGGCGCTCGCTTTTCTCTTCTGAAACAATGCCTCTTACCTTATCCAGCCAATACTGTGTAGGCATCAGGGAACGTGAGTAAGGATTGCGGTCAGGTTGTTCCTTTGCGATATATTCTGCGTATCTTGGAAGGAGATATTCGCTTAGAGACTTTAAATTTATGTGCCCCGAGCAGCAAGGCTTGGGGCCGGGAGACAAGATGTCGATGGAGGGATCACGCGCTAAAGAGAAAAACTTTAATTAGGTAATTTATTTATTACTAGCTACCGCATCTTTGCCTTCTTAATAAGTAAACCTTTATTCAAGAGTCTGAATCTTAATCCTAAAGTCTGGAATACATAATTTTCAGTGGCCAGATCACATGCATTTGTTTTTTCTTGTCGATTTTAATTATGTTTCGTGAATTTAATTGTATTTTTATTATACAGCAGGTATTATGCACAATAAATATATATCGTTATTATAATTTAAAAAAACATAACCTTAATAATTTTATTATTTAACCGTTAGCAGTAGTTTCGAAAAACCGTAATAAGTGTATTTATATTTTGATTTAAAGAGTATTATTACTCATTTTTAAAACATTTTCACCGAGTCTTATGATTCTCTCCCAATCCAAAGCCTTGGAGCATTCGCGAAAGAACCAACGAATAGCTCCAATTGGGTACCATCACTAATATAACCTATAAATTGTGTATTCCCAAAAAAAATTACCTACAAAACTCTATAAGAGAGGTTTTGATAGTTCCAGAAATACGCGTTTTTTAATTTCCTTGACATGTAGCGCTTTACAGATAACATTTTAATATTAAAATTTTGCCCCCTTTCTCTTTGTTTTGTGGTGTGGAAAAACAACTGCGGAGGTTTTTTTTTATTTAAAACTTTTTATTTGATTACCTGTACAATATAATCTAATCAAACAATACATAAGATATTATTGTTTTAATACCAAACAAATCAGATGAAAACTTGTCATGTATGACGTAAGAATATGCAAAATGTGATTCGTATACATTACATTCATTTAGGAAAAGTATTAAAAAAAGAAAAAAACAGTTTCCTAGATAAATACTATTCGACAAATAAAAACATAATATGGGGGAAATAAGGTTTTAATATTAAATGTTATTTTGGTATTACATTTGTATGAGCAATTCATCCTCCAGCTCTCGTATTTCTGTCAATGTACAATTATCTTTTCCAGTCCTCTAGTGTCGAGCAGATCTTCGACCACTGTCACAGGCTACCGAATTTTTTCGCAATAAAACTAAAACGGCGTTGTACCGATAACTGCATTTATTTATTTCATTTTGGTTGATTATTAATTTTGGAGTACACCCAAACCTACCTACCCCGAAAGCTAACATACATTTAGAAAGTTTACTTATTAAAATGAGCGGTCATATACTCTGACTTAAATGTATTATAATTATTTTTATACAAGTTAACCACGGTATTTAATAATTATAGTCTGGACATTGATTAATATTAAAATAAACTTACCTACCCTAAGTAAAGATTAGTATACTTACTAATATGTTGCCTTCAAAAGCTTATTAAAAATATTATTAGCACCTAAGAAATCAGATTTATTTTTAAGTGGTAGGTAAACCTTGTGTAGAATAGATGCTTTGCTTAGGAACGCCATTGATAAACAAGCTGCATGTAACAGGTGGCACTGGCATATTACCCACCAACTTTAGTAATATTTTTCACAATATTAAGCTTATTTATTTTTTGATAAAACTGTGAATCGCATATTCGCAATTGGACTGGCAAAGCGTAAAATGCCAAAAATTTACTAATTTCGCAACTATAACGCTTAGATACGGCATGGAGCGGGAAACTCTTATCAGTCGCGATAAGGATGAGCGAGCATGAATAAAACTGTTTGCCTAACAAAAAAAGTTTTAAATAATTTTAATTGTTTAGTTACCAGGAGAACGCGCTATAACACAAACAGTGATAGTTCCGAGGAGCGCGAGAAGGGAGTACATGGTGTTCGCGTGCGACTACGCCGCAGCCGTCCAGTCAGAACGAGCGCTGGCTGCTGTCTGCGCCGTCAGCCGTCTGCTAGCGAGCGATGGCAGGCGAGTGGACTGTGTTGAGTGTGGAGTGTGGGGCGCCGCTTGCTCCTCGTGCAAAGTACCCCGATTCACACTCTGAGCGCAAGCATGCCCGCGTCGATCGATAACCCCCCCGCCCACATTAAATTACCCCCGTTTGTCTCCAAACGACTTATCTCCACCTCGCGAACTGTTACTGTCGATAATAATAACTACTTAACAAAAACATTTACTAAACTATTTTTTTTTTAATTTACCTACTGATTTTTTTCTATTTAACACATTTAATGTTTTAATAGTCAGATTGTCGAACTCATCAACAGGCGTAGCTTGAAATTTTCTGTTTCATGTCATACCTACCTACTCTACATTCGGATAAATAGAGGGAGAAGCTCGGACGATAGATAAGGCTAGGTAACGTTTTGTCATCACCCCATGAACGTCTTACGCCTGCAGCTGTATAGAAATGAAATCTTGAGCTAGGTATGAAACAGAAATCAACAAATGTTATACGAAACTATATTTTGAAATAATTTAATAAAATTTGTGAAATTCTTGAAATAAAACCTTTGTGATAAACTTTGTAGGAAATTAGGGCCACAGTCTAACATGCGTTGGGTCGTATAAAGATTATTACGAGTAGGTAAATAGTTGAATTATTAAACAATGCTCTAACTCTATGTTCATCATTTTAGCTTTTTCTCTTTTACTGAATTTGCGAAATCGTGATAAATATAACAAGTCCATGTCTTACTTAATAAATTACATAAGTTACGTGCTTTAGTTATATTTTGTAAAATATATATATATAACAAAATAAATATAAAGTTCTGATCGCTTTATAACTCTACGAATCTTAATTAATCAGTGACGTGCACACCGCGACGCACGCAACTGTTAAGGATGCAGTCTAGTTCTAATAGATAACATACCTATTAAGGCTTAAGTTCACCAACAAGATAATCGGACGATCAAGTATAACCATTGATTATGATGACAGATTCTTATGAAAACATGTGTTAAAAAGCTATAATTAGGACCTCACCATACGTTATTGCGTTGCTGAACTCGAGCCTTAGTACAAAATACAATTCTAATACAACATCAAAATCATTGAGGCCAATTAAAAATATTTTATATATAATTATAAATATTACCATTTAGGTACAAAGTTTAAAGATCCTGTTTTCTCGTTATTAGCAATGCCGTCCTTTGTGATGTTTGTATTTCAGGGAGGCAATTCTCCTAAAATAGAGATAATCTCTAAATTCCTAATATGCCGAAGCGAGGCTTCAAATATCTGAACATAACACAATACGTTACATTTCCATTCATTGACTGATTTATTTTCATCGCAAGTTCGATAAAATATTAACAAGTAGGTTCGAGGTTATAGATATACACCTAAAATATATTTAAATATGGTACATAATGCAAAATTATTGTTGTTTTTGTGTAAAAATTTATATTACAATTGAAACCGAATCCTTTTACGTAAAACGAAACAATTTTAATACTCCAGTGCAGACATTTAAGTGCTTTCAATGCCTAAATCTATCGCTTTTTAGAATTTTGCCAATTCAAAAAGCGCTAGATCTCTCTTCTCTACAATCTTAAGAGTAACTTTCGACATCCAATGTTGTATTTTGTTTTTCATTTGGTGGTTTGGTCTTTGAGGAAAAAATCTCATTACGAGTTCCCTAATGAGATTTTTTTTCTCGGTCTCTCAACATGTTAGCTATTTTTTCAGTCTGGCTTGTGTTAACCCATTATGATGAGATAATGTCCGCTAATTTTACAGTGGGTTTCGCTGAGTCTACAATATTCAATCAAACCATACCTAACAATCTCTCTTTCCGTGGTAAGTTTTCCTGTTTGAAGAAGTCTGTGTGCAGCTTAACTGAGATTCAATAGTTTGATTACCATGGACAGCTTGGTTTCCTACTCTTTCATGGCCGGTAGCAAATAAACATCGCGTGCCCCGGTAGCAGAACGCCTCTAAGAGGTTACAGCAGCCTTAGTCCCAAGGCTGCTGTAACCTCTTTCGTACAGGTGGTTTTGTTCAAGCGCTGAAAATTTGTCTTCTGTCCCACGTACTGTACTGCGCCCACGAGATGCGTTAGCATCTCTTGTAAGTATGAAGCTGTCAAAAATGATAGCGTTTATTCAAGTTTTCTATCAACATTGCCATGTCTATCACTAGAAACCATCGCATATTGAAGTTTTGGGTCGACTTAATGTGTACTGTAGTAAGAATAATTCAACATCTGCCATCTTTTTCACAAAAACCATCACACAAAAATGAATATTGTATTTACCTATTCCAGATTGAATTGACTGGCAGCTTATTCTGCTTATTCTGAATGACAAAAAGAACCTAAAAAGTTGTGCATATTTAATTAATGGTAGCAATTTGGTTGGTACCAAATTCTGACTAACTAGCTAAATCTAAGCTAAAATTTTGTAAAATTTATTTAATTGACACTCGTATTCGGTAGCGCCATGCTTAATCGAAATTTAAGGTAAGCAAATAAAACTGCCATTTTGCACATATTCAGCTGTACAACATTGTTACAGCTGATAATGTTGGTTTATGTGTTAATTTAGAAACGTAAAGCTGAACTTAATCAAAACTTAATTAAGTGTAATTTTCTAACAACTATGTACACTTGTACGTAGTTGTATGAATAAATGTATTATATAAATTAATTAGCATTAATTTTGAGCAATTTGTCCGAACTTCGCACAACATATTGAGTTTTTTTCTTTAACAATGGCGGGAAAGGACAGGCGTACCCAGAAGACGAAGTGAACATTTATCTACCACGGTAATGTGCCTCTAGGCTAAAATATATGTTTTTTTTATAATCTGAAATAAATTAATAATAATAATAATAATAAAGTGTAACGGAATTTCTATCCAAACACGAGTCGGGGGATATCTAAAGACCGTTGCAAACGACCTATAGATAGCTCAACTAATCCAGATCACTAACAGACGGAAGCGTTCCCAAAATACTGGCCGCATTGCCACGCAGAATGGCAATGCTAATGCGTTGACCCAGATAGGAGCCAGCTCTCTGGTCATGCGACGCTTCGACCAGTCGCCCTAAAATGATTTTGAAAACGCGAAGGGCACCTTCGCGCTTCCCCGGACCCAGAGTGTCAACCCCAAAAGGCTCAAATAAGTAAGCTCTGTCGAGACTTCTATATTTGCGCCTCTTGAGATCCTTGGCCGAATCAGCCGCTGCACCGGCTCTAACTGATGTCCCCGACAGATGAGATGGTGCTAGTGTATCTACGCATGTGGCGTCCCATACCAAAGGCCTTTCCCTCTCCCAAGGGACAAGTGTCATGCCGTCAGGCCGCTTACCATCGTCAGGCAGTAGACTGTCCAATTCGAGAAGCTGGTAAAAGCCCGGCGTATGATATCATTAAGGCTTGCGTGGCGGGAGATTCTACCGGCGGCTCTGGTACACGATAATACGTGGTGACCAAGCTGTTCAACCGCCGTACCGCACTGGCCCTGATGAGGGGCCCAGCACTGCGCACCCAACTGTGGGCTAACCGAAACCCGGAGTGATATAGGATCCATTAAAGTATTGTTTTACGTAAGTTCTTGCAACCAAAGTCTTGACTCCCATTTCTAAATGGAGAGATTATGTTTAATGTTTTAAACATAATCACATATTAATGATATTATTATTGTCTGTGATTATGTTTAATGTTTTTTGGTACCAATACCTACATATATTAATGTCCATTTATTATAATTATTGAATATATTAATAGTTGTTCATATTGCCATGTACTAATACAACTATTCTATAAGATGAAGTGGTTGTTGACTTTGGAATACACCATAAATAAAATTACTGTTGTTTACTTAAATTGGCTGGCTACAAAAGTCCCTATCTACTCTGGTTTTAGGTTAGTCTACTGTAAGCTTTTAAAATGACAAACGTATTTAGGTTTGTCACTAGTTGTATTATTCAATTACAAAATAGTAACTTTAATATCGGTAAAATCTCTTTATTCTCATTACTCTATTTAATTATGTCACACGATCATCGCGCACAGTGTACCTCACACAATTTTGTTTGATCCGAAAAGTGAGAGATGATTTGTTGAATAATTATTTTATGAGAATGTGATGTTTTTTTTTTAATATTCCCATGTTTGCTTTGTGGTTTTGAATACAACTTGCTTGATGACCTGTGATAGAGCTTTAGCGATAGAGATGCAGGCACCCCGAGGAATACGTTTCATAATAGGGGTAGAAATTTTATGCTGATAAATCACTTTCAAAAAGGCTGAAAATCCGTAGATCAATTTGAATTTTGCATTGAAACATCCACTGTTTCTGCAACCGGGGCAGACAACGGGTTATAAGGGTACTTATGTCACCGTATTTGGTGAATTTTAAGACCCTTGAAATAGCGAGTTTGGGAACAATAGGTGGTCTAGCGGCCCCAGGCTCGAGGCTCTCCGAAAAGCCGTAGAACAATGTCTTTCTGAAACAATAAAAATTATCAATTTTTATTGTTTCAGACACAATATATTGTTTCAGAAATAAGTTTTGACTAAGGTTGAGAGTGTAAAGTGTTCTGTGATAAAGTTACTGTGAAAAGAAGTATAGTTGCTGCACTTGCTGCACACTAAGACAAATCTTTGGAATTTTTATTTTATTCTTGCCACCCACGTAACAAAAAACAGCGGCTTACTTAGTTATGCAGGTGTTTTTACAAAATCACTTTATTTTCAGGTACTACGACCGTATCCCCAATGATTGATCCTCATCCTCAGATCCATACACAGTGAGTAGATTTTTGAGGATACCAAGCGGAGGTAGTCAGAGGCACGTCCAAACATTACATTTGACACACGCCCGCGTTTTTGTAAGCAGTTAGCATTCCACATGACAGGTTGCAAGCCCATCGCTGCTAATTGGAACAGTAACTTATGGCACATGCCTTCGAATATTTGGTTCTAAGGCATGTCATGCCCGAAACGAGCACGTGTTAGTGAGCACATAATTGGGGATGCTAGCACGCTATGTGGACAGGATCCAAAACTGTTGGGTTGACTATGTATATACCTGTACAGTATATACCTGGATGGCAGTTTTCACGATGAACTGCTTCTATAATGAGGTACGTAAGTTTTGAGTTTCGGGAAGCAGTGCTGGATGCTTGTACTCAAATTCAAGCCCGGATTGTGATAACCTACCGCCAACTTTAATAACATCGCTTTCATCCACGAAAGGATTGAGTTTCCGCATTTGTTTAGATAGATTTTTGCCTTCTCTGATGCAAGTGAACTATTCGCTAAAACTTACAAATTGAATACGTTTAACTAATATCGTAATGACAATTTATAAGGACCATCGCAACAGGGACGTGCGTGTTTTTGAAGCCCTATACTACATCGGATGACGTCAAAGTCCGTATGGAACAGATAAGTACATAGAACGCCACATAGGAAGGCATAGAGATCTCATAGTAAATCACTTGCTATATACAAGAATGTAAACGGTCTGAAAACCAAATGAATTGACGTCATAATTTAACGCAACCACTAACTTTATCCGCTCTATGGAATGTAGAAACTTCGATTTCTGTTTCGAGTCCACTTTGTCGTGAAGTTTTCTCAAGGTTTCTCGGAGAGTTATTCCCGATTTGTATCCTACTAATATAATAAATGCGAAAGTCTGTGTGTGTGTTACCATGTTTGTTACCACGTACTTCCGTAACTACTAAACCGGTTTTGATGAAATTTGTAACGTTGATAGTTTATATTCTGGAATAACACATATGCTAATATAATCAACCCCTAAGGGGGTTAAACATAGTATAGTTGTGATGAATAAGTTTCTATGGAAAAATGTATTACTTGGCTCAATACTCGGTTCAAATAAATTTTAAAATAAATAATAAAACAGGCATTACTGTTTCAATTATACTTATAAGTAGGCTATTCTTACTTAAATATATTATTTTTTAAGTTATCCCACAATCCTAACTTTGTTGCAAAATTTGTTGTTTGTTTTTAGGTCGTGCTTAATAATACGAAGTTTATGAGCCCCTGTTTTAGTAACTAATATAAATTTAGCTCCTATCTATTAAGTTGTAGTAGGTAGGAGCTAGATTTAAATATAGAATATTTAATATGATAGTGTATTGTGTGTTGGGTGTGTTTGTGTATGTGTGAGTGTGGGTGTGTTAATTTAATATAAAGATCTTATCAAGATTGAATCTGTAGCAAATCCTCTACCAGTTTTTTTTTAATTATTTTACATTCTATTTGAGTTGATTTTTGAACTTAGCTTCTTTTTGGATTTAATAACTATTTTTTCCACATCTAATGATATAACATTCTTATGCATTCTTTGAAAACATACGTAAAGAAACAGATTTTAAAGTTTTTTGGCTCTCCTGTAAAACTGGATTTCATATACATAACCGCTTTATTCGCTTGGAGCTTCGAATTAATAATGATACTGTGTGATTTGGCCATCATATAACGATAATTATCAATTAAGTCAGTAAAATTATATTGGAAATATCTATACATATATGTTTCACAGCTAAACCGCTGAGTGTTTGTGAAATTTGATATGGACATAGTTTGAAGCGTTTAGACGGTCATACGCTACTATTATCAACATAATTATGACGCGAGCGACGCCGCGGGCAGAAGCTAGTGTATAAGAGAGTAAGAAACCTTATAAAAATAACCTTGTACGCTATTTTGTATTTAAACTTTAAGTAAAGTTGCTTTCACAATTTATTGTACTTATTTGTAAATTATTGTTTTACAACCTCAATCATTTTAAAAATAGTACGATCCTGTCGGCTATTAGGTCCCAATTCAGAGTGATTTGAAATCTCGAAGCGGCGCCGGCGTATGGGCGAAACAATGACAAAAGGGGTGACGCTTATCTTGGTCAGAAAATTAGCATTGCATTGCTATTCAATGAGTAATGTCACCAGCCTTTTTGGTACCCTACCTACCTGACTTAAACTCTGTTTTCTACCCAGTCCGTTTTTTATGTGTAAGTAAATAAAGTATTATCACTACACATAGAAAACGGACTTGTCAGTTTTATAATATGCAGAAAGTTTAATTGGTTTATACCGTTTTTTAAAAAATACCGTTGGATTATTCTGTCTGTATATAAAAACAACGTGTTTCAGAGTTGTCTGTATAAAACATTTTCCAAATTTTATGGTAGGCTATTTTATTATTTTTATATATTTATATTATATAAAAATTATGTTCTATTATGAATTGTATTTTACGAATTTTATCTTCTTTTACGTAGTACATACATAAATATATACATATAGTCACTCCTGTTTCCCGGAGGGGTAGCAAGAGATCAAAATAAAAATACCTATCAATCGATACTTGACTGAGTACCCAGAAGTGAAAATAAAACACGCTTAATAAGACTTACTGGAAAAACATAAAATTACTGAAAATCCCGTAACGTTTTAATTTGCTTGGTTACCACAGATTATCGTGTAACAGACCCGCGCGGGTAGAAGCTCCTTCCACGTTAATCTATACGCCTTAGCGTAAACCTTAGTTTATTAGCAGCGTCAAAGTTCCAGCTGTTCTCGAACCGAAGAAGGTCTGCTACGTGACGATGGTAAGCAGCCTGATGGCATGACCCTTGCCCCTTGGGAGAAGGAAAGGTCTTGGTGTGGACGCCACATGCGTAGAAAGGTACTTGGGTATCGATGCATCACCATGCGTCGATACCCAAGTACCTTTGCCGCTGCACCACCGTGCAGCGGCTTATTTGCCCGAGGATCTCAAGAGGCGCAAATATGGAAGTCTTGACAGAACTTACTTATTTGAGCATTTTGGGTTCGAGACTCGGAATCCGTGGGAACCCTTTTCGTATTCAAAATTATATCTTGGCATCCGGTCGAAGCGACGCGTAGTTAGCAGCGACACAATACTTAAGTGTTTTTTTTTCTCTGATAAAGGTTTTCAGAGACTTTGTTTTCTGTTTCTTTTATTTTTTTTACTTGTATTTTCAAACAATCCTAAAATATGGGATTTTAAATATTGACATAATTATATGTATGCTAGTTTTCTTATCTGATTTCACAACAATTTTAAATAACTAATTTAAATTATTTTTTCTCACATTTTCCTCCCACGACTGAATCTGGGAGAACAACTATGTCAATGAGTGAGTCAGTGGTAGTTTAGCTTTATATAATATAACTACCCTACCCATCACAACTATAACTTCAGTAATGTTCCGTTTTTTAATCAAGTTCAAAAAAATTTAAATTTATTATAAAATATATAAATTTATTAACTTTTCTTTCCTAATGTTTACACTAGATGATGTGACATTATTTACTTGTAGTTCCTGATACCCACGACACAGGGAATCACAGGGTCAGAACTATGTATGTGTCTGTTGGGTGTTTGTCACACATTTATTCAATACCTATCTAGTCCTTTGTGAGGCATCACTACCTATGGGGCCAAAGCCCCAGTCCAAGAGCAACAGGCCATTGTAACCAATAAAAAATAGAAAAGGCATTATTGCAAGTGAAGGCGGGAAAGATGGAATAGGTAGGTACCCAGTTTTGTGGTTATTAAATATGGATGAAAACATTGGGTTATTGCGAGAGTGAATTTTATTAGAATCATATGGAATGAAATGCGTCACCAGCCAATCCTGACCGATATTCAGTCCTGAGTCTTTATTATCAACAGATTACAAAATGAATGTGTACTTTTATAAAGACTCGGCTTTAAAAAAGTAACAATCACGCTCACAACTGTATTTCCCATCATGGACATCCCTAGTTTTGCGTTTTGCAAGTTGTTAGCATTCTACGTGATAGGTTGCAAGCACATGGCCGATTATTAGAACACTAACGGGAAAAAATCGAAAGCATCCCGGTTTCCTCAAGATGTTTTCCTTCACCGATTCAGCGTTAATGCGCAAATTTATTTTTCTAATGGAAAAATTAATATGTGCACGGCCGGGTTGGAACTTGAATTTTGCGGAGGCACGACCTCCGCATGGAAGTCAAGCTGGGCAGTAGTGCTAACAATTACAATGTACGTTCTTTGACAACAACTGTTTAAAACATTAAAATTAATCGGGATTTGCTGTTTTTGAAAACGAATTCCGGAAACTTAAGTAAAGTTTGTTGAATTTGCAACATACAAATCTATCACAGACATGACTCTAAAGATGAAGCAGTATAGTTCTACAAATACAGCCTTCTCTAAAAGGGAAATTAAAAAAAAACCATGACAGACATGAACAAAATGGTTTTGATCCTTTTATATCATAGTTGAGTCAGGAAGGGTACATGGGCCAATAAAAATCTTTTGAATTTACTTTTTATACTTATGAATACTTTACTGAACAGCAATTACTGTAACGCAAATGGTGGTCTAAAAAAAGGAAAGATAGTTTATAAACGACTATGTAGCTGTTGCTAGCGGCTTTGCACACGTGGAATCGTGTTTTTTGAATAAAAAACTCCCATTGCACTCCCCTTAGAATGTGAAAATCCAAATACCCTTAAACACGTCATTATTTTTTTATATGATGAGTAGCGACAATTCCAATGTTCAAGTTCCTACTTAAAAAAACCGATACTCCTATACAAACTTTCAAATCCCACCTTAAAATTTGATTTGAAAATTCTAAAACTACATTAAAAGAGAAGGTCTTCACAAAGAAGCTCTTCATTGATATTCTTTCCTGGCTTGGTCGCGGAGGATCAGGCAGTAGATAAAACCGACGTTTCAAAGTCGAATTACATCAATTTTATCGATGAATTTTCATCTTTCAGGAGGTCAAAGAAAGCCTTTGCACGACAATTTTGCAATGATAGTGAACTTAGCTGAAAATATCCCAGCATTAACCCCTAAGGGGGTTGAACAGAGTGGTAAAGTTTCTATGGTAAATTTTATTCCTTGGTTAGGTTCGCTTAAAATTCAAAACTCAAAAAAAAATAAACAATTAAACATGTATTTTTTATTTTTTCAAAAGTAACCCTAGGGTGAAAAAATATCGGCGCAGTGGGCGAAGGCCTTGAGACGCAGAAGGTTGCGGGTTCGGTTCCCGACGCGGAACAACTGTTTATATCTACAAATATTTGTCTCGGGATAAAAAAAAATGTATATAAGTAAATCAGTCATGTAGTTTCAAGTTCTGCTTACATTGGGGATATATGATGCTGTGTGAAAATGACAATATTTACCCATCTACCCAAATTATAAACTCGCAGGTATCAAAATGTTTTGTAATTCTTCCTCAAAATTCTTATGCATTTCTGTCATATTTTGCGAACAGCAGTCGCGAAATCTAATCCTAATTTCCATTTAGATAGTACTATGGTAAATTTTCATCAGTCCTGTGCTAAACATTCTGGTAAAATACCCTTTTTTCCATAGGAGAATCAAAAATGTTCAGAGGCCGTTTTGAATTTCAAACAAGCATATTTAGAGTTTAAATATAACCCAAAATAAGAAAGCCACTTGAAATTCAAGAGGCTTCGGGCTCTTAAAAAATTTACTTGGAGAGTGTAACGACAAAAAAGTTGGGTTTCTCTTGTTGAAACATATATAATGCAGGTAGGTACAAACCTAGGTACATAATTATCAAGATTTGGTACTCGATCAAAAGGGTCCTTCCCATCACATCCAAAAAAAGATTCCCACTCACATCCGGCGATCAGAGGCCAGTTACCTACTCATCAAGATTTTAAAACACAAAGACATGCCGTCGTTTCGATATATCCTTTTTTATAAACCCGTAGAATTACGATTTTGTGGTGAAGCCATAACTCGATGAACATTTCAGTTAGTTTCAATATCAGATAGGTACCTATCAAAAATGTTGGTGTATCATTTATTTTATTCGTGGACAAAAATAAGTTAGTATTACAATATACATTTTCATCACCCATAGGTGTTTTTTATTATCCTTGAAGTTTACCCTTCCCATTAAAAAAATAATCATTAAAATCGTTTTCTAATTGGCGAAGATATCGCGTAACATACCTACACACACAAAAAAATAGACAAATTGAGAAACTCCTGTTTTAAAGTCAGATGATAAAAATTAAATTGCGATATTCGCGATAGGTACGCTTGCAGTCCCAAGTTTAAATAGTTTCTATCCTGCAGGTACTATATTAGCATCAATCCTCACGTGCCCACATTATTCTGTTTACTCTTTTGAATAAAAAATAAAAGAAAACTACAGCCGAATTGAAAACCTCCTACTTTTAAGTCGGTTAAAAACTATAAAAGTTAGGTAAGTATAGTCTTTTTAAATAAGATGTTACTGTCTTTGCCATTAAGGCTACCTACATAAGCCTATATGTAAAGGTCGCTCCCAATAATTAAATCAAAAAGGCACTTTAACCAAGCAACGATTATTTAATACGAATATATCAAATTTTCTAAACTCGATTAGGTGCGTTACGCATCGTTTTGAACTGTCATATAAAGTGTGTCAAGCTAGCGCGTTACAAGCGCGTTTTCAGTTTGGTTCATAGGTAGTTTTTTTTGTGGTAGGTAATTGTTTTGAGGTTGGTTCTACAAGAAGTCAATAAGTGACACGGTATTTAAATAAAATGTAAATTATAAATATATAAATATTTTATGTGTTTTCATTCAACAAAAAATTATTGTTTGTGGTAAAATTGTAGTTTAATTTGGAATCGCAGAATCCCTAAGTAACCTTCTGTTAATATTCTTACGTTGTTGGCATCTACGTATTTTAAAGCGTTTGGGCACAATGACATCCATTACTAGATATTTATAATCTTTAGTAAAAATTATTCTTCTGTAGACAACGGAAAAAAATGTTTAATCTGTGGAACGGACATTCAACGTCATGTGTACATTTCGTTCAAAAACTAGACTATCCGTATCTTAATTAATATTAAATAAGTCTTTGGAATTCATTTAAGGTTCATTACTTTTAAAATATTACGAAAGTATTATTATATAAGGTTTGGCAATCCTTAATTGCAGATAAATTAACTTTATGTATCAAAGAAATATTGAAATCCAAAAAAAAACCGGTCATTTTCCGATTCGAACGGATGTAAAATTTATGAACAATCGCGTGAAATCGATTATAGATAAAACTTGCCATAGACAACCTATCGTGCGGCATAGAGAATAAAAATTTTCAATTCCTTGCCGTGGCGCGTTTAGAAACCACGTTAAGTTTTGAGCACGTTATATTTCAAAAGTTAATGGTAAGGAATCTCATGTGGCATAGTGATTATGGGCCTGATCATGCAGCAACAGTTGAATTGCCTCAATACCAACCCCCTTTCGATACAAGCCTCAAATCACCTCTTGATTAAGTTCCCTTTTTTTTCGGAAGACATTATTGATCTAATCACGGACAATAAAATTTTATATTCTATGCAAAATAAAGCTAAGAATGACATGATTTTTTGCCATTACCCTATTGATGGGTGTGGTGTGGTTCAAAAGTTAGGGGACTGGGACTATTGAAGCAACGCATTGAAATTCCCCTTGATTGCAAAGTGGAGATAATTATTTCCTAATATGAAAAAAATAGGAAATATCTCCACTTTGTTGACAATACATATATAAACGACGACCGCTATTTCAAGGTGCGACATATCCTTGGAAAAGTCCTCACCAATTATTTACTACTCGCCGAAGAAGGACGCTACAGTATTGATGAAATGATGACTTCGTACATACAAAGGTACGAGAACGGGAAGCAAACGACAATATCTACCGAAAAAAAATGTGAATTTAAAATATTTGTACGAGCAGGAGTATCTTGTTTGATCTATGACTTTATCCTATATCCTGGTGAAGAAACCTTCAGATATCGGTATTTTACGGACTATGAAAACCGTCTAGGCCTTGGAGCTAAAGTTGTCCGTTGCAGCCGTCTCACAATGTATGGGAATTTAATCGTCGCTTATTGAATGTAGTATTTGGATGTTTTGTTTTTACGACCACTTGATGTCAAAAAAATAATCTGCTCATAGTTTTAATCCTCTCGTGATTGATTTTAACAAAACAATGATTTGTCATAATTTTCAATTTTATTTCTACCTAATAAGAAATATTTAGCTACCTCTAGCAACATTTTTGGGTAACCAAATCGGGTAATCTAGCAACTTTTCGTAAGATATCTAGCTACTGGCTAAAGGTAGCAGTTGGCAGCACTATCTGTGTGAGTAAGGATTTTTTAATCTGTGTAAACCACAGATCGATCGACCGAAAGAATTATCAAAAATGAACGGAGCCATTTTTGCTTTGCGCTTCTTGTGTACAATGCAATCTCGCTGCATTAAGTGAAGCCCGTATAACGCGTGTGTGTGACCATCGATCGCGAGTTTCTACCATCGCCTGGTAGAAACTCGAAAAAGCGAAAAAATGAACAAGTTCCATGTGAAATGTAGTGACCGGGTCATATTGCTGAACCAAAATCTAACAGCTATTAGGAACTTCGTAGATTTCAATCATGGCTTGATATTAAGTGCTCAGGCACTGACTGACGATGCTCTATTCGAAATTCGTATTGATAGAAAGGTATGTAACACTACCACCATTTTCTTAGACACTTCAGTGGGTAACATGGTTTTTCCGAGGTGTGCATGGCATGCTAACTACTTGCAAAAACAGGATCATGTCCTAGTAGCTAGTATAGCTACTATTAGAGAATCCAGCCCCTTATCAATATGCAATCCTCAACACAGCATCCACTAATTGGTGTGGCCATATACGGAGTATAGGCTCAGGGTGTCTTCTCTCCTCTGGGAGAAGAGATGTATAAATTTAACTAATGCTAAACAAACTAGATAAAGCTTAACTACCACTCACTCACTCACTCATTGACATAATTGTTCTCTCACTTGTACTCGTGTGAGGGGTGAACGTTTGGTGGGATCGTATAGGGGGTGTACCAGTGGGTAGAGGAAAAATCTGAAAACCCCCCTTTTCCTTCCCCCTCCTCCCCCTTCCACATCTATCTCCGAAACCCATCACAATTGTCTATAGGGAGCTATTCGGTATCGAATAGGTAATGTAAAACAAAAAAAAAATTGCCCCCTCTACCATATTTTAGCCCCCCTTTCTTGCCCCATGCACAAGAATCTTTGAAATGCGTTGATATTGAGGTGATTGCTCTACGGGATCGTATAGGGAATGATTAACAATTAAAAAAAATTACCCCCTCCCCCCCTCTTTTAACCCAATTTCACCCCCTCTCTAAACAGATCTCTCAAACGCGACACAATTGTGGTGATTGCTCTATGGGATCGTGTTGAGGATAATTGACAATTAAAATATTGACCCCCCTTTCCCCTTTTTACCCCCCTTCGCCCCCTTTCTCATAGTATCTTCGAAACTTGCATAAAGGGCGGTGATTGCATGGTGGGATCGTATAGAGGTGTTCCACGACATCATTAAACCGGGACCCCCCTCTTGAAATCAGCCCCCCCTGCAGCCCCCTTCGCATGGTATCTTAAAAAGGGACGGTGATTGCGTGGTTGGATCGTATAGAGGTGTTCCACGACATTATTTAACCTCCACCCCCTTTTGAAATCAGCCCCCCTGCAGCCCCCTTCCCATGGTATCTTCGAAAGTTGCAAAAGGGGCGGTGATTGCATAGAGGGATCGCATAGAGGTGTTCCACGACAATATTTAACCTGCACCCGCCTCTTGAAATCAGCCCCCTTATACGCCCCTTCCCATGGTATCTTCAAAAGTTGCAAAAGGGGCGGTCATAGCATGGTAGGATCGCATAGAGGTGTTCCACAACATTATTTAACCTGTACTCCCCTCTTGAAATCAGCCCCCCCCCCCTGCGCCCCCCTTCCCATTGCATCTTCGAAACTTGCCTAAAAGTGTGGTGATTGCATAGTGGCATCGTATAGAGTTGTTCCACGACATTATTAAACCTGAACCCCCCTTTTGAAAGCAGCCCCCCCTGCACCCCCCTTCCCATTGTATCTTCGAAACTTGCATAAAGGGCGGTGATTGCATAGTGGCATCGTATATAGGGTGTTCCATGACATTTTACAACTTGCACATCCTTTGAATAACACCCCCCAGGACCAAACATAAACCGCTGCGCGCAGCTCGCGCACCGAGCAACCTTCAGTTATAATATAAAAATAGCATTGGATGATACCAAATTTTATGTATCTATTTACTTATTTTCGGCTGATTGCTAGTCAAAAGCCAACCTTAGGCCTGTCCTAATAATTAACAAGTACAGTTCCTGATACCCGCAGGGAATCCTAGTGTGGGGTTAGGACTATTTATGTGTCCATTGGCAGTTTATTCATTTATTTTATATATTAATTCAAAATAAAATAAATAAATAAAATGCTGTTTTATGGCTAACATTTTTTTTTTAATTCTGAAAAAATTGTGAATCTATGTAGCGTATTATAATTTATTATTTGAACTCACTCACTTATTAATAAAATAGCGAAGATAAATAAACCATTAATTATTTTACAAAAAAAAATCGTTGACCAAAGTAACTTTATTTATTAGCTTGTTTTAGTTACTTGGTGTCTAGAAAAGTTACAAAGACATTGTACCGTTTAAATTTGAAATAAACTATCTTTATCTTCATTATAAGATTCAACGATTTTACACATTCTTGTGAGTGAACCAAAAACAAAGAGGCTATTCAGTGCAAATGCAACCGTCAACTGGAATAATTGTTTATCTAATAACACTCTCGATGAAGCTGTGGCTAGTTTTTACAAAATAATACGCTCCCTGGGACTGGAGGTAGCCCTCTCCAAGACTGAGGCCCTGTTGTTCCGTGGGCCTCGGGGGGGACCCCCTCCAGGAACGAGGATATTCCTGAACGGGGTCCTGGTCCGGGTTGGGACCCAGATGAAACATCTGGGTCTGGGTGGACCAAAAGTCCGTTTATATTTGAATCTGTTGCCGCGTCGAGCAGCGGCGGGCGGGGTGGGGCGGAGGGTTACGCATTGAAAGAGCGGCCAATGGGGATTTAGTGCCATGACGTCGTTCAACGGTAGCCAACGTGCTCTCTGCGTACGCGAGTACTATCGAAACAACGATTCTGCGACCTTAGCGCAACGAAAATTTTGCGCTCATTACAACATACGGCATAAAATTGAAGCTCCATCAATTCAGTTGATTAAAAAATGGGTGCTCAAGTTTGAGGAAACAGGTTCAACAGTAAATTTACCTCGATCCGGTCGACCTAGAACATCGAGGGACCCCGAAAACGTGGAGCGCATAATCGTGACCAGCCTGGGCTTTCAACTCGAAAGCGGTCTAGTGTCCTTAACGTGCCAAGAACAACTTTCAACCGCATTCTCAAGAAAGATTTACACCTACATCCGTATAAAATCCAAATGGTGCAGGAATTAAGGCCTCAGGACCATGCCACTAGGTTGCAGTTTGCAAACGAAATGTTAGAGCAATTCACCAGCTTTACTAACATTTTTTTCTCAGACGAAGCACACTTCCATCTAATGGGCATGTTAACAGACAAAATTGCCGTTATTGGAGTGACACTTATCCGAAATTAAAACATCAGAAACCTCTGCATTCTCCCAAGGTTACTGTATGGGCTGCTTTATCAGCAAGAGGCATTGTCAGTCCATACTTTTATGAAGATTCAAGGGGACGTGCAGTTACAGTAAATTCAGAGCGGTATATCGTCATGCTACAAAACTTTTTTGCCCCGGCGTTGCAGGATTTTGCTGGTTTTAATCAACGGTCATGGTTTCAACAAGATGGTGCCACTTGTCACACCTCCAATGACTTGTTAAGGGCAGCTCGAGTAATTTTTGGCCAAAAAGTGATATCGAAGAGAGGTGACATTAACTGGCCGCCTCGTAGCCCAGATCTATCCCCAATGGATTTTTTTCTATGGGGATACCTCAAGAGTAAAGTTTATAACACCAACCCAGTGACTCTTGAAGAATTAAAGGATCGTATTCGCGCAGAAATGCGTATCATATCATCAAGCACGTGTCAGGCTGTAATCGAAAATTTCCACTCGCGATTGCAGCAATGCCAGAATAATGAAGGATCGAATATGGATGACGTTATTTTTAAAAAATAAATTGCCATTTTGTCTAGTTTCGAAAACAATAAACAGTTTTTACCTTTGGCTATTAGTTTATTTTTAATCATCATTTCAAATATAAAAAGACTTTCATCATTTGTTTATTTCTTCTGTAGAGGACTCGATTAAAGTCAACCCTAAATATTTCTGGTCTTATCTTAAATCCTTGTCTAATTCAACATCTATACCTATCAACATGTCTGATGATAACATCACTACCAGTTCTGGAACCGATATATGCAACTTGTTCGCTGACTATTTCCATTCTACCTTTCTGCCTCCCCAAAATCAAATTAATGATCCTTATATTAGTAATGTTGATCAACCTCTCTCAACAAACATGGACTGTGATTTGTCTTCTATAAAGCTTTTGTTGCCATTAATTAAAAATAAATTATTAAAATTGGATAAAACCAAATCTGCTGGCCCAGATTCGATACCACCCTTATTGCTAGTTAAGTGTGCCGATTACTTGTCCACGCCATTATTTATAATCTTTAATAGGTTCATTAAAGAAGGGTACGTGCCTGCGATATGGAAATCAGCATTTATAACCCCTGTACATAAAAAAGGTCCCAAAGATAAAGTAGATAACTACCGCCCAATATCTAAACTATGCATTATAGCAAAACTATTTGAAAAAATAGTTTACGAGCAAGTCTATGAGTATCTACAAAATGTACTGGCCCACAGCCAACATGGTTTTCTTTCAGGTAGATCTACTACCTCTAACCTAATTCTACTTAATTAAGTTCTTACAGAGGTTATGGATGGTGGCTATCAGACGGATGTGGTTTATACTGATTACAGCAAAGCATTTGATCGAATCGACCACAACCGTCTGATATTTAAGCTGGCATCAATAGGAATAAGGGGTGACCTACTAGAAAGAAAGAAGAAAGAAAGAAAAAACATTTATTTACCACAACACAACACAACAGGTAACAAAATAGCTAAATTAAAACAAACATTAAAAAACAGATACAAATACAAGATGTGTTGTGTGGGGTCAAAAAGGTCCCTGTCTCAGCATAATGCTGCACCAAACCTAGGAAAGGTGCAGCGCTGATTTTCAGACAGGGCCTGCATTGTACTAAGATATACGAAGCAAACCTGCTTCGTATATTCACAATAGATCACAGGTTGTTGTCTTAGGTAACTTCACTTCGAAGTGGATGAGGGTTCCAAGTGGTGTCCCACAAGGTTCACTGTAAGGACCACTTCTATTCCTTATCTTTATTGCTGACATTGATGACATGAAGATATTTAGACCAATTACTTGCCAATATGATGCTGTACTTCTACAAGAAGATCTCAATCGTCTCGACTCCTACTGCCTAGAGAATAAACTAGACTTTAATGCTAAAAAAATTACTACTACTAGAAAAAGTAAAGTAATCTACTTTAATTATACTTTAAAGGGATATGTACTTCAGAGAGTCAATGAAGTAAGAGACCTAGGAGTTGAGTGATTCGAAACTAATGTTTGATGTGCACGTATCATCAGTTGCTAAAAAAGCTTCCAAAGCTTAAGGATTTATAATGAGGTCATCTAGGGATTTTAAAAGCGTTAAAACTATAAAAATCCTGTATAGTACTTACGTACGTTGCCATCTAGAATATGCTTCTCAAGTTTGGAACCCTGTCTATGGAATTTACATTGATAGACTGGAGGCAATTCAAAGAAAGTTTTTGCGTTTCCTTAGTTTTAAAATGCGAAGCTACTATTCGAATTATATAGTTCATTGTGCTAAGCAGCACATCCTTCCTCTTTACCTGAGACGTGAATTTGCGGATATTATTTATCTAGCACGAATTATCAACTCAGGAGTTGATTGTCCGCCACTTCTAAAGAAAATTCAATTTTATGCACCCACACGAACTTTTAGGCGTAGCAACCTGCTTTATCTGCCTAAAGTTTCCACTAACTATCGCCAAAATGCCTTTATCTACCGTTCGAGTAAGCTGTTCAATATATTGAGTACAAAGCATGACCTTGATCTTTTTAGCTGCAGTGTTTCTACTTTTAGAAATAAGCTAAATAACACTTTCTTTGGCATTTTTTTGCAAAATTGTGCTAATAATATCTATCTTATCTGAATAGTACCTACTTACATAAATGCAAGCACCGTTGATATCGTGAATGTGAATAATAACCAGGTGTAAACTAATACCTATCCTACCTACCTTACTACTTACTGCTTAGATGTTGCTATGATGTTTGTCAGTTGTTATGATTACAATTAAGTTGTGTAAGTAAGTATGAAATGTTGTAACTACTTAAAATGTTTTTATCAGTGGAGACCTCTAAATGGCCTCATAGCTGTTAGTTTAGTCATTAATTTTGTTTTTTAAGTGCCGATGGTTTTCCTAAAATAAATAAATAAATAATATTGCGGCACCGAACAAATTTGTAACAGTATTTTTTGTATCTGAAATAGTTATAAAGAGTTTCTTTCTTTTATCAATGACCGATGGAAACTCGTTTTATTTAATAATATTCTAGTTTACACCGACTTTGTTGACTTGACTCATACAAACACATTACTGAATATGATTTGAAGATTGGAAAATAAGCCGATTGTACTCTAAGTAGATGAACGTGGCGATAGACTATTGTGCTCTCATAATACACCGTTACGTGCTGCATTTCTGTGCATGCTCGTCACACTTTTCTCACCTTCTCACCATGGCCTTGGTTGAGGTAGGTAGAGACTACAAATAATGCTCTTCGATAAACAGTCAATCATAAACGTGCAAATGCTCTGTTTTTATATTTTTTGCCATCACCATCAACATCATATGTAGGGTTATCGTAATACATATCATCATATGTATTACGCTAGTTCTACCTTCGGAGTGAGTATTTTTATTCATTTATTTGTGACTGATTGTTAGTGTCTCTTCTGCTACAAAAGTAGTTTATTAACGCAATTGCGCAACTTTTATATAGAAAAAAAACATGTAAAATATTGGGTGGTCGCTACTAAAATATAAATAATTCTGTTATTACTGCCATGTGTTCGTAAACTGACTGCTAGATTGGAAATTTTATATATTTATTTTTTTAATATATTTTTTTGGTTAATGTTTGCGAGCATTGGACTGACGCGCTAGCGGTGGAGAGTTCAAATCTTGGAATACAATCTCATTTTTGCACTATTAATTGTTTTCTTAGAAGCATGATGAATACTAGACAAGGAAGTAAAGGTGAAGTTGAGGTGAAACTAAAATGTACTCTTAAAAAACTTGAAGAAACGATGGACATGAACAGTAAGCTACTACTTGAAAGGGATGAAAGCGAGTTGGAAATTAAAAATGTAATTGAAAGAAACACACAACTTAAAAACCAACTTCTGAGCAAGGACACTGAACTAGACGACCTTCGGAAGCAATTACAATTCCTTCAAAAAATAGCTGATACTCACACCCAGTATGAAGGACACACTTTAGAAGCTGCATTTGTAAAAATGCAATCACTACAGAAACAACTAACTGAATCACAAGCAAACTTAGAAAAAATGCACGGCATCATTAATCAGCGAGACCAAAGAAAAAGAAACAAAACAAGAAACATAATAACGTTATTAATGGTCTCAGGACAGAACGAGTAAAACTCAATAAAGAACTGTCTGATTATGAGTATGTAATAGATCATTATGAGAAAGATTATTCAGAAAATACGAAAAAAATAAAGAGATTAGAATCGGATTTAAAAAACATGCATTACAAATATTATCTGGCTCAGAGAGAAATTAAAGAACGAATTGCTGCTATTGATGAGCTACTTAGTGTTAGCTCATATAACCTAGAACTGGTTGAATCAATGACCAACGAAACATTTAACTCAGGCGAGGCTCTAAGGAATGAAGGACACACCCAATCACCACCTCTATTGTCCTTGTGCTGCAGCCCTAAAGACCCCCGCGACGAATGGAACCATTAAAGTTTTGTGTGATTGTATTGGAGTGGATTTCGGATCGATTTTATTAAATTATACCAATAGTATTGTTATTAATAATTGCATGTCTAACATCTCCTATTACCATCTTATAGACAAAGTTATCAATGAAAAACATAAAAAAGGCACTCAAATAGTACTAATTATGGGAGACAGTTCAAGTGTGACTAAAGTAAAATTGATTCACAGTATCGAAAAATTGCTAAAAGTGCATTCATAGGGGAATGTATTAGATAAAATTGTAATCTGTGCTTTTCCTTACTCGAATCGACTTAGTGTTAAACAAAACGAGAGAATACATAAACTCAATAATATCTTATATAACATAATAGCATTTAACAGTTATGAAAACGAATTGACTTTCTTCGATATTAATAAATACATTTATAATTTCATACTAACTCCGTCAACACTGAATCTTTCGAAATGGCAAAAGCACGACATTGCAAACATTTTGTCATTCATATTAATATCAGACAAAAATAATGGAAAACAAGGACTTAAATTAATTAGACATTTAGACACGACAACAGGAGGGCTTGGTAAAGTCCGTTCTTTTGAACGGAAGTTACAAGGTCCTCTTTGCAATGAAGTTAGTGATGACTTTGTGAAACATTTAAAAATATAGGAGGGTCCTGTACAGTTGGTTCAATTGAGCGAAACGTATGAAACGTCCCTCTTAGCAATTTAGTAAATAGTACACCTACTGGGTTAATAAAAGTAATGCATCAAAACATTAACCGGCTATTAGGGAAACTTCTTGAAATAGAAGTATTTTTGAACAGTATTACTTTGACATTCTCTGTTTTACGGAGACTTTTTTGAAACCTGACTCAATCCCCTTTTCACTGTGTCAGTTTAATATAATCAGTTCTTTTGTTAGAAATACTGCCGATGGTGGAGGTAGCTTAATATTAATAAACAATGAATTCAGAGCTAAGGAACGTAAAGATATTGTGTCTCTATCTGTAGAACGTCATTGTGAAATTTCTTGTGCAGAGCTGGAAAATTATATTATAATTTGCGTGTATAGCCCACCATCAGCTAGCGTTGACATACTTCTAAATACTCTTGACAAAGCATTAAGGAAAGTATCAAATACAAGAAGTAATGGTTTAATAATGTGCGGTGATTTTAATATAGATCTTCTTAAGGATACTTCACAAAAGAAGCGATTTAATATGTTATGTAAATCGTTCAACATGAAAGCCCTATTTAATGAACCTACACGAATTACCTCTACAACTGCTACATGTTTAGATAATATCTTCCTAAACTGTGACTATGCAGACAAGGCCCTTATTGACAGCTTACGTTCAGACCACAGAGGCCAACTGTTGTGCTGCACGGTCCCGCCAAGCGAAATGAAACTAAGATAATAACATGCCTATCACACAAAAGAGGCTGAAATAATTCCATACTGCTTGCTATATGTAACAACACACAGCAACGAGATTATTTTCTATGTGATACTTTTGATACAAATGAATTGTTTAATTATTTATTTAAGACAACTCATATCGCATTTCAATCAATTTTTAAAAACACTAATGTAAAATTAAAGGAAAAACCTCAATTTGCTGACTGGGCTACTAAAGGAATAATTTTGAGTAGGGAAACAATGTATAGTCTCTACAAAAAAAAAAGAACAAAACAACAAATACATATTTTTTAGAGTATGTCAAAAAATACTCGAAAATTTTTAAACAAGTATGTTGCCAGGCTAAAACACTATATATAAAAGAAAAAATCCTAAGTTCTAATAATAAGATTAAAACAACTTGGGACATCATAAAGAAGGCAACAGGTAACAGGCAAGGTTAAAGAAAATCTACATAGTATACGTGTTGAATACAAGGTGATAAGTGACAAACTTGATGTAGCAAATGCCTTCGAAAAATTTTTCACAGACATCCCTATTAATTTAACAAAAGTCTTAGACATATCCCCTGTAGTTACGGAATCATTTTTAAAAGATAATGTACTGATATCACACCCCACATTCACTTTTCACTATGTCACGGCACAGACGGTCTTAAGAACCTTTAAGACTCCTCAAGTTAAAAAAAACGGAGGATCTATGGGGATTGTCCGTTAAAGTATTGGGAGGCATAATCAGTCAAATATCTCCTCATTTAGCTGTTATTTTTAACTCGTGTATTGATAGAGGCATCTTTCCCACCCTTATGAAAGAAAGTAAAGTCATACCTCTTTATAGATCGGGATGCAAAGAGAATCCATCAAACTACCGACCGATTTCAATTTTACCAGCTCTCAGCAAAGTTTTTGAGAAAATGATTTTAACCCAATTGGTGACTCATTTTTATACCAACAAATTATTTCACAAACGTCAGTTTGGCTTCACGAAAGGGCGTTCAACGCTTGACGCAGGATTAACGTTAATGCCATTTGTACTGGAAGCTTGGGAAGAGAAGACTGACGTTTTAGGAATTTTCTGCGATCTTTCGAAGGCATTTGACTGCGTTCATCATGAGACGCTTATAATGAAGCTTAGACACTACGGTGTAACAGCACAAGCACTAAGCCTGATCGCGTCATATCTTTCTGAGAGAGAACAACGAGTTTCGATATCCGATGTTAAGTCTTCAGGTTCTCTCATAAAGCTAGGGGTCCATATTGGGTCCTTTCTTGTTTCTCGTATATATCAATGATTTACCCTATGTAATTCAAAGGCAAACCAAAAATGATGTTGTTTTATTTGCCGATGATACATCTATATTATTTAAAATAAAAAGAGGAGATTCTGACCTTAGCAAAGTTAATACTGCATTGAACATCATATCAAAATGGTTTGCTGCGAATAACCTAGTGTTGAATCCTTCAAAAACAAAGTGTGTAAAGTTTTCCCTACCAAATGTTACTCCATCACAGACAAATGTAACAATGTGCAGTGAAATAGAAAAAGTAGATTCTACGAAATTTTTAGGAATAATATTAGATAGCCAACTACAGTGGGGTCCCCATATTCATAGTCTTGGGAGTAGGTTGAGTTCAGCAGTCTATGCAGTCAGAGAGGTGAGGAAGCTCACAGACGTAGCCACTGCTAGACTCGTATATTTTGCCTATTTTCATAGTCTTATGAGCTACGGTATTTTGTTGTGGGGTGCTCCAGCACTAATATCAGCTCCAGCTGATATTAGTGTAATTTTTACTCTACAAAAGCGGGCTATTCGGGCCATTTATAACCTAAAGTGGAGAGACTCTCTAAGAGAAGTATTTAAAACTATAAATATTCTTACACTACCTTCCCTATATATTTATGAGAACATCATGTACATTCGCAATAAATATAGGTACTTAATTTTAAAAAACGCAGTGATTTCCATAATGTTAACACACGGAATAAAAATAAATTAATGAATAATGCATATAGGCTACAAAAATCGAATAAAAGCTTTGTAGGCAATTCTGGTAGATTTTACAATAAACTTCCAAGACAGGTAAAAGATTTAAAAGAAAAGGCATTTAAGAAATTTATAAAAGATAATCTTATTAAAAAGGCAAATTATACCGTAAATGACTATTTAACTGACACAGTAGCGTGGAATGAAGAAGAAGTTAAGGAAGGAAGGTAGGTAGGTACTTCGTTATAATTTTGACAAAGCCCCTGTACAGCTGCTTACTATTATTTGTATAGTACTTACAGTAATGTTATTTATTTATTGACAAGGCTTTACGGCCGCTTATTAATATTAATTAATTGAATTATTTTATTATCTATATAGACTGACCTTGATTTGACAAAGCCCCTATACAGCTGCAACTTTCTAAATATCCTTGTAACTCTGTAATTTTATATTGTTTATTTATACTCTTTTAAATTGACGTGACTAAGTGATCTTTGTGATCCCAAAGTATGAATATATGAATATGAATATAATATGAATATGACCGCCAAAATCCTGTACAAAGGTGTAATATAGTCGCATAATTATTATACTCCAACTACAGTTTACGATCGCAGACGACGTCAGTTTGCGGTCGTCCAAAATATATGGGAATTTAACCTTCGCTTATTGAATATAGTAATTGGATGTTTTGGTTTTACTACCACTTGATGTAAATTTTTACTTAATAATATTCTCGTGTTTTAGCTACTTCTAGCATCCAAATCGGGCAATCTAGCAACTTTTCGTTAGATATCTAGCTACTGGCTAAAGTTAGTTGGGAACACTGCTGTTTTAACATGCGCACTGATACTATGGCATAAATCGATAGACCGAAATAAAAAATGGACGGAGCAATTTTTGCTTTGAGCTTTTTATGTTCGGTGCAATCTCGCTGCATGCAGTGAAGCCCTTAAAACGCGTTTGTGACCATCGATCGATGTTACCTTGTGCGTCTGAATAGGCTTGATATATGATTCGCGAGTTTCTTCCATTGTGTGGCTGACTACAAGCGAAAAAATGTACAAGTTCCATGTTAAATGTGGCGACCGGGTCACATTGCTGAACCAAAATTTAACAGCTATTAGGAACTTCGTAGAATTCAATCATGGCTTGATATTAAGTGCTCAGGCACTGACTGACGATGCTCTATTCGAAATTCGTATTGATAGAAAGGTAGGTAACACTACTGACCACCATTGTCTTAGACACTTCAGTGGGTTGATCGATGGTTGGTCGGAGGTGAATCTTTGGAGGTGTGCATGGCATGCCAACTACTTGCAAAAACAGGGATATACGGAGAATAGGCTTAGGATGTTAAGGTCTATCCTTCTCTCATCTGGGAAAAGAGATGTATAAATTTAACCAATGCTAAACAAATTGTAATATAAAAATAACATATCATCCAAATTGTATGCATCTATGCCCTTATTTTCGGTGGATTCCTAGTCAAAAGCGACTTCCATTCTATACAATCTTCCACTCATATGTCCAGTTAGTCTGGCCTTCCATTATTTTATCAAATTGATTTTATTAAGGGTTTCTGTTGATCTGTCGGCTACCATTACTTTAAAGACGAGCCTCACATAAATCAGAATTGACAGTGGTTTTAAATATTGACAACTTTGGTGATGCATAGCCAGCTGGTTGATTCCTGTTGCGGCACAAATGTTTCCATGTTCTGCAGACATTTGTTCTAGGTCTGGGTGTTGTGGTACCACAGTACAGTTCCTGATACCCGCAGGGAATCCTAGTGTGGGGTTAGGACTATGTATGTGTCTTTTGGCTGTTTATTCATTTATTTTATACTAGCTTTTGCCCATGGCTTTGCACTGATGGTATTCGGATAAAGAGTAGCCTATGTGTTATTCTGATGTATAAGTTATATTACTGTAAAGTTTCATCAAAATCCATTCAGTAGTTTTTGCGTGAAAGAGTAACAAACATCCATCTTTCGCGTTTATTAAAGTCGTAGGATAATAATGAAAAATAAAATAAATAAATAAACACAAAATACTGGTAAATTGGATATCTTTTAAACTATGTGTTTCATAAGGAATGGTTAAAGCTAATCAAATATATTGCTACACTAGCTACTGCCCATGGCTTCACCAGCGTTATACTCGGATAAAAATATCCTATGAAAAATAGCATTTCTAAGAAATACATTGACACAGTCACTCTTTAAAATTATATGAAGACTCTATGATATAATTTAAAAATTATATCATATAATTATTTAGATGAAACAAAATTCATCAGCCAGTTGGTTGAATTTTAGGATATATCAACAACTTTTTCTTCACTATTCTCTTGCTAATGTTTTAGTAAGTATTCAGTGGTCCATCCTCATTAAAGGAACATGAGGAAACAACATCATTAGGAGAATAATGAAGTATGTGGCAAAGTTGTTTATAATAATTAATGATCCTTGTCTTTTAAAAACAAAAATTATGGTTTTCTAATTAATCAGGTAAACTTAATTATTTTAATTTTTTTCCCTCAATTCTAGGTGAATGTTTGGAATGGATGTCTTGAGATCGGGGTAACAACATTGGATCCAGATTTTTTGGAACTTCCTGCCACTGCAACAAAGTTGCGTAATACAGCTTGGGTAAATTTTCTATTTTTAAAACTAGTTTTTTTTTATTATTCATTCTGCCAAGCAAAGGCCAGCATATCATTGTGATTTGTTTTTGCAAATTACAGATATTGTCTGGAGACTCAATAGTCAAAGATGGAGTCACTATTCTCGGCTCATATGGACCCGAATTGGACTCTCTTCAGGAAGGTGATTGCATTGCAGTATCCCGAACCAGTAAGGTAATACATACAACTTTTATGACTCTTTCATTTGTATTCAAATAATGAAAACATATAATTTCATGAAAACAATTTCATGTTTTAGGGGGAGTGCAATCCAACTTATACTTACTGGTTATTTAGGTGTAAACCCACAATTAAGGGGAACCACAAGATTTTTATATTATTTCAATAATTCAACCTCAGCGGAACTAGTAACAAATTAAAAACTTATACTGTTTTGTAGGGAGAGCTGATGTTCTACATCAATGGCCACTGCCTCGGCATTGCTGCAAAAGGCTTGCCTGCAAAACTGTTTGCAGTGATCGATCTGTACGGGCAATGTGTGCAAGTTTCCATTGTTCAAGGCAACTACCCAATGCCGGCGATGAATCAAGTTAGTATTTCTAAATATCTATCTAAACAAAAAAGTCACTGATACGGAATCAAGATAAAAATAAATCGCAGAACTGACATCCACTGGGAAAAAAGGTTATTGAATGGTGATCATGAACAAACAATGCAGTGTGGGTTGCCACCCAATGGATCATCTTTCAGGTTATGGGAAGACGGTGGATGAACATGGCTCTAGATTATCGTGGCACTGTTTGGGGGAGGCCTATGTCCAGCAGTGGATCTGTGGACCGACAGTAATGATCACATCAATTTCGCGTTTGTAATATCCATGAGTAACGGGATCAAGTCCAATCAAAATATTGGTGTAAGAACTTTTGAAATTGGATGAGAAGTTTCAGAGATTACTCCGTACATACAAACTTACAAAATTTACCTCTTTATAATATGTGGTACGAAGTCGGAGATGGGTTAGAGTTGGGACCCAGGACTAGTGCTGTAGTTTTACGGTATTTAAATAAGTTAATAGACCATCACAAAATGTAATAATTGTTTTAGCCCAACGAAGGCACAAGCTCTGAGGCTGGCGCCTGTGCGCTGCCAATACCCAATGATGAAGCCCCCTTACAGATGCCGGTGGCTGGCGCACTTGGTAATTATACTTATTATCATTATATATATTATGTTAGTAGCCGGCTGCGACGCAAGATGTGCGGTTCGATTGCCGCTGCGGGCGAATGTTTTGCATGTTCTGAAGATATTTGTTCCGGGTCTGGGTGTTGTGGTACCACATTATCCGTAGTTCCTGATGTCCACTACACATGGAATCCTAGTGAATCCTAGTTTGGGGTCAGGACTATGTACCTATGTGACTGTTTGGGCGTATAAATATATTTTGGGAAGTTGGTTGGTGGAAGACCAGCATTCGACTACTACAGGTTGCTGATGATGAGGTTTATAACATATTCTTTTCAAAATGTCTACACCTGAAAGCAAAATTCTCGTCAAAATTGCCTCCAAAAAGGAGTTGAACTCCGAAAACACCAAACAGAAAATATGGAAAAGCAGGCGGGACTGCAAGCATACAAAAACTCTGGTGCCTTTAGTCTTTGCTACCAGTTTTTTAGTTAAGTCTTTAATACCATTTAGTCCGACTTCTGACTCATATGAAATATTTTCTTTCAGAGGCTCCAGACAAGCTGCGATTCCATCCCAGATGCGGATTGCTGGTGAAGCTGTCACACAATAACAAGTAAGTTCAATTATTTAGTAGGTCTAGGTATTAGTACTAGAAACAGAGTGAACGAGTACAATACATTTTTTAACATTTATTTATAAAAATATGTCTAGAAGTGCCTTTTTGTTTATCGGTACTATTAAATTTATCGGTAGATATTAAATTTATGATCAGTTGAGCATTTATTTCTCGTTGATCACCGTCTTATATTTCACTGCATTTTGGCAAAAATGGTAGATGCGCCCTTTTCGAATAATATGACAGTATAGAGGTTAGACATGGTATAAAATAAAAAACTGAATTCTATCTGGTTGCAGATCAGCGGAGAGGGCGCGGCCGTTGGACGACTATAACAACGGCGTTGTGATGACGCACCGTCCTCTCTTCGACAGCGAATACTTCGAGGTACGGATCGACAGACTGGTCGACAAGTGGAGCGGTAGCATTGAGGTAACTTTTGATACAATACTTATACTATGCTAGACAATTGGCACATACATTTACTTACTCAAATAGAGTAACTAAATCCACTTTTGGAACTTCTAGCCTTAAACCACGGCATCGTCCGCTTGGTATCAGGATAGTAGATAAAAAAAAGTAGTATTTTTCAAACATTCGCGATCATTTCGTTTTGTTTTGTAAATACTTACTTATTATACATTGAAAGCACCTAGAACTGAGACGAAAATTTGCAGATCATACAAACATTTGCCACGCAGCGTGAATCGAACCCTCCTGCTTCTCAGGCGGGCCTTTGCCCACTGCGTCACAGAGGTCGTCATGCACTTTAGTATTTATTATGAAATCAAATTGATATTACAGGTTGGCGTGTCGGCTCACAACCCGGCCACGATCCGGTACCCATCCACCATGACGAACATGGACACCGGCACCATTATGATGTCCGGTAGCAAGGTGCTCGTAAACGGCCAGGGGACTTGCATGGAGTACGGGAACTTCAACCTTGATGAATTGCAGGTTAATAATAATAGTAATACAAGTCATTTAAAACAAAAACTATGTTAAGCTATTTACAAAATTTAAATAAACATGAATTTACTGCAGCATGGAATAGTGTTCAGTATATTATTATAGTACAGTATTAAAAGGCTTCCACAGTTGGGCAATAGTGCATAAGAATCTTTTATGGTATTCCCAGAAGGGAGACACAGTAGGCATGATGAAGAAAAGCAGCGGCAAGCTCCACTTTTACATCAACGGAGTGGATCAGGGTATTGCCACGGATAAAGTTCCGCAACAAGTCTGGGGCGTGGTCGACTTGTATGGTATGACTGTTAAAGTAAGTACATCTTTGGATTGATATAGACCGTGTCGGCCTAGTGGGCGGTACCCCGACTTCAGATCCGGAGGTCGTGTGCTTGAACCCGGTCGTGCACCAATAATATTTCTGCTCGAAAAGTCACTGTGCGCATTAACACGTGAAGAATGCTGAAGGCAGGACATTGTAAGGAAACCGGCATGCTACCCACCGGGTCGCATAGCCGGCCCGCGGATTTTTTTTTTTCGGTTCCTAAAAGAAAGATTACCGCGTTCAAACAAAATATCAATGTTTAGTTTTTTACATTAAGTACGGAACCGTAAAACATAACTTTTTAGCTTTATTACTATCATCATCATCATCAGCCCACATTAGTCCACTGCTGGACATAGGCCTCTCCCAATACGCGCCACTGAGCCCGGTCTTCGGCTCTTATCATCCACTTACTGCCCGCTGCCTTACTATACATTTATTACTATATACATTATAAATTAGAAGGTAGATGTACCAACGCGGACCAAGGCTTAAAAGGTGTAAACTTTGCAGGTTACAGTGATGCACCCATGGTACATGGACAGTAACGTAAACGCGGGGTATTTGATGGACGACTCATCCGACGACTCACCCGACGACTCTCCCGGATCTCCCGGCGACTCGCCTGGATCTCCCAGCCACTCGCCCGGATCTCCCGGCCCCTCGCACGGATCTCCCGGCCCCTCGCACGGATCTCCCGGCCACTCGCCCGGATCTCCCGGCCCCTCGCCCGGATCTCCCGGCCACTCGCCCGGATCACCCGGCTACGCGCCCGGATCACCCTGCCCCTCATACGAATTACCAGACGGGACAGGCGAATTACCTGGCTACTCTGGTTCACCCGGCTCACCTGGCTTATCCGGCATATTCGGCGGCGGAGCGGACACGTCGGTCCAGATGCCAGCTGAAGACGAAGTGTCGCAGCCATCAGCGAGTAAGTACACTCATCAATAACTTGTGGCACGCCCTGTTTTGATTGCGTTTAGATTTTGCCATACAATATTTATCTCTCCGCTGCACCCTCTATGTGAGGAATTTAGTAAAGTCCTGTTTTCGTAGTGCACCCTTACGCACCAGTGCCACCACCGCGTCAGTTTGACCGGGCCCTTACATATCCTGGCAGGCCTACCATCAAGTCTTATTGCGATTCAATTCAGGTAAAGATGATTGATGACTATATGACAACGCCATACCGTTCTCAACTGCAAAGCAGGATTTGACATCTTTGCCTGAATTATATCGATATAAGACTTGATGGTAGGTCTCCAGGTCTCCTAGGGCTTACGGTTTTGGATGTGCATTGATTGTCAGTGTTCAACTACCACTGCACGTGTATGCCTATGTATGCCTGCGAGTCTGTTTGTGGGATTCTTCATGCCCCTAGCACCAAACCCGCGATGACCGATTTTGATGAAAGAGCTGTCGGACTCGTGATTTGTATAATCAACTCAAACTGAGTAACTGAGGCATAGTTAGTTGGTAGTATTTTCGGTTTGTTTAGACACTAGGTTCTCGATGTGTGTTTTTTGTCATTTGTTATTCCATATTGATTGTGCATGTTTTTGTTCGTTGTAGGTGCGATCGAGCCGCAGGGGTGCTCCGCCGGGTTGCCGGACGAGGAACAGCTTTTATTTCATACGCTGCGTGATTCGCATGTTATTATTATTAACAATGGTCGAACTGCTCATAGGATTAAGTAAGTATGACTAGTAGATACTTTAATAATAAATAAATAATACTGGACATTTTCACACATCATCATCTATCCCGAAAGTAAACAGGGCTTGTGTTATGAGAACTACATTACTTGTTTACTACTTATATACAGTTTTTTTTGTAAATACATATGTATATATTGTTTATAGAAAACACCTAGATCTGAGACAAATATTTGCAGATCGTACAATCATTTGACCCGCAGTGGGAATTTAACTTTTATACTCAAAATACCAACAGCTGTAGGTACTATCCAACCATAAGTCGCGACGACGCGCTTGATTTTTTTCTACACGCGACTTGATGTGGCCCTTAATAATATGCGATTGACGAGAGGTTGTTTGCGTGTTTGTTTGTTTAATTGTCTGTTTGCTTCGAAACTGCTTATCCGATTGAAATGCGGGGTATTTTTTTAGCCTATTTGTATGACTTCAAGGATGACTCTTAGATAGCGTTTATAGCTTTTAAAAAACTAGGGGGCGATGTAATTTTTTTAATTATTTTCTTATTGAACCTGGGCTATAAATTAGTTGTAATTTATTTAAAATTTTCATACTTCACCTAATGGACATTTACTCAGTGCGTAGATGAAGATACCAAGTAGAGGGTAGCCAGAGGCATGTCCAAACATTTCATATGGCACAAGCCCGCACTTTTCAAGTTGTTAGCATTCTACGTGTCAGGATGCAACTTTACCGTTAAAACATTATAGACCATTTAGCAATGATGAAAAAAACGGTGATATTTAATGATTTCCTCAATTTCTCCATAGCGCTTTCGAAATCTTCAATAATGGATTCGCAATGACAAACCGTACATTGAGGACGAACGAGCTATTCCAAGTGCGCCTTGATCTAGTTATAACAAAGTGGGCGGGAAATATTGAGATCGGGGTCACGCAGTATTCCTCTACCGATGAAAATTTTCCGTTCCGAGTGGTCAACACAACGTAAGTAACATATTTAATTTATTTATTTTCTTAGAAGAAAGGGAATTATAGCTGGTAGCAGATAGATATGATCTAAACGAGTCTTTTCACCATTATGTCTCAGGGTCGGCAACGCGCAAATGATACCTCTAATTTTACAAGCGTCCGTAGGCTGTGTTAACCGCTAAGCAATAGGTGAGCCGTGAGCTCTTGCCAGTTCAAAAAAAAAATATAAAAATAAAAAGGTATAAAAAAACGAGCAGCGTAACCTAACAGCGTAGGTGCTTTAGCGGAATAGTTTAAGCATCTACGTGCCAGTTAACGGGTTCGATCCCGCCGAGGTTGATGTTTATTTTTATTGATGTATTTTAAACAGAAAGAAGGGGGGTTCTCAATTTGTATATGTTTTTTTTTGTGTTTATGTTACGCGATATCTTCGCCAATAGTGAACTGATTTTAATGTTTTTTTTTGGTCCCATATAAATTTTATGTAAATCCCAAATGGGGATGAAATTTCATATTGGACTTTGTTTGAAGAGGGTATTGAGGGTATTTTTACTTGTAATAATCTCAAACTATGTTTTAGGTCTTACAGACCTGGCACCTGGGGGATTACAGGCGAAGACGCCATGAAAGATGGCGCTGTTATCATACCAAAATACGTCCGCAATCTCAGCGGGCTAGTAGTAAGTGCTTTTCAGTATGTTTTGTGTGTGTTTGTGGGGTCCCGCAGTCGCCTTCTACCGTTCGTGAATTCTATGATTTATTTATTCATTAATTTAATGAATTTATGAATAAATAAATATACTTTGCCGCGCTTATTATATCCCATCGTAAATAAGGCCGCGTTTCTTCCAGAACTTTCTCGTAGGGGGCGTTCTTTTGCTAGCGCGGTTTGTACGATACTAGATAGCGGTAGAACAAGTAGTGCGTCCATTAGCCGCGCACGTAACAATCTATATTTTTAAAACTTAAATCATGAAATAACTGCAGGACTAATATAAACTATCTGTTTCTTAGGAAGGCGATACAGTCGGCGTGATGCGCAAAGACTTTGGTATACTGCATTTTTACATCAATGGGGTCGACCAAGGACCCGCAGCGTACAACTTACCGGACCATGTCTATGGTGTTATTGGTAAGTTATCTTTGATCGAGTGAGCGAATCGATCCTACTTTGGCAATCCGGTGCTATCATCTATGTATGTTGTACGCCTACGTAAGCGGTTACCGTAATCAGTGGACGCTTACAACACCAGAGGTATAACTCTCGCGTTGCCGAACCTGAGACATAACAGGTGAAAAGTCTCATGTACCTGTAATTTCTTCGGAAACCTTACCCTTCCAACACACCATCGAACACAGCAATGCGAGGATTGCTGTTTGGCGGCACACATAGGTATAGTGTTAGTACCTCGGACAGATGTTAAAAACCGCCCCTACCGATTAAGCTCATATTCGAATCCAAAAATTGTATTAGTATTCGTTTCGTTAAGATTGATGGTGCGGCTTTTATATTGATATTGAAAAAACGGTAATTTTCACGTACCGTACTATAGGAGGGCTTCGCCATCACTCAACCTATTGAAGAAACTCGGAATGAGTCGAAACTTCGTCGGTGCCTTCACCAATAAGTACGACAGTACGTTAAATTTCCCGCTTTTACAATATGAATAATCAAATTTACCATATTTTTTTGGAATAATATAAATGGAATCAATTAAATTTTTATTTTTAAATTTGCATTCAACAGATCTATATGGGCGCGCGGCGCAGGCGACTATCGTGGACTCGTATACGCCACCTCCATCTAGTGCTCCGGATTCGTCGGTGTCCGTCGACTCCAATACTACTGTCCTTCCGTGAGTATTACTCATATCTACTCATACGCATTCAATCCCATTTAAGGGCAATAATAAATGTGGCTGTTGGATGTTTATTAATTTATAGAGAGATGTGTTTCCACCGGGTGCACGGGCACAACGCGACACTGTCTCGCGACCGGCTGACCGCATCGCGCTCCGCCGTCTTCGCGGAGTTCAACGACGCCGTGCTGTTCAGCTCGCGGCCGCTGCGCATTAACTCTATGTTCGAGATCGTAATCGACGAGATGGTGGACTACTGGATCGGCAGCCTCGAGATCGGTAAGAGTTGACGCACACGGTCTCGTAATATACTATGTTTGAGATCAGGATCGACAAGATGGTGTATACCTGGTAAGGTACCTTTATATGCATTGGGGATGTTTGTTTGTTTGTTAAAATTTGTCTCCGAAATGGCTCATCCGATTGAAATGCGATGAGCTTGTTGAAATCATTATTAGAAAAGATATACTATTTATTATTTACAATACAAAGTACAAACACATAACATAAACATACGAAACGCACAATGAGCGCACAAATCGCTAAAAGCAATTTCTTCCAGACAAATTTACAATAAACAATATTGGTATATAGTTTTTCACGAAACTCGTCACTGCAATACGACGTGATGGCAGGAACGTCGAGGGTTCTCTTCAAGTGATTTTTTTGTTTATCAGGCGTGACCGCGATCCGTCCGGATGACATGGACCCAGACGGCACCGGCGGGCTGGCCCACCTGGCCAACACTGCCACCGACCTCATCTGGGAAACGTACGTGCTCAGCGGGACCTCCATCATGAAGGACGGCCATTGCGTGCGCAGCGGGTACCAGCTCGACCTCGATACCTTAACAGTCGGCAGCAAAGTTGGTAAGTGAACTAAATATATTTTTTTTTATATATTTTTTTGTTTTTTAATTGGTTTTTGTATGTTGTACTTTAAAATGGTCTTATGTACAATAAATAGTTTATCTATCTATACCAATACGACGTTCGTGACGAGCTGAGATCTCGCATAATACCGTAGTAAAATAACTTATCAACGAATTGTTGTAACCAGGTATGATGTGGCACTTGGACCGTAGCCTGCATTACTATCTGGACGGCGTAGACATGGGCATGGCGTGGTACCTGCCACATCTCAGCATGTACGCTGTGGTCGACCTTTACGGACAGTGTACTCAGGTACATACCGATTCTTATCACTATACCCTTCATAGACCACCACTTTTGCTATACACTCTCCGTCTAACATAAACAGGGCTGTATAATGAATTAACAGAATACGTTGGATTCTTTTATTTACCAAAGAGTTTGTGTTTATACGATGGGAAGGAAACCCTTAATACGCGTGAAAAACACAGCTAGGGTTTTCAAATATTGTAAATATTAACTTGTGTTCCTATGACGTAGTCATCATACCAAGCTGAATTTTAGATGTGGGTCAGATCAGTATTCGATACAGCGGGGTGAGGAGCGGGCAGTATTCTGTGGCAGTCCGTTTTATCGTCTTGAATTTGGAAAATTGCATTCGGAAAAAAACAAATCTCTGCTGGAAGAAAACTCTTTTTAGGGTTAAGCTCGCCTTTTTCATTCGTACTTATTTTTTTTACTATTTCTGCGTTATGTCTTTGTACAATAAGTAATTAAAAGAATTGGACGCACATTACCATAACGCCTGCATAATTCGAGAGATTATTTTATCTATCTATCACATTCACCCACTGCTGGGTATATACCTTCTCCCTATCTCGCCACTATAGGCATTATAATTGTGTCATAACTCAACTAGTGCCATTATGAACAGGTGACAATCCAGGTCAAAGAACAGGTATACCCCAGCAACGGGTGCAACCCAATTCGAGGCAAAGGGATCTACCCGAAGGCACCAACTCTTCTGCCCTACTGGTAATCTATATTATATTATGTAAATAAATAAATAATGCTGGATACTTTTCACACAATATCATCTAGCCCCAAACAGGGCTTGTATTATGGGAACTACATGACTGATATATTGATTATATTTTTTTTAGTAAATACATTATATATAAATTATACATTAAAAACACCCAGACCCGAGACAAATATTTGTAGATCATACAACCCGCAAAGTGAAAGGAAAGCTGAGCATGTGGTATTTGTCTAGACGCCCAGTTAGCGCTTTCGTGTTTTGCAGGGTTCATCAAAACGTCACTCTCATTCGTTATAAGCCAATTCTTCATGATTTTTACTAAAAACCGAAAGATTGATTTTTGTGTTTGAATGCTTCCCGATATTTCTGCAAAGTTGCATGTACCACGATTACGGGGGAACTGAATCTTTGCGGTTGGCAGACGAATCGGTGTACCCTCTTTCTCACTCTTTTATTGCGATACCATTACCATCGTATTCAAAAAGTCAATGACTTCAATCACTCCGGTAATCTTGATATATGCAACTATGCAAAAATATCGTAAAATTTATAATTGAAATAACAATTCAAACTTACAAATCATGTGCGAACTATAACCCTATTATTCATAATCACTCGCTGACTTTAGCAGCGTGATAAAAGTTGTCTGCCTCTATCCTTTGTTCAGTGTAGACAGGGCTCGAGTTAGCGACCTGCTAAAGTGAATGAGTCAGTATGAATCAGAGGGTTCGTTTTTAGCAAAAGGTGTGTGAATAACCATGACAGTTTTAAAGTTATAATCTTATCTGAAAAGAGACTTTGGCTCTATCTCATACGAATAATATACTTTGTCTTCGCAGTAGTTTTTCCGAATACCACGGCGACAATGTGGTTCTATCGGAAGACTACACCGTAGCAAGCCGCCTCAGCCCGGAACCCATGGGCTCTCTCGTGTTCAGCTCCACGCATCTCATTGTCAACGAGTTATATGAGGTACGGGCCGCATAAGTGTCGCAGGGTGTCCCAGATTAATTTATGTGTATACTAAAAAGGAGTTTATGCTACACATAACATAAATAGGTTTATAATGGGTTCTTAACTTTTGTTCTATGACGTCTTGAGTTTCTGATATTTAGCTGATGTATAACATCTTGTTTATGTACCTTAGTTTAGAGTTGACACAATGTTCAAGAAATGTTAATCAATATCGAGCTATTTTCCTAAATATGAAAATAAATCTGTGTGACATATGACATGTGCCCATAAATTTGTGGGCATTATAAGTATTACAAATTAATTCTAAAATAATTAAATGTAACATTTTTTTTTCAGATTCGTATCCTGGAATGCAAGCATATTTACGCCGGCACCTTTCGCATGGGCGTGACTGATGTGAACGTATTGAACGCGCATATTAACAGAAACTTTCCTCTGTGCGCCTCCAGGATGCCCCATTTTACGGCTTTCATGCACGGTTAGCTTTTATATTGATTTTATTATAACGGCTCTGGCGCCAGAGCCGGATCTAGCCTTCCAGTCAGTTCTGTCCAAAATTATTAACGTATCGTTGTTAATAGGCATTTCGAGTAAATTCTTCAGTTGAGCAATCATATTTCCAAACTTTTCAAAAGAAACATAATGTTAAGCTTGTAGACCTACCTACCCTCTTATTCATAATCACTTCAGGACTGTAAGAGGGTTAGCGTTTCCACTCTCCTGGAAAAACATCACTTCGACCATGGTCCAAACGCTGAATATCTAATTACCTATTATAACGTATTTGCTATCGGTGATGGCGCCGACTAAGTTTCCGCTTATTCCGAGAGCCCAGACGCGTCGCGACACTCACCCTTAGGAGGGTGAGTGATCGCGACGCGTCTGTAGTCTTGCACTGATTGCGTCTGATCCGTCTTGAATGATCTTACTTAATGGTTACTTTTAAATGAAAATTCCTTTTTATCTTTTCAGGGAAATATTTGGAATATTCGCGTCCTAATAAAACTCTGGAGAGGGATTTGCGTTTATTCGTGCCGTCCTTCGAATGGCTGCGCCCTGGAGACCGGATTGGATTCAAAAAGACCCCCGACTCAAAAGTTCTCGTTTACTACAACTCAGAACTGCTTGAGGTGGCATTCGAGAACGTTCCAGACGTAAGAAGTGTTGCAGTATTAAAAAATATAATATGATAGTTATATAAGAAGTATTTATTGTGCATAACAGCATTTTACAGTAGAAAACATAATAAAATAACAAAAAACTTTTAAGCTTCTTTTCAAGCGACATATTCTTTAATTTAATAATTTATGTTACAGAAAGTTTACGTGTTGATGGAACTGTATGGGAACACCACTAAGATACAAACGGTTCCCCGCGTCACCAACGTCGATCCAGGATACCAAACTACCAGTAATATAAAATGCAGCTTATTTTCATTTGTTTCTTTCATTCTGTTATCCCATCTGTAATATACTCACTTTATTTTTACAGTTCCGAACGAGAAACCAGAGGCATATAACACAGCTCCCATTCCATGGGGTGGGAAAACCGGTGTGGCAGAAATACCGACCGGCAATATTTCGCCCGAGCTGGTTGATTTGCGTTACAAGAGCTACGCCGCAGCTATGGATGAGCCGGCCGGCACACCCCCGACTCCGCCGCAAAGCGACCTTCCCGACGAGACGAGCCCCCAAGATACTCTGAACCCTGACGCTGTCTCCGATGAGGAGAACGCCTGCGCATTGCCGGAGGATCGGAACGCATTGCCAGTGGAAAACAAGAAACGGCCGGGGGACGCCTCAGGATCCACATCTGACATGCAGATGGCTCGCAAACGCCGCGGGGCTCGGCCCTTCACGTTCCATTTCATTACGGGAAACAACATTCGACTCTGCAGCTCCGGTAATACTCAGCACTAGATCATGTTACGGTTTTACAAACGATTTATTTGTCTTCGAGGATGGTTCTTAGTTAGGTTTTATCGCGACAATTAACTGGGGGGCTCTGCAGTAGAAGACGGAAAACCCGTACATACTTGTTGATACCATCGATTGTCTTTAGTTTTGGGTTTTAATGCTTTGACTGATATTACTTTCAGACACCGTAGCAGTGCGTTTCAGAGGCTACAGTGACGCGGTTGCCGTTTCGAGCCAGCCGCTGCTTCGGGGCATGGCTTTTCGGGTATGACTTGCCTGACAGCTTAGATGCGAGATGCTGTATTCGCAAAATGCCTAATAACTAATTAGATCTTTATCTTTAACTATTAGCCATTTTGCGAATTGAGGTTTTCCCGCCTATGCCTTACACAGATTTTATAGTATATAAGGAGAATGGGTCAGACCTCACTTCAGTTAGATCCAATAATGTACAGTGGTGGTCATATAATTGACTTATATTTCCCTTACAGAATAACGAAGTTACCATTTTTTGTACGTTTTTACTATTGTCAGTCCATTATATTTTAGTTGTTTTTTTAATTTTATAAAATATTACTAATGTTATTACTGAACTGGTATAAATAATACCTACTGAATAAGAACCGATATATCCATATAAATATATAGGATCTCTCTAACACACGTAAAAATTGGTTATAACGTTTTTTTTTAAGGAAAATATAAGTCAAGTGTTTCTAATTATATGACCAACACTGTATATACAATCTGGATTTCAATCATAAAAATATTTTTCTAGGCAATATCTTGAATTGTATAAAGTGGGTATCTCCTTGTACTATAATATGAATCTTATTTATTGTAATAAGTTATAGTCTACTAGCATTATCTTTAAACGCAGCAATAATTCATAATCGGTGGGTATTTCATTTAACTCATTTCGGATAATATTGGGTATTTTAATTATTATTTCCATTTTGTTCTGTTGTCAGTGCAGAGGGGCTAACGAGAATACGATATAGGCGATCCAAATACAGTATTATGAAAAAAAAAATGAAAATGCCATTTTGTAAGTCAACTCGTTTTTTATAGCAGTACAAGTAAACAGTATTTGTTACAAGCAGAGTAAGAATACTTTATTTTATGCGGTATAACATCTGCCTAATACGAATGTAAATACGTCACAATAGTATCTAGTGTGGGTTAGGATTAAGCTATGCAACTGTGTTTAAAAAAAAATACAGCTACTGTATGTGGAATTGCGTACATGACACGTAGGACCATTGTGAGGTGTTTTGACACCCTACATGGCAATGATAAAATTATTGACTTGAGACTTGATAAAATTATTTGTTTAACTAAATGAAACAACAGATAATTCAAAGCGTTACATCTAAATATATAAAATTTATTTAGATGTAACGAAATACATATTAGCGAAATACACATAATACTAACACAAATTTCAATTTATAACAGTAATTATACCTACACAAAGACTATACCAAAGAAAAACAATAAACAAAACGCAAACTCACAGGACATGGATAAAGTACAGGCTTATTAACTTAACAACATGTTCACACAAACTTGGTTGAGCGCAATTAGATTGTGCAGCGCACGCGCGATCACTGGCGCTGGCGGCTACTACTACTATTATAATATCTACTGGCGGTATAATGTATTATTAGCGATTTGCTAATCAGCTGAACCATCCTATGCAAGTTTAATCTGGACTCAAGTAGGTATCTATATATTTTCGATTGGCAGTAAATACTGACAACAAAATCTATGCTTGAGTCTAGATCCAATTAGAGATTCGTTTTGAAGTAAGGGCCCTAATCTATTTTTACTTGCGACGACATATGCGACGTAAAAATGTGCAGTAAGTACTACGATTTATTTGAAACACTTTTAATTTATATTTCGAAATATTATAATAACTTCATGATACTTCTTCAAAAAATATATATTTAAAAATATAAATATATATTTTTTTTAGGAGTGCGTATTTTTTCCAATCATAGACGAAATTTGCCGAATCATCTGATTTAAATCGTAGTACTGGATGTATTTGTTAAATCTCTTGCGACCTTGCTATTTGCGAACAGAAAAATGGCTTCTTATTAGCGATTCATTTCTACGACAACAATCTCTACTATAGAAATAAAAAGTACGAGGTACAGGTGTATGTTACTCAAATAAAAAGATAAAAACCTAAGCTGCGGTTTTTATCTTTGCAAGCCTAGAGGCATGTGGATTACTAATTGGTATTTTTTTTTTAGTTGCGTGTTGACAAAATGACGGATGAGTGGGAAGGCACCATGACCATCGGAGCGCTAGCTATGCTGCCTATTGAGATGCCTCCGTCCAGCGCCCTGCACTTCAATATCCCGTGCTGGGTGGTTACAAACGATATTTTGTATTCCCAGGGCGTATACGTGAGTTATTTGAGAATTCCCTCGATAGTAACTAAGATACACGACACTATGCTAGTCAACAAAACCAGGATAACTTTACGTTACGACAGCTGCGAAGCACGTAATGATGTAAACCTTTATCCCGCTCTATGCGTAACAGCCAACTATGCAGCATCGCTGTTAGTGTCAGGGTTTTTGGCAGCAACCTTAGTTTACTTAGGGGACCATCTTTAATATGACGGAAATTCGCAATACCGAAACCTCATGGTTCTTGTACAGTGAGACTGATAAGCGCGCCTCTAGGAAACTTAATGGGAACAACTTTATTTTATCCTAAAATCTGTTTACACGCGCCATTTGGTAACGTGTGTGGTCGTTAAAAAACTCGTATTACAGCGTCTGTTGTATCGTTTACAGACGTTAAACGATGTAGGCCGTAAACTGGAGGATGTCACTGAGAATTCTGTGACATGTGTGGTCGTTAAAAAACTCGTATTACAGCGTCTGTTGTATCGTTTACAGACGTTAAGCGATGTCGGCCGTAAACTGGAGGATGTCACCGAGAATTCTGTGCTGACTCTGCGCTTCCAGTTGAACAGCGAGCTGACCCTCGAGGTCAACGGTTTGCTGCGCAGCGTCATCGGCATCATCCCGCCCAGCTTCAACCAGATATACCCGACCATCGACCTGTACGGCAGTATCGTCCAGGTAATTGCATACGCGAATCGCCGTTTTAGCCTCAAAAGCTCGTGGCATAGCTCAGGCAGCAACTTAGCAGGGTGTCTAGAAAAATACCACTTTCTGTTAAAAATACAGCTTATCGCCCGTAGCACACCTCCGCTGCGAAACTTCAGTTGCGAAACCGCTGCGATAAAGTGTAGTTTGAGTTGCGGAACGGGCGTCGGAACCTGTTAGTCATCAGTCGGCCATCGGAGCGAAATGACGTCGTTATCATAGTCAGAGGAGGAGGAAATATTATTGTGGACTTTAACTTTGAAAAGGCGTAAATCTCATAGAATTTGGGTGCACGAGATTAATGAAAAAAGGAAGAAATTAGGAGAAAACCGATTATATAAAGAACTAGAGTCACATGAAGATCGTTTTTATACATATTTTAGAATGAGCCCAGGGAGTTTTGAAGATCTACATAATCTTTTGAAGCCACATATTACTAAACAAAATACAAGGTTTAAGGAAGCTATTTCTAGCAGAGAAAGATTAGCCTTAACTTTGAGGTTCTCTCCATGCCTGCAGTTTTTTCATATTATTTTTATAATCCGGATGATTTAATAAATAAAGAATAGGTCTATTTCTGACCTCTTGAATTAATTTTTCTGTGAAATCGACGTCCATTTTATGAAAAAAATGTAGTTTCGCTTTTAATTTTTGTCGATTTCCACAAACACGTGCGAAAACAACGCGGCACCGCAACAAAATGGCGGCCGGAACGCGGTAGTGTGGCTGGCGTTGGAGTATTATCGACAAAACCGCGCGGGGAAAGAGATAGAATATAGTTAAATCTATGCGTTAGAACAGGCAGTTCCGCTTCTCCTACATACGGACAAAACACAGCGAAATTAATGCGGTTTCGCAGCGGAGGTGTGCCACGGGTCTATGTCGTCATAACGCATGCGGAAAGATTGGATTGTATGAAAATGACATTAGCTGTGGAAATGTCATGTGACTTCTGCCAAGTTTTTCCTTGACAAATTTGCGTAAGCGTGAAATGAAAACTAAGCGTGAGGTATAGTCTAGACCTCCCAAGATTACTTTATTGATGGTCATTAGTTTTAACTCCTTTATCGTAAAAATACTTGCTAAAATCGAGTTCTATTTACAAGTATATTGTATTCTACACATTTTACAAGATTGTATCAAACATTCGAAAGTTCGTCTGACTTAACATACATACACAAAGTATTTTCCCAAATATTAGATCTAACTCGCTACGCTCGCATGATTAATAATTTGTAGCCTAATTTATTTCGTAGCTTAATTATTAATTTATCTGGGTACAGGTATCAATCCTGCTGCACCCCCACGTGATATTCGGAGGTACGTCTCTCGACTTGCCGATGATCGAAGAGTCGCCGGAAGGAAAGGCGCTACCACTCCAGCAGCCCGTACAGCACTCCGAGTCGGACGAGGACGCAGACCCCGATGCGGACCTCTACGCAGAACACAACGAAGACCTCTCGCTCTCCTCAGAAGAACCAGATGATGACTTCTCGTACCACGGCGAGCGCATGCCCTCCATCGAGAATGACTACAGCGATCTAACCGATGGTCTCGAGGACGACGATCCAGATGACGTCGATCGAACCAGCAATGCTGTCGATGACGACAACAGCAACCCGACGGATGACGCCAGCAGCCCGCTTGTAGAAGTCCAGCTGATCCAGGCAACTGTGGAAGTGCACGAACCCATGGCCGGCCCGAGCAGCGCCCCCGATGACCGTACGCTCGTATTCAATGATAACGACGCTAAGAACTCCGAGATAAAAGCACGCTCGTGGCCCGTGGCTACGACCATTCATGAGAGCCTGCTGCTCTCCGACGAATGCATTGTCGCTGACAACGATTTAGCCGCCGAGTCCCACGGCTACAAAAAAAGCCAGTCCACTCAACTGTTCTCGCAGAGCACGCATGGATCCCTGCAGGAAGACCATGGATCCGACTCCCATTCCGATCCCCATTCCGACTCCGATGCCTCGAGCTCTGGGGACATGTGGATAAATCCGCTCGGTCTGGGCTTGCACATCATGGACGACGGTTACGACAGTCCGGATGAGATAGAAGACACCTGCGACACAAACATACGCCACAACGACACCTGCGACACAAACATACGCCGCAACGACGAGTACCCCGAGGCGAACGAGACTAACGACTCCAACGATGGATACGACGCAAGCGATGCTATCGACGACAACTACGAGAATATGTTCATGGATGTGATGTTCCTGGAGACCAGTAACTTGCCTGATCTGAACGAGGAGCGGTCGTTATCTGTCGACGAGTCGACCACCACACGCCGCGATGACTACTGGGCTGACGGACTCACCGTCGAAAACCTGCATTACTTAAACGGTATAATCTGCTGGGATCAGCGCGTAACGGGCGCGCGCGTCGAGCACCGTGACTGGGTTTTCTACTCGGAAACTAACGGCAACTGCGAAGTAATGCATCTCGCACTTAAGTTCTGGAATCAGGTCATCGCCCCGTATCCTGACATGCGCGAGGTGGTGACCAGCGGCAACGTACACTGCTTCTGCAACGAATGCGACCCAGATGCCGAATCGCACTATGCAGGTACTAAAACTAGGCGTAATTTTCAGCCCGACTTCCACCTATTGCTTGGTACAATTCAACCGTTTTAACATGACCACCCTGAGCTCCGTTTGGCTGCGCCATCCGAACGACAAAATATAGGGAAGCCCTTTACCTAACGGTGCGATGACACCATAAAGATTTCGAGAAGTCGTGGACAGAGTTAAAGATCGTTGGGTGAGGCCTATGTCCAGCTACGTAGTACTATTATTTATTCTGTGCAAGCGGTGGATTTCTAAAGGCTGTTGATCATGATAATGATCATACAAGGAAGTTTTCTTTGATGCAGTACCCATTATCCTCAACAAGCAGGTTATCAGTATATTTTCTAACAGGTTGGGTTCGCATCGAGCGGCCCAAGGCGCAGGATGTCGCCAGTAGCCAGCCCTTGCGCATGTACTGGCATGTGATGCGAGCCACCATCACATCGGCGCTCGCGCTCACCGATGCCACCGATGTGTGTATGAGACGCCCGCGCAACTTCTACTCCGATCCCTCTACTTCTCCGGTCTGCGCCGATAAGTAAGCTCCCATGCAGTATATAGCCTCTGCAAGATGCACTGAATCCTTTTACAGCCGACCTCTGTGGCGCAGTGGGCGAAGGCCTGCCTGGGACGCAGAAGGTTGCGGGTTCGATTCCCGCCGCGGGACAAATGTTTGTATAATCTGCAAATATTTGTCTCGGGTTTGGATATTTTCTATGTATAAAATGAATGTATTTAAAAATAAGTATTTGAGTTTTTTTTTTTTTTTTTTTTCACGCAGCATCATCTAGCCCCAAAGTAAGCAGAGCTTGTGTTATGGGAACAACATGACTGATATACTACTTATATACTTTTTTTTTGTAAATAAATATGTACATAACATACATAGAAAACACCCGAGTATTATATCAGTAGTAGTTCCCATAGTTCAAGCTATGCTTAGTTCGGGGCTAGATGACGTTGTGTGAAAAAAATGTCCAGCATTATTTATTTATTGTTAAAAGCCAGCATGCCTCATGTTAGTTCTTCACATTGCGGTCAGTGCCATCTGAATTTTCGACAGATTATTCGATCCAATGAAGAATTAACAATAAAATGTAGAGACGGTTGTTTTCAAACTACTTAATTTTCTTTCAGATGGATTGATGAAGAGGGCAAGCCTCATCAGGCTGCTCTGGCTTTGGATGTTGACGTCGGGTAAGATTATATCACTTTATTTGTCTCATACAATGGCTTAGAGTATTTGAAACTCCGAGTTATTCTTGGACCATGGTTCACCATCGTGATCTGTTGGTGTGGTTTCTTTCCCTCGATATTACCGGTGATGACAATCTTTTCCAGGTGGTCATTGCTTTCGCAAAGCAACCTGGTACCACTGACAAAGCAGTGACAGTCTGGAGGCAGATGGAACATAGCCTATTAGATTATTTTGAGTTTGTTGAGTATTGGCAAGTGTATTGTTCGGGGTGTCTAAGAGATTTGCAGCACTGTCACCCACACCACATCTCAAAAGAACGCCTTTCTTTTGCCGGTCTTTCGCTTTGGGGGCCAGGTTTCTTTGCAGCACAGAAATATAAAAAGACTGGGCTCCATATGAGTATTATTTTTTTTCTGTTCGTTTTTTTCCTATCATTCCATTTGAAACTAATCAGATCTCTATTTGTACCTACAGCGGCCAAGACGCGGAGAGCGACCGTCTGATTGCATACTGGATTTACTTGAAGTCCCACGCTGTGATCAAGCAAGAGGCCCTGGAGGACATTGAGGACACCGTCGAAGACGCAGCTGATGATATTCTTGAGGACGCGGTCGACGACATCGTCGAGGACGCGATGGACGGCATGGTCGAGGCAATGCTACGCGATACTACTGCGGGCCCCATCGGTGATTTAGCCTTGGCTCTGATGGATGACACCCTGGACTCTGGTGACGACGAGTCATCTTATCCAGAGCTAGATCCGACAGAATCTGAGCAGTAAACCACACAATAACAAAAACACACTCCTCATATCATACTGTGGCCAGACATCATTCTGATTGAAGAGTGAATGATTTTCAATTAACTAACTACATACACACCATTCACGCTAACAATTTTAGTCTCGATGATGGCCATCCTCAGACCTAAATATGGTAAATCAAGAGGAAGAACTGTTGAATCAAATTTATAGAAAATGACACTTGATTTTACTGACTAGCTGCAGTGTGATATGAGCATTATTGTTTAATGTTATGTGTTGTTTATTATATGTGTTGGCTACATTATTGCCAAGGTACTTCAATTCGTTTTACTGTCATGTTTGTAAGAATATGGTAGCCACTTACATCATACATGAATCTTGGAGTCAAACCAGAAAATAATTTGTGCCAAGAAGCTTTATTGGCTAAAGTACCACCGGGATTGTACAATAACTTAAAAATTTAAATCCGAGAGCCAAGCTGATTTTTAGAATGATCATAGAGGTTATTGACGGAGCAGTATTTATGTTCCGATCAAGTTTATAATACAATATTATGCTGACACCATTACCTATCTGGAGAAGCTACAATCTTTCTGATTATTTGACATCGAGTTGATCAGACATTTAATTTTTTCAACTTCATTTTAATTTGAGGAATAAATCTCACGACACTGAATTATGTCTGATTTACATATACTTTTGTGTTGTTGTAACTATTAAAAATCGCTTGAAAAAAAGCCTCGTTTCGAAATATCGAAATCAACATCTTTTAAATCGAAATCAGATTGTGATGCTACAATCTATTTTCGCAATGATATTTCGCATCCATAATGAGTGTATCATGAGATACATATCTCATAAGATGGAAAACAGGTATCTTAACTAACAATTGTAATTTGAATGATTATATATTATATAATCATTGAAATCGCATATTCTTGGCGTAGCCAGATTATGGTGACAGAAATAATGCCTTGAAAGGCGTGGGAGTGGACGTTATTTTTTGCTTGAACGAAACCTTTCTACCGTTCATTACGTCCAACCTTTGACCAATATAATAATGAATCTATTAGAAATAAAGTAATTTCAATTCGTAATCGTAAGTAGAATATAGTTTTAAGCGAACATTGTCTCTTACACACAGTAGTCGATGGATGGTTTAAGCATGCTTAAACCATCCATCCAATGTGATCATTGTGATCCAATGTGATCCAATGTGATGATTTTGTGTGTCAAAAAATGTTTATATTACATGTAATATGGCAGCATCAAAAAAAAAATCAAATTAACATTAAAGAAAACAATTTACGCTCATAAAAAGTCAAGGTCATGTCAAGGAAACATGTTGAAAGATATTGGGAATATTGAATACCACATACAGTATTACACATTTATAAAATCTGAGGTATCACTAACTATTGCAAGCCTGCTATAAACTAAATATAATAAAATGTATTGTTCGTGTATTCTGATTAATTTCTCCTATGTTCAAACTAGATTGAACATAATAATTTATCATGTTTATCAACACTTAATATTGTACTTAACTAGTATTAGTTGTATTGGTATGTGCACTTGTAGTTCTCTTTCTTTAATGGGAATCATTCGGCTGATTCATTTGGATTGCTTTTAGAACGGATACAGATAATAATAATCACTTAATCTTCTTTTTCCTAGTATGATATCAAATGTTTAGTAATGAAATAGGTGTTAGATTTTAACTATACTCACTTTTTTAACTTCGGTCAAAGGTTGGTATATTATTATGATATTATTAAAACTCGGAATGCATTCCTTGTATTCATACAACTTAAATAAACGTTAGTCGTAGATGTTTTACTATTAATATTATTGTAGAACACAAGTTGTGTCAAAAATATTTAAGTGATTAAATGGGTAGCAGTATCAATACAGATAATCAATAAGATGACGCATGTTCAGACATCGGCAGGTTACGCTGTCGGACAACTCTCAAACACATGCTGCCCACTTCGGCTCTTCATATCCAATTAATGACGCTACAATGTGAAACTAACCACACTTCTACTACAATGTAGCGAAGTATCTACCAGTCTTGGATGCTTTTGCACTAGAGAAGTGCGATGCGTAGCGAGTGACGCTTCATTTTCATAGCTTATTTAATCTTGGCTCCGATTGAAAAGGGTTCAACGATGCCATGGTGAGTGGTGATATATGTTTGCTGTCCCGCGCATTTTTGGTGGAAAAGCACCCTTGATGTGGTTCTCCCCCTAGTCATTATATTTATCTATTTGGCGTTAAAATTACATGTTTAACTTTGTTCTGATCTCAGGTAGAATTGTATTGCGATTATAATATCGATAGTAATTTATGATAACTGATATACTTGTATTCTAATCATAGTACCTAGAGTTAAACTTGTACTTAATGGACTATTTATCGATTATCCTAATAAATATGATTTCTTAAGTATGATAATTTGCCGCAATTATTATGCTTTGGCTGTCTGAGGCCGACCTGCTCTTCCAAAACTAAAATTTTAGTTCTTAAGTATAATTTATTCTAAGTTATTTTCGTAATAATATTATGTGCTTTCTTAATAAGTATAATTTATCCTAAGTTATTTTCGTAATAATATTATGTTCTTTCTGTATTATTTATTTTTGAATAAAGTAATCAACAAACCCTTTTTTTTTTGGAGAATTACCTTCTATCGGATAATTTGATATTATTTATTTAACATGGTTTATTTCTGCAAAAGGGTAACGTGGTTAATTAGGAACATGTAGCGGACTATATGGGGTGCCCTATCTCACCCACGCTGCTCCTGTTGGACCATGGTGCCTGAATCACTGCTTATAAAAGCTTTGCGTGACTGTCTGACAATTGTGGATGCTTCAATCTTACAAATATAGTAGCTATGTGTTATTTAACCAATTTCCTAACGAAATGTCTAATTTTAACTGGTGAGTTCCTTCACTGTTTAAAAGTGAACACGGCATTACGCACATACATTTTTTGGAATAGAAAAAACCTTAATTCGAACTTACGACCTTAGGATCAGAAGGCGGGTCGCTACCGCTAGACCCTGGTGGTCTAGTCTTTGCTCTAAAATGTAAAATTGATATTTTTTGGGACGCAATAGTTTTATTTTAAGTTGATTACGAGATATCATTTTATAATGCTACATTAAAAGTATTTGTCCATTGATATTTTTTTGGTAAAGTCTATTTCCTTGTAAGGTAAACCTCCTTTTATAAGTACCTAATACATACATCACCATATTTCTGTTTGACATTCCTACAAAAAAAGAGGCAAGACAGTATCCGTGAAGCTTGATCATATACCTACTCCATACATTTTTCTATCTTTGTCTCGATCAGACAAATTATATCAGGCTCCTCATCCTTGTTTCATCAGACAATTAATTTCTAGAAGGTATCGCTTACTATCATAGATGTCGACATTCTGATGGAGCACTTTTAATACAGTTTCCTCAGAAGTCACGAAAAAATGTTTTTTTGAAGCATCCCTCTAGTTTCCGAATCGTTATCCTCGGTTTGCTTGCACTGATTTTTAACTGGAATATTATACTATTCCTATTCAGAGTATAGGTACTTGGAGCTGGCATTATAATAATCAAGACTGACCTTATGTTTTTACAGATTTTATACGTATTGTGCAATTCAGAGCATAGGTCAACAAATTCACAATCATTATATTATACACTCATAAGTTGTAGCATGTCATTTAATTCAATTTCATGTTACGATGCTACCTCTAGAGATCAAGTTCACGCGCTGCTTGTCAAATTGATCTCTACTACAAACCGTAGAGAGTACGAGAAGTTAGCCCCGCACTTTTGCGTTTCCTGAATTCTGATACTTGTAAATTGTTCTGCATTGTTCTATATTGTTCCAAAATATTATGTCTAAAGGGAGAATTGACGTCAAAAATCTAAAAAAACTATTTGGAATCTATGTGGAAATAGCTTTAATATTGCCTGGCTGGCTGTTCAGGGTATTTATGAATTGATAACACTCAGATGGGTAGGCACACAGTAGGTAAAATATTATTATTACAAACATTTAAAACTAACTATGACACGCTATAAAAGTTAACACACCGAAAACCAAGCCAACTCTGTAGGTATCCTATGTAGCATAGGGAAAATTATTAATCGTCAAAACGGGCGGGACGTCGCACTTCTCTTTTCTTTTGCGTGAGGGCGCTAGGCGTTGGCTCATTCAGCCTCGCGATTGGCGCCGACCTAATGTCACTGTCACTCACGCGGCATGGTCCAACTAATTTGCTGGGTTCAATAGAGTTATTAGGTGAACGACTAGGGCTCCGCGCTACATAGCTGGTTTCCATCAGCTACCTAAATTTCTACTTATGATAATAGGTGTTTTTTTCATTGTTCTGGTGTTGTGCTATACTGTTCTAGCTTCGTTCTAGACTGTTCTACAGTGATACGTATCATTAAGTGCTAAATTAGCACGAAAAACTGAAAAAACTACCAAAATACAGATTTAGGTATACTTAAGCAAATCTGCTGAAATCCTGAATAAGTATGTCCCTGAGTAGCAAAAAGCTGTCAGGCGACGGATAACGGACTCAACTATCTGAGTGCGAGAAGTTAGCCCAGCACTTTTGCGTTTCCTGAATTCTGATACTTGTGCTGAGTTGTTCTAGGTTTGTTCTATATTGTCCAAAATATTTTTTTTCTAAAGTGAAAATTACAGCTGAAAACGAAAATAACGGTTTCGTAACCTGGCCCCACACTTTAATTTTCCAAGTTTTTTACATTTGTGCTGGATTGTTCTAGGTTTGTAAGCAAATCTGAACTTAAATTACAATGGTACGTAGAACGAACAGTTCGCGTTAGTTAACCACCTGATGTTTAAGCGACCATGACACACTGTAGATCATAAAAAAAAAACTCACGACTGTCTTCCCCATGGTTTACATCATTAGATAGATAAGTACTCAGAGTGTAGATTTTTGAAGATGCCAAGTAAGGGGTAGTCAGAGGCACATCCAAACATTACATTTGGTACATGCCCGCGTTTTGCAAGTAAGTTTTGCATAAAAAGGCATAGGTACTTAAATATCGGATTGAGATAACCAGGATTGTTTCTTTCTAGATTTCTTCGCGGTGATACAGGCAGTAAGTAAAATTTATGTTTCTTGACTTGACTTTGACATTGCTTGGGCGTTCCAGGCCGTTATAAAACCTGCACCCCCTTTTGAAAACCACAAATCAAAAGAGATGCCGCATGCCGGTATGTGCCTTTGGTAGCGATGCGACAATTATTTTAATTATCTGTGCTACAGCTAAATAAGGTACAAGGTGTGCAGCGAGTGTATTTGTGTATAAAAAAAATTGGTGTATTGTTTGTTTTTACTACTAGAGTTATTAGAATCACGTTTAAATGAAACTAGCATTGTCTATATAAATGATTTTATTTGTTCTAATGTTTTACAACAATACAAACTAATCCAAAACATTCCTACATAATATCTACTAACATTAAAGTTAAGTTAGCACTGTTCGTTAACATTTAGCTAACGTGAGATTCAATACAGTACAAAATGTACCTAGATAAAATTCTTAACTACTTGCAGAGGCAGTGCTGTCAGTAAACCTCAATAAACTCGACGGCACGGAATCTTCGTCAAAGCAGAAAATGTGAACTTCGCTATAGTTTACCTACTTATCAATCTGGAAATCTTAAAATGTCCACGATTCCAAGACACCTTATAGAAATAATTAAATTCAAATAATACATTTAGGCGGCGCACTGCCTCTGCCTGCGACAATAAATACATTATGCTAAAAATTTCAAAAGTCGTAATTAAGTGATTCTATTATGTGCCATAAATAAACTACTTACTGTGCACAAAGTGCACGAGCGAGTTGATTACATTTTTTCAAACGGTACTTACTAAAGAAACAGACAATATTATATCGTATAAGGGTTTGTACTTGCCGTCTACAGGCTTATCCAATGTTATAATATTATTTAGTCGCTAACTTGTCGTCGAATAACTAGCGTTTTGGTGCTCAGTCTAAATTCTCACCCAAGAAATGTATCTACATACAAACTTGTCCGCTGAGTAATGTGTCAAATAACTACTTAAGACAATAACAATCAACTAATCTATACAACACCGAAATGTCTTGAAACATCTAATATTCATTTACGTTTACAAACTTGAACTACTTAGATTTGAAGTCTGCTATCAGTTGTCGTCACAAATACCTACAATCCGCCTCGAAGCGAACTATATAGTGTAAAAGTCGCTAAATTGTAAGGTCCAGAAATGGTGCGAGAGCGAGGCGGAATAAATGTGATCTACCACACTTTGCACTTGTCGGCGGGATTCATAGGGGATCCGAGAGGGCACTTGAAGTCGTTGGCGAACTCTTCCATGTTGGACATGGGCCCCACGACGCGGAAGCGTCCCGGCGAGTGGAAGCCAGTCGTGATGCGCAGCTTTATAGCCTCGTTGCGGTACACGGCGCACCAGGTGTTCGCCGCGCTCAGCCAGAACAGCTGCAAAAACATTATGAATCTTGACTTAGGTACCCTAGTGGGTACTTTACATTAATCAATAAGCTTATTTGATTCTTTTGGGGTTGAGACTCTGGGTCCGGGGGAACTGGGACTCGCGTTTTCAAAATTATTTCAGGGCGACTGGTCGAAGCGACGCGTGCTCATAGAGCTGGCTCTTATCTGGGCCAACGTATTAGCATTGCCATTTGCGTGGCAATGCGGCCAGTATTTTGGGAACGCTTCCGTCTGGTATTGATCTGGATCAGCTATCTATAGACCGTTCGCAACGGTCTTTAGATAGCTTGCTGTTTCATATGTATTTTTTGTACCTATATACCTGCTTGTAGGTACATGATTGTAAGGATAAATGTATTAATAATAAGTTTTTATTTATAAACTATGGCAGTCCTCCAGAGCCGCTCATATTTTTACGAGTGTCGGGGATCTGAGCAAGTGAGTCAATATAAACTAGCTATTCTAAAAAACAAACTAACGTAATTTTATAAAATAAATGCAAGATTGCAATATGTTATTGAAAATAACAAATAAACGAAACAAACAAAATTAAACTTTTGGAACAAAAGACGATTGAATTAAGTCATTATTTTTTTTCTAATTAAACAATCAGGTATATGTGACCAAGCCAGTGAGTGTGCAATAAGAACTTTTTATTCATATTTTAACCTTTTTCGATCTATGTGCGTCTAAATAAGTTCATAACAGTTTTATTAAAGCGAGCCCTTCATATCAGGCTGATGAAATGAAAATAATAATAATAATTTTCTCAATAATTTAGCTAACTGGAATTCACCAGTTCAGATCTGACGAGTGTTTGCAAGTTATATCCAACTGTAGCATGAGTGACATACGGAGCTTAGGCCGCTTCGGATATATTGTTTGGCGTTGTTAGTTGCCCATCACGGATTTAGGGGAGCATACGAGGATAGAGCCATACCTGGCGTGGGGTATATTTCTCGAGGCCGGGGAGCCGTGCTTCTTCTCCGTGACGTTGAATCCAGGCCTGGTACGCGTAGTAAGACTCCTTGATCCCACCGTTGTCAGCAATGTTCTCGCCTTGAGTATTCACGCCGTTCAGCTGGGAATTAAAGATTTGAATGTTTACATTTAAATTGTTAGCTAGACTAATGGACTAGAATAATATAAATAACACTAAATATTCGTCTCCCTTTAATCTTAATCACGCTTTATAATAATAGAAATATAATTTAGTAATTATATTTTCTAATATTATCATCGAGCATTTTATAAGTAGGAATGTGCAAAAATACTATGAAGTACTTAAATTGCATGAATTGAAAGAGAGCGGGTACATTAGGAACATCGTGTATTTCCTATTGAAATACCACGAAGACGGTTCCAGATTACAGAATTATTGGCTGATGATGAGTTACCTTGAGTCCGACTTCTGCCACGGTATAGTTAGAGTATTGGTCGATGATGCACTTCGCTCTCTCCAAATATCTCTGCTTGGTCATCTCCTGCCACCAGTCCACTAGGTTACCATTCTTGTCAAATTGGCGGCCCTGGTAACAAAATAATTCATATATCAATAAATAACCTAACTCTTAAGTCTTTCACGCCTATTTCTGTATGTAAAACTAAAGTAGTAATTTTGTTTATTTTCTTTCAAAATCTAATAAGACTCTCGGACTCTTGAACTCTAAGAATATCATTACATAAGTATACTAGCTAATAGCAAGCTTTATAACTAGTTTGCCACTTTTTTATAATGCTAAACAGGCAAACTAGCCTACCTATTGGTTATCGGTTACCGTAGCCTATGGACGCTTGCAATACCATAAGTATCAGTCACGCGTTGCCTGAGTTATCAAGATGAAAGATCTCATGTGCCCGTAATTTCACCGGCTACCCTAAAAACCGAATCACAGCAATTAAAGCATTACTGGCTGGCGGCAGAAATAGGCATGGTTGCTACCACCGGACGAGCTCTTTCACAGCTCTACTTCTCTTAAAAGTCTTAATTACTCTTAAATATTGTTTCTCGTTGGGCAGTGTCTCTAGCTCATAATATATCTACCGACTGAAAGGGGCAAAGATGGTGATTTAAAAATGCTTCGGTACAGTTACCTAAATACAAACGTATTTCAGGACTCGTTTGTATTCGTCTGTTTGTATTTTATCTTGTCTACCATGGTAAGAGGAATCTTATAAGAGGGTATTACATGTATCCTTTTTAAGACTTGCTCACATGCCATGTAATGTGCCTTAGCATTCATTGATTATTTTCTAATTAGGTTGAGTTAAGTGGTTGCAGACCCCTTAGAGGCAGTAGAATGTACCTATGCTTTGACAATTTTTTACTTTTACCTCAATGGGCAGACCACGACATTCTGACTTGCATTGATCCTAACTGACAGCTAACTCGACTTTTGTTTACTTTCATCAGTAAATAGTTCAAATGTCCTTCACAAAAGAAAATCCACATGCGCTACCAGGGGCGAAACCGCATTATTTACTTATGAAGTTATAGTGTTTATAGCTTCGCATACATTTGAGAGAGACAAAAGCTTTAAAATTGACAATATAGATAGATAGATAGTTTTTTATTCAACACATACAAATACAGCACAGACAAGTACAAATGACGAGAAGGACAAACAATATACGTCTGGTTTCATAATAATATGCGACCTGCGGCGAACACGAAAGTTACAAATCTTAATGATATGGAAACTAGTTATTGATTACATAGGTACCTACTTATGTGATAATAGTTTGTTAAATACATAGTTGTTTGTAGTAGGCATAATTTAAATGTCAAGCCAAGGTCAAATTACCTGATCATCGAAGCCGTGCGTAATCTCATGGCCTATAACGAACCCGATAGCTCCATAGTTCATGTAGGCCGGACGCTGGGCGGAGAAGAACGCACCTTGGAGAATGCCGGCGGGGAATTCTGACATCCACAAATAAAAAGTTACTTTTGGTAAGAGGAAAACCCAAATTTTCTTGGAACACCTACATGTTACGCTACTCTTAATTCAATTATCTTCACACTGGTACTGTGGATTCACAGAAAAATACACAGATAATTAAATTTACATAAATTTTTGCGTATTCATGGTTATTTGCGGCGATGAAATGTTAATTTAATGTTCAAGGAAAAAGTACCTATGTTTCTTTACCTGGATGTTGACCTGTAGGTGCGGTTTATATAGAAAAGTGGAACTTGAGGTCTCATACACACATCAAAGCTGAAAAGGTTGCGCTCATTTTGAAAAGATAAAATATACGGAATACATTATTTATTTTGAATTACATAATTTAGAATTAAAAAACAAGTTTTTAATAATTCGAACAATTTTTCAATATATCAAAAAATATGTGAGTTTCAAACTGCTCGCTAACTCTTTTTGATGTGTGTACGTATTGAAATAAACACAGATTCGTTTAGGATATCCGATTTTGTCTAAGCTGTGATTACTTACGGATGCTATTTTCTATAGATGAATAGAAAGCGTTGACGACGGCGGGGCGGCCGTGGGTTATCCAGTCAGTCTTGTTAACGGGTTCGCGCAGCTTGCCGAACAAGTATTCAGTCCCGAAGAGCGTCAGGTTCAGCACCGACTCCATTAGCTTGTCGGATGACATTTCCAGCTGAAAGTCAGGTAAATGCCCTGTGAATCTAAGTTTAGATTAGCTAAATACTGATTTTGCTCAAGTCATATGTCATCTTTAGACCACTTAAGAAGTTGAAGCCAAAAGTACGCTTTACTATAAAAGTTTTTTTAACAAATTCGGTTTGGTTTGTGACAGTACGAAAAACAAATGTTATGTATAATTCATCACATTCACAAGAATCTTGTTGTCCGACAGAGGAGTTAACATAAATTTTTGAAATTTAGAAGACTTTTGATTTAATGTTCCTGCGTTCGAAAGAAGAGCTGTAAATCTGGTACTTGAATTGAAGAACCATAAGTCTGGTACTTGAAAAGTAAATTCATTGTTTTATGAGTAGTTTTTAAGGGTTCCTACAAATTAAAAAAAACAAGAGTAAGGCTTTATTTTGAAGTGCTAATTCGGCAGCTGCCTGTCTCTTAATGTGGAAGGCAAAGAAACACTCACTCCTTCATAGAATTTGGTGAGTTTGTCGTTGTTAAGCATCTCGGCGGGATACGCGATGTGAGAGGCCATCGAGTCAGCCTTCTCCAACGCAGCTTTGCGCGTCTTCTCGTCCATCCAGTCCACCTCGTTCAAAGTCTTGCGGAATTGAAGCCTGCACAAGGTACTTTGTCAACTGAAGCATTATTTTAAGAGCAATGGTGTGGTACGTACTAATAAGCATAGGTCTGATGATATTTAAGTATAAATTTTTTTTGTCAAGTCTATGCGTTATTTTAAGATTGTTGGTCGCTAACTATTGGCTTCGTCGCGCCAATAGTTAGACCTCAAGGTCGCGCTACAGCCTACTGGGAGAGCTATTCTTGGAGTTTCTTTACATGATAAAAGAGAAAATCCATTTATAAACCGGCATAGCTCTCTAAACAGAAGGCCTCACTCAATCGGACAGATAGACTGCGGGAAATCGTCGAATGGATGTGTCTCAAAACCCGTTCCTCACAATGGCGCTTGTGGGAGACTTATGTCTATTGGTAGACTGCTAGAGGCTGATAATAAATTTGTTATATTTCGATGGAGAACCAATAAGTAAAACTTTAACGGATTTTTGGGGGAAATCACAAGATTTTACCAAGCTTACCAAGCGGGAGGTCGCGGATGGATTTTTTGTGATATTATAAAATCTAACATTTCTTTATTTGTCTAGTCATTTCGGTCGCATAACCTAAAGTCAAAACAGCTATCGTTTTCAATGGTCTCAACTTAGTTAGCTAGGTACCTAGTTTGGAATCTTACCTGATATCATTGACCATCTCAAGAGCATTGGCCTTGGAGTTCTCATTGAAGTACTTTCTGATGTAGAGGGCACCTACTGCGATGGACATACTGTGGGAAACAGAAACTTCATCGAACAATGCTCAATTACCACTTATTTATTACTTACTTCACCTGTCATAGTTAATTTTAACTAGCTGCGTCCACACCATAAATGCGAAATCTTGCTGTTCTACCTATACACACTCTGTTTCATGATTGTGTGAATGAAAGCGGTGGCTACCTGTTTACCTCATACCATACACAAAGCTGCGTGACGTGTTCAGTAACGTGTTCCGCACATAGCTCAGATCTGACCAATCAGACTGTAGAATGCTTGACTCTGTTCAGTTTTAACCCCCGACGTAAAAAAGAGGGGTTTTATAAGTTTAAGGTGTGTTTCTGTGTCTCTGTATCTGTGTGTATGTCTGTGGCATCGTAGCTCCGACACGAATGAACCGATTTTTTTTGTTTGAAATTTGTCTTGGTCGTTAGTGTTCTCAGCTACGCTTTAAGATTCTATTCAGCAGTTTAAAGTTTATCAGCTCTTAAAAAAAGTTCCAATTATATCTCCAAATTATAAAAGTTCTATATAAATATTTCCCCAAAATACCAAAGGGGATGTCCAAGAGGTGAATCAACGCATAGCCTAAACGATAATTCCAAGAATCATTAAACTTTGAGAGTATATTCTTCTTATGGTGTAGGGGTGCACTAAGAAAGGAATTTGGAAAAATCTACCTCTAAGGGCGTGAAAAGGGCTGAAAACCTTTGTATGAAAAATCGTATTCCTTGAACTTACAAACATGAAATTTTACATAAATATTCTTCAATAAAAATTATAAAATACTATTATAATTATTTAGAAAACTAACTTCTCAAAGGGTGTGTAAGAAGGTGTACCTACAAGTTTGAATAAAACGCTTACGTTTCTGACTAACCTAACCTAACCTAAACCATAGGTTCTAGAACTATGAAACCTGGAGGGTATATTTTTCTTATGGTGTAAGGGTAAGCAAAGAATGGAATTTTTTTCCTTGAAAATCGTGTTCCTTGAACTTACAACATGAAACTTCGCATAAATATTCTTCAATGAAAATGATAAAAGTCTGATATAAATATTTCTCCATCCATTAGGATAAAGAAAAAAATCCAGGAAGAAATCACAATATCTGTAATTCAAGCCAGAAAAATCAGTAAATCTGGCTGCATTATCGACAGTTTGAAATAAATAAAATGTTCACTTTTAATAGTTATACAAAAAAGTCCGCGACGCGTTAGAAGTGAAAGAAATATACAAGATGAAGTTTGGATATGGTTTTCAAGTATTCTCTATCAATTACTTTAAAAACTAATCATTTTGTCAGTATCAAAATGTTATGTTAGTAAAGTTTGAATTGACAGCTTGTCATTTGGTGAATTAGTTTAAGAAATAATGTGAAATGAAAACAAGTAGATATTGTGACGCTATAGATAACACTGGCAGTGCGATGCGAGCACGTGCATTAGGTAGGGCGGTTAAACGGGCGAGGTGCGAAATACACTCATATTATTTACCTATAATATGAGTGTATTTCGCACCTCGCCCGTTTGTGTCAGCACGGACAAAGTCGCGGGCGGAAAGCTAATGTAAAACATAGGATTGCTATTGCGGTACATTTAGCAAAAAGGCTTCTAATGTTTAGCCATATTGTAAACTGAAGAGAGGTAAGGTGCTTAGGGTATTTAAGTTTTAATCGTTTCTGAACTAAAAATGACAAAACGGCGCACCTGTATGTAAAACAGCTACACATTTGAGCTGCCTTAGAGAACGCAAAACAATCTGGCGTTTGTTTAGCCGTGCTGATCCGGCTAAACGTTAATACGCCAAATTATAAAACAGCACTGTCTTGTAACGGCCGTTATGTAAAAGAGCGGATTATATGTTTAGGCTACGACATATACATACCCTACCCTATACACTGAAACACAGTAAGTCGAGCATTGATAATAGAAAAAGAGATTAATTTACTCTGTTTGTGAAGGTAGTAGGTAGACACTTCCCCTGATAAGTTATTTTGCTTGTAAATGTAAAATGCACAATGATATTAATGTTAGGGTGGGACACACACTTAATGAATGGCAAATATAAACTTACCCTTCTCCAGGAAACGGAAAGCTATAGAAGGATGAGGTAGGTACTATCACTATTTATAGTTGTTTATGTACATGTGCAAATCACCAGCCAAGGGAATCGTCACTTGTAAAAAAATTTTTTAAGTACCGAAAGAAAAAAACTAATATCAAACGAATTGTTTACCTTATTTTTTGAAGAATATTTTAAAGTAAACGTGACTAATAATAACCTAAGGGAATAATGGATATACTACTTAACTAACATTATTCTATAGTGCTAGTATAGGGAGACACAATGGGTGAGACCACTCTCAAACTATTTTAACTTACCCTTCGTCAGGAAACGGAAAGCTATGGGTAAGGTAAAATTATATGTGTACTCAGACCCTTAATACAAATATGAGTGTCCTTATAAGGTAGATATATATATTACATCATCGCTAGAAGAGCTATGGTTATGGACAAATGTAAATCGGCTTTAGTACACTGGTGCATTACAGTGCATTACAGTTTTAGCTCATCTTTCTTATGTCAAACTAGGAGGCTATGGGACAGTCGCTATTGCATTGCAATCTCCACAGAGAGTTTACAAGTTCCAAGCGTGTGGCTTGATTTCCTATTTCATTTATATGGCTAGAAGAAGAGGCTGTTCACGTAGGCTCTATGTGAGTTAAAATTATAAGTACCTGTACTCCTACTGTTAGGCAATATTATGACACAGAAACGTGGTCATTAACTGGCGGCCTCAAACCTCGCTTGTCGGCTCTTGCCAGAGCAACTGGGCTACGGGCTCGCAAAACCTTAGAATTTTGACCTACATCGCTCTCTGATTATCAAGGTGGTCAATGAGCAGACCATATATTTCGCAAAACCGATAACCTAAAAGGCGAACCGCGGCCCACACCCGATGGACCAATGGCAGCATGAGCACAAAACATTTGAAGAAATGTCTCAACTACAAGATAACCTAAAAGGCGAACCGCGGCCCACACCCGATGGACCAATGGCAGCATGAGCACGAAAACATTTGAAATGTCTCAACTACAAGATGATTTGTCTACGGATATGAAGAGACATATTATGTGATTTCGATAGGACAATAGGAACTAAAAACAGATTGAACAAATTTGTTGTTCACAAGCTTTTATTTCACTTGCAATATTTGTATGTTAGTTACTTTGTTTAGGTCAAATCTCCAGATAAAGGAACTCATCATCAGCACAGACACGAAATTTCGTGAACGAATTTTATTATGACAGTTGGTTTTAAGTTGTATTTTGACATGGTTGCTGCACTCAGGGTTGAAAGCTTGTTTTTGTAAATGTTTTTTAAATATTAATTTATTTGTTCCTATCGTTAGACAAGACGATAGAGAGGGGGTTTATGTACCTGGCGCTGGTGGTATCGGTGCACTCCTTCCAGCGGCTCTCGCGCTCCGTCTTGCCCGACAGAGTGGTGACGTAGGCGAGCTGACGCCGACGCAGCGCCTCCGTGAGGTACGAGACAGACGCTCCGGCAACACGCCACATCACGTAGTTCGCTTGCACACGTTTTGGAGTTTTTTCCAATAGAATCTAACAAAAACGCACGTAAATTAGCACGCGCAACCAGAGTAGTATCAAGTAGAACCTAATCAAAATGCTGGTATGTTGTCACTGTTCAATTTACTAAGCAAACAAAATCTACCGGGTCAATTTTCACAATGGTATAAATAAGATTTTAGACCGATTTGTTTATAGAATACCTACATACAACAACACAACACATCCTAGTATTTTAACGTTTATATTGCTCCCACATTACCCTCCATCAAGCAAACAGTTGGCTAGACGGTGCGTCTGTATCTGATCACTTACGGCTGCTCTACCACTGGATTAGGAGTTGATGTGTGTATTCTTACACATATATATGTATATCTAATATGTACCTTGTATATACTTATATATAAGCTGTATACTATAGCAAATAATTACCTCAAGATCCGAAATGTATTTGGGGACGCTCACGATGGTCATTTCATTAAGTTCGACTTCAACATGAGGTGCCAAGAGACGGTTGATGTATCGCAGCCATGGGATCCTATAAATACGTTACATAAAAGTACGCAAGTAGACGTCAAAAGCTTATTCGAGTAAATACGTAGCATAGTTTTAGTAATCCTTAAGACTCGGATTAACTTTAAAATTATTTACGTAATATTTGTCCAGGGTCTGGTGATTTCTATGTATAATAAGTATAAGTTGCTGATCATTTCTGTTTTTTTATCAGAATAATACGAAGACGTCTTTTAAACCTAGGCAAAGGATCAGTGATCATACCAACAAACGCGTTCCTTGAATACAGAATGAAGAAGATCTAAAATATCTAAGAGTCTGTTAACTTACTTTGGGAATTTCTGCTGCAGCTCAGCAATGGTCATAGGATTGTAAAGGCTGGTTGCATTACGCCGTTTCTCAAGCGGCAGAGAAATCTGCAACAATAGACAACAAAGTTACAGGCAGAACACGTAATATCCGCGATAATACAACTCATTGTACACAAGCAATATTGCAATATTGCGTGTTTTGCGATAAGGTTGCAATTTAGGCCTTGTCACATAAAAAGCGATGCTAGCCACAGAGCGTTACAAGATATTCGGCGACCGCGGCACGCGATCATTCTATCTTGTTCAACACTATCTAGTTTAGTTTGCGTGCCCGGTGCCACTTATGTTACGTGTTACTCCTATATCATGATAATATAAGAATGTATAACAGAAGTATTATAATGTCTGAGACAGAAGTAACACCTCGTACTTTGTGACCGAATTATTGTCCCGAAATTGGCGTTAGCAACTCCGGTACCATAACATAGCCGTATCAGCACGTCTTAGGCATTTTTTCTTGATTTACGATTTTATTTTTCTGTCCGCCCTGCTAATAAGTCCTACTTACCAAAAAGCTATATTCGTAGAATAACGTACAAATACTCCGTTGCTTCTCGTCAGCTTCCAAATTAAGTTGGTTATTTTATGATGATAGCACATCGCGCGTCGCGCTCTGATCGGCTACTTTACGATACGCGCTATTCTACGAGCTGGGAACACCTTTCGATTGATACGTTCCATCGAGGCGCCAGACAATTTGGGTCAAATACAAATTGTAGCTCGGAAGTCGGGTATATGATTACTTATATCGTACAATTAAAGCATCATGACACATTTACAGCTTACATAACACCCAACAGTCACTTAAGTAGGCATCAAAGTAGGTAGGTACATAGTCGAGCATACTAGGATTTCTGTGTTGTGAGTAGCAGCAATTGCGAGTACCTACGTACAATGGTCACGCCACCAAGACACGAAATAAATAGTTGCAGAACATGCAAACTTTATAATCGAACTCGCATCTCTTGCATCTGAGCCGTTGGTAACTGAAACGAACATCGTAGATTTTTTAAATAACGTGGCGATTACGGTATTTGACGTTTTCGTCATCGACCTCGATTTTCGTTAAATAGGTATGACTAAAAATAAAATCAAACACTTAATATAATAAATATTTTATACCACCCTACCAGGTATAACCTTAATTGACATTTGCGACAACAACATTTGCATTTCTATAATAAGATCATGCTTTTATCGAACCAATAATTCGGTCTATTATATATTATTGTCTAGAACTTCAGCATTGGATAAGACGTAAGATTTAACCCTTGGACTCGCAGACTAAACCCTCCAGGACCTTGGCGAACGATTACGTCGGTAACCCGTTATGGTCATCTGTACGGTCCGCATAAACCCGTTCATAGCCTGGTTGATTTATTTAACATCAAAGTCACAGTGCTCGTAAAATGCAATCCCCGGTGGCCCCATAAAAGCTTGTAAAACGAGGGGCCCAATGAGGTGAAGTTTGAGCACTGATATTTATTCCTTGTCTTCAAATAGCATGCCTGGCTTTTTGGCATAATTTTTCATATATTTCTTCACCGGCTATAGTAATTTGATGGGAATGGATTGTACCGTGTATGCCCATACACTTTGTATCACACATTACTTGAGGCTATGTAAGTATGAATCCTAAAATTATACATGGAGCTATAAGGCACTTATACTCATAAGTCCTTACTTATGATTATAAGGCCTTAGAAATTACAGTAACCTAATTATTACATGCGCACAAGCTCTACCTACTGTCGATCTTGGAATATATAGGAACACATCGTGGTATTCTGAAATATAAAACAAAACCACATTTATGTTGAAAACTATAGGTGAAAAACTCGTATAAATAGACTTCCTTATTCTGAACATTTAAGTCCTAAGTTTGGATCGACATGTTTATACTACATTCATATCATAAGCTTTGCTTTGCTGGCCAACGTTTATGAAGATGAGAATGTTGCTTACGTTGAAATATTCGACAGAAGTGGCCTGCCGCATCATTTCTTCAAACTCAGCATCGAGCTCGTCTTCAGGCTGAGGGTCGATTTGTTCCAAGTGTATGTCGTAGACCTGAGTGTATCTAAATACTTTAACATTCAACCAATCCTAACATTCTTATGGGCGTTACTAGCACTGAAGTATAGTGCACAGTCGTCTGCTTTTTACAAAAAAAAACAAAATATTATATCCACCCTATAATAATATGAATAGGTACCTATATTATGAGGACACGTTAAAAAAACTAGGCTTAGTAATCGTTTTTAGTTAGTACAACACTATCTGAGTTTTGATTCGAAATATGAGTCTACAAAACATGTTCTCCCTAAATGCAAATTTCATGAAACAATACCAAACTATAAACTATACTCACGATCTTCAATGCCCTTTAGCGCCAAGAGAACGTGTACGATAGCGATTGCATTATGATTTCCAATAAACCCGGAGCTACACTATAATTGACAATCAATGTCACAACTTCCGTAGTTCAGTTTGATAGCCAATCTCCCGTCGTTCCAAGAACGTAATGAACATTTGCAAGTTGCTTGTTATGTGTCCAATGTATCTTAACAGGACTGCATCTCTAGCGGAAATTGAACCGTCGATCCGATGCTTGACGCGGTAATTAACACAGGAGAGTATACCTCAGCATTGGTAAGGTATTCGTAGAATGCTCGATTTGATCGTTTATGTATCACTAATGTAATCACCTCAAAGTTACTCAAATTGACTTATTCCGGTTTCCAATTACAGTCGTAAGCGGACGACGAAATCTCGTTTTTCTTTGAAAAATAAAAGTTTCGACGTCGGCGTTTTGTGGCTGATAATGAGACATAATTAAAACACTACGAGACTAAAATTTTAAGAAAGATTCTCAATTAGCGACCACGTTCCGAACGACGCGGAGTAGAAAGGCCCCCAACCGATGGAACGAGGACACCTTAAAGATTGCGGGAAATCGATACGGAAGTAACCCAAGATCGTTCGTGTTGGCACTCTTTTGGTATGTCCAGCAGTGGACTCCTCAGCTGATGATGATGATGCTAAGGCGTACCTACGGAGGGCGCTAAAAGATGTTTATTAGTATGTTAAAAAAGCTACTTACGTTGGCAAGTTTGATCTCAAACTGTAGGGACTCCTTAAGCTCTACTTCAGCACGGGATCTTTCAGCGCCGAGAAGAGTCGCGATGTCCACCATGTATTCGTAGTAGGCTTGTACGAGCTTGTCGGCAAGGCCCCGGTTCAGGTACTCGCGACTCAGGCCCAGCGAGGCTTGGTCCAGCTGTTGGTTAAACGTGATGCTATAACTAGAGTTGAATTAATATTTAACGAAATAGACGCTCCGGACCGGAGTGAGGACGTAATGTTTGCAAGTGAATAAAATAAGTGTTCTGTTAACTTGGTACAGAACACCAAAAAGGTCTTCACAGATCGACAATGGACTATTATATCATAAGGTGTACAATAAAGAGTGGCTTGCAACCTGTCACGAGGAATGCTAAAGACTTGCAAAACGCGGGTATGTGCCAAAATAAAATGTTTGAGAGTGTTTCTTTATTTACAATAAATATTTTTTGTAAATTAATTTACTTCCGAAATTCGAAACACACATTAGATTCCATCGAACCCGCATTAGCACAGGTAGATAACGGATATGAAGTAATCATGTCTCGTGTAATCATTTGTTATTGTTAGTGTATATCAGTATAAAAGTATAATAAGCATGTAAAGGACTTCGCAACTATAATCAAATGAACAATCAGAGTTCGCTGTGCAAGGGCATTATTCGCATCGGAAATGGTGTTAGGATAGTATGTGACTATTATTGTGTCAGTTCACTTGATTGACTGCACACCTAATTGGATTAGGTTATCAATTACGGCACAAAATGGTTGGTTAGTTATCTATGCAGGTATGTAATCCTATCTACGAGTAATACTATGGTCACATTATATGATGACAATGCGAGCTATATAGCCCTATTAGGGTAAAATTAAGGTCACGCCACGAGGACATGGAATTAACAGTTAAGTAATTCGAAACTAAACTGATTTACATATATTACAATCTAACATTCAGGTGTGTCGAACATTGTTGCATACATATTATACATACATAGATTATGTATGTATGATAAATGCTGTCACCCTAATTTATTTATTTATTTATTTAATCTAAGTAAGAGGCAAGACACGCGCAAATGGATATTAGTTTACCGAGTTTTTTTTTTCAAATTTTTATCGTAACATATATTGCGTTTGATGTCTGAAGAGGTTGCTAGTAAACAAATAGTTAACCTAAAATTTTTTTTATCTTAAAATGTGTGCATGACTTCTTGGTGAGTGGTGAGTAGTCTGTAAACGCGCGCCGCAATGAACTCGCATTAAGTAAATTCTGCATATTTGCCTAAAAGACAATGTTTTTTTTTTCATATGTTGTGTTGCGAAGATATTTAGGGCAGTACCTACGTTAACATCAACAATAGGATAAAATCGCATTTTCATCGGATCAAACAAACATACAAACAAATGATCTCTTACGGCAAACTCCTTAATCTAACGGGGTTCTTGGGTCGCAGGTTAAAAAAAATGAACTCGAAATGATTTCTAAAGAGAGAAAAATAAAATCTTATCGGGTTCTTACGTCAATGATTCGCTTGGTAGAGTTCTTGACATCGACACTTATGGAGAAGTCCAAGAAATAATCGACTGAGTATCCAGCCGATCTGAAGTTGTACACGGACTGCTCCCAAGTGAAGGCATTCTGGTCCCAGGATTCACCTTCCAGCGCAGGCCAACCTCCGAGACGTTTTATCATATCCAGCAGTGGAGTAATGCCTCGAGCTTCAATAGCACCTGGTGAGTTAACAAAAGCGTAGGAATATCGTCTATAAGCTACATTAACCAGGTTACTCTTCGACTCTAGGTACCTATGATTCTGAACACATTTATCTCCCATGACACAACCGCTTGGCACAACCGGTGTAACAGGATTTTTTTCCCCGTGACACTACAATAAACATTAATTTATTTTAACATAATAATAATAATATACTACACGAATAACATAAAAATTATGATATACTTAACCGATTGTGCCACGGGTGATAAAAACTTCAATGTTTTCATTTGTTATGGTTTTGTATCTTTTGTTTTTTCATTTTACTATATCTTTGGGTATCATGCTCAAAACTACTTTATTTGGTCTAAAAAAATTATCCGCGTTCAGTTCATCCACGATTGATAACCCAGTCCCGCTTGCGTCAGGATTGTGTACCTAAATCGCACTCGCGGAAGCGTTATACTAGCATAGCCGTGTTTTTCTTATTGTGTTAAGTTATTATTTTGTACTTGAAACAGGGCGTGAAATAAGTTGTGAATATAATAAGGAAACTGAGTATTATATGATTTAGTGGAGAACTTTAAATGGGAAACAAATACATATCTACCTACTCAAAATATTATGAATACTTAGAAACATTTTTCCGTGAACATTTAATATTCCAAAAATTGTCATATGAAACACTTAGAAATAGATAATTATCTATATTATTTCTGTGGCTAACAAAATTCTTATAAGTTTCCTTTTTCCTATTAAGAGTATACGTCTAGTTATATCCGACCTCAACCATAAGGCCAAACATTTAGGTATCTGATTCCCTCGTTCCCGCTTCTGTGTTCCCCACAGCACAGATATTATAATCATATATTATCAACAGAGATATTATAATACTACCCACAATGTCAAAGTTCACCTATTGTCTTTAAAAAGCCAGTGACTAAAGTAGACGATGACACTAAACAGTCTAAAGCTAGACTGTGTTTAGTGTTGTAGAGTGTACACGCTCTCTGGTAGACAGTAAGCCAAGTGAGTGTCGAGTGTCAGTGTCATATCTTGCCTATCTGAAGAAGGCAGATTTTTGATCAAGCATCATTGATGAATGATGCTGTGGCATGCGTTAGCATGCTAGTAGGTATGTGATGCCGGCTCAAAAATCTTGGATAAAAAATGATTAAATAGAATACCTAAGTAAGTATGGCAACCGCGTATGGGTTTGCTGAATTAAAAATACCGTTCTTTCCACCATACTCCAGCCAGCTATTGATTTGTGAATGTTCGAACTCACTTCTGTTCATGCAGGCCTGGTAAAGGGTTTTGGCAAGAGCGAATGGCTTGGGCTCATCGGAAGCGATGGGCTCGTCAAGCAAAGCGCGGATCTGCTCCTGCAGCTGGTCTGTTATTATGGAGAAGGTGTTCACGGAGGTTTTGTCATCGGGGATGCGGGTGTTCTTTACGAACGAACCGCACGCAAAATCGTAGAAGTCATCGCAGGGGTCCACTTTGTCGTCCATGTTTAGAAGCAGCTTCGACGCTAGAACAGAAATATGCATTAAAACCTAGAAGAACAGAAATATGCTTTAAGACCTAAAGCAATGACTCCTGTTAGGCCACAACCACGAACTACATTAGATATGGTTTTCAGAACAATATGTATGCCCGAAACCCATTGCTTAGGTATGAGGCTACGCACGGTGACGTCATATCCACTAGGACACTACGCTACTTTTCCACTTCGTTCTTCCATATAATCCAACATCGAAAAAAGGAGGAGGTCCATTCGGGCCCTAGTGAATTCTTATTTTAGGTCCTTGCTGACCGATTCCATAGTTGGCCTTAAATGGTTTTTTTTTCTTTTCTGTGTAGAGTGAAATACCCATGGACCTACAGAATAGATTATATTTTCAAGTACATTCAGAGTTTAAACTACATTGGCTAATAAATAATAATTAAAATACGACTCACTCGTTATCACTGTTTAAATAATTATTGTGAACGTAAGTAGGTATTTTTGATTGGTGTATGGTGAGAAACTTACTGATGTATAATTTTATTGCCATTGTTTAATTTGTCCTGACTTTTAAATGTACATAGTATGCATATTCTTAGGATGCATCCTAGTGTATGGTCGCTGCGTGCGATGCTATGTTTTGCCTTCGGTATTGTACACAGCGAAACTGGGTCCATGTGTGCGCTGCGATCCGTTGACAGCAAAACGCTTCAGTAGATAATACATTCACCCACTTTGCAGCTCATTGACAGAAGATGATCATCCGAGAACCTTTATTGTTATGAAACAGTTAATTCCAGGGAGCAGGCTAGCAGAAAAGTCATGAAAAATCCAAAGCTAGTACTATTATTAAACTAGCTGGTAGCTCACCATGCTATGGAACCCACTTGCCCATTGATTTCGTTCGTAGGGTTGCATGATGGATGAATATTAATTTAAGATAAGTATTTTAGTTGCATAGAAGTACCTGTGTGTACACATCCAGGGACGCTGCATAACTTGACATCAGAGTCGCCTTTAGCGATAACAGCAGGAGGCATGGATGAAGAAAGTCTCAGTTCACTAGTTTGTGGCATTTCTAAAATGCAGATACAAAGCTGAATATATGGAAACGGCACATAACAATCACAGTGTAAGACTAAAAGCACAACCAGTCGATTCATTCCTCTGGTAACTTCCAGAAAATTCCATGTAACTTTATTGCCAACGAATTACTATTATGTAAGATGAACTGACTGCTTGTGTTCCAGGACGCTTTGTTAATGTCAGAGCATAATGTGGGTTGCATTTGATTAAATAAAAACTGTTTTCAACAGTACTCTAGTGCAAATCATGAGGCCAATAGACAAAGTGCACGATGTCATTTTGTTGCAAAGCTATCCAGATCAGACAAAAAATATTTGCATGAACAAATAATGAGAATTGTTGGTTTAAATAAATGTTTGACAATCTAAACTTGCTATCAACCGCAATCCGCGTTAGCATGTATATCAAAACAGGTATACCTAACTTAATAAAGTGATAGGTATGTTACTATACATACCTTATAGGTAAATTCAAAATGTTAATGCTCGTAATTGTTATTTTTTTCGTCTACCAACGCTTTTTTAAGCTATACGTTGAACGGTAGGATTCAAATAAATGTTTATGAAATTATCATTTTTAAAATGTGAAACTTACAAAAAACCAATAAGAATTGTAATGCGTTTTGATTTTATAAGTAAGGTAACATAATAAGAAAGATCTGCACGTCAAGATTTCATAAAAGGCAGGCTGGGGATTGGTGCAGAATGTGATGAAATTTACTCGTAGTCTAAATTTAGTCAAAATCAGCCAGCACTTTGGGGACACCTCCGTCTGGTAGTGATCTGGATCAGTTGAGCTATCTGTAGATCGTTTCCAGCGAAATATTAAATATATGGTACAAAAATATTATTTTGTATAAACTTAAGTACTAAGTTTGTACTTATAATACGTTCAATACAACTATTTTCTTTTTTAATACAACTATAGTTGCAAACAATAATAGAGCTTAATAAGTTGTAAGCGGTAAGTCAATATTTAAAGTTTCCTACTTCCCTTTCCTGTGGCACAGCTGAGGAAAACTGTCATCTGTTCAAAATAGCTAAGACGGTGGCAATCAATTTGGCGTCAGTGGACCCCTCCGAAAAATTAAAACAACGCGATCCCTCCATACAACAAAGTCTAATATGCTTCTAATTAATATGAATGCCACCGGGGTCCCGTGCCCGCGCCTCTGGCGCCGCGGCGGCGCCGTATCGTCACCACCATGCCAAATTGTTTTTTATAATCTAATGTTCAAATCATAATTTATGGCATAGCTTTACTTAGTAGAGTTAATTTTATTGAAATTCAATGAACTTTTTCAAAGAAGGTATTAACCACCCTTTGTTCAAAACGAACTACTTACATACCTGACTAAATTGATGCTTATTCATGGATTGACATCGAAGGGTAATTTAAAAATTGGTCATTTATATTCTATGTTGAAAAGTTGTAAAGTGTAGCCTACGGGGCTTCGAATACGAACCCTTTGAACTTAATGACAGCGCATTGACAACTTGATTAGAAAAACTCAAGCATTGGTTGTGGTTTCAGTAAAATAGGCTGGGAAAAGCCACAGACGCTGGCAATGGCTAATGCGCGGGCTATTTATTATATGACAAGTAATGACCAGCCGCTTACGAGTAGGTAACTGAAATAAGTTAAACGGAATTTAAATACTTGAAAACCTAGTTATTCCTAAAATTTCTACCCAACAGCTCCAATGATTTTTAATTTTCAACCACTGGCATTTTAAATGAAACAAATAAACAATTCTAATGCCGCTCTGCCCGCGTATTACGCAAGCCCGCAATCAATGATCAGCACTAGCCCGTATTGTGATGTTCATTTATTTTACTTGTCAAACGTTCGTCACCGTGTGATCAAATTTCAAATACAGAATAGAAGGGCTGTTCCGGCTAAGTTCCGGCAAAGATTAAAGATGTGTTAGTTTTCCACAGAAACTTGGTGTTTCTGGTGTTGGCGCACAACTCGTAACAACAAAGTCACCTACATAGGTGATTATTCCTTTGCCACAAGCCACCACTTTCTGGTTGGTGAAGTGACTTTTACAAGTGTTCCTGTGGGAACTTATGAGTACTTCTTAGTACAATCGTACAAGGTACACAAGCGAACCTTTGGATCCGCCAATATTATTCTCTGTTGGCATACTTATAGGTACATATATACTTATAAAATCCGTAACCTAATAGGTAACAATGTTTAGCATAGGGTCGGCAATCTTGGCAATTCGACATGTTTGTACAGATTATTTGCAACTACTTGTCAAATTACCATTGACTATTATATTACGCATTAGAGGTACTATAAGATCCTATATGATTTATATATGATCCTCATATTATTTTATGAGGATATTGTACCATTATTTCTTATATATTAGTACTATTAGTACGATTTCTGTTCATAACACATACTAGTTAAGTCATTATCATCAACCTACTAGACGTCCACTACTGAACATAGGCTTTACCCAAAAAAGCGCAAGATCTTGTGCTTCCATTCACCGCCTTCCGATGCTTTCCTACACTGCGTCGGTACTACTCGTATTTACCTACTATCCTACTAATATTATAAAATATGCGAAAGTTTAGATGCTTGGAAATATGTATGTTGCTGAGAATCTTCGTAAAGGCTGAACGGATTTGGATAAAATTTAGAACAGGTTCGAGTTTGTGGCCTAGAATAACACACGCTACTTTTTATCCGGATTCCACGCGGGTGAAGCCGTGGGCAGAGGCTAGTTTTAAATATGGAAGCTTGTAGTTACGCTCTTTAATACTTCAACCAATATTACCTACATTCACGAGTACCTACTAAACGTAACTAAACGTACCTACTCAATTGAATATTTTTATGTCATTTTGTAAAGTGACTTCATACATGTTTATTATGTATTGATATATATTTGGGTATAGTTATTATATATAATAATGTTCAATTTGTATTTTATAGCTAGCTCTTTCAGTTGTATTCTTTGTATAATATACCTACTTGTACATAGTTGTATGAATAAATGTACTAATTCCATTTGTATTTTATGTTTATTCTCCGGCAATAAAACCGACATTATTTTAAATAGTTCTCTCCATCCTATGGTTGGAAGAAATCACTTTTAGCGATAAGTTCGCCCATTGTGCATTTCTTTTGTTTTTTGTTATTTTATTATGTTTCTATGTTTTGTACTGTATATTGGTGTTATGCACAATAATGAGTTTATCTATCTATCTACATGTCAAGTCTACAACTGTCACATTTGCAATGCAAAATGGATCGTTTTATAAAAATGCTTGATGCGTGGTATTAACTAATACTAATAACTAATAACAAGGTATCGTAATATTGTAACAACTTAACTACTCACTTTTCTTTTCCCTTTATATAAGACTGGCGTATTCGTGAAAATTTTAAATTAATTTTACATTATTGCAGGCATTATTATTATTGCCGGTGTGCTGGGTACATTGGGCATGTACCCAGCACGACGAGCCAATCGATTTCCATACATTGCTGGCGCTCTTTGTTTCCAAATTCAAAACTGATGCTGTGTACGTTAATAAGATACTATTCGCGTGTTCTTTTTTCAAAGTATTGACAATATTTCCGCGCATGTTTGAGAAAAAGTTATTCAAGTGGAATCTTTCATCATAATCAATAGTTAGACTTAACCGTCCGTTTATTTTGTTGGTGAACTCAAGCCTCAGTCATACATAACACAATTTCCAGTATTCTGTTTGCGAATAAAACCTTCGAGTATGGTGGTGGGCAGAGCAGATAGGGTAGCCATAATAGCTTAAATTTTTAAAATGATAGTATTTACATTGTACTTCAATTAACATACTCGTAGCTGGACTATTTCACGTTCTACTACAAGCGTTATTGACGTTTATTATGTTTAAAATTTATAAGAAAACTGTAAATGAAATAACAACCTACTTATTTAAAAGAAAACTGTTGGGAGGTTTTTAATTTTTTGCAAAATTATTGCTTGTGTGTGTATTCTATTTAACACTGATTGTACTCTGCACCGTGTTTTTGGTGATAAGAAAATCATTATATTGCAAACCGTTTCGTATCGTAGGTTACTTATTTTAGCCTTGCATTAAATAACTGAGCTTGTATAAGTACCCAGAGGTTTACCCTGTATTTGTGAATATCAAAACGCATAAGGCACACACAGCGTAGAGATGCAATGGAGCGCGGCGCTTGCATCATCACGTGATTGAACATTTTGTAACCGCTAGGTAATAGTAACAGTGAATAGTGTTGCATTTTTTCAATGACTTCGTAACAGTTCAGTCTTAATTTTGTAAGTGGTTTTTTTTGGATTTTTTCGCGAGATGAATCTTGCGCAGTGATGTGCGAATTTTAGGCACGTCTTAGAGCCTCAATCGTGCGCGTCTAAAATGTTTCCGCATTGTTGACTAAAACCCACAATATTTCTAAACGAATAGGTAAATAAGCAAATATTCATCTATGCATTCCCTAATACGAGGAAGAAATGTGTGTCAGTGAAGTCAATGTTATCTGAAACAGTTGTAGAATTTCTTCAATTACATTTTCAATTGGCACAACGTTGAATTTAAATTCATGAGAGACGCATTCCACGCTATTGTCATAAAAGCAATTTCATTTTCAATCTAGGAAATGCTTTAATATAAAATACGTTCCTTATTAAGAGAGCTAACAAATTACGTTTGATTGGAATCTTTATAATACTTATAAAGATTAATACTTAGAATATTACCAATTAATAACATATTTATTTTAAATTAATATCAATCAATGACGCAGCTTCTTAAATTGTTTTGTGGTTGATAGAGAGCTCATAAATAGCAATATAAATAATTTTGTTGTCGTCAGATGCTTTGTACAAACCAAAAATAAAATTAACTACATATTAACTAGTTACTTAAAATAGTAATAATAATAGAACGGGTGGCTATCATCTTCAATCCTACCTGTCGAGTATCAGAGTGTCGAGTCATACATGGATTTACTAAGGACACAAAAAAGTATATAAAATTTTACCACGTATAGCCACCACCAGCCAGGCAGCATAGAACACGTTTAATTACGTAAGTAATTTTTGTCTTTTTACACCTCAAGAATGACATTCTGGTATTCGATGGGTATGCTAAAGGGCTGTTGCCTCCCGGTCTATAAAGTCATTATAGTAAATATTTATATAGCGTTGCAACAAAATGGCAAAACGTGATTCTATTGTCGTTATTATTTTGTGTGATGAAATGTGTTCTGAATGTAGGTACGCATTGCTTTCGCCATCGTTCAATGAATGAAGTTTGGCAATTCTTTAAACATTATAAATGCGAAGGTAACTGCTGAACCGATAAGAATGACATTTAAAATTAATATTGTAAGGCTGTTTTTTTACTCATTATCCGGGTGATACGTGGAGCCGTGGGAAGGAGTAGTAAACAATAAAGTCAAAAAGCACACCTAAGTTTTTAGGGTTCAGAAGAATTAAGCATGGTGTCCCGCTTGGCCGTCTTAAGCGTCTGCGCTACAGGGTGGTAAATATGTTTACATAATACCAAAGAATAAGTAGTAACACTACTCCGAAGTACAAGTTTAAATTATTTTTTAGCTTTACACATCTGCAACAAGAGGTTCGAGCATAATATAGAGGTGTAATATATCGCCACCGGTATATTGGACTAACGCTGGACGGGCATACAGACGGGAGCAGATGGGTCTGACTACCCCTTGTTGACATTAATGCTTCGGAGCCCTAAAAAAGCAACTAAAGTTAATAACTTAAATGATTTCATTCATTGAAGATCGCTCGAAGCTTAACGTGCGAAGCAGCACGCATATCTATAGGCAAGTACATCTACCTAGACCTACTTTGAGTTTGAAGGTGTTTATTAACACTTTCATCCGCTGATCTGCTCACGAGGTGTTGGCTAGCAAGCAATAAGAAAATCTCAAGAGCAGTAAGGGGAAAGATGATTTTTAAAAGTATATCATTAGTATAATGATGCCAAGTCATATCATAATATTTTTGAAAATTGATGGTTGATCTTTCAGCTCTGCTCTGAGTTTCTTATGATTGGTGTGTGTTAAGGTGAATATCATACCATTTTCATCAAAAGGTTTTCTCATGAGAATGCTGGTGAGGAACGCCACGAGGAAGACAACGGCCAGCAGCATGGCCAAGCCTGTCACGACCAAGAGTCTCTTCTCCATCGTCGTCCGTTTATTCCAAAACGTGGGGCTGAAAGAAAATTCATATTACTTTATGTATTAAGGCAGAGTGGGATCATCTTTGGATTGTTTAATCTCTATGTAGAGATCTCCAATGTTCCAAAAAAAAAATAATAACATTGTATCTATAGACTGTTCGATTTAAAACAATCTAGATATTATCTTCTTTGTAAAAAAAAACTGTTTTTAACCGAAAATCTGGATGAATTCCTAAACTACGACGGAGAGCGCTTGGAATGTTTATGGCACTAAAATGTCGGAGAAATATATTAATTACAAACGGCCTGTAGGTTTCTTACAAGTAATCGGTTTTTGAAAGAGTAGTGTTCACTTTTTCGTGAGTTTTGACAACATAAGCGCCATGATCTAGCGCAAGCTATAAACTTTGATTAATGAAATTTGAATAAAAAATGAAGAACTATGGCGAGAAATTAACCCTTATCAATTCGTCATGTCCGTTTGTTTGTATGCCTGTCTGTCCGTCCGTATGTCACTCCCCCATGTATCGCTCAGTTTTAAAGCGTATTGAGATAAAATTTGGTATGCCGACGTGTTATACTAACCCTAAAACGAAAATCATAAAATAATATATACTCTACCAGTAACTTCGTGTAAATAGGGGACTTTTTTTCATTGCACCTGTTCGAGTGTGGTTTCACTGTATTGGTATCTAGAAAAGTCATTGAGGTTTCATGAATACTTCCACCCAAATTTGTAAAATCAAGAATCCAAAAGTTATTCTTGAAGGAGAAAATTACCTTGAAATTTTCAATTTGTTTTGGTAACCCAATTTTCTGTGCGCGCTATCTTTCCTTGGTGTCACACGAAAAGAAATCACGAGGGAGCCTTGCTCTACATTCTCATTAAGCCTAAATGAAAATCTCCAAGAATTTCCTTTAAAATATTCATAGAATTTAATAATATTTTTACCAAACTATAATGTTGTGTTCAGGCCATTTTTAGGCTTATTCCCAAAAATATTTCTCACTCAGTGTCGCGAAATAGTTTAATAGTCATGATATGCAAGACGAATGTTTTAGAATACCGCTAATCTCGCTCTCGCTCTGAACATTTGTGAATTAAAGACATTTGTCTTTTAAATTTTTTATATTCATTCTGTTGTGTGTGCCAAAATAAACAAATAAAAATAATAAAGTATGTCTTAATTGTGTAAAGAAAAAAATATATAATCCCATGTTAATTTTCTTTATTGTCTGTTCCTTTGCGACAATGCATTTTGATAATAAACAAGACGGGGTACAACAAAAAAAGATCATGCCTAATTTGAGACCGGAACTGCAATATATATTGCTGTTAATTTCTGCTTTTGGGTTGTTAGGACCCACCTGTAAACCAAATTATATCATATTTTTTTAAATGTCTCAATATCCGAAGACTATGATTAGGATTATGGAGATGAAATGGTGTTGGGACACTTGCAAGACGTAGTAATGAGAGGTGGAGCAGAAGAACCACCGAATGGTGGCCGAGGAGTCGGTACAGAAACGTTGGGAGAGATGGGCAGACTACATTGACAGCGTCGCGGGCCGTGGATACTGTACTCGCCCAAAATCATAGTGGCTCAGGGAGCACTATGGCGCTCAGGGAGTCCTAATACCCAGCAGTGGGTGAAATCAGGGCTATGGATCATGAGAACCGTTTAATACTTGAGGAAAATCGGAGTGTGTAACACAAGAGACGTCTGACAGACAGGCAGATCGAAATTCTTCTGGTACCATTTTAACCATTTGTCTTCGGAACTCAAAAAGAAAACAGACGTTAGTTGGTGCCTCCGGCAAAGACAATAAAATCGATATCGGTCAATGGTAACAATCAGTCGAAGTTAAGTTTGTACAGATCAGAAATGTCTATTTATAAAGTTTACGGAAATATCCAGTGTGGCAATAAACACGAACAGCAACAGGTGCCGTCTGATAATTTATTTTATCATTCTTTTACAGCCAGTTCCAGACTGACTCACATCTGAAGAATTCTGCTTTAGACAACTAGCATTCACGTTATATACTGTACTAAAGTATAATAATTACACGAATGCTATCTAGGACAATCTCAAATTAATACCTATTTGCACTTACAGTAAAAAACTGGCACCACCTTATCGTTATAGATATTACTTTTATTTTGTTTTTTCTTTTGCAGATTTCAATACACATCTTTGAAGTATAAACTCTTTGAATATTGTAATTATAAAACCTAACAATCACATAGTCACAACACAGGCAATCCTAGTGTGGGGACACGACAGTTCACTGGCTAATTCCATGGTATCACAACAACACGAAAACGCAGAGCAGAGCAATAGGTATCTGCAGAACCTGCAAACATTTATCCCGAAATGGAAATCAAACCCAAATCTTTATTGTATTGTTAAGGAACCTATGGGTATGTAAGGAACCCATAAAACTTGCTAGTAGACAAGGCATGTTGGTTGATGTAAGTAGGTTGGTATTATTGCAATGATCGTGGACTTTATTTCATGGACATGGTTTTAAACATACCTACCTACCTACTTATCTAAGTCTATGATGAATTACATTATATACTTAGGAATACGTTTTTAATGAATCAAGCTGCAGTTGTGCAGATACCTACATTATACCGGCTGGTATGTAAAACTGTTGTATTCAGATTACTCCCGATAATTCAGATCATGGTACTCAAATTTGGAACTTGAAAAAACACGTCAAAAAATGCATTTTCATAAAAAATAATACGTTTCCGCAGTTTACACTTAGATAAGCGCGAAGGATGTTTTTTTAATGTAGCTAAGATATATTAAAACTTGCCTAAACGGTACAAACTACAGCATGTTTATTGAACAAACCACGTTGTGAGTTTTATGTCTCCTGATATTTCGAAACATTTGTATGTCCCATGAATACGAGAGGGACATGTAAATATCTCGTTTCTAGTGGAAATGTCCTACCAAGACGATGCTGTGATTGAGCCCATGTGATCTTACTGTACAGACGAACAGAGTAAGGGAATTGGTAGGCTTACGGTCGGCGTCCATTTACTTAATCAAACCTTCAGTGTCTCGAAAAATAAAAAAAACAGTTGATTCTGTGCATAATATTAATATCTAAGACTGTTCCGTTACTGACTGACTATCAACTCAGTCCATAACCATAAGTCTAAGCCATAAGTCCTAGAAGCGTGAAACTCCCCATACCCGTATTATGGTGTAGCAGTGCACTAAGAAAATAATTGGAAATTTCTACCCCTAAGGGGAGAAAAAGTCTGAAAACCTTTGTATGAAAAATCGCATCCCTTGAACTTACAAACATGAAACTTCGCATAAATATTCTTTAATCAAAATTACTATATAATATTTTTTTTTCCCCAACCTACTCCTCACAGTGGTTTTAAGAGTGTACAAAACTCTTACGTTATGACTGGCCAATCAACGCACAGCCTAAACCATTAGTCCTAGAAGCATGTATATGTATATAGGTATATTCCTCTTAGGTGTAAGAGTGCACAAAGAAATGAATTTGGAAAATTCTGCCACTGAGGGGGTGAAAATGGAAAACATTTGTATGAAAAAATGTTTTTCTAACTACTCATTCAATAGGAAGATAGAGTGCTATAGTGCCCCTGAGTGCTATATTTTATTCAGATAAAGATTACATTTCAAGAAGAAATCATATTATCTATAATTAAAGTCAGAAATAAACAGTCAGGCTGCAATAGCGACGTGCGCTGTTTAAGACAAAGCGGGCGAAAAGCCTTTATAAAATTTTACAACAAATTAGGTACACTTCGTATTATTGAATCCTATTTCCCTCTCTAGGCTAAGACTAATCTAATGACAACTCATTTATCAAGATCCATCACAACGTTTACGCTACAGAATAAACCAAAGGATTTTTGGTTCGTTGTAAACTGAATATGGCGGTTTGTAGCCGTCACATAAAGATTTTTGATGCTATATATACTTTATTAGTTCCGTAATCAAGACGAATCCAATGACACCTCATTTATTAAAATCCATCAAGACGTTTAGGCAAAACGAGAGCCAAAGGAACAGACATACATACACCAGAAAAACATTACCCTTCCTTTGGGCAGACGGGTAAAACCAATCAGGAAACTCGAATTACTTTTAAGATAAATTATATGCTGTTGGATTACTAATGGACATAATGAAAGCATACGTCTCGCACAGTTAATTATAACTAGATAAACTCTGTGAAATTTGGATTAGAGGTAAACCGCTTAACCGGCTAGTATCGGATCATATCTTCGGGACAAGATAGGGTCCGATAGAAGAAAGAAACAATTAGTTCGAATAGAATACGTACAATAAACGACAGAGTTGTAGTAGTTATTGTTTTTTTCGATCAAGACAATAAATACTACAACCGTAATTTGTATACTACCGCATTACTATAAAAAACTTTCAAAATGAAAGATCAATCGCGCAATCATAAAGTATCCTACTTACTATAATAAACGCGAAAGTTTTTGAAGATGGATGTACCTATGGATGGTTGTTTGTTACTCTTTCACCCCAAATTTTGATGAAATTTTACAGTAATAAAGCTTATACTATAAATCAGAATAACACCATAGTCTAAAATATATAATAATATTGTGTAATTTGGCCACAATATACCGATAAATATCAATTAACTCAGTAAAATTATATCGGAAATATCTATACCTATTATGTTTCATGGCTAAACAGCTTGAGCCGTTTGTGATGAAATTTGATGTGGACATAGTTTCAAGCCTGGACACGGTCATACACTACTTTTATAGTTCTTCGCCCGCGTAGTATGTTTTTACAACATACTACGCGGGCGAAGCCGCGGGCAGAAGTTAGTGTTGCAATGAATATACTGAAGGTACTGTATTATACAAATAGATACCTATATTAGGTATTGAGTTAAGTTTGGGTAGGTACCAAATCGCAAATAACGGCCATGTTATGACAACAAAGAACCGAAAACACGGTTTTTCACAGCACTATGTCCGTTATTATTTAAACAACACAAAGGAAATGAACTATAGCGCACCGGTCGCATGATTTGGAATGTAATTATTTGGATATTTTATGCAAATCCAAGTGACATTGTTTTTAAACAAAGTCCTGGGCATGTAGGTAATGAGTAATGACTGTGAAACAAAACAGTTACCGTAACATTGCTTATGTAGGTTTACTATCTATAAGTTTTTTTTATATAACTAACTAAAGTTGCAAACAAAATACGGCCCACCTGTTGGTAAGCGGTTACCGTAACCTAAAGACATAACGGTTGACAAGTCTCATTTGCCTGTTATTTCACCGGCACCCATACTCTTCAAACCGGTACACAGCAATGCGAGCATTACTGCTTAATAAGTATGGTGTTAGTACTTCTCCGAATGAGCCCTTAACAAGGAGCTCTACTTCTACTATCGTCGAATACTGAAAGGATGGTTAGAAAATGACAGCTTTTTATGTACATATATTGCCGTTTTATGTACCTATGTGCCATCGAGTTATTCCCTAAAAATTACTAGCTACGGCTCCAAAGATTAACTTATAATAATTAACTTTCCAACTCTATTTAAATCTTGAGTAGCGTTTCAGTGTTTACATTAGTACACCATGTAGATTTAATGTGCGAGACCATATTGGCATATGGACACGTATGTCTTATGGATATACCTAACTAGGCAATTCTTAGACGATTTGGTCTCTCGAGTTTTTGTTTTTGCTTGAATGTAAACTCATGATTACGCAAAACCAAAACTCACATACGATTAATGTCATACGATACTAGCTTACAATTTGGATATAAAAATACCAGAAAGACTAACTGCGAATAACTGGCCAGATAAATTTCAATAAAGTTCTCATTTAAAAAAATTGAAGGCGATGCTAATGTCGCCCTTTCTGATATCGTACATTAACTTTACACAAGGAAAGTTATTTTTTATTTTCTTTTGATAATCGCATGTTCAAAACCAGAAACTGTCTTCGTGTAAGACAGCCTTCCAGGCCAGTGATCTGTCCGTTGATGTATGATGTAGGTAGGTATTTATAAAATGCTAGTAATTTAATGGTATTTTTTAAATAAATAAAATAAAACTTTACAGTGATTTAGACGTGAAAAAATCTATGTTTCAAAATGTAAGTAAATAGGTCAATAAATGCCAAATCTGCCAACACTTTATTTAACTCATTTTTTAAACAAAGGTTTTTCAATCCTTTCCTGTGTCGTGTCGTACACAGTTCGCCATGGGAAAAACAGTTTTTTACCTACATGTACACTTACTACTTTAAAAAATGTACACTTGGTTTCTAGCTACTTTCGCAGCTCGAGCTCTGCTAGAGCTGCGCGATACATCAGATTTACGCTTGTGAGGCATATCGGAACCGTCAATAATCAGTACCTTATAATATAATTATTTTTCCTAAGATTAAGTTTCCACACGTTTTAAAAAATGTTAGACTACTAAGTAACTACGACATAATATATAAACACTAGTACTTTGTACCTTTGGTTTTGAAACCGACTTCAAATAACGGGAAGATGACAATAATTAAATCGCGATACTGGCGATACGTCGGACGCAGTCCCAAGTTTATGGTTTCTATCCTGTAGTAGTACCTACATTGAGTACTATCATGATATCCTTACATGTTACTTTATTTTATTAAACTTTTTGAAGTGTCCCTAGATTTATCATGGTGTAATTAAATGAAATTAATGTTAATGGTTATATGAAAGAATCAACACTCAGACTCGGAACAAATGCCTGCCGAACATTCAGCACTGCGGAAATCAAATCCGCACCTCCTGTGTCGAAGCCGACTTCCCGCCTGCATCGACATCGAGGTCACTTGTTTAGAGTAGTACCTACCTCTACTTACCTATATGCAAGTACAACGTGGCAGACATCAAGACACTTTGGTGAGGAAATCACTCCTGGAAACCAAATGCTCGCCTACACGTTCCTAATAATGCGGATGAAACACACGGTAAGTATGTGTTTCGAGCTCGCTTTGTTACTAACTACACCTTATTTTCTCATTATGTTAGGGAATTCCCAGTGGTCGAGAAGAAGCTCCATGCACTATAACAGAACATATATATTCTACGGTGTTTTTTGAGAAGATATCACCAACAATTTTCATAATGAATGACGTAAGCAGGATTTAATAACAGAGAAAGCGTTTATTTTGTAACAAAACTCGTGGGCCAACCGGATGTTACGATAACGGTGGCCAACCCTGATCGTTACATCCGGTACTTAACATGCAGTAGTACTAATATACATATACTATAGTATCCTTCTATATTAGGACTCAAATACTATATTTAATAGGACCAGTAATAAATTTAATAAGTAAATTAATAACAAGCTATGGAGCATTCTTCAAAGTAGTAATTAGTATTAACTTAAGAAATTATATATTTATTTGCAATATGCTTAGTTTATGAGATTATAAAAATATATACTATTATGTATTTACTAAACTAGGTATGTATTTGATAACAAACGAGTTGGTATCCCTTGCCCTACGACAAAAAAATATATGAAAAAATACCGGATATATTTTACTGTTTTTTCTTTATAATAAAAAAAATCTTCTTTAAAAAAAATACAGTTTAATAACTGCTTATTTTGAAATTTACACTAAGTTATCCCACCGGCTTCATCGCAAAAACTTCATTTTTTTGCGATAGGAAAACGCCTCTATTGGATCGGACAGGGTTTTTGATAGATAATGTATACAGTCATCGGACACCATCTAGTATTGAACACTCACATAAGGTCTGTCACATAAGTAAAGACCGGTTTTACCAAGCTCACTGCCTTCGAGAAGAGGTCAACAAACCACTTTGATCAACCTTTTTAGAAATTATTTACGAAGATTCTTCTACCTAACAGCCCTCTTTGTTTACAAAGCTGCTCAAGACTTGTCGATCCACATTTAGGGGCTGTTCCGCCTCATTTAGAGTTAATTTAAATATTATCTTATATATTAAATATATAAGAAAATATATTTTATGAGGTAAAACTTAAATAACAAAAATAACCACAATATAATTATGTATAGAGGATCAGTTAATCCACTGTAATATGAAATATATTTATTGTCTATGAAAACAAGGTTTATAAGATGTTGCTAGTAGTATAGCTAGTTTCTACCAAAGGGTGTACAAACTCCTAGACGGAAGCGTCCCCAAAATGCTGGCTGTAATGCCATGCTGAATGGCAATGCTAATGCGTTGACCCAGATAAAAGCCAGCTCTCAGTCACGCGTCGCTTCGACCAGACACCCTGAACGAATTTTGAATACGCTCTGGGCCCAGTTCCCCACAGACCGGAACAGCCAAAATGCCAAAATAAGTAAGCTCTGTCAAGACTTACAAATTTGCACTTCTTGAGATCCTCGGCCGATCAGCCGCTGCACAGGCCCCGACTGATATCCCCGACACGAGATAGCACTAAGATATCTACGCATTTCTATAGGTCGTTACCATCCTAAAGTCAAGTAATAAAGCAAAATAAAGAATTCTATTATTTATTATTTTCCTCACGTAGCTAATATATAAATATAAAATGTGGATGTTGAGATGTTTGAATGTTTATTGCTCATACCTAATCTCTGTAACGGCTGGATCGATTTGGATTAAATTTGCACCAGGCTGACCTATAATAAGTAATTACACATAATTATGCTGCTTTTTATTAAGACAAGACGCGGGCGATGCCGTCGGCACAGGCTAGTTTACTATAAAAAATATTTCTATAATTTAAATTAAAACAAAACCATTCAGAGTTAGCTCCACTCTGATCGAAAGTAATGAGATTTTCTTCCTTTATTTTGTAATGTAGAAACTTTATATCTTGCTATGTTCATCATCTGCGTACGTACTTATTAATTATAATGCTTTTGTTTTCGCCATTAGTCTTCGGAACTCACAAATCGCGATAGTGTTTACCTTAATTTATCAGATTTCCTAACTTTATTATTATTATTCAGCGAACGCCGCGCTTTCTCGATAACAAGACAATACTTGGAACGAATCCAACTGCCGAACAATGCCTCAGCTTTCTAGGACTAAAATAATTCGTAAATGAGTGAGAGGTACCTACTCGTGGTCTGTCAACAAGCCGTGGCGACGATAACGTAACGGTACGACGCAGGACCGGCCTGACCTGGGATCAGGAATAAACGATAATGCCGTTACCTTGCTTCCAACTACGAGTTCAGAAGTTGAATGAACTACATAATTATGCGTATTTAATGTTCCATACGGTTTGTAAAATGGCTAATTAATTCAATAAATAGGTAGACACGCTCGTATCTTAAGTAGCTTATCTATCGCTCTCAAAGTGCCACGAAAACTAGGAAGTCGCCATATGGATTAGTATGTAACTAGTAGCATCTAGAACGGAGCGTTTTTGTACTTCGAAACTTCGACAGGAGTTTAGGATTTGGCTCATTCGAAACTGAGAAAGTTAGGTAACAACTTTTTAATTATGGTATAATGTAGAGTGAGGTCTGAGACTCAGTCTTCCGAAGTCTTTCACAGCCTATCTCGCTATCATCTACTGTTCAGTTTTGGCGTTTATGTGATGTTTGACTGTTGTTATGAATATGCGACTTGAGCTTCAGGTTCAAATAAATTGTGTTCAATACAAGTTAGGAAAAGTTAAGTGTTAAGTTAAAAAGCTAAAGTGAGGCAAGAAATTGTCTCACTTTAGCGCACGACTGTACATCGTCTTTCGCCACTTTCTAAATAGTGCTAAACCATGGAAACACATAGTCGAGAGTAGAATGGACTCAATCCCAGGTTAAATTCAAATGAATAAATTATTCCGGAATTTATAGTATTTCCTACATGGTATCTACCAAATCCAGGTCAACCAAATGCCTCTTGTATCGTTTGAGAGAGAAAATAACAAAACGTGTCATTTGTCACATTTTATCCGATGCACCACGTGGTAATTTTTTTGACTCGTGGTGTTTCGTAAGCACAACGGTCTTATGTACGGTCTTATATAATCTTTATTTTCATGATCTTGCGCATTCGAAATTGGTACGGCTACTTTTTGATCTGCTAATTAATTTAGCACCTTTCCACGACATAATCTTAAATTTAGCTTATTTAGTTCATACTATAAGTATTCTTACTGGGCTATCAAGAAGAATAAGTATCTCCTGTCCTGTTCTGTTCTTGCACATATTTAGTACGAATAAAGTTATTTTCAAAAACCTCACAGCTGTCCAGCTTTGTAAGGTCATACACGTATCCCGATTGTTTGACACTGGATAGTGGGAACGGAAAAAATACAAAGGTTTTTTAAAGTTTCTTGTAACTTATGACTATAAGATAACCTGTCGTTGTTGGCATGACTAACGGAGCCCTACCTTATGCGTGAACCGCACACATTAGACTGGTTTATTACCAGTTCCTCCCGGTTCCTCCCGAGAATGTCACTCACTCGCTTGCGCAAACTTGAAAGCAGAGGGTGGAAGCGAGAATAATATGTACCATCATCATTTCCTCCACCTTATACCACATAGATGGGGTCGGTTCGGTACAACAGGTTTTCATTTCTATTTCCCATTCTCCACTGTCAACCGTCAAATCAGTACTCACTGATTTCTTACACATACATATATCGTTCACACAATCTATCCATCTCGTCTTCCTATTTCGTACCACATTCATATTCAACATTTTTCTCGTTACCAATATGGCATTCTTCCATCCTCATAATATCCGTATCGCAGACAAAAAGCATGGACCGCTCTTCTCCATAACGGCGATCCGCTTTACAAAACAATTATATAATTCAGCACATTGACGTCTAGCGGAAATGTCATTGCGATAGTTTTAACACAACTGATTTTTTGCAACATTTCAAAACTCTGAAACCGCGAAAGACGACGGACATGTTTTCCGTCGTCTTTCGCGGCGCTCTCTTGTGACTTGTGGTTATACAATATATTCAAGAACTATCCTTGAAGTCATATCAATCGATTGTGAACCGTTTCATACGACAAAAAATGCGTTTCAAACGGATAAACCGTTTCGGAGATTAATGGTTATAAAAAAAAACAGCAAGCCAATTAAAAAAAAAACTACGTATTGGAACTGCATTCACAAACGCGCTCGAGAACACAAAGCGCTCTAACAATGTAGCTTTTTTTAAGCCGAATTGTAATCCCACTGGACGTCAATTAGCCGAATCAGAAACATCGTCGTTTTGTATAGCGATTCGCTTTTGTAAAAAAGCGGATTATGCATTTTATCCACAACATCCATACCACGCTAAACCTTTTACTTCTTTTCAATTGTAGGTGCTACTTTAAAACTTCCTCTATAATGTACGCATTATGTATCTTGTCTATTCTTGTTACGTTTTATCATCTTAACATTCGAATCTCTGCTGCATGCTTTTGATCCGTCCCTTTAGTTGCCCAACACGCAGATCTATATAGTATGACAGTTCTTAGGATAGTTTTCTGTTTTGTACACTTTCGCAATTTGCAAGGAGCCTCTGTGACCTGTCGCCACTTTATACATCCTGTCGTCTAAATAGCAGTCTGATATAAATACCTGACAATATGGAAAAACTGGAAGGGCCATAGAAGTCGCAGAACAAATGTTTTCCTTATACTGATCTTCAATTCGACGCGTTTCAATTTGTCTTGCCATTTTACCAGCCTGCTCTATACACGGTTGCATTTTCTCCATCAAAAACAATGTATTCACGAAAAGGTATTTTATTTGTTTTTTTTTTACCTCTTCTTGGTACGCTCGCAGATCTGCGTACTGAGTATGAATCTCAGGATCTTCATAATGGGGATTACAAGTGTCCAATAAATATTTATTAATATACCGTTGTATGTATTTGCGAAGAAAATGGGTACAAATACTTACACACATAATTTTTATACTTAATCAAGGAAAAATACTGAGTGTAGCGTCCGTGTGACGTAACTTTGTCTTATGTTTAGTTTTCTCATTTAGTTAGTTATCATGCCAACGGAACCTACGAATGTACCTACAGAATAGTAACTTGATGTAATCTACCTATTTTGTTCATCAAACTTTCGTTCGCATTTATGATGTTGAGATGTTGACACATTCCTACAATTGTATTTAATTATGCCTTATCTTTTGGGAAACAGAAGATTTAGATTTTTGATAAGAAAATGTAAGTATGGATACTCCCCCACTTTGGTAGCCAGGCAAGTAGAGAGTAGATTATGAGAAGTCCAGAAGTCCTTTAAAAAGTTTAAAAAGCGCAGTCCGATCTAAAAAAGGTTCATTCTTAATGGATAAAAGCACTTAGCTAAATTAATACTTCAATGAAATTGAAAGTTACTAAAAGATCTATACGTAAACCGTAAGTTATGCTAAAAAAATATACTAAAAAGTATATTTTATACTAACTTATCAACTACTGCTTTGAAAACAATCTGACACTAGCTAAATATTTCTCTCTCAAACAATATGTTTCCAAAATATAAAACAACAAAGTTCGTTATCAAAGCATATCTTTTAAATTTTACAAATATCTATGTGTTGAGTTTCGCAAGTGGTATCTTAGATATATCGTTGGCCTTTTTTTATCTAAAATTGTGTTTTGGAAACAATGAGATTCTTGGTAATACTTACTAGTAGTAAGTGTTACCAAGAATCTCACGGTACCTATAGTATTTTGATATCTGTGGTAATACAGTAAAACCTAATGATGAATTAACATTTGTTTTTCCTACGGTCAGAAACTAAACCGATCTTGCTAAAAAACGATTTAAGGAAAGCGTGTTTACTGCTTCAGCTTCTTTGTAATTAATATTCACAGGGAAAAATATAGCCTTGTTGGCCTAGTAGGCAGTACTCCGACTTCCGATCCAAAGCATTACGCACTCTATGTAGGTAGGTATGTAGTTCAGTGGCAGCAACGCTTATCGAACCGACGACTTTTGACTTGACCTACGCAAAATAATTTTAGTAGATAACTATGTTATTCATGGAAGTACCTAATAAGGTACATGATTTCTTCATTTGATAAATAAGTCGTAGACATTAAGCGTATATTTAAAGATATTGAACAAGGAATACCTACTCATTCCTTGCTCAAGTCCTGTGTATAAATCGTGTTTTGACCGTTTTCAACCTTTAAGCAGTTGCGCGGTGTCGAATCGATCGCATTATTCACATTTTCGTAAATATAAGTTCGGACATAAGTTCACTACGAGCCGAAACAACTAAATTCCCCCTACCCAATGTCAAAAAGTTTTTATTAATTGATCACAAGGATCATATAGAAACGTACTGACGTTTTTAAAGACTACGTGAATTTAAAATGTTAAAGTGAATTTACGCTGATTCCCCGCGCTTTTCGTGTTGTCAGCGTGGCCAGTATAGTAACCTTTTGGGTGATTTTTAACTACGTCAGGTTAATTTTAGGTTACACGACTCAAAAAGTTACATTTAGTGTTTTATTTGGATTTCGTAGAATTATTTTTACAGAAACAGGTGTTTGAAAAAAGTAATTTCGTGAAATGCGTCTTAACATGGAAAACTCTACAAAAATATATTAAGTCAACATCTGTCTAACTTTTAGTATTTTATTATTAGGGAAAAATGTGAAAGGTTGCTTATCACACAATATGGTTACTTTTTTAATCTATTTTATGTAACTTTTAACGATACCTTGGCAATTGCGTGTTGTGCAAATAGCTTTAGTATCAGTCTCGGCGTAGGCGTCGAAAAGAGTTTTAAGGACGCCTACGCCGAGACTGAAAATCTTTTACAAAAACACCTCGCGCCTTTTTAGAAAAGATCGCATTTAAGTTCGTATTTTATACTTCTTTTAAAAAAAAATGCATCATATAGCTATTAGCGACTTATAAATAGATGCGCAAATCCAAGGTGAAGATTGACAGTGAACATTGATTCACTAACCAAAAATCTAATCAGATTTTTGTTACCAAATTTTAACTGAATCCAAAGAAATGTGTCATAGTTTTTTAATTTTATAGTTTTGATAATAATTTAGATTTCGTTCATTTTTTTATTGTGTATTTACCTAATTAGTGATTTATCTGGGTTAGCATTATGAAACACTGTTGTCGTTTTAAAATTTTAGTTTATAGTTTGTTTTTTATTAATATTTATATAGTTTTAAATGTAACGATTTGGTTCACACGTTATGTTACATTTAGTAGTAAATAAATAAAGGATTTGAATCAATTAAATAAATAAATAAGGTATAGAATTTAGGGATAAGCGCAACCGGCAGCGGCAGCGTTTCAAATGACCGCGCGCCATTTGAACATTAATTAATTATAATGAAAAATGTTTTTTTTAACTTAAACATTATTACGAGGGCTCCGAGATCGGTTCATCATGTAATTTTATTTATATGATTGTACAAGTGCATAAGTACAGGTAGGTACCTAATATATGCCGCAAGGTCGTGATGAATGGTATAATGGTAAGAAATAGGTACATATTGTTATTTAGTTTGCATACCTACTTAACCTTATTTTATAGTAGTACTTTGTTTACGAGAAACATCGGCATGCCTACCTATTTGTTACTATACCTACCTATGATTACCGTCTTATGTCTCTATGTACCTACTATGTGAAAGCAATAAATGTATTGAGTACTTCTTGAGTTTGTTTTTATTTGTTTTATTCTCCATGTTATTTTATGCGCTCTTCGAAAAAAATAAAAACATTTTTACTCTCGACGGGCATTATAAGCCCGTGTAGGACTTATAATGCCCGTGTGTGTTTGACGTAGGAGGTTAATCGTTTGTTTTCTTGTTACTAATTAGGAAGGTATCTTCAAAACGGCTTATTCGAGTGAAATGCGGTCACATCGGAGTTTATTTATATAATATTTATACAATAACAAAAATGCACCCGTATGGATAACTGGATCAGCATGTGTATGTATTTACAATATACATCGACCTGTGTGGTTTTGTGGGAGATGACCTGCCTGAGACGCAAAAGGTTGCAGGTTCGATTCCCGCCGCGGGACAACTTGTATCTGCAAATATGTGTCTCGGGTCTGGATGTTTTCTTTGAATAACATGTATGTTTTTACAAAAAAAAATATGTAGTACCCATAATAAAAGCTCTGTTTAGTTTGGGGGTAGATGATGCTGTGTGAAATATGTCCAGCATTATTTATTTTTATTTATTTATATGTATGTATAAGTAGTATATCAGTCATGTAGTTTCCATAACACAAGCTCTGCTTACTAAAGGGTTGGAAGATGCTGATGAAATTTCCAGCATAGCTAGCTATGTTTTGCGATCAGTGACCCATCCTTATTTTTATTTCAGATGGCGTACTACCTATTAGGCTGAAAACCCGTTGAAAATATTGTATATATTATATGTAAATGTTATATATATATCGTTTTTAATAAATAGATTTACAAGTTATAACACACATTCCATTGAATTTGAATACCTACACAGAATTGGAAACAATCTAACCCAAAAACCCGACTTTGTTTGAATTTTATGATTTTTAAACATCAATGTACATAATATGATAACCAGTCCATTAATGTTTTCTGAAAGCTAATGAATATGAGCTTCAGAAAAATAATACGCACCCTTTAAAAAATACCGGTAAACATTTAAGTTTTGATGTTCTTTGTGTTTACCAGGTATAATACAAAGTTCAAATCTCAAAATCCAAAAACCCTGCAACAATCACTATTTATTTATGCTCAATTCCTGTAATCACCTATGTTACCTGTAATTCAAATTTCCATGTTTCTAATTTCAAAAGAACAAAAACTTTCATACAAAGTTCACCCCCCCGTTTACCCCTTAAAGTACAACCAAAAATCCTTTCTTAGCACATACATAGAATACGTTATAAAATAAATTTTTGTTCCAAATTTCAGCTTTCTAGACTTAATAGTTTAGACTGTGCGTTGATAGATCAGTAAGTCAGTCAGTCAGTCCGTAAAACGATATTTTAAGTATTGATATATTAAAATGAAACCTACCGCTTGTTTCACTGTCACCTCGTATCGTAGTTGTATGAGCCTATAGCTAGCAAGATTATATAATATAATCTGTGTTACAATTATTTAACCACTGAACAGGGAAATCCACACAGCTATATGAACAATAAGATAAGGTAGTTAGATGGTTTGGTACAGTTAGCAACAAAAGTGCTTAATAGAATACATTTAATGTAACCCAATATTTTAAGTCCACGGGTTACCTATTTCAGTTATAAAAATCTAAATTGTTTATCTACTTTTGTCGCTGAATTTAGGACTGTAAGTACCTAAGGTATCAACGCATATCTATTAGTGCCGGCAAGCAGTAATGCTTGCATTGCTGTGTTTCGATCTCAAAGGTATGCCGGTTAGATTACAGGAATGAGACTTCTCACCATTATGTGTCAGGGTCAACAAAGCGCGCGTGATACCTCTGGTATATGCCTCCAAATGTCCTAAATCGATTGAAAATTGCTGTCGTTAGGTACAAACGAAATACCTCCTTAATTATATAATTTATCTTTTGTCTATGAGTATGTAGATAGGTTAGTAGAATAATCTAAAAACACGAATCAATTAAAATCAAGTATTTTCCAAATGTATCCTACACATAAAGGGATTTCGATATGATATTACATAAATATTTTTCAAACAATAAATACCTACCTAAATAAATGACCGACAACTTTTTACTGTTATAAACTTATTGTAAAAAAAATAACAAACTGATGTTCAAATTCAGTGGATAATTTTAAGCATTTGTAAAAGTCTCAAATGCTATAATTGTTATATAAATAAGACAATCAATAGTCTTATTTAACATACTGAAGCATTTCAAACTATTACGTAGTTACTATATAAGGTACTTACTTCACGTTATTTCTCATATTGTTGTAGTGGGTGGGGCTGTATTCTACGCCTTCACTGTAACAAACAAAATACCGGTTTAAACAAAAAACAATTTTACACAATTTTTCGACTTCAACACAATATTTTACATTGAATTGGTATTTTGTGATTTCTCTGTTGGGTCTCCTAAATAAATAAACAAAATACATAAATTCGCAGTTTTCAACCTTTAAAACCGCATCGCGACCCCACTAGTAAGTACCTAGTCAATTTGAGTACTTTGTTTAGTAGAGTGCAATATCCACAAATTATAATGCTGAAACAATAGAGAACGGTACAATTTGACACGCGCCGCGCTATCGCCGCCGCTTGTCTATGGCTATTACTGACGTCACTATTGGCTAGCTTTTCATGATAGTCGGAAACAGGTGGTCCCCACCTAGTTACTAAACTCAGCGAAGCGCGACTCTATCTGTGCAGGTTATACTCTATCGTTTTAGTGCAGGTATATGTAAAAATTATTTCCGGTCAACTGGTCAAATCGACGCGATAGATAGCTGGCTCTTATTTGGGTCAACGCATTAGCATTGCCATCCAGCGTGGCAATGCGGCTAGTATTCTGGGAATGCTTCCATCTGGTAATATTCTGGATCAGTTGAGCTATCTATAGATCGTTTGCAACGGTCTTTATATAGCTAAATGTTTCATCTGTATTTTTGTAGAAACTTTTTTTTTTAAACTTGTGCATTCGCGTCAAGGCACGGCCAAACTGACGCGGCAGCGGTGGCGTTGGCGATAAAAGGAAAATGGTAAAAAAAAGTATGCGTGAATGTACCGATCGCCACCGTATTAGTAGGTACATAGTCTAAGTACTTACTCACCCTGATCAAGACTCAGATGTAAACACTTCGCAATGATTCAATAAACGACCATAACGATTCACAGGGTGTCCTTGAACGTGTACTCTAACCCCATTAAGTGTTGATATGGATATTCTGGGACAAACCTACAAACCTACCTTTAAAAGGTAGGAACGTGACAACTACCGAATATATATGCACTTGACATAATCTATACTAATAATAAAACTGTATAAGAGATTGTATTTTTGTACGCGCTAATCTCTGGAACTATCAGTCGGATTTGAAAAATTCTTATAGTATCTTAATATAAGCGAAATGTGCTTAACTAATTTTCTAAATATTCAAACTAATGACATCTGTAATATCATGTACCACATTTGACGCAGTAAAGTAAATTTCATTTCATATCAGACTTTTTTTATGAAGTGTTCCACGGCCGCCCTTGGCCCCCGACCGACTCAACGCGTCGCATTGCCCGCCCTTTTGCTTCTTTTTTTACTTCTTTTGCTCGGCTCCTACGAGTCGTAGCGTCATGTTAAATAGCTTATAACTTGTTATAACATTCCTCATGGGCTATCAAATACAAATTTTTTTTTTTTTAATAAAACTTAGTTCCAGAAATTAGCGCGTTCGAAAAAAAACTCATCGGCTTTTTTAGTATAGATATAGAAACAATTTTACATTTGAGAGCTCTTCGTGAATTACCTAGTACAAGTTATATTCAAGAAGTGTAGTAGATGTGGTCTTTTCCTGCTATTTTATATGGTAGTTTATGCGATATATTACTGTGTGGCTGTGGTTACACGCTATGGCCGATGGTAATGAGCCATTTCCTACTTTACTTCGGAATAAGATCTGCGTAGTGTCAGACTAAATGACGACGGCAAGCAAGTGCAATTGAGAAGTGCAGATTAGAACCAGTTTTTTTATTATAAAAGCGACTGCCGCGCGTCGCTTCGCTGCGTTTCTCCAGCTAAATCAACTTTCTTAAATAATTATGGGACATTATCTCTACGGCTTATCGGACTAAATTAGAAATCACTGACACATGTCAAGAAATACTCAAAATAAGGCCAATGCAGTTTAAGAATAAAACTGACCACTTAGAATATGATAAGTAAGTTTATTGCAAGGATCTACAGCGTTGATAAGGAGGCGGAAGCATTGGGGCTGCAACCTCGATTTTCTATGCATTTTCTGCACACGTCGTAGAATAAATGAGACGCTGTGGAGTTTTCTCATAAACTCATCGGTAGTCTTGGCTCTCATTGCGAATTATAAAACAGACCAAGTGCGAGTCATACTCGCTCACTAAGGGTTTCGTACATAATAACAAACACTGATACTACATATTTCACGACATTATTTAGGTACCGACCTAAATAAGTGTAGGTACAGAACTTTGACTTAGTATTTTAAAACCCATTTCGTGAACATAAATTAAGTGGAATCATATTTAATGAAAACGCAAAGCCTAAACTGCTGGTTCTAGATACCTGATATTTAAAGGGTTTTCCTATTAGAACAAAATTTTGAATTTCACAAAATCTTAAGGGGTTCAAAACGGGGGTCACCTTCGTCGTGTTTGGGCACTGTAGAATTGTTTTTGTAAGTTTTTACTATAAGTATGTACGTTACCAGTCTGTTGATGGAGTGACAGAATAGTCAAAAGAGGAAAATTATCATCTTAGCAGTGGATTACACCGCGTTTGGAAGAACTCAATTGAATATTTTTTGTGATTTGATTGACAATTTTACAAAGCTACCAGTGTTAGTCTGTTCAACCACCAACGACTGCAGCGCGGGCTTAAACTTTGGGTGTATACATATTATAAGATAACTTATATATTCATTTTCTAGACTAATAATTATTATAATTAATATTATAATAATCATCCACACGAACGAAGTCGTGGAGGTTCCTCTAGTTTATGTATACACTCTATAAGGAAGTGCGAGCGAGTTAATCTTTTGAAGCATTCTTTAAGAGTGAAAGTTTATTTCAGAGCCTGCTACGCAGAAAATCTTTCCACGGAACGAAATTCCTACCTTTTAGTGCGTCCCAAGCGTGCATCAGAACTTCAATATTCTTACCTTTTGATTTTAATGTTTAAACATTTTTAAAGTACCTTTACAAAAAGTACCTTTGTAAAGTACGTACTTTCTGCGATAAGATGAAAATGCAATAACAGGTAATATTCGTCTTCCTTTCGCGGGAAATCTCATTCCACATTGGTTTTAGGTCAGACGTTTATCTTTAAGAGGTAAAGAATGAAGGTAAGTTAGTAGGAGCCAATGTTGAATTAGCTTCTAGGCGCCTTAGTAGTTAAGTACCTACATTTTCACAAGTTTCAACAAATCAAAACTTACTGACCAACTACGTAAATTATTTACGCGGAGAACTCGCCTGCTATGTAGTTATAGACATAATTTACTAAAACTCTGTGTACTTGGTTGCCTACATGACTACATTATTTAAGTAAGTACCTACTACGTAGTGCTGACGCACTTAACTCGTGTTTTAACGATGATACCTACACTACCAACCTACTGGAAAAAAACAGCTCAAAAAAGCGATGGTTTTCTGATAACTCGGACAGAATAAATATCATTGTATAAAAAATGAATCAACGTATTCTCAAGTTCACGGAACAATGATGAAAAACTTTTACAGATATTTGTATTTGCTACCTATTCTTTAAAAAAATAAAAGTTTCGAATATGGGCTTAACCAGTTTAGGGGTTCTTGAAATTTGAAGCGTAAGAGGCTCTTAGAAATTAAGTGAGATAGGTAATCTGGCCTAATGGCCAGATTACTTTTTTCCCATTAAGGAAAAAATATATTTTTCCTTTCAATAAAAAACAAGCCATTTTTTAATATAGTTTGAGGCCTTATATTTTTTGAGAAATAAACTTATAACTTTTATTTTTAGTACAAAAACCACAACCTAGTACAATGTATATCGTTAGTAAAATGTGCCCTTTTCCAAATCGCGCTGACGAACTACTCCGGGTTAGTATAATTTGGTAAATTTCGCGACTGCTAATTAAAACTCATATTAATTAACCCGCTTTGCTGTAGTTTCCCTACCGAAGTTGAGAGCATTCCGTAAAGTTAACCACATCAAAAAAGTTAGCGCTCAATTTGAAAAGTTTAAATATTTTCCTTTTCGCTTGTCATAGGAATTTATTTAAATTAATTTAATTCATAAAACTATAGAATTACATTGGTTTGTTTTGATTCTAAATATTGTATTATTAACAAGAAATCAATTCGTTTTTATCAATAATTCAACAAATCATAAACATATCATATCAACATTAAATCATATCAACATTAAGGTTTTCAAACTGATAATAAACTTTTTTTATGTGTGTACCTCACCTAATACGTATTAGGTAGGTACCTATCTACCTACAGTCTACATCTCTTCATTGCCATCGATTTTCCTTGAACCCTGGGCTGGTACCCTGTCGGCGTAGTTAATTATTAATATTGCATAAAGTTCCCTCTCGAACCGAATATCATAGAGTCTGTCTCATTCAAGTTGAATTGACGACAAGGGCCCGAAATAATTTACTATCTTACTAATATTGTTTACAAATTAAAATAAATTGGTACTACTTAGATAAGAAGATTATTATCTTCCTCGATGGTGTGGCGAGCGAGTAGCCGGCTGCAACAATAGAGGTGCGGGTTCTATTTCCGCTACGGGTTCGATGTTTCGATAGATATTTGTTCCAGGTCTGGGTGCTGTGGTAGTACGGTACTCGTAATTTCTGATACCCACAACACAGGGAATTCTAGTGTGGGGTCAGACAGGACTACCTATGTTTTGTGTGTCTCGTTTATTTATTTATTTATTATAGCTCTAGCTATGTAGGTCTAACCTACGTACTTATATTCTGTATTATTGCACCGGTTGCAACGGCGTGTATCATAAAGTGTATATGTTTATCTCCATTATCATTTAAAGCTATGATGGCTTGTGGCTTGCATAATATCAACAGGTTTTTATCTTTATATGTACCTAGGTATTGAATTCCGTTTCCTTGACCGCCTCGACGTTAGATATGTTGTATGGTAGAGATCGCTGATCAGCGATAAGATCGCCTCTTGTACAACATTGTCAAAGTTAGTACTTATTTAAGTTTAAATATTATTTGGTGTGAATATAGTATTTTCTAGCGACCCTTCTATGTTGGGCATTTCTATCTTCTAACCGATTTTACCGAACCAACCCTTTGAAATATTAATACCACTTTACGAGCGAAGCTAGACATTTTTCAGATAAATACAGACAGGAAAAGCGATAAAAAGGCGCAGAACTTTATTTTTAGCTACACATTTAAAATAAATTATTTATTAAAAAAAATATTTCTGAAAACAACATTTTTAGTATTATTCTCCGCAAACCCTTCAATTTGATACTTTTATCACGGGGGTGCATAAACAATAATTGATCAGCCACCTTCCGAGTGAGCCATATTGGATTTAGAATGATGGCACTAGCTAACATGCCCTGTCATCCAAACCAAAACTGTATGCATAATTTCAGCTAAATCGGTTGGGATAACTGGTTTAGTATTCAGTTGAAAGATTGACACATACATACTAACTAAAAAGGTAAGTTGTAAAAGCTTGTAATAATAATAATAATAATAAAGCAAAACGTATTAAAAAAATACATAGTGTAGGTGGGTATACCTACTTTGTTGAGTTTATGTTTCTAAAGAAGCAGGGCAACACGGAACTTCGATGTTTTCAGTTGTTACTGTTAGTTATTATCGGTCTACAGTCTAGTTGCACGATATATTTTGTACAAAAAAAATATTAGGTTTTTCGATTTTGTCGTTGGTGACCTTTCGTGTTAGGTTTTACCGCCACAGCTCAATAGAGGACGCTGCAATAGATTAAGAAAAGGATCAACGTTTTTTATTATAATTAACTCGTTATGTACTTATTGTGTCTACAGGGTGTCGCCCTAGATATTATAATACTAGCCCTAGGCCTTTCACAATGCCTCGCTGAGTTGAAGGCCAGACCACCTCTGGCCAGCACCATATAGCGTACCGACATGCACAAAATGCTCTCGTACATTCTCAAAAAAAAATATATACGTTAGCCACCATTGAGCACAGAAAGAACAAAACATCCTCATTACGTTATTATAGTAGATTAAAATAAGTCGCTTTTTAATCTAAGCATCATTATCATCATTTACAAGTTGTTCTAGCTAGTATATGCATACTATCCCGAAAAGAGAATATTCTACAGATAGCTCGGGTGGAATAATCAATTTGAGTGTACCTTCAAACTAAGAGTAAGTATTAGTGTCTTAATTTTCCAGCTCAATCGATCAATCATAGTAGGTGAATAGCGTCGGCTGAAAGGAGCTTCCTTTCATTAAAGTTGCTAAAACTTGTAGAGGTACCAAGGATGGCCCGCAATATACTATCCTGAAAGGGGATTATTCAATACAAATCAGGGACCAGTATGGTATGAATGTTAAACATCAATATATGCTTTAAGTACCCACGACCGAGATAATTCAAACTTTGTATTCATATTACAAATCGTAAAAAATCTAGTAAATAGTAGATTCTTAAGTCGAAAGTGATATGAGATAATTGTGTCAATTCGACATTTTATTCAGAGAAATTGTTGGTAGAACCAGTTACTTGGTGAGCGTGTTTAACATAGGTGACCACTGCATTTACACACACTTTTTTTATGTTATTGTATAGTATGTTTACACCATGTTGATAGATAATGCATTGCAAATATGTTTTATAGGACACGCGGTACACAGATGCTTTTATTGCCGGGCTTCAATTTTACGATAATGGGATGGATTGGTACTCTTAGAAAAATATTATACGTTTTTATGTTCGGATAGACGCGTTATGATGACGCAGGCGGTTCAGGAATTGGAACTGTCGGCCGATTGCAGGCGTTTCTGCTCAAGTGGCAAATGCCTTCTCCAATATTGTATGGTAGACGGAAAAGATTCTGAAGTGGCTGAAGGTAGATACCTAATTCGTGTTGACTGTAAGACATTCAAACATCCTACGACATGTAAAAGTATCGAAAATGTGAACCAATAGATAATTAATTTGCATCGATATTTTGCACAAGCGAGTGAAGCGTTTGAGGGTAGTAGAAAATGAAAAATAAAAAAAATGTGTCAAGAAAATGCGCGTTCGAGCCCCTTTCATGGATTTTACGTTTTACGGTCACGTTTTAAATACAATGTGAAGAAGATAATAAAATTGTGGCGTTGCCTATGATTTTTAATTACATGCCGTTTTATTTTTACCCGACTAGCGAAAGGATGGTTATGAGTTTTATTTTTTGCTTTCCTGATGTTTTCATCACTGCCGACATCTAGTTGTGTTTATTGTATTAAAATAAAAGTGTATTAGCATATACCTACTCAATTTTTAAATTTAATTTTAAAATTGTGTTGCATTGATTACATTTTGCTTTCAATCGCTATCGCTAAATGACCAGATCATAGTTTTTGAGCATCACCTAATTCACAAAACCTTTTACCGATTAAGCTCATATTCGAACTTGAAATTAGTAGTTATTGGTAATAACATAACTAGTGTTTTAAGCTATCATTTATTTAAACATTATTTTTCACAATCTGATTTTGCTCCACGAAATTAAATGGCCGCAGGACTTGTTTCGTAAAACGGACTATACCTAGGTACCACGTTACATTAAACTTAAACACACATCCAAACGCATTATTGTCTGTGTAAGCTCAGAAATTTTCTCGCTTCGTTAGCTCGATATCCTTAAGACATAATGCTCACAAAAAGATACCTAATTAAACTTAACTTACGATGAAAGATGCCCACCCAGTCAATAAGGGTATTTTACCTCCCACAAACCTGTCTTGAATGTCATCCTCGACTTGGTTACTTGTATGTATGTATTTGTGTAGTCAATTACAAAACAATGGTGTAAAAAAAACAAAAAAAGGCAGTGGGATAGTTGCACGTTTACAGAACATGAATATTTACATCATCGCTTTTAGAAAAGGTTCGTGATATTTTTTAAATTCAATTATTCCCCCTAACCGTAAATCATGTAAATAAACGCGTGAGTGTGATTGTTAGATATAATAAAAACGCAAGATAGTTCTAGTTTTAACCCTGTGCATTTTTATGGGAAGTTTGCATTTTTGTCTCTGAGACTAAACTAGACATTTATATAAAGTATCCTGTACCCGTGACTTCGTTCGCGATTGCCATCCCTGCAGACTAATTATATACATTTGACCACAGCTTGTCTCATATTAAGCAACATTGTGGTCTGCGGTGAAGCACTCTTATCAAGAAAAGAGCATTTTACTTTGGATTTTAAAACTGTCAGGTTGTATTACTCAGAAGACAGTAACTCGCGGTTCGCACAATAAATGTTGAAGTAAGGTGCGTGTTATCAGGAAAGGGTATTCGAAGGTACATTCTATGTATATTCTATACCTACATTCTAAGCTTCAATACTGTTTATAATGATCGTTAGGCATTATTATGACTCCTATGGAGTGGTCTGACTTTGATAATAGGCCTATCCTTTAAGATCCGCCTGAGACGTTGAAGGTTGTGGGTTCAAATATTTGTCTCGGGTAATTACTATGTATTTTAATGTATATATTTACGAAAAAAAGTATCTAAGTAGTATATCAGCCATGTAGTTCCCATAATACAAGCTCTGCTTAAATTGGGGCTTGATTTTATGTGAAAAATGTCCAGCATTTATTTATTTAAAGTGCGCACGCCAACTTACGATGATAACGTATGAAGGTTCCTGTTAATTCCGGGTTTCAAGTTATTTGGACCTAATACTGAGGGTTGTGATGTCTGTAATTTCTGAACTACTAACTGATGGCATTGAAATATTTCAATCTTTAAAGTACAGGAGGTACTTTCTTTTCTACCAAAAAAATAATGAATGAAAACGGACTACGCTTTAATGAATTACAATTATAATTTCGAGGTACGTTCATGTTCTGGGACACCCTGTAGTAACAAATAAGTTGCCATTAGAATATGTAGAGAGAGACAGTTACTTATCACTCGGTAATAAAGATATATCTTTCAGAAAATAGAGACGTAAAGAACAGGTTGAAAGAAAAATAAAATTAATAAGACGTGGAACATTTTCTGGAATGAAAAAGAAATACTGAAATGAAACTCCCTTTAAAAGACAAAAACAAACACACACAAAACTGTATTCACCACGATGAATATCCTCAGACGCACTCAGTACGTAGATCTTTCAAAATACCAAGTAGGGGATAGTCAGAGGTACATCCAAACATTATTTTTGACAACTAGCTATTGCCAGCGGCTTAGCTGTTATTCAAATCTACATGTTTCTAACTTCAAAGTACTAAGACTTTTATATAAAGTTCACCACCCCCCAATTTCCCCCCTTAAAGTGAAAATTTCCAAAAATCCTTTCTTAACACATGCTTACGTTAAATAATAAACCTATTTTCCAAATTTCAGCTTTCTAGACTTAGTAGTTTTGGCTGTGCGTTGATAGATAGACAAAAAAATAGAGGTTGCAAGCTTATTGAAAACTAACCACATGCACATGCCTTAAAATTTTGGTTCTTGGGCATGCCGGTTTCCTTCACCGTTTATGGCGCGCGACAGAATTTGAAAATTAAAATGAAAAATAAAATGAAAGTCGCATTAAACAAGACACAAAGATTTCTGTATCACGTAGGTAACCAATTTTGTTATATTGTTCCATACAAATATTATTAATTACGAGACCATACGAATGAAAACCAAAGTCATAGATATATTATACCTATGAAGCCGCAAGTTAAAGCGATCTTACTAAATCTAGCCAATAATATTTTTCGATTTTAAGAAACTACGTAATAGATAGCGCGACGACTTTGGATACTTTCCTACCTACCTAAGACCTAACTTTGTTTTGTACCTAAACCTACAAGGTAGGATGTGAATATATTTTTCAATTCATAGTCTCATTCATTATGCGATGCTGTTATTGCCCTACCCCAAGAGTGCCATAGCGAACCGTCTTTTGAGACAATCAGAAACGTGTTTAGATCGATTCAACAATATTTTTGAGTTGACATGGACCCTTTTGCAATTTTCGTGCAGATTACAAATCTCCAAATCTATATGCTTATAGGATCTACAAACGAACAAAAAGTATAGTTTTGGGTCTAAATTGAAAACGTACAAAAAAATTAAGTAACTAATCCATTACGATGCAATGCATAATAATACCAAAAAATCGAAGCTGATTCGAACACTTAATTACATCACAAACGAGCAATTTAAGATTACCTATCATAGGCGTATTGCGTAGTGATTGCTTTTTCTCCTGTTTATTACCGAGTTAATTAAAAAGTTACGTTCATTTGTTTTCATCTACCTACAAACAGCTAAGTAGGTAGGTTCCTACTTATCTAACACTTCACATAAATAGATACCTACTTACGTCCGACCTACAAGTCGCATCTGCCGCGTAAAGTCCAAGAATTGTTTTACTTCAATCAGCTATTATAGGTAGGTATTATTCGGAGTTTATTACTTCATCATCATTCACAGATAGATGTAACCCGTCTCTCGTTTTTTAAAAGCATAAATGAATGATTGAAGGTAGGGATATGTGATGTGTTTTGATGTACGTCGGCTTGGATAGTGAAAATCGCAAAGGAAAAAAATATATAGTGGACTCACCTCATCGAGGCAGAGTTCATCGTATTTGTAGTCGCGAAAAAGTTATTGTTGCGACATGTGGCGCGTGAACATGTGAAGACGCGGGCACGGATCGCGAACGACTGGCGCTGCTGGCGAAGAAAGGCAGGCACTCAGACTCGACAAGTCGCGTGGGCTTGCGACCTGGCCAATGCAAGCGGCGTACCTAACGTGCACGCACCGCGCTCACCTGAGGTTGGACTGGAGTTGTCGTTACGGCCGTCGCTGCCTGCGTCTCTAGTCTCTACCCCGGTGCGACTGAGCCGATTCAAGAGCAACCATTCGCTTTTATATATTTCCCCTTCTCGTAGGGTTCATTATTGTTGCTGTGACAGATGCAGAACTCGTAGGTCCAGGATAGCGTTGATCCGTGACCGCTACACTATGGATAACACCATCCGGGTGTTAGGACATTGTCTGGTAGAAAATTATCGCTCCAGTACCTACGCTCTCTTTGTGTCAAAATAGTAGTAAGTAGGTGGGTACTGTACTGGTAGGTAGGTACTACGAGTTACCTAGTTTACGTAGAGCCTCTACGGACGGACCAGTGTCACATAGTACCAACTGTAGCATAGGTAGGTAATTTATACCTGAGTAAGTAGATAGGTGGTACTAGTAAAGCTTACCGAATTTACTAGTAATAAATAATACTCGTCGCATAAACGAAATAAACAAGGTTTAAGTATAGGTAGGTACCTATCAACATATCTAAAATCAAAATTAGACAGCAAAAAGGGTCGCCAGTCGCCACTTAGAATTCGGCACAGATATTACGAGTTTATACTCGTAAAATAAACGATTTTTAACTTGTACCTAACTATACCTACTTACCTTTATAAATTCACCTTATATTCGCATGCTTGGTTTGGTTATTGGCTTTATAAAAAGGTTACCCAGGTACCTACGGATGTCACAATTACGGTGGTTATAAGATTTATAATTATTTATAGAATCAAGCACAAAAATATCCTACGCCTACAAGATTTGGCAAAGAAGGTATGCATCTTCCTAAGGTCAAAAAACTTAAGCGGCGACAAAAGCTGTTCTTCCGGTTTAAATCTAAGCTTATTTCTATTGAACACCAAGACGCCGTTAACTACTTTACAAAATGAGAATAATTTTTATATTGTAACGGTCCTACCTCTTATGGATCATGTTTACCTATGTAACTTATTAAAATGACAAACTATTTAAAAATATCAGGAGTAAGTAGTACTAAAGGTACCTATCTATGTACTTACTTAGCTTGTAAAAGGAACAGCCCACGGCTTCATCCTCGTGGTAGTTTTGTAGGTACGTGGATAAAAAGTACCTACCTAAGTAAAGTCCATGTGTTATGGTGTTACGCTAGGTCAGGAACTAGGTTTAGTAGGTAAACCCATTCCAAATTAGATCTATCGGTTTTAGCCGTTACAAAATCATCGCATCCTCCTCGATAGGTATAACATCGTTGAATAATAGACCTGAATATTTTTTTTAATATCATCGAGTGACTAAAATGGCCGATAGTTCACCTATTTCCCAAATTACGTAGGTATTTCTTTATACAAAATTTTGAGAATTGTTTTATAGGGGTATATATTTTTAAATATCACAGCTGAGTCATCAAATCAATTATGGAAAAAAGATCACCAATGACTTTGATATCACGATTTACAAAAACTTTTATTTTTATTCACTATCACTATACATATTATGTAGGTAAGTAGGTAGGTATCCACATTGCGCAGTAACGCCATAATAATTTCACCCACACTGGGTAAAGATCAGCGTTACATTTGTAACCTTTTAGGTGATTTTTAACTACGTCGGGTTACTTCTAGATTAACTCAAAAGGTTACTTTTTGGTGTTTTTTTTTTGGAATTCATATACTCAATTTTTAATTACTTACCTATTAATTCTGCCGTTATTATTCTTCCGTTTCAATCTAAATTGAAACAGAACGTAATAACGCTTACCAACTGTCTTTCTGTCTTTCAACTTTTAGTAAGTAGGTACCTACCTAGGTACCTTATTATTGGACTCACACTTTCCTTTGCGAGCGACCACGTCTAAGTAGGTAAGCGGTTTATTGGTAGGTTTCTCCTAAATGTAAAACGTCTCTAACATTAACATTTGACCGTATAAATAACAAGTACCAACGCAGGTCTTGTTTTTTTATAAATTAAATTAGTTAAACGATTTTGTTTTTTGTTAACACCCAATAGTCAACATAGTCCTGACCCCACACTAAGATTTCCTATGTCGTGAGTATCAGGAACTACTAGAATTAGGGAACCACAAAACCGAGACCCGGAACATATATCTGTAGAACATGCAATTTGTCCCGTAGCGGGAATCGAACCCGGACCTCTTGCGTCTCAGCCCGCCGCGCAAACGAGTTCGTCAACGCATTAATTATTAATTATCTCGATACTACGACCCTATTCCACCCCTTTCATAATAGATGCACCTTGAAGGCTTGAACTTGCCTCGTGTATCGAATAACCACCCACTGCCGTCGCCCACCCGCCCCTTAGCAGCTATAATAATGAGGAAAACTATAGGTATGGATTCTAAGGTCTTCTTCTTAGTCGGGCGCTTTAAGCAGAGTAGTATGCAGGAGAACGTGACTATTAGAGGATTCAACTCTAATAGTCCATTGAGTCTTTATTGCGGATAATGTGTCCAAAGAACTTTAAGCACTCGAAATGAGCATATGAGTAAAGTAATACTCAACTAATGATTTATGTTCGTTTTTGTGGGTGATTTTATAGGTTTTATAGGTACCTATGCGTTTATTCGAATGTGTATGTGCGGTTACCCCGACGGAACCATGTCAAGATGTCCGTGCAGTCAACATTGGCCTTAGCTGATAGCGTTGCAGCATGTCATTCTGTGGTAGCATTATGCTGAGCTGAAGGCCCATCTCCACTATATATTTAGGTATACCTAGAGCAAACTCTAATTGCGTACCTACTTACCTAATGTAGGTAAGTATGCTACCTACTAACATGATACATATTTTCATTTTCATTCTTATGTCAACCCGATAAATTATATTAGTTTTCATTTGTTGTAGTTTGAATACCGAAATTTCTATCTATCTTTGTTATAGTCTACCTAATTATTTCTCAGTTCAAAATATCTTTGAATATTTCAGTAGGTTATTCTTATATACTCTGGCATTATACTCGACTACACGTGTACAAGGTCCTGATATAATTTATTGTTGAACTAACGTCAAAGAAATTAACTATCCTTGCTAGCCTGTGCAGTCAAGTAGGTATAAGGCCGTTGAACAACATCCTTCGCATTCAAATGAGCCTGATTAAATAGTTTCCGCAAAACATGCCTGTGCAGCTCACGCACCGTAGGCACATCCTATATTTTCTTTGGTTCCTGAGTAGTAGAAAAGGTAATTTACGTGCCTATTGTAGCGGAAGGGTAAGGTGAAGACATATCCAAGGTTAACAGAAGCGTGTGTAAGGAAATCGAATGTGTTAGGTAGGTATTCGTTGTGTTTGGACACAAACTTTATTCTGGCCACGGCACTTCTCGTGTGGTTGTAGATTTCGAAAACTTTATCTACTTATAAAATCGTTTGTCCTGACTGACTGATTGATCTATCAACGCACAGCCAAAACTACTATGAGTCTAGAAAGCTGAAATTTAGAACATAGGTTGATTGTATAACGTAGGATGTGCTAAAAAAGGGTTTTGGGAAATTTCACTTTAGGGGTAGGGGAGTGGGGATGGAGCAAACCCGGAGGAGAGGAATGGGGGAGAAAGTGTGTTAAAAAAGCGTGTTTCATCTCTTTACAAAATAGTCAACAAAATTGAGCGTTTAAAATATACCTACCTATCTTTATTATGTATGTATGTAAATACCTACCTATATATTTTTTATGGATGTATTAATTTAATTTATATTATGTTCCTAGTTTACTTCTATTTTAAGTAACTAGTTAGGTATTTAATTTTAATAAAAAAGCCGCGTTGGCCTAGTGGCCGATACCCCGACTTCTAATCCGGAGGTCGTGGGTTCGAACACGGTCCACCAATGGATTTTTCCACTCGAAAATTTTACTCAAAACGGTGAAGGAAAACATCGTGGGGAAACCGGCATGCCCTGGAACCAAAAATTCGAAGGCATGTGCCAATAGCTAGTGTTCCAATAAGCGGCGATGGGCTTGCAACCTGTCACATGGAATGTTAACTTGCAAAACGCGGGCATGTACCAAATGTAAAGTTTGGACGTGCCTCTGACTACCCCCCTACTTGGTATCCTTAAAGATCTACTTACTGAGTAAGTATCTGTGGATAGGATGTCCACCATGGGGAAGACATTTGTAAGCGTGTTTGTTTGTTTTTGTAAAAATGCTCTTATTTTGGTAATCCTTCAAACGCACTATCGCCCCAATTTTCATTACACAAAGATTAGATGGAAGAAAATGTTAATTAAGTTCGCCTATGTACTTGTTGTAGGTATAATATTGAATAAAGAATTTTCTATTATATCTTTGGTAGTATGTTTTTTTAAACACGACTCCACGCGTGCATGTTTCTGGCTAGTACATACCTACCTCATAACGTTTCAACCCTTACAACGACTATCGATTCGTTAGGTAACAATCACGTGCCCTTTGTAACCCACTCACTCCTTCTTACTTAGGTAACCTAGTTTCCACAATCATCTTATTTCCCTGCAATCTGCAAAGTAGGTATAGGGTATGTTCGCCGGTTTACGGACCACTTCCGATTCTCGACCTTTTAGCGCATCTTTGCTAGATAAAAACAAAAATTAGAATTATTGACACACACATTTTATTAAAGTGTGTGTCTTGGCTAAACACACCTTGCCTAATCTCAAAGTAGGTTGAGTCTTATAACAAGTAATGTAGGAAAAATATCTAAACCATTTTATGGTTTTGAATCTTATGACTTATGGCATTCTAATGGCCAGTTATCGTCCATGTAAAACTCATTGTATTAAAAAAATACAGATGTCCAAAATCACTCGTGGTCGCGAACTATATTAGCCGCTGCGAACATGCTAGTTCTCGTCGATCTTTATTTCTAAGCTAAAGAAAGCTAACATTGTAAATAAATATAATTGTACATGCTAATATATTTCCATAAGTTAAAATATATTCATAATCATATGTAACTCGTCAGATATTGGAATATCTGACGAGTTACATATGATTATGAACGCACATCAAAACTTGTAAGTTTGAAGTTATAGGGTTAAATAATGTCAATAAGACAAAGATTATTATTATTATTCTGCCATTTTTTTGTCTCAACGTAATTTTTAAGAAAAAAGTTAGAAAATACTTAAGATATTGAAATAATGTCAGAAAGTAATTCGATAGAGAATCATAGTGAGAAATTGGCTATGAGAATAGATATAGCAAAGGACTACTTTTTTACAAGTCGCAAGCCCAGCTCCACATAAAGTACAGCTATCGCCTCTGGGAAAGAGCACCTGGATACCAGCTTAGGCCTTTTCTAAGGTCACGAGTGGGATTGAGCCCTTGAGAGACTTCGCCTCTCTGTTCGTGCTCTACCACTGGTACTCCACTTCAATTTCGATTTATGTCATGCGATACATAGGTTACATAGAATAGAAAACTATTGAATAAATGGTAAAAAATAAAGCTTTTATTTTTTGAGCCATGATGAACTAAACTCCCTAAATTATATTCTATGTAGTCTGTGATTATAATTTTTTGTTTATCCAGGTACTTGTTAACTTATTTATTAGTTTGTACACATAATATATGTGAACTAAACATATCCGCGATAAATGAATAAAATTAACAAAAAAAACGCTATATCTTAAAATTAGGTGCGTAATACATATTCACACACATCCAATAAACCACTATCCCGAGAAGTGAACTATGATAAAAGTTTACTAGTGACAGAAAATTTAAAGCAACCTTAAACTATAAGCAAAGATATCAATATATATAAAAATATCATTATAGGAATCATCCCACGGTTTAGCGTGCGCAGTCCCGTGTTCGTGCGACAGTTGCATGAGGCGAACAAGGAATCTGCGCGGACCGCAGTTCGTGGAGCGAGATTATCAACTCCTGATACCAGTTCAATGCAATCAAAATAGTTATTCGCTATTTTATACACATTACCTCAAGGTATTTGTGTCTGGACTCTAGTGTTAGCATGTTGTACTTGTCGAGTAGTTGAGTATAAGAAAAGTAACTTCTATGACATCTCTAGTGTGTGGCACGTATAAATTGCGTTGAACTCTCTCAATAGCTTCAATGTAATTTAAAACCATACATTTCAAAGGCTTTATTTACAATGTTATCAATATGTGTGTTTAAACATAGACTAGTGTTTAGTGGTTTCCCTAAATCTATAAAGGCTGATACGTTTGTTAGAGACACATATTACATATTATAGTGTCATTGTTATTACAAACATAGTTTACAATTACAATGCGTCCTTTAAAAAATAATTAACAGAGTAATACGCTTTTTCTGTCTGTAATTTGGACAAAGAGTTTCTAAATATGTTTAAGTTATTAATGACTCGTATAGTATAGACAATGGAATTTTATTACAAATAATTGACGCCATGCAGAACACACTCACATATGGGAGTCTCATCTTACAATTTACTACGACTCCCATTTGGGTAGGTCATGAATAAGTTCATGCTTCTCTTGACAAATACTGCAACTTCGTAGAATATATAAAGAATTAAACATTATAATTTTGAATTGTCTGAAAATATCCTTTCATGTGTCAACCTTTGAGTTGACTTGTACTTTTAATGGATTCTGTTTTGCGTTTTTTTTATATGACCACATTTTGTCACACTGTCGCATCGGTCGCTATCAGCTGGGAATTGATCTTAACACTCCAGAGCATGGTCCCACACTGTGTGGTTTTAGAGGAACTTCCACGCACGTACCCAAGTTATGAAATAATTCTCAAGTACTGACTACAATTAAATAAACGGAGTTATTTGCCCCCTTAGTGATATATTAAAATAGATGCTCATGTTAAGCTGTATTACTTGAAACTAATACAGAATGGATAAGATTAAATATAAGAAGCCGAGTTGGCGTAGTGGGTGGTACTCCAACTTTTGATCTGGAGGACATAGGCTCGAACCCAGTTCTGCAGCAATGGATTACCACTCGAAAAGTTTATGTACTCATTAACACGTACTCAAAACCGTGAAGCAAACATCGCAAGGGAACCGGTATGCCTAGCAACAATTTTTTCTTTCATAAATGATTTCGATGACAGAGAAGAATACGAGTATGTTTCCAGTTAGTGTTGTGGAATGGGCTTGCAATCTATTACTTGGAATGCTAACTACTCACAAAACGAGGCATCTACCAAATGTTATGTTTGGACGTGCCTTTGACTGCTTTCTACTTTGTATCTTTAAATATTTATTCACTTAGTATGTCTCTCAGGAAGACATACTATTGTCAATTATTGGAAACAAAGGAGTAGGCGCATTTTTTGAAATTTATTATTATAATTGTGATTTTATAATAATCTGTCATTAAAATAGAATAAAACAAGTATATACAAGCATAATTATTGTTTTATTCACTTTTTACTAGCCTAGCAGTAGAATTAGCAGTTGTTTTCTTCTGAATTCCTCTTTTATGGTAGTGCTCGAAACCTGGTAAGAAAGTGGACGGAAACTAGATTTGCGGTCTAAAACTAATAAAATTTCATTTTTCGATGAAAAAATTTGCTGAAAGCATTAAAAAGAAAATCTTTAATTATAAATAAAATACCTTTTTAATAAGTAACTTTAACACTACTTTTATTTTAAAATGTTACTAGAACATTTTTCGTTTCCTGAAGTTGACAACTCCACTAATGGTCGAGAACTGGCGAACCTACACTACCTACCTAGGTATAGGATATGGACTATTTCAGTAAATGTCATGTAGGTAGGAAATGTAAATGCCAATAATTTTGCTTTGATTAGTTAAGTAGAGTTATTCATTTAATAGGTATCAGTACGTACCTAATCTGTGCTTGTATTAATTAAAGTCCCTACCTAATTCAGTTAAGTCTTGTAACTATAGGTAGGTAGGTTACATTTCTCGGTATAAATTAGATAAGTAGTTAGGACTAGGTATACCTGTCTAGGTATCCTGTAGAAGTGATTTAAGTAGGTAGGTAAGGTAAGCCTACTTAAGTAGACTTGGGAAGAAGAGCTTATTATAGAAATGATTCTATGAAGTAAGGTCTTAATTTACTTAAGTACCGATCGCATTGAAATAGGTACTTTATATTGCATATTTTTGTTAGGTATTTTTTCTTGTATTTGATGTTGAAGTCCATCTTTAGACGTTTTTATAATAGACTAGCTTACCGCTTGCGACTTCGTCCGCGCTGACGTAGGTAGTTAATGTGAGAGTCTTCCGCCCATCGCCCCCCCACTCCCCGCCCTACGTCATCTACGTGCTCACATCGCACTGTCTGTGTTATCTAAAGCGCCGCAAGACCTAGGTACCTAATTGTTTCCATCACACGTTATCTCTTTAACAATTCTATTAAATGGCATGCTGTAAGAGGCATACTTTCAACTCGACTTATAAATGAAAACTATATATCCAAACGTCATCCTATACAAGTCATTAATAAATTATATATATTTCTTCCACTTTTAACATAAAAACCATTCAAGCCAACATTTTTTCTTTACATTTTGTACGCTTATTTGAAACCGTCTTGACAGCGCACGTCGATAACGTTGATAACGCAGCCAGATTGTCAGTTTTTTTCTAGCATAAATTATGTTATGATTAAGACATGAATTATTTACAAAAGCCATAATAAAGAAGTGAAGTGAAGTGACATGAATTATGATAAGCCAGAGTGTCTGTTTTTTCTAGCATAGCAGATATTTTGATTTCTTCCTAAAAAAACTTTTTTAAAACATAGCCTATACCTCAGGGATGATGTAGCTTACTATTGGATGAGAAGTTTCGGAGATCCTCCCTATATACAAACTTTACCTCTTCTATAGTATAGATATATAGTACAAATAATGATTATTTTAATAAACAATAAATATGAGTTTGTTAGGTTTCATCGTAAGGATTGGTAGGGAGTTTTAGTAATGCTAATAGTTACACTAATCACACTTTTCAGTTCAATAGCAGTGTTTCAGTGCATGGAATTCTCAATATCGAGTATGTATGAGCGAAAACAGAATATTTTTTTGAAGCATCTTAAATACAAAATTTAAAGATCTAATCAACGGATTATTTTTAATATTGATACACTACAAAGCGATTATTGTTATTATAGTTATATAGTTTAAAGGTCAGATTGGTTTAAAATTTCCTCGTTAAATGCCCGTCATACTAATAAGCTTTTTAATCTAGAATATTTAAGAACGTACTTTGCATGCCATTCATGTATACCTCGAGCCTTTAAGTTACACAGTGAACAGTTTTCGTTATCAGCTAATATGTTATCATAAACAAGTGTCCCTCATATCATATGAACAGCTATGCAGGTAATTGAATATGTACCTATTTATATTCATTTATTTGTAACTTAGTGATACGTAGTTTTTGGTAAATACATACATATTATACATGAACATCCAGATCCCGAGACAAATATTTGCATATGCAAATATTTATCCCGCGGCGGGAATCGAACCCGCAACCTTCTGCGTCTCAGGCGGGCCTTTGCCCACTGCGCCACAGATGTCGTCTATAAAATAAATAGGCGCAACGTTGTTTCGGTTTAAGATACATGATAATTTATGCGACATATTTTTCTTTGTGTCCACGGGTACTTGGGCTCCAGACACGCTATTTTTAATCTACTAACACATTTTTTTTATATAGAGACTGTTCACGGGGCTACGCAGAGACTCCTAGTGTGGTGTGTACCTTTTATGCGACATTGTAAAAAATCAATGTCTGTTTATTTTGCTCTTGCCTCCGTACAGTTCATCCAATTAGGGAGGTAGGTACTATTAACAAACTTAGTAATACATCCTCATTTGAAGGAAGTTACAGAAGAAAAAAGATACATACATATTTTTTTTTATAATTTGCATCTAAATATTTACACTTTTTTTTAACCGATTCCCGCGGTTTTAATCGCGTAGAGTAGGTAATTGTTAAAAAATAATTGCATACCCTTGCACCTTCAAGGGTGTTTTTTTCGTATTCGTTATTTAGTATATTCATATTTATTCATACTTTGGGACCACAAAGAACACTTAGTCACGTCAAATCAAAAGAGTTTTTTTAGGGTATCCAAAATAAGTTTACAGCAAATCCACCCACGCGTTAAACATTTTTGTATCGTGTGTACCACAATACAAAAAAAAACCACACCATGACTGACATATTTTATACTACTTAATATACCTACTTTTTATGTTAATCATACATACATATAAACATAGAAAACATCCAAACCCGAGACAAATATTTGCAGATCATACAATAAATGTTGTCGCATCGAACCCGCAACCTTCTGCGTCTCAGGCGGGCCACAGAGGTCGATTGGTATATTTTGTATGGATATTTTTTTTGTTTATTTTTTAGACTTTTTTTTAACCCAACATGTGATTAATCTGGGGGCACGGTGGTGCTGAATCCTGAATTTTGACAAATTACCTACTATCAATACCTAGGTTTACGTAGGTCGGTCGAAGATCTTTAATTTTAATGTTGTCACTGACATACTCAGTCACCGTTCATCAAAATGCTAAGGAACTTCAAGTAGAAACAAAAACTTCAAATTTTGAAATTAGTTATTGTTTAGCATTTATTGAACGAAAACTGAAATATCCCGAAATATCAGTCTTCTAAAAATACTTTTATTTTTCTACTTGAAATTCGACCATACCTCGCTACAAATATGTTCTACCTGAAAACGATTAGATATGTCAGAGTACCTATAATCACAGATATTTAAATACTATTATTTAATAATATAGAACATTTATTCATACAACTATGTACAAGAAGGTTTATAAAAAAAAATACAGACGAAACAGCTAGCTATCTAAAGACCGTTGCAAAAGATCTATAGATAGCTCAACTGATCCAGATCACTACCAGGCGGAAGCGTTCACAAAATACTGGCCGCATTGCCACGCTGAATGGCAATGCTAATGCGTTGACCCAGATAAGAGCCAGCTCTCATGTCACGCGTCGCTTCGACCAGTCGCCCTGAAAGAATTTTGAAATGGCGAAGGTTCCCCACGGACCCAGAGTCTCAACCCGAAAAGGCTCAAATAAGTAAGCTCTGTCGAGACTTCTATAATATATAATATATATACTATATTATAATATAGTGACCGGAAACAATCACATGATAATAAAGTATTTTAAAAAGTAGGTTATTCTTATAAATATATACTTACATAATATATCGGGTCTGGGTGTTGTCTATGTATAATATGTATGTCCCTTAGTTCATCCCCCATCTGCTTAGGTTGGGCTTTAATGATGTTGTGATAAATGTCCAGCATATTTACTTATTTATTTATAACTTTTGGTGTAAAAACATTACACGTTTTTCAGAAAAAACTTGTTCACTTTCATGGGCAGAATCAACCCTTTTCGGGTTAGTGGTCGATTACTGTTCGGGGACACCCTGTATTATTTTTATGTAGGTTAAATGTAGATGTGTGGAAAATGTATTAAGTACATATAATCAAAGCTACATAAGTATACTCTTTTACCCCGTTATTTACCAGGAATTAAATGAATAAAAGTGCCTAATTCCTGCCCTGTCAGGTCATATTGTGTTGCTGGCCATGAGGTTGCTCCAGAGAAAATGGTAAAGTATCTCAACTGTTCTGATTCGAACTTTGGCAGGGTGACAGATGGGAATAATCCTGATATAAATAATAAATACCCATATTGGCTTGTATCCCGACCTCTGATCCAATTGTGGGTTCGATCCGGTCGGTAGGTCGGTATAATGAAAATTGTAATTAATGAGCGCTTAACACGTGCTCAAAACGGAATAGACGTGAAGGGAAAATATCATGACGACCTCTGTGGCGCAGTGGGCGAAGGCCCAGACGTAGAAGGTTGAGGGTTCGTTTACCGTACAAATGTTTATATCAACTGCAAATATTTGTCTCGTATCTGGGTGTTTTCTATGTATAATATGAATGTATTTACAAAAAAGTATTATATAAGTAGTATAACAGTCATGTAGTTCCCATAACACAAGCTTTGCTTACTTTGGGGCTAGATGACGCTGTGTGAAATTGTCCAGCATTATTTATTTAAGAACCAAAAACTCAAAGGCATACGTTTTTAATAATTAGGTTAGTAGTAGGATTCATCTGGCCAAAATTGTTATATCTATCCATCTACCTACATTCACATAATAAGTACTAAGGTACCTACCTAATCGATTTAAAGTCGGATGGTACATATTTTAGCAATTTAATTTATAAATTTTACGTAAACTGAGAAAAACACCGTGTTGGCCTAGTGGGCGATACCCCGACTTCTGATCCGGAGGTCGTGGGTTCGAACCCGGTCCGTGCCCCAATGGATTTTTCCACTCGAAAAAAATATGTACGCATTAACACTTGCTCAAAACGGTGAAGGAAAACATCGTGAAATCGGTATGCCTTATAAACAAAAATTCGAAGGCATGTTCCAACAGTTAGTATTTCAATAAGCGGCGATGGGCTTGCAACCTATAACGTGCTAACTTGCAAAACGCGGGCATGTACCAAATGTCATGGTTTGCCTCTGACTACCCCCTACTTGGTATCCTCAAAGATCTACTCACTGAGTACCTATATCTTTAAGTTTTTTTAAACTGAATAACAATGAGGGATTTCTTTTAGGCTGAGGGTGCGTATAAGAGGTGCGGGTGCGGGATATATACATATCCGGCAGATATAAGCTTCGGTTCGGGGGTTGTGGTATCTTGGTACTCGTATTTTTATTATTTTGTACTATGGCTGACTGGACTGAAAGCCTAAGCTGCCGAGATGCGCAGACGATATACTCAACGTCTACGATCATGCATAGTTATCATGCATGCATAGTTATCATGCATGATGATACGGACATTGAGAGCGAATAAATTCCATTAAATTAAGTAAGTATTCCCTCTCGGAGGATATTCACAAGATTTTATAACTAGCTTCTGCCCATGGCTTCGCCCGTGGAGTATAAAAAAGTAGCCTATGTGTTATTCTGATGTATAAGCTGTATTACTGTAAAGATCCATCAAAATACGTTCAGTAGTTTTTGCGTGAAAGAGTAACAAACTCATACCTCGGCGGGATTCGACGCCCGCCGTGACCTACCGTTTGGTACGCGAGGGCTATACCAACTAAGCCACAAGAACGTTACCAACCTAGTCGACATTTTTGATGTGTCGTCGTCTAGATATTTAATTGATTTTTACTATTGTGATATTTTTTTAGTAATATCACAATTATTCATTGTGATATTACTAAAAAAATAAAAATGTATTTCTTTAATTATTCAATAGTATTATATATTTGGTCTGTATGTTTAGTTTGACAGCCTGAGGAAGATTTTCTAATACAAAATAGGTAGGTAACTTCTCAGACACATCACATCAAAAAGAACATCCTCATTAGGGAGTGGATGTGATAAGGGTGGGCGAACAGACAAACTTTATGATATCGGGAAGGTTTCCGTTTGTTTTTTTTTTTGTCTGCACTAGATTTTTTTGTTATGCTCGAACCCCCCTCCTCCGCGCCACTACACTCTCCATCTTGCTCGCACAAAAATGCTTGCGACTTGCGGTCACGCGAGGTCAAGACGTTTTTAGGGTAAACTTTACAATTGTCGGACTTGTGCTTAATAACCTGTGGTGTGGGTATCAGAAACATCGAACACGATAATTATGGTAGATATCACAATATCCAGACCCAGAAGAAATACCTACAGATCATGCAACATTTGTCCCGCAGTGGGAATCGAACCCGCACCTCTCGCGTCGCAGTCTAGGTCGGTCGTCGCTAATTTTCTATGCCTACCTACCTCTGCTATAAATAAAGTACTTACTAGAGAAGTGAGATGCGAATCACCATTGCGCTGAAGTTTCTGCACATTGTTTTTTATATTATGTTTTGCTAAATTCAACAATACAATATTATAAACCGGTCTAATTGTTTGCCGGCTTATGACTTGAGAGTATCGTCCTCTGAACACACTCCATGACCATTTTATTTCATATTTTAACTAGTCTCTGTCTAGGGGTCCGCTCGCGTGGAACCTATGTATATGTAACCTATACGGAGAAAAAACTGCCGATGTCACAGATAATAGAATATAAATTACTAGCAGGTATATGTGCTCAGCCGTTACAAGGAGTAGCAACAAATATCCAAGCTTTTGCATTTATAATACCTAGGTATTTATAATTAAGTAGGTAGGAAAAAGCATTAGGTATCAGAATAGAATCTAAGCCTTTTTATTTTTATTACTTAGGTAGGTACTACGTTCCATGTTTTGAATGAATCGAACCAGGGAATCAAAAATAAATACTAAATTAACAACCATAGTAATATTACACACTTCCATAAGGTAGGTACCTAATTAAATATATATGTAAGTATTTCATTATTTACATTAAAGTTTATTTTCACCAACTTTTGAGTGAATTAAACCAGAATAAAAAAAAAACATACAAAGTTTAGAACTCAATTGCACAAGGGCAGTTATGTAAAAATTAAAAATACGCGTTTTATTATTTATTGTAAATTTTATTTGTACCTACTTACCGATTTATGAGCGAATCTAACGAAAAAAGAGATAGAGTTTAGGTTCTGGAATAACAAAATTAGCCTTTGTGTTTTCCCAGAACCTAAACTAGGTATATATAATGCAAATTTCATCAAAACCGGTTCAGTAGTTACGGAGATACCTACGTGGTAACAAACATTCCCAACACAGACTTTCGCATTTTTTATATAAGTAGGATACCCACTTCGGTCACGTGTAGGCACAGATATAATAATACCTACTTAGACTTAAACCTTCTAGAAGTTGGTTAGGTGCCTTATATAATTTAAGAAAAGTTCATAAAAAATACCAATGATATTATATTTTAGCTAGTGACATCTGGTGTCAATTTAACAAGTTACCTTAAAAAAATTTAGACTAGCTTTTATGAAACCAACTCGCGTAGATAAGTTACCCGCGCGAGCTAGAGAGTTTGGTAAATTTCCCATAGATGTCACTTCTTAGAAATTTTAAGATTGTGTAGTGTATTTGTGCCTTAGTTTACCAGTCTACTGTGCTTTTTGTGTAAGTAGATTTAACGTATTGCACCTATTGTAATGTTTGTGACTGAACTAACTAATACCTATCAGGCTATCAGTACTTTTAGAAACCTAGTTACCTAATTACCTAGGTACCTACCTTACCACAGATTTTATAATACTATAACCGTAGGTAGCTATCGACGTGTAATAAATGGGGAGATTTTTATGCTTTAAACATAAACTAATATGTTTTTAGATGCATATTGAGTAGGCTTTTATGAGTAGTTATGTAAAAAAAACATACGCGTTTTATTATCTATTGTAAATTTTATTTGTACTTATCGAGTTATGACCGAATCTAACGAAAAAAGAGGTAGAGTTTAGGTTCTGGAATAACAAAATTAGTTTATGTGATTTCCCAGAACCTTAACTAGGTACCTTTCTATACTCCAAATTTCATAAAAAATATAAAAAAAATAACACATGATTTCCAAATTTTCCAATCATTGCAAGATCCAACGTTGGTGCATAATGATAACCAGCGTGCTCAGCGTTAAAGAAAGGCGCTATCAAAAACACAGATGGCGCTGCTACAGAGAGTTGCGCAGCGCACATTTCCATAGGTGGAGTGCCTAGTAAATCTTCGATAAGTACTTAGTTACTACCTATTATTTATTCTGTGGTAGTACAAGATACTACCACAATACAAACCAACAAGACTTCCGCCCACACACATAGTTTACATAGACATACGACGAGCAGTACCACAAAAGTACTAACTACTGAACCTACGGTCAGTGCTCGTGCCATTGTATCGCTCGCCTCGCATAGTGTCGTCCGGTCCGTCACGTCACGCCGCGCCGTCAGTCGTCTCGTGTGCTACCGGTAGAGCGTGCGTGTCTTCTCTTTGCAATACACGATCGCGCAATCCGTATATTGTTTACGGAAATAAACTCGCATCAAACTGTGACAAATGGATAAGTGGTGAACATTAGTCATATTAAAGAACTCTCAACTCTTCTGTCGTTGTACACAAACTACTGTGCAGTGATTGTGAGTTTAATTTCACGCAGGTATAACTTAAGTATTTGTATTGCCGGCATCGGGGGACTCAGTATTTTCGTGGTAAGTACATAATGTCTATTTCTATGTGTTATTAATTTTGTCCTATAATAAGGATTCGTCTGTGCTTCTAGATCGGAAGTGCCTAGATATTCATCGCAGATACCTACGTTATCCTAGAAAAAAAATATGATAAATCAGATAGGTACAAACATGCTAGAGGCTGGTTAGCTCCCTATTTTGGTAAGTATTTTAGTAATCTAAACTACCTACATACTTATCACTTTATATGTGACTTGTTCTGCGTTCGTCCCGTTGAAGTAGGTACGTGGTGAGTAGGTACCTTCTTAATAATTATGGTATGAATATAACAGCTGTTTAAACTCAATGGCGCAATGTCCGTGTAACAATGTCAATGTTCCTACAATAGGTAAGTAGGTATATCTAGTTGGTAATAATATGTAGGTACTTATACATAATATCTAGGTAGAGGTACCTTTTTGGCCTATTTAATCTACTCTTCTGTGATTATAGCCGCTTCAGGACCATTGATAATTTGGTACCTACTTACCTACCTAATAAGAAGTTACTATCTACTTACCTTCAGATCAGAAGACACTACCTAGATTCATAAACCTAGCTAAGCAACTAGTTGCCTAAGTTGAGTAGGTAGGTATCAATATTAGGTATATATTTTTAATATTTGTAAACCTAACTGATTTTCGCATTCCCAAAAATTAAGGTGAATAAGTACAAAAGAGGAAAGTTTGATTTTATAAAGTATATGGATAATTATCAGCAATACTGGTAAAATTCTACACTAAATAATGCTAAGGTAATGTTGACACTTTTTGTGACATTACATTACACATTTTCTCAGAATGCAACTCAGTGTCGTGGCACTGCCGTTTTTAGACGTAAGTTTCCAGAACCTAGTGTCGACGTGTAGGTGTGAGAACATTCATAACGATATCATTTAGTAAGGTTGATAAAGTAGGTCTCATTATTCGACGCGTACCCTGTCTATCAAAATTCCTAGACTTCGTAGGTATCTGACTAAGCGCAAGAGGAAATAATAGCGATGTCTGATAACAACAGTGCTTTTATTACTTTTATCAACGTCGTTGCCGTCTACAACGGCAATATGGGCAAGCAAATGTCCTCAAATATTGCATTGATGATTTTTTGTATTTTCCCTCAGGACTACCAAATTTCCATTTTAAAATGTTACATTAATACGTCATTTCTTCTATAGAAATAATTGTGTGACGCTAACTACTTGGCAATCATAGCACATCCGTGTTTTCGAAAATCAAACCCGAGAGCGAAAATCGTTGATAAAGATTGTATGAAAAACCTTAATATCTGGAGTTATAAAAATAATAAATTGATCTTCAAAACAAACAAGGAAATACTAATAAGATTTTCCAACACAACTAAAAGATTGTTACGGGGTTGAATAGAAGAGGCTGTGATTTGATTGTCCGTCTGTCCGGACAATCAAAGTACCGGTTGTTTAGGTTTACAGTAGTAAACCTAAACCTTAGTTAAGTCATAAGATCTGTTTGTTATATGTTTGATTTTATTTATACAACAGAATACTACAACTAATTTAAAAACAGAAAAATAACTACATTAGTAATACTAAACTTGGAAAAATATGACTACAGTTAGACAACAAAGTTTAAGTCCGATCGTAGGCAGGGTACCCAAAAGGCTGGCGACATTACCTCGTTGAATAGCAATGCTAATTTACTGACCGAGGTAAGCGCCAGCCCTTTGGCCATTGGTTTCGTTCATCAGCCGCTTCGTTATTTCCCTGTATCCTTCATTAGCCCACTGACCTAAGGTTTCCACTGCAAAAGGCAGAAATAGAAAGGCAGACCATAGCTGATGGATGCGTATTTCAGCCTCTTGAGGTTTTCCGCTGACGATGCCGCCGCGACCGCTAACCCGCCTGCTTAGCATGAAGACCCAAGACAACGTTTTGTCTACCGCCGAGAAGGCAAATAGAAATAGTTTTTCTCTTCTCCTTCGTAGAGAAAACGTTGTCTTGTGTGTTCAGCGGGCTGAAGGTGGAGGAAATTGAGAGGCCGCCAGCGTATTCACGCAAGTCGCGTCCCAAACCAACGGCCTGCCTCGACTCCAGGGAATTAAAGACATCAAGTCCGGCCTCTTTCAATCGTCACATTTGATAATTGACATAAAAAATGGTTCAATGCTATTAATTTAACTTATTTTTTTATTTTTTATTTATGAGCTGCAAATATTTTCCTCGGGTCTGGGTGTTTTGTATGTATAATATGTATGTATTTACAAAAAATAATATATATATGTAGTATATCAGTCATGTATGTAGTTCCCATAACACAATCTCTTCTTACTTTGGGGCTAGATGAAAAATTACCAACATTTATAGAAAATAATAATAATAATATGTAGAAAAAAATAAAATTCTAAGATTATTTTGAGGTTACTGTATGTGGTCGCAAATGGTATGCAAACATGACCCACCCAACAGCTACACAGATAGTCCTAACAAGGATTCCCAGTGTCGAGGGTATCAGGCGTTACTACACACCATTTTAAAATACCAGACACCACAACACCCAGACCCGGAATAAATATTTCCTATTCATGCAATATTTGTCCTGCAGCTGGAATCAAGCCAGCATCTCTTAGAGTATGTTCATAAGGACGTTTAACGAGCGTCGACGCTACTACACGTCTGATAAAATAGTGATTCTAGCACGAACTCGTAAAACATGTACGTAGTTCCATTCACGCGATCCACATGGGCGACCGCTTCAAACGTCTGTCGCCAGCATTGTCGATGACACCAATCAAAACGCAACCAAAATTCTCGGCGCGCTCGTCATCCTGAGCCATCAACAGACTTCATAATCAGCGATCTGCATAAGTCTGCCGCGACAAATCAACTATAGGCTGCTGAATTAGAATCTCTAGTAAGTCTGTGAACAGGATCTTACGTCTCAAACGGCTACTAGCCCGCATTGCCAACGAGGTCGTCAATAAGATGGAGTAAACATTGAACTACCGAATAAAGCCTTACAGGATCCGGGAGACAAATCGGTCGATAAGGCAATTTTGTCAACTGCTCGATTTATTTCAGCTCTTTATTGGCAATCACTTCTCGTATCAGGAACTGCCGCTGCCGTTCGCGCCTCGGGGCGTCGTGTCTTCGTTGCATGATTAGTATGTAGAGGCGAATACATCTGGCACCTTAGCACTTGCAAATCCACTCTTTTATGTTCTTCTTGATCACCCTGCTTTGGGTCAGTGTCATACTTGAGGAGTCCGACGCGACGAAGACCTGAAAGAGCCTTGATGACCGATGATGAAATCTTCGCATGCTCAATTTGGATGCCAAATGCTACTCGTTATTATGTTTGTTTTTTTTTAGATTAGTTCAATTTAGCTAATTAGTAACTTTAGCTAAATTGAATCCAGTATATGTTCTGGCTTTTCAAAGAGGTCTTAAATACGCTAATTACGCTATCTGTTAGTATCTATTTATAACTACTTGCACACTTAAGTCCAGACAGTATAAGTACACCCCCAGCCATTAATACAATCGCATAAAATCCTCTCCGTCCAAAGGTTGTCTGGAAGAGATCGCTTCTAAGCGATAAGACCGCCCATTTATTTTGATGAGTCTAATATCTGTTTTTCTTATTGTGTGCAATAAAGCATTTTCAATCATTCAATCATTTTATTTTAAAAAAATCGCTTAATCAAAACATCTTTGGTGTTTTTTTTTGCTATGGCATGAGTTATTTCAAGATCAGCGCTGATGTTTTAAAATCGATACTAGTTCAGTTATTTTGAATATGCGACGAATAGAGCACCACTAAGCAAGAGACAAGAAGCACTTTTACTTTGGCCTGATGGATTCTATGTTTATGTGATTATTTATGTGTATATTTAGTGATGATCCTAGGGGGATCCTCGGTGTCGAAGACCCTCGTCGAAAAAAGTATTGTTATATGTTACAATGATATAAAACAATGTCACGGGGTCGCATATCTAAGAAAATAATATTAGCTTTGACAAATCTCAGTATTTGGTGTTATAGTTATCGCTTTATTATTAAAGTTTGTGAATAACGTTAATAACAAAGCGATAACAAAATTAGTAAAGAAAATAAAAAAATCAGGTCTTTAAAACTAAATATAAATCATAGTTCATATTAAAAAAAAACTCTTTTGTATTAGAAAACGAAATAAGGAGCTCTTAAATCACATTATCTTATTTAAAAAAAAAACGATGTTTTCGTCATTTTAAATAAAAGTGTATCATCTTTGAAATGGAACTCGTTTCCAGAATTAGCATCCCCAAATTAGTGAACATGATAACCATATCAAAATCTTGAAAATAAAATGGTATGCGCCATCTTTGATTTTAAAATGGACCTCGTTTCAATAATCAGCATCTCCGAATTAATCAAAAACGATACCCATTGTGTATCAACATTTTGTGCCCATGTCAACAATGTCAGGTCGAGGTACTAGTATTATAATATCTGAAACGATGTTAAACAAAGTGGACCTGTTATATAACCAAAGTTTTGTAACATGTTACATAGTCTGGACTCACCTTTATATTATATACCACTTTAGCTAAAATCTCTGATTAACCAATAGATATTCATGAAATTTGGAAGACTTGCTCAATAAACTTAACTAAATAATCATATTGTTTTAAATTTACACATATAATTTCGTTTTTTTTTTGCCAGCGCAGCGCGGTGTTGTAAGCTCCACGGTATTGCTTATGCTGCTATACTTGCAAGCTTTGATTCAATGATGTTGCGTTCGAAACTCATACTGCTTAGTTAGAAACTCATTAGCTCATCACCTACTTTTCGATTTGCTAATTTGACAACTGTCTATCTCCTACTACTAGGAGTAGGTACTACTACTACTACCTAGGTTCAATTTTCGGGAGACTATCGGCCACGGCCAGAAATCACAAGTTCTGCAATATTTGCAGAACTTTTCTGCAATTTTTAATATTTACAATTTTCCGCGCGCTCACTCATTCGCTGAGCGCCTTACGTGATTGGATATTTAAGAGTACTTGAATAAGGTGCAACGAAGATAAACCAATGGATTAAGTAAACATACAGTGAACGAGTGCCGCTCGGTTCGTTTATTTCATTCGTAATCGTCCGTAGAAGTACAGGCAGGGGAAGCGCAATAATAAACTACATGAGCCAAAGAAAAGAGAAAAGAAGAAAGTCGTATAAAGAAGTAAAAGAGATCAGATTGGGAACATAAAGATGGAGGAAAATGCATCATTGCTAAGTTCTTAAATTGAATATGTATAGTAATCGTCGGTATATCACAGTGAAACAAACAATTGATATATTGATAATTTAAAAGTAAATATGTATACATTGTGTAATTATAAGTAAAATAATCTGCCTATATTTTTGGTTTTCATCTCCGTACAAAGTAAAAAGACCAGCAGCCAACAAATATTATTTATATTTAACTGGACACAATGCCGATAAATTACCTTTCTAAAAACATACTACTGCTAAATTGCAATTACTATATAGTTTATCTTGGTAAATGAGATTTTTCTATATACTACAATAGTATACAGCTATTCGTATATAACTAAGTAATTAAAAAAACTGATTAGATTCTGATTGTTGCATTAAATATTGTTTGTGCATTTTTTTATTCATTATTAATTTTGCTATTCTCGGTCTCGGCCATAGACAAAAAACTAGTCTCTGTCGGACCTTAGTAAAAACACAATGTCTATGCTGAATTTAAAACCTGTCAAAACCGTGACCGTTTCGACGATATTTCCATTCAAAAATTGTTTTTGACGTGACTCAGCATAGGTCCTCAGGTACATATCTCCATAAAGTTTAGAAAAAGTACCTGAGTATTAAAACATATTTACATATATTTGAAAATAGGAAATAATAAACCACGAGCCACGCTATGTAAGGAACTTGAAGTTGCCTCATAATTTTATCTCGTAATTTCATAATTAGGAATTCATCAAACACTATTTTTTTTAGCGGTTCCTTCGTACCAAATGCTAATCGTGACGACATGACATGTAAAAACATGACAAAAAGTACATGACGACTGACTAATATTACGAAACTATAAGGTTTCCTTTTTCTCAATTGTGCCGTGAAACCTTAAAAATTATTTGCATTGCTTGTTTTTCAACGATAACCCACAAATTAATAATGTTCATACATTATAAACTTGCCTCTCCCACGGCTTCGCCTGCGTGGTACCCGGATAAAAAGTAGCCTTATGTATTATTCTAGGTCACGAACTATTCAACCTGTTACAAGTTCAAGCAAAATCGGTTCAGCCGTTACGGAAATGATTAGCAAGCAACAAATATCCAAACTTTGACAATATTAGGATGTGTTAAATTTATCTGCTCCTAGCGTATTTATGGAAGTTATTCGTGAATATAAAATGTATTTACTTTATGAAACGACATTTGGATGAGTCACTGTGCGGTTGCCCTACCCCGTCGACACGCAAGCTGCTTCACGTTAGGGAGTGCCCCTTAGCATCCCCTAGCACCCTCTAGTCTAAGAAATGTCGCGACGCAACTGTCGTGTCAGCATACAATCAATAATACCCCAAATAACCTAAATTATAATGTAAAAACCAGAAAGTTTGAAGTACGACCAGCTTCTCACAACACAGGGAATCCTAGTGTAAAAGCTTGATCGTGTTCCTTACCTATCTGTGCCTACTATTGCCTACTTAGTATTCATTTATTAGCTAACCTAGGTAGGCACCTGATGTAATAATTGCTGGTGAAATAAATTTATGATGTAGTACCTAAATTATGAAAACAAGTGGTACAACTGAAACGTATTTGCTCTTCTCCTACTTAATATTCTACTAATCTATATTATAATCGGAATGTAACAGGTCAAATTCTGTACATTGAAGATATTTGGAAATTTTATTAGGGTGGTACTGTATAATCGTAAAAATACTCGCGCATCACGCCGAAACTACAGAATGAACTCAAATTAATCTTGTATGAATGAATCAGAGGATATTTTTTATCCCGAAATTCAGCACGGTTCCTATGTAAGAGGGGATAATAGGCATAATGTGAACTTGGTAGTACTTCATTAAGGCGTAGTCCGATTTCATTCATTTTTTTTTTTAGAATGGTGGTAAGTACTTTAAAGTTTGTATCGTAAATATTTCAAGGTCATCGGTCTTGTAGTTCAGAAAATACAGACATTACAACCCTCAGTATTAGGTCCAAATAATGCAGGAACCTTCGAACGTACGGCTCATCTTAATCTGCGTATGCACTTTATTGTATAGGCTTAATGGATAAGGCATATTGTCAAAGTCAGACCACTCCAAAGGAGTCAGATATTGCCAAACGATCATTATACACAGTATGGACGTCCAAAATAACTTGAAACCTAGAATTCCTATACGACCCTTCGAGTACATGTCTCATCTTAAGCTGGCGTAAGATTTGTAGCGCACTTTGTAGTACACGCTGAGTAGGTAGCCCTATTGTCAAAGTTAGTAACGTCACTCCGAACGTAAAACGTGAACGTTTTTTAAGTAAAATTAAAAAAAATCTATACCATAATTTTTGTATTTTTAACAACAACTTCAAAAACAGGAGGATTTTCTAGATTCGATTATATGTTTTTTTTTATCTTGTGTGTTTGTTACCTGATATCTTCGCCAATTGTTAACAGATTTTGATGATTGTTGTTGTATAGAGAATTATTCCGAAGTGGTCCCATAAAAGTTTTATTACTGAGGGAATGCTATTTTTCCCGTAGTTAAACTTAAATAACATCATCATCTCATGGAATCACTACTAGCCGAAACATTTTAAAGGGCGAGACTTTTCTTTTGTTTTTTATTTGAACCTGGGACTACAAGCGTACCTATCACGAATATCGCAATTTAATTATTATCAACCAACTTCAAAAAAGGAGTTTCTCAATTTGTCTGTTTTTTTTTTGTGTGTAGGTAGTAACATACACGTGATATCTTCGTCAATTGTCGATTTTAACAATTCTTTTTTTTATTGGTAGAATACTTAAAAAAAACACCTAAGGGTGAAAAAATGGGTGATAAAATAGTATAATTGTACTTTTTATTAATTTTCCGTTATATGAAGTAGGTTTTTTGACATTTAATGTCTTATAAATTATTTTTGGAATATAATCGTTGTGTATGTAGCTAGTTTACTCTTTTACGTAAAAACTACTGAAAGGATTTTGATGAAACATAACAGTAATATAGATTATACATCAGAATAGTCTACAATTTATAATGATACGTGCGATTTGGTTATAATATAACTGTAAGTATCAATTAAGCCAGTCAAATTATATCGGAAATATCCATTACCTATAATAATATGTTTCACGGCTAAACCGCTAAGCCGTTTGTGATGAAATTTGATATGGACAATATGGACATAGTTTGAAGCCTAGAGAAGGGCATTCGCTATTTTTATCAAAATATCACACGGTCGAACAGCGGGTAGAAGATAGTATTATATCAAAATGAACAAACGTAATGCTTAACCGATTTGAACATAATTTGCAAACAATATTGTTTATGAGATAGAATAATACATTATGATATTTCTTATCTGGATAGGTATGAAGCTGTGTGCAGAGGTCTTGATATTTATATTATCATAAAGCCTGGACCGAGTATAAAATAAATTAAATAATGTTTTTTCAACTGTCGTCCTTTTCTCTGATTGGTTAACCTCCCTCTAGATTCTAGATAATATTTGTACTAGACAGTATAGATAATACCTATAATAGATAGTAATTACATTTTGAAGTAGTGAAGCTCAAAACGTTTGTTCACTTAGGGGGAGGGGTGGCAGGAAGGGTGGTGGGATGGCGGCGCGGCGCCCGGGCTTCCGCACGCGGTCTGTTTGTTCAGGGGGTCTAGACAAATACCTCGCGCTTAGTTTTCCTTACACGCTAACGCAAATTTGTCAAGGATAATCTCGACAGCATTCACTTGAAATTACAACAGCTCATTCCCATATCAATTCAATCTTTCTGCAGGCGTTAACGCCAAAAGAAAGTGGTTTTTGTTTAACAAATACCTCGCGCTTAGTTTTCCTTTCAAGCTAACGCAAATTTGTCAAGGAAAAACTTGACAGTAGTCACGTGAAATTACAACAGCTCATTCCCATACAATTTAATCTTTCCACAGGCATTAACGCCAACAGGAAGTGGTATTTGTCTAGACCCCTGTACCCAATACCAATACGTATTATCGATTATTCTGTGCCAATACATAGAGACATACATACATACAGAGTGACACTTACATTTATAGATATCGCAGTAATATTGTACAATCAAACGTGAATTGATTTTAGTCTATGATTATTCTGCCAGCCGCCAATTACTTTACCGGACCCTTAGGGCACCTGTCATCGCGGATGAAAATGATCTTGACATCCGCAAATTCTTGCGATGTACTTGCAAACACGCAACGTTTATTTTGTTTCGTGTGCCGCCCGCCTGCAGCTCGCATGCGAGTCTCGGCTTGCAATTTTCTAGCATGCTAAATCCTCCTACAATTATAAACGCGAAAGTTTGTGAGGATGGATTTTTGTTACTCTTTCACGCAAAAACTACTTAACAGATTTTTTATGAAACTTTACAGTGATATAGCTTAGATATCAGAATAACACATAGGCTACTTTTTATCCGGGTACCACACGGGCGAAGCCATGGGCAGAAGCTGGTATACAATAATTCATTAACCCAACAGACACATACATAGTGCTGACCCCACACTAGGATTCCTTGGCTTGGGTATCAGTAGGTACTCTTAGTTTGTACCACAACATTTGTGTTTGGATCTGGATCCGGAACAAATATCTGCAGAACATGCAAACATTCGTCCCGCTGGCTAATTGCCGTAACAAGGTCGTCAAAAGTTGCTAGCTACGAGATACTTACTAGCAGAATCTCGTTACTCATGCACTTCCTACCAACTAGCATGCTTTTGTGCGAGTCAGTCAATCACCGGCCTAGTCGTTACGCAGATAATCTGAAACTAAGCCTTCGCTTTCTCATAAGGCTGTGGCGGACGTAAACAGTAATAATAATGAGTGATCAGTCTACAGTATTGATTGAGAGAGGCGCCACCGTTATCGAAAAGCACAGAATAAATTAATCAGTAGTAGAGCTCCTTCTGAACGAGCTCGTCCGTGGAAGTCCTACCATCATACCTATTTCGGTCGCCAAGCAGTAATGCTCGCATTGCACTTTGCTGAATTCCGGTTTGAAGAGTGTGTGACTGTGGGTGCCGGTGTAATTAATGGCACATGCCACTTTTCACCCGTTATGACTCTGGATCTGCTCAACGCGCTTATTCATGTCTCATTCATGTATAATTTCAAATTTGAATTGGCGTCACAGCTAAAGTCAAAATTCATTTATTCATTAAAATCATAATGAATAAATGATCACTTTGAAACGGTTTTATCGACTGCCTGAGCTTTGTTTGCCTCATTTGAATTTGAATCTCTTTCATCGGTAAATAGCTTTCAAATAATTTGCGTTTCAGTGTTTGAGTGGCTGTATGCAGACGATTTAATTATCATCACCTGCAGTAAAATAAAAATGTCGGTAAAGAAAAAGGTTGTCTTCATTCTGTTATTTTGATAATGAATCTATACTTATAAAATCGTACAGCCAAAACTACTAAGTCTAGAAAGCTGAAATTTGGAACATAGGTTTATTTTATAACGTAAGCATGTGCTAAGGTGGGGCAATGGGGGAAGAACTTTGAATGAAAGTCTTCTTCTCTAAAGTTAAAAAAATTAAAGTTAAAGTTAAAAATAACTTCTTTAAAGTTAAAAATATGAATGACAGCTACTGGGTATAAATAAATATCGGAGTATCGGTTTTTTATACGGCAGGAATTTGAAAATTGGAATTGTAGCTACTCTTCATAACTAAATTATGACGTAATTATCACTTTATTTTTGGATTATCACTAAGGGGGGAATAGGGGGTGTATAGGAGTATCGGTTTTTTTTTATGGATTTTCACATCTGTGAAAGTTTGTACGGGAGTACTTATGGGTTATTTTTAAAACACAACTCAACGCGCGGAAAGCCGCTGGCAACAGCTAGTACATAATTAAAACTGAGTTCCGAATGTCCCGAAAGTAAAATTTTGTAAGATTGTTTTTCTTTATGCGTGTTTATGCGTACGGTTTTTCTACGGTAGTGATTGTGAAGATTTTCCCGGGTTCAGCCCCTTAAATGTTAGTTTAGCGCCACTGCTATGCACATTCCCAACTCGGGCTAGGTATTGCATTGGGTGGCGCAAAATAGTTAAATTACAGTTATGAGTGTCATAAGTTATTCAAAGGTCAACTCTTGGCCCGGCATCAATCTGCGCAAATGCGTATGCGCACAGCTAGCCGGAAACGTTACTTTATAATATAAGTGCGTGAAACGTCCTGATACTCGTAGATGAATCACTTACTCTTCATGATACCGATATTCATGGAATATAACAAAAAATTTACACAGCGAGCTGGTGTATGGCTTAGACAACATAATAAAGAACACTCTCGTAGGTTTTGATTTGGATGGTAGGGCATGGTCTTAGGCCTCTCTGCCATTCAAATATGGAGGCTTAGATATTTGCAAAATTTCAAGTGTAGCTCTACCAGCTTTCAGTCTTCTATTGTTGTTCAGGACTGTTTCTTTGGTTGAAAAAATTCTAACTCCTCTTTCGGCGTTTCCTGGTAACAATCTCAAAATTTCATATCTCGACGAAGCTAGAATGCTTGGACTATGCTTGGCATAGTGCTTGCCCCAATACTGCTCCCCCCAAATCCGTTTCGTCTTTCGTATTTTTTGTATATACCAATTGTACATAGTTATATGAAAAAAAGTTCTTTCAGTGATCTTACTAGGTTGAGGTATTTTAAACCTGAAAAGAATAGTACCCGATAGTACAAGGACATCCTTGAACCAAAAATTCTAAAATATTTACCTGTGCACAAAAGAAGACTATGACTTTCGATATGTATTGATGTTTTTCTTCGCCGTTTGAGAGCATTACGCAATTATAAGATTTTGCCTTTGAAAAAAATAAAAATGCCTTTCTAAGTTGGAATTTGAACCCACTGAAAGGATTATGAAGTTTTCCTCCACTATTTTAGAGCTTAATACATTTTTCGGGTACAGAAATCCATTGATGACCTTAATCGAAAGTCGGGATAGCCATCCACTTCGCTAATAGTGCCTCAAGTGGTGTTGAGATACCCATACTTGACGACGTATTACTTGGTGACAGTGACGACGATCATTAAGGTAGGTAGGTACATGACTCTTTACCTACCAAGTTTTAGTTAATTCTTTCGTCGTGTTACATACTGTCTTGTCACTAGGTGAAGTATGGTGTCCATAAAACAGGTCCTAATGAACCTTTACTTCAAGTTTGCGTCATTGTAGTTGATAGATGATAGGACCTACACATGTTAACATCACAACTACGAAAATGTTGTACCTACGGAACCATTTTCAAAAATAATAATACTACTAGGCTTCAATCACAAAGCGGGCTCTATGGTGTAGACTCTGGTACCGGTATTTCATTAAGAGATCAATGAACTCGTGTCACGTCACTCAAAAGTCAACCAAACAGCAGTTTTGTTGATTTTAGGGATGTGACAACGATGAAAACTTTGATAGGTAGTCATTTTTTGAATGAAAAACATGCAAATCTAAAAAGACGTAGAACAAACAATGTTCCCCATCACAGTGTCAAAGACCTCCTTTCGGCATTATAATACACATTCCGGGACACCCTGTAAACCTACTTGTACATAGTTGTATGACTAAATGATTATTTTGTTATTGATTTGGTGCAAAATAAAGTATTTTAATATATTTATTATTTCAGCTATTTCGTTTTGCATCTCGTGCTCTTAATTGTTCTCAAGGAATAAAAAAAACTTGAATTATGATATAGTGTGATATAGACTTCATTTTATTCAAGTATCTAATAATACAAATAATTTTAGATATTAGCAACATTGTTGAGGCGGCTCTGGAACACGATCGCACGCTCATTATGCGCGGGGCAACTAACCAGCCTGCTATTAAGTGGTATGGATGGATCGCCAAGCCCCGGGGAAGTGTCCTGCGGGGACACTGAATCATTTATAAGTAGAAGTAATTGACATGTGCATTTTCTCAATCCTTACGTACGGCGAACAAACTAGGTCAATCGCCAATATTTAAGCCTCGCCTCAGTGTTTTTCAACGAGCTATGGAGCGTAAGATGGATTCTTGAAGACAGACTCGTAGATCGCATTAGATCGTAGGAACTCAATACTGCGTTCCAATATAGCTGATAGCGAATAGCACAAATAGCTGACGTCGCTCAGAAAACGGACAAATTAAAGTTGGACAGGGCTGGACACGTTTGCCGGATGCCGGAGTAACTATGGTGGCATAGTAAACGATTAGGATTGTAAATTTTGTTGAATAAGTAATAATTAAGCCAAATTTGTTGAGTCCAAAGACCCCTCTTTGGGTAGCGGTCTATAGATTACAGAAGTAGGTATTAACTGTTATGTAATCTGTGACATCGGTATTTTTGCCGAGGCGCAGAGTAAGTAATAGTTAGTTGGTCGAGTGCTTGAGGCATGTTCGTAGCCGGAAGCGACTTCCGCCCGCATGCAGATTGCAGCATGACTCACGGGCCGCGGCGCGCACTATGAATAAGAAAACTTTCTTGGATGGTTTCCGATGCTCGATTTTTCCGATAAAGGTGGCAAACACGCGTTTTCCATTTACGAGCAACAAAGAATTTATATTGTCGCTCGCAACAACGACGTTCGAAATTGAAAATTTTGCACATGCAAAAATAAAGATGCTATTTTGTCAGGTCGCAAGGAACATTCTGTTTATGATTCAAGTGAAGAGTTGGTATACTAGGTAGGAAAAGTAAATTCATTACCTACATTCAATCTGTAATTGCGTTACACTATGCGTTTGATGCTGATTGTATCTGTGGTAAATCAGCATCATTGCACGTACAACGGAAGGTACCTAGGTGCACATAAAAAGAAAGCTAAAAGTAACAACTTCATTTTTTTTACAAAACCAAGAACTGCAGAAGAAAAAAGTACATAAACTAGTACTTTTTCTTCTGCAGTGCGGTATTCCGATGAAAAGCCTATCCATATTATCATGAACCTGTTCTAAATTTCATCCAAATCGGTTCAGCCGTTATTGAGATTATGAATGATAAACATTAAAATATTCAAACTTTTGCATTTATAATATTGGAAGGATAGGATATAGTAAATTACATTTGGTACTTAATCATATCTCAAGCCGTAAAAATAATGTCAATGAATCCAATATTATAAATTATTACTTCTTTATTTATTACTTCTTCTTGAAACTTCAAGAAGAAGTAATAAAACCAGTTGCTTTACATTTTTTGTACCTAAAAACTAACAAACAATGACAAGATACACCGCGAAAATATTATCTATTTGGTTAGTTGTAGCGTCGTCGGTTAGCTTGCTTTGCTGACTCTGACTAAACAAATCTCTTGCAAAAAAGCCCCTAATGCGGAAGTCAATACCATTCTATTTATACGGTCTATTTTAGAAGCGACGAGCAATGCAATGCCTCGACACAGAGGAATGCACGCGCATCTTATTTTGGTGCATCAGATTTGTCCCTAAGGCTATGTACCTACATGGCCTGCCATGCCGGCGACGCGTGAAGAGAAGAAGCAGAATTACGCAACGCGCGCCTCTAAATCCTATACATTATTGAGTCGAGCTAGGCTATATTATTTTTTATTATTATTCTGCTCATGTACACTTTGAAATTTGTATTACTATCGTGTGGCGTCAAAATATATTAAAGAACCTTTCATAAAGCCATTCATAACGATTACTAAAACTGCATGACAATCGGTAAGCCGTTTTTACATAACACCCGCGCCCACAGGTAATTTACGGCAATATAACTTACTACCCTTGAAGTCATACAAAATGATTGCAGAAAACCGGCATTACATTTATTTCATTCGTTTTGTACAAAAAATGTTTACAGACAAACAAGCATACACACGAAAAAACAAACAACCTCTTACCCCAAACACAAGCATATACCGGCTCCTTGCGTCGCGGATAAAACAAAACAACATAACTTTGCTGTTTTGCTACAACTTTCTGTACCTACTTAGGTATTTTTTTAAATCTTTAAAGTAAAATATTTGGTCGTTTCGCAAGCTTCTAGATTAAAGCTCCTAGCAATATTATAGCAATCTATATCAATTATATAATGTGTAAATAGACGCAATAAACGTGGCGTGGCGTCCCACGATAGCCAAGGGCGTCGACCGTTGAACGAGGTCGACAGATAATTTTCTTCTCCTGATAACGTCTAGGCATAATTTGCCACGCAAGTGACACTGTTACTCGTAGCATTGTTTGCTAAAGTTACTTAAGAGAACAATTAAAATCAAGAAAAGTGACCATGCAACGGTCTATTGGCACTAAGAATGCATTTTAGTCAAACAAATTGACCAGTGAGATTATAAAAAAAAACCCGACTAGTGTACTCCATCTTGTATTGCGTGACTTCTAGTGGCTTGTGGTGATATGTAAGAACAATCCACAAATCACAAAATCGATTATCGATAATTTAAAGATCGTCTTAAATCGTCGCGGGTAAACATATAAATGAATGATTTGATTGACATAATATAAATAAATGAAAGTACTCGAAGTACGCAAATCGAGATGGTGACAGTTAGGTTAGTACTAATACAAATACTAATGAATAACAAAGTGAGTATCACTCTGTTATTAATTCCCCAAGGAGTTCCTCTCTTTGGCCCACTTTCCGACTCTACCACCACACCCTGACTAAATTTCAATGACACCAAACATTACATGATATTTTAAAGTAAATTAACGCCGAATCTTTTCGATTTTTTTTGAAAGAATCAGACTTCCTTCATTCAGCTCTAGTGTGGTTCCAATTGAACAAGGTGAACTTGAACTCATTCACTACAATTACTTATCTTCGGTGATGTACAAAATACCTACTCAATGGGTCGTGTCAATCGATTTTCAATTCAAATCTCTTGTTGTACAATAGATGATGTAACATGATTATTGATAATGTGTCTATTGTTTGCCGTTACCTACCTACGTAACCTACCGACTCAATTAAATCAACACTCATCAAAATCAACAGCCTGTAGAAGTGCTCGACATAGGTAGGACTCTCCTGCTGAGAGCCATGACATACGATCTTAGGCCACCTCCATCCACCAACTTCCCGTAACCTAAGATGCCATCGGTTCATCAACTAGAGGAGTGTAAGAACACTGCGTCGTCCTGTTCGTGGTCGAGAACCCTTCTTCCCCGGCGATTATCGGTTCTGCGAGCAAAATGACCTGCCTGTTGTCACATCAAAGTAATCAGCACCAACATTAATCCGCTGTTCTATTAGTTTCGTGCAATTGATCACGCCCTGGAATATGGTAATAAATAAATAAATAATGCTGGTCATTTTTCACAGAGCATCATCTAGCCCCGAAGTAAGCAGAGCTAGTGTTATGGGAACTGCATGACTGATATACTACTTATATACTTTTTTTGAATGTAGGTGATCAGTGAATTTAACAAATCAAACCACTCATTCTATTATTTATTTCCTAATATAATACAGTTAGTAACATCACAAATAAGAGCGATTATTATCCCTTTAACCCTCGACGTCAGGAGCTTGTATATGCGTTTTGTTTGTATGTTACCATTTATCTCCGAAACGGCTTGTTATATGTTTTTTTGCAATAGGGTTGTATGTCTTCAAGGACGGTTCTTGAATAGATTTTATCGCCGCAAGTCAATCAATATATTTTTTTTTACTAATGCGTCTTCTGTCGATCAGTCTCAGGGCGATACGTACTTTATGCGTTATGTACGCAGATATTGGTCTGCCTTTTTTATCTAGATATTCAAAGCATGCAAGCATTATAATCCCATAATTTCTCGTCTTGTTTAGGACCGTTTGTATACAATAAAATAAACAAAAACATGAATATTGCCAACATCTCGACCTATAACTGCAAACAAAAGCTTGATAAATATCTCAAGTTACTTGACTACAACGATACAGAAGAACTAATGACGGTAATATCATAAATATCATTACAATACCCAAATAAATTCACAATTAAACTTCAAACGCGCACTACACAATTCTATTTTATATAATATACCTACTAACATACTTTATTAATTTTAATTTAAAATAAATAACACTTAATTATACTAGATACTTACAACATTCTTAAACATCATAGTTCATACATACTACCTACACAACGCGCACTACATTAAGGTATAATTAGACCTAAGTTCATATATCATTTAATTATAAATAAAATATTAGAAGGAAGATTTATCCTTAAAACCATCAAAGGTTAGCTAAAAGAAAATGCTAGTTATATCAACCTAACTACTAGTTGATCTTGTGCAATATAGGATTCTCTGTCTATCTACAATTGTCTTCTCGATACATACAATGTTCATACTATTTTGTTAAAATTACTGTTTATTATTAAATTATAACGATGTATGTATAAGAATCATTGCCTTGTGTGGAAGAGCAACGACGCCCTGCCGTCATACAGTGAAATCTAGTTCGGAGGGTAGTCACTTGACTGTGCATTGCATACCTTCTTGTTACAAATATACCTACTACTAACACCTTGATACCTTACAATAAATTGATCATTTTGCAAGTGTATACCTACTATACTTTTCCTAATCATAAGGTATAATAATAAGGCGAACTTACTATAAGTAGTATATTGTTAGATAGATGGTAAGTTTGTCAACAAAATCTTTTTTTTCTGAATAAATATTTACTTTACTTTACTTTAAAAAAAAATAACAATTTGTTACTTGATATTGAGTTAGCAATGATGCGTATAGCAGCATGTTATAAAGTTGACCTTACTAGAAAATGATTATGGAAAGGTCCATAATGCTTTGTGAAAGGGAATCGACTGGGGCAAAGTGCAGCCGTGGGCAGTACAGAACCAGCGTGTGGGAGGACCCGTCTTCCTGGCGAGCTAGGGCGCCGGCACCGTGGTCTTTGACTTCTTAGCCAGCCATAAAACTTTAATAAACGAGATTTTAGACCCGTTTTTACCAAACTTCCAAAAGCGGACAGCTCCATACTGAGTTGATGCCTTCGATTTGAAAATTAAATCCACGTAATCTTTGTATCTGAAAACTGACTTGAAAAGATTTGAAAATAATGATCGATGATTGATATTTGAAATGACAAGTTTTTAAGAAGTCCGTAAGGTGTTTGCCGTAATTGGTTGTTTGTTTGTGTATTACTATTAACTCCGGAACTGCTTATTATCCGATTAAAATTTCTTCAAAGATGTTTGACTTAAGATCGCCATAAGTCACAAAAGGCGCTTACTCGATAGTTTAGAAAAACTGTCACTGCCTTTCTTTCGACTCCAATGCAGACATGCCCGTCGAGCATGAGTGTGAATAGTGTTTTGTTGTATGCAGTGTAGCCATTTGATTGATATTCTGACGTTCATTTATATCCTCTACATAGATCGGAGAGCTACAGACCTCGACCCTATCTGTCTAGGTCTCTAGTATCAGGACGAGTGTTAGTTTAGGTACAATATAGAAAAAAGTGTTTAAAATATTCTGTCGAGCAGTCCCAGGGCGATACGTTATTTTTGTGTTCTTCACAAAAAACAACTTAATAGGTTGGGTAGATATACGATTTACTCTAAAAATGCATTTTGCTGTACTGTAGGTACCAAAGTTTAAACCAATCTGGGCATCTGGCATAAGTGTGTGTGTGTGGGTGGATATTTGTGCGAAGTGCGGAAAATGCTATTTTTAATCTGCGGTATTTAAACTGGCTCGGTTGACTTTGCAGACATGCCTTATCGTAATCTCTAAACATACGATCTTTTACCAAGAAACTGTAGTCACGAACGCCACAGGCTTGTTCTATGAGACAAGAACCAACGAGGAACTCACAAAACATACTTAAAATAAAATTCCTTAAAATAATAAAAGTCCACGTTGATCTTCCTTTTATTTTAGCCAAAAAATACAAAATACGGCAATACAATCATAAAGAAAAGTCACCAAAAAACTCTTAACACCTTTTGTATAGGGTAAGTTTTGTGTGTTCGTTTCACTACACCAATCTAGATTATTTATTTATTATACGACTTACAAAACAAGAGCCTCGGCCCAACATTTTATAGAATAGAGCTAGTGACACAATTTACACAACTAACAAAAGCACGTGGGTCAACTTTGAAAACTTAAACAAGAAGCAACATTTTTTTCATATGAAAGACAATTCGTGGGGTTACCAATAAATAAATAGGTTCTGTCTGAAAACCAGCACAACTTCACATCCCAGCGATGTGCAGCTACATAATATGCTAAGACAGGACCTGTTTAGCCCGCACTGAGAGGACTAGGTATTATGTGCAGTTCCTACAGCTATCTATCATGGTATGGCCGAAATATATACGTACCAATACGAGGTCCTTTCTGTTAAACTTTGTATCTTTCTTTCTACATTTGGTTCCTGAACAATCATCGAGCTAAGCAGTGCGAGTGCGTTTCGTTGTAGGGAAAAAAAACATGGGGGGCGCGGGGGCGATAAACGACGCGCGTGCGCACGCTCGAACTGCGAGAGCACTTCGAGCCTACACTCAGGCAGGGATAGAATATAATTAAGAATACAAAAGTTGTTTTTTATGCATGTAGATAAGGTAGGTAGGTATCTACGATGTATTCTGACCAGGCTTCTTTCTTATTATCTTGGCACACCCACACACATGTAATGTACTAGGTATATACAATAGTACCAAAGAACGCCAGCTTGAGGCGACCATTGTTACCTCCTGGTGATGAAGAATACCTAACTACTATAATGCTATTATTCATCAAGTATTCAATATATTATTGGATAGAATTCTGCGCACGCGCCACACCATTGGGATATCCTTCCGGCGCGCGGCTGTTTCGGTGCCTGACAATCTGACAATAATCGCTTTACGTGCTCAGCCTTTCGATTGCCGAACGAAACACACTTACTAGCTACTTTAAATTTCTCTGGACCTGGAGATTCGTTTTTGTACATTACCAAGTTATATAAAAATCAGCAATTTGGTTAGTAGTCACCGATTTATCAAATTTAGTTTTTTGCTCATCAGTGACTGAAATTCTCACAAGTATGGTATCACTTTACGAATGTGTTCGACGCCTACCACTCGTATTGAAACTCTGTGACTATTGAACCTGACGAAAACGTAACGAAAATGGGTATTTGGTATTTATGTTTGTTTCTGCGTATGACGACACGCATATTTCTGTGAGTGATATAGGCTTACCTACATTTAATGTCAAAAACAAAAATGACCTCCTTTATTATTATTCGTACCTATTTGGAAGAAACGCCTTAAGGAGGATTTATTTTAACTCAAAATTTTGTATTTTTTTAAATAAATTCGGCACTGAACTAGTTTGGTTTTTGTGGGAGTCCGTAGCGAGTCATATAGGCTATAGAGTACTGTTTTATTAAAATTATGCTATTTATTACTTATCTAAGAAGCGATAACATAATATGTACCTACGATATCTGTTTGAGATAGCAATAAACATTTTATTTCATTTCAGTCTAATGAAAGTGCAATCAAGCGTTTTAATTCTTAAACTGATTAGTGATAACTTAGTTAGCGTACCTTACCAAGTTATCACTAATGGCAAGGTTTTACCTTACCATTATTCCTGTAAGTCTGATATAACTCCTAGTACAATACATTACCTAATTGTTTACATAACAACTGTTGTTATAACTTATTTGCTATAATATAGAAACATAAACCAATATCGGCAGAAACTATCGCTTGTTTACAAAATGATGACGATCGTTTTGAGTAAATACAAACGGGTACCTTGGTAAAGGCTCCTTCAGAAAGAGCTAAATCCAAACGGCACACACCCCGGTTCGGTTCACATTCATGTCAAAACTTCATGCTCAAAAATAACATAAAACTTGTCAATCGTAATTGTGTAGTAGTATTTCCAGCAAAAACCAAAATAGTATAATTCATCGACTTACGTTAAATTGTATCAATTAAAATAAATAATAACATATGTTTGGTAGGAAACGCTTTAGGCCTTACTTTTAATTGAGTACTCAAAGTGCGGCTGATATTTATACTTTTGTTAAATTAAGTATTGTTATTTAGACTCACAATGCCAGTAAAGGTGTGATTTGAATTGTTATTACATTTTAGGTACGAATTGCGCATGAGTAGAAACTAAGTGTGTGTAGGACTCGTATCCTGACGACGACGACGACGGACTGTACCGTACACCTACCGTTATTTTAGTGAGTTTTTTTAGTGCCTTTTGTCTGTAGGTACCAGGTCGACTAGCAAATAAGTATGTCTTCTTGAATCTGATAAATAAATAATGAAATACAAAGTGGGTGGGAACAGCTAGATCTATCCTACGCATTATTGCGAGATTCGTGCCTATGTTGTGTAAGGTACTCGTATCTATAAAATCTGATATCTGTAAGTTCTCTAGGACAAGTCACGGAAACAACTTCCTACGTTCTGACTTGATGCAAGGTGCCTTGCTTGTGTCCAACGCTATCAAGTTATAACTTACCATTTAACTTACGTTTGTAGAGTTTATAGCCCATTAAAATGTAGTAAAATTGAGAAATTAAATTGTCGTGAGGAACCATCTACAATCAAAAGTTACATGTCGCATTTATGAAAACCATACACACTTTAGGATTCCCTTGCACTCCTTAGGGGTAGTTTTGAAAAAATAAAATATACTTGTTTTATTATTTATTTGTACCAAGTTTTGAACAAATCGAACAAGGAATTAAATATAGAAACTATACCATCCTGTTTAACCTCCTTAGGGGTTGATTTTCTAAAATAAGATGTGTAATTCCAGAACCTAAACTATCTTCATTCCAAATTTCATAAAAATCGGTTTAGTGGTTACGGAGGTACGTGCTAACAAACATTCACACACAAACTTTCGTGTTTATAATATTAGTAGGATAGAATTGGATTAATTTAACAATAAAAACAAACTAAAACTGAAGTTAAAGGAATTCATTAACTTAATTTAAAGAATTCCTTTAACCTTATTATATTATATCGTAAGGCAAGATTATATTATTTATCTACATTCTACCCAAAGACAACCTATCAGTTATAGTCATCCTTCATATTATAGATATATATTAAAATTATTGAGCTAACAGGAATAAGTATCTTCTAATTAGAGCCAATTGAAGAAAAAATAATGGCGTAAAGTTTAATAATGTCCTATAATATAAGTAGTCCTTGTTATTTGTTATTTTTTAAGTGTTAACCCACACTTAAAGAAAATTACACGAATTTATATTATCCCAAAAATCCCCGATATAATATCGAGTACCGCCGAGTAAGTTCGAAGGTTTTCTAATAACTTAAGGAGCTCTATGAGGTATAAATTCGGAACCAACAACCACTGCATTTGTTTTTGTAATTTTCTGCAATTATTATTCATTCCCATGTTTTGATGAATGTTGACTCAGCCTGAATAAAAGATGCGTTATGCAGTCGTATTTAAAGCACCGACTATTAATTCACTCGATCGTGCAACGCATCGAGCAGTAGGTGATGTGCGCGGGCGCAGGTTTTGTGTGTAGGGGTCTGACATTTCCGTTGGAGAACGCAGTAGGCAGACATAATTTGAGTTATGAAACTATTATCTTCTGTATTTTTTTGCCGTTGTTGCCCGTATTCCTACCAGCAGTAACTACCTGCTTTCATCTCATACTATATTCCATCATATCCTATTAATATTATAAATTACTTTTGATATTTAGATGTTTGATGCTAATTAATTGCTGCACATTTTCACACAGCATCATCTAGCCCCAAAATAAGCATAGCTTGTGTTATGGGAACTACATGACTGTTAAACTACTTATATATATTTTTTTAAATACATACATATTATACATAGAAAACACCCAGACCCGAGACAAATAATCGCAGACCAAACATTTATCCCGCGGCGGGTTTCTAACCCGCAACCTTCTGCGTCTTAACTGTATATCTTCGTAACGGCTGAACTGATTTGAATTATTTGAAATTTAGAACAGGTATAGTTCCATAGTGATCTAAAATTAACATATAGGCTACTTTGTATCCGGGTACGTCACGCGGTTGAAGCCATGGGCACGGGAAGTGGGTAGTTTAAGCATTCTTACATAGGTACATATAGAGAGTTGACAGTAAAGTGTCGCCAAACGGACGCACTAGCTGACCAGAGCCGTATTATCTCGTACAGCGTATAACTAACGGATATCCTTTTTTGACCTCTGGCCTTGGCTAAAAAATGCGACAGATAATATTTAAAAATGATGTAATCTTGTAACTTTGACATTTGTTTTCAGAATGTCTATCTTATACCTTCAAATATAACATAGCCATCTGAAAATAATTTTATTTCTGTCGTCACTGTAGGAAGTCAAACATTTTTATTCATTTGTGAAGAGTCGGGAATATTTGTAGGGTATCTTTTAATGCCGCATCTCTCAAATTCACTATTCCTGGAATAAAAAAGCGCACTTAGCCTAAGATAAGATTAAGTTTAGTTATAAACGGTGGCCTGGAAGAGATAGCTTCCAGAGATAAGACCGCTGATTAGGACTATTGTGTTTTTTACATTGTGTCCTCCCAACACATGGGGTGTTGGGATTGGGAACGCAAAGTTGCTAGATGTTTTATCTTTAGCAGTGTTTTATCTGAAAGGCGCCAGTTTACGCGCAGCCGCGGTTGTTTATTTTTCTCTCGGCATTCTCGTTTCCTGCATCGTATCAAAAAACTGGTTTGATGCTTTGAATGTTTATTCGACTTCCATTAATGGCAACCTCCACTTGTCTTACCATAACTTCAAACATGCAGTCCGCTTTAATTTTATTTTCCCAGAGCTATCCAGTGCGTTGTGACACGAGACGAGACGTTTGACGTCGTTGGAGTAGGTATTGTTGTACACCACGATGGCCACACGCTATGTTACACATTATAGTCATTATAAAGTAGTATCATGAAAGTAGATGAAGTGTTATGTACAAAATCTTTCTTATTATAAAACTTTAAAAACCCCCTTGACATTCGAATCAGTTCAATTCATTTCATGAAGATTTTATTAACCATTCGAGAGTTAACATCGAACGAGCATGTACTTACAATAAAGTGTCGACTTTTCCAACTAGACTCGGAGATATTTGTTCGCTTTGCTATAATTTGTAGCTACAGGGAAACGTTTTAGCATGTCTAATCAACATTTTTAAACCATTCGCTTTACATTGTTTGGTTTTCATTTACAGGTTTTGAGACTTCTAGTACGTTACCTATAAATTAAGTAACAATCCATATATATATATATATATGGATTGTTATATATATAAAATAAAAAATATATAAAAATATATATATATAAAATAATTAAAAATATTAATGTCACTTTGTTTCTTTGGCTGTCGCTGTAACCTAAACGGCTTGATGGATTTTGATATATGAGGTGTCATTGCATTTTTCTTGATCACGGGACTAACATAGGATATATAAAGTGTCAAGAAAACTTATATAGCGGCTACAAACCGCCATATTCGATCTCCGACGAACCAAAAATCTTATCCTGTAGCCTAAACAGCTTGAAGGATGTTGATAGAGATGAGGTGTCATTGGAATCGTCTTGATCATGAGATAGACATATAATGTACAAAACGTCAAAACTTTAATACGGCGGCTATATGCCGCCATAAACAAATTCCGATTTAACAAAACAATCTATACCTGATGTATAAATATAAATGCGAGAGTGACATATAATACATATAATAATAAGAAATATATATATATTTTTAATTTTATGAAGGAATATTAATCTTATAGAACCACACTTAAGAAACTGCAGTCGGGTTTCTTTGTTTTTAAACTGATTACTAATTGCTGTCAGTACTATCTACCAGTTCAAAAAACTAGAGTTCAAGGTAGGTACTTGTCAATTTATATAAGTAATTTTGTCGGATATAAAGGATTTGTTGATTAAAAAGTTTCGTCCAGATGTAGAAAGACTGAACCACAGACTGAACACATTGTCAGTGTAAGAGATAGTTCAACTAGATAACAGTTCTGTATAAAACGATGTAGTAAAAATTTAAGAATAAAATGTTGTATAACATTGCACGATAAACGGCCAATTTAATTATTCAGCCGCATAACGGACTACACACCGAAGCAACTTGGATCGCGCCGCCCGGCCTACAATGTGTTGCCTCCATAATTGAATAACAATTGGCTTTACTATGGTATCAAGTTCTCATGTTTTTCAAGCTATGAAAACCATGAGTTCTGATGATGAATTCAGTTTTTTTTTCTAATACAATTTTTTCTCCTACAGGTACATAATTCTGGAATGGGACTGCGGTAAATCATCAGAAAAGGTAGGTGTTTTAGCATAAATAAAAAAAAAAATATCCGAAAAACATTTCATTCTTCACAACCTAACAACCTTTTGTTAACTACTAGAAATCGTTTAGGCTATTTGGCAGATAAAATATTGGCGAAATTATGTTGTTTGCGGTAAAAATTAACAGAAGGTTGCGGGTTCGATTCCCACCGCGGGACAAATAATTGTATGATCTGCATATGATTTACAAAAAAAATACAGTGTCCTGGAAAACGTATACTAAGCCCGAACGGGGGGTTTCAAACTATGAAAATGAGCATTTGTGTGTACAGAACTAAGGATTTTTTTTAGATATCTATATATGTATATATACAACATAAAATTATTGACAACCCTAAATTTTATCAACACTATCCTACCTACAATGATAGGTAGGTCCTACATTCTCAAGTACGCACAGAAAACAGCACTTCAAGTATAGTTTTTTTCAAATGGAAATTCATAAATTCACAGCCGTCTGAAGGCCTGAAGGCCTAGCCTTCGTAGCGTTGCTGGTAGAGCGCCCGTGCCGATGTCAACTCATTGTTTGGAGCTTCACCAACACACAAAATCAGATCGTTATACTCCCCATTGCTGCACGTAATCGACACGATTCAATCGCAATTGGAAATAAAAACTGCGCGTATAAAAAAAATATAAGTTTTTGCCTCTAAAAAAATAGTGCAAGTTGGAGTTTGAACTCACTGATCATGATGTTTTCCTCCACCAATTTAGAGCTTAATATGTAAATTTTTCGGGTACAGGTATCCATTGATGCATGACTGAATTTGAACGAATTATCTTTTAATTGAAAGTCGAGAAAGGTAACACTACGCCAATAGTGTTGGCGAGTGGCAGTCAGAAACCCATACTTGAAGACGTATTACTTGGTGACAGTGACGATGATCATTAAGGTAGTTAGATACATGACTTTGTTAGCTACCAAGTTTTAGTTCATTTTTCGTCGTGTTCCTACTGTAGGTAAAGTATGATGCCCATAAAACCGGTCCAAATGAACCTTTAGTTCAAGTTGTACCTACGGAACCATTTTCAAAAATAATAATAATAATAATATTTGGCTTAAATTATAAAGCGGGATTTGTTCCGTGTTCGCCCGGCAGAGTTTTGCCCCACATGTAAAATTCCACGTTCGCCCCACATTATATTCCTTGTCTGCCCCGAAAATATTGTTTTCTTTATTTTAATAATTTTGTTCCACGTTTGCCCCATTTTGTATTCCTGTTTTGCCTCACATTTTTTTGTAATACACTTTAGTACAGTCAGAATATAAAATGCTTGAAGCATTGAAACATTTTAATGGTAAACTACGCAAATAATACTTTGTTATGGTATTTTTTAAACTTGCTTTAGAACTCAGCAGGTAAAAAATGCAATGGGTAAATGGGATTTCTTTGGGTATATTTACAGAACAAATAATCCAGCCAAAGGCTGTAATCCTTGACTTACCAGCAAACTGAAGATCTCCTAGTACCTACCCTTATATAACCTAAAATACCAATAAAAAAAAGATACCAATGTATTTTATATAGTATACCTATTGCGTGCCTCAAATCCTACAAATTCTACCAAATAACAAATCATTTCTGTATATTTATTTACCTACTTACTTACTCAAATAGACCTTAAACTTAGTGTAGATGATTATCTTCATTTTAAGGCATACATTACTGATCAAAATAAATTATATATTGTACGCTAAACTAATTTTAATAACATACATAAATATACTATACAATATTAATCTATTACTCCATTATCTTAAAAAATATATACTTACTTATAGGTACTTAGTTTTAAATATTATTATAGACCACAGAAAAGAGGGGACTCTTCTAACACAGGTTATTTCAACTTAAAAGAAGAGCTCCCGAACCTTATCATGTAATTGTACTGTAACATAAATAAAAAACTTTTTTTTTGATTTGTTTTTTGAATCCTAAGTTAAATAGAACATTTACAGGAAAACTAAACATTATCCGGTTTTTAAAAACTATTCAAAAGTATGCTGAACTCTCTCTGAGCCGATTCCGAGGGCAAGAAAAAACCAAGACAGCCTAATGTTATTCAGATGGATAAAGTTATTAACGACTCTTAACATCAATGTTAAATGGCTCTAATCCATTGGGTCATTGCTTAGAAAAAATATGCCCCTTTGTTTATTAAACCAGCTACTTACTCATAAAAATCTATATGATCGTATATATATTTGTATTAGTTTTGCTAGTTTTTTACTCGGTCATTTTTAATTATTTAACAAATGTATCTTGTAAGTTGCCTTACTGTAATATCATTAATGATTTAAATATTCAAAGAGTTTAATAGTTTAGATTTTTAGAACTTTTATTTAGGTACTAATAATAAACTTGTCCGTGATTTTGATTGTGGTTATGAGACTGTTTGATTTAATCATACTACTTTATAATAATTATCATTGATATGAAGATATTTTATGAAAAACTATATTTATATTTTAGGTTTACCTTGGCGCATCATAACCGTTGATTATTTAAAAATTTATCTAATTAATAACTTCTGCGAAGTTACAGTATAATTAAGTACATACATGTTTTTACAAACATTGATCAATTGGTTTTATTTGTCAACTGTACTTTGCCTCTGTAATGTATACCTTTTGTAATGTGGGGCGAAACCGGAAATATTTTTGACATGGGGCGAAAGCAGAGTTTTTTGGAATGTGGGGCAAACAAGTGGGGCGAATGTGGAACAAATCTAAAGCGGACTCCCATGGTGTAGACTCTTTGGTATCGGTATCGGACTCTGGTATTATTATAACAAAACGATATTTCATTTAGAGGTCGATGACCTTGTGTGACGTCACACTTAAAAGTCAACAAAACAGCTGTTTTGTTGATTTTAGGGATGTGCTAAGAAGAGGGATGTGCAAAATGTCGTAGAACAAAAAATGTTCCCCATCACGGTGTCAATGACCTCCTTTCGCATTAATACACATTCTGGGAAATTCTGTATGACAATCGTGTTATTTATAACACCATATAACAAGCAATAATATTAAATTAACCTTAACTAAAAACAGAAACCGCCTGGGAATAGTATTTTTCCTACACCATGACATCTAACTTCCGAGTTAGATGTCAAGATGTAGGACTCATGAAAGGTACAAATGAAAATAAACTTTGCTTGGAAGAGATCACTAATAACGATAAGAACTCGTAAGTATTTTTTTATGACAGTTTTTGTTTTTCTTCTTTGGTGTGCATATACCTATTAATATATTTTAAAAAGGCAAGTAATAAAAAGGTATTTTTTAAATATTTGCCCTGCAAGAAAACCATCTAAAAAGTTATTTTGACAGCATTTTTTTTCCGGCCGTAAAATGCAGGCAATGCAGGTATTGCAGGATGCTAACCGATGCTTTTTTAGCGATTTTTATGCTAACCGATTGTATAAGCAGGATTATACAATCGGTTAGCATAAAATGTGAGGAGTTCCTTCCTTTTGAAGATATGTTTCTTCGCGTGACGTCCCTAAAGTGTATCGCGGACGCCCCTGAGCTTCTGGCGGGAACCCATCCGGTATCAGACACAGGGGAAACCAGCTTAAGTTGATTAGGCTCGAAATGAACAAATCCGAAACCTAGTTTGCTAGACTTAGAAACGTAATAAAAATACGAAAAAAAAATGCAGCTAAACAATTGCACCCTTTCGTTGCTGTTGAAATAAAATTAATTAGCAAATCAACATTTTTACATCTTGGCAATATTTGATTAAATCTGAATCACGGTTTGTGGCTCTATTACTAATATTGCTGCAGATATTTTTAATTTCTTATGACATCTATTTTAAGGCTTCCAAATATCACATTACTTGCTGATCAATTTAGTTAATTTTGCCGATCACTAGAAGCAGCTCTATTTAATTTGTTTACTAACAAAATACACCTTGGAGCCGATCAAAACCACTTTAATTAGCTGACTGTTTTAAAGGATAGCCTTTTTGAAATATATATATAAGGTTTGTTTTATATTATTTCTATATATTTAATTAAATGAACATTGTATTAACTATTCGAAAGCTATCGTATACATACATGATACATACATAAAGTGCCAATGTTTCTAACATGACGTGAAAATGTCATTTGCTTGCTGCATATAGACAAATAAGTTTGTCTATATACAGCAAGCAAAGCATGGCTCCTGAGTTTCTACTAGTTCAGGAGCCTATGAATTCATATACAATTTGTAACATTTTAATAAGGCAAAAAAATATACATATTTTATTATTATTATTATTATTAAAAAATAAATTATTATTGTCAAAAGCCACTATATAGTACATCCTTCAAAATGAATAATTAACATTATATTAAATGTATGTAGTAATGGAAGTTCTACAAATACTTTGAATTGCATATTTACATTAAGCATTGAGACCACTATGATGTCAACAAATACTATAATTTTGAAACGGTGACTCATTTGCCTTGAGAATATGATACAATAATGTGTTCCACTCATTTCAATGAAGTCACCGTCTTCTTGGTTCGTCATTCATAAATATTTACTTACATTTCTAATTTGGTACAAAATGAAGATTTAGGTAAATTGTTATGTATGCTTATTGTAATTTACCTTTATTACCTAGGTACCTAATGTCTATCTAAAGTCTGTTTTTACTCGTCAAGTGTCACTTCAGCTAGGGAGCTCCCATAGAAATTAACATAATTGAGTAAAAAGTGTTTACCTTCTATAATGTATGCTTGTTTCGGTCGCAAGATTCTCGCGGGAGACATGTGTCACGTTGTGCTGTGTACTTAACTGTGGATCGGCGCAGGTCTAATTTGCGTTGTGCTGCATGTGGCGTCTAACGGTACATATTTTAGGTGAGAATAGGTTGTAGTTCCTACATTTGGTAGGTACTATTATGTGCCTCTCACATTGTTGTTGTGCCTTTGTCCGAGTGTGTTTGGCATCCATGCCAAAACGTGCTTTGGCTGCTCTTCCAATAAGTGCTGTTAATTTAGACTGCGGCGCGGGATTGGGGCAGAATCGCGAACCGCGACCATAGCGCATCCTCGTCGAGCAAGCAGAGTTAGCATCTAGAATTCGGCATCATTGTTCTGCAATAAAGTATTAATTTCGTCAAACAATTTGGAACGTTATGCAAACAGAGGGGGAGAAACTGTTTCAGTGAGAGCTCTGCCATCCGGTCTAAATATAACCGGGCAGCTGGCGTGGAAGCGGGGTGGAGGGGGCGCGTGCCCAGGGCGACGACCCGGCCAACCCAGACCTTGTACGCATTTCCGGAAGGAACAGTTCTACTAATTCGCACCATTGTGCTCCCAAGATCATAATCCTGCAGTGATATAGTCAGAAGATAGAGTCTAAAACGATAAAAGCTAGATAATTCACCTTACATCATTAAGCGAGCGAAGAGAGCAAAGATATCTGACTCTATGTCGACAATCCGGTGTTTGTTTGTAAGTATCTATGTATGTTTGTTTATCTGACGATAACTGGCAGACCGTTTATTCAATGTTGATAAAACTCTGTAGGTTGTTCGATAGAATATGAGCTTAATCGAAGGGGGATTTTGCCTTAAGAAATGAAGTGAGGATAAGTGGGATAATCTGATATTTTCGTATCTCATCGTTCGAATGGAAAAAAAATATATGTAATGCGTAATTTTTTTACGCTACTACCTACATATTTACTTTTTTATTATTTAGCAAGTTAGTATTTTAGGGTTCCGCATCTCAAAAGAAAAAAAAAGAACCCTTATAAGGTCACTTCGGTGTCTGTCTGTCTGTCAAGACCCTTTATCTCAGGAGCGCGTGGAGGTATCAAGTTGAAATTAATATCAAAGGCAGTCCCTTGGAGCTCTAAAAAAATAAAAAAATACTGCCATGTATGCCCTTTATTTGGACACTCGCAAAGTAAATCAAAACCTATCGAGTATTTCCCATAGGCCTAGAACAATAAAATTAGGCAAGAAGCAAGGTTTCAAAGCAAAAAAAAAAATTGTTTATTTTGTAGTATTATAACCATTTTCATTTTCACTCTTTTTTTTTCGATTACAAACGAACATTTCGTACATTTACATACGGCGAATTGACCGTGACGTATATCGATGTATGGGCGAAAAATTTTGGCAACTACAAAGTTAAGTTTGTATTTCAATCCGGCTTATTTTTTCGTTAGAAAAATGTTTGGTGCTTTCATTACTTGAGTAATGCTAATGGTGGACGTACTAGCTTGTAAGGGAGCCTCGATGCGCGAGTCAGACTCGCACTTATCCGGTATTTATTTATAGTACAAAACCGACGTCGCGTTAATAAAAAGCTACCTAAATTCTAAATTGCGCTGAGGCAAGGTTACCTTATGTATAAAAAAAAAAACATCCGACTGCTAAACTAATAACCCTCCTCTCTTTAACTGGGTAAAAAGGTTACATCGTGATATCTGAGATCTACTAAACTCAAACCCTCCTTTCAGTAATCGGGTAAAAACGGTACATTGTGAGATCTGAGATCTCACGTGGCGTAGGTACGCAACCGATACTATGGAACTAATAATATCGGTTGCGTACCTACGAGATGTTAGTTTGCGGCACTCCTTTGTCAAGTCCTAATTTAGCGCACGCAGAGTTAGAGAATGAATGAAACTATAATAGAGCAATTTGGAACAATCAGCTAGGAAGAGAACTGCTATGCCGGCCGGTCAGTTCGGGCTGATGGGTGATTACGTCGTTTTGAAGGAAGGTTCGAACTGGCGACTCTTTATCGCACGATTGCGCTCACACGACGATTCCGACAGGTCAATAGCACCGTTAGTTGAAGGTCTTGGTCGGCATTCGCGCCTGAACTGCGGCCCTCAATCCATAACAAACTTTTCTGCTACCCACAACCTCCTGCGGGGGGACTGGTGCTGCAAATAAGCCTTGTTTTATTTTTAACGTTCTACTATGTCTGTGTTATTTTAGGTTTGGTAGTAAGGCCGTGAACTTAATTCGCAAGTATGTCTTCATGCCTGTCTACAATTAGCGCAGGGGACTCCAAAATCTTTGGTCCGTCACAATAAATAGAGAGAAAGTCTTTGAAAGTTCTTTGGGATTCTGAAAGCAATCGTGAATAAAGAACCAAAATAAAATTTAATAATTTTGCTGTCTCCACACGTCTTTGTCTATGGTCATGTAAAAAGAACGATTTGATAGATCTGAAAGGATTATCAAATCGTTATTTCTATGATGGCGAAAAAAAAACACACAAGAGACAAATGACGTTCATTCATTCGTGAGATAGGTAATGCGATTTAGTCTTTAAACGACTAAATCGCATTACCTATCTCACGAATGAAAAAGTACCGTTAAAAAAATCACTTCAGCTTTGTACATTGAACTGTATCGGAATTGATTCATTTGCTAATGATGAAAGCTTGCGGGATGACATCGCCGACATTAAGCCAATATCGATAATCGCTCACATGCGCTCTCCCAGCCTTTTCAATTATATTGGGTTCGAAAATAGTCAACATTTCAGATGAGATCTATTTATTTTTGGCCCCGTTAAAAAACAAAATAATAAACACACAAAACAGATACTTAACATAAAACAAAGCGATACGAGATGTACAGACAAACTAAATACCTAATTTCGTGTTGCGTGGGGTGAAAAAGGTCGTCTCAGTATTATGCTGCACCAAAACTTAGTAGGTTAGGTGCAGAGCTGGTTTTCATTATGCCACAAAGATCGGTGAACAACCAATAACAAAATTTAAAAATAGAACCGCGTTAAGTCAAAGTAAAAATTATTAATTTATTCATTAAAATCACAAGGGTCACTTTGAAACTCCAATTAAACCTACTGCCTGTTCCTCCGCGACGAAGCCATGAAAACAAGGCGGGTTATTCTTTAATGATCCATTTACAAAACAATAGGAGCATTTTTCATCTTTGGTCGGTTGCTAAGGCCATCTATTAGTTTAGTACTGTAAATTACTCTTTGTTACCTTGTAACTGTACCTGTACCTGTAACTGGTATATATATATATATATATATATATATGTATCCAGCTACCCACATCTTTTCGCCTTTATCACCATGAACTGGTAAAAAGATAAGCACTTTTTAACTAAATAAGTTAATTTTTTGAAAATGTATTAAATAAAGACATTTATTTATACAACTATGTACAAGTAGGTATATACATAAGTTAATTAAACTAGGCTACTTTTGATATGCCTATATCAAAAGACATAATACATATAATAATAAATAACTACTGCAATGTACATAAATGACGAAATAGGGGAATTTAACAAAATTTGAAAACCCCTTGATTGTTTTCCGTCACGAATTGCAACGTCCCTAGAGTGACTTGACATAAAAGACGATAAAACATTTCTAAGCACCATCATGGAAGCCGTACAAATAAATTTGTATAAAACCGCATGATATACGATAAGCCGTTTCGGGGATAAATAGTAACAGACAAACAAACATGCTCTTACGGCAAATATATGTGATGCTGTCGTCGCAAGTAAATAAGCTTAAAAAAACAACGACTAAAAATCAACAATATTCCGCTCCGTATTCGACGGAACACGGCAGATTATTGGTAATGAACGAAGCATAGCAGCGACCAGATTTCGAGCTATTAAGGTACATGCCAGACCCAGGCACAGATATTACGGGTTAGAACAGAAAGTAGCAAAATACGAAAGCAACATAATAACAGCATACGCGAGACGAAAGGTTTGAAAAAACGAACCTTTTTCCTGTTACTCTCTAAAAGCGATTACTTGCTAAAACAAGCCAGGCGTCGTTTAAAAAAAAATCGCAAACTCTTAGCGCTCCTATTTTGTAGAATGAATTTGAGTCAAAGTACAAGTGCCACGGACGGGAGTGATATCTCATCCGGAAGGGCCTAAAAAGGCTCTCCTTTTAAAATGACAACCATAGATCTACTCTGAAAGATAACGGCGCTAACCTTTAAACGCGTGAAATAGCGTCATGCCGTGAAAGTCGAAATTCACCATAAAAACGAAAATCGCCACTAACTCCACAATAACGGAGCCGTAGGTACAGAGAAATTAAAAAATAAGAGAATCAGACCATAAGGAAATAAATTATGGGGTTCCAAATACTAGCGTGGAGAACGAAAACGGCACCAGGTGTGCCACCAAAACTATTTTTTTATATATCACAAGATATTTTTGTTTAAAAACACAGATATCACCAAATTAAATGTTTCATTGCGATACTCTAACAAGACAGACTGTAATCCAAGTTCGTTAGGTTCCACAAACGTGATCTATCATGACTCATGAGTGTTTTCTTTTAGTCGGGGTCTAAACAGCTTTTTATTGGGATTATTTTAACCATTAAAACCATTTATGGATAAAAATTCAGTGAGTAACATAAACTATTGACTCTACTGTGAGAAAATTTCATCCAAAGATGACCAAACAGCTCAATTATGCGCCTTAACATGAGCATTGCGAATTTCCTGGGTGGAAATGGCCAGGAGGCAGGTGTGCAAATGACTCCTCGTCCTCCCAGCCGATCAATACCACCCCTCCCCCTACCCTACACACTCCGCCTTTATCCACACCCCTACTACGGGAATTTCTAACTACCGCTTCCCTACAATATAGAGACGGAACAATAGAAAGTTCCTAGTTTTTATTTTGCATGTTTACAATACTACTCTGGGGATTTCAGACGACTTGAAAACTCCGATACCAGAGTTAGTCACTCACTCGCCAGTTTACTTAGCGATGTCCCCTGAATTTTTTCAGAGCTCTAGGAACATTAGAAGTTAAACCATATAAAAATAACCTACAAAACTGCATACTTACCTAGTATGTAATAAAAATTAATGTACTTATAATTAATTTGCTTCGAGGAAAACTCCCCCGATAAGCATATTTATTCTTGCACCCGAGAACGGACTGCATTTGTTAGTTTCGTAGATCAAACGTGGTCTAGTCCTATTTTTATATTTATACTGATCAAAGAAATCTTGTATAACATTCATAAGTGTCAAAACATATACAATATTCTTATGATTTTGAATCGATATAAACTGAAATGCAAAAAATAGTTATAGATATTAGATATTGTGTTTATTTTCGTTGAGATTAGTCTGTAACATACAGAAAATAGCACACGTTTTTATTGGCGATTTTATTCGGACTCATGAAAGTGGTATTCGCATATCTACGAGCAGCAGGCGGCCATCCACCGGCCTGCGCTGTTCAGATTTTTATTTTCACTCCTGACGTGTTAATTGGCAATCAATGCGCCCGCTTGTATGAAACATAAAAAGGAAAAGTGTAACTCACAAAATTGAACTATGCTGTCATAAACATGAACACTCTATTTGGAATTGGAGATTTCAATAGCCCTTTTGGAAAATATATATTGTCCATTTAAAACACAAATTGGTTAATTTAACTGGCAATGTCCATAGCTTCTAAACTTGATAACAAATAAAATATTTAAAAACTGTACCAGGAAAAATAAGAAATTATGTTACCAAAATAAATAGTTAAAGATGAAGTTGGTAACAGATCAATGGAATAAAAAATCAAAGAATATTTCAATAAACACTGTCAGATAGATTACATATGCGCACTTGCGGCTTGCGGGTAATAGTATGTCATAGCTCACCTCATCATACAAATGCCAAGATCGCCACCGCCACCGCCACCGCGCCTATATGTGCGGCCCTTCAGCAAAAACAACGACACATTGCGAAATAATAAAATGTTTTTTTTTTGTATTTTTAGGCGTGACCTAGAACAAGGCTATAAACGTATTACCAAGTACTACTAAAGTAGTACCAGTTTTTGTAATTATTTGCGCTGCATGCATTTATGTATTAGTAGTTAGTGTAGTTAGTACGGCACGGAACACCGATGCCTCTCGCATCGTAGCATTGTTTATCAAATTACTCGCGGTCAAACGCCGCTAACTAACAAGACAGTGTAAACGGTCATCGACGTTGGCGGGTGTGATGGGGATAGGGTTGCCAACCCTGCGATATCGTACGTTTACTACGGAAGCGCTTCTCTATATTTTATTATAAATCAAAAATCGTTGGCTTAATTGCCATTTTGCTCCGTTACTAGTTTTAATTGGTTCTACGTCCAAGTCGAAGTCATAGGTTTAAAATGACAAGGGTCAGTTAAATTAATAAAATTATGTGGACGCATCAAATCATATTTATAATGTTAATTTATTCGCCGATTTCTTACATGCGACCAAGCCTCGAAGAATGCAACATCCTTTATTCAGCTTTAGTGTGATGCCAACCGAAAAAGGTGAATTCATTCATTAAGAAAGATAATTAGTCAGAATTAAAGTTCTTAGATAATACACGATACCCTTTATACTATCATCATAATATAACCAGATAAAAGTTGGCAACCTTACATAGGTAATTTGTTGGTTTCAAGCTCCCAGTCAGGACATTGCGTATATATAAAATAACGTGTACGGTATGGATTTTAAATTCTATGTCGAGGAGAACAATTTATTAACTTATAATAATAATGCTGGTCATTTTTCACAGAGCATCATTTAGCCCCAATCTAAGCAAAGCTTGTATTATGGGAACTACATGACTGATATACTACTTATATACTTTTTTCTTAATACAAATTATACATAGAAACACCCAGACCCGAGACAAATGTTTACAGATGATACAAACATTGTATCATCTGTAAACATTTGTCTCGGGCGAGAATCGAACCCGCAACCTTCTGCGTCTCTAGACGGGCCTACGCCCACTTAGCCACAAAGGTCGTCCTATGGTGATTCCTATGGTTAACATTAAGTTGGCCTATATACTTGTTTTATCTTATTTAAAAAAGCAGTTTCTATCTATCTAACTCAAGCCGGGGGGCAGAAACCCGAAAGTACCTGCTAAAAACCAGGTAAAGCGGAAATGTCTAAATTTATTAAATAACCACTTTTTAAAAACTAAACTCTTTTGAAATGTAAGAAATTAAAATGCTGCTCTTCAAACTAACTAGGACCACAAGAAACTACCTACTTAGGGTATACTTTTCGCTGCAAAATAATCTAAAAAGGTTACTTTACCAGTTTTATCTCCATAGTACTGTAGTACTACATAGTAGGTATTTTAAAAAGGAGGGAATAAAGTCACATTACGAGAACAAATAGGAATGTGGATGGATCTTATTTCCATCCACATACCTATTTAGCAGAGGTAGGCCAAAGAAAAAATGGTACTGAGATGACGGCTGATAGAAGAGAGTAGAAGAATAAAACATATTGTGCCGACCCGACGTTATGTGGGACGAGGGCCAGAAGATGGTGAAAACCACGCTTTTTGCGAACTTTGAGATCTCAAACAATTCTCAAATTGTTTAATTTGAGAATTGTTTGAGATCTCCTTGTTAAAAAACCTAGCATCAAAGCATTGCGAAACTTTGTAAATTTTGAGTGAATCGAATTTTTGATTGTGCCGTGACCAATTGCTAAATTTACGTTGTTATTTGGAAGGAAACATTTTCACAATAGCATTTGTTTCAAAACCATGAATTTGTTTGCTATTGAGTTTTGTTATTGTGAAATGCTATATAATCTAAGGTGTCTAGTCTACGGTGAAACTTCCCATCGTGCTAGATTAAAACCACTGAACGAGAGAGGTAATCTGTACACAATAGTGGTATATCAGAAGGAATATCAGGCATCGTTTCTCGTAGTATTTACGTTGTTATTTGGAAGGAAATAGATAGATACATAATACTATATTACACATCAAGCAATACATGTTTCGGTTTAGATATAATTATATTACAAACTTTGATAACTTTGTTCGATGAGCGGTTTTAGCGCTTTTTGCGGTCTTTACCAGATAACCTTTGGATGGAACGGACTGTACGAGAGATTACAAGGGGTGCAATTATATGTCAGGAAGTCGTGTTATTTCTTAAAATCTTTGCTATCAAAAGATATTTCATAACGGTAGAACGATTTCGATAATTTTTTATTAACAAAAAAAAAAGAATTTAACCCTGCCATTATTTGGCATAGCATTATAATGGTTCCGAATATTGAGATGTATCAAAGCAAATTGTAAACATTTCTAAAATAAGACATTAAATTAAATAACGTATCGATTTAAGTATGCATTTGAAAAAATATTTGAAGAATAAATGATTTGCATGTTGGCAAAGTGCTCGTAGATAATCTATCTATAATGTGTGTAAACACATTATCAGTGTTACAATGCTTGTATCACTAAAACAGTATTTGTTACTTAACTCAACCTTGCTTTCGCAACGTCACTGTATCTCCTTGCACGCGTGTAATGTAACTTGTGAACAGAAAGAAGGGTGGCGACATGACGTGTTTAATTATGCGCTGTCACGCATGTTATGTCTCGCACCAACCTAACTACACAGTTCTACGACCAAAGTTTTGTGACTCGGCAACCTTCGTCTATCTTCGGAAATGAGAAACTGAAGGATTCAAGCACATATTGAAGGTGAATTGAGTTTCAAACGCCCGCCCGTGCTATCACCTTACGACCAGTGGAAGTACAATTTAGAAGTGCATAGAGTTTCCCATTTCCGAAGGATATTGCCGGGGCAAATATATTTTGCCGTAGTAGGTACTATACCTTTTGTGATCATAATACAGCCATACATCCGACCTAAGGCAGGCTACGCCAATATTAATTATCTGGCGAGATTCCTGCAACACTTGCAATTTGCAAGTGACTACTAATATTGTAATGAGGTGCCTTAAAACCATCTGCATATTGCCTCTCCTTTATTACACCAGCTTTTGAGAATTTTTCTAGAAGATAAACTTTTCGTTCACATTTTAAAAAAATCTAAAAAAAGTGTTCATAACACTGGTGCCTTATTTTTATTTGCCGTATGTGAACAAAACTTTATTTTCAGTGATTTGTAAAATATATGGACTTAGGTGTGATTCTCGTTGCCATCATCATCATTGCTGGAAGACAATAAACAGTATGTAACAACCCTTAACCCTTTATTTATGTTCACGGCGTCACTCGCGTGGATAAAAAGTAGCGTATATGTTATTCTAGGTCACGAATTATACCTGTTTCAAATTTAATCGAAATCGTTCCAGCCTTTACACAGTTTATTAGTAACAAACGTCTAAGCATCTAAACATCCAAATTTCGTCATTTATTTATGTTTATTTTTGACGAGTGGTAATCGGATCGGACGGGGTTTTTATAACATACCGTATAGCCATAGAAATTACCTCTATAGCAGCTATCGGTTAGTTGAACTTGCGATCGCAGTCTCTAAAATGGCCTGAACTCGTATTCGCTGTTGATCATATTATAACTGCCGCCCGTGTACTAAGGAAGTTTGGAAAATTTTGTTACACGGTCAAGGCTCTGACACAAATTTTGTTACAGGGTCATGGCTCAGACACACTGACTCTATATACAAATTAACAGAGTAAGCAGATTCTATGGTGAACAAATAACAAACCAAGAATAACAAAATTTCAAAGTAGCTAGCTAAAAGTTGTATCCCACCAAACTTCGAAGTAACTTGAGTCCTAGAAGTTTTGTTGATAAAGGCTATATCGGGACCCTAAACATCTTGAAACGTCGGTTAAAAAGTGATGAGGAAAATTTAAACGAGGCATTGAATGTAGATACTCTGAAATAGATAAAATAGGGACTAGTCAGCATCAAAGGTACCTTAGTTGCCAACTCCCTTGAAACAAGACGACTCTACGATCAAATGATTAAAATGTGTCGAATTTTGAGAAGTGCAGTCGACTGTTTCACCCGTTTGAGTGAAGCCGGCTGGCAGCACTCAAAAGAGAGGCTCCTTTTTCCAAAACAACGTGCTAGATTTCATCCGGGCGGCGTACGTCTGTTTGAGCACTTTGAGCCTATGCAGGCTCGTTTACCGCCCGCAGCAGGCGCCCACTCACGCGCGCAGACCTCTCTCGTCGCGTGCATCCTCACTTAGTCCTATGTAAATGTGGATAGCTGGAGGCCGAATGAGTGAATATTTCTCAGTTTTTGTTAGAATGCTATTTAAACCTGTATTTTATCAGTAATGCAGTTAGTCGATTTTAGAGGATATTGTGTTATGTTTATGGTTTTTGTTTATCTAGAACAAAATACTCTTTTCTCTTATGTGTTTAGAATTGGATTGGTATGCTATTGTGCTGTATATAAATTTTAGTGTTTTATTAATGTTTTATACGCTAGCCTCCGCCTCTGTTCCTTCGCCCGCATGGTACCCGGCGGAAAAGTAACCTTTGTGATATTCTAGGTCCGAACTACACCTGTTCGTAATTTAATCCAAATTGGTCCAGCAGCTGTTACAAAGATTATTAGTAACAAGCCTCCAAACATCGAAACTTCCAAACTTTGACATCTTAAATATTAGTAGTATAATTTTATATCTTTAGAGGTAGCGCTTTGGATATTAATCTGTCATTTAAAATTTAGTTACGATATAATTTGGAATGATTGAGCTTCTCATCTGCACCAGCGGCAGCGGCTTATTTTCGTGAACGTGCTCTTTCTTACCGATCGCGGGAGCAGTATGGTATACCCCGTGCATGAAATTAATCGAAACGGGTTTTCGTCGTAAATATATTTTAAAATAAAAACTCATCAAAGTGTGACATGATGATTGATCCGGCTCCATTCACCGACTTCCCGACCCTAAAACGTCAGCGTTACCTATATTGGGAAAATGAATCACATCAAATTCGGTATGATTGGTGACCAGAGAGCTGGCTCTTATCTGGGTTAACGCATTAGCATTGCCATTCAGCGTGGCAATGCAGCTACCATTTTGAAAACGCTGCGTCTGGTAGTGATCTGGATCAGTGGGCCTATCTTCACTTTAGATACTTGATTCATCTCTTTTTTTTTATAAGTACTATCTACTTGTACATAGTTTCATGAATAAAAATGTATAATTATACAAACATACATTTTGTTTGGTTATATATTATTAGGACGTATACCGTCGCGCTAGTCACACCTCTCCTCTGTCGTGGTAATTTAATAAAAATAAAATAATTGCGGCTGATTTTGTAATCGGAATATCAATTGGATCGAAAAGTCTCAGCTGCCTGGATATTGCGAGAAAGTTGTGTTTATACAATCAAGTACTAAGAAGCTCGATTATCTATTTGGGTAGAAATATTCCAAAATGTAAGACTTGTAGCGACATCTCTCACCACATGATTGAGCTACGTTACATCGCATCAACGAAGAGCTACCACAGTCAATACACAGATGGCATTGCATCGAAGTGTCTAGACCGCGCAAGCGACGTTTTCACTCAACTTGAACATATATAATACCTCCGACAAACAACTGCCGGTCCTAGGATTCCGGGCAAGTGGATCAGATGGATCAGCCCGCTTAAAGATCTTCCCCTTTGCAAATGAAGGTCGCAATACCAACTGTGTTTTCCATAGACTAAGTAATAGATCATTTTGGATTATACAGGTTTTATTCAAAATAGAACTACTATGAGTATTATTGTACAATCAAGTGAGAAAAAGATCCGTCCAGTAGGTACTTCCTTCACATACTTACTTTTTTTGAGAGCACTGCACTTGCAACGAAAACAGCCAATTGTTACGGGCTATTCCCACCTCATTAAAGTTTATAAACCGCTCATATAACACTTGTTTGAGTTAACATATAAGATTTTTCAATGCCTTCAGCTGTTAAACATCGATATTTTTATTGGATTCAGTTTTTATCCGCGACGCAAGGCGTCGGTATATGTGTTTGGGGTAGGAAGTAGTTTGTATGTTAGCATCTGTCTCCGAAACTTCAGAATCGATTGAATTGCGGTTTTGCAAACGGACTTGTATGATTTCAAGGAAAGTAGGTATATAAGTTTTACCGCCACATTCGGGGGTTTTTAATGTTGATAAAACGCCTTAGGACTTTGCTAGGTATCATCATCATCAACAACAACAACCTCTAGGAGTCCACTGCTGGTCATAGGCCACCTCCAAAGATTGCCATGTTGAACAATCTTGGGCTACCTGCATCCACAGATTTCTAGTATCTTCCCACACTGCGTTGTCCGATTTACCAGGCCAGGTACCCAGGATCAGACCGCCCATTTGAATTGAATAAGAATAATATTTTGTTATTTGTTTATTGTGCACAATTAAGTATTTTCATTCATTAATTTAATTAATTAATTCGCTCATGGAGCAACTACGGCATTATTCAGTAATTTGACAACGTCGATGGCGCGGTGTAAAGTAACAGGCTGAGACGCAAGAAGTGAAGTTTTGAAGTCGGATGATTACAATGATACAATGTCTTATTAGACATATTCTTCAGTTATGTATTTGTTCCAGGTCTGGTATTGTGGTACCATGATACCTTTTGTTACTGATCCCCACGACACAGGGAATCCTAGTGTGGGGTCAGGACTATGTCACTGTGTCGGGTGTTTAACTAATATTATTATTTGTTTTTAACGAGAACTCCTTGCAGAGGGTACTCTAGAATCAAGTGGATTATGAAAGTGCTTCACAACAATTGCTGCAATTAATTACAGTACACTCTCAAAGCATTGATCATTAAGCCGCCCTGCCTAGAATTAATTAATTTGCTAAGTATTCTCGCCTGTTTGTTGGTTCCTACCAAGGGGGAGGCTGGTTGGGAGGAAGGGGGAGATTAGTTGGAGAAAGGGGTGAAAGAGCTATTAACAGAATATATTCTTATAACAGGTTATAGCAAATTCACTCAATAAATAATACAGAAACACCCAACATACACATACATAGTCCTGACCCCGAACTAGGATTCCCAGTGTCGTGGGTATCAGGAACTACGAGTACCATTGTATCACAACACCCAGACAGAAACAAATATCTGCAGAATATGCACACATTTGTCCCTCATCGGAATCGAACCCGCACCTAGATAGTCATAGACAATAATCGTTAATCATGTAGTTTAAGCAAACTCGGAATCGTTGTCAGACTATTTATCCTTTGATCGGACAACTCTCATTGATGGCTGACTTGAGATTGAGACGTTGTTTATTATTTTGGTTGTGAACCATGTGAATAAAAGCGAAGTCGCAATATTGTATTGGGGATTCTTCTGATCGAGTTCATCTATTAAAGGTCCTAGGACCCCGAGATCAGATGGATCAGATGGATCTGCCCGGTGGTAGATCTTCCCCTTTGCAAATGGAGGACACAATACCAAATGTTCTCCATACCTACCATAATACATTTACTATGGTGAGTAGGTACTCAAATTCACACCGTTGTGTTACGATGTGTCGATATAAAATTTAAGAGTGCAACAACCAAATTATTATTGGTTTTGAACCTCTTTGGTATGGACTGATTGAGCCATGACATACTCCAGTAAAACGGTTGGGAACTTCTGAACTATACAATGTTTTGTCAGTTGGTAATAGAAGTTTATCAACCAACAAACCATTAATTCATCATTAGATAGTTTGTCGGTTAAGAAAAATATGTACTAACCGTCCAACTAGGTGGACAGCGTGGTTGGTCGGTTGGTAATAGACGCAGTTGGGCTACCCTAGATCATAGAATTATGAATCTTGTTTAAGACAGTCGTTCTTAATTCAAAACCGGAAGATTATTATCTGTCAAATGGTTTGTTGCAATTGCAACACAGGCTTTCATGTAATACACTTATCTTCGAGAAGAAGAAACAGACTCATGGCTCAAAGTAAAGTAACTTATACTGCTTTTATGGCCAGATACTAAACCGCTGTTCAAAGTATGAAGTATTCAATACTCAATACATTTGCTTTTACATGGTTACAAAGCTGTTATAACAAGTAGGTAGTCTCTCATATGGGGGGTTTATGAAGTGAGGAAAAGATCATAGAGGTATTGGTACTCTGCAATGTATATAATATACCTGTCATATTCTTAAACGTTTCCGTATTCGGCGGTTAACTAGGTTTTACATCATTTCTTTTTTACTTTCTTTCTATGCTTTCTAATTCAATACCTAAATGACGGAGATCCGTAAGGTGTAACTATGATTTAAAAGTGATTACAAAGTCATAATTGGTCTAAAATGATAGTTTGCAGCGTGGAGTTTCAAATTGAACGTTACGAGGTATAGAAGTATAGATTAATAAATCTTGAATATCCTTGTCGTTTGGCCTCCCAAGCATCTAATATTGCGGTATAACAAACTGCCCAAAACTTGTCGAGACACACCTTGATAGGAAGTTGCCTCTTATCTCTTTGAGTTTTCATTGGAAAGAATCAATCTTCGTGGGAGTTCGAAAACTGCTACTTCCTTCAGATTTTTAAGATACAAGGTCAACAAGTTTGAGGGCGCCACAACTTTAGCTACTGTGAATATATTATAACTAACGGGTCTTCCAATAGGCACGTCCGAACTTTGGCAGTTGGTAGCGGCCATCCTGTTGAAGCTACATCTGTCAAATTGGTTGTCATTTATTCATTCTGTTTTGCCAAATCATCATGGATAGATATAGCATTCAACAACACGTGCAAATGATAAAATTGTTTTATCAAAATGAGTGTTTTGTTCGGGCAACGCACCGCGCGCTTCGTCCATTTTAAGTTTTTTTTTTTGAACTTAACCATCTGAACACCAACCACATGCGGTTTCAACAAGACGGCGATACGTGCCACACAGCTCATGCCATATTGAATATTCTGCATGAGAGCTTTGAGGGCATGGTCATCTCACGTGGAGCTGATGTGAACTGGCCACCGAGATCGTGTGACTTAACCCCGCTAGACTTTTTCTTGTGGGGTTTTCTTAAGTCGCAGGTCTATGCGAATAAACCACAAACCACAGCGACCCTCAAAGCCAACATAACGTATGTCATAGGTCAAATTCAGCCTAATTTATGCGCAAAAGTCATGGAAAATTGGATATCTCGCATGCGCTCCACCCAGAGAAGCCGCGGCGGACATTTGAATGATGTCATATTCCACACATAATAGCATCACTACATCTTTAAAATAAATAAATAATTTCGATAATATCTCACACACACTTTGTTTTATTTAAATTTAAAGATAGGACATGCTTAATGAAAGACCCTATACCTACTTCTTGGATGAGGAGCTTCAAATCAAAAATGGTAAAAGAGACATCAAATGAAAAAGAATAGTGTTTATTTCATTGTTCTGACTTGTTCTGGTGTTGCCCTGTATTGTTCTAGACTTTTCTACAGTAAAACATATAATTGAGTACCAATTAAGCACGAAAAACTCATAAAAACGATCAGAATAGCTTCTTTACAATTTGGCTCCGCACTTTTAGATTTTCCACATTTTGAGAGATGTGCTGCATTGTTCTAGGTTTGTTCTGCATTGTTCCAAGGTTTTTTACCTTCTAAGATGTAAATTGACGAAGGAAATTGAAAATAACTGGCTGTCATCCGCTACCTACAATATTTTTAATTATGGTTAATAGTTCTAGACTGTTCGGTAGCGGATGGAAAGCAGTTATTATCAAATAGGTTTTCTTTAGATTTTTGACGTCAATTCTCATTTGAGACATAATATTTTGTAACAATGCAGCACAATTGTAAAATTTTGAAAATCCAAGAGTACGGGGCTAGTTTCTAAAATGTTTATTTCGATTTATGACTTCAATTTTCATTTTATAAGTATAATATTTTGGAACAGTGCAGAACAAACCTAGAACAATCCAGCACAACTGTAAAAATTTGGAAAATTTAAAAGTGCGAGACAGTTTCCAAAACCATTATTTTCGTTTTTCAGCTGTAATTTTCACTCTAGAGAAAAAATATTTTGGAACAATATAGAACAAACCTAAAACAATTCAGCACAAGTATCGGAATTCAGAAAACGCAAAAGTGCGGGGCTAACTTCTCGCACTCCGTAGACGAACATCACAACTATCAAGAGTTTTTATCCGCCTTTCCATCGTCAGCCGTCGCCACCTTTCCGCCCAGCTGACGGCACCACCTACTGATAGCAGCCGGCGTGCTGCGCTGTCAATAAACGAGCAGTTCAATGGCGGATTTTTTTAGTCCGTTCAAATTTTTTTAGAGCCTTCGTACTCCGGATACACCACGACACAGGGCACTCAGTTTATACTTCGAAGTGTCTGCACGACTCGCAATTACTTGTTAATATTTTTTTCTTCTATTTCATTTCCATTAATTAAATTCGTTCTATATTTCCTACAGGACTGTTGTTCGCTAACATACTTTACTATTCTCCGTCGAGCGTAGTCGCGGGCGGTCAGCGATACGTAAGCAGGGGAATAGTAAAGTATGTGGTATAGTCGTCAAAAAATTATACCAAATCGTGATAATTTCAATTCTAAGATAATTCTTGTAAGTTATAAAAACAAACTGTAAGGCTGGGGAACTGTTGCATGTATGAGTATGTAAAATACTCACTCGTTCGTTCGCATCTTGCTCCGGCCCGCATCTCCGAGTATTGATGGCCGCTTACATCAAATTGAAACTGTTAATAGCTTCACAACTGCGCTTCACTTTCCCCTAAGCTAATGGGACTGTTATATTTTAGGAGAAAGCTGTAATACTTGCCTGATGCATTTGTTCTTATAACGAAAAATATGCATCTGTGAATACAAATATAAGCTGTATGCGTTGAGAGACCTACCTGCGTTATTATTCAAGATACCTACAAAACACAAAGTTCTTCAAACTATTGTGAATAATTGTAACTGTTCTGTAATTGTAACTGTAAGTAGAGTACTTAACTGTATATAAAAAATACAAAAGTTTGAATGGAGAAAGGACTGTTTGATTGAGATTTCACTATTTACTTGCATTATTACGGACAATAGCTAGCAAACCACAGCTTGCCACGAACATCACATCAGTCCCCATAAATCTAAAGAAGGTGAAAGATCTGGGTTCGTTTTAGGGCAGTGCCATTCAAGAGACAAACTAATGTTAATCTGGATTTAGCCAGTCACGACACGATCTTTTGCGTGATATAGTTGTAGTACGTGTTATTACATAAATCCAACTTTCCTTCTCGGCAAAATCACTTAGTGGCCTCTTGTTATACCAACCTACCCAAAATAGTTATAATAGCAAAAACGTAAATTCGAAAGGGCCGACCGTGCATGAGCGACTGCAAATAACAGCTAAACTTTCAACTTTTCAAACTATTCATACATCTTACAAAATGCCTGTTAATAAACTGCCCAAGACGTGTTGACACCATTGACACGTAGTAGCCAAGCCAAACAGTTATTGTAAAAAAGATTGGAGTTTAACAATACAATCCAATTGTTTGTATGACAATAACACCGTGTGGCTTGGTTCGGTTAAGTTATTTTCGCTATTAGTCTTTTAAACCTTAAAAAGGGTAGTGATACCTGAGGGCCAGCAAACTGAAAATTTATAAGCATTAACTTATTATCTCGATGGTAGTTTGCCTGGAGACTATAGAAAGGAAGGATTTAGGTACTTAACGATCTAACACACTTTCTAAACCACTATTTAATTTTCGAAGCCTTAGTTTATGAACTTTACAACACAATAGAGCACGATAACCGGGGGCAAACTTCAGACATACTGGGTGTAATAAGACTACTCCCGGAAATTAAAGGCATATGTACGAAGTACATCACCCCAACGTATAGGCCATAGGTGAAATTTCAGTCCTATTACACCCTGTGTAAATGAATAAAGCATCAAGATCGATGGTGGCCTGGACCGGTTTAAGTCTTCACAGAACATTACAAAAATGGATGCTGGCGATTGTCTACCGTACCGTTACGTAAGCGCCCCTTACGTAACAAGACTCTTCCTATTTACCCGACTTTTAATATAAATGCCTAAATCAATCAAAGTGATTGATGTTTACACTAAGTTTCTTCGTCTACAATCAAATGGCTGGCGGGCATCCACTACATAAAATAGTCAACAAATTAGTAATAATCAGTTGAGCTATCTATAGATCGTTTGCAACGGTCTTTAGATAGCTAGCTGTTTCATCTGTATTTTTTGTATATACCTATTTGTTCATAGTTGTATGAATAAATGTTATTACAATCCATAAAAAAAGTAATAATATGTCATTGTTTATTTAATGTGTACACTGTACAGTAAAGTATTAGTACATTAATGAATACTCATTTGCATTTTTTAGCTCAATTCTTAAGGGTGGTTATAGGTTAACATCACGTTACGACCCTAAGGAGCCGAGTAAAAGAAGTAATAGCGCGTCGGGCGACGCGGTGGGTCGGGGCCGAGGGCGGGCCCCGCTAGTCGGTGGCACAGCTAGTCAATTTATAAAAGTCCATTAAAGTATTATTGTCCATTATTGAAAGTGGATATATAGCTCGTTTTCATTTTCATAAAACAAAGTTTTTTTTACAAATCTCGTTTGTGATTATACGATGTTCTGAAAGTGTTCGAGGTGATCTAATTGGTTGCCTGGAGAGACCCGGCAAATGGAAAATATTGCTATAAGTAGAATATATAGGATATGCCCTAATTCCTTTATTAAGATTTCACAAGGATCATACAGAAACGTCAGCTTAAAAACTACAGTACATTGTGACAAGCAGAGTATGTGGTAAGTAGAACAATAATAATAATTGATTAACAGCTGTTTAAGAACAAAAGCAAATGGTCAACCACGTGCGCCTCAGAATCTCATTTTTTTGTTAACTTCCCCTGATTCAGCGTTTTGGGGTACACCTTCACAAAACGAGCATATTTAGCCTTTGTTTCAATAACAATGGTTTCTAAGGTTTTTACCTTATTATTACAAAACATGTTATTTTATTTATACCTAGTAAGCGTAGCAGTTAATATTAACAGAAATAAATAATACAACAACTTGGTAAGTAGGTTCATACATAATATAAAAAATAATCTAGCCGTCTAAAGATATTTCTAAACGATCTACGGATAGCTCAACTGATCCAGATCACTAACAGACGGAAATGTCACCAAAATGAATAAAAGTGATTTAAACTTTAAACAGTGCAATCAAAGCTCTTTCATATGACACCCTGTATGGCTTGACCTTTTTTAGTCACCCCGTGCCTCCCTCCCTTTCCATATTTTATGCAAGTTACCTCTATTTTTTAATTTGTCTGAAGATCGGATCAACCATTTAAAAGTTATCGTTGGACGGATTGTACAATGCAGATTTGTCCATCTTCTATCCAGAAATTTTTCTTCGCAGGATTAATATTTTAGAATGAAAATTCCCGATTTTATATCCGAATTCTACATGTCATCTTAATGTCCAGCACAACTTGCGAGTTATTGGGCCCCCTAATATTATAAGCTGGCATGATTCTGTGGTAACGGGAAGTTTTGAGGCAAGAACGTTTTTTAATCAAAAAATTAATGAATTAGAACTAGAACAAAAGTTGTCACTAAACAATACATTTATTTATACAACTGTGTAAAAGTAAGTATATACAAAGTTAGCTATCTAAAGCCTTGCAAACGATCTTTAGATTAGAAATCACTTTATTGTACGTTGAATTTTGCGTTAGTTCCTTCTTTGTTCTGTGAATTTACCTTTTGGACGAATTGGTGCGGCGATGGTTGCGATCAGCAGTATTTGTATGAAGAGGTCCATAATGACGCGAACTTTGACAGCCTTTGCCCGCAAGTTGATCGCCACCGATACCGCCACCGCCACCGCCAGCGCCACAGCGCCTAATTCTGCAACAACCTCCCTAAAACTATATGCAGTATAGCGCTGCAGTTATCTGTAACATTATGCTGAGCACGCACTTTTTTGTCAGCACTTAAAAATGGAAAAAATAAATGTTACCTAATGGGTTATATGTAGGTAGTACCTATTTTAATAGTAGCTGTTTATTAATTTTGGTCAAAAACTTAACTTTTTACTGAAATCATGTTTTGTTTTATCCCCAGATGGCGCTTGTTGAGGAATCGGGCGCGGGCGCCGCCTCTGATGACCCGGAAGCCTTGCTCAACGAGTGGCTGGGAGAGCTCACAGTCCTGACTGCAGTAAGTTCCTCCTGAGGTGATGAGATACTGTTCGGCAACAAGGAACCATTATGGTTTCCTCGTGCGTGTCGGTCTGTCTAACGCAATTTACTTATTCCGAGGTTATTAGGTCAACTTGCTACGATCTTAATGTAGCTCTTTTGTTTCATTCATTCTCATTACATTCTTCATGCATGCTCGCCGGCTTGACTCTTGACCGTGACCTTTCTCTAGAACGTTTTGGTGAGTACGTTCGCCGAGGTCTTTTAATGTTTCGTCAATCTTTCTTCGTTCTATATACTCAAAACACCATAGCCAAAGTAACCAATTCAAATTAAGAAATCATAGTCTAGCAATTTTCTATTCCGAACTCATTCGAAAGACGCCTTTCGAAAGATGTAAGAAACCAACCAACAATAAGATATTGCAAGAGAAAGATAAAAACATCTTATTGTAAAAATATAGCGAGTCCCGTCCGGGAGAGCCGTTGCAATTTCAGCACTTTACGACTGCGAGCTCGGTAAGATTTTATTCTTCCAGCTAGAAATAATTAAATTCAACTCCATTTCCGGTTGTTTGCGAATGCTTTTCATGTCAAAATGTATTTTCAAATTCAGCCGTAGAAAACAAAACAGTTTAGCTAAAAAATAAATATATTATAAATATATTTCAATAGAAAAAAAATAAAAAATTCATTCTCACTAATGATTTAATATAAGATACGACAAAAAATATAGCTCGGCTTAAAAAAAGATGAATGATGCTACATCACGACTCGAACACGTGTGGTTTGCAGCCGGCGCGGGCGCAGACAGGTGCGCACTACCATATGGCTCTTTTACCAAGATTTGGCATCAAATCGTCCGCCTTCAAGCTACCTATTTATCACACGCAACTTGATTTTCAACAGACCTTTTGTTATACACAAAATTACAACAATCATTTCACAATCCAACCCAACAAGTTACTATAATTTGTCCAAATTAAGGGCAGCTTCATGTTCGAAATTAGAGCCATATTTATGTTTTACAATTTGGTTATAGAAGGTATCGGTTTTCTGCAGGACATAACATTATGGTCGCTTCGCATATCGCTAGTTAGGTATGATCGTTTTTTCCATTCATACTTCATACAAATATTATAAAGCTATGTTTGGATAATATTTTTAATGTTTTCATAGATATTTGTTCCTAATATACCTCGTAACGGCAGAACCGATTTACATAATGAATATTATGTGGCGTATCCGGGTACTACGCGAAGCGGACCAATGCTAGTACATATTTATAAGTGCGAACGCATTGATGTTTAGATGTTTGTGTGTGTGTGTGTATACCTAGTCAGAAATCTTCGTAACAGCTGAACGATTAGGATAAATCGCTCTACCAAGCGAGCAAAGCCGGAGGCGGAATGCAACATTACGTAATTATGGTTGGCTGTTCTTATTATTTCATTTCGCAGCTTTTCAATGATGGCAAAAGCTGGTTATAAATAGCATAAAAGTAAATAAGTAAGTAGATACTGTGTTTACAAATCGTTATAAATGAAACAAATACATAAAGAGTTGGAAAAAAATCTGTTTTAAAGTTTCAAGATTTTCTTTGTTACATAGCTTTGTTGTAAGCCGTCCATTATGTCATTTTCTATTTGACATTGATCATCATGTTCCGTTTATCTTGATAGGCAAGTTTACTAGAATCGAAAGTCATACTTTATTGTTGCGGGCGAAAGATTAGTGAAGTTCTGTGACTAATTACTAAACTATAGACTATAAAAAAACTATCGTAAACACGTACGTAAAACAAATGAAACATTTCGTTTGATTTTTCATTTAATATATTATGCTCCATTTTCTCATCTTATAGTTGAGGTAAATTTATATAAAAAGTCGAATCCAATAAAGCGAATGCAAATTTTACTAGAATTGTATCGCGCAACATATTCGTTGTAAAGCTTGCACCCTTCCTATGACCTTCTTGCATTATGCTTATAATCTGGATGTTATGACTACCAAGGTTTACCTACCTACTTGTAAGCAACCAACTCTGTTGGCAGTACTTAATAAAGAAGGGATTGTTAAAACAAATACTTAACTAGAAGATGAAAGAAGCTAAAATAAAATATTTTTTAGGTAGATTTTTATGGAAATCCCATAAAAATCTACTTAAAACCCGTCTCACGACCGTCGAGCGTGGTCGCGGACGGTGCTCATGAGGAAGGACCTCTAAACGGTCAACGAAACGTTAGCAGGAGAATAGTAAAGTACGTGGTATAGTCGTAATTATATTCTAAAAGGTAGATTTTTGTTTGAAAAAGGCACTATGTGTATATGTAGGTACTAATAACTGTGTCAAGACCTATTCGCCGTTTACTACAAATCGCAATCTTCGTTCGTTTCAAATAATGCTACTCTCACACTGTGGTCAGCCGGCAGTCAAATTAATAAAACTATTGAAAAGACAAGAGTAAAAACTTTTTCGTCCTTTTTGATTCGAACGGAAACGTTGCGGGGTTTTCGTTATGCACGAATTCGCTAAATTGTTGACTAAAGTGTAATTTCGGCGCTCATTTTTTTTGACAGCACTTAAAGGTAACTTGAGTGGCTCTCGGATAAGTTGAATATTTTTGGGATGTATCTTGCACATCTGTCGATTCGATCGGTCTCAGCAGGTGTTTCGTCGTAGCACCTGTTTCCCTTTTTTTGTCCATCTCTTTTAAGACACGAACGTATACTTCTTTTCTTTTAATCTTTACTTATGTCAGATACAAAGGTTTGAAAATGCAGCAGTTTGGGAAATCACGTTTTAAATAACAATGATTCATTTCAGCTAGCGATGATAACTTGAAATTCTTACTTAACAATTTAGAATCTAGGGATCCATCAAACCAGTTGCATAGTAACGAAGATCCCTATAATTGGTGAAACTTGTGGTAAAACTATCATCGGCTGAGTCAGTGATTAGAATAAGAATAATAATTATTTATGGAGAAAAATGGTATAACCTTAATTAAATTTTAAATACAATCTTATAGAATTAAATATTGATGACGGGCTGTTATAAAAAATACGACATGCTGGAATAAAACCAATTTGTAGAGCCATTTCAGCAGAGCATTTCGACTGCGACCTCTGTGGCGCAGCAGGCGAAGGCCCGGCTGAGACGCAAACGTTTGCGGGTTCGATTCCCAATTTGCGGGACAAATGTCTGGGTATTTTCTATCTATGTATTTACAAAAAAAGTATTTAAGTAGTACATATATCAGTCATGTAGTACAAGCTCTGCTTAGTTTGGGGCTGGACGATGACGTGTGAAACATGTCAAGCATAAAAAAATATCACTATTAATTAGCAGATGTTTCCGGGTCCAGATAATGGAATTGACATACAAGTTCGATGCTTAAATCAAACAAAGCACAGTCTATTACTAACTAAGCTACGCAGGACCAGTGGTGCGTATGTTTCTATCTACGGGGCCACCTAGAAACAGTGCTAATAAAAACCTTTCGAATGTGCCTACTTCCCGAAATGCAGACAGCTTAGGATGTAAATTAGTATTCATTAATATATCCTCCTCTCTATGACGACCTCTGTGGCGCTCTTGGCGAAGGTCCGCATGAGACGCAGAAGATTGCGGGTGCGATTTATATATAGTTTATCATTCATGTAACAAATTCCCATAAAAAAGGTCTGCTTAGTTTGGGGCTAGATGATGTTGTGAGAAAATGTCCATAATTTTAATTTATTTATATTTCCTCGATGCCACAAAAAGTTTACCCACGGACATTTCGGTATTTTAACAATAAAAAAGTGCGGGTATGTGTGCGGCTCCTCGGTAGAAAAGAAGGACAATTAATAAAAAAATGGGTCATAACTCGTTTTGTAGCCGGTAATTACATTTAAAGAACAACCACACAAGATGCCTAAAAATTGTTCGAGTTCCCATAAAAACAGAGCGAACTTTAAATAAAACAAGTAAAAAAAACCCTACGGGTTTTCGTCGTGTATTGTTGTATTGAGCAGGAAGACCCTGTAGGTCATAAAAATCGATTTAAAAAAAAATAACAAACAAACAACCTCTAACATCAAACGCATAAACTGACTTCTGTCGTCACGGGTAATGAGCCCCTAATATAGGTATAGCCCTACTTATCTTTACAAAATAAATTTATGTAATTATTATGTATATTTAGGAGCAAAAATTTAAACTTTCGCCGTAGGGCAGGATGTAGAGTAGAGCATTTCACGTTTTGTCGTTTGAAGTGGGCGCGAGTTCAGTCACGGGTGCGCCACGAGCCAAACAGCGATTAAGTAGAGTACAGACCGAGGGTCCCGAAAGTAAGAGGGGGCTCACGCACACCACCACAAAGCCGCCTTCTCGTCAATCTGGAGGCTAGCAAACATCGTAGCGTAGCGGGGCGCACACACGTGCGTGTTCCGCAATATACGGGCGGGTGCGCTTGCTGCTCTCCCCCCGCGTGCCGCTACCCGCGTCCTGCCTGTGTTCTGTGCTCTGTGTTCATGGCTCATTTTGTAATACAACTCACTTCTCTTTGCTCTAGCGAGCTGACTAGTAGTTGTGGCCGGGACTCCGGCGGTGGTTGCGTGTTTCTCTGTGCCGATACAATATCGAAAGCGTCCTTTGTTGCGTACATAATATAGCTTTTATGAATACAAAGTTTAAGTTTAGTGAACGGGCGAGGTTATTCACTCTTCTGAATATTGTATACGAAATACGAGTGTCCCGCGTTTGTGGCTCAGTCTCGCGCAGACTCCGAAGGCGATGGAACTTTAAACTCGTTATCGTACTCACAGTGTGCACTTATGAATGCATCTTAAGATTCAAATTCCAGTTTAGTTAAATTCCACCTCAGTGATCGCATGTCGTTTATCGTGAGCGTCAATTGAACATGAGAAGAATGCGCACTGTGTGGCGCCGGCCTTTTGGCACAGTTTGCTAATAGCGCGAAGTGCTGGTTCGTGACTCACTGGACATTGCAACTGCAATGTAAACGAAATGATGGATGTGCAGCTCAACGAACCCAGCAAGTGGCAACGCGGAGGGTTTCTGTCTTCACTGAACAGGAGCTTTCGGTTGGCTGGCGGAAAGCCTAAAAGTGTTCATAATTCGCCCACGGATATTAAAACAATGGAACAAACAATGGATACGACGACTGCGGTATGTACCTACTGCAAAAGATGTCCGTGTATAGGGTACAGCAAAAACCGTGGTCTTAGAGACATGACATGTGTGTAGGGCACAGCATTAAAAGCGGTCTTAGAGACATGGCATATGTGTAGGGTACAACAATAACAGTGGTCTTAGAGACATGGCATGTGTATATGTTATGTGGCATGACATGTGTGTGTAGGATACTGCAATAATCGTGGCCGAAAAGACATGACATGTGTGTATGTTATGTGGCATGACATGTGTGTAGGGTACAGCAATAACCGTGGTCTTAGAGACATGACATGTGTGAATGTTATGTGACATTACATGTGTGTAGGGTACAGCAATAACCGTGGCCGTAGAGACATGACATGTGTGAATGTTATGTGGCATGACATGTGTGTAGGGTACAGCAATAACCTTGGTCTTAGAGACATGACATGTGTGAATGTTATGTGACATTACATGTGTGTAGGGTACAGCAATAACCGTGGCCGTAGAGACATGACATGTGTGAATGTTATGTGACATTATATGGGTGTAGGGTACAGCAATATCCGTGGTATTAGAGACATGATTTGCGTGAATGTGATGTGACATTACATGTGTGTAGGGTACAGCAATAACCGTGGCCGTAGAGACATGACATGTGTGAATGTTATGTGACATTATATGGGTGTAGGGTACAGCAATATCCGTGGTCTTAGAGACATGATTTGCGTGAATGTGATGTGACATTACATGTGTGTAGGGTACAGCAATAACCGTGGCCGTAGAGACAGGACATGTGTGAATGTTATGTGACATTATATGGGTGTAGGGTACAGCAATAACCGTGGTCTTAGAGACATGACATCTGTGTAGGGTAGGGAATAAATAGAGTAGGGGTTGTTAAAAAGTAATAATTTAACAAAAACCATTTAGGTTTACTTATGTATAAAGCTCTTATGTAATTATGAATAATTTTGGTGGTGAATTTGGTGTTTCCTTGGTTTTAAAAGATAGTATTAGTTAGTATAGTAAATAGGTACTTATATTTGAAGTAGGTTTCAGACTTCGTTAGATGTAAGTGAAGTAAACAAGCGCCTTATACATTATTCATTCAATGATTCCTTAAAATAAACAGACTGTAGGTACGAGTATAAGACGTATACCTACTACGGACGCACTTATCTACCAAGTTCATTGTTTCATAGGACAATGCATATTATAATCAACTATGTTTAAGGATCTCTACTGAACGGTTTAATTAATTCTTAACATTAAAACCACTCTCCATATTTAGATACAAAGGTTTGACGCATGACAGGATTAAGATTGATTGCTTTGCTATCCTGGTCTGGGGTACCTACCACAGGGGATTGACCAACGAGAATAACTACATTAGAACTTTAGCCTACCTATCGCACTTTTATTAATCACTGCAACATAGGTACCAGCTTAAAATTACTTTGATTAGGAATTGTAATGCGATCATTCTAAAGAACAAGTCTTTTTATCCTGAGACTAAGCTAGCTTCAAACTGTCAATTACCACTTCCGTGTAAAAGTGCATAATTATATGTATATCCCGGAGGATTTCCGGTGAAATAATATTATATAGGTACGTGAGCTTAATAATAACCTATCTTTAGAGGCCAGGAAAATTGGTCAACTCAATGAGCGCGTAACTCATGTATGTATGTATGTCCTGACTGGCACTTTTCAGTCTTGGTAGTTTTTACCAGATCGTAATATTGTTTTTTACAATAAAAAATTTGTAGCTACACATCTCGCTTTTGCACATAAATTATTGTACTACAGTCTTTAGTAAGCCATACCACAAAGCATCCTAGTTTGGGTACTAATGTTGTCCATATATGAGTATACAGTATTTAAACATATTATTATAACTAATTTTAAGATTGTACCTACATGTATAATAAAGTTGGTTGTATTCAATAAATAAATGATTTGTTTCTCTTTTCAGGGTCTGAACTTATCCAGCGACGTTGCATTATCTATGAGGCCCTTGGAAATAGTTGCTCCCCGAATTGATACCTATCGGTTCTCTAAGGCCAATCTTGAAGAAACACAGGATGCAGACCTAGATGCAATTTTAGGCGAGCTATGTGCTTTAGATTCTGAGTACGATGAAGAAATATCCAGAGTTTCTGCAAGTAAGTGAAAAAGTCACTTTTTCAGGAATAATATTTGTTTTAGCATGAAAACATGACATCACAAAATCTTAAACATTATTTACGACAGATGTATGATAATGTAGATACCTAGCTCACAATCGTTTTGACAGTTTAGAAATTTTTAAAATATGTAAGTAGGCCATTACACGATAACCTAACAAGTGCTTTGACTCAACTGTCCTTGCTTAGCATAGCATAGTTATTTTTGTATTGTAACTGGAAAATCCATGTTGGCATTTAAAAAGTTAGCGAAACAGTCTTGTGGCGTAACCTCACTGCGTCGTGCTAGCGATCACTATCGTGGCCCATGAAATATGATACAAACTGCACATTTTGTACAAAACGACGAAAGCTTTAATAATAAAAATTGCTCCTTTATTGCAGAAAAAGAAGGGTCTGCTGAAGTTCAAAGTCAAGAGAAAGAATCAAGCGACGCGGCCTCCAGTATCGCACGTACGGACTCACCTGACAACGATTCTGCATTTAGCGATACGGTATGTACCTATATTATATTGTATGAAGCAATAACTGTTCTGCCCTAGAACTCTGAAAAGTAAATGCCTATCCTTTTACAGGTGTCGATGCTATCGAGTGAATCTTCCGCTTCCAGCAGCACCAGTTCTAAATGCAAGGTTCTCAACAAACTAAATGTACATCCAACTCTAAAGGTAACTTGTATTTACAGTTTCTTACCTGACCAGAAGGCGACTGTCATCAAATTACCAGGATGAAACGTTTCACGGTGGCGAAAAGGGCATAAAATATAGTATAAGGCATAATTATAATAAACAGACTAGAAAAAAGTGTTTTAAAAAACCTGCCAGTCAGCACCCGGCCGTATACGTTATTTTGTTTCCTACGTCATCCCATGTGTGACTCATACTGGGAAGTCGATAAGTAGGGTTGATGACGGGAACCACCCGGTCTTAATAAAATTGTTTACCAAACCCCGTACCATAAAATAACGCGTGTTTCGCAGGACGCAAGTTTTCAACAAAAGGCAGACAAAATAAAGTTAGCACTGGAACGTATGCGTGAAGCTAACGTGAAAAAGCTCTTTATCAAAGCATTTTCTATGGACGGCTCGTCAAAAAGCTTGTTGGTGGACGAGAAAATGACATGCGGATATGTAACAAGATTACTAGCTGACAAAAACCACGTGACGATGGAGCCTAAGTGGGCGGTTGTAGAGCACTTACCCGATCTACACATGGGTAAGACCTTCAACTCTATAAGGATCACTTTCAAACTTTCTTGAGTCTGAAATAAAACGTACGTGATTGTTTTTACAGAACGTGTTTACGAGGACCACGAAATGCTAGTCGACAATTTGATGCTCTGGACGAGGGAATCCAAAAATAAAATCCTATTCGCCGAGAGGCCTGATAAGATATCTTTATTCCAAACTCCCGAAAAGTTTCTTCTCACTGAAGACGATAGAGGTAATACTTATTAATTTTGTTATTAACACGCATTATCAATGCCATTCAGCGTGACAATGCAGCTAGTATTACGCGGACGCTTCTGTCTGGTAGTGATGTGGTGGTCTTTAGATAGTCGCAATCAAGTTGTATCATTTTTCATATTTTATTTTGAATAGGATTAGAATATATAAAGAATATTTTTCAGGATGGTCAAGTGAACACGATGAGCACTCACGGCAGGTTATTATAGAAGAATTCTTCGGCCAAAATGGTGTTGCTACTACGGCTCCATCCGTATCTGGACACCCAGTTCCACATATGGAAGGACCACTGTATCTCAAAAACGATTCCAAAAAAGGATGGAAGAAGATCTACTGCGTATTGAGGCCGTCAGGTTAGTAATGAATGCTGGCGCCGTGTGGCCACACTCAAGTCCTGCAATGCGAATTAAATGCACTGCGAATACATTTACTTTAATTGCATAAATATTTTGTTCTTACTGCGTTTATGATGCTTTAAATGTTTCAATTTGTTCCCATAATAGGACTCTACTATTCGCCAAAAGATAAGGTGAAGACATTGAAGGAGTTGGTTTGCTTGGCGACTTTTGACAATAACGAGGTGTACATAGGATTAAATTGGAAGAAGAAGTACAAATCTCCCACGGACCACTGCTTTGCTATAAAGCACCCACGGCTGCAGCAGCCGAAAAGCGTGAAGTTTATAAAATTCTTGTGTTCGGACGACCAGCACACACTCGAGAGATGGCTGACGGCCATGCGGATAGCCAAGGTACCAGAGCCAAAAACTAATACTTATTATATTTAATACGAAGGGTCCTAGCATATACATACTATCCGAGAGGAGCCCATCTGCAAAAAAACCGATTCAATTAAGTAAAAGGTTCTTGATTATTATCCTAATGCCAGACTTGGGGCAGGCACAATGTCCAAATAGAAGTTTTTATATTTTGGGCAGAATCAGCCTTTTGGTAAAACAAACTTGTAGACCTGGTTTACTTCAAACAGAGATTCTGACTCGTCCTTTTCTTGATTACAGCATGGAAAGCAGCTGCTGGAAAACCATCGCGCGCTGGTGGAGGAGCTGACCCTGGAAGACCTTGACCACCTGGCACACGCACGCTCATGCTCGGTTCGTAAAAAACATTGTGCACTATTCTTTACTTTTAATACCCGTGACGACATGATGTTTGTTTGTCTGTGAATCCGATTGAAATGCGGTTTTTTTAATCGATTTGTATGACTTCAATGATAGTTGTTAGGTAGGTAAGGTTTAGGTAGGTTTAGGTTTAAACAGTGTAGAGGTTGTAGGTTTTACCGCCACAAGTCACTTAGGGGCGCACATAATGTGCGTGTAAGATGGGGGCGTGAAAATTACGATGTGTGCGTGAACGTACTTTCTTTGGATGATATTTAGAACCTTATGTTGTTACAACATTCATCCTTATTGTTTTCGGTACCTATCATGGTCTGAATCCAATGTTTCAGTTTGTTTGGTCTGATTACACCCTGCGATTACCTTTAGATTTACTACAACGATATTATTTTTTAACAGATTACATCTATTCCGACGAAAACGAACGTCACCAATACTGTTGGAGTTAATATGATTGCGGTGCAAGCTACGTCGAGCAACGTCAGTGTTACCAACTCTGATTTAAGTAGTGGCAGGTCAGTATCCTTTCAACAGAATTTTTGCGTGAATCTTTTTGTAACAATGTAAATGTAGTTATTTGAAGGTTCTGTGAAAATAGTATAAATACTACTAGCTACTTATAAATTCATGTTTACTCAGGTGGTAGATATGAATTTGTACATCTTGTGCACTGTGTCTCCGGGTTGTATAAACTCTACGGTACTATAGATTGGTACTTAATTCATTTATTTCGGAACCGATAACGTTTAAGGCCGACAACGTCTTAACGTTCTTTTCATTATACGGTAGTTCTAAACTATACATTTAGTACAGCTTGCTAGCCGCCTGCTGCTGCGATGTTCCGCGCACTGATCTCTCAGAGTATTACTTGATTTTAGCACTGCTATTCATGCTGGTCTCTTAGACGCCCCAAGGGTCTGTGGAGCTTATAACAAAAATATACAATGGCAGTCCTTTAACATACCGATGAGATTATAGTTGTAAAAAATCTAAAAAGCGTTTCTCTCTAGCATTTCAGATTGACCTGGGCGGAGCTTAACAAAATCAAGGCTTTTCAATTGCGAATGTTCAAAAATACACTAACAAATAAATATGTATTGGTAGAACTGAACCACTGAATGTTATTTGGTTTTAGTATTGTATTGTATTATTATTTTACGTTAGTAATTATTATCTTGTTCTTATTTTTGTATTTGAATTATAAGTAAGTTTCGCATAATATTATACTTGCAGGCATTCGCGCGCGTCCTCGTCCAGCTCCAGCGGATGTCTCTCCGATGGCGGCACCGCTTCCGAAAGTGCTTTTGACTGCGAATTCCCAATGGGTAATCACTTTTGGCATACTAGATGTGGATTAGCTCTTATTATATGTATCTTGTCGTCTGTTCTAGTTCCACGTCGCATTTTACATACTTCGTATAGGACTATTTAAAGGAAGAACGCCGCAACTTTCACGTGTTACTTTTAAATTGTAATATTGTTCAAGAAAACATACAGAAACTATGAAATGGTGGCACACTCCACGTACCTTTGACGTGTTGTCTGCTCCGCCGTGACCGCCTGGCTCCAAACGCACGGGAAGTTCTGTACCTAGTCTTGACCGGCCGGTACCACGGGTATCGAACTCGCACCACAATCAAGTTGGAGGGTCTATCTTTAGTTTCTAAATGCTTGTGCGCGATCTGCCGCGGAGATCGATCGTGATTCGGTTTTTATTTTAACCGCGAGCCTCTATCAAATTCCGTTTTGTGTAGCGCTGCTGTCGCGGTCCTGTTTCTTTGATAGGCCTTTTCCGATCGCTTGCTCGTAAAGATCCATCCATCGTCAGTACCACGGATAGCCGCCAAATTCAAGAAGCGCAAACAAATATCATTGTTATTTATAAGACAACGCAGATAGAAAAAAAAATTGCACACTTAATCATATTTTAGCTTAGATAAGTACTACCAACTGTGACAATGCTGTACAACGGGCTGTCTTATCGCAAATTAGCGATATGTACCAGACAATCTATGGATGTCACGAACTGTGACTGATTACAAACAACGAACGTAAAGTAACACCGCCTGTTACTTGCACACATATATAAAGCTCATATCTTTTTATCGATTTCAGGGACAATAAAACGTAAACCCTCAATGAAACCGAACATCCCTCTAACGTGGATGACGCGTCAGCTGAAAGAGATGGTGGAGAAGGACGGCGACGCGGAGCGGGTGGGGGAGGAGGGCGCAGACTCCGGCACGCTGACGCGGCGCCCGCGCGCCTCCCGCGCCGATGACTCCACACTGAAGCGACAACACACTCTCGGTGGGTGTCACAACACATACATACTCACAACTTAAACACAACACACCTGCCTAAATAGCTTACACAAATCACATTATACATCGACAAAATACTCGTTACAGATTCTTCTGGAGCAGTGCACAGCAGCCCAAGCAGCAGCCACATCAGCGGTGCGGCAAGCCCCGCGCGTGCCGCTCCCTCCTCGCCATCATTCGGCCTCTATGAGGCGATCTCGCGCGAGTCCCCGTTCCGGGACAGCAGTGATAGCGGCAGCGGCAGTGGCAGCGGCTTGTACGGCTACTCCACGATTTACGACACAATCCAGCGCGTACCGCCACCGCCGCCGGTCGCCAGCGCGACCGACGCTATGTTCAGCTCCACGCTGAGCCTGGACTCGCTGCCGCCGCCGCCACCGCCGCTCGACCCGCTCGACTCGTTAGACTCGCTGTCCGGCTCGCAGCTGAGCCTGCCGCCGCCGCCACCCGAACACGCGCTGGAGCCGCCCGCACCGTCGCCCATCCCCGCGTCCACACTTGCGCCTTCGCCCGCACCCGCGGGTCGCGTGCACGACATAGTCTACCAGCTGACGGCACACCACGCAGGGCACGCCGCCACAGCCCGCGCTGGCGTCGTGCCCTCTTTCCCGCGACAGCCCTCGCTCGATAGTGTCGCCTCGGAGGCATCCAAGACCTCCTCGCTTCACTCGGACAAGAGTCCTTACGCCCAACAGAACGTCGCCTTCGGTGCTTGCCTTGTCGAACTGCAGACGAAGAAGTTGAGTGCCGGCAGCCCATCGGCCGTGAAAAAGTTTGGCCCCGAAAGCGCGAAGGAGCGCACCGGCTCCATAAAAAAGGTGAATTTCGCCCCAGACCTCCCGACGTGCTCCTCCGAGAAGAGGAACAGGAAGGTGTCGTCCAGCACACTAGCGGAGGCGGGCTCGCCACGCAAGCCGCCTCCGCCCAGGCGTAGTGAGAGCACGCGCCTCTCCTCTCCCAAGAAACTGGCGGACTCGAACACCAACCCGCCCAAAGATTTCCTGAAAGATCTGCAGCGCGTGATGCGCAAGAAGTGGCAGGTCGCGCAGAAGTGCAAGCTGGAGCCGGCCACGACGCCGCACGAGGTGCTCGGCTTCCGCGAGTACCCGCTCTCCGAGGACTACAAGGAGGCGAGCGTGTCCATGTGGGTGCGCGAGCACTACGGCGCGGCGCCCGCAACTGAGGACCCCTTTTACGAGAACGTGTTCGGGCGCGAGGGGACGTTGCCGGCGGCGCGGCGCGTGGATCCAGCGCCCCTCAAAAAGCGCCCGCCGCCTGCGCCTCCGCGCCGCAGCGACTCCACGCACCTCTCCGCGCACCCGCATCCGCACCCGCACTCGCTCTCGCACGCGCACCCTCAACCGCAGCCGCAGCCAACCGTCTGAGAGGAGGCCCGGCCCCAGGGGCCGCTGATCCTTATCAATAACTCTTGGGCACGGATAATGTGCTGTGGATTGAACAGTTGCAAAAAAAATAAGCGACGTACTGGCTCGGTTTTTGAAGTTTAGTTAGTTCCATGAACATATTTTTTTTACACTCAATATTTTCAATATCAAAGCCTGTGAAAAGAGCCTCTATGCGAGGCGCACTGAACTCTTTCTCTACACTGGTTCTTTTTTCATCGGTGTCAGTTTATTTCGATAGCATTAGGGTTACCAAAACTTACCTGACCAGGGTGGTCTTACGCAGGGTGACCCTGAAATAATCAGAGACTCGATGAAGATCAATGGAGAAGTAGATACGTATCAAATAGTAACATTTTAGAAAAAAATATTATAATTAGTGATTGTATTTAGCAAGGCTGAAGTTGTAGTATAAATGCGCGCTGCTAAAAGAAAGGCGTGCTGGAAGGACACACAATACATGAGTGAAGTGATGAGTGACCAATTTTGAACTTGTTATCAAGGCTAGGTATGTTTACCTAAAGCAAAAATATTAGGTACATTAATCTTAATGGCGGTGCTATTTTGAAGGAGTATACTATGGAATGTTGGGTGCAAGTTCACTTGTGATTGAATATCGGCTGCCTTTCTGCATCTGTGTTTTTGCAAGTGGGTTTACAGAATGTATTTATTATGTTATTTGGTGTTTTGACAATTTTATTATTATGTTCCTGTTATAAAGTGTTAAATGAACACCATTACAGCTGGTTTTGCCTATTCGATTTTTATAGGGCCTCTTACAACATCTAAGGTAAGTCGCCGATAACTGTTGCGGAAATAATAATGAAGATGATAGTTATGTATGAAAACGTCCGCCAAAGAGGTTCGGTAAGCTATTTACCAGTCCCTTATTATCTGTCTAATAGAGGCCCTAAGTATAATGAATGTTCCTCTATGTTCGTACTGTAAGTATTATTAATAGTCTATGTTAGGCTTTGATAATATGTTAGTAACTTAATAATGAATACCTTCACAAGCGGAGCTATAGCAAGGGTAGGTACATATAGACTATCTCAAAAAGGCACCTACCTACTCATCTATGATTTAGAGCAAACCAATTTAAGTTTGGCCCAAAATATTAACCAAATTGCCGTGAATATTTATCGAATCCATGTAGGTAATTTTGACCTTAGCAGTAAGATTTTTAATTTGTATGTATTCCAATTTAGATTAATTTTTTTTTACAACTAGGTAATACCAACCTGAATTTTTCCATTAGGATAAAACCGAACGGACGCGCTGAATATGGAATTCACAAATCAACAGCATTCAAAAGTGAAAGTTTCCTTGTTAGTGCCATCAGTTGCTTACGTAGATAAATTCATATACATATATATTGTAATGTACAGAACTTCAATAGTATGTGTCGTTGATCTCAGAGTAACCGCAGTATGCTTGTTATTGTTTCGTTGGGGCTGTGATTTTGTCTTGGAGTTTATTTCTGGCGATTAGGTAAATCAGCAGGGTGGTGGTCAGTTGTTAATCCTAAATTTAGATGTGTGTGCATTGTTCGAGCACTTAGGCTACAACCAAAGAAATTGTATGATTCATGCCTTTGAAAAATTATTAGGAAGGGATCTAAAGTATTTTGGAAACCGGGATGCTAGAGTTTTATTCCGCCCATCACTCGAAAAGAGTTTACACTGTTTTAAAAACAGGGTTCTTTTGTTTTTCTTTAACGAGAATTACGAATCGTAGGTACCTACCTAAATTACCAAGTGTAGAGCTTGCGGTAACCGCATGGGCGCTACAAGTATGTTACTTACGTGCCGTTTTGTAAAATATGCTAGATCTAACTACCTACTAGGGTTACCTACCTACCTATAAATAACGTGTGACGGAAAAAAATGACCACTACCAATGTACTTGACTTTCAAGGGCAACTTATCTATGTATTCTATCCTATTCGAATATTTGATTTATCTTCGCGATAGTTGACTTGATACTAGTGTAGCCACAAGTGTAGCTAATATACCTGTAAGTACTAATAAATAAATATTATCTTTACATACCTGACTAGTTATACTTAGTTAATTATATTCCGATGATTTATAGTAAAATATTTGCAAACATTTGTAAAAAGCACTATTTGCTAAATAGGTTAGGTATATACTTACCTAGTATAGCCTTTTTAATTATGGGGCATCTGCCTTGCACCGAACACACTATTTTCAAGGCAAGTGTCTGTCGAAAAATCCGTAAGTACCTATCATATGAATATTAATTAACTGGTACTATAAATTAATCAAATATCCTGCAGTACCTACGTTGTAATCATTCACCAACAATCAACCTACCACATACATGAAAAAAAAAACATTCATTTGTAAGATATCTTCATAATTTTAGGTATATACTTTTAGCATCATCGTGTTGCCATAAACTAGACTATAGCAATCTTTTATTAAATATTTATACCAATTTTTACGTACTTAATTAGACTTTTCCACTGTTCAATTGTATTCACAGACCTACTATCAAAATTTATTATTTTGAATATTTTTGTGTAAATACGTCCAGTCAAATTATTTGACTTTGACAATAATATTCCATCCAAAAACATCACATTATGTAATCAATAATTAGTACATTAAAACATTCTTACCTAAATAGGTACCTAACTAGGCTACTTAAAAAACTAAAGACCCTGTAAAAATTTGTGTCAGCAAACGGACGAAGTAGGTACCTACCCTAACGTTAACACTTGAGATGCGAAGAATATATATAACCATGTTTATATATTTTCTCTCGGTATCTCTAGGTACTTTAAATATAAAAAAATCTGGTCATGATTTTCTAGCAGTTTATATGCTATTCCACTAACCGATTACCTACCTAACTTAAAAATTGGTAGGTAACAAACTCCCGATACATTGGGTAGGTACAGAATCTGAAAACCTGAACGATTCTAATGTTTCTTGTGATTTCAGTGAATGTAAACCTACCTATTGACTTTGACTTATAATTTTGACTGGAAAGTACTTATACTTTTATTATTCTCTAAAATAATCTAGATATACTACGTGATGTAGGTAATATTCCCTAACCATTTTGTATAACGCATTTACTAGTTTAGTTTTAAATTGTATAATTAAATTTTACAGAACAAATAACTACCTACCTACCTAATATTAACTCTTTGTGTATTTTACAAATATAACGCAATTCCATTGATTTTTTATTTTTATAACCTTTCCTTTCACCTATATTATAAAAATAATGTAACAGATCAAAAACAGAAATTTGAAAAGAAAAATTTGGTGTTCACTGTAATCTATACTGAATCCAAAAATGTTTTTTTTTGTCTGTCTGTCGAAACTACCAAATACTAAGTAGGTACGCTACTTTTATCCCGAAATTCAGCACGGTTCCCTTGGGAGAGGGGATGAAAGTCAAAATGTGTACTTGGTTGTAATTCATTACCGCTTAGTCCGATTTCATTCATTATTTTTTTTAGAAAGGATGAACTCTTAAGATTGTCCCGTAAATATTTCAAGGTCATCGGTTTTCTAGTTCAGAAAATACAGACATAACAACCCTCAGAATAAGTTCTAAATAACTTGAAACCCGGAATGTACCGGTACCTTTGAACGTACGGCTCATCTTAAGCTGGCGTAAGCACTTTATCGTATAGGTTTTCATACCAGCTTTAGAGGTAATAAAGTGTGTAAAAATTAAACTAGATGTCGCTGCAAAAAGATAATTTAAACCTAGAACGCGCTATCGATGTGTACCGAAACACATCAGTAAGAAAGGATAGAGTTGGTTAACGTGAGTTCGATTGGTGTCTTACTATTTTAATCAATAAATATTCGTTAAGTTAAAATGCCTTTTTGATATATTTAATGGGAGCAACCTTTACATTCTAATAGGCTTATGTAGATAGCCATATTAACGCCTAATGTAGAAAGCCAATACCTACCTTTTGTAGTTATTAATCGATTTCAAATCCTGATTTTCTCAATTTGTCTATGTTTTGTATGTGTAGGTGTTACGCAATATCTTCGCCATTGGTAAACCGATTTTTATGATTCTTTTTTAATGGGTAGCGTATCAATGTTAAAAAAACACACCTTAGGGTGAAAAAATGAGTGATGACATTGTTTATTGGACTTTTTATCAATTTTCCGTTATATTATGAAGTCGTTTTTTTCACATTTAATGTCATAAAATTATTTTTGGAGTATAATATTTTTAATGGGTAGCGTATCAAGGTTAAAAAAACACACCACAGGGTAAAAAAATGGATGATGACATTGTATATTGGACTATTTATCAATTTTCCGTTATAATATGAAGTCGTTTTTTTCACATTGAATGTCATAAAATTATTTTTGGAAAATGTCTTCCACGTAAAAAACTACGGATTTTGATGAAACATTACTTTAATATAGCTTATATACATCAGAATAACACATAGTCTACAATTTATAATGATATATGTGATATGGCCATAATATAAAAGTATGTATCAATTAAGGAAAAAAAAACACGCTCACGACTGTCTTCCCTATGGTGGACATCCTCAGATACTCAGTGAGTAGATATTTTAGGATACCAAGTAGAAGGAGTCAGAGGCACGTCCAAACAATACATTTGGCACTAGCACGCGTTTTTCAAGTTAGCATTCCACGTAACAGGTTGCAAGCCCATCGCCAGATGGAATACTAACTGTTAACACATGCCATCGAATTTTTGATTCTAGGGCATGCCGGTTTCCTCACGATGTTTTCCTTCACAGTTTTGAGCACGTGTTAATGCGCACATAATTTTTTCGAGTGAAAAAATCCATTGGTGCACGACCGGGTTCGCACCCACGACCTCCGGATCAGAAGTTAGGGTATCGCCAACTAGGCCAGTCATAAAGCTTCTAACCCCTCTGAAATTTGATATGGACAATATGGACATAGTTTGAAGCCTGGAGAAGGTCATACGCTACTTTTATCAAAATACAACGCGGGAGAAGCCGCGGGCAAAAGCTAGCTGTGGATGTTGGCTTGTTTGGCTGCAGCCACGATCTCGTGCATGGTGATCTTGCGGTTGTTGTCGCCGTACGCGATGTTCTCAGCCAGCTTGCGGTCGAACAGCACCGGCTCTTGCTGGACCACGCCCAGCTGTCGCCGAAGCCGTGGCAGCGTCAGTGCCGAGGGGATAATGCGACCGTCCAGCTCCTGAGATCAGATAAAACTTTTAGTATCTACTGCTCAAACGAACCTACTACCAGTAGCAGTCTCTTTGGCACGCATAATGCTCATAATAGTGAAATGCTGCTCGGGGGAGAGTACATATACAGATACAGATAATTTATTTGTAAATTATCATTTTACTCTTCAAATATACCTAATATACGTGTAAAATTATCATAGATTAACACAATACATAATACGTAGGTAATATAAATTATAAAACAATATGGTTTACTCATTGGTATCATCTATATAAAGTCGCTGACCGTATAATAGTATTTTTTTTGCGTAGGAACTTTTTTAGTATGTTCTGAAAATAACGCCGGATGTTGCACTTATTATCCTTGTGTTTCCTATAATGTAAGCTGATTTCTCGGAGTAAAGGGGGAACCAACATAGAATCGAGAAGTAATTAACTGAAAGCAAACCGGCATACGGTTTCATTGCGTTGAAATACTATTTTTACTTAATTTATCTTTTGAATCGGTAAAAAAATCGGAAGTAGGAGTTAGTTAATGTACATATTGAAACCTAAGTATTTATATCCATCCTGGTTATAGCCTGAAATTATGCAATGGTGTGGTTACAAACTATTAAATCTGGATCGACTTAAAAAAAAAACTCTATTAAAATACATTTCGGAATAAAATACATTTTCTATAATAAAGGTACCTAGGCTATAGCTTTATTAAAATAGGTATCTATAAATATTATGATGTTGTTTTTTATTTTGGTGGACACGGTGGAGGTTTGCTTGCTTTCACCCTTATTTCGCGCTCTCGAAGTCTTCATTCTCATCACATCATAGGGTACACTTTGTTGAAATATTCCTTTTAAACCAGTTCACTTTTAAATAAAGTTCTTATTTATTATTAATAAATAAAATATATAAAAGAATTATTATATAACAATTTTATCCAGTGAATTAACTCAAAACTCTTTTTTCAAAATTGTGGTTTCGTAATTTGCGTGTACCCATGTGGGTGGTTATCGTGAGTCGTTCAAATCACTGTTCCAGGGATCAAACCGACATGTTTTAAAAGTTTTCTCAAAACTGCGATAGTAGGAACCAATAGACCTTAAAATAAGCTTTAAGGAACACGAACACTTTAAAAGCTTTTTTTTTATTTGAGCAAGCAATAATGAAATATCACTTAAAAATGTCCTGTTCCAAACGACTAGTTAGTGAATTAAAGGGTTGATTTTGTACTATAAGTAATTACCCAAATCGCTAAAAGCAAATTACTAAACCGATAAAATAATTATAAGAGAACAGTATAAAATAGAATAGAATTAAATAATCGTTTATAGTTTTACTGTATGTACAAAGATGGAATAAATTGGTAACATTTAGTTGCCCTTCCTGGGCATACAACAATATAAATATATCTACAAAAACAAACAGGAAACATTATTATACTTACATTAGAAATCATCATCAAAATATTAATTAGTAATAGTTCGTGCTATGACCCTGCGCGAAGTTCGATCATGTTTCAGATAGTCTGCCATTCAAGACTAAGAGTGCGTCTCAACGAGTAAGGCAGTGTTTTCATTCTTTTAAAAAAATATAAATTTTGCGAATTTTTGGCGTCAGCGTTTCATCTCATCTTTATCCAGTGATTTTTGAGGTGACAATATTGGGCCTGGCTTTAATAGCCATGTTGGTAGATGTCCATTTGCCGTCTGTCGAGGATGATTAAAGAATCTCTCATGGTGTGTTGCGTAAGTAGATGTACACAATAAGGAGCGAATTGAATGCAGACCTGCCGGCAGGAGTAGTTCCCAGCAAGTCGGAAGAACAGGCAGTAGATAAAACCGACGTTTCAAAGTGATCCTTGTGATATTAATGAATAAATGAATTTTGACTTTGACTTGACTTTGAGTCGTTATATAGCTCCCGTGTTCGGAGATACAACCTTATTGTTTTACATAATGTACCATTGAGACGCTCCACTTGCTATTTCCTTGTGGGTTTATTTGGTGTGGTCCGGCAAATGCCACCCCATTCGATATTGAGAAACGCCGTAAATCTTCAGACATGAATGCAGTCCCTCGGTCAGAATGTATGTATAGGTAGAGAATAAATCCGTGAAGCATTTTATAACGGTACCGGCAGACGTATCCTTGCATGGATAAACGAATGGAAATCTTGAATATTCGTTTATAATACTCGAAATGTAGTGATGTTAAGTCTCTCAAAAGGTGCGATAGCTTTGAGGAGATTTCCTTGCATCTTTGCGAGTCTTGGTTTGATTTCTGCGCAAATATGACACCGTCAAGTTATCCTCTTAACATCGTCCATGGCACACTGGGTCCGATCTAAGAATCTACCATGATTCTTAGATCGTACTCAGTGTACTACTATCCGTACGATACCGAGATGTTTAATATTGCCGGCGCATTCTTGATAAAGCAACAGTATCGACGTTTTCTTTACCCGGGCGGTAAATAATGACATATTTATAGTTCGATAGTTCAAGACGCCGTTCTTTAACTCACTATTATGATATTGGTTGAACATGAATGAGACAGATCGTTGATCAGACAAAGCGTCTTCCAATAAGATAGTGTCGCCATTTTCTTAAAGATACAACCGCAGAACTTGCTTCTTTTTCAATTTAAGAATGACGGCGTTCAGCGACATTCAGAGATCGAGAGAAAAATATACTGGTCGGCCATTCTGTGAGAGGGAAGCCGCAATAGAGTGTTCCGAGGCGTCATTTGGATTGTTGTTCTTAATGTACCCCAGCAATTTAATAGATTTATTTTTACAGCTTCCTTGAATCGTTTGAGATTTTGATCATGTTCTTCACTTGTTTTTCCACTTAGGTTCAATAACTATGTTTCAAAAGTTTTCTGATTTCCTCCTGGATAAACTGGGCGTCAGCTTCAGAGTACTTTCTTGATTTGATTGCAATAAGTCTTACGTTACCTGCCAAGTTAGTGAACAATGAAACTGTGAGTAAATTCTTCGGCGCCAACGGACTAGAAGTTACACTCATATGCTAGCTGTTATGACGTGCTTGGATAGTCAGTAATAGTTTCTTCAGGTTTCTGTATAGTTGATGTTAGCATGCAACGCGCGTCCACCTCGTTTTTCGATTTGAGATAAGAGTATATCTAGTGCATTTATAGCAGTGGAGTAATCGTTAGATTCACATATGCAAGTATGAGTATATGTTATGAGACACGTTATTCAGTATTAGTACCTTATTTTACATCTTCGGTTATTTTGGTCAACTCAGTTTCTTTAGCAAGATAGTTCGCTGCTGGTACTTCAGGTCGGCCGGCGGCCGGAGTTCCCGGATCGGTATCAAATTTATCTGGCCGTACCAGTCGTGTTATAGAAGCCATTGTTCGTTACGTTTTTTAAATGTTATTAATTAAATTGATATGAAGAAAGGACAAAACCTATAATATTCACTAAAATTTCTTGATGAACGACAATATTAAATGACAGATTGTCAATAATCGATACCTATTTTTTTTAAATATAGACAAAATTTTCGAATTCGTCGCGTCCTGGTGGTTTTGAAGTGCGGGTTAGAATCGGATTTAAGATTCTTTTTTCTAGCTTCAACTTCTGTTATTTGTTGGTTCTGTGATTGATTATAGTTGTCAATTTTCAAATTCGTGATTCAGGTTAGGCAGACAACGATCACAGGCTTAGGCTACGATCACAGGCTAAGATATTTTGTAAATAATTTACATAATTACTAGAGATGATATTATTTTGAAGAAACTGTACCTATTCTACCTAAGTTCGTGAAGAATTTTCACAACGTTCAATTTGAAAATGACTACTGAAGGTATGTTAGGCTTAGCTTATGCATATTATCTAGGTTATTTAGATAATTATACTCTCGAGCACACTCTTTTGTACTCTTTTACTAAGTATTCAAAAACCAGAGTACCTAACTATATAAATAAACACAAGCTCTTAGTCAGATTCCTATAGATTCCTAGATTATAGGTAGGAGGTATATATCTACACCATGGGTTCTATTGGGTATGTAGGTAAGTATTCAGACCATCAAAAGTGAATACCTGATATTCTGTGTTAAGTACCTAAACAAGTACTAAGTCAATTAATCCCCAGAAAATGCAGGTAATCGCTATAGTCAGCTATTAGATGTTCCTTAGCTGACCTGACAGCTCTTATTGTCCTTAACAGCCAAAATGAAGCTGAATAAAAAATAGGAAATAACCAAAGTTATCAGAAGTTGTAACTAAAACTTGTTAAACAAATCTCCAGCTACATTTAAATCTCCCTGAATTACGCCCTGAATATATCTGGAACCGGTTGACTTATACATATTGGGCTAAATTTTGAAGATCCACCTTGGCCCTTAGTTATTTGCTTGTACAATATGATCTAAAAACTCAAACTGTCTACTTTTGTTATCCACCACAATCTTAAATAATAATTAAAAATAAAGAAGGCTAAATACCAAGAACTATTCTTGTTCAGTAACAATATAACCTCTATGCAAGGCTTCGCCCGCGTGGTACCCGGATAAGCCTATAGATTATTATAATTTCTAGGTCAGGAGCATACTTATTGCAAATTTCATCCAAATCGGTTCAGCCGGTAGATAAGTTATCTCGGTAACGTGACACTTTAGTTGGACGCTGTTATGCAATACAGTGTCCATTATAAGTTTGTATAATTAAGCATCGAACGCCTGTTGTAACAAAGACAACATTTGGCAGACCTTTGTTTATATTCTGCAGAGGACTGCAAATGTATAAGGCTCAGCGGCCACCTGGAGGCCGTAAGGTGGTTGTTGTGGCCGCGGGCCTACGCACCCAGTGCCGGGTACCTGGCTCTCGGAGACTGGACTAGCGATCCTCACATATGGCTCCATTACGTTGAGAGCACGGACGGACTATTGTCCGATGACGATGTGCTGTTGTAAGTTTGATAATGTTTTCGACAGTCAATTTTTCACTTTTGTACACAATTTACTACATAGATATCAACGCTGGCTATTACGTTAGGCACCCCTGGCACAGAATACCTAAAGGTATAAAATTATTGTTTCCATTCTTTATCGCTTTATGGCGGTTTACGTGACTCTTAATTATTTGTGAACTTCCTTCAAAATATTTATATATTCCTTTTATTTTCAAAACCTCATCTCCTGGTCATTAAAATTTATCAAACGCTCTTTAGACTTTTTGAACAAACGAATAAAAATACACCTAGTACCTTAGTACCTACGTTGCTCGTTGAAATAACAATTCCTACTAGCATTATTGAATGTTACAGGAGCACCGATACCCGCTACTGGTCGATTCACGATGTGCAGCGATATTTCTTTGGGGAAATGCACTGTGAAAAAGTGCTTTTCACATATCAGTATCCAAATTTGAGGATGCCCTCTCGTCTGGGCAGTCACTTTTGGAAAGCGAACACTGCTCTGAAGCTGCCTCCAGCCCTCTATCAGAAGGAATTCCACCGGTCTTTAGAAATCACACTCAAGGTTTATCTACTTATAATGAATACCTTTCGTATTGATAGTTAAGAGCTAGACATTTTGAGGCCTCATGTAATTAGTACCTACTCATACTCAAAATTACAAAATGACAAAATCCATGTCATGACAATATCCATCGTTACGACCGCATGTTTAGATGAGACACCCGATAGACCCACGGCATCTTAAAGTAGCGGAAAGTCGGTGGACGGAGCTTTGACGACCTCTGTAGCGCAGTGGGCGAAGGTCCGCCTGCGACGCAGAAGGTTGCGGGTTTGATTCCCACCGCGGGACAAATGTTTGTATGTTGTGCAAATATTTGTCTCGGGTCTGGGTGTTTTCATGTATAATATTTATGTATTTACAAAAAAAAAAATAGTAGCATATCAGTCATGTAGTTCCCATAACACAAGCTCTCCTCACTTTGGGACTAGCTGATGCTGTGTGAAAAATGACCAGCATTATTATTATTATTAGCTGGAGGCTCAATATCGTTCGTCATGTCCGTCTTAGGTGGAGACTAAGCTCCAGCAGTGGGTTTCTTCAGACTAATGATGACGGCTCAGACAAAGCAAAATAAAATGCATTATTTTACCACCTGGATGCGCGGTAGTTAATCTATGGAAAATAGAGGCATATACCTACAGTATACGTGATTTTTAGGACCGAGAATGTTTTCGGTCCTAGAAAACACAATATTGAATAGGTATCACCAATGTTAGTAGGATAATCTTATTCTCACATGGTCTTCTTTTACTTTATAATTTTATACACTTTCCAATAAAATAAGCTGACGTAAATTTAATTACAGAAAATGGAAGCTACTCAATCTCAAATGAGTCGACTTGTGATTTCCGATCAATTGATCAAAATTGACCGCCTTGACGATTTCAAACGTAAAACCTTTTTCCGTATCTTGATGAACATTATGAGGTAATTGGCGCAATTTCATTCGTTTTTAATATAAATATTTGGTTTTTTTTTTTGTAATGTGGGCCTAGTTGATATTGTTTTCATCCTTCAATAACTTGAACGAATAAATCGTACAAAATAAGTACGTACCCACAAAAATAATGTACAGTTTCCAGGACCGCCTGCATCTGGTATCGCTGGAGAACCTTTGCTGTAAGAGGCTCGAGGGAGTGAGGCTCATCCAGCAACTGGCATGCTTTAACGCAGACACCCTCAAATACTTATTCCTGTGGCGCTTTGTTCTGCCCAATGAGAATCCCTTGTTGATCAACTACTCTTATCTCACCGGTTTGTATTGAATTTCATTCAGTTACCACGCAAGCGAAGTTGAAGACAGAAAGCTAGGGAGTATGGGTATGGACTTCGATGTTCTGTGGCTGCGCTGCCCGTAGCGTGTGTGGCTTGTGTATGTATCGATCAACTTTTAGGGCATCAAGCAGATATGGAGACCTCGATTTAATTTTTTTAACAATACAGAAAAACATTTGATATTGCACCAGCTTTAGCGGAGCAATCTACAATCATTACTACCTACTTGAATAAAGCTGTCCGTAATAGTGAGGTCAGTGGATGGAGGTGGCTCAAGACCGATCCATCATTGCAGGAAGCTTTGGAAGCGACTCTAGTAGTGGACAAGTTGATGATGGGAACTATAATTTATGAATTTCGTCTAGAGATATAAAGCCGTTATAAACAACCCTGCTGTATCAGCTGTTGTGCCAGTTCTAATAAAATTAAATATTTTAAGAGGAAAGGTGTTTAAAAATCAATTATCTTTCATCAATAAGACAGTAATGAGTAGCTAACCAAGCGTTAGCATCCTAGTCCGTGAGTTTACCTTTGTTTGTACCATAGATTATATATAATAATATGCTTTCCTCTTTGGTTTACTTAAAACCTCAAAAACGTAGTGATTATTTATACCTCTATGGTTTTTCTTATTTTTGTCTATGTTAATTCAATATATAATTATGTACCTTTGACAAGTAGATATTTTATGAAGTAGGTACATAAAATATGAAAAAAATCCGTAAAAATCAATAATTACAAAAAAAAAAACTTGAAAATAAACCATGATTAACTGTCTACCTCTCCTCGTACTGTGTCCTAGTGTAAAGTTGTTTTGTTTTATGCTTCCCTGTGCCGCGTTGCTCAGTATGATGGGCGTTTATGTCGGAGGGGTTTTCTCTAATCTAAATAATGTTACTTACACGAAACTAAATAATTTCGTAAACTCTACATCATTTTGAACTAGCAAAGGGTAAACGTTGTAAGGTGGTTAGAATCGCGCCACCTCAGTACCTTGCTTAAAGATATATGCATAACCCTTAGTTACGGTTACTTAGTAACCATGTGTCACTGTAGGCATGACTACCGAATGAAGTTTTTTAGTAAAGTCAGTAAGTTGCCAAGACGGCCAAGACTAAAACTATTTAATCATGACTACCGACGAAGAGAAATCCCGCATTGCAAAGCTGTTGCAAGGATTGGAAATACCTGAAATAAAGTTATCGGAGCGATGCTCGGATCTGATCAAAGACTTTCATCAAAAATTTTATAAAGAGGTCGAAGAAGAAGAATCGCTATCCAACATTATGGAAGAAGTACACGAAAACCCCTATCGGGTAGACAGGCACCTTATAGAAGAAAACGACAGGAAATTGCGGGAATTACTAACTGAATGCAAAAGGTTAGTTTCTTTTTGCACTTGGTGGAACTTCCTTTTGTAAGAATCTCTGGTTACTTATAATAGGTAGGCCTATCTTTAGGATAAGAACTAGTTCGGGTTGAAATTCGCGCGACGGCTTTCTAAATCTGAGAACAAGAACTGTCTTAGGGCAAACAAATCTAAGACATGTGCCAATGTATGGCACCATTATGCCCACCCCACCACATCACATCTCCTATAAAATGTGTAACTCATAGGCCTCAGTTATAAATTTGGTTTTCCAGAGCTAAGAAAGAATACAAGGATGATGTGGCGAACTCGATTTCCGATCCTAAGCGCCCGTGGCGGACTAATTCAAACAAAGAAAAGCTGATTCGAATCGATTGTGAAATCAAACAACATCTCGATAAAGCTTCCCAACTAATTGCTCCAATGGACGACGAACAGATAAAGGAACTGGTGAAAACATGCCAGGCGGAGACTTTTGTTGCTCCTCCCGTCTCAGGAGATCGGCTCAGGGATACTGTGGACGCTGCTAAGAAGAACTTAATTAATTTCCAATACCGAAAGATAGAAAACACTACAGCGACGGCTATTTGGCCTGAAGCTCAAGAACTGGACCCTTCTCGTGAAGCAAATACTTCATAATTTTTTTATTGGTTTTATAATTTTGTTTCTGTTTATACCTAAATATCCTTTAATAAAGTAGCTACATTAGGCTGTGCAAAGATTTTTATTTACAAGTTAAATTAACCTATTTATTTTATTATAACCTACAGCCTTTAAATCTAGATTCTGAGCCACCGACTCATCAACCGTCTTCCATGGATGCGACATAGACATTTGACATGAGTTTTGAATGTGCGTTACTGCAGCAAAAAAAGTGGAATCGCTATTTGGAATATGCAGCGAAGTAGAGCCCATTGTGTAAAATGCACTGCAGACCCACCATACCCCTGGTCATACCCCTGGGGGTATGGTGGGACGAAATCATACCACTATAGCAGAGTTGGGAATTGAAAATTTTTAAATTTATATTGAAATTTATTATTCAACTTAAACAAAAAAAAATACCCAGAGAGCAGTGTAAGACAAATAATTTTGCAGAGAAAAAATTCAATTCTCTAACAAAACTGTGTTGTGATTGTGATTCGAGTGCTCTTAGATTATGTTGATTGCTATAATTTCCAAAGTCACAGAACTTTGACTCTGAAAATTGGTTTTAATTTCGCACGGATTAAGGAAAAAAAGGGGGTGGAAGGGTGGACTCCCCTATTCCAATGGTACCGCTCCCAAAGTTAGGAATTGAAAAGTTTCCAAGTAATGTCATTTTAATTATTGTAAGTAGGTAAGAACTGAGAAATTCTAATACAAACAAACTGAGTAAGGCCTACATTCCTTATTTCCACAAAGAAGAAGTAGCGTTAAATTAGGTTTTTTGATTCACCAACAAGTTCATAATGTTACAAGCTAGGGTACGGGATAAAATAATGAAGTCCACTTGAACACCAAAAGAACACTGTATTAGTCAGGTTACACTATAAAATTAACTTTGACACTAACAGCACAACAGAATTACACCACTTAAACAAAAGCACTAAAACACTGAATTACTAGGTACAACACTATAACACAAACAGTCACTCTACTAATCACTGGGTATCGCTTCTTTATCACTTTGATCAATTCACTTCCAAATCTCGATCGGAACTGTCCTACGGGCCGCTCACCGCGCTTATAAATCCCCCTAAGACGATACCTCGATCCTTCCAGAAAGATCTCGCACAATCCCGTCCTTTCTAAGCGCGCACTATCCCCTTCTAACGCATTTGCTATCTCTTACTAACGCGGTTAATGACCGTTCTAGTCGGTTCCATAAGGGGCGGGGCGTCCGCTACGTGCGTGCTAGTTTTTTCTACGCGATATTAGATGGCGGTAGAACGAGTAGTGCGTCCATTTGATAAGAGATGGCGCTAGCATACCGTAGTTAGCTAGCAGCGCACGTCACACTGCCCCCTCCTTAGACATGCTCGTCCCGAGCATTGTCAGACCCGTAATACCTCGCCAAACGGTCAACATGAACGATCTTAGGGGCTCCTCGCAGACCCTTCTGTATCCGATAAGTGACATCGTTAATCCTGGTCATAACACGGTACGGTCCGTCCCATTTGGGCTGTAATTTGGGAGACTTTCCTTTTTTCCGCACTGGATTATGCAACCACACCAGTGAACCTTCGTTGAATCCCAAATTGTTTAGTTTTCTGTCATAACGGGTCTTCATCTTTTCAGACGTTTGTTGGCTGGATTGTCGGATGTTTTCATATACGTCGTTCATTTTATTTCGTAAGTCGCTCGCATAATCTGTTATTGTGCGTGGAGAATCAGGTGGAATGCCAGTTATCAAGTCCGCAGGTAATCGCAGTTCACGTCCAAAGTTCGCAAAGGCAGGGGTGACATTTGTGCTCTCGTGAACTGCACTTCGATATGACAGCAGAAATGGCTGAATGTACTTGTCCCAATCCTTTTGATTGGTCTCCACCACTTTTGCCAGATAATGTTCCAACGTCTGATTAAACCTTTCTACCATTCCGTCCGATTGTGGGTGATAGGAGGTGGTTCTGGTCTTATGAGTGCCCATTAAACGACATGTCTCCTGAAATACCTGGGACTCAAAATTCCTTCCTTGGTCGCTGTGAATTTCCAGAGGTACTCCAAAACGACAGAAAACTTCGTGTACTAATTTATCCGCTACCGTCGAAGCTTCTTGGTTAGGAATTGCGAAAACTTCCGGCCATTTTGTAAAATAATCCATGACTACCAAGAAGTATTTGTTCCCGTTTTCACTAACAGGAAACGGTCCAGCAACGTCCAGCGCTATACGTTCCCACGGCGCTCCGACATTGTATAACTTCAATGCTCCTTTGCTGCGCGTGTGGGGTCCTTTTACGGCTGCACAACTCGTATATTTCCGGCACCAGTCCTCCACATCATCTCGACAATGGATCCAGTAAAATCGTTCGCGGATTTTTAACAATGTCCTTTTTATTCCCATATGACCACCCGAACATCCCTCGTGGTAGAGCTTCAGAACGTCAGATATTTTGTTCCTAGGGACAACCATTTGAAGGTGACAATGATCTCCTCGAGCATTTTCCCATTTACGGCACAATACTCCATTATGGACAACCAGACTGTCCCACTGTGCCCAATAACTTTTTGTAGTTGTGCTCATTCCAGCAACATCACTCCACTTAGGTTTGGGGCTACCAGCTTTGATCCGTTCTACAATTGGCTTGAGATCGTTATCCTCCTGCTGTGCTTGCTGCAGGGCTTCCTTCCACTCCTCGCTAAGGTCTGTTCTCAGCATTCTTACGGGTACTGCTTCTTTGGACTCCTGTTTGACACAATGCTTACAGTTTTCCAGGCAAGGTCTTCTAGAGAGTGCATCCGCGTTACCGTGAGATTTTCCACTGCGATGTTGGACGGAGGCGCTAGCCCCCTGTTCTCCTTGCCGATCTTCCCCTCTCGAAGTGCGTTTTGGGCAGCTAGACCTCAGGTGACCTTTTTCTCCACACTCGTAGCATCGAGGACTAAATTTAGGGCGGCTGAATCTGTCACTGGAAGGAGATGCCACCACTTCCCTGACGCGGTGCGCTCGATGGTCCTGACGGCCTCTACCTCCAAAGCATGGGCCAAGGCGTTCTTCAGAGACTCGTGGTGCCCAAGCCTCACAGTAGCTCGTACTTCCAGGTCACGTATTCCATCGACGAACGCCTGGATCAAGATTCCATCAATGAGCGCAGGTGAAGATTGATACGCCTTCCGAACCAGCTTTTAGCTTTTTATTACAACATTAAGCTGAGTCGGACGCCATTTTGTAGCATTTTATATTGTAGATTTTAAGTAGATTATTATGGTGTTGGTTAATTTAAGTAATTAGACTAAGCTTAAAATGAATTGTTAAATAATGCTCAAATAAAGACTTCTTTCTTTCTTTCTTTCTTTTCAATTTCCAAAGCCCACTGTTGTAGGTTCTCGGTGCTCCGTTGGCTTCTGTCCTTTAGCTGAGCACGGAACACGTGCTCCAGGTGTGCGTCGCCATATCGGGACTCCAAAGCTTCCAGCAGTTGCTCGTAGCTGACTTCCTTCCCCAGGGCTTCTAAGATGGTGAGCGCCTGGTCACGAAGGCCTAGTGTAAGTGCAGTCATGGCTTGCTTCTTGGTCCATCCATTTGCTTCAACAACAGCATCAAGCTGGATCTTGTACGCTGACCACGAAGAACTTCCATCGAAGGGTGGGACCTTAAAACCTCGAACCGATGTAGAAGTTACTACAGGAGCCACGTTGCCGTCGCCAGATTTTAGTACACCCAGAGCTTTCTTCACGTCGGCGATCTGAGTTTCGGCCTCTGAGATACGATTCTCGTGGTGCTTCACCTGCTCCTTCACTTCTTTGAGGTCTTTTCCAATAGTCACGTGTAGTTCCTTCAGAAGGTGAGCTTGTTCCTCCTGTCGACGAGCCTGGTCTGCTTCCAGCTGACGGAGTTGCTCCTCCTGCCGACGAGCCTGCTCCTCCTGCCGACGTGCCTGGTCTTCCATCATAGCCATTAAGGCAGCAAAATCAAACGAAGCAGGAGATCGGGCCACAGTCGATGATTCTGCAGATGATCCAGCAGCTGACTCCATCTCCGGCTGAGGTACCCGCCCAGGTTCTTGTGATGGGGAACCTCCGAAACGCCTTCCATCGACTTCTTGCTGTCGTTAATGTCTCGTCCTGACACCCTCCATACTGTCGTTCTTTGGTAGAATCGGCATTATTTTATCCCACTTCTGACACCAAATTGTTACGAGCTAGGGTACGGGATAAAATAATGAAGTCCACTTGAACACCAAAAGAACACTGTATTAGTCAGGTTACACTATAAAATTAGATTTGACACTAACAGCACAACAGAATTACACCACTTAAACACTGAATTACTAGGTACAACACTATAACACAAACAGTCACTCTACTAATCACTGGGTATCGCTTCTTTATCACTTTGATCAATTCACTTCCAAATCTCGATCGGAACTGTCCTACGGGCCGCTCACCGCGCTTATAAATCCCCCTAAGACGATACCTCGATCCTTCCAGAAAGATCTCGCACAATCCCGTCCTATCTAAGCGCGCACTATCCCCTTCTAACGCATTTGCTATCTCTTACTAACGCGGTTAATGACCGTTCTAGTCGGTTCCATAAGGGGCGGGGCGTCCGCTACGTGCGTGCTAGTTTTTTCTACGCGATATTAGATGGCGGTAGAACGAGTAGTGCGTCCATTTGATAAGAGATGGCGCTAGCATACCGTAGTTAGCTAGCAGCGCACGTCACAATAATTACGCTGCACTCGCATCGTGCTTCTGTTTTATGTTCCCTAGTGGACTGAACAGTGTCGGACTAAATTTAAAATTTGAATAGGGTCCATTTCGGTTCTTGTGTTTTTATAATTTGACGTTTCACCTTCCGGCAAGAATTCCGAGTGCACAACACCTCGATAGTCAAAGAAAACAGTCAACATGACTTTAACTTTTGATCGACTTTGGCGTGGTTTTTTCGGTTTCGGTTCAGTAGGGAGGCGCCACTCCGAAGCCTGTTGACTAGTTTGCATGTCAAACTCGTAAACCCACGTCTCGTCACCAGTAACAATGCGTTTCATGAATGTTGGGTCAGAATTGACTCGTTCTAGCATGTCCTCAGCGACTCTTATGCGATTGAGTTTTTGGAGAAAATTCAGGTCTTTTGGGACTAGCCGAGTGATTATTTAAAATGGTGCGAATCGACTCGTGAGACACAGAGAGTTCAGCGGCTATCTCTCTCAAATTTGAATGAGGATTTTCAGTCACTAATTCCTTCACTTTTGCGACGTTAACTTCAGTTGAAGATGTTGATGGCCTACCAGAGCGAGGCAAATCTTATATCACATCTCGACCGCTTTTAAACGTTTTGTACCACTCTTATGCACGTGTTTTTGATAAAGTCGATTTACCGTAAGCCTTCTGTAACATTTTCAGTGACTCCGAACACGAAATTCCGTTGGCGATGCAAAATTTAAGACAAACTCTTTGTTCGATATTTTTGTCCATAGTGAAATTCGCAGTACACACTAGATATGATCTAACTAAAAACAACACTATAATAAATATAAACAACAGATGCAACTCAAAATCCGCGCCAAAATGGAAAACAGTTGTGCCAAACAAACAGCAAAAAATTAAACAAAAATTTGAATTGGGAACCATAGACAAATTATCCATTCCCAATACTTTTTTGACTGAATGTATATCATCGGCAATGATCGCGTCGCTTTACTTTTCATTAAACTTAAGTAGGTACTTCAACTCGAAGCGCCAATCCAACACCACCAATCCAATCCAATTGCTTCAAGTCAAGCAGCGAAATTTGATCGCCGATATAATTTGTCTTGTAATATGATATTTAGAAAAGAAATTGAGTATTATATCAAAGAAAAAAAAACCGTTGCAGGTAGTGGACAGTACATTCCGCGCCCGGAATCCAGGCATTGCTTTCTCCGGAGCCTGGGAGAGTTGCAGAATTTGAGAATTCTGGCATTAGAATACTCTCATATAGCGGATGGCTCTGGCAGCGCGCTTTTATCACTTTTGCCAGTGTTAAAAAGACCTCATTTCCGGTTACAGGTACCTAAGATAGCATACTTACCTATTTTCGATTTGCCATTATTCATAAAATTACGCTTACTATTTTTGACTAAGAGGCTGTTTGCATTGTCTGACCAATCGGCTTAACTATCTAATTGGAATACCTATGTTTTCTGCTTTCTTTTGTCACCGACGTTTCAAAGTGGTCCTTGTGATTTTAATGAATAAATTAATTTTGACTTTGACCTGCTTCAAGGATGGTTCTCAGTGTGCCAATAGCACTGTCAAAGTAGAGCAACTTAAGTGGACCAACCGTTACATGCGGGTACCCTTTATCCCGGTTCATAATTTGGTCGTGTTTTGACTTCCAGCTGATATGCCGCGAGGACCAGACGCCGGGGCGTGCTGATGCGGCTCTCGGAGTAGGCGGCTATGATATCCCTGATACGGCCTGGAGACGTGTCAACATTGCCTGCCCTGAACTTTACCTGCACATGGCATTCTGTCTGATTTTATTTCCTCTAGTTTTAGAAATACATAGGAATGAACATCATCTACGACAGATTACTACAGTCACTAGCTCTTATAGGCACCTTTATAAGCATTCAAGGGCGGATCCAGAAAGCAGTCAGACCCTTGTGCCCCTACTAGATATAAATCCTTGATCTGCCCTTGCTCGCATTATTACCTACCTACTTACTTCGTTTTGTAAGCTAACCTACTTTCCTATATGTCTTATTAAGCATGTACCTACTGAGAGATATAAAATGTAGACTGCAATTTAAACAGCAGGCCATATAGAATGAAGTTCCTATGCTGAGTTACAAATACCTACGCGTTCCAAACTTGTCAAAATGACCGTTTTGTAAATTTTTGTATGGAAATCTTGTCGATACAGTCGAGTTTTGGGATATTCCCAAAAAGAGTATCTCCTTTCAGAGCACCAAACCTATTCCCTAACGGAGCACCTGCTTTGTTGCGCAGTTTGGGAATAGTTTCTTTATTAAAAACTATTCTCAAAAATAGCACCTACTGAGAAGTGGCTTCTAATGCTGGGGTTTTTGTTGTTTTAACCAATTTTTCAAACTAAACCAATCTTCTATTGATTTGACAGTTCGGATCCGTGACTACGACCACATACGACGGTTCCTCGTTCCGAGCATCCCATTGCGAGAGGTTCATCAACAGTTGGGTATTGATCTGAAAATGATGCAGAGACAAGATTCCGACTTGACATGTTTCATACGCCACGTTGCGTTTCGTTACGCTAACACTTTAGGTTAGTTAACCTACTGGATACCTACCTATATGGAATACTTTATGTATGATATCTTAACTTGAACATTTGAAACTGATATGCAAATACTTTGTCAACCCATAAAAGGGAAAACAAAAAACAATGCTGTTGCAAAAAAATTCAAAAAAATGCGAACGAAGTCGTGGGTACAGCTAGTCTACATTATGAGTAGAAGCCAGATGACCAGTAAAACGACTTAAGAATAATACAAAAAAAATAACCTGTCAAATAGAAACGTACCTAAAAATTAAACAATTTTGTTTGACATGTTAGCTATTGCAAAGTTATAAATCTGTTATCGAAATCATGGCACAGTATTTGCAATTATTCATTCAACTATGTACAGGTATATACAAAAAATACAGATGTCTAGCTATCTAAAGACCGTTGCAATCGATCTATAGATATATGTATTTGCAATTTAACAATTTTGCCTCAATGCTTGATTTGTATTTTCTAATAACATTTTCTGTGATTTCTATTTACAATAAAATTTACACACAATTAGTGACACGATTTCGTAAAATATGAAAATAGATAAATCTTCAATACTAGCGAAGTAGGGATTTTTACCAGTTTTTTGGCCTCACCAGCATTTGGCAAAGCCAGAGGACTTATCCTCATTAGATAATTATTTGATGTAGTTTGAATTTTGTTTATTTAGTTGTGTTGTAGGTATAATATTATGTTTGTTTTTACGGGGGTACATAGCAGCTGTTTGGCTAAAACTCCTTAAACAATAAAAAAAAATACATTCTATTAAAAATAACATATTTAGCAATATCGTTTTTAAGTTACTTGAAATACAGCAAATTAAATAGGAATCTACTATTTACAGTTAAGCAACAAACGTTTTTATGGGCATCAAGCGCATTTCGCTATTTCAATAAATTAGTTTTATGTTAAAGTATACTTAATACTTAGTTACTATTAGTAGTGTTTGCGACATAACATACATCCATATATATATATTGTGACATATCATACATCCTCGTTTTGCTGCAACTTTTAGAATAAACTAAGTAATATCACCAGCTAAAGGTTATATTAAAAAACAAACAATAATTTTCAAACACGGTTTGTTCAAAGTGACTTTTGTGTGGGTTAACACGGTATTGTACCCTATATCAGCGTCCAACTAAAGTGTAACGTTACCAAGATATTTGAGATAATAATCTAATATGGTTGGATAACCTTTTTAAAATTGTATATAACTTCCGATTTTTAAATTCAGTGTCGCTGAGTATCCACCAGTGGCGCTTTGCCGTGTTTCCGATCCGTCGTGTTTTCGAGCTCATGCCAAGATTGGTGCGGTTTCACTACATCGGCAGAGTAGAGGACGACGTCGATCTTAGAAGGATGTTTCTTATATTTTCTTGTGGTGTTTGCGATAGTAAGTATTAGTAAGTAGGTAGGTAGGTGGGTAAAATATAGGTAAAATAGACCGTAAAATGATAAATACCTTGGATCACTCCAGGATTAATCAGATGCATGAGACACCGAGACAAGCTTCATAATGGTTCTAGGGTTTTTACTGGTGACACTGAGCGACAAATATAAACCAGGTACAGGAATTTATGTAATATACTCCTCCATAAAATAAAATGCCAATACCACAGACAACAGATTGAACAAAGTCCCAAGAAAACTCTGAAAATCAATTAAAAATATGTGTCAATATTCAAGTAGCAGTAACGATTCCTCTGAGCTATTAAAAGCTTACAAAGACATCACCAGGTCACTTTACTTCTGCAATCACACTTTGCCTCAGTAGGCAAAAAAACTAGCGAATAACATTCTCAATAAGCTGTTTTAGACCCAGGAATCATTAATTAGTTCATATAACTAATCACCGAACAAATCAATACTGCACTCTCTCTCTCTCTCTTTCCCCACCGATCCTATTGAAATCCTAAATTACTTTAAAAGTGAAAGCTCTCCGGGCTTGGATAGAAACACTCTCTCTTTTAAACAAATAACTTTCTTCATTAATTGTCCCTTTAGATAATATATTCAACTTATGTTTAGCATCAGGCAAGTTCCCCAACTGCCGGAAAACAGATGAAGTTTCTTCATCTTTAAAAATGGCCCTAAAAGCAAACCTGACAATGACAAGTACTGACCAAACGCATTACTGAGTGTTATCTCGAAAGCACTAGAAATGATTGTCAGCAATCTTCTGGCTCCCTTCCTGGAGAAAACCATCTTATCTCAGACCGTCAGTTCGGCTTCAGAAAGGGCAGATCCACAGAAGATGCCGTGTCGCTCCTAGCCGATTTAGTCTCATCTTATGTTGATAAAGGCGAAAGATGTATGTGAGTGTTCTTAGACCTTGTTAAGGCTTTTGACAACATCGCAGTGGGACGCAACATTGCCACTGCAGCTAAATTTATAGTACTTCTTCTATAAAATACCTTGGTATCACAATAGACGTAGGTAAACTTAAATTACAAAAAATAGCTGGCCGGGTGAGGAGGTTAATTTTCGTTTTGAAGCGGCTGAGGGACTGTACTCCAGCGGATATTTTAAAATTGGTATATATATCCCTTTGTCAGTCCATGATACAGTACTGCATAACTATCTGGGGAAATGCAGAGAAAAGTTTCCCATTCAGGTGAAGAGCCCATCAGAGAGCCCTTATAAAAGTAATGCTCCACAAATCTTTTCCCTTTCTCACTATAGATGAGCTATACAAAGTATATACATGTAACTGTAAACTTTATTATGAATAATAAAAAAAAGTTCCATATTCTCAGGGTTCTGAAATGAAAACTAAAGTCAAAAAACCTCAAGTCTCATATTATTAAGAAATTATGGAAAGACGTTCTTACAGGATTCCTCTACCGTAAATTGAGTCAGAAATAGCTAGACGTAGCCCGAATTTCTCACTTTCTCACTTAAAAAAACGTCAGTAAATCATGTGAAATAACAGATAAAACCTACTTCAAATGCAAAAACCTCGTAAAAGATTTGCTCCACGGTCTGTCTTATACTGACGCTGAAGATCTAATAAAGACTCATTCAAAAACTAAATCAAAATATAACCCAACCCCACAATCACACACTCAAATCCTGATATACCCCTACACAAACACACACGCATGCACACAACCAAACACATCTGTTGAGTGCGAGAAGTTAACAGCGCACATTTGCCTTTTCTGAATTCTGATACTTCTGCTGAATTGTTCTATATTTTTTCTAAATATTTTTTCTCTAGAATGAAACTTACAGCTGAAAAACGAAAATAACGGTATTGGAACCTGGGCCCAGCATTTTTGAATTTTCCAAGTTCCAACAGCTCTTTCAATAAATATATTCAATTCTATTGTATAATTTAGTACATAAACATTTATTTTCCAGAACTCAAGCAAGTAAACATTCAAATACAAGATGAAGAATCTAGGCGAGGCTACTGGCGACAAGTGATTGATTCCTTAACATCCGAGTATGCCCATATAATGCAACTTTATAATATAAAATTTTGTATTAGTGTTTACAAAAATTAAATAATACCACATTTGGTACCTACCAACTGAGTTCCTGCGTACCTACCTAGTGATTAACAACTTCTCACATTTCACAGGGTAATTAACTGCTAACAGCTGGTAACAGATTTTTAGGAACTCGTATGAGTTAATCTAATCAATAATCACAGCCATGTTAAATGTATGAAAATATTATTAAAGTAGCTTGAGTCGATCTTTGTTATCGTATTGCTAACGTTACTCTACGTACCTATCATTGTGCTCAGGAGTTTTTAATGTCTTATTATTTTAAATTCTTGATAGGTAGGTATCTATAGTAACAAAAAAAACTCATACACCATACTTTGGCACCTACGTATAAATTATAGGATTAAGGTAAGGAGGTAAGGTTGATTCTGAAACTGTGATATTTGGTCGCCTTGTGTGCCGCAACTAGATAGCTAGTATCAAACTAAAATAATAGTAGGTATGCAAAGCAAAATACGAAGTATATTCGGACTTGAATAGTCCAGATGACATGGTATCCTCAAAACTGTCACAAAGTACCTAGCTTAAAATAAATATCTCGTAAATTTTATGCCATACTGCATTCTATAATTCGTCTGAAATAAAATTTGTCCAATTACCACTAAAATATGTAAAAAAAACATAAATATTTAAAGGGTTTAATAGTTTAGAAAAGGATAAAGATATTTTAATACAAAAAATTCAGCCTAATGACATAAAGCTTCTAAGTAGTACTTGGGTCGATCAACTTTTTTTTGTCCAAGCCCTGTCCCAGACATTTGTATATTTTTTCCCCCAAAAAGTATGGTTGCTTCTCCAAAAAGTAAATATTTGCCGAATAGTTAAGTCTGTGTTTATGCAATTGGAACAAGGCTTATTACAAGAAACATCAAATTTCACTTAAATTTTGGCGGTTGTCCGAACGACGCATAGTATATTTCTTAGTACAACTACCTGTCCCCAGCCACTACTAGTCTGCAAAACTTAGAACAGTGAAAAAATATACTATTGTCAAATAAAAACAAATTTGTCCAAATTATAAAACCTTATTTCTTAGTTCTTAAAAGCTTTCAATAATATTTTTATTCTTCCCCTATTGACGAATTTCAGAATTGTTTCGTATAATAAAATAAATCGAATTACAAACAAAATTATGTTGATAGTAGGTAATGCGATTTTCCCTTAAAAATGTAAATTCAGGTCACCTTCAAACTCGTTGTTTTGATCACTATAATAGAATTATAGTGATCAAAACAATAATACCGAATTTAGCTCATATGAAACTTAGTTAAATTAATTATTTGTCTTTTAATTTAAATTTAAATCACTTAATTATTATATAAATACCTACACAAGAAACAAAAATGCATCGAAAATATTCACATATAATACCACAAGAGCTTCAAAATTATCGGGTATTTCCCGATAGGTTCGTTGCAAACAAATGAAGGAGTCAAGTTTTTCAGGTTAAAAAATCACGAGCGCGAAGCGCGACGAGCGCGAAGCGCGAGTGATTTTTCCTGAAAAACTTGACGACTTTATTTGTTTGCAGGGAACCTTGAGGGAAATGCCAGATAATTTTGAAGCTCGTGTGGTATTCAGGGGATTATTTTTCCGTCCCAAATGTCGGCCAATAGAATTGCACCATTCGACGTCACGTGGTACAACCGAGAAAATTTTCAAAAAATTATCAGTATAATACCATGTAGGTTGTACCACGTGACGTCGAATGGTGCAATTCTATTGGTCGATATTTGGGTCGGAAAAATAATCCTGATTATTCGTCAAGTTTTTCAGGAAAAATCACTCGCGCTTCGCGCTCGTCGCGCTTCGCGCTCGTGATTTTTTAACCTGAAAAACTTGACTCCTTCATTTGTTTGCAACGAACCTATCGGGAAATACCCGATAATTTTGAAGCTCTTGTGGTATTATATGTGATTATACAAGAATTAGAGACACACGAAAAATAAAATGATCGCTATTTCGTGAGATTTATTGCAATATTAAAGGAATTCTATGCTTGCATATAACTTTTTTCTTAGTCAAAGCAATTGTTAAGAAACACAAAGAAGCACTATTAAAAGTGTTATTCAAATATACCTACTTACCTTCGCCTTGCTTTTATCCGTAAACATAAGAAGTACGAATGCCAACTTTACGGTGACAAGGAATACACGAACGCCACACAAATGTTCGTGCCCGACTGATAGTCTCGAGCGTCGCATTGCTCTCATTTTAGTCGCCAAAATGATGGTACTTGATTTTTTAGACAATTTAAATTTTTATAGAGATTTTGTATTAATGTATAATTTTAATAAATATTATGTATTGAAATTGCTTATTTTTTTACGCTGAAATAAAACTAACGAAATAACGTACATACTAGCACGAACCAGGTTATATGTAACCCTTTACCTTAAAATGGCTCCCAATTCGGGAGCGTAGAAACCTAATGATTCTTAGTGTTTTTTCTCTATTCTTAAGGATCACTTTGCGCCCGAGTATCTAAAAAAACGTTTTCAGGGCGACTGGTGGAAATGATGCGTGACAAGAGAGCTGGCTCTTATCTGGGTCAACGCATTAGCATTGCCATTCAGCGTGGCAATTCGGCCAGTATTTTGGGAACGCTTCCGCCTGGTAGTGATCTGGATCAGTTGAGCTATATATAGATCGTTTGCAACAAGCTTTAGATAGCTAGCTGTTTCATCTGTATTTTTTGTATATACCTACTTGTACATAGTTGTATGAATAAATGTATAAAAAAATTGTAGGTAGTATTACGCATGTTATTCTTTGCTTATAGTAATACGAACCTGTTTGGTAGTACATACCAGTAGAAATTTATATTACTCCTAAGTGCTACTAATTATACTTAAAGTTTAATTATCACTGAAGGACTAGTATTTTAATAGGTACTTCTATAGGATATTCCAATACTATCAGCATAAATATGCTCATGAAAATGCATAGCTCGCCGTCACGATCAAAATAGATTGCGAGTCTGATTTTGAAGATTTAAAAAAGTTCCGCCAGCATAAACTCAAATAACTCCGTAGTCCTAGGGGGCACAAATCCAAGATACTTATAGGGCACAAATTAAATGCTATCTATCTGTATACGTTTTATTCCTCTAGCTCAACCACAAACAAAAATCGTCTAGGATAAAATGTTACTCCAGTTTCTTGAATAACTCAAAAATGGCGGGAGGCACAATTTTGAAATTTCGGGCATTAATAATAATACACATAAATGGGCTCTAAATAATAAAGCCAAAATACCGAGATTCCGCTTTTTTTAATGCAGTAGGTAAAGCACAAGTTTTTTCATAATTGCACGCTCCAGTGCTTTTTCTTCGTTTTTGTGTTGTATATCTTTTATGATGATTTATGATGGTGTCGTAATAATAATAGGTATCTACATCATTAAAAATACAACTAGGTATTCGAAACGTGTCGAGCCATTAGTAGACCATAATTAATTACGTAGGTAGGAAATTTCTTTAGGCTGCAGTTACGTAAAGTTATTCACGTTGTCTTGATCGGGATCAAATTAAGAGTTAGAAAACTGCGCGCTATTATGTACACCCGCTAGCCGTTATGTAAAGTGTATTGTACGTTTTGGCAAAACTTATACATTCGGTGAACTCTTACCTATACCTATTAAGTTGAATCATGCATAGGGTTCAATGGAAACAACAATTATGTACAAAAATCTCTAACGGAGATTTATTTTTATATTTGTTATCAAATTTAATAATAAATAAACGATGAGATTAATAATTTCAGTAAAATAAGAAGTAATCATCATCAATCATCGATGAATACATATATTATAATGGAATATAAAAGCTCTGTTTCTATTTCTATGTTATCAACAACTTTAGTAATAATGATTTAGGCTTTAATAATTCAGTTCACATAAGATTTGCGGATTACAATGAACCTACCTATCAATAGCGCATAATAGGAATATTTATTAAAGATTGAATTGTTTCAAAACCTTTATTTACATAACATGCGTACATATAACTGAAATGTCTCTATAGTATTAAATATAAACCCAGTAGCTGTTGAATCATCAATAGGAGCTTGCAGATGTATACAATACAATAGAATAGGTTGCCGTCCAGCCGCACCACTCACTAACCCACCTAACCCATCTCAACACCCATTGCCATTGCTAACTGCAATACAACACATTGCACCGCTTCTCCGTTTCCCATTACAATGCACAATAAATTCATTAGGTAATAATTCATACTGCAATGCTAACTGAGTTGCCGTCATATTTAAAACTAAACAATAATATATCTATAGTAAAACGATTTAGAAATAAAAACAAAGTGCATTTGATGTGATTTAGTTATTCCATAAGTTTCAGCACTATAATATAGTAAGCATTTAAAGTTTATGTTATTACATCAATTAGACATTTAACGCGGTTTTATTACATTTAAAAGGCATGTAACTAATAGCCTTTAGCTTCTATTGTATATTTTATTCTAAGCTATCAACTAGAACATTAATGGTTGTATTAAATTTAAAAGTTAAAAAACATGGTTTTGTGTATATTTCCTATAATATTATTGCTTCTTGCTATTGGATACGATAAAGTGTATAATGTTGGTTCTATTTAATATAAGAAGGTAACGCGTCTGTAAATTTAAGTCTAGCAAGTTAATAAAATGTTTATAATTTCAATACATGACGAGTTCACACGGGATTTCATTAATGACTGAGCAGCAAACATTTTAATTTTATGCAATATTTCGGTCCAGTACAATAATGCTCAGTACTTAATAAGCTAACGTTGATTTGTGTCGCATCGCTACGTGCCAGCATGGATGAACCTAATTAACATTTAGACTAGTGGTTTACCGTCAGTCTTTATCGCGATTGTGTGTAAAAATTAAGTATCGAGTCCATTTGTTTATAGTTAATAGAAATTATTTTCTATGCAGTCACGCGGCGAAGGTTTAAACCGTGTGAATTCGCTGTAAGTACAAAATATTATGTAAATGCTATTACTAGTGGCGTTCTATTTGAGGTATAGTTACGGTCATTGCTCAATTTCAATCTTTGATACATCGATCATTGATTAATTACTAATGAAAAGCAAAATTCGCGTGTTAAAAATAGCTTACGCTTCCGTTATTTTTAAATCAAAATTCGATACAATATAAATTGTAATTTAGCTCAGTCCATATCGTTTCAAGCTGAAGTCCAATTCTTGTATATAAAAACAGTCTAATTATAACGAGACTTGATTGTGAGGACTTGATTTTCCTTGCCGATTCTGATCTGGATGGAGCGCTTCTCAACGGTACCTAACATTCTTAAAGTAGAAACACTAACATGATATAATTTCTATAACACATAATAATAACATACAAAAATATTAGGTAGTTAGAAATTATATATAATACAGCGAGATAACATCAGATATTTAAATTACTATTAACTTTTTGTAAATAAAAAATGTACAGCGGAACAATAATAATATCGATAGAAAATAACTCATAGTTTCACGATACGATGTGATAAGCCTAGAAGCCAATTTAAGAATTCACGATAACATCATTATATTCAAAATATTATACAACATTTTTCCTAGGTTTCTTGAGACAAAGCGGTACATTCTGATGTGTTGTTGTTGGACACGGGTGGCGCGAGCGGGGGAGGGGCTCCACTCGCCGCCGGCGCCGCGCCGCATTATCAGTCCTCACTGCCGGAATCTTCGTTGTCCGCCTCTTTGATGTTCGTGAAGAATGACGTCAGCGCTTTCAGCATCACCCCTATCACAAACACACCATTAGGATCAAACCAAATCACCGGCTAAAAATGGCATTCATCATCTAACTATTGACTTCATTCGAGCGTAGCCTGTACCTCACACACATAGCTATGTTATCGTGAGCGTTTTTGAATAGCACGAGTCGATACAAAAACGTAAAGGTCAGCGCAGCTAACTTTGTTAACCTTAACGTTCTAGACTCTACTGTTTATTAAAGTTAACCTCATCAAACTTTCGCTATTAGATAACATAGGTAAGTTTAACGGGTCTTTATCGCGTAGTCATCCCGTGACCACGGCTGTTACAATACAGTCGAAACGTCGGGAAAATAATAAAAAAGGTAAACGAGATAGAAACCAGTTAAACTTATAATTAAAGTTAACCTCGAATATGGGTGCTTAAATTTTACTTAAGACGCAGGCGTTCCTAATCAGGATTGGTTTGTATATATTAATCTAAAATAACATATAAACCTAGATGGTAGGGAAACAAAAAGCTTTTTTGTTATTATTATTACCTTTTCCTTCTGGTTCCTTCTCAGATTCCTCCCACGCTAAGAATACATCCAAGGAAATAAGGTATTGCTCATTTAAGTATTGGAATATTTCTAGTGTGAGCCCTGGAAAGACAAAAACAATAGCGTTCACAATATGTTCAGATATTCAGCTAGTTATTAATTTGGGATACAGATGAACAAATACCTTGAGGATGTTCTAGCCTGTGAATCAGGTTCTGGATACCAAACAGGCAATTGGTCTCCCTGGATTCCTTGGAATCACCAAACTCTTGGATGAGGCTGGTATATTTACTCATGCGGTCCTGGTTGAAGTACGGCACGTCCCGTCCCTCATTGCCGTACAGTGCATGCTCGCATATGGCCTGGATCAACGCTCGCATGAACCAATCCTCATCCGAAGCTTTGCCAAGTTTATCCTGCAAACATTTATAAAGACTGTAATTTTTAAAACACAACTTTTTCATTAAAAAACTTCTTGATTCAGGTTGTGCTAGACCGGTTTAATTAAAAAAATATATTAAGATCATGCCATTACACAACATTTCAACATTAAGTTTGATCCAATCAAGCATGAATGTTACATGTTTACCTTCACCCATCCCACGATACACTCGCATGTTTCATTTGCGTTCATAAGTTGGAGTATCCTGCTTTGAGTTTCAGTAGGACTTAATATCTTGGCAGATTCCTCACTAGCCTGAGAACCTCCTTCAAGGAATTCGAATTTATTATCAAGTATCCATTTCGGCACCTGAACATTTAACAGAATATTATTAACATCTAATACAAAAACTGAACATTTTAGGAGATGCATGAATGAAATTTGTTACCTGTTCTTCACTCATCCATTGGCTTAGTTGTAGCCCAGATTTTTGCCATTTATTTTTTACGAAGGTAGGTCCCATGCTCTCATTCAAATAGTAAATTATTGCCTTTAGAATAATATGACCTTGATTTGCGGATATAATACTCTCGGAAAGTTCAAACGTCTTTTCAATCGTGATATACTGTAAACAACAAACAAACAAATTTATGTATATCGTTAAATTAAATATTCTAAATCATATTTATGGTGTGGAAGACTAAAACCTAGAAACTAGAGACTAGAACCTAGAACCTAGCACTAAGAAACTAGGTCTTAGTCTAGAGACTAGGACTAGAGCGATTGTGAGGAACTCCTGCGCAGGTTCAAATCAGAATGTGGCAAAAGAGATCAAGATACACTGAAAGATTTTTAATAAATTGTAAGTATTCTGTATTAGATGGGTTGTTTTGTATAATAGTCGCAGCATTCTTACCTTCTTTTCAATATGAGGCGCTAAGATTTTCCCTAAGTAGTCGTACAGCATAGGGATATCAATGTATAGATCAGGTGCAATATCAAATGTATCTTTAAGTCCAGCAACGAAATTCTCTGGCGTGATCGTGCTCGTCGCTACCAAATGTAATAAGGATTTGGTAATCATGTTAACCTCCTTGGCAGTCCTGGAATAAATGTTATTGTGTATAAGATATCTGAGCAAGAATGCAAGTCAAGTAGGCCGATTGTTTGTTTGACATTGGATTATTATCGGTTCTATGGATTATTATTACATAATTGTCCGCGCAACGTAGCATAGTAGCATTTGGACCACCTTCTCCCGCTAGTTCATTGCCAACGATAAGTGTAAGTATTTATAAGAACTTACTTTTCAAGGACTACATTGAGAATTTCGGCAATAACAGCAGCATGATATTTCGGCGCGAATAGCTGTTTCACCTCAACCACTAACTCTTCGTCGTCCGGGTTAAGTAAGGACAGGTCGATGGCGGATTTGACCGAGTTCCTCATCTTGTCATCAGGTAACGGCTCTTGGGGCGCAGAGGGCTGGACGGCCGCGGGCGCGAGCGCGGACTCGGGCTCGGGCACGGGCACGGGCGCCTCCGCCGCTACAGAGTTGGAGCGAGCAACGCCTATACTGCCTGGACGATTGCCGCCGGTCGCTGTAACACCGCACACACATTCAACATCTCACTTACCGAATTATAACATTACAACAGGTAAAAAGAGACTGAACATGGATCTATTGTGGTCACCCTATCACTAAATAGTACTCACTGAAATCTCCTCTTGAGTTAAAGGTAGATCTTTCAATTGAAGCGCCCTTCGAGTAGGTCGGCGTTGAGTCTCGGTTAGCTGTAAACATGTCTGATTAAATTTTTAGCATAATTATCTGCTACTGGATATAATTCGGGAAGAAAATATTTACCATTTAGAGAAGTTGGATCTGCTTGTACATTCTCAAGAACGCTGTACATGTTGCTACTTATACTGATATTATTAGCAGCGGGAGCCTGCTGAGGCTTTGCACCTGCTCCATGGTGGTTCCACTGAGAGACAGCTGGAGCTAGTCTGATGTTGGACAGACTCTGAAAATTTATAAAAGTCACATAAGCAACAACTAACATAACATTGTTCTAAACATTTTTTTTTTTTAAATCACCCCAAGCATATTAGGGTAACAAAAATAACTCACTGATGACCCATGATGGATGGGTCAAATTCTCAAATCCATACTCAGTAAGTAGATATGAGGGAGGGAAATCCCCCTAGCATACACCAAGCAGGGGTAGTCAGAGGCAAGCCCAAGAAATATATTTGGCAAATGCCCATATTTTGCACATTAGTAAGTATGTGAGACCATCTCCGCTTATGGCTATTTGTAAATGCGGCTACAATAGCGCGGAGCACTTACATGTACACTTCCCTTGACAATTGTCTACATTATCGATTTGTACAGTATCGAGTTTTGTCTTCTCTTGAAAGAGAAGAATTGAAAATAGTCACATATAATACCACAAGAGCTTCAAAATTATCGGGTATTTCCCGATAGGTCGTCAAGTTTTTCAGGAAAAATCACTCGCGCTTCGCGCTCGTGATTTTTTAACCTGAAAAACTTGACTCCTTCATTTGTTTGCAGGGAACCTTGAGGGAAATGCCAGATAATTTTGAAGCTCGTGTGGTATTCAGGGGATTATTTTTCCGTCCCAAATGTCGGCCAATAGAATTGCACCATTCGACGTCACGTGGTACAACCGAGAAAATTTTCAAAAAATTATCAGTATAATACCATGTAGGTTGTACCACGTGACGTCGAATGGTGCAATTCTATTGGTCGATATTTGGGTCGGAAAAATAATCATGCTTAACCTACAGCTGGTCGCAAATACCATAACCAACTACGATGTTATAGTTGTAGAAAGAGCTGCTATTGAATAAGTTGATAAGTTTATTAGTTTTGTTCTGCATAGCTCTGTTCATAATCAATTTTACTTTTTCCGTAGACTGACGCGACGTAACGATAATCACCGGTCACGTTTAGGATTACGTCTTCATAATTTATGTAACGCGCTGATAACCCGAGGCGCCTTATCACAGAAAAAGAAAATTGAGTTCCGTGGCCAATAGCTCGTTGATGTAATCTTATCCAACGCCGACAAAGTCTGTATGTTGGTTAGTTTGTTACCTCATTGTTTTATGACAGATTTATTTTCTGATTCGCTCGTATTTTTAAAGGGCTCTCATACTCTTGTGGCCAGTGAGCGAATGAGCAGTCCCGAGTTGAAATTACAGTCGTTTAGAATGAGAAGTCACGGTTTTCAATTACAATCGTGTAGAATGAGTAGTCCCGAATGTCAATTACAGTCGTATAGAATGAGCAGTCCCGAGTTGAAATTACAGTCGGTTAGAATGAGAAGTCACGGTTTTCAATTACAATCGTGTAGAATGAGTAGTCCCGAATGTCAATTACAGTCGTATAGAATGAGCAGTCCCGAGTTGAAATTACAGTCGGTTAGAATGAGAAGTCACGGTTTTCAATTACAATCGTGTAGAATGAGTAGTCCCGAATGTCAATTACAGTCGTATAGAATGAGCAGTCCCGAATGTCAATTACAGTCGTGTAGGATGAGTAGTCCTGAGTTTCAATTAGACGTGTAGAATGAGTAGCCCTCGTTTCAATGACGTCGTCTTTTAGAAACTGTAAAATTGAGTAGTTTTAAGTTATATCACTTACCTTATGTGAAACAGCTTTGAATTTAGATGTGTCTACGGGGAACGCGGTAGTTCTAGTAGGCCGGGAGAAGTTATTCTCAATGAATAGGTTTTGTCGGCGATTGTCAACGCCGCGTTTGCCGCGTCCGCCATCATCTCGGCGGAATTGATTGCCGCCTCCGCCACCGCCCCCGCTTCCCATACCGCTTGCATTCATCAACTACAAATATTAGACAAGTACTTATTACATAATATAGGAGAGTGTTTTATTTATTTTAAATTTTACTTTTAACTACAAATGCTATAATACAATACAAAACATAAGTGATGGCAAGTATATCTAACTGTCAAATAAAAATGTGATGCACTGTACAAAGTTATGCCGGTAACTTTTCTAATAATGCTACCATCAATGTGTTATTATACTAAAATACCCGGATCACACACCGCCATTGGTGATAAACGCAGGTTCCAAACTGCTGCGCGTCTGCGTATAAGATGATATTGGTAAATGGTAAGAGTAATACCTCTATATGACGCTGCTGTAGCTCAGCTTCTTTTTGGATTTGATCCATCATCTTGGGTTGAGAATCAACAACACCACCTTTAATGACCCATCTTCTCCTTCTGAGGTCAATCACATCTTGGAGCATAAACTTGACTCGGCTGCTGATCTTGTTTGATTTACGTTCAACAATGTCTTGCATCTTTTTGAAGATAACATCTAGCTGGCTAACTCCTTCGTTCTCGACTTGTTCACCAATTGTGGTGAGCAGTTTGCAAAGACATTCAAGTTTTTCTTCTTCCAGTTTATCAATCAAGTGCCTCATACAATAGTCCATAATTTTGCAAGTCAGCATTTTCAATTTATAAAGCTCACCTGCAAATTTTAAAAATAAACTAAATTAGAATCTTATTTAAATTAAACACAAAGGCTCTCAGCGATAACGTTGCCTGTTTCTGTAGGTTTGGTGATCGAAAAATATTACAAAATCAAATTCGCTAAAGAGACTAGTAATCGATGTGATGTAGGACCAGGTCAACAATTACTTGTAAACATAGTCTTTGTCCCAAACTAGGATTCTCAGTTGTGGGTATCAGGAATTACCATGGTACAAAAACCCACGTCATTTGCAGAAAAAAAAATAAAGATCCTATTACCGGGTATAGATTTATACACTAAATAATTTTGTTGACAAAGTCCTTTATAGAAAATGTGTTCGCAAAAAAGCAGGCAGTGCTATGCTTAGCTTGTTCGCGATGCAAAGAACCAAACACAATTAAAGCGCTATGATTTGATATTTAAAATAATAATAATAATCGAAAGGTTGACCTTACCAATTAACTCTCAATAAGCGTTAAATTAGTAGTGTATTCTAATACAGCATCACGCTTATGACATCAAATTATTGTAATAGATTATTCATTACCAAAATCGAAATGGCAAAATTTGTGCTACGGTTTTGCTTTCCACTACCATTTTGTTGATTTTAATAAAGGGGCAGGAGGTGTGGAAATCATAAAATATTAAATTGATAAGAACCGTCATCTTAATTTACTGTACAGACAAACATAAAAGTTACTAAATTAAGGAACAATAAAAATTGACCTAAAATTATTTTAGCGTGGTTTTGAAATCGCCGGCCAAAGGTCGGCGACAGTAATACTCTCAAGGGAGTTCATGCACAGGCCGCATGCACGTCACACAAATAAAGAAAAACGTCTCGGTTCATTACTCGTGCCCCCCCTATCGTGTCAATATCAATTGTCGCTCATACGAAACTCAGATTATTTCCGTTACTAAAGGATAACAAAACGAATGAAGGATTTATTAACATAATCAAATCTTTTTCATGGCTTTATAATTCAACAAATAGACACACATACTGTAGTATTCATATTATGTAAAAGCCCTACAGGATTCGCAAATAAAACTTACATTCTACATAAATAGACACTAAAACCATGAATGATTTATGGAAACTTTTCAACAAAACGAGGTCAATAAATAAATTGAAACGGAAACTCACCAATAAACCTGACGTTAGCCACAGCCCTCAATCTTATTTTCCTGTTTTCCTCATCAATCATCATCTGAAGCTCCTTCTTCTTGGCCTTCAAAGAGCATTCAAAATATACTTGATATTATTACTTGCGATGTGTATATACATAATGTAAATCATGTCAAAACTACTTACAGGATCATTGCTCTCTGCTAATTCTTTCTCCATTTTCACCACTTGTTCATCATATTTTCCGGTTTCAAATTGATTTTGACATTTACTAATAATGAGCCCTCTAAAGTTGACAGCCTGTTCAGGATTATTTTCAGAGGGCACCTGTAAAATATTCCACATGCATTTTCCAAGAATAGTACCAGATTCTACTAGCAAAGTAAATGGAAATGAAATACATAAGACATAAATTCCTTTTAAACAGAATACTTGTTTGCCAAATACCTTGAGAACTGAAAGTTTACTGCACATGGCTGCATAAGCTTCAGAGAAATTGGGTTCTTCTATAGCCTTCTCAAACAAAAGGTCGATTACACCTTCCATTCGCTTTTGATTATTGATTTCGAGAGTTTTCACTTTATCCAGTAAAGTTTCGAATTTTTGTGGCGTCAGTTTGTTCAAAATACCTCTAAACTTTTTATAAAGTTCCTAAAAAATAAAGAGAATAAAATTATAGTGCTCAGCTTTTGATAACCCACAAATAACTGAAATTATGAGCATACCTGTGTTTTAAGTTCATCTTCATCAAGGTTCTCCTTTACAAATCTTGTTGGTTTCCAAGCAGAGTCTACCTGCTTGAGTTTCACATCCTCTCGCAATGACAAAGAGACATGAATAACTGGTTTGTGACCGCTGTTACTACTAGGAGATAGACCAAGTTTGACACTGCCTTTACCTGCCAAATATATTTTTTCACATATTTATATCACATGTATATTTGGCCAAACAACTATTTATTTATATTTATTTCAACAAAGTTCACTGACCTGTTACTACCATGTTCCTACCATCTTTCTTTGGATCTCTGGGAGCTACATTCCTAACGTTTCCAAAACCAGCCTTCAGGAATGTAGGTAAGAGGGAGTCATTGACAGGTCTTAATATTGGGGTGAAGGGCATAGGTTCCTGCATTGGAGCAGTCTAAAACAACAAGTTTTTATTTAGAATTTCTTATTGTACATCTGTAAGAATGATTATACTGACAAATGAGTGTTCCTAGTTTGACTCACCCTAATTACATTACACGCTTCTAACAAAGGTGCATTATCAGGCTTATTCTTTGAAAGGGGATCTTCCTTTATTTGTTTGAGCAATACGACATCATAGCACTTCTTGCCAGATTTGTTTAGCGGAGACCATTGTTCTGTGCAAAAATGAAACAAGTATTTTATTAATACCTGAGGAACTTATCATTATGTACATATTATTATTATTGCTAAGCTAATGTTGGAGCTTGTAACTTTTTGAATTACACAATAATTCAAAGTATAGTACCTTGTGCACTTTAAGAGGTTATCTCTACAGTCATTTGTTGATGTCATTTTTGAATTGGTCTAAATAGCAGCAGTTAAAATTCCACATAAAATTTTAAAATAATAATATTAAATAAAATAGTTATTTTCACATTGTCATTGCATAAAATGGTGACTCACCATTGGTGTACTTGTACTTGGGTACAAACACAGTGGCTGATGGGGCCACAGGAACCTCTTCCACTTTCACAGTAGGTTTCTCCTCAGGAACAGGTATCTCTGCTTCTTCTTGGGCAGGTATCACTTCTTGCTCTACATTAACTACTTTATCAGTCTCATCATTGCCATTCTCACATGATTCTGTATCTTTCACAATCGCATCATAGTTGGGCATCTTTGCAGCTTTCTTACTATTATTTTTAGTATTCTTTACAGATTTCTCATTCATATTAATATCTTCAGAATCCGTTTTTGTTACTTCTGTGGCATTACCATTGGCAGTGTTGGGATCTTAAAAATTAAAATAATCATGACTAAATGTAACAAGTAGCACATGAATTTTACTGTAACACACAATAATTAAAAGGTACAAACCTGTTGTCTTACTGTTAAGATTAATATCTTTCATCTTAGATTCAGATTGCTGAGCACGACATACACTGGATATACTCTGCGTCAACTTAGCCTGTGCTTCAAATGCACTTAACTTCCGTTCAGGAACTGGTTCATGTAATTGTTCCCTAGCTACTTTCTCAATGCCAGCCGACAAGAGTTCAGTGGCAGTTAGTGTTTGTTCTGGGGCAGGAGTTGCAAGCTCAGTAGGTATTGCTTTTGTTATGATAGTTTGCTTCTTAGCAGCAGCACCTTGGTTTAAAATATTTTGACTAGTTGGAAGGTTGATGGCTTGTTGAAAACTATCAACTGAACTAATCACTGTAAACAAATAAAATAAATTGAAAGTGAGTGAAAAATTAAGAAAATTGCTAATAGAAACCATGTTTATGTAATTATACAACCTATTTATTAACTTATAAATGTGAATGTATGGATGTTTGTTACAGATAATTTTCGAAACAGCTGACCCAATTTGGATGAAACTTAGATAGATATTATATACTGAAATAAGTTAATAACACATAATTATGATACTTTCATCCATGGTAAAATGGATAGAAGTAGCATGGTGTTGCATGGCTTTATGCAAGCGAATCTGAGGACATAAAATAGTTTTAAATAAATCACAGTGGCTCTTGATATTGTAGTGTAGAGCAAGGCCAATCCTCAATGGAAAAGTTTACCACATAATGTAAATTCTGTGATAAATTATACTTGCTAAAAGTTGGCTATATTAACTTGGACTCCTCTTTTTATAACTACTCAGCAGCCAAACTAGCTGTTTGGCTGCTGAGTAAACGGTAGACAGGCAGTTTCTAAGGAATCCATTATGCATAACTACAAGTAACCAAGGAAAAGAAACAGTGTGCAGCAAATACAAAACATAGGTCAAAGAAGATTGGAGCTATCACCTCATAATTTATTAGGAATGGAATTTTATTTCATAATCAGTCATGTAAAATTTAAAATCATTCCATCTTAGTCTAGGGGTGCAGACGGAGAGTTGGGGTATAAAGAGGTTGGGATAACATACTAAATAATCATAACTCAAATTATTGGACACAACTTTACCAACTGCCACCAATGTTGAATACACATAATGGGAATTACTGCACAACTAAAATAATTTATTACTATTCCTAGTTCTAGATTGCTGTGATCTGTTTTTGAATTGTTTGCAAGTTTTGTTTTGGGCAGAGGTCACTAACTAAAATAATTTATTACTATTCCTAGTTCTAGATTGCTGTGATCTGTTTTTGAATTGTTTGCAAGTTTTGTTTTGGGCAGAGGTCACTCCTGTGCTGTATCTCCAGTGGGTCTTCCTTTAAAGTCACCAACTTGGAGTTTTGTGCTAGTTGATTAGGATGGCTTTTCAGTTTTTCCTGGTATGCTTAAACAGAAGCCTCTTCTCTTCAGATACCATACCATAATTATTTTAACCATGACACTACCTGAATGAAGCAGAACTCATTTAATAAGATCAGGCAAATTTATCATTAGGCAGTTAGATAAGTGTATTAAGTTTGTGGCTTGTCAACATTATTTTGCTCTGTTGGCAGTTGCAGACATCTGCATATAATTTTATTATCTACATCTCCATCATATTTTGTAGTTCTATTATGGCTCTATTTGAAGCTGTTTTGTCAGTAGTGTATCTAAAATGCCATACTCCTTTTTTCTTAAATCTTTTTTGTTTTCATGCAAGTTTCTGCAGATTACATTTTATAGCAGGCTAAAATAATGATACGAATTATGTAAGAAAATATCTGTGTATACCTGCATTCAAAATAATAGCCGAAATAGCTACCTTCACGGAATAACTAAGACATTGGTTTAGTTGAGTTACAATCTCGACTAGCAGTACATGTATCCGAACCAAGTTCGGATTCTAAAAATAGAGACGTGAGGTATTTCCACGTGGGAGTTCTTGCACAGTACCTGAATTTCAGACTTTTACTATGTGGCACTGATAGCTGTATTATATCACAGATTCCAAATAAAAAAATATTTATAATAACTTCACAAAACTCGATTTTAGACACGTAAACGTAGCAATATGGCTATAGAAAGTTCATCAGAAAGGTCACTCAAGGATCTAGAATGTCTAACTTTGTACAACTCTTAGCACTCAAACCACATTACTTATTTTAAAATTATTATAACTGTTTCACTATATAAGATAAATTATGATGATTTCAGAGTAAAAAAGTTACTTGTTACAAAGATTTTTATTTAAAATCCAGCCATGGTCAAAGTGACTGTGAAGCAAAAGCCGCCATGTTGGATCTATCTTTTCATGCCATGCGGGCGCAGTGCTGCCAACTGCTGCAAGTAGTTTATCTTGCGAAATGTTGCTAGATAGCTCAAAGTAGCTAAAAATTAATTTAACAATCATTGTTTTATTGAATCAAACACGAGAGTATTAAAAATGAATAACTGTTCATTTTACAATAATTTACTTATTGAATTCAAATAGTTTAAGAGGAAGATGTTGATGTTTGAGGTTCAGTGTTTTTCATTGATTTCGAGTTTTTTTCAAGAATACTCATCAGGGTACTTTTGAAAAAAAAAAAAAAAAACTTGCCCCGCTGCGGGAATCGAACTCGCACCTTTTGCTTCGCAGCCGGCTACAAGCTCGCCATGCCATCTGAGAGAGTCTCTGATGCAGATGATTGAGTTTAGAGTTATCAAACTCATTCGTCAAAACAAGACCAGAACACGGGTAGTAATTACGGTTTTATTGTATGAATGAACCGGGGAATTCCTGCTCCCAGCCGCCGACTATATTATGGATAGAGCTGTCGCGGAGTAACGACGAACTCCACGATTATAAGTAAGTAAAATTATTTGGAAAGTATTTAGTACAGAATCAATATTAAATATTAAACGATTATAAATGTACAAGTATCTGTTTTGACTTAGTTTTAAGAATGTATAAACAGTGTCTCATGAGCGCGTTGTGTAATCATCATTATAATGTGGCATACTAACCTCCTTAGATCAAAAGCGAAGCAGATTGGTTACCTTACCTAGATAACCTGTATAACCACCAGAGCATCTATGGCATTGGCTCTAAGATAGAGTACCACGTTTAGCTTTTTTAGACCTGGTGACCTACTACGAACTATCGATCAAAGTATTCGCGTCATGTGAAAAGTTGCTAGAAATAGTTGTATCATTTTTGAAGCAAGTAGCTAGCACTCGGAATCAGTCTGCAAGATTGTTCAAGCATTGTTGTGTTTCAAATAAACTATAACACTATTCTATTCAAAACAGAAAAGTGTTCTTATGTCCAGCATTATTTTTTTATATTTTATAATGTTTAGTTTGGTGACTATTTCGATAATGCGTCAATTTTCTGTTAGGATTGAATAAAAAATAATGTAGTCAATTGCGCTAGCTCTAGCGCGAGAAGCGCTAAAATGGCAGCACTGGTAGGTGGAGCAACTAGTGATGTGCGCAACTTGAACTCCATGTGCGCAAGCCGAGACGATCGATTATTATGTGGTATTCTCGGATACTCATGAATATTTCGGATCTGGAGCAATGACCGCCGATCCCTGGCTAATAAAATGTTCATGTGCTTTTACGATGCCTAGGTATACCACTTAATTTGATAGCTAGCTATCCGATTACACCTTGTTTTATTTTTTAGATGTTTACAAAGCAAGTTAGTGGATTTGTAATGTGTTTAACAATCATATTCGTCTGCATGTTATTAACTTTTTCACCGAATAAAACAGCTGGAAGTTATTAGGAATTTTTGTAAGATAAATTGACGTTTCAATTATTGACGTAATTGATCCTTGTGATTTCAATGAATAAAAACCTGCATTGACTTTGACTTTTGATATAATTTTATTTGACCCCGATTAACCATATTCAGAAAATAAAGTATTGATACTAATGAGCATAATTATTATTTTCAAAAGTAACATCATAAAAAAACATAATTACAAAAAACAAGACGGAGGCGTTCATGACATCAAAGTGATTCTTAAAGACTTATTCAACGGCCCCTTTCCTCTTAAACTGAATAAGAGTAAACTATAGCATACGAAGCGATGACTTAAGAAAGGCGGCAGGCAAGTGAAAACGAAGAGCCGAACATCGGGGTCAGTGGCGTGTGTGTATTGGGAGAGGCCTATGTCCAGCAGTGGACTAATGTGTGCTGATAATAATGATGACGATACGAACCACGTAAACGCAGGAGACTCATTATCCTATCGCGTGACGAATACTCTTGGCAAAATAGAGCATACCGTGAGGTTGGAGCGGATAGTTAGAAAATATTCGTCTACTAGTAAAATATAAATAAAGAGGAAAAATAAATTTAAGTATTAGGCCGTTTAAAATAGGTATCTACCGCATGCAATATGAAAACGCATGCGTTATATCGCATATTGTAAACTGATTTGGATGTGTATAGACCTCCACTTGGAATAACATTTATCATATTATTATATTCTGGAAGGAAAAACGCGAGCGACGCCAAAATGAACTCTTATTATTATTTTTAGTGATTAATAACAATACTAGAAGGAAGCCAAGGGTAGTGAACAAAATACGGACAACAAAATTAAATAGTCGTACCTGAAGAGCTACGGTATATTTTTAATTTAAAAATGCGCATTCACAGTATCCGCATAAATATATATATATATATATGACTTTCGAGTATCTACAGATGAATACTACTATTTACTAGGTAATAATTCTATAGAGAAATAATTATAAACGCAAAGCTGATGGAAAATAAACATCAGACTACCTAGGATTTATAAAGACTAATAATATTCCATGCCGAAAATATAATACTTACTTTTGAACAGAGGACAAATGCTTTTCCTTCTTTGCTGTCCGACTATTAAAAAAACAGACATCAAAGTTGGTATAATTATTTTTATACACAACACGAGTTGAAACTCCGAAGTTGTTGCTTGTTTGTCTCGTGGAACAAAATGAGTACTTTGTACTATGACGCAAGGATAAGGATAAAATATATTCTGTATTAGGTATTCAAGATTCACGGCATGAGAATATTTCAGGTCTCTTTTTGCCGAGCCGACATGGTTATGTGTTTCTCGTGTATCTTATCTATTTATGTTTACGTTGTGTGCGCAATTCAAAACAGCAGGGCGTTTCGGTCAATGTATGCGTGTCGGTTCACGTTGTTTTTTATCAGTTTTACCATCAAATTTATTACTCATATTTAATATAGGTTTAAGCTCAACATAACGTACCTACGTTCCGTACTTTATCAGTCTCGATATTAACTTTTTATAATGTGATCGACATGAGACATGATCATTTGAACGAAAGCGGTCCGGCGGGAATTATGACACGCGTTATTAAGAGTGGCAAGGTGAACAGATAAATTCTTTTTTTTTTTTAAGTTATATATATATACAAAATATGTATTGTTAACCGGGTTCATTACAGCGTAAGGTAATTTAATATTTATCGGTAAAGCAGCTACTAAGGCAAAGTAGAGTACTTACATAGAGGAATCGTAGGGCCATTCTGTTTGCACGTCCCGATGTTTTCTTTTTCAATCTTGTTGAGTTTATCTTTCTCTTCTGATTTATGGTGCCTGTCTCGGGATACCCTCTGAGGCTGCGGCGCGACCGCTGTGTAGGGTAGCGACGCCGGCGCCGTATTTATCGCCGGCGTCCCGGCCGTGTTACTCGATTTTACAATCTCCTTCTCTGTATGTACCTTATCCGTAGAAGGAGCACTACCTTTGTCACTCTGCTTATTTATCTGCGTATTTTTATTAGTATCTAGGACAATAGACTGAACAGTCGTTTCAATCTTCTGGATCGGTTTGACATTTAACGTCGCTTTAGGCACTATGACGGGATTATCCGATATCGCCGAGACGACAGGCGTTACGACAGTCGTTGCGATAACATCGGGCCCCAAACTTCTATTATCATTTACATTCACTAAGTCAGACTTTATAACATTATTATTATTATTAATAGAGCTCAAGGAGCTTAATGCATTCTGAGGTTGAGCGGTAATCGTGGAAGATACGGGCAATTCAACATTCTTAGGCACAAAATTCGTTTTGACTGCGTTCTCAAGACTTGGCTGTCTGGCCGCTTCATTGACCAGCCTACTGAACTCTTCAGCGATACTGTGTGTCGGAGGTTCCTGGGTACAGAGTCGAACATAGTAACAATCAGCATATTATTTTAAAAAACTATTTTGGTTACGGCATTTATTATATATACTTACAGCTTGAGGCGTTTGTTTGTCGTTTTGTTCCCCACTTGAAATATATCCGTTAGCCGTAGGATATGAGTCAGAAAATATATCTTGTTCTGCAAATAAAGTAACAAAAAATAAGATTAAGACGGTATAAATAAACTATATTAAAATCAAATGTATACTTACGTGTCACAGGATCTATAATAGCAAGTCTATGACTACGCTTTTGGATTGGAGCTTGACGTATACCTAGGAAGAAAGGAAACTGTAAGTAAATTTCTAAATATATTCGTCGCTTCATTTTTCAGATATAACATCATTAATATTTTAATCCTACAGGCAACTTCGCACGTTAAATGATAAAGAAAGTCAATTGGTTTTTGCTTCCTCCGACCGGCGCTGCGACAGACAGACGTTCTTTTTTCGTGAGAGGCATCATGCACACGCTTTCTCGAATCAAACATTTTTCAAATGTTTTACAAAAACGCCAAAACGAAGTGCTCAAGACTGCAGATCAATACAAAGGTTTTAATTTTTTCGAAGAAAATACATTCGTCATTTTCTAAAAATGAGGGGAGTAAGTACTACAATGATGTTATTATATCTGAAAAATCAAGCGACGAATATAATATAGATCGAACTTCACTTTGCAAGTTCGTTTGATCATAATTATAATATATCTACATAACATGTGATAATAATAACTTCAGAATAAATTATTGATCGAGCGAAGCAAGATCTTCTAATCAACTGAGATTTTAAGTTAGCCAAGCCAAAGGCTTCATAAAAATTACTTGAACCCTTTCACCTATTAATTGGTAAGATATATGTGTGGACAACATATATCATTGCACTTACACTATACAGAACCGTGGAGCATGTTACGAAAATACGCGGCGTGAGCACCTCTCGGGTATCCCCCCCAGGAGAGCTCTTTCTCTGGCCTTCCAGCTGACGCTAGTTTTTTTAGGTAAAGAATAACGGGATAGTTACCAGGCATAGATTGGCGCAGATGTGTCGGGGGCTGTGTGAGTGGGACGGCGGGCGCTGCGGGCGTGGCAGGGGAACCCTGCGGCCCCAGCGTGGTGGGGTTGCTCCTACCGGCTGACGAGTTCGACTGATGGTTCTGCGTTGGCAGTTGCGGACTGTTTGTAGCGTATCCGTAATCTGCAGACAAGAAAACAAATTTCTACTTTCACGAATTTAGAGATGGCACTTTGACTTTTAACAAACAAGTAAATGCTTCTTTCACGAACTTGGGAGATAGCACAACGATTTTTTACAAGCAAACAAATATTATTTCACGAACTTGGAGATGGCACTTAGATTTTGTCCCCTCCGACGCGAAAAGAGGGGTATTATAAGTTAAAAGCCTCTGTATGTATGTATTTGTGTGTGGCATTGAAACTCCTAAATACGAATGGACCAATGGATGGTTCCATATGTATTATTGGCACGCGTTCGTCACCAGGGGCGCTGTAAGCGATGATGGAACATACGGCATTATAAAAACTAACTTATTTATCGGGCAGCCTTATTGTTTTAACAGTCATCCATACATACTCAGTATGGGAAAATTTGAAAGTTTATGTCAAATTATTAATATTCCAATATTAAGACTTATCGACAAGCTGATAAATAGTTTTAAAGTTTTCTCGTAATTGTAATTTACTTACATGGATTAGGGTGACTTGGTGGGTTGTTATATCCTATGTAAGGTCCCATGTGGTATTGGTAATACCTGAAAACACAAAAAATATACACAATTATTCACCATTACCATTTTTGTAAGTACTTGTCTGGTTTTAAATAAGTTACCTGGCCTGCGCTATTGTTGTTAATAAACAATATATGTATAATAATAGATATTATGTCACTTTGACACCACTGTGCCTGGCGATGATAGGCATTAAAAGCAGATAGGTGTGTTACTTTGGCTTATCTTTGAATATGTGAATAGTAACCAGCGCTCAACCCTAGTCTGTTATACGTGGAGGATGTATAAAGGAGCTACAAACTGCCAGCAGGAATGTAGGAAACATTACAGTTGCTTGCTATTGCTCAGTCAATGATTAACTATAATAATACATAGTTACTACGACTAGTTGCGGTCTGCAGTTGCAATCGGTCGCTGCCGCGCATTCAGGAGCGTTTTTAGCGATAACCCATCCAAGTGTTAAAGTACCACGCTAAACTGAGAGAGTTTCCATTACATCTTACATCTACAAGTAGTAGGGCTCATAAAGGGGAAATACTACCACCCTACCTATTTCTGCCGCCAAGCAGTAATGCTCGCATTGTTGTGTTCCAGTCTGATGGGTATGGATGCCGGTGAAATTACAGGCGCATGAGACTTTCATTAACTATGTCTCAGGTTCGGCAACGCGCGAGTGATAACTCTGATGTTAAAGCGTCCTAAGTTACGGTAACCGTTTGCCACTTGAGTTGTATAAAAAAACCCAAAGTCACACACAGCGCTTTACCGAATAGTTCCAAAAAAGGAGAATAAATTAATACGACACACAATAACACAAAAAGGACATAACAATATTAAAGGACCTACATATTACGTCCCTACCGTGAAAGGATAGCTGTAGTAGGTACTGCAGTAGGTACTGCTGTCTTGTCTCAGCGGTATTTATACTTACTGTCCAGACTATGGTTCTGACAACAGTAGTGTACACTACTTCAAATACAAATGCTATATTCACTCACCCAGACGCCCCTGATCTAGGCTGCTGAAAAGTCTGCATGCCCATGTGTGTCGGCTGGAAAACTAGCGTTGGGTACATGACCGGCCCCGTGGACGACGCTGCTCCAGGAATGAAAGTTTGTTGTTGTCTGCAATTCAAATATTCACCAATTAATTTACTTTATGAACATACTTTAGTACAGTTAATAGTTATTGTTTACAAAATTATTTGATTACCCACAGCAAAACAAAACAAGTGAAGACTCATGCCGATTCAATTAACAATGATACGAATTGAATCTTGGAGTGTGTAAACACCTGAAGTACTCAGCCTCTCAGGGGTTTTGGATGAGCGGGTCAAAACGCGGACAATACGATACTAGTTTATCTGCTAATAGCATTTAGGTATTTACCTAGGATGTGAGTTAGGCCTCGAGCCATGTTGCGTTGCTCTGTATTGCTGGAAGTTGGCATATTGCGGTCGAGGTTGTGTTTGCGTTTGCGACACAAAGTTGTGGCCAGTCTGGAAAAATATCAATAAATTTTAAGTTTTTGACGTTTAAAGAGACGAGGGCCTCTTATGGATGCTCTTAAAACAGAGTGTATTGTTATCACCTTTAAAAAGAGAACATAAAACATGATAAGTTTCCGCAACATAGAATAGCTACTTGCGAAGGTCCAGGTAGGTGCCAACAGTACTTACCAATGTTGTCTTAGACAGGTCCTGTTGCTGTGCCGTCGGCGCTGGAGGCTGGGGTGGCGTCGGCTGCACCCTCAGCGATGCCTGGGCTGCGGATTGTGCCCCACTGTTGGAACTCTGCATGTATGTGGCCGCCGCGCCTCCGTTTGGGTGGTAACATTCCACCGGTCCTAGGAAACAATCAACTATGAATAATCTTGCGCCGACTTAGAGGGAGAAATAATAAGGACTATTTACAAACAAAATACTTACTGTGTGTTGTGAAAGCGCATATAAATAGAATAAGTTGTTTCGGAAATAAATGGAAACAAACAACGAACCTCTTACGTTAAACGTAAAAGGTAAAGAGGAATCGTTTGAATAATTAACAAAAACAATACTCGCTGTGTGTAATGAAACCGCATTTCTTTATAAGTTGTTTCTTAAAGAAATGTAAACAAATCCACCTCTTACGTCAAACGAGATCGTTACGTCACAGGTAAATGAGGAATTATTTAGATAATTTACAAAAAACAATACTCACTGTGAGGTGTAAAACCGTATTTCAATCGGATGAGCCATTTTGGAGATATATGGTAACAGACAAACAAACAAACGACCTCTTACATCAATCGCATATAGGGGCTCCTCACGTCGCGGGTAAAAGTTAAAAGCGGAATAATTTGGACAATTTACAAAAAAATACTCACTGTGAGGAGTGGAAGCTCGAGGGTATCTGTGACTGCTAAGGATTAATTGCAAAAATAAAGCTGAAGTAAAACAAAAATAGGAATAGGAATAGTTAGGTAAGGAACTTTTATCGCCAATAAGGTAACAAACAAAAGGTCGCAAAATATATTTACAAAAAATAATCGCTGATGAAGGAAAATACGAAATTAAACATTTTCTTTAAAATCATAAGGTTAAACCATGACTATTATTAATAATTAGTAAAATAACTCAAATGATAAGACTGTACCTAGAACAACTAAAGTTCACTTACTGCAAGCTGGTTTCAATTGTCGATACTGTTGAGCTGGAGAAGGCAGCATGCAGTTCGGTGCGGTATAGCGGGATGGTTCAACTTTTTGAGGCTGATTGTGACTGGTAGTTTTGTTTAGCTGGCTACTATTCAAGTTTGGAACTGTGCTCAAGTTTTGGCTACTGGTCAGATTTTGATTTATACTCAGGTTCGGGCCACTACTCAAGTTGTGGCTAGCATTGAGACTGCTACTGCTCAAGTTATGATTGGTACTGGGATTTAGGCCATTAATAAGCCTATGTCCGCCTAGGCTGCTGCTGTGACTATGGCTGCCGCCTACGAGGGTATGACTGGGATTTCCACCTGGGCCAGAGTTCGTGCCATGGTTGTGACTACCGTTTAGGTTCGCATGGCTGCTATGGCTGTGATTTCCGCCTGGACCAAGGCTGGTTGTAAGACAGTGACTTCCACCTAAGCCAAGGTTGGAGCTCTGGCTGTGGCTCCCGTTTAGGCCATGAGTATTGCTATGGCTGTGACTTCCGACTAGGCCAATTTTAGTATTGTGGCTATGACCACAGCTAATGCCAAGATTGCTGCTATGGTTATGGCTGCCCCCTAGGGATAGGTTGCTGGTATGGGCGTGGCTGCCGCCTTGACCAAGATTGTTGCCATGGCTCTGACTTCCGCTTAGGCCAAGATTGCTACTGTGGCTGTGACCACCTAGACCAAGGTTGGTGCTATGGGTGTGACTTCCACCTAAAGCCAGGTTGCTGCTGTGACTGCTGCCCAAGCCCATGCTGTTGCTGTGATTGGCATTGGGGCCCAGGCTGTTGCTTTGATTAGCTCCTAATCCAACACTGTTTGCGTGAGAGTGACTGCCACTTAGGCCTTGACTATGGCTTTGATTAGCTCCTAATCCAACACTGTTTGCGTGAGAGTGACTGCCACTTAGGCCTTGACTATGAGTATGATTCAGGCTTGGGTTCAAACTGTGGCCGTGGATGTGGCTCAGGTTATGGTTGTGGTTACGACTGTGGATGTGATGGTTATGAGTGCCGGGATTGGCCGGCGGTGCCGAATGTACGAACTGCACCGAAACCGTACTCATGGATTGCATATTTATTTGATTCATATTGTAGTGCGGAGCCCCAGCCGGGTTTGGCATAGTCAGCGATGTAGGTATATTCAGAATCACATCAACTCCAGTAGGTTGTGACGGAATCCCATTGTTGGCACATGTATAAGGACTGTTTGTATTGTTTCCTCTTAGTCCTAACATTTTTATTTCATGATACAAATCTTTCAAAAATTGTGTTAGCCAAACGTTGAACCATTCCCAAAACAAAGGAGGCATAGGGTTCGACATTCAATTGAACATATCTGTTGTAATCAATACATGCCCCTTCGGGCATCCATCTAGTGAACACAATCCAGCCTCACGTCTGATTATCACAGTAAAAAGGTGAAAAGTAATGTGAATACACCACTATTGCTTCGAATCCGTTGTTCCACGAAAAGCGCGCATGTTAAAATATAAGCGGACCGAATTCACTATTTCAGTGGTAATTTAATGCAGCATTGAGAAAATCGATAAGGAAACCGCGCGCTCCATGGCACTGTCGCGTCGTACGTACGCACTTTGGAGTCGGTTTAATGGCACCCTGATAACTTCACCTCATTAAACTATCACACTATCACATTAAAATTGGCTTTAATGACATTAATTTACTAGATTCTAAGATTTGGAAAGTAAAAAACGAGATTGTAAGCTGAAAAATCGTTTGGTGACTGATCACTTCGCGAACCAGGGAGGAAAGGAAAGAAATCAGAGTGAGAGAGATGGATACTATAGAACACTTTTACGTTTTGGGGCGTTCCCAGCCGTGCTCCGTACCGTTTTTCGAACTGAACGATGGAACGACTATGTAAGGGTGCATTGCCGAGGGAAAATCGATATGTGCTTTTTACGAACCCCTTCCCCCAACAGCCGCGCCGGCCCGGCACGCGCAGTCTATGATACCCTACAAAAACGAGCGATGTATAGCGTACAAAAATATTTCAACGGGGATACGATGTTTTAGTGGTAAAGCATAAGGGTTGAACAGGGGTTGCTGGTACTCAATTGACGACAGTCGAATACAGTTTGAAAATCGATACCTCTACTGAACGATTACTCGAGACTCTATGGAATAGTGATGGGGTCGAGTCTGTCCGTATCTAATCTTCTTTTATCGTGGCTGCATTGAGCAAGTCTTGGCTAAGAAATTCTCGGAATCGAGACTTTGATGAGAAAGAGAGGCCACTGTACTAAAATAATTTATTAAATTTATTTGCATGTAAAATGCAATAGCCCTGCAATTCCAGAGACTATTCGATTCAGTATAAAAATAATCGGTTAAACTCTGGCATCAGCCATGAGAAATTTGCCAAACATAAGCAAAACAGTATCCTACGCTCATATAAAACTGTTCTGTCAGATAAACATCAGTGCAACGCAAAAACCAATCAGCACCTTTAAGAATATAGTACTAACACAGCTATATAACTTATCATGGTTTTAACACAATAATAATAATAATAATGCTGGACATTTTTCACACAGCACCACCTAGCCCCAAACAAAGCAAAGCTTGTTTATTTTTTAAATTTTATTATGGGAACTACATGACTGATATACTACTTATATCCTTTTTTTTAAATACATACATATTATACATAGAAAACAACCAGACCCGAGACAAACATTGGCTAATCGTACAAACATTTGTCCCGCAGCGGGAATCGAACCCGCAACCTTCTGCAATGTTAACAATCAGCGCCTCCCGTGATTATAGTGTAATTTAACTGTGCCGAAATATCGGTAAAAAAATAACAATTCACGTCAGTGATATGGTCACCGTGGTATGAGGTTCATTCTATGGGTATAATAGAGAATATTCAAAGAAAGGCAAAAAAATAATGCATTACAGACTTTTGTATTTAGTGTACAGCCACTAAATTAACGGCAGATACAACTAGATCTAACCTGCCTCCATAAAATCTTGCATTCTGTTATTGAATCTCCAACACTCACATCTCACATGGTATTGAATGTACCGAAAAAGAATACTCGTGCTTGTGGAAATATTCAATTCTTTTACCCTGCATGTTCATAAGAACAATATCTCTTTCTATAATCCTATTGTCCGCATGTGTCGAACGTATAATGAGGTGAACGATGATCTGGATATATTTAAGAGGAAAGAAGCTGTATTCAAAAATAGTGTCATCAAGTTATTGTTCAATAATAAGAAATAATGAATTGTAATAACTAAGTAATTAAGAATCTATTGTTTGCTTATCCCAAGTTTCAATCAGTTCTATATTTAATTGATTTTTCTTGTCACGTGTGGGACTTAATATTGTGTCTTGCCTGACAATGCCATGTAAACATGTTTCTGGGAACTGAACTAGATCTGAACTTGGTATTATGTAAATTGTACTGTTGTTACTGTTCTTTTCCTGTTTTATTTACTGAATAATAAAAAAACAGATCATGATAACTATTCAGTTTTTAATCAAAATGATAAAACAACACAGAAAATAGTAAACAAACGTCATCATCATGTGAACGACGATGCAATTTAGTTCCTATACTTATAAGGACGTATTTTTTATAAGACTAAAATAAGCATCACATAATATTAATAAATGCTATTATTTAAAAGGTTAGCTAATTATAGAGGTTTTAGTCAGTTAAAAAAATATTTTGTCAGCAAACAAAGTGAATTGAGAGCTGCTTCTAGTGGTCGGCAAAATTAACTAAATTGATCAGCAAGTAATGCGATATTGGCAGCCTTAAAATTGATGTCATAGGAAATTAAATATATCTGCAGCATATATTTGTAATAGATCAGCAAATTGTAATTCGGATTTTATCAAATATTGGCAAGCTGTGTATAATTATGATTTGCTAATTAATTTTATTTCTACAGCAACAAAAGTGCGGTTTTTTTTTGCTGTATTGAATTATTATAAACTTTTTTTTTATATTTTTCTGATGTTGACAAACTCGAATGTCGATGTCGACAATTGAGTTGTTGTCAAAATAAAATAAAACAAAAAGGCATTTCCAAAATTATATTTTGAGAACCTGTAGTACCATGTAAAACAAAAGTTAGGAACCCAAAATACGTCTACCAAACGATTTGCAGACTGATGGCAGAAGAAAATAATTCCACAAGACAGCATAAAAACACTGATCAGATCGATGATTTTAGGCAATAAAAGACAGTATTACACGAATGTTCTAGTAGAGTGAAGACATGTGGATGTGAAATGGATAAAGAAAGCCAATCCAATAGTCAGTTTAGTATTTCTTAAAAAACCGGTAATTATAGGTTTTTATCGAAAAAACCCGATAAAAATTGGATTCTCGTTTATCAAAAGGTTCCGAATATCCCGTGCAGTGGCATTGTTCAATTTAACTCAGTAGTTATTGTTTTGGTTGAAAACATTGCAGGAAATAAATGTTGGTCGGGTGGATTAATCTATTCTGAAATCAAATGTGACGCATACCATTTTTAGAGTTCTGGAATTAATAAATAATAATTTAGCCAAACATAAAATCAAAAAAAGTTGTGTTGCTTATAGTATATAGAAGCTTATAGTAGAATCTAAGCAAATTACTAGTCCAACTGATATCTGTGAGGCCTTTAATGAATACTTTTCTAGTATAGGTTCCCGCCACTTAGCAGAAAAGATGCCGAAATCCTTTCATGATAACTTCTTGCGAGATTTACCATACACTACGACACATAGTGAATTATCTGCTTTTTATCCATGTTCGAATAATGAAATTGACAAAATAATCACCAATCTTGATTCAAATTCTAGCAAAGGTGTTGATGGTATAACTACTAAAGTTATAAAATGTAAAATCATAGAAAATCCGAGAAAATCTTTTGCTTTAACAAATTATTACAAGAAGACGAATTAGTACACTTGCAGTTGCAAAATTCTTCCCTATTTACAAATCAGGATCTAAATCAGAACCGGGGAATTATCGACCCATCTCAGTCTTACCCATCGTATCAAAAATCTTAGAAAAAATCCTAGGTACACAAAAGATTATAAAACTATCTTGCGTCAATTAACTTCCTAAATGGCCACCAGTACGGATTCAGACATAAAAGTAACAACGTTGCAGCAACAGCAGAACCAATAACAAATATAAAATATAACATTGATGACAAAAAAAATGTCCTCGGTATATTCATTGACCAAAAAAAGACATTCGACACCGTCAGTCACACATTGCTAATAAAGAAATTAGAATGCATCGGAGTCAAAGGCATTGAAAATGTTCCAGTTGTATTTCTCAAATAGATCTCAAGTAGTTCCAATTCGACATCTATAAGAGTCGGGCGTTGCCTCTTACTCACGGAGTTCCACAAGGATCAATATTAGGCCCACTACTTTTCTTGATTTACATAAATAGCATCTGTGAAATAGGTCTAAATGGTTATCTTACCTTATATGCTGACGACACGTGTTTGTTCTACTTCGCAGCATCGATACAGGATACACTTTCACACACGAGCTCAGAGTGATAAATAATTTTTCTTAGTTCCAACATTGACAATAAATGTTTCGAAAACATGCTATATCATCTTTGGAGAAAAAAATAAAGTAATTCCACCTTATAACCTCCCAAAAATAGATAACACGATACAAGAACAAAAAAAAATGAGAAATATCTTAGCATATGAATGGATAGCTACATATTTGACGTGGAATGCACATATCGAATATATTAAAACCACACTATCTTCCTTAGCTGGGTCTTTACGCAACATTTTTCGGTGTGTCCCGAACTAACGAAAGAAACCAATTTAATCAATTACTCGTTCGTAAAATCAAACAAAAGAAAAATACCAATACCCTCAGAAAAAAAAGAAAATTCATTCAACGCATATAAAACAAGACTCGCACGATCTATTATTAATAAAAAGAATTAACTTTACAAATTTATGCGGTGGAGGGGTTAAAGTAATATTTTATTGCCTACGTATTAACTTGCACCTACCAGATCGAGCTACTTTATATCGATCGAGTTACGAATACAGCTATTTATGCCACATATTTTGATACTCGCAAATAAATCAAAACCTATCATTTAATTTGGCAAAACCCAATTTTCACAACACAAGTAAAGTAGAAAGTCCGAAAACTTTATAAGTCGTTAATTTGTAGTTATATCGTATGACAAAATATTTTTTGTGATTACAAACTTACACTTTCATTTGGATAATTGACCGTGACGTATATCGATGTATGGGGAAACATTTTTTCAACTACAAAGTATGTTTGTTCAATCCAACTTATATTTTGTTTAGATCAATGTTTGGTGCTTTACGAGCTTGTACGGAAGTCTCGGCGCGCGAGTCTGACTCGCACTTGTCCGGTTAAAATAGATATTAAAACTATTTAAAAAAAAAAAATATACCCATTTTTGTCACATTTGGGGAAGTAGATTATAGAAATAGGTCCATACCGATTGCAGCGCCTCTTAGAGATTTGTGACGACAAAACCTATATAAGAACTATGAAAACATACAAATAGATTACAAAATTATACATAATTCAAACAAATTTTAAAGTACGTATAACCCTGAGGCTGATATATTTGCCCATACACCTGTCTGTCAAAATTATTGTAAAGGTTAGTTAAAATTGTAAGGATTCTGTAATATTTTATGTTATTCGTTTGTGTGCCAATATTAAAAAGTATTACTTAGTCATACTTGTACAGAGACCAAATTGAAGTAGATATTTTCGAAGTTTAGTATTTAAGATGATAGAAATAACGACTTTAGTGTTAACTGTAACGTTATTTTATATTTAGAATATACTTAAATTAATAACTATACCTTGTATAGGTAACTTGTTCCTAACTTCCAACTACTTATTTTTCAAAAAACAGGCTTTGCTTACAGGTCTCGAAGTGCAACAATAGGCATGTCAAACATATAATGATTTCATTACCAACCCACATTATCGATCCGTCACATGCATCGCCAGCAACCTGCAAAAAATTCTCCACTAGCTGATTAAGCAAAGTGCCAAGATTATACATAACTGTTTACATAATTTGTAAGTAACCTAAACGAAGTTCAAGTTCTGATCATGGCCACTCGATAACATAATAACGCAAACATGGTATGCTGTTTATAGTTCATCATATCGATCCACTTGACAATTTATTGGCTTTGAAACGATCTGAAAAATCTCTTGATCGTATGCTAGATACGATCTTCTGAAAAATAGGCTCGAATCGGCGCGTCTCTAATGCCAAGTCAGTTCCCGTCTAACAACCGTCGAGCGTAATCGCGGAAGGTGCTTATGAGGAAGGCTCATGATAAACGGTCTATGTAACGTCAGCTGAAGAATTCTACGAGGATATAATCGTAATATTATATACATGTGCCCAAATCGTTATCAGAAGCAATATTGAGTTTTGAGACATTGAATGTAAGCACTATTTAAAATTATAATACTGATAAGAGCTTTTACATATTTTACACTGTATTAAAAAGTTACCAAAATAATACTTTAAACCAAAATAATAAGGTTTTGGTGTAAATTATATTACACCAAAACCTTATGGAAATAAATAGAAGCACTCTAACTCTGCATCACTAAAACATTATCGCACAATAAACACTTCACTAATAACTTATCGATTTTTCGTATTCAAAGCTTGAATTTAACTGCCACTGCGTGTCGCGCAGTGCGCTTTAAACCCTAGGTCTTGCGAGAGACATCGCGATTATTCAAGAATCAACAAACCCGTTCCAAACTGTTTCTATGCGTAGTGATGTCGCCCTACGTATAGAAACGTTGTCAGATCCGTAAAAACTCGCGAAACGGTCAACATGAAAGATGTTAGGGTTCTGAATCCGATATGTGACATTATTGCTCTTATGGATTTTCACTTTTTCCGCACTGGATTATGCAACCATACCAGTGAATATTTGTAGAATACAACAATATTCAGCTACCGATCATAACGGATTTTCATCTTTTCAGGTGTCGGCTGGTTGCACCGTCGGACGCACTTGTTTACCTCGTACCTACATTGTCGACCTCTATGCGACGTTGAATATCGATGTTTAGGTATACGGTCCACGAGATAGATACTGTTCCATGACTCTTCGAGGAACTATTATAGCATACAAATGCTCATTCATGAGGGGACAAGTTTTGACTCCATAAGCGAGAATGGGCAGAGCACGATTGTCTCTTCGTGCGGCCAGCAAGCAAGACCTGATCCGTATGTTCCATACCCTTTCTAAATCCAGCTTGTGCATTCTATATTTTTTCAACGGTTACTTTCACAACTCTTTCTATCAACACTTCTGCTTCCAGTATGCCGATGCGAGCCTTTTCCCTAGTAGAGCGGTACAGTTACGGCCTTACACCACTCACTTGGGGCTTGGCCGGTACTCCAACAAAAATCGAAAAGGCGATACAGCTGACTTCCTATGATGCCATTCCTAGCCTCCAGCATCTCGATTTTTATCCTGTCATACCCTGCAGACTTCCCTGATTTTTTACTTCTCAACGCTTTTACAGGTTACGTATTAAATAAATAATGTGGCCTTTGTATATTGAAAAGATGGTTCAAAAGGCTTATAAATCTTCACCAGTTCTCATTGATGGATTTTATCCAGGCATTAATGTGAGATATGCGACGACCTAAAGGCTGGTCGTATGACATTGTGAGGACGATATTATATCGATAGACAAGTAATTTGGTGGGTATTTGTCCGTAATCAATCATTATCTAATTTAATTACAACATAACAATTGTAAGTCATGCAGTGTCTACTAAAAGTACAATAAATATAAACAACGTGCATTTAGGTTTCATGCATTCAAAACATAATCATCAAACAAGTCAGATTGACGCACGCACACTGAGGTTTCCGTACAATGATTTTATTTAGGAAACCTGGTGGTACTTGGGTATACTCATGCTTACTATCATAACATAGTCAGACAACTTAATTAGGAGCTCAGAATCTTATTGTTATAAAAAGTAAAATTGTATTAATCGAATTAAAAAAATTGTACGGGAGTAGTCAGCGCCAAATCTAAACATATGTCATTTGGCATATGTCCACGTTTAAGCATTCCACGCAAGTTTATCGCCGCTTATTGGAACACTAACCGATTACACTAGCCTTCGAATTTTTGCTTTAAGTGCATGCCTGTTTCTTCACTATGATACTTTTCTTCACGGTATTGAGCACATAGAAACGCGCACATACACATTTTTCGAATTCGAAACCCCAGTGCATTTAGGTTTTTCGTATGCGATTGGGTGTTCAAATCAACGATCTCCCGATCGGATTAGAGTTGTTAGGGCAACTCAAAAAAGTTTTGGTTGCAACACTCCATCGCAAAATATATATTGTCATGTCCGTTCGTCACACCACGATTTCTCCCTCGGTTCGACGGAAGCCGTGTTTCATGACCCAAAAACAGAAATTAGCAAAGAAACCTCATAATCTTTTTAAATACCACCTCGTTATGTAAAACATAAATATCGTTTGTCGAGATGTTTCGTGAAGTCCAAACCGCGAGTTGTTTAATTGAAAAATCACTCTCTGGCCATAATATATTATAATATATGTGATGTAAGTTAACAATTAATCTATGCATGTGCTAATTTGTAGACAGGCACCTAGTTTAGATTGTAAAAATAACGGCATGCAGGAGCACATGCTGCTTGAGAGCATTTTGTCATTACTTTACATTCTTGAAGATATGTTTATAAATATTCAAACATACTCAGACATATTCTTTTAAAGTGATAATAAAATTGAATAAGATTGTTTTAAATGAGTAGGTATATTGATCAAAGATTAAATTTTGCCTGCTGAAAAATTACAAACGAGCGCTTTCATGCTTTGGAGGGCACGTTAGCTGTCAGATCCGGGGGTGCAGACTGAGCAAATAATAAAAACAAATACCTCACTCTTAGTTTTCCTTTTACGCTAACGCAAATTTGTCTAGGTTAAACTTGGCACGTGACATTTCCACAGCTCATGTCATCGTTCCCATAAAATTCAATCTTTCCGCAGGCGTTAACGCAACAGAAAGTGGTATTTGTCTAGACTAGACCATCACGTATTGCACGCTATTAGGGTACCGAAGTTCTAGGCCTCGGTTATAATAGGAAATCCGCTCAACTTTGTTTCAACCAAATTCAAGAAGAAAATTTCTTGAATTTGGACAAGAAACTCCAATCACTCAATGTCAAGTTAGTTACCTTAGCATTAACGGGGGAAAGAGAAAAAAAATACATAAAAGGGGCCGTGAGTTTTTTTAGGGGACGAAGAAACGAAAAGAGACATGAGGAAACTAAAAAGTTTCCGCGTTCGCCATTGGGTTCAACCATAGACGACTGTCTAGGGGGTTCCGAAACCCGATCAGAGAAACGAGTCAACACTTTATGTATAATGTGTGCCTGACGATAACTTTCCAATGGTAAATCCAATATTTATAAAATTAGAAATGTGTATAGATAACATAAATATAATTCTATTGACGCGGTTTATTTTTATTAGCGGGGTAGTTTTTGGTCTATGCAAAGCAAAAGAGAAAAACAATGTCAGGCAGGTCATGTGACAGGAATTTGTTTGCACATTTCAAAAACAGTTGATTTGACAAATTTTGATGCTAGTGTTTTTTTGGTAATATTCATATATGACCCGGTAAATGTGATCAGGCGAGCAACAGTGGAATAAAGTATGAACACAATCACTAATAGGTGGTATACTTTTTTTGTTTTTGGTAAAAAATATGTTTTATTATGCTGGTTGAAATGTAAGTCACTGTCTTTCCAGAACAAACGTTGTTCAGACCATACCGTCTTATATTATCAAAAAAAATTGTCATTGGTTTTTAAAAAACATATAAATTTAAAGTTAAAAAGTATGAATTAACGTTACTCACTACAACAAGGACACCGGGCTTGTGCTTCAAACTAGCTGACTGGCAACCAGCCGGGGTGGTGGGGCGGTGGGGCGACGCGGCGACGCGTGCGGCGTTTACACACACGACACAGCATTGTGTAGAGGGCAAGTACAAACAAGGTATCGGACAAAGACAACATTGGTTCTCAGACAGAATTTATTGAATGAAAAGTTGTTATTTATTATTTTGACAAATAAAGTAGTTATTTTACTTTTAGGTTAGAATAATCGAATCAAGACCGCGTCTTTAAGCATGATTCGGCACAGTGAACAGGCCGTGATCTTAACAGTCAGTATTATAGCAGTTCAAGTATTATGCGCAACACCTGGTCGGGAGACTTTGCCAGACTGGACTGATAAGCCACAGCAGCGCATGAGCAAAAGAAATGTTGGAGTTAATGTTTGAGCAACATAAGACTTATTTAATATTGCCTATTTTTTTTTTTATTTTGCTTGTCAGTGACAGAGTCTGTGGTCTGTACAAAGTATGTTCTAGGAGAACAGTAATTAAAATTTATCCTTGTATAACTAAGAAGAACATTGCAAGATCTCAGTCCGGAATAACTAATATACCTCAAAGTATCTATCTTTTGTTCCATTTGAATATTAAAGTAACATAATATTGTGGTGTTCAATAGTTATTTTAATCAACTAATATCTATAATTAAGTAATTGATCAAGTGAGCAAATTAAGATCTTTGATACTACTTAGGCAATCCAGCATTTGTATGTAGGTTTGTCCCACAACAACTACCAAACTGTTTATTCAATCATGATGAAACTTGATAGATAGGTAGGTTCTAATAGAATTTTGGAGTGTAAATACAAGCTTATTTGGTAGCGAGGTTTCGGGTAACAATGATACTTCACAAGATCTCAATGCATGGCAAACTATTAGTTTATCTAAATACCGTATTATAAATATTCATCACAGAGTGTGACTTTAATTGTAATGAGTGAAGTTTATCATTCAGAACTTTATTCAGATGAACAAAATATACTATTCAAACTTAACTCAATCATGGATGCTGATGGAACGCTTAGTTTAAGCAGTAACTAAGACATGTTTGAGCCTTTCCATCACAAGAGTTGGCATCTAAATCAAAAACACCTGCTTCCCTTAGGTTTAAAAATACTATTGAGGAATACAACACAATATTTTTACTATTGTTAACACAAATGAATAATGTAAGTAATAGTTTTTGTTAATTTACATACCGAAGTAAATTTTATAATAATTTAACTGATATATTAAAATATTTTTGTGACTCCCTCTTCGGCGCAGTGGGCCAAGACAAATGATTTTTTTTTTACCACTAGTAAAATATTATTTTCTTATTATTTTAATTTGCTCAAATACCTACTAATAAAATACATGACTTGCTCTAATACCAATAAGAAAAAGAAATGGCTTTGGACAACAATAATTGGCAGTAATTAACTTTGATTTAAAAAATAAATCGCTTTTGATTTTGTTTTTTATTCTTCGCATTGCTGACAATGTTACAGAAATTAATTTTAGCTTCTGTTGCTAGGGGTATCTAAGTGTTGGAAGATAACACAAACGAAACAGCATAAATACATGCACATATCATAATTTTATCACAGTTCACTCATGCAGGTAGGTATATTTCCTATCTACTTGTTTTACCCTCATAGGTACATGCAATGATAAGAAAATTCCAAGATGTTTGTAACATGTTATAAAAAACAATAGTTAATCCAACTGAAACGGAAAGGGAAACTACCAATCTACATGACTAACAAACAAGTCTACCAAATACATAACCTATTTTCAGATATAGAAACATAACAGAAACTTATGGTGTTTCGCAAAGCGGCACAAACAGATGCTGAAGTGGCATAAAAATATTACGTAAATAATAGTGACACTACAGTAATATTTATTTATAAAAAGGATACGATCCTGGACCACGTTGACTGGGTGCCAGTGGCACCTGATTCCCGTTGCCACTCATATTCTTCGCAGCATAGGTATCGGGACACGTACACCACTCAAGGTGGCACGTAAATTCACCCTAACCGATTGTAGGACACATCCGGCACATAGGTAGAGTATTAGAACCGACGTCAGTTTGACAAATCGCACAATTTAATTTGTATCCTTTGTGAGTAAAGTTTCCAGCAAAAACATTGTACACTTCTAGCTAAAACACAATGATATAGCTTCCGTGAAATGTTATCAGCATCACTAGGAATGAAAGCCAGTCACTAAACAAACGACAGTACAAAATGGCGGATGCTAACCAATAAACAAACGTGACTGTCAACTGAAAGTTTTTTCACAAGTATCACTCGGGAGTTTTGTTGGAATATGAATAAAAAATATGTAAAAATATATTGCTATACTTTATGTAACAACATCAATAAATATTTTCTAATAGTAAATCTGTCATTCGATCGTTCACTTAATTCAAATCAACTTTGCGCACGTTCGTCAGTCCGTCACGCATGCACGGCATGACAAATAATGACAATTTTGACATTGCCAATTTTGTAAATCGTTCATTCGCCATTCGCCGACTCGTCATCTTCATTCGTTCGTTTGTTCTCTTCGCAAAGACTACTATCCCGCTTTGCTCTTGGAAGATAGGATGCGACGAACTGAGATCGACTGATGGAAAAGCTGTAAAAGTATCGACATCGATGAAAATGGAAGAACGCAATTACATCAAAGGACAATTTGTATGAACCCTGTAATTTAGATTATTTTGGTTTTGATTTTTTCCTCTCTGATATAAGTAGGTACGGCATTCTCGTTCTACTTAGTTGTTATCAATACCTAACTAGTCTGTGGTGGTTATTTCATATAGGGTTCTACGGTTCCAACATACAAAATATTACCATTTAATAAAATATTGAGGGTAATAGTATAATGGATGTCCACAAAAATATGAGTCTATCACAAAAGACGAAGGGGTTTAGAAACTACTTACCCCTAAAGGTTTCACATTCGAAAAAATCAAGTACCAGACTTTGAGTTCGATCATGTAGGTTGCATCTCTAGTAAGTTGTATAACTATGCTTCTTTTTTATAGCGAACTATACAAATCATTATGTAAAATAATTTAATTAAAGATTACAATAAACTAAAGGCTCTTTGCTCTTTGCAAAGATCAGATTCACAAAATTAAAGATATCTTTGATAATCTGTGGTATTTAAGAACGTTATCAAAATCTTTGGTCTTCTCCGAAGATCTTCTGACATAGAAAAGCAATATCTCTATGGTAGGCATAGATTATTACTTATTTTTGGTAAATTCTAGCCAATGACGCCCTTTGTAGTGCTGTAGTTATTAAGTTTCGTCGCTCTGCTTTTCTTTCGAATAGATTTAATCGAAAATCATCGATTATCATGTTTTATAAATGTAAAAGTAAACCATAAAGCAAACGACAGAGTTGTAGTTCCTATTGTCTATTCGGCCAAGACAATAAATACTACAACCGTCCTAGCAAAACTTTCTCGATCAGTATGAAAGATCAATGGCGTATTAATTTACTACCTATAATAAACGCAAAAGTTTTTGAGGATGGATGTTTGTTACTCTTTCAAGCAAAAACTACTGAACGGATTTTGATGAAACTTTACAGTACCTAATATAGCTAGGTTTCACGGCTAAATCGTTTGCCATGAAATTTGATATGGACATAGTTTGATGCCTAGAGAAGGTCATGGTCATACGCTACTTTTATCAACATACCACGCGGGCGAAGCAAAATCGAAATTCATTATGTATATTTTTTAATAATGAATTTAGATTTTTATCTAATATGTACTTAATACCTATGTAATTTGAAACATAGGTTTATTTTGTAGCATGTGATAAGATTTTTTGTAAAATCTTTAAGGGGGAAAAAAGGTTTTTTTTTCTACTAGACTAGGTTTACTATTATTATGAAACTTTAAAAACATTACCAAAATCAAAAAATTTAATTACCTACACATTTGAAGTTGCAATAATATTTTTTTAAGCCTAAAATTAAAAGTCGTTTCCCAGCAACTATTATCCCTTAATTTAAAATGACAGTATGCGTATATTTTGGCTTGGAGATTGGTCTTATCACACCCTGTTATAGTACCTACAACTTTCACATGACTGTGCTAACTGTTGATACGGGTATAACTACCCGAAAGGTTGGATTATAAGAAAGTAGAGTATTATTTTCAACAGCCTGACGAACGGAGTGCCACGACGAGCGACGCTACGGTTTAATCACCTCCAACCACCAATTCAATTAATCTTTTAGATGGCATCGATTCGAAAGTCACTGTAGAAAGCTAGGTACCCTAATCCTCATTCGATAATCTTTTAATCTCCAGCGTCAGGTCTACGAGCTACCTATGTAGGTACCTATCAAGACTAGTTGGAGAGAGGGGCGAAGTGGAGGTACCTTATCTCTATTATAGAGACCTATTATACCGCCGAGTACTAAAAGTTTATACACTTCAATCAATCAAATAATAATAATAATGCTGGTCCTTTTTCAAACAGCATCATCTAGCCTCAAAGCTAGTACCTAAATATATATTATAATATAAACTAAGCAGAGCTTGTGTTATGGGAACTACATGACTGATATATATATATTTTTTTGTAAATATGTAGCTACACCTACCTACATATCTTCTATAATATAAAAATGAATCGCAAAATGTGTTGGTAAGCGCATAACTCAACAACGCCTGGACCAATTTGGCCAAATCTTTTTTTAAAATGTTCGTTGAAGTTCAAGGATGGTTTTTACGGCGAGAAAAATTAGAATTATTGCTGGAAAAATAGCCCTTCTTTTTCCCATACAAATGATTTGTAACTAAAACGTAGTCAATTTGAGCTTTATTGCTATGGTATAAAGTTCATATTAAATTACAAGCACTCACTGTTGTCTAAGCAATGTAGGTGTGTTCCTAACGTCAAAGATCATATTTATCAAAACAATGTGCGTGTGTGCGTTGGAGCACAGAATACATAGTTGGAGGAGTTTATAAATCAGTTGATTCGGCTACTAATCAAGATGATGTAGTCAACTATCCACCGGAATTTTTAAACTCGCTGGATTTGCCAGGATTGCCACCTCACAATCTTCAATTAAAGGTTGGATCGGTGGTTATAATGTTGCGAAATATCAACCAACCGCGTCTTTGCAACGGTACACGGTTAGCGATAAAAAAATTACTAAACAATGTGATAGAAGCAACTATACTCAAAGGAAAGTATAAAGGAGAAGATGTTCTCATACCGCGCATCCCAATGATTCCGACTGATGTGCCATTTGAGTTTAAACGACTACAGTTTCCAGTGCGGCTTGCTTTTGCTATGACTATAAACAAGTCCCAGGGGCAATCATTAAGTGTTTGTGGTATTAATCTAGAAAACCCATGTTTCTCACATGGTCAATTGTATGTTGCCTGTTCCCGTGTTGGAAAACCATCAGATTTGTTTATCTATGCGCCAGGTCATCAAACAAAAAACATCGTATACCACAAAGCACTACAATGATAATAATAATAATTATGATTCACATGATTAACAATAAAGCGATTACTTACTTTTAAATCCTTATATATGTTTTATTTAATTATTTTTTATTCACAACGCACTATCACCAGGGTGACGGTTCTGTTCAGGAGAATTTTTTAAAATACGTAGGCACAAAAACTGCCACATTACAAATCTTTTTGACAGGACGAAGTCTGTCGGGTCAGCTAGTTATACATAAAAACATCCGTAAAGTAGGAACTAAGCTACTTAATAGGATATTAGTAGTATCTTCGTAACGGTTGAATCTTTTTGGATGGAATTTGGAATAGGTATATATATTTATAGGTACCTAGGTACCTATAAATTTAACATTAACTGTTGCCTGCTTCTAGTCTATCTATGTTTTAGATCATACAATAGTTGTTGTAGCTATGTAGTTATATTGTGTAATAAATTGTATATTGCATATATTATAGTATATTCATAGTATGTAAGTACACCAATTAAACCCCTTGTTAACTTTAGTACAGTCCGTTCCATCCAAAGGTTGTCTGGTAGAGATCGCTATTTAGCGATAAGACCGCCCATTGTACATTATCAAAGTTTATTGTTTTAGTTATTAAGCTGATGTGTTTTTTGGTGTGCAATAAAGTATTTTCTATTCTTCTATTTCTATTCTATAAATATATGTGTGATATATTTATATTCTGTGATTCAGAATCACACATATCTAGATTAAGTACTTTTATCCGTGTAGGTACCATGCAGACCGTCGGCAGGAGCTAGCTGGTACCTAATAAGTACCAGCTAGTAAGTATATTTAAACCATAGTAAGTATTATTAAAAATAATTTATTTAGGTAGTTTAAATAGGTACCTATTTAAAAAAATATGCTTACAAAAGTAACTAAAAGACTTACTTATAAGTAACTTGATCTACTTATATATTTAATCACAGTTTTCTATCAGCAGGAGATAGCCCGAGGGCCGTAGTTTGAAGACCCCAGTATTGGAGTACCTGCTGAATAGAAACCGTAAACTTGGGACTGCAAGCATACCTATCGCGAATCAAAAAAGGAGTTTCTCAATTTGTCTGTATGTTTTTTTTGTTACGCGATATGATTGTCAATTTTAAACCGATTTTTAAATATTTTTTTTAATGGGGACTAGGGCATACTTCAAGAATGGTCACATATAAATTTTATGAAAAAAAACCACACCTAACTGTGAAAAAATGGGTGATGTAATTGCATATTAGACTTTTTGTCCATTTCCCTTTTGAAATCGTATTTTTGTATATTTAATGTCTGATACATTATTATTATTTATTGAAGTAGGTTCACTTTACCCCTTGAAGAAAACTCGAGTCACTGTTGCCTCCTTGGCCCAAGTTAGTTTAATTCATCTACATTTTGTAAAGGTGTTAAAATTATTCATAGGTACCTACCTATTAGTAGGAACTATGAGTAGGCACATGAGCACTGTTGTCATTATCCCACATTACGTGGGCTCGGCATAAAATGTTTTCTTCTTCCACTCACCTCTATCAGACGTCATCCTGAGATGACGTCTGATAGAGTGAGTACTGATACTCACTCCTTTCTTAACCATGTCATCCTAAACACAATCCATCCATCTTTTCTTTGGCCTAACTATGCTCTTATTTACATCCACATTCATATTTAACACTTCTCGTAATGTGAAATTCTTCCCTACTCATGACGTGCCCATACCACGCTAACTTAACTCCTCAACTTATCCGTCACGTGCGTTACTTTCCTTATTTTTTCCATTCTAGTAACTCCACACATCCATCTCAACATTCGCATCTCAGCTGCGGGCACTCTTCTTTCATCAATCCCTTTGGTTTCCCAACGATCAATGTAATACGACAGGTCTTATGATCATTTTTTCCATTTTTTCCTTTGAACCTAAGAGGCATTTGTGGATCACATGTAGTTCCTGTAACCTGTCGCCATTTCATCCATCTCGCATTTATTCAGTTCCTCAGTCTGTTAGGGAGTCGCAACAATGGATATAGTTTACAATTTCGTACAAACATTGTAATAGGGTGGGTATCTTCTATTGGGTATCTTGTGCCTAACAAATTTACCGGGTTAGTTGTATGATTATACGATTTTTTTTAATGATAAATACTTTGATCAAGTAGGTAGTTTGTAAGTAGGTACTCCAAACGATTATTCCGTAACGTAGCAATATGCATACACCTACGTGTAGTAGGTAGGTATGCTGACATCGCGATTTTAATCAAAAGATCAATAAAAACACATAATAAAAAAAAACATAAAGTGAAACTATCCGTTTGTGTAGGTTACCATCTATTATTTATCAGCTTTCTATCTTCAAAGGTTTGCTGTAAAAAAACTCTGTTTAGGGATAAGCTCGCCTTTGTTACCGCTGATATTAAGAAAATAAATAATAGATAGATAGATAACACTTTATTGTACACCACATAAAAAGTTGCTTACAAATAACACAGCAAATTAGAATCTAATCGCGGAAGTACAATGGGCGGTCTTGATATCTTCCAGACAACCTTTGGATGGGCAGGAATTGACATGCACGATAAAGGACGGTGGTATAAAGACAATAAAAACATACAAAGTGACGTAATATTAGATAAAACATATATACATACATACAATAGTACATATCCAATATGATAGAAATTCATCAGCATTGAGATGTGGACAGATAGTGACTGTGCAATAGCTTTTTGAAGATAGGAAGAGATTTGGCAGTACTGATATTTAGGGGTAGAGCATTCCATAGGCGCGGATAGCTTGTACAGTAAAATAATTATTATAGAATATAGAAGTGTGCACAGGTCTTGTTAAACTTTTTCTTTCAATATGGGATAGGTTTCAATGTAGCCATGGATGTTCAGTAGGGTTAGTTCCGCTATGCTCGATTCCCGCTATGCTCGGATTCTAAAATACCTAAATAAAAGTGCCACTATGCTCGGAATCAGATTCTCGGACTGTCGAAAGGAAAAGGCTTATGTTAAAATATTACATCTACTTATACACATTGTGTTGCTGCTTCTTGATGGAATTCCATAGTAATAATTAAGATAAATACTCTCTTACTAGTTCCACTAAGTATTAGTATTAGTTTTAACCAACACATACCTTATATCGTCAAAACCAAAACAACCAGTTGTTTAGGTGAGAAGCAGTGACACAGTTTAACGATTATTTCGTCGCGCAGTGGATGGAATATCCAAACTTCATTTGATGTTGCCATAATGACCGCCATAGAACGACAAACTTGGCTGAAGCTTGGAATGGTAGATTCAACAAATCCATTGGCAGAAACCCTACTTTGCTATTATTTTTGCAAACAATTGCCGAAGACACTTGCCACTATGACATAAAACAGGTCAAGTAAGTTACATTTATAAAATAAACAGTAAATGTATATTGTGAGTAAAATTACCACAGCTATTTAATTTATTTTTTGATACAGCTTCAAACTCAAAAAACTAAATAAAAATTACAGAAAAAAATCAAGTGTTTGCACCGACAGCAAAATACAACTTTATACAGAAGCCTATACAAAAAATAGCATCACTCTTGGTGATTTTTGATGAACATCTCCAATATAACTTCTTTTTCCAACAAAAAATAATATTTCATAAATTTCAAAAATAATCATTCTAATGTTTAAAACTGTTTTATTTGTAAATGTTAATTTGAACTTGTCATTTGATCTCCTCATTAATAATTATTTTCTTGGCTAATTTTAATCACATTATTTTGAGTTGATTTATGATTATGTTTAATTGTTGATAATAATTTTTGTTGTTGATTTATAATTTGTAGTCTATTTTATTTTGTAATCAAAATACTTTAATTGTTGATTATTTGCATGTTTTATTTTAATATGAATAAGTGATATTAAACTGTTTGATTTGTAAATGTTATTTCGAAACTTGTCATTTGATCTCTTCATAAAAAAATATTTTTTTGGCTAATTTTAATCACATTCTTTTAAGTTGATTTATGTTTTTATTTGTGTTTAATTGTTTATTTTTACATTTTTAATCAATATAATAAAACGCAGTTCTTAAATTGATATTAAATTTTTATTTACCAAAACTGTTATTCCTCAAATTTATGTAGGCCCAGGCTAGCTTTTAGAGTATAATTTAGGAAAACTTTTCTATCGAACTGTACCTTCCATTGTTTAAGGTAGAACTGAGAAATTCGTAGCATAGCGGCACTTTTTGTTAGGTATTTTAAAATCCGAGCATAGCGGGAATCGAGCATAGCGGAACTAACCCGTTCAGTATTTCATCGGAAACTGTAAGTGTAATTGTATGAGCATGGATGGATGTCATTTCTAGTTACTCCATGTTATTTCATAAGTCCGTTAAATACCAGTTTCTAACAATTGTCCTTAACCCACATTACGTGGGCTCGGCACAACACAACTCGGCACTGCATTTATTTTGGCAAGTATTTTTTTTTATTGTCTTTTCACGTTACTTTACAAATGAAAAATACATGTCTAAATATATTTATAAACAGTAGGAATAAACATGAAATGGATTTATTTACAGACAGTACCTAACTAAACTATGTTCCTACTTAATAAAACAAGAATAAGAAGTCTGTTTTCTTCCTTTAGTAATAGGTAGGCAAACTGGTAGAAAACAGAGTTCAAGTCACCGACCCCAGACAGACAGCCTTTTGTGTACTCCAAGAGTCTGGCGTCCTCGTTGGTAAGTGCCAGGTAATGCCTTTGGTCATTGGTTTTGTCAATTAACTAATAAACATTTATTTTAAGTCTTATTCTTTCAGAGTTTTTATTTTTGTCAGATTCACGTTCGTCTGTGAATCTGACAAACACATTCTGGGGCGGTCATAATAGTATAAGTGAAAATTTTTATCTAAAACATAGTAGCTAGATTGTACACTCGTAGGAAGTTACTACATCCTGCATAATCATAACGTCACAACGCAACCTTTACCTAGGTACTTCGAGTTAATCGTTACAAGAACCTACCAATTAAAATGGTATAATTATATAAGTAAGTATATTGGTATTGGTAATATGAAAAGGTAATGTAAAAAAAAAAAAAATTCGCGCAAATAAAATTGGTCGTCCTTGTTGTTTCGGACTATTCTTATTCTTAGATAGGTATTATTTATTTTATTTTACATATAGGCCAGCATTAAGCCATGATTTTGTCGTTCCCGGCTGGTTCCTACCCTATTGATTGTACATCGTCTTCATACGACATATTCGTGGTTCCCTTCAATTCGTGCATTCTTGCCACTTCGGGACCCGGTCGACTCTGTAAACCAAAGGGATTTAGGATGAGTTCCTATGTAGGTATGTACCTACTTGGTGGCATGACAAAAAGTCGCCGTCACTCTTAAAATTAAAAAAAGATGTGGCAATAAATGAGAAGACCATATAACTTGCAGAACCGACAACCACTGGGGGAAAAAGTCTCTCAAAAAGTTCACACTCACGAACCGACAACGCAGTGCAGGAACCCCCGTTCGATAGACCGATGACATTCCAAAGTTGTGTGAAGTCTTTAAAAGACTTTTTGGCTCTTGGCTGTAAGTTTGTGTTTAATATATTTTTGAGTCTATTCACCGCTTAGGTGATTTAGAGGATCAATTGTCTCTCGTGACTCTAAGACTACCTACTTATATGCCTGAACTACTTAGTTATTGGTTGAGTTAGGCAGGAGGTAAGGATAGAGGTATCAAAGGTACGAGTAAAAGAAAACTACGAGGCCGGTCAAGTACGTGCGCTTTAATTGAGCGCCAGTTGAAGACTGTCCGCCAAACATAAGTGAACACAGTTTTAATATTTAGAGTTACACTAGTACTTAATCTATGGTGCGATGTGGGAGCGTAACCCTACAATATAAATAATGGCGGTGGCCCTAGATCGCTCTTCATGGTAGGTACTCTTCGGGCGAGCGGCCTACGTCCAGCAGTAAGCTTCCGAAACATTGGTTTATATATGTTGCTATATCGTTAGACGGGGTACATATGAGAGACTTATCTGGATGCTAGACAAATATCTCACGTTTAGTTTTTCTTTCACGTTAACGCAAAGTTGTCAAAAAAACAGTCACGTGAAAACGCAAAAGCTAATGTAATTTTCATACAATTCAACCTGACGCTGCAGGCGTTAACGCCAACAGAAAGTGGTTGTTTGTCTAAGAGGCCTGTACCATCTATGTATGGGGTTCATGCTGAGTTAAAAATACGTTAAAAACATGTAACCGTATCAACATGTTTTCCATGCAATATTATTTAAACGGTCATCGTTTCGACATTATTGGAAAACTCAGCATATACCCTGGTCTGTACAAACGGGTGTGATGCGACGTTTGCCTTGAATCCTGATTTTCCGTTTTCATTATTTTCTTACGGGAACGCATGAAAATGGCCTGAGTGTATGACTTTTTAGAATATTATTACGACTATACCACATACTTTACTATTCTCCTGCTGACGTTTCGTTGACCGTTTAGTGGTCCTTCCTCATGAGCACCGTCCGCGACCACGCTCGACAGTCGTGAGACGGGAACTGGGAACGGGGTTCAGCAGGAGAATAGTAAAATTAGTGGTATAGTCGTAATAATATTCTTAAATGATACCAAACCACGATAATTTTAATTCCATGAGTGTATGACGGCATTCTATAAGAAGCTTACCTTTGACCGGTAAACTTTATTAGTGAGTTTTTTGATGCCCGCAAAATGCTTCTCAATCTCATTGAGTGTCTTCCCTTCAGTTTCTGGCAGGATAAAGAAGAATGTGACGCATCCTATTGCACTGCGAAATAACAATTCAGTACATAGGTAATCTATCATGACGGATAACGTATAACTTAGTTTTGATAAGACTTGTTAATGAAATAAATAAATAAAAACCCAGTAGTCACATAAATAGTCCGGACCCCACACTATGATTGCCTGTATTGAGGGTATCAGGAACTATGAGTACCATGTTACCACAGTCCTAGACCCGAAACAAATATCTGCAGAATATGGGAACATTTGTATCGTAGCGAGAATTAAACCCGTGTACCCTTTTCATCTCAACTGATCGCGCCACTGTGATCAAGTGGTCAATACATTATGAAACTTTATTCAGAAGCGCCTTATCTTTTTTATAGTTGTCTCGATTCAAACTATACCTGACAAAGGCAATATTAATGTGTGACCAGGACTATATATGTTGTACATATGTATGACTAAGACTGTTGGATGCTTATTATTGATTTACACCAAGGGATCTTACCATATTAAACCATATAAGCCATACGTTCCCCATATAGACATACTGTCAACCATACCGATGTACATTTTGTTTGTAAGGAAACCGAAAATGTATCCCACGGCACTGGCGAGGCCTGCTCCTCCAGACCGTGTCTTCGCGCTAAAAATCTGTGAACATTAATTTAAATCAAACAAAACATAAACAAACACACTCACGACTGTATTCTCACCTGAGATACACATCTAATGAGTAGATTTTTGGGAATAATTAACAAGTAGGTCGTAATCAGTGTACGTACAAACAATATATTTGGCACATTCCACGTGAAAGGTTGCAAGTTCATCGCCGCTTATTGGGACATTTACACTGATGGCACATGATCTCCGGATCGGAAATTGGCATATCGCCCAATAAGCCATCACGTTTCTTTGTACGGTTACAATCAGACGGTTAAAATACGAATTCAACCCGAAAATGCTGGAAACAAATATCAACGTGATATTCCCCCCCTGTGATCCTAATAACCCAGAGTCCCCATGAAATTATGGATTAAATATTGTCAAGGGACGTCAAGAACCTGCAGGTACCTACCTAGAAACTAGTGTAACCTGGAGATAGTCGACAGAAATGCAAGGTAAGTGTGGCCAGATACCCCCTGTTGGCAATACAGAATTATAGATCATCGTTAGGCGGCTAGTCACCTATACCTACCTAGAGACTCGTATGAGCTGGTAGCCGAAAGAAAGGCGACGTCACCTAATGATGTCATCCATGTATATGCATGGAGTCAGATGTTATCCATGTATATGCGTAAGGGATTATAGATGCCTTTAGGTCAGTTACAGAACCTGCCTCCCTAGAAGTTCGATATGGACTGGTGATCGAAAAACGTCAATTGGTCATTAAATAAGATATTTCTTGTCTGAGCTCACCTCTCCAATAAGGATCCACGGTAACAGCCTTATACCCGTGTGCGTTATCAGAGCCAGCAGCATGAGTAGTGTGGTCGGCATCCAGGAGTAAGGATTTCTCTGGAATAAAATTCGTTAATTTTCTGGAAAATTTGTCTTTCAGAAAAGGCAGGCTAACTGCTAATCAATTTTTCTTCTTACTAAACTATGCCACTCGCGTGGTATCCGGGTAAAAAGTAGCCTATGTTTTATTCTAGGTCGCGAGGTATAATTATCTGTTCTAAAAATCATCAAAATTGTTACGAAGATCATTAGCAGCAAACGTCGCATTTACACGTATAATATTAGTAGGATAGGATTGGAGGTAACTTTGAAACTGATGTAAAAAATAAGTAGTAACTTTAACCTGCGCCGCATGGAGCCTCTACATACATTTAATAAAGTCGTGCCATTTTCCCGGAGGGGTAGACGGATTTCCACTTGCTACTATCTTGGAATTAGGAAATATTTCGCTCCATTCACTCATAACATTCTTCATGCAGGCTCGTCGGCTAAGGATACTCTTGACCCCCTTTTTTATCTTCTACAAAACGGCAGCGGATATTGTAATGCAGTGAATACATTGTGTCATAAGTGGTAGGTATGTCCCACACTGTTGCATGTAGAATCATGAAAAAAATCATGCCGTATTGTGTTTATTGCCTGATTTACTTGGCTTGGTTTGTTCTGGCTTGGACGAGAAGAAACGATGTAAATTCACGTTAATTCAGGGTATGCACCATACTTATATTAAAAATGTTTATTTTTTTTTAATTTGAATGTTAGGTGTTTGATTGTTGATTGCTTATAATAAACAATCAAGGCATGCCTGTTTCCTCACGTTGTTTAACTTCACCGTTTCGAATTACACCATTCTTCACCATGTTAATGCGCACTTAAATTAATCGAGTGGAAAAAACCGTTGTGCGCGACCGGGTTCGAACCTACGATCTCTGACGTCGAGCGTATTTAGTTTTACAATAACTAAATGAAATTAAATTCATTTATTAATTCCGACAATAATAATATAGCTCAATTTCTGTTAGTGTGACCAGCCACTGATGAGTTCCACTATCCACCCCCTGGCTCCAACATCAGACTGATTTGGAGCTTGGAAGAAATATCTTGGAGCTGACTTCAAGATACCAAATTATAGTATTGTAATCCGAACTACATAGACATACAAAGTTACATTTCGATACAACAATTAGAAGTAGGTTAAAATTGACTTTCAAGATTTGATTACATTGTTTGTTAGTTAGTTACAAATGAAACTAAATACATACCTATAAGCATGTTAAAAACTATTTTAGCGTTATAAATAATGCAATGTTGAATTTACCAAAACGATTTGCATGTTTTCCGTCGCAAGAACTTGTGTCGTCGAATTCTCAGAAACAGATAATATTTCTGGGACTCCATACTGTAAAGCAGAAAATGTAATCAACTTAAACGCGTCGGTGGACAGTTTATGCCCAAGCCCAAGATCGTTCTTCGTAGCATTTGGGAGAGGCCTCTGACTAACAGTAGTCTTCTACAGGCCGTTGATGAAGATGACTTTCGTATGCGGGTGGAAGTGTCGGATTACTCAGTCTTTACTTAGTTCCTGTAAAACTCCCGACTCGTTATAATCCCGACGGCTACTATGTATAATAAATGTATAAGTAAAACAAATCTTTACCAAGCCAAATGACATGCATATTGAAATCAAGATGATAATAAAAAAAATATTATATTTATAATTAGAAAAATCTGTTCTGTATTCTCTTTATTGATTGCAGAGTTTATTAGTGAGTTGTGGCGATAAAATCTATCTTAGAACCATACTTGAAGGTATACAGAAAGATTCCAAAAATCCGCACCAATGCGATAAGCATGGCCGCATTTTGAAAGTAATTAGCATTCCACGAGACAGGTTGCAAGGCAATCGCCGCCGCTCAAACAAACAAACAACCCCTGGCAAACTCATAATACGAGCTCTTAAGGTCGTGGGTAAAACCCGGTCTCACGAAATGTTCTTAATTCAGCCGTACACCTTACATAAAAACAACAAACACGCTCACGACAATATTCCCCATGATGGACATCCTCAGATACATCATTTAGTGCATTGAGGATACCAAGTATTCAGAACACGTCCAATTATTACTTTTGCCACAAGCCCGCGTACAGCTTACAGTTTGTATGTAAACATCGTAGCCTGCGACCAGCAGGCAGCAAATGGCTGCTCCAGCTGTGGAGATCAGAGTCAACGGCCTCTTGCCGACGAAGTGGACTAGCAGCACGCACACTCCGGTGCCCACTATCTGCAGGATGCCCAGAATGAGGGTCGCGTAATACTTGTCAATAGGTGCCTCTAGCATCTGGAATATTGACACCGCATACGTCTGCAACGAAATGCAAACAGAGACTATTAGTATATCCCCAGGATTACGATTCAATGTTTTTTTTAAATGTTTATTTCATATGTTACGATGAGACAAAAAGTCATACAGCCTACCTGATAGAAAGCGGTTAACGTCGCCAATTGACTTATGAAACACCAGAAGGATTCTTTTATATGTTTTTTGAAACGAGTCAATTTATAGTTTAGCGGAAACACCACGTCAGGGGAAAGGTATTCCCCCTGACCCTGACCTTCAGGGTCAGGGGGAATACCTATCTGACTCTGACCACACAAACGTAGAACTAAAATCGTTAGCATAGCTAGCCGACGTGGCTTAGAATTATCAAGTGGATGTGGAAGTGGAAGTGGCAATGGACACGCCACATTACTCGCGGGACCGAACAAAAATATAAAATATACATAAAGTAGTTATTTATGTATTAATTTGCATATAAATAAAACAACTTATTATGAGTTGTATATTTATTCATACAACTATGTAGCTAGCTCTCTAAAGACCGTTGCAAATGATCTATAGATAGCTCAAGTGATTCAGCTCACTACTGGCCACATTTCCAGTAATATTATTTATATACAAATTAATACATCATTCAAAATAACATAATGAGTTTAAGAGCTATCGACCGATGATCAAAAAGTGTCCCCAGACTTCCCAAAACATAAATTCACTTACACTACTTATCTACGACTAGGCTAATTTAGGCATGACCTTAATAATGTACTTAATTAATAAGTTATATATAACTTTTAGAATATAATTACGACTATACCACGTACTTTACTATTCTCCTGCTGACGTTTCGTAATCGTATCATTTTAGAATATAATAGTCGTAATTATATTCTAAAATGATACCAAACCACGATAATTTTAATTCCATGATTATATATACCTACTTGAACATAGTTGTATGAATTATGTAATGTTTCTATCTATATTTTATAAGTTGTTGCAAATATTTAAATGATTTATCTATCTATCTATCAAAGTTACCTCTAACAATTTCGAAACAAAAGTCTCTGATTAGTCAACAGATATTGAAGAAATTTAGAAGACTTACTTATTATGCTCAAATAAAGAACTTATATTTTTTATAGGTATTGTCTTATATTTTCAAAAACTAATCGTTTGAGATATCACAAAATGTGTGATTTTCTCGCAATTTTAGTCCGCGCGGTGCGTCACGTCCTGGCGCATACCTATTAACATAGTTTCCTATTCAATGAATGATATGACCTGATGATCGGAACTTAGTCTTGATACCAACTGGCTTCTTTGCAAGGATAAGAAGGAAGGAAGGCCTAATACCTGGAGCGTGGTCATTCCACTGAAGTGTCCGACAAAGAAACTGAAGGACACCAGGAAAAAGGGAACAAGGAAATTCCTCTTAAAGTAGAGCGACACTACGTCCGCGATGCTCTCCTTTGGCTCTCCTGTTTTCTCTGCAACACAAGTAAAATTTTTCTATATTTTTAAACCATCTATTTGTTTTCCGTCATCTCTTGCAAAGTTCCCTGATAACTTATGGCGATCTAAAAAACTTTTTTGAAGTCATACAAAATGATAACAATAAAACCGTACGATGATCAAATACGACGTTTCATATTAGGTTGGGGAAAAAGTCTTTTCGCATTATTGTATGTATGAACTTGTAATAAAATCTCTTTGGCTATACTATTTGTATCTGGCTGGTTTTGGTATCATTAAAAGTTTAAATTTTAAAGAAGATAATTCCAAATTCAAATTAGGAAAATGTGTGATTTTTATTTGTTTTTCGTACTGTCAAGATGAGTGAATCTAATGAAGAAATTCGATACATTTTAAAATTTTACTACAAAAAAGGTAAAAATGCAACGCAAGCCGCGAAAAAAATTTGCGATGTTTATGGACCTAGTGCAGTGTCTGTGAGAGTAGCACAAATTTGGTTTAAGCGTTTTCAATCCGGAAATTTTGATGTCAAAGATGCACGTCGCTCTGGTCGCCCTATTACGGATAAAATGGATGCCATTTTTGAAAAAGTGGAGCAAGATCGGCATATCAGTAGTTACGACGTAGCTGAAGAACTGGGAATTGACCACAAAACAGTTTTGGCGCATTTGAAAAAAACTGGGTACACAAAAAAGCTCGATATTTGGGTACCTCACGAGCTCACTGAAAGAAACCTAATGAACCGTGTTCTCATTTGTGATTCTTTATTACGACGTAATGAAACCGAACCATTTTTGAAGAAGCTGATAACTGGTGATGAAAAGTGGATCACGTACGACAAGAACGTGCGAAAAAGGTCGTGGTCAAAGGCCGGTCAGGCTTCACAGACTGTGGCGAAACCCGGGTTAACTCGCAACAAGGTGATGCTGTGTGTGTGGTGGGATTGGAAGGGCATTATTCATTATGAGCTGTTACCACCAGGCAGGACCATCGATTCTGAACTCTACTGCGAACAACTGATGAGATTAAAACAAGAAGTTGAGAGAAAGCGGCCGGAGTTAATCAACAGAAGGGGTGTGGTTTTTCATCATGATAACGCTAGACCTCACACATCTTTAGCCACTCAGCAAAAATTAAGAGAGTTTGGCTGGGATGTGTTAATGCATCCGCCGTATAGTCCTGACCTTGCACCTTCAGATTTCCACCTGTTTCGGTCTCTTCAGAATTCTTTAGGCAGTGTCAGGTTAACATCACGAGAGGACTGCCAAAACCACTTGTCGCGGTATTTTGAACAGAAGCCCCAAAGTTTTTATAGCAATGGGATCATGTCCCTGCCTACAAAATGGCAAAAAGTTATCGAACAAAATGGTACCTACATACTTTAGTTAAATGTAAATAAACTATATTAAAAAATGTTTTGAATTTTCTTAAAAAATGCGAAGAAACTTTTTCCCCAACCTATTATTACATCATCGACCACAGCGCTTTTATAAAGACATAGAAACTGGTCAAAATCCGTATCGGAGATAAATGGTAACAGACAAACAAACAAACAAACATCGCGTATAAAAATAATCTTTCTCCGTTTGCTGGTTGTGAAAAACGCAAGTGTGTGGCCGGTGTTATCTCTTCCATGCAATTTATTTATTTATTTATCAACACTATTGCATATTTTATAAAAGTAACCAATTTCTACCAGCCAACCCAATTGTTTGGTTGTTTAGGTTTACTTTTCATACTGAGCCGAAATACAAATCCCATCCTATCCTACTAATATTATAAATGCGGAAGTTTGCATGTTCAGATGTTTGGATATTTATTGCTTATAATCTTTGTAACAGTAGAGGTAGACCCCCTTCTACACGGTGGTCCGATCCAGAGGAATATATGAGGTAGTTCTTAATATCGCACACATGACAACCCAGAATATAGCGTCCTAACTCCGAAGTACTAGGAGGTTAGCCCCAGATGAAATAGGGATGGGGCATTTCAAAGAAGAAAATTCTTTGAAACAGCTAGAGCGTTTTTTTATAATACCGCTAAATTGACAAACAAGCATATGGTCCGCCTGTTAGTAAAAGGTTACCGTAACCTATGGATGCTTGCAAAACTAGATGTACCTATCACTCGCGCGTTGCTGATCCTGAGAAATAATGATGAAAAGTCTCGGGTGTCTGTAATTTAACAGGCACTCATACCCTTTAAACCGATTTGGATGAAACACCCCAAGTTTCGAATAGTTCGTGACATAGAATAACACATAGACTACTTTTATTATTTTTATCTGAGTACTACGTGGACGAAGCTGAGGAAGAGTCTAGTAAATAAAAAAAACTTTATGTACCGACCTTTTACATTTTCGAATACCGCTTGAACCTCCTTCAGTTCTTGTTCCACTGCTTCAGGAGTGGTCCAGCCTCTAAGCCATTGTAAGCTCTGTAAATTAACCATCATAAATGATATCACTCGTTGCACTCTCCTCATTTAATACATTAATATAATACATACCTACACAGCCGACCATTAATAACAGGTGTCCAGAAAGGGTATCGGGTATTTGTTTTCGCGCCATATTCGAAACGGGGCGTCTAAAGGGAGCGGGGAGGGGTTCGTGGCGTCCGGCATTTTGTGAATTTTTAGTCACGATGGAACAGTACTCGGGGATGCATCGGGCATTTTGCGTACGAGCGTATTATCGTAATGGTGATTCAATAGTGACTGCTCAACGTCTCTATCGTGTGGAATATCGTACACGCCACGCGCCAAGTGACGATAGCATTAGGAAATGGATCAGGATGTTCGAGAATACAGGTGCGACAGTTAAAATTCAAAACTCTGGTCGTCTGAACGAACGTCCGCGAACTGAACGACAGTTCGCGATGAAGAAACAATTAAAGAAGTTGAGGCGTCGGTTCGTCAAAATCCGTCTTTATCCATCCGAAAGCGAAGCCAAGCGTTGAACATCAAAAAATCGTCTTTACATTCGATTTTAAAGAAAGACTTACATCTAAAAGCCTATAAAATTCAATTGGTTCAAGAATTAAAGGATACGGACGGATATGCTAATCGACTGAATTTTGCGAACGAAATGCTGCAGCGATTTAACAACTTTAACAACATACTGACTGTTCAGTGACGAAGCAAATTTTCACCTGAATGGTCATGTTAATAAGCAGAATTGTCGGTACTGGGCAGTGGCGAATCCGAGACGAAAGCATGAACGACCCCTGCATAGCCCAAAGGTCGTTGTTTGGGCCGCTATGTGTGCTCAAGGCATAATTGGTCCTTATTTTCATGAAGATCAACGAGGCCGAGCAATTAATGTGAATAGTGACCGTTATTGCGATATGTTGCGAAATTTTTTGGTCCCAGAGTTGCAGGAGTTTGCAGGTTTCAACTCAAGAACCAGCGTGGTTCCAGCAAGATGGGGCCACTTGCCATACCTCAAATGACTCAATGGAAGTTGTTAACGAATTATTCCCTAATAAAGTCATTTCGCGAAGGGGTAACATCAACTGGCCTCCCAGAAACCCCGACCTTAGCCCGCTTGACTATTTTGTATGGGGATACCTTAAAAGTAAGGTTTATCAAAATAATCCGACGAATCTAACCCAGTTGAAGCAAAACATCAGGTCAGAAATGGCAGCAATATCGCAGCATATAGCTATGTGTCAACGTGTTATCGCCAATCTTCGTTCCCGTTTAGAAGAGTGCCAGCAACGTAACGGTCATCATTTGGATAACATCATCTTTTCCAAATAATTCTCCAATTCATATGCTAATAATAAACAATTAACTTTTTTATTGCATACAAATAACTTTTGTTTTATTGGACTTACAAATACCCGATACCCTTTCTGGACACCTTGTACAATGGTCGGTGCTAAGACCGTCTATTGTACTTTTAGTTATGTAAAGTTTTTGTAATTTTCTTGTGATGTACAATATAATATTTTCATTCATATACATACTTAGGTTAGGCACAACATGAGACATCCTTCTAGGATAAAAAAGTTACAACCCGAACGCAATCGAAGCTAATCATCATAAATAAATAATGACGTGTCAGGGTTTTTGGATTTTCACATTTGAGGGGGGGAGATGGGAAAAAATTAATTTGTGCATCAATAATTAATGTCATGTTTCAAGCTCTATTTACCCCTGGAAATGGGGGTATGGGAGCATCGGTTTTTTTAAAACACGACTCCACGTGTGCAAAGCCGCCGCTGGCAATAGCTAGTTAGAAATAAACACCTTTCTAGCTTCGTCGTGACGTTTTTTAGACACCAGCCAATGCGGAGACTCTGGTACGAAGTAAAGGGCAACTACTGCCAGAATCTGAGAACAAAATACATTCTTCAAAAATTGCCTTCCAAACTGTCCAAGTTCATTTTTGCAAAGTTTCAAAACCATTGACGCGACTTGCTTACCATTGATTATCGCAGCGGCTCCTTGTAACATGTGGCATTAAAAAAAAAGACATAAAATCAACTGCTAAAATACGCATTTCAATCGCATTAGCCGTTTTGGACATGAACAGTAACATATAAACAAATATTTGAATATACAAACAAATAAATAACCTCTTGCGGCATGTGGATATAGGTACGGGCTTCCTTGCGTCTCGCGGGTAAAAAATAAGCACTATCTTATATAGACCTCTTATGAACAAACACACACGCATTCAAACAAACAACATCTTAGGACAAACGCATAAGTTGACGTCTAATGTCGTTGGTAAAATGTTACACAAATAGACTTTTCCAAATGGATAGATATTCCATTCACGTGCTTGAACGATGAAGGTTCATCGAAGGTTCCTTATGAAACTGGAATGATCTTGAACCAATCGTTCCAAATTGTTGGAATTGCACGAAAAATCAAAACTACATATTAAGGTTCATAACATAAACCTATCAAAAAAGATTGCTAAAAAATCTTAATTGGTAAAATAGGAATACCACAGTCGATAAATTAAAGATTACTTATGAAACTTTTAAGAAGTTGTTTAGCTAAACAGTTTTTGTTTCCTTCTGTTGAAATTGAAATGACACACATCAGAAAGAGACAAGAGAGTGTGTGGTAAATTAAAAAACTGTCAAGTAATCATTATAAGTAAAGATAAGATAAGATAATGTTTATTTTTTCCGAAATACAGTTTTGTGCAATTCCAGTAATACAAATATTATGATTAATCATTACTTAACTTAATAATAATAAGAAATGTGTACATGGTACGGACAAATAATTGAGCACTACAAGATTAGGAACGATTCCTAATCAACAAGAATTGTACCTACCTCGGTTTATCTCTGTTCACCACACTAGGTCTGAAAGCCTGTATAGTGGGGTCACAAGGGATTCGCCACGGACTCTCTTCGATAGGAGTTGTTTCCTGTATCAACTAGCGATCATTATAGTTTAAATTCGCGAAAATTAACTTTATATACACACAAGGTACACAAGGAAAAAAAAGGATAAATTTGATACTAATAATGTGGTGCTATATATGGAGGATAGTGATTTTTTCTATTAAAATTCTTACAGTATAAGTATTAAAAGTTAGTATGTAAGTACTTACAGTAAATACAATGTTAACGAGAGCCACGACTCGCCAATACAAGAACAAACCGAACAGGAACTGAGTGAACACCCCCAGGATTATACTCATGGAACTGGTGGCTGAGAGGAACCCTCGGAGGTGGGGCTGCGTTATCTCAGCCACATACGTAAGTACCTGCGAGGGATAGGATTTCATGCATTTTGTAAATACAGGGTTTTAGGTAGTTCTTATCTGTTAAGACGTTGGCTGTTTTACTTTTAAAAAAACTAAATCGGTACCCGGATAATAAATAGTCTGTAGTAGGTACATATGGGTTTCCTAGATCTAGTTATATAGATATTCCATTCCATCCGTGGTCCAGATCCGTTTTTACTGAATCAAAATGTATATGTCATCTGTATTATACGGAGAATCCTATCATATCCTATCCTACTACTATAATGAACGCGAAAGTTTGTGAAGATGGATGTTTGTTACTCTTTCACGCAAAAACTACTGAACGGATTTTGATAAAACTTTACAGTAATACGACCTTTGTGGCGCAGTGGGCGAAGGCCCGCCTAAGACGCAAAAGGTTGCGGGTTCGTTCCCCCTGCGGGACAAATGTTTGTACGATTAGCTAATGTTTGTCTCGGGTCTGGGTGTTTCTATATATAATAAATATGTATTTACAAAAAAAAAAGGAAATACGTAGTATATATCAATCACGTAGTTCCCATAATACAAGCTCTGCTTAGTTTGAGGCTAGATGATGCTCTGTCAAAATGTCCGGCATTATTATTGATTTATTATTATTATTTAATATAGCTTATATATCAGAATAACACATAGGCTAAATTAACGTCAAACGAGTACTGACACAGTTGTAACAAGGTCAAGAAGTGAGTGGGTACATACAGGCGCCTCCAGCAAGCCTCCAGCCAGCCCCGTGAGGAACAGCGCGCCGTACAGGTGCCCTGTGCTAGAGGAGAAGTGGAATAGCAGCCAGGCGACGAAGAACGGCAAGTTCACCAGCTGCATGGCCCTCCGCCGGCCGAGTGGAGCCGTCACCAGCCCCGACAGCGCGCATCCAACGGGAACCACGATTAGATTTATTGAACCTGGATAACAAACAGCGCAAATTGATGATGGTCCAGCAGAGCGCTGGCCGTGAACCATTGGATTTTTGCATACGTAAATAATGAGTGTGCATTAACACTTGCTCAGAACAGTGAAAGAAAACATCACGAGGAAGCCGGCATGCCCAAGAACGAGAAGTTCGAGGGCACATGTCATCGGTTAGTGACTTATCGGGGGTGGACCTGCAACCTGATACTTGTAATACTAACTACTATGCAAAACGTATACGTGCTATATTATAATATTTGTACATGCTTCTGACTACCCCCTTCTTAGTACCCCTCGTGGATCTACATACCTACCGAGTAGGTATAGATCTGAGGTCCATTGGGATTTTCGTGAGCGTGTTTATTTTGTAAACATAAAACCGCTAAGGTATTTAGGGATGATGCTAATGATACGAGACAGGCAATTGCCATTTTCGCCGAGTTTTAGATAATAGATACTTTAACGTATTTTTCTTTTGACTTCGCTGAAAATAGATTTTCCATCGCTAATTTGGCTTGCGACCTTCGATCTGGTGAAGTGCAGTCAATATCCATTTCACTTTCGGAAACTTCGGAACTCATTTTGATTTATGTATTTTATATCAAAATAACTGAATCAAGACAGCTTTTTTATATACCGCAATTTTTGAGAAAAAAATCACTTTTATATGCCTCGTCGGAAATGACTATTTCGCGGCCTCTGCAATTATGTACATTTTTCTCGTGATGCTATGATGCGAAAGTGGATTTTTGTATGGGACGTTTCTGTGACTATTCACACACACAACCTCAATAATCATCAACCTCTCTTCGTGTAAGTCATCGTTTTCATCTTCGGAGGGGACACAAGCCTCCCCAAAGAGTGTCATGACGAACGATCTTGAGCCACCTCCATCAAGTATCCACAACCGCCCATCGAGTGCGCCTTCACTGCATCTTCCGGGGTCTGAGGTATCCCCTTCAAGGAAAGAAGCACTGTGTACTTTCCTGTCTCATCTCATCCGCCCATTCGGCCGTTGCTCCAAACAGGGAGGTCAAAATGGGTCACCGCGGAAGGTGACTTTAAAGTGAGTTTGTATGGTACGTAGGTACATTTTCAGTAACAATTCTTATTGTTATTAAAACATTGTTATTCTCGAAACGCTTGAAAATTATTCGTTCCGTTAATCAACGCCTTATCCATTTTACTCCGTTCACAATTAGCTATGCGATCTTTATCGAAGGTTTTTGCCTACTAAAACGATTTTAGTACCTTATGTGATGACCTCAGTTGTGCAGCAGGCGAGTAGCTGGCTGAGACGCAAGAGGGTTCGATTCCCATTGTGGGACAAATATTATATTGATTTCAGATTTCATTTATTTTACGGGCAATTCTTTGACAACGTATCGCACGGCGATTAGCAAACAATATACAAAAAACGAGACATAAATGCTGATGTATACATAGTTAAATAATTATGTATTCTATGTGACACAATAATGATAATTCATAAAAAATCAATGATAATTTCGAAAATAAAACCAAAACTGTCCAAAGTCCAAGATGTTTTTCCAGATTTTCACCATTTATGTTCAAGAACTTATGCAACAACGAAATTTTGCAATCATTTTTCGACAATCAATTGGTAATCCTATTCTAAATCTTTATTTCAATATAATTTTATAACTTTGTTCTGAAAAATGTCCTTCGACTACTTACCGTTCGTGAAAGAAACAGCGCCCTCTAAGGTGTGAACAATTGGATGGCAAATGTGGCACGGCAGCCGAGCATTTGAACATTATGTACGAAAATTTTTAAGGTAAGAAATTGTAAAAATACGTCTCCGTGTGAGATTTGTTTTAAACTATTCCACACCATTCGAGTTTCGGGTGAATAGATGATTTTTTCAACCGAAATGTAAATCTTATGCTTCACTTTAAGGGATCAATTTCTGCTAATAAACTTTAAAAGAACATTATTTACTTGTTACCTAATTACCGTATTATAATTAGTTTTTATGCCTCTGACTACCCCCTACTTGGTATCCTCAAAGATCTACTCACTGAGTATGTATCTGAGGTGTATCCATGGTGTATCCAGTATGTATCCATGGTGGACACCATGGGGAATACAGTCGTGAGCGTGGTTTTTTTTTTTTTTTTTTTATATCATACTCTGTAATAGGAATGATTTTATTTGAATTGTAATTATAATTGAAGACCATTTGTGACCTGGCAAGCATGTGGTTGGCTATCGCGCTATATATAGTATCGCGCGATGGTTGTAGGTCCAATTTCTGCTGCGGGACAGAATTTGCATGACATCTTTATCTGACCATCATGTATTATCAAATCAATCAAAAGTTTTTATTTAAGACAATACAATTTTTTTAGTATATGCTTAACACTATTTTTTAAGTAAATTCTGCGATTATAGAAATAGGTATGTACATAGAGACATTCCTATTTCTATGTATTTATGTTTTTGTTCAGGGTCTGGGTATTCGGTAGGTAGGTACCACGGTACTCTCGTTTTTCGACTGTTACAGGATCAAAATACATTATTTGATTGTTGAAATAAAGATTAAGAATAAATAGGCTTACCAATTTATTATCGAAAAATAATTGCAAAATTTCTTTGTTACATAAGTTCTTGAACATAAATGGCGAAAATCTGGGAAAACATCTTGGACTTTGGATAGTTTTGATTTTATTTTCGATATTACTCTATATATATTTCGAATATAGTCAAAAAAGTGTTTTGCCATGTCACAGTCCTCCGGTAATGGTGTCATTGTTATGGAAAAACACTTTATGTGACATTACAGTGTTTTGTCTTTTCAAACAAGGGTACTCTAATTCATACCTAATTAAGTAATATAATATATTGTATTTAAAAAAAAACATACAGGCCTATAATTGTGTATAAGGTGACAGAATTAAAAAGAGTTTGTCTAAGTAACAAATTGCTAAAGGTGTTTATTATGTTAATAAAATACGTAGGTACATATTAATCAGTGACAAATGTCAAAAGGTGTTACCAATTACGAACATTGGCAATACATACTTAAAATGAAGTTTCCTTATTTTTTTTAAATTAAATTTGTTACTAAAATTATAACAATTATTCAAATGCAATTTCTTGTCATTGCACAAGAGATCATATAAATCTCATCTAGGTATTGCACAAGAGATTTGTTACCAATCAGTTACAATTATTAATTAAGTAGGTAATTAAAATGCTATAATGAGAGACATAAAATAAAACTTAGAGAAAACTTTATTATAAGAACCAATAAACAAATATAATGTAAGTACAATCACCTAGCAGTTAAAGTAAAGTAAGTAAGTTAAAGTAAGTTTAACTGGTCTGTGGTACAATCAACATTCGTACCTAATTGGTTACCTCTGTAGATATTAAAATATGTAGTATTTGAATGTTTTACATAAGAAACAGATTTCCTATTATTATTATTTTTGTTGGAATGACATAATCTCTTCGTATGGTTCATTCGCGCTAGGATATTCAATATAATTATTGCGATTTTTGAGGTTTGTACTGAATTCGGAGGCCATAGTTGCAGACGACGGGTTACAGTAGTGTTGCACATCATTGTGAGACAAATCAACAAGTAGAAACCCGCGCATTTTTATATCAAAACACAATTATACTGCTCATTAGCGTAAACTAATCTCTCTGTTCGTCTTTTCCTTCTGGCCCGCGCGCCCTGCTGGCCGCCCGTGTCGCTTGCTAAATAACCACTAATAGTTGAGCTCCCCGCCAGGCTGCGCGCTGCCACAAGATACCGCGACGCGCGGATCTTGATAGTTTGGATTTTTGGACACTATCTTTTTCGCGCGTCTCTTTATTTTGGTAATACACGATATTTGATTACCGGGTTTTGGCATTTTAAATGGTATAACTTCTTAAATAGTGTTTTCTAAATCGTATTTTCTCAGTGTAGGCTATTTTTTTTTGCAAGCAGAAAAAAATATTTACAGGGGCATATAACAGATTGAATGGAAACGATTGAGCCCTGTTAAGGCAAAACACTGTAACTTAAGATACAGTGTTTTGCCTTTACACGGTAGCGTTCTCACTTGGCTAGTCTAGGACAACCCTAGAATCTACCACTTTCGACCACTTTCGACACTTTCACCTCGATGTTATGACCAACCATAACATCGAGGACCACAACTTTAACCTAGTTCTGTAGGGGCAAAACTGGCATAAGTACTTCAGTATCCTAGTTGGCAAAACAACACAAATAAGCTGTAGCCGGTGCTGTGCGAATTACAACGCATATTATTGTAGGCAAAAGACCGAAAGGAGATAATCGTCAAGCCTACTTTATCAAGTAGGTAACCAGGATGATACAAAATGCATGCGGTGAGAAGAGCGACAAACCAGGCGATGCGTTCCGGTTAAATTAACAGCGTTAGGGCCCTACGTTTATCACATAACTCTTTGCTCAGTCGGGTAAAAAACTACTTAAGATGCTTGTGCAACAAAACTATCAGCGCCTCAGCGCTTTTATTTTGACTTCGCAGCGCGTCTGTCTTGCCCCAGAAGGTATCTATCTATAAACTGATACGAATGTTATGTCTCCGAGATAATTTTAAAGTATTTAGTTATAAAGTAAGCATCCAGATTCCGCGAATTTTTATTTTTATTTAAGGAGGATATTCTAAATTCGACTCCATGTTTATTTTTGTTTGTATATTTCGCGATATCTTCGCCAATGTGAACCGATTTTAATGATTTAATGTGTACGTTATTCTCCAAGGGTGATCCCATATACATTCTATAGAAAATCCAAAATATTAAAAAATAGTGGATGAAATTCCAAATTGGACTTTTTCTACAACTTTTCGTAAATTGAAGTCGATTTATTTTTTCCTGAAAAAAAAAACATTTTTTGAGATAATGCATTGAATTCAATAAGGGAGAAAGACCTCGAAAGAGAGAATAACATCTTTAACCACATCTGTATACAATATATCGAGCCATAATGAGAGACCAGGCCAAGATAAATTCGAGCGGCAAGCATTAATTTGAGACACATTTCCTTATCATAGGCGCAGAAGAGTAGATAATGATGGTAAGTCAGACGAATCAAATTAGGCAATCCTGGGTTACGATGACCTTATATCTAATCGAACCCTAGTAAGGAAATAGGCAAAAATATTAGAAGACATTTTTTTAGTTGTATTTTTCTATCTTAGCCAAGCTAGGCCAATGGGCACGTAGAGATTCTAGTCTCGAAGATCCGAGTATAGATATAAGATGTACCTAGTTAACTTAATTCACCTAGGTACACTAAGTATACAGTATATACAAAACTTGATATAGGTATGTGAACGATGTTACCCTAGCACCATCTCATCTGTCGGGCACATCAGTTAGAGCCGGTGCAGCGGCTTATTCGGCCGAGGATCTCAAGAGGCGCAAATAAAGAAGTCTCGACAGAGCTTACTTATTTGAGCCTATTGGGTTTCAGACTTTGGGTCAGTGGGGAACCGAGGCCCTTCGCATTTTCAAAATTCTTTCAGGGACTGGTCGAAGCGACGCGTGACAAGAGAGCTGGCTCTTATCTGGGACAACGCATTAGCATTGCCATTCAGCGTGGCAATGCGGCCAGTATTTTGGGAACGCTTCTCGATCACTTGAACTATCTATAGATCGTTTGCAACGGTATTTAGATAGCTAGCTGTTTAATCTGTATTTGTTGTATATACCTACTTGTACATAGTTGTATGAATAAATGTATTTTAATGTTACGATATCTGCATGTAGTAGTTTGACTCTCGTATTGCCATTTTTTTTACTTTATTTTTTCACTATTTGATATCGGAAGTCTTGAGTTTTAGTTTTTTAACCCTCGACGCAAAAAGAAGGGTGTTATAAGTTTAACGTGTGTATCTTTGTGTCTGTATATCTGTCTGTGGCATCGTAGCTCCTAAACGGATAAACAGATTTACATTTAGTTTTTTTTTTGTATGAAAGGTGACTTGATTGAGAGTGTTCTTAGTTTTGATTCAAGAAAATCTGTTCAATCGATTGAAGATCATCAGCTCTTTTCTAGTTAATGAGGGAATGCGAGCACCTTCCACAGGTCTGATCGATCCGAAATTTGGTATCCTGTTACTTCAAGATATTGCAAGAACATGGTAACCTTGATCTGAGGCTTAGGGATCACCTTTTATCTGCAGGATATCTAACTCCTCACCGACTGACAGTAGAGGTATCGTGTTAGGGCTCATTGGGATGTGTCATTGACCCTGCTGGGTCTGATGATGCAGCAGGAAAGAGAAAATACGTGAAGTGTTTTTAAATTTTGTGAAAATGTATACTTGTTGCATTATTGTAAACAGGTTTATAGCTCGCAGAATCGACAACCGCTGGTGTAAAGGCCCCTCACCGGTAACATGTACCGATAACATCGTTAATATTCTGGGAAATCTGTGGATGGAGATGGCCAAAGATCGTTCGTCATGACACTCGAGGACTTCTTAGGTTGATGATAATAATGAAACAAATGAGTGCGAGAATCAGCTGAAGATAAGATTATACCATGCATATTCTCGCCCACAAAGTCTGCTTAAGCTAAAAAAAACACAATGACTACTTTAATTCTCATTGTGGATCCTCAGATTGGTATATGGTGCGTAGATAGATTCGTGAGGTTACCAAACAGGGTAGTCAGATTTACGTTCATACATTGTATCTGGCACATACCCACGTTTTGCATAGTGTAGGTCTGGGCTGGGTTTCCGTAGATGTTATTTCAGTCTATTACAATCTTTGGGCTAATGGCCTACTACGGAATGCTGAATACTATGCAAAACGCGGGCATGTGCCAAATATTATATTTGGATGTGTCTTTGACTATCTCCTACTAGGTACACTCACAGAGCTACGTACTGATGGATCTGAGAATCTCCATCATGGGGATTACAGTGAGACGCGATGATGTAAGCGAGTTTCTTTGTTTTAGTTTTTTTTTTATCGGAGGGCGACTAGGTGTATGCATAAGTTTTAATATAGGTATGTTCCATACTGTCGAAAACCATTCTCTAGCATAGGCACTCTTTCGACCGACTGCGAAAACAAAACACCTTTCTATCGCTCTCATTTGCCTATTAATAGAGGAAGGTAACTTACTGATCCAAGATATCTGTGACTTCTCCAAATACAAAACTTCGCCTTCGGGTGGACTCCTGACGGCTGGCATCAGTATCGTAGGGAACCCCAGAGTCATTCCATACCCTGAAACGAGAAAAATCAATAGGTATTGAAATAACTAAGATTTTTTACATTCATAATTTATCGAGTTATCGAAATTCCAGAAAATTTACTGTCGTTACTGGATTGATCATTTTAAATTCACTTTGGCCCGAGTTCACCAACATCATAATGGGTTGTTAGGTACAATCAAAGATTTTTGACACATGTTTTCATAGGAATCTGTCGTCATAATCAATATATAAAACTGTTCCGTTACTGGGGGCGGGTCAAAGCACAGCTTTAACCAAAAGTCCTAGAAGCATGAAACTTGGAGGGTATATTCCTCTTATGGTGTAGGGGTGCAATAAGATAGGAATTTGGAAAATTTTAGCCCTATGAGGTTGAAAAGGGCCTTGTACTTACAAACTTGTAACTTCAAATAAATTTTATTTAATCCAAATGATAAAAGTCTTATTAAAGTCTTATTTTCCCCAAAATACGCCTCAAAGGGGATGTAGGGGGTGTCCAATTTTGTGTAAAACTCTTACGTTTCTGATTGGCGGATCAACGCACAGCCTTAGCCATAAGTCCTAGAAGCATCATGAAACTGGGAAGGTAGGTATATTCCTCTTATGGTGTAGGGGTGCACTAAGGCAGGAATTAGGAAAATTCTACCCCTAAGGCAGTGAGAAGGGCTGAAAACCTTTTGTATGAAAAATCGTATTCCTTGAAATCGTATAAACTTGAAACTTGAAATAAATATTCTTTAATTAAAATTCTAAATGACTAATATAATATAATCATCAAACTATCCCTCAAAAGGGAGGTGCGAGGGTGTTCAAGGTTTATGGGAAAACGAAAAAAAAGGTAGTTTTAACGAGTGGTCCAATATGTCCAGTACAAATAATTAAATTAAAGAAATATACATGTATTTTCCAATGGGTGCAAGGTACGCAACGATTTTTGATGCACCTATCCAATAGTCTTTAAGACTCGACGTAAAGGGAACAATTCTCAATAACATACCCTACGTGAGTAAAACCGCGGGAATCGGCTAGTCAGAAATAAGTCTAAACTTGACAGTTCGTTTATTATGTTGGTGAACTCGGGCCTTACTGCACCGGTTACGTTTAGTAAGCGGTGCAGCATACGCTAGAAAACAACAAAAAAAGTAGAGCCAAATTTAGCAACAAACTTACATGCGAGGACTACGTGAAGATTTAAACAAAAGCACAGGAATTAACCTGGGAAGAATCCGAAAACATATATGTCCTATTACGGCAATATAGAGTCAGCGATAATACAAAGTTTAAATACCTACTGCAAATTCTACCAGTATAACTAAAAACACAGAACAATGCTTCTATAGCTACCATAACTATCTCAACCGTAAAACCCTTCAACGAAACAGAAATTTTAAAGCATACAGAGAAACCGAAACTAGAAAAGAGTCCTGGCTCTGATGATATGATTCTGAACGAAGCACTCAAAGTGGGGATGGAAACGCTGCTCAACTCTGTAACAACACTTTTTTAGAAATACTTCAAGAACAAAAAACATCTAAAGAATGGGCCAAATCAAGTATACCACTCCTATACAAAAAAGAGACAGAGTGCATTGAATTTTTCCAATAAACTTATGAGTCCAGTAACTCCAACGAGCTAAAATTTCGGGTACAAAATCAAACCTTATCATACTTACATCTCGAAAAGGCTCTAAACCGTCCGATTGGAGAAGTTCATATCTTTGAAGAAACTCCTATTAACAGTTCCATTTGGAGAAGTTCTTGAAACAGTTCGAATTTTATTTAACAATATGGCGAGATGAGCCAGAAATAGATCCAGAAAATTTTAAAAACATACTATATATTTTTATACCGTTTTTTTTTTCAGGTAAGTAATAACTTTGAAAATACTATTTGTGATAACAACAGGTTGGTAACCCTAATGTAGATCCTATGATCAAATTATCTATTGCATGCATTTGTGCTGTTTCCGCATTTAAAATTATTTTGATGATATAAGCGGTGAATTATTATTACTATACCATGACAACTGCATCAACTAGGTACCTACAGGCGTGTCACAATCATCATAATTCGTGACACAAACTGTGCAGTAGTTTATTTGTACCTAGTACTTATCGTACTACTATAAGTATTCTAATTAACTACCTATGGTTCTACTTCCGCATAATGCGTAAGCGCCAGTTTACGGAAAAAGCCGATTGAAAAAGCGCGTTTCATAAGGATACACCGTTTTATATATAAAGGTAACAGACAAACACACAAACAACCTTGTAAATGGCAAACGCCTATTACGGCCTCACGTCAACGTCACGACCATAAAGCGGAACAATGATAAAAAAAATGATACTAAAGAGGGCAAAATGGCCGTGATATCAGGTTTACTATTATTTTATTACGAAAGCATGTGGTAGATAAGTAAATTTCAACTTTATTGAAGGAGTGAACAAAAATGGATTGTTAACCAAAGAAAAAAAAACACGCTCACGACTGTATCTAAATCTCATGATTGACGTCGACAGATACATACTCAGTGGGTAGATCTTTGAGAGTATTAAGTAGGGGTTAGTCAGATGCACGCCAAAATATTATATTTGGCATAATCCCGTTTTTTCTAACAAAGGCATTTTTATCTTTCACGTTAATGCGCACATGATTTTTCGAGTGCCGAATTGGTACAACCGGGTCCAAACCCAGGACCTCCACTGTCACACTGCACTTCATAAAAAAAAATATTGTTTCTTGTTTTGTCAAGTGTACGAATCCCATCCATATTTACTTATATGTGTATGTTATATATAAAATATTATTCAATCTTTTTACCAGGTACTTTCTAGCTAGGTAGAAGGTAGCTATATGTCTTGGGGAGTTTAAAAATGTTTCACCCCCCTTGTTGTTGCGCAAGCAAGCAAAAGTGGAGAAGAGATATTATGTATATACCTATTGGTTGTTATTTGTTGAAATGCGAGTTATCAACATCTGCATGCAGTTTGATTTTTAATCTCTTCGCTCATGCATTATCATAACGTTTAGGTTATCGCTAGATAAAGGTATAAAAAAACACTATATATATATATATATAATTGAATTAAATAAAAATAAAAATGTATGTAGTCATTTAAATATTTAAATGACCACATACATTTTTATTCGTCAACAACAAGAGCTCGCCTAGGACACTATAATTAATTACTTATGTACATAGTTAGTAAAATGAATTATTCTATTTATGGCTTTGAATCAAGTACATAAATTCGCCTTGACTAGTATACATTTCGCATTCGATCAAATTATACATATAGTGCCCATAGATAAAAATAGTAATATTTGTTATTACCAAAGGACTGATCAAAGCCTTTGACAAACGGTATACCAACCAAATCTTAGCGCTAAACAGAAACAACCTTCGCACTATGGTAAGAGCCTTGACTGGACACTGTCGCCTCAACAAGCACATGTTCAAACTAAGGCTGAGTGACACGCAAACCTGCAGACTCTGTAATGAGGCAGACGAATCGCCCCTTCATCTGTTAGGAGAGTGTGGACCACTGATACATAAGCGTAGCCTTCATCTGGGAAAACACATTCTTAGCCCAGATGAACTAAAACTCATAACACCCAAAAAGATCCTGCAGTTTCTAACAGCGGCAGGGCTGAGAGGTGAATTATGAACGCCCCAGTGGGGAAAATAAACAAGTGGCGATCACAATAGGCCTAACGGCCGCAGCGATACCAAAGCCACTAAAAACCAATAAAAAAAAAAAAAAAAAAATATTACCAAAGGAGTAATCATATATCATCCTCTGGCGACTAATTCGCATTTATAATGCTACTAATATTACAAATGCGAGTCTGGATATATTTAGTGGTTCAGATGTTTGTTGCTAAACCGAATTGGTTGAAATTTGTTTTTTTTCCTGACCTGGTATAACACATGGGCTCTTTTTATCCGGGTAACACGTGAATGAAGGTGTGGGGAGAGACTAGTCCATAATCCACATGTTTATCGCAACTGCCATTGACGTTTACCGTTTTTTAGGAAATAGGATATCAAATCCTGTCCAGCTCTGTCTCCTAGAACTTACCTAGTAGTAGTAGATTCTTGACACTCACAGCCAAGAACTGCGGCATGGCAGTTCGGAAATCCTTTTTGTACGCGAAGTTACAATCTCCATCGCTAATACCAGCTTCTTTTCCGAGCGTCATCTACAAAGGAAATAAAACATAGGCCGTTAAAAAGGTCATAGTTACGAACTAATGTATCTTGATAAGAACTATTTTAACTCTGGAGTACTAAAAACAAAGCTGCGAACTGTCAAGTGTCATTTTAAAATCATGGGTGTGTAGATTTATCCACAAAGGTAATAGACATTATTTGCCTTCCATACAAAGATTTTTAAAAGATTACCTGCTTTGTCTCTTCATGATTGCGTCATTCATTTTAAATACAACAGCAAGAAATAAAACACTATTTAGCTACACAATCAAATATCGTTAGAAGTAAGACCATAAGTACGAGATTTTTATATATCATCTTGCTCGGATATGTTCCGCGGGTTTATTTTCTGTTTAATTTGTATGGTAGAAGTGAAATGCCATGGACTGTTACTTTTGTACCGACCTCGAGATATCAGCAGGGAATGTGCCTTCTCGCAGCGACTGCGGTACGACATATCCCACGGAATGGGCATGTCCGACACAATTACTTTGGTTTGTATCTACATATATGTCGCAGCCGAAACCTAACAGAATAGCGCTGTTTTTTAATGAGAATGAAGTAGGTTAAATTTTTTAGATGTTATCGTATTTCTGCGGTGTAGCTACTAATTTCGGAACTAAACATATCAAAATGGTGAAAGCATTGGAGAACGTAGCGTAACTACGTTTAACCGAATTACAATCCTGCTGGGCGTCGGTCGCCGCCGGTCGTTTAGCTGTTTTGCAAAGCGGCTAGCCGTTATGTAAAATAGCAGATTATACGCTTTGGCTGCTACAAATATGTACATATTTGTTTGTATTGTTGTATTCTACGTAAACCATAAGTTTCAAGGTTTTTTTGGTATCATCTATGTAACTCTTGGTTGGTCGCTTTATTAGGAGCGGAGCAAAGGAGAAAACTTTTGCCTTTCAACACCCATTATTGGTTTTTATCAAAAAAAAATTTCGTGCTTCCTTTTTAACTTCAAAAAAGGAGGAGATTCTGAATTCGTTTGTATGTTTTTTTAATGGTTAGAGTAAAGGTATTTCAAGGGTGGTCCCATATAAATTTGATGAAAAATCCTACCCCTAAGAGTGAAAAAATTGGGGATGAAATTAAATATTAGATTTTTTATCAACTTCCCCTTATTAACTTCCCGTGGGTTTTCTTGAAAAAAGTTATAATTGTGGTATTTACGACTCCGGAGTAAAATAGAAGAAATCGTCATCCTTTTAGTTTCGTTATGTCCGTCCGTTCGCCCGTGTCTTACGCCCTGATTTCTACCTTAGTCTAATTTAAAGCATCGAGATGAAAGGTGTTGGTTACAAGTAAACGTGTTTTATTCGTCTGTTCAACTCTAATACACTAAACAGAAATATTTAATATTTTATAAGATTCGAACTAAAGACGTATAACGGGTTTTGGAGAGGCCAATTTAAAAATATAGAAATAGCATGTATAATAGTTTCACCAATAATGTTTATGTATTTCATTACTTTAGATTACATCCTCAAGTTATCAAATATAGTTTCTTATACCAAACCAAAATGTCTCAGAGTAAACCAAAATGATCACCACTTAAAAAATAATACTTAAATATTGCGCAATGGTGGGCAGTACCTACAATGTAAAATTATTTTTGACTTACTCATTATACTTGAATAAAGAGCCTTATATTTTCGAAAAGTTATCGTTAGAGGTAAAAAACTGTTTTCCTCGCATTTTTTGTCAGCGCGCTTTGCGACGTATTAAGCATCATATTGCATAAGCTGATATAATATTGTGTTCGAAACTTGTGTGGCTACTTTTTAGTGTGCTGATCCGGCAAACATAGTAAAAACAATGTCAACAGTGGCGATCAATAGTGGCGTGATCATTGACACTATTTTTATAAATTGTGCAATTAACTAAATAATAATAATAATTTATTAAACGAAAAACGTTACAAATCTAGTTCTCTAACAATGGTTTTACTAATTTAAACAATTATAATTATTCATATTGGAGAAACTTAGGTACCCAAACTAGGTTAGAATCTGCATGATGGAATACCTATACCTCCCTCCGGACATGATGTGACGAGATGCAAGCACATTATTAGATAGGTAACAATATTTATGTATATGATTAGGTAGTAGATACCGATAGTAGGTAGGTAAATTTGGACACACACCATGTGTGAGAGTATAGGAATGAAGTATGGTGATTTAATGTTTGATGAGCGTTGGTAGATAGTTATATATTTTATGATAGGATGACTAGTAAATTTTCAGTTTCTGTGTAGTTTTGATAAAGTAGCCAATTTTCAATGGTGAATTTTCATTTTTGGAAGTCATTTCGTAGTACTGAAGATTGATATTAATTTTATTATAAAATTACCACAACTAATAAATAAATTATGCAGGACGATTTCACACAGCGTCATCTAGCCCCAAAGTAAGCAGAGCTTGTGTTATGGGAACTACATGACTGATATACTACTTTCGTACATTTTTTTTTAAATATTTGCTGATACAAACATTTGTCCCGCGGCGGGAATCGAACCCGCAACCTTCTGCGTTTCAGGCGGGCATTCGCCCACTGCGCCACAGTGGTCACTAGGTACATAAATATAACTTTTTCGCATTTCAGGTGTTCCGTACCATGAGCCAAATCGACTACCAATGCGCGGTGGACATAGTCACGGAGCCTGCTGGTATGTCCATCATCACCGTGATCAAGTTCCCGACCAGCATAGGGCTGAACTGCGGTGCCAACCCGGATGCCTTCACGGTCATGAAGAAGCAGAGCTGCATTCGCGTGTGTGATTCCATCGGGGACAGAGACGTGCACTCTCATTACTTCGTAGCAGCTGTTAGAGGGAGGATACGATTCCGATTCCTGAGCAATAGCAGCATCAATTCCGACATCAAAGTAAGTTTTTGCAGTCCTCCTAGCACTAAATTATATTATGAATTTATAAACAATGCTGGTTTTTTTTCACACAGCATCATCTCGTCCCATTCTTTTTTTGTTAGAAAGGAGATACTTTAAAGATGGTCCCGTAAATATTTCAAGGTCAAGGTTTTGTAGTTCAGAAAATACAGACATTACAACCCTTAGTATTAGGTCCAAATAACTTGAAACCCGGAATGTACATCTTAAGCTGGGGTAAGCACTTTATCGTATAGGCTTAATGGATAAGGCATATTGTCAAAGTCAGACCACTCCAAAGGAATCAGATATTGCAAAACGTTCATTATACACAGTATGGACGTCCAAAATAACTTGAAACCTAGAATGTATAGGAACCTTCGAGTGCATTTCTCATCTTAAGCTGGCGTAGGATTTTTAGTGCACTTTGTAGTGTACGCTGAGTAGGTAGTCCTATTGTCAAAGTTAGCAACGCCATTCCGAACGTAAAATCTGAACGTTTTTTTCACGTAAAAATTACAAAATTTCAGTTACATAATTTTTCTAGTTTTTAACCGACTTAAAAAAAAGGAGGAGGTCAATTCGACTGTATGTTTTTTTATCGTGTGAGTTTGTTACGCGATATCTTCGCCAATTGTAAACTAATTGCCTAACTAATTGTAACTAACGCCAATAAAAACCGACTAATTAATTATTCTCAATTTTTAATCCTGGGTAACATCTTCTGAGAATTACAACCTGGGAATTTTCAAATCCAAAGTAAAAAGCTCCTTTGTTGATAAGAGTGCTTCAGCGGAGTCTACAGCGTTGCTTAATATGAGACAAACTGTGGTCAAATGCGAATAATTAGTCGGCAGGGATGGCAATCGCGAACGAAGTCGCGGGTACAGCTAGTTATTTAAGAAATTAGAAAGTACCTACTTAGTTAAGGCGCAGCTAGCTGTCGAAAAAGAACATCAAATGCAGTTTGTAGCCATACAAACAAACGCTGAATAAAAAACCTATCAGCAACTTATGACCGTCTTGCTTACGAATCCACTACTTTAGCTCCTGAACGAATCCTGAACTTTAGCTACTTGAAGCCTTTCATTTCCTGGACGTAGGCTTAAACTCAAACATAGTTCAAGAAACCCTAAAGTGGTATTGAGTGACTACCCAAACACTGGAGGGGTGCGGTAAACAAAGGTCCCCACTTTACATTTATTTACATACTAAAATGTTAGTCTGATATATTATTTTCTGATTTTCGTTTTGGGTTAAGAAAACACGTCTGTGTAAAATACGTTCATTTACGCTTTAAACTGATCGACAAATTGACAGACGGACATGACGAAACTAAAAGGGTTACGTTATCGCCATTTGGCTTCGGAAACCTAAAAATGTGACGCGCATGTATCTATTAAACTACCTATATACCATTAAAAAATATACACTACAGTAAAGCATAACTTTTAACTCTACATTTCATCCCTAACTTTTGGTCATTTAGAAGAATTGTTTTCGATATTGTTTTAGAGGTCGTAACATTTCGAGAAAAATCGTTTTAAAGACTACTATTCTTAATAAATGTATGATAAATATAATACTGGTACTTACATGATTTATAAAATAAGCCAATTTTGCTAAAAAAGTTAAACTAATTCCTACATATTATCAGCTTTAGCCTCTATAGTAAGTAAGTATAGGCAGGTAAAATACTCTTAGATATTTATATCTACAATACCCTACACTGTTTTGTAGGTTCCTACCTTACTATGTTTCAATAAAATGTTATTGACCTTAAACCTATTGTTCAAAGCGTTCAAAATTAAATCTGGGACCACCCTTGAAGTATCATTAAAATCGGTTCACAATCTCGATATCGAGATAAAAAAAACATACAGACAAATTGATACGTAAGAAAGACAGCGGACAGAAAGATGATAAGAGCCGAAGACCGGGCTCAGTGGCGCGTATTGGGAGAGGGCTATGTCCAGCTGTGGACTAATGTGGGCTGATGATTATGATGAAGTCGTTATATTCGCGATACGCTGCAGTCCCAAGTTTACGGTTTCTATCTTGCTACTCTATCATCAGATCCCCGCGTGCAGTTATTATTTTTCTTACTTTAACGAATAAAAAACAAAAGAAAATAGCCCACAAAAATGTTTCGGCTAGTCGTGATTCCAAAAGATGGTGATGTTTTTTAAGTTTTACGGGAAAAATAGCAAGCCCTCAGGAATAAAACTTCTATGGGACTACCTCAGGATCATTCTCTATACAACAACAAAGTAATCAAAAATTCGGTTAACAATAAAATTTGTGAAGATATCAGGTACCAAACACACACCATAAAAAACATACTGAGAAACTCCTCCGTTCTTTAAAGAAGGAAACTTTGCTGTCAGTTCGCAACTTGCAAGGATCTATTAAAATACTTTGTAAAGAGGCGCAGCGGGCTAGATTAGGTAAACAAGCCCGCTGCGACTCATTCTTCACAACAATGTGTTTCCGTAACGTATGAAGTTACAATACCTACTTCTGAAATTATGAGTGTGAATAATGCAGGTCGCTCAAGATCGTTTGACATGGTAGGCTCATGACCGTACTGTTTGGGGAAGCCAAGTCCAGCAGTGAACTTCTTCACACTGGTGATGATTATGATGATACGATCCAATATGCTTATAGCTTAATGTTTCTCTTAAGTCTGTGTGTCTGAATTTTCGAAAATCACCCCCAAGAGGGTTAAACAGGGTGGTAAAGTTTCTATGGAAAATTTTATTCCTTGTTTAGATTCGCAGATTCGCACGAAACTCGGTACAAATGAACTTTATCTATTACTTACCTATATAGTCTACAATTTATAATGGTATTGTGTGATTTGGCCATAATATAACGATAAGAATCAATTAATTCAGTAAAATAATATCGGAAATATCTATACCTATATGTTTCAAGGCTGTGATGAAATTTGATATGGACATAGTTTAAAGCCTGGATACGGTCATACGCTACTTTAATCTATATAACACGCGGGTGGAACAGGGGGAAAAGACAGTATCGTAATAAAATCGTGTAGGAAGTCGGAGTAAACTTCCGTCACTTCCGAAAAGGCACAAAATCAAATAGTGTTTGGTAGTATTGTGTCACGGGGCAATAAAAGAAGTATCAAACGAAAGATAAATACTGTTTTTTTTATCAGGGCACTAACAGCAATTTCTGGTAAGTCCAGCGATAAATTATCTTAACCATGACACCAACCGGTAGTGCCAAGCAGTAGTCTCACAAGGAACAACAAAAAAAAAACACATACAGGCATAGGACAATAGTCAAAGGGATATAGTTGTCAAGAAAATATTTTAAAATGTTTTTTTGGTGCAGGCAAAACTGTACCAAGTTACTGTAACATCAGCTCGAAGGAAGCCAAAAAATGGATGCTCGCAGTGGAATGAAACCAATTGCAGCGTTGGAGACTCTGAGTTTTGCTTCACCACCGGCGTCGTGTGCGACGGCATCAATAATTGCGGAGTGACGGACTGGTAGGAATAACGATCACAAGAAACACTTAGTCACTTAGTCAATTCAAAAAAAGTATAAACAATGGAAAATTACAAAGTTACAAAGATAAGAAAGTTCCAGATGTATAGGGGCTTTGTCAAATCAAGGTCAGAGTAAGTTACAAAATAATTCAATTACTTAATATTAGAAAGCGCCTGTAAAGCCTTGTCTTCAGCCATTCTGAAGTTTTTCTACCTAGCAGGGTACCTCCGCTAACCCTGACAACTCGATCGGCTTATCCAGGTTGGTAACCCTCATGTGTAGACCAAGACACGTTTTCGGTGGCCACGTGATCACCCCTGACATGGTGGTGACATTATCAAGCGCGGGCCCAGTCATCGAGCAAGGGGCACAGGCTTCAAATTACAATAAATGTAACTGTATTTTGGATATGTTATATGCATTTACGTTGGGTAGGTGGGTAATCGGTAGTATAACAGATACTATAATACTGTAGTACGTATCTTAGATCCCTCCCGATCTGTATACCTGATGGGGCATGCCGTATAATGACAACAGTTTTATGGCTATGGCGATTTGTACGAAAATTTAGTGTATTTTTTAAACAAAGTTCAGCCAACATTTGTATGGAATGAGACACGTACAGCCTGCGTTTTGAGGACAGAAGACTAACTTACAGCAATATTATTAAAACGTATACTTCATAACAGCGAACGGAGCGAGCCGCAAATAATATCTTAAGCGGTGAGCGATAATTAAGTTTCTAACCAATAAACCGCCGTTTGTCATTGGAAGTAACCGACCGGGCGGGAAACACGCTTGGTGTAGGCGGATGAGTTAATGCGGGTCCCCTCCAGGAACCGCGTCTGGGTGACCGGGACTTCACTTAAAACACAGCACAGATACACAGTCCCCACATCCGCCAACTCGCGGTACAGATGTACCGGACGTTTCTCTTATCCACCTGGCTACTCCATACTGAAGTAGTTTCTAGAAAACTGTATTTACCCGTAACGACATAAAGAACCCGTCTACGCGTTTTCATAAGAGGTTGTTTGTTTGTAGCTCTCCGAAGAAGCTCAGCGTTGCCAGACATCCCGATTTTTAGCCCAAAATTAAATGTCCCGCGCGGGACAGATTCAGTCCCGCTTTTCGGGGATTAGGTATTCGACGATGCGGCGCGGAGGACCGGAGGCGTGGACAGCATAGGCAACTGTGCCGGCCTCCCGCGGCCTATATCTTCAACTTCAACTATACCTACTAATCCTCAACTTTATAAAATAATTATATATAAAACAGTAAATGACAAAAAACCGACTTCAATAACGGATTATTGATAAAAAGTCCAAAGTTTTATTACGTACGTCTCACTTACTCAAAAGGACTCAAAATACCGCTTCGCCAGATAAAAATGTGGCAACAGTTGTAAAATTGGAGTAATTAAATTTTGCAATAATTATAAGAGGGATATAATTATGGTTGTCAATTGGTGGACAACGTTCTCGTGAATGTACTGATCGCCACCGCCGCCACCACGTCTGTTGACCGGTCCTTTAGGTAGAGAACTAAATTTTAACCATTTTAAACAAGATTTACCATGCAGATAGTAATTCATTTTCTAGGTAAACGTAGTGGTTAGTTCCTCTTTGCTTCTAGGTACGATGAACGTAAATCGGGTTGCAACCTGCCGGTAGAAAAGCTCGGCTTTGCTCCAGTGGTCGCAGTAGGTGCAGCCATCCTGTGTGCATTGCTAGCCGCAGGTCACATACTGCTTCGGTGCCTGCCGCCGCTAGCCAACTCCTTCTTTATATTCAATGTGAATGAAGACAACAGATTATGTATTGACCCCGTTTTCATGTCCCCGGGAGTTCGGCCTGGTAGCATTGAAAAAGCTAAAAGGATTTCTCTGATACCGGTTAGTAATAATCTTTTTACGCTACCTGCTCGACAATGTTTAAAATTATATGTCATACAAATCTTACTAAGGTGTAGTATAGTATTATAATATCTAAGGTACTAAGGTTAACCTTCTGACCTTCTTAAGTGTTTCCGCTAAACTATAACATGAAATCAAGAAACGTTAAAATAATCCTAGAGATGCTAACAGCCTTTACGAATACCCTACCGATTAAAAAAGATTCACAAGGATCTCGCGTAAACATACACATAAAAAAAACAGACGAATTGACAAACTTATTTTTGTCTGTTGATGATGCGCCGATGGGCTTGCCACCTGCACGTGGAATGCTTACTTGCAAAACGCGGGCATGTACCAAATGTAATGTTTGGACGTGCCTCTGACTACCCCCTATTTGGTATCCTCAAAGATCTACTCAATGAGTATGTATCTGAGGATGCCCACCATGGGTAAGTCAGTCGTGAGCGTGTTTGTTTGTTTTGTTTTTTCTCGATAATAATTAAGTTGCGATATTCGCGATACTCTTCAATCCCTAGTTTACGTTTTCTATCCTGCAGGTACTCTACTCTATCATCAGATCCTCCTATGCCCTTGTTATTTTATTATTTATAAATAAAACAAACACGCTCACGACTGTTATTCCCATAATGGAAATCAGATCGCTCTCAGTGCGTAGATCTGTGAGGGTATCAAGTATGGATAGTCAGCGATACGTCCAAAGATTATATTTGGCACACATGTCACGGATTGTGCATAGTACCTAGTAAGTATTCCACGTAACAGGTTGCAAGCCCATCGCCGCATATTGGAACGCTAACCGATGGCACAAAGGGGGTCATTTTACAACAATTAATTAATTAACTAATTAACTCAAATAACTGTTATTCAAAGGTATCAAGTTCGTCTTCAAATGATTTAGAAGAGCCTGAGGAACAGCGTACTGCAAGAACACTGCAGAGGATGTCGATTTTAGAAGAGACTCCTCGTTGTTCTGAGGTAGGTACCTACTGAACTATATTTATTTATGTATAGATCCAAGTTGAACAATGGTAAGTAGTATGCCGTGTTATCTAAAACATGTAAGAAGGTACCTATTTTGTAACTAATTTTGGCGGCCGGCCTTAAACTAACCACTAACGCTTCGGAACTAACGCGTAACTTACCTATACCTACCTGTATTAAGAAATATGAATGTAGAATAATGAAGAATAAAAAATGCGTAGACTTCAGTTACGTCGGGTCGACAGTCGACTATCTGTCGGGGACTTCAGTTAGAGCCGGTGCAGCGGCTGATTCGGCCGAGGATCTCAAGAGGCGCAAATATAGAAGTCTCGACAGAGCTTACTTATTTGAGCCTTTTGGGGTTGAGACTCTGGGTCCGTGGGGAACCAGGGCCCTTCGCGTTTTCAAAATTCTTTCAGGGCGACTGGTCGAAGCGACGCGTGACAAGAGAGCTGGCTCTTATCTGGGTCAACGCATTAGCATTGCCATTCAGCGTGGCAATGCGGCCAGTATTTTGGGAACGCTTCCGCCTGGTAGTGATCTGGATCAGTTGAGCTATCTATAGATCGTTTGCAACGGTCTTTAGTTAGCTAGCTGTTTCATCTGTATTTTTTGTATATACCTACTTGTACATAGTTGTATGAATAAATGTATTAATATTGGTAAGGTGCATTGGGGTAATTCCGATAGAAATTTCTATGAGATGACACGAGGTCAATGTTTTGGTTAATTATTCAAAGTAGTTTGTATTTACAGCAGTTATCGTTATATCTTTCATTATGGATTGAATAGATTTATGTTTTTTAATATATTAAACTCTTAAATAGTAGTTGGATTCGTTAAATGAAGAATTTGAAGTATTGAATAATATTTTTTTTGTATGGAGGAAATTACGAACTATCTTGGGGCAATTCCGAAACCATTTAAAAGTCGATTCTATGGCACTCTGACCCAAGGCTTACATTTCTTTTTCAATCGTAATTGCCCCTGACACAAAACATGACCAATAAAATCATTAGTCTTGCTGATCTTATTTTTTTTTGATTTGTAGTTCGGAATTACCCCAAAAAGACATTGTGGTTCTCAATATTTCAGTTAAGTTAGGTACTTTCCTTGATTATAGGGAATTTGGTTCGAGGTAAAACATTAATTGGCAAATGAAAATAATTATCAAGGCACAATCGACTTTTATTGAAGGTGGTAACTAATTAATGGTTTTATTCTAGTAGGTACCTAGATTACCATTTATTTTTTATAAAATAACATGATTTTGTTAATTATTTTTGCATAACATACCTAAGTAAATGGTACTTATTATGCAAAAAGACCTAACAAAATATGACAACTTAAAAAAAGTTTAGTCACTTACTAAACTTTAATTATTTCTATACATACAATTAAATCAGTCATCCTTATAAATGTCAAAGTAGGGACTTGCAGTCTTTTAATTTTAAATCATATTCATAAACTTTCTTGGCACAAGGTAACCACTAACCTTATTTCAAGTACCTACATACCTAAGCTTACTTATGTTCATACTTGAAATAAGGTTGGTGGTATAATAATACTTATATTATTATTATTATTATCTAGATATTTTCAAAATATCATTATTTTCGTGTTTTTAATTATTTTAATCGAATTTTCTTTTTATAAACTTACAATTAAATCAGTCATCCTTAAATCAAAGTAGGAACTTAATATTTTTGATCATTTTTATGTACTTTTTTGGCATGAGGTAATTACCAACCTTGTGAATTTATCATTAATTACAGTGAAAACTTACAAACTAATTTATCTTTTAAGGAACTTGCATTGATCACAATCATTTTCATTGACTTTTTTTTATCAAATATATAATCTACATGCACACAGCGCACGTAACGGGGCGGCGGCGCGGCGTTAGGGGTGTGAACTGTACTTACTGAACTGTATTAGATAATGCACACAGCAGCGATGGTCGAGGCCACGTCTGCCACCGTGCACCTGACTATAAGCCCAGCGGCGGAACGCTGCTTTGTGAATTATCTAACTACAAACTACAATTCAAAATTTCAAATCGCCGAACTGCTAATGACATGGTCCGAAAGTCTTATTTACATATACTTAGTAACGACCTACTATACCCGTTTGGTACGCAATCAGTCAAAATAAATCGCATCTTCACCATTACATAAGAAATATTCTTTTTCATTATCACTTTTCTTTTGTATAGCTATCTTCTTTACTATTAATTCCTCTGGAACTTTATCACAATCTTTTCTTTTGGTCGTAATAAAGGTTAGCTGCTGTTGTGGTCTCATAGTTTTTAAGAAGTTAATAGAGAAGTTCGTTTCTTCGTGTTTCATTATTTCTTCTATGAACCCAATATAGTACCTCCATTTTTTTCTAATGAAATATCTCACAAGCACTGAATCATTTAATTTGTAACTTTCCTCTTCTTGGGTTTCATATACTTTGTCTTTATTTTCCAGTTCTTGTGGCTGCTGTTTATTTTTGCCATTTTCCTTTGAATCTTTGCAGTTCAGCGTCTTTTTATCAGGTATTTTTTTACATCTTTTAACGTTTTTACCACATGTCACGTCTTCCTTTTTTTCAGACCATGGTTCTCTTTTGTCTATTTTAAAATCATCTTCAGAGTATTCAGCCATTAATTCTTCGAAATCAACCCATTCAACGATATCAGACTCACTAACGTCACTCATGATGTCGGATACACTTGTTGTACTGGTACTGTCAAGTGAAAGCCGACGCTTTCGTTTATTCGTAGTTTTTAAGCCTGAAGGACCTGGTTGTTCATCTTGTTTTTGTGCTATATGTGTGATTACAGAATCATCCTTTTTGTTTACTTTTGTCGTTTTCTTTTCGTTATATTTATTGGTTTTTGTTTTCGCTTTTGTATCTTTAGTTTTTTCCATTTCTTCTAAAATTGCCTTACCCATGGCTGCAGTTATTACCTCAGCACCTTTAGTAACACGTTTCTTTTTTGTCAAAGTTGTATCTTTTTTATCTTGTAGTATTTTTCGTAGTAGCAATTCTTCAAATGTTAATTGTGTTTGGGGTGGTAGTGGTTGGGCTTGAAGAGGTAGTGGTTGGGCTTGAAGGGGTAGTTGGTTTGCTTTTTTTATGACTACATTTGAAATTATTTGTACTTTCGGCGAAATTTGTGTTTGATTTGGTATTGGCTTGACGTTCTGTAGGCATACAGGTATTTCTGATGGCCGTGTAGCCACAAAACTCAACGTCTGTATATCGGCCTTTGATACTTGAGACAGCATGGTAACGTCGGGCTTGACGTTCTGTAGGCATACAGGTATTTCAGATGGCCGTGTAGCCACAAAACTTAACGTCTGTATATCGGCCTTTGGTAGTTGAGAAAGCATGGTAACGTTACCAGTGTTTGAATTTTCAAAAGCATCATTGTTTTTCGGTAGCTGATTGTTAAATAAGTCAATACAAATTTCTTTTAGTGTCTTTGGATTTTTGGTTTTTACTTGTGTCTGAGCAATAGACGCTTCTGATACCTTTTTTTGGTATCTTTTGAATGCATCTGGATCGTACTTGTCCACAGATATCACTTGTGAATCAAAAGGATGAATTCCGGCTTTTTTAAATCCACTTCTGATTACATCGGGGTTAGTTTGTTGCCAGGTATCTGCCAGTGTTTGGGCAAAGACTTTTTTGGGCATTTTTGTGCCAATATTTCTACGCTGCCACTGTACCAATTTAGCATCCCATATTGTTTTAAATGACTTAAATACTGCTAAATCAAGTGGTTGCAGCAAATGTGATGTGTGTGGTGGTAGTTTAAGGATCGTGACACCATTTTCAACTGCCAGCTTTACAACTCTTACATCGACGTGAGTTGAGTGTCCATCATAAATAATCAGCACAGGTCGCTTTTCACCTAGGTTTGGAATGAGAACTTTTTCTAGATAATTATAGAAAATTTCTGTCTCCATCCACCCCTTTTTACTGGCTGCATACGATAATTCAAAATCGTAATATTTCCCTTCTAGCTCAGCCATCCATTGGTCCCAAACGAATTTGCCTTTGAATACAATCAAAGGCGGCAACTTTTTACCGCTGGCGCTTACGCCTGCCAACACAGTGATATTTTCTTTACCACTTCCGTGGGTGGTTCTCGCACAAGGTTTATTAATTTGTCCAACAACTTTTGTTCTGGAGGGATCCAGGCACAGCGATGTTTCGTCCAGGTTCCATATCGATTGGGGTGTTTCAAAAAGATCTAAATTCTTTAGAGTAGTTTCCAGTAACTCAAAATATTCAGCAATGACGAATGGATCTGTCATTTTTCTTCGCACATATTCTACAGGCTGAGCTTTTTTAATAGATAATCGATTTCTTTTTCGGAAATTAATGAACCAGTCTGGGCCTGGGACATTGTTTTTAAATGGTGTCTGAATATTATTTACCCGCACGTATTCAGCGACAATCTCCATGACTTCAGACCTTGACAGACCGAATCCCCATTTTTCCATAGTTGTGATTGCTTCTGCTAATTTGTTTTCGTCTTCTAATGGTATAACAGTTGGCCTACCTGCATTTGGCCTAGTAATTTCCTCACTTTTGTGGACGTGTTCATGAAGAGTTGTCTGGGGAATTTTATACTTTTGCGCTGCACCATATTGTGTAAGTTCTCCATTTTTTACTTTTTGAACGGCTTCAGATAGATCTTCTGGGGTGTATGTTTTAATTTTTTTTTTTACATAAGTACGTGGCATGGCTCTGAAAAAAAACTTTTTGTTAGAAAGAAACAACATTTGACTACGAAGACGTAATTTTAAATTAAAAAATTGTTGTGCAAAGCCATACCTACCATTCACCGTACCTACCGTACACCTTACCGTACTGCACCTAAATGCGCACTACACCGTAGGTAGTTATCATATTATAATACACCACCACAAACACCATCTAACATGCATAATACCATACACTACACCACAACATTTACAAACATGCATCATACCTCACATACCTACAAACATTACTCGTACATAGAGATTGAGAATCACTGCCAATTACTATATAAAAGATAAGTGGGGTTAATGCGTAATGATTGTGCATCGGAATAACCCCTTTGGGGTGATTTCGAATAAAAATTAAAAACAAAGCTAGGACGTTGTGTTCCTCCAAGAAATCTGCAAAAAACTATAATCTATCATAAAAACCAACACTTGTTTAAATAACTTACCAGAATTCCGAGATAAATAAGTTGGGGCTTTTGCGAATTACCAAAAATTGCGCGAAAATGACTTGTTTCCAAAAACTTTCTACTGCGCACGTTATGTTCACACTAGCGACTCACGACGACTGTCACGGCGAGGCGAATCAAGATGGCGTTTAGACCAATGTTGCCAGCAGGAAAATATCGCATTAGTTGCTAGATCTTTTGGATTTTCGGAATATACCCATTTTCGTAATTACCCCAATGCACCTTATTAAAAAAAAAAAAAAGAAATATGAATGTAGGTAGGTACGAGACTTGGGTTTAATTAAGAGGAGTACTTTGGGAACGCTTCCGCCTGGTAGTGATCTGGATCAGTTGAGCTATCTATAGATCGTTTGCAACGGTCTTTAGATAGCTAGCTGTTTCATCTGTATTTTTGTATATACCTACTTGTACATAGTTGTATGAATAAATATAACAAAAATTAAGAGGAAATGCGGGCGGATTTTTTCATACATACGTATTCCCAATTTATATTATTAAGACTAATATTTCCTCCCTGAATAATGGCACTGGAGCAATTCATGGTAGGTATAGATAATGGCAATTGAAATATTTTTTTTTGGAAAGTGGTCATAATCGATTTAAAGTTTTTTAAAATACTTTAGATGCCTTTTTTAAGCCGCTCCAAAATGATGCAAGACGTCCTGTTTAAGACATATACCTACGCATATACTTAAAACACACGCATAAACACGATTATGAATTATAAAAAGTGTATTGTTAAAAAAATCTAAATTAGTCATGTCTAAGATGGTAGTTCGGACAACAGAGCTTATCAACGAACTACCTACTGGTAGTACTACTACCTAATTAACGAGAATTTATTTAATTTGTGCTCTTTAAATTTTCTTTTCTGTGGATATTTCTGTTTTTCTGTTTTTTATAGCATTGGTTAGGATTATTCTTGATTATTCTTAGAGACATTAAATGTCAAAAAACCGACTAAAAATATCGGGAAATTTATAAAAAGTCCAATATAAAATTAAAAAAAAATATTTTACCCTTACTAGTAGGGTTTGTTTTATAAAATGTATATGGGATTACCCTTGGAGTATATCTTACCCATTTAAAACGGTTCACAATCTGTGAAGATATCGCATAACGTACACCAAAACACATACAGACGAACCTCCTCCTTTTTTGGAGTCATGATACATTTGCAGTCCCATGTTTACGGTTTCTATCCTGTAGGTACTCTATCATCAGATCCTCGCGTGCTTACGTTATTTCGCTCCCTCGGGATGACATATTCAAATATGTCATCCCGAGGGAGCGAAAACAAAAGTAAAATCGACCTTAAAATACTTTCGGCTAGTCGTGATTCCAGATGATGATGTTTTTTAAGTTTAACGGGGGAAAAATAGCAATCCCACCGTAGGAATTATGGGACCTCGGGATTATTCTCTATACTATAAGTATACAACAACAAAATAATCATCTTAATCGCTTAACTATTGGCGAAGATATCAAATAACAAACATACACGATAAAATATAGCTGATTTGAGAACCTTACCTCCTACTTTTTTTGAAGTCGGTTAAATGCGGATTTCTTGTTTTTTCAGGTGCAAGGCGAGAGACATAGCGAGCCCCAGCGGAAGACGACTATAAGATACATGGCCGAGAAATTTCAGAAAAAGTTCCGTTCTAAAAAGTCTACAGCTGTTATGCATTTTTGAATCCACTTTATTACCTAAGTCCTTAATTGTACTTAAAACCTACTATACTACATTCTAGTTGGTATACAAGTTCATATTTAGCTATAAAAGAACAAAACCTGACTGATTGACTACGAGAACAACGTAGGACCTAAACCACTGGTCATAGAACTACACACCTTTAAAGTTCAGAGAATATGTTCCCACTATGAAACTACCTACGAAAACTTACTTAGAAAGTATTATTCGAAAATCAACGGGGAGAAAACATTTGTACCTATAGAAAAAAAAATCGTAGTTCGATTTACTCTAAATTTAAGCATTTATAAATAGAGGCATTAGATTTTATATAAATTATTCTTACTATGTTTACCTGCGGTACCTAAATTGTTATTCTTTGTGACGGGAGACCGTTGAACGACCATGGAAAACACGACCAGTATAGGTGTGCACTGGGTGTGCAATCCAGGTTTGAAATTTCTGGATGTGTTTTTTAAGGTCGTGCAATACGCGCCATCCAATTCAGCCCTCATTGGTCGATGAGAAGGAATCGGTCGAGCCTCATTTACACTGTGCCAAGTCTAACATTTTCAATCAAGAGTTGCCATTGATAAGTTAATGTTGGCCAGAAAATTCTTCCTGGGCAGATCAGTCTCTGATAGGTTAGATTGTTTGGTTTTTGTTTATGTCAGTAGATAAGTAAGTTCACCCAAGTAGGAGAATTAACTTATCTACTGAAATTTTAAAATCGCGTTAAATACTATGGGAACACAGCACATGCCACTTTTGAAAGCCAGTATTTGAAAGCCATGGTTTGGAATAATAACTATACATTCCATGGCCGTGCTTAGTCAGACTATGTTTTCCATGGTTGTGCATTACACTATATTTCACACATTTAAACATACATTTTATGTGTGTTCAAATCACAGACCAGTTAAGGTAAACTGGTCTGTGGTTCAATTAAAGAATTCAAAAATGAATTTGATTTTGAATACAGGAGTTCCCTATGACAACCTCGTTCTAGTGCGGTGCTTTTGACAATTCCATTACGTCCATCTTCGAATTGGAACACAAACTGTCAAACAGGTTTTGTAATATATCGACTTTTTGGATCGCAATGGATCATACTCCTTTTGGCATTACATTCTCTTTGACTCCCTTTGAATCGATGCTCAGATTAAATCGCTTGCTAATTAATCGATCCTATAAAAACGATTAAACATCGCAATATACGTATATTATTATATATATAATAATATACTTATCCGCTCGCTTGCTTCTGGGTGCTACAGAACCCAAGATTTTTGACGCCAAATTGCTCCTGGGTGCTGTAGGACCCAATATTTTTTTCATTAAGTTGCTCTTGGGTCCTATGGAACCCAAAGGCATTTTATACATTTTATATTTTTTACTCTATTTCTACCATACCTAGGTGGTTTTTCACTTGTTTTATTACATGTTTATAATGTTGGGAACGTCAAGCAAGTCAATGTAGCAACCACTTGGAACAAAATAATGTCAAAACATTCGTTGTTTTGATCAGTACACGCCGTCTGTCTGTTTCTGTGAGCAGTGAAAGTGATTCGTTTTTTTAAATATCCCGTAAGTATTCAATTTTCATGGTATTATTGTGTGTGAGATATCAAAAGAATGCTAATTTCAGGTTCTACTTGGATACAGTAATATTTTTAATCGTTTTTGTTACAAACTGTTCTTAATTTCTAATTTATTTCGATGTGGTGTGGTTATGGTAACAGTAGGCCGTTTCTTGTCGACTATTTCCTGTGATAAATAAGCATTCTGCGAATTATGCATATAAAATAATTTAGTTTTATCTATTAGTTATTGTTTTTAAACATAAATTTGCAGATAAATGTTGAGATTAGGACAAAACAGTTGGATTCAGACGCACATCTACTTCAAGAATCGTTTCCGTTTCGTTGGTAACAGTAGGACCCAAGAGCAATTCGCGTTTTTGGGTGGATAAGGCTATATTACACTTTTGGTTTTGGTACTTCTTAGTTTCAAATTAAAAAGTAACTACGTAGATCGCTTTTTCAGCAAGTACAGCCAATAATTACTACGGTAAACTATATTTTTTTTTTGGGTATTTTTTAAACGAACTAGGAAATCGTTTTGTCTATAGGTGAAACTAACTATATTTTTGTTTGGTAGATGATATTTTTTCCCCAATCTAATAATTATTGGTATATTCATAAATTACTCCAATTGATTTCCAGTTTTTATTATGTATATTTTATAAGATTTTTAGGTAGGTATCTTTAATTTTGAGTAGGTATATTTTTTATAGGTGCCCAAAGGAAAAAGGTCAGGGAAAGGAGAGTGGCGGGCAGAGTTTGGCTCCCAAACGGCGTATTTTTACAGGACCAATACCTATGTATATTTTGTTAAAAACACTGACTTTATTAAAATAAATTAAAAGAAATCTGCTGTTTTTTTTTGTCACCCTTATATATAAAATGCTAAGGAAACTAGGTAATCGATTAGGTAAATAGTTATTTTTATCACTCAATCTACAAAATATTTTAAATTAAACTTTTCATCTTACTACTTTATTAACTACTAATTAGGTTTAATGTACATATTTAAAAATTCGATTACCTAGGTATATTTTATAAGAAATAGATCTGGATTTATTATTATCAAAATAGTGTAAAGCAAGCCTTATCGGCGGCCATCTTGCATCTTTTGACTGGTTCAAGGTCAAAGTACGCGCAAAATAAAATTCTATTTTGTTTTAATGTACATAGAAAAATAACATTACAACAAATTATTTCCTATTTTTAAATACTTTATATATATTTTTATTCTATTGTTTTAACTTTTAGTCAAAAAGTTAAGTCTAAGTGTCTGAATTCTGCTTTTGAAAATAGCATGTTTTTTTCAATTAAATGTAGTCACATTTCCTTTTTCATACAATAGTGATACGAATTTCAAAGAAATGGTAAAACCTTATATATGATATTATAGCTATTGAACTAGTCTTTCTGTGCATGTTATTATTTTTAGTCTACACTCTCATGATATAGTGTTAATCTAGTTTCAATAACGAGCACCGTTTTGCGGCGTAATGCGCCGAACAAGAACTATTTACCAATTTTGAAAAAATGTTTCTGGGATTTTTTTCTTACTACTTCATTTATATTTATGATTAATTAGGTCAATTATAGATTAAAGTATTTTATTAAATAAAAAAAACTATACCTCATCACTCAAAATAATGAAATAAAGCTATTTTACTAAGTCGGGTGCGAAAATATTGTAAGTGTTAACTTTAAGCGCTGATTATTTAATATTTTATTAAATGGTTCATTGAGCTAATTCTTACAATAGATTCGTTAGGGTTTTCCCTTTTAAAAACAGTTATTGGTTTTAAAATGCTCCATTTAAGACGGTCATAAATTGTATTTTATCACTAAGTGGGATCGAGTTGCGCGCGTTATTAAAACAGGGACAACTTATCGATGTGTCATGTTTTGCGCGCATGTATTTGAGTCGTTTTGGTTTGGCGCAAAAGCAAGCGAGCGGGTATATTGGTATATACGTATGGTATTTCTTTATAAAACACATTTTTTTTTAAATAGTTCAACCATAGACTTCCTTTTCAAAATAATGTGTAAATAACGTACCTACTGAGTATGTAGGTAGGTACTTATATTAGAAAAGGTGGACGTTTAAGATATTGTATAAATAGATATGTATGCTGTTATCAATTGCGTCCTACAAATCATCGTTCACCAACGGTTTTTAGCACGTGCTCAAAACAGTGAAACAAAATACTTATCGTGAAAAACTGGCTGAAAATATATCAAACTAACAAGCACCAAAACCACATTCAAAATATTGCTTTAGGTAAGAAAACTGTTGATTTTAGGTAAGTAAACCTAATATTCATTTTAGAAATAGCTCATCTGCTTTTACAAGCGTCCATAGACCGGTAGGTAACCGATATTTTGATTTGATCGTGTCTCAAGCAGTTTGCAAATTTTTGCCTGTGATGCAAGCAGTGTATGGGAGCCATTTCCTTTCCTAAAACTACCCTTAAAAGGATGCAACGGGGTGTATACGTTTGATTGACAGAATATTAATGCGTGGCCAAATGAACTCCCTTCTTTTAAATTTTACATAAATATTAAAGTAACATGTATTTCTGAAAATTTTATACCTACGTAGGTACCACTAAGGAGGGCTCAAAATGTAGTGTTAAAGTTTGAGGTTTTTTTGTTTTCCTAAGAAAACAATTCAAATCAGAATCAGATGTGACAAATACCTAAATCAGCAACATCCCTGAAACAAACACAAAATGCCATCCTGCGTGTTTGGAAAGTGCTAAAAATTACGCTACTAAAACAAAAGGAAATAAAGATATGTATTTTATTTCATTCGTATGTAAGTATAAAAAATTGTGTTTTTTTTTCATGTAATGATTAATATCATTATATTTATTATTTATATATATTTGCGGCATTGCCGCTCTGACGCTGCGTCGGTTGCCCCTACACAATTCTTGACGCAGCTTAAAACTTTATTTCTCGGAGCAGGGTTTTCGCAATGGGTTTCTGTACATAACTTAATTTAGATTAGAACGATAAATTAACACTTTTTTTTAACCAAGAACCCTAAACCGTAAATAACTTGAGTTTCTCCGAAGTGGAAAAACATATCATTATCATCATCCCTTTTCTCAGTTTATTCGTTCTGACTTCTGCTAGGCCTATGACGTGCCATCTGATTTATTTTAGGGCATTTTTAAGTTCAGCAAGCTGACCAGAGCTCGTTAGTGTTCTTACATTACAAGTTAGAACATTAAGTGTATCGGAATCCATAATAGCTTGGTCGTTTGACGGCGCGATCTCACCTCGAAATTCTTCGTATCCCTGACCCCAGAGCCGGCATGGCACCAGCCAATGTCATGTCACCAGTGTCACCAGTTTGGTGGTAGTGGTGGACTCGAGTCGCGGGGCACTTGGGGACTTATTTGAGTGGTACCATATTATATGTTTGTGGACTTTTTACCGTAACGCGCCGCGCTGGTCCAGTGCGTGTTGGCGAGTATTTAGCTAGAGCCTCATTCGCCAATCGGCAAGGTCAAGGTGCACATCATGGGGATAAGGTTCACTGAGGCGGAATTACCTTTTCCTGGTGCTGCTGCTGACCCAGGCGGCTGGAGAGTGTCTGGATGCCTTAGAGGAACTCATTCAGGAGTACTTATCTCCTGGCGAATGTAGAGGACCTCGTGAAATCGGCTTCCATTGCATGTACGTATTTTGTGCTGTGTTACATTAAGGTTTTTTTCGGAGAAAACATATTGTATAATTTTGCATAAATACCTACTCTTCGAAGAAATTAAGTTAAAAGGCGAACTGTCATGAATAGGTAGTATCTACATAGTCCACGCAAACGAAGTTGCGAACGTGTCAGCTAATTTCCTGATAACAATAACAAAAAGGCAACAAGTCTCTTACAGAATGGCGTAGCTGTAGGTACGTATCTACTTACAAATTCTTTTGACACCAACATAAATACCTAGGTATTCTTGATACCTATTTACAAAGATAGCCTACATAAAGCTGCTGATATATGGATTTTTGACCAAAAACCTACCTTATGTTATTTGATTTAGGAAAGAAATCGTATTTTTAAAACTTGTTTCCTGGTGTACATATAACCCCTTTTTTAACACACTTCAAAAAAAGAAGGAGTTTCTTAATGCAGCTGTATGTTTTATATGAAGTCGGTTTTTTGACGTTTGTAATGAATAATAAACAAAAGAACTAGGGAAACAGTGACTCAGTCGTCAACAGTGAAAATAGAAGAAATTCAAACGAGCGCAGTATTGTATTTTGTCTCGTCCACACGCTCGGATATGGTTCGGAGCGGACCAAATCCTTGGTCCTGCTGGACCAAGTTTGATTCATTCTAATAATGCCTTTAATATCTGTGCTTATGTAAGTTTATGTAGTAAGACGTAGGAATTATGCACAGTTGCAAATAAGACTGATTGTACCTACAACCTTTACACCTGATTTTAAGTTTTTATAGTAAGGTTTAATAAACACAATATATTCATTTATTATTCTGTCACTTATTTTCCATAGGTTTTTTTTATGACTGTATAGGTATTTAAGTTAGTAAAAAAAACAAGTGGGCGTAAACGGTCCATTCTAGGAATGAAAATAATATTACATTGTGTTAAGTGTCTCTAGGGCCCCGCAGTTCATTTTATACGGAGTCCCTAACGGTAATGACCCAAATAAGTAATCGAACGAAATCTATTAGACTAATACCTACATACATTATTATATGAAGGTAGGTAATTAGATATACCCAACATAGAAGTAATTAATTAACTAGGTAGGTACCTACCTGTCTTTCTCTTGTTCCAATCCGAGGCCGCTAGCAAAATATTTGGCTCCAACTTGTAAAGATATAGGTACCAACAGTTTTGGTAGTTGATGCCTATAGACGCGGCTGTGTAGAAGAAATGTATAATATTAAGTATAATATCTGTTACGAAATGAATACAGCAGGCGCGGGCGCGGCGCGTGTTGCCTGCCAAGAGTGGCAAATGTCGGCGCAAGACTGACTGAGAGGAAAGAACAGATGAGTTGGAGGAATCGCATTGCGCTGATGAAAGGCCGCGGCTAACGCCACCACCGCTCACCTACCGGTAGTGCGAGTAGGTAGGTACCTAGCTGCATTTAGTGTGTCAAGGCAAAGTAGCACTCGACTGACGACGCTACGAGATGCATAGAAGACGGAGCTAAAGTAGGTAGGTAGGTACCTAAGTAGATACCTACTCACCTCCTAAATTAAATTACCATTACCATATTCCAAATACCTAGAAAATAACATAACAGTTAACACTAAAGTTGTTATCTAAGTAGGTAGGTGTAGATATTTGTATCGATTCGACTTTACTATCGGGTTACCAATACTTAAAACAAATCAACACAAGAGATAGGTTGGTACCTACCTACCTAAGTCTTTCTGTGATACCATTCATGGATGCAAATAGTAAAGTAATAATAAGTAAATACTTAGAAGATACTGAATACCTACTTAGCGACCATGCATGAGATCATCATTGAGATGATTTATCTACTCGTAGTTGTTTATATTCTTTAATAGGAGTAAGAGTAGGCAAACGCTTTTTATTGCTTACATGAACTTAAGTACCACCTATCTATTTAGGGCCTAACTGGTAAAGATTATTAAAATGTTGATTAACTAATCAACAGCTTAAAATCTTTCTATAATACCTAAGTAAAGCCATAACTATCTAGGTAGGATTTTGGTTTGGGAGGGTCTTGACCCTGCTAAGGTAGGTAGGTACCTACCCCATTTCCTAACATGTACTGGCATGTTGGGAAATGGAGATGAAAGTGTGTACCTATAGGAGTATGGGTTTTTTTTAAATTCGTCTTCACGCGTTTACGCGTGCTTTGGGTCTCCCTCTGCCAAATGCAACTGAAATTATAATTATACCTAACAACTGTTGCATAAAAAAGTTGATAAATCAGATAGGTTAGATAGGATATTGGAAATTATAGCCCAAAATAAAATAATAAGTAGGTAATAAAAATAATAGATATAGAAGTAGGTAAGTAAAACACAGCTACCACTAAAAAATCTAAAATTGGTATGAAATAAACAATCTAGCCTAACCACTCGTAGTAGAAAACCAGCTACGTACCTACATCCCCTAACCTAATGCGATATTTTATTTTTAAGATACTTATGTTAAGAAATTATAAACGCACAATCACCAAATAGGTAGGTACATGTAAGTTATTTTAATTACAAATGCTGAATATACTTTTAAATTTATAAATATCTTTCATTTTCATTTCATGTAAGTTGGTAATGGACATGACGGGTAGGTTACCTACCTACCCGTCACTAGTCACACAGGCACTTAGGTAACACATACGCCACAATTGGAATGTCTATAGAAGTAGATATGCAAGAATAGGAATAGGGTAAACATTATACATAATTTTTCTTATAGACAGTTATAATTATACCAATCCATTAAAATCAGTTCCATTGGACCAACCTTCCCGTTATGAAAAAGAGTCAAGCAAGGTGACCTGACCTGTCTGCCTGAAAACTGACTGCAAACTGGACAGAAATGGGAGTTGTCATTGTAGAGTTTACTAATTTATTACTACGTACCGCCGACGACATCGTTATATTTTCATCTTTACCATCTAAGTTATCGAATATGCTAGACTGCCTACGTAGGATGTCGGACTGAGGTCGTACTGAAAATGAATAGTACTATGTCGAAGACCAAGTGGATGACTAACGACTCAAAACGTAAGATATCTGTAGGGGGTGTGGAGATTGCATACGTAGATGACTATAATTATGTATATTAGTAAGTAATATTACTTAAGTCGGTATCAATCGACCGACGCTCCATAATATCAGGAGGGAATATTGGTTTACTTAAAAAAACTGTGTACCTATTTAGTTACTTTTCTCAAACATCGGGGATAATGTCATTTCTTTCGAAAAAATTAACACTCGAGAAGTTACGTACACAGCATCAGATTTGATTTTGAAACAAAAAACGTGCCGGCAATGTGGTATGGAAATTCATTGCCTGCGTGCTGGGTGCATTGGGGCATGCACCCAGCACGCCGGCAATAATACGACAAAACTTTTTCTTTGTTTGCCTCTTTTATATCTCGTTCATCGAGGTTGGTACAAATGTATGGTACAGACCTTTGCCATTTTACACAAATAGTAAAATTTTAAAAAAATTGTTGCTAATGAAAAGTTTCGTCTCGATTCTGTTATTTTGATAATAAATACATACCTACATAATTGTTCGGGATGCGGACTGTATTTACAATTTTGAAGGGTGTAGCACCGAGAGATACAAGTGACGAGTGAGAGGTTCCTTGGCGAATTAGAGCTGGGGGCTGATTGATTCGAAACTTGACACTGGCGATGACGATTTGTGCCCAAATGCCGCTTCTTTATATAATTTGCCGTCCATCCCCTAGTCACTAATGCGAGAAACTAGTTTTATTGTGAAAATCCATATACAACAGTTTCTTGTATATCACGAGTAGGTACCTACCTAATGAAACCTATTCAGGTATTTGTTAGAATACCTGATTTAGGGCATTATCTTCCTAGTTGCCTGGCTTTCTGAGGTGTGTGAGGATCCTACCTACTCGTAGATAAATAAGGCGACTTGTATTTCTAACGTTTATTTTTGTGCTTCCTACCTATATTTACATATTTCAAATTAAAATGCCCTATCTGAGGAGACCGTCGTGAAATAATTTTCGAAATTGAAATGGATATTGTCTGCACTTTACCAGATCTAAGGTCGGAAGTCAAATTAGCGATGAAAAACCCGTTTCCAGCGAAGTCAAAAGAAAAATAGGTAAAAGTTTTTTATTTCTTTATTTTTTTTGAGAACACTTTACAAGTACCTACGAAAATGGGCGGCGCAACGAATTAACCGATTCGTTGCGGCGCCCATTTTCGTAAAACTTTTCGCCATGGCTATGAACAAATTTTCTATGACACGACTGGCGTGTCAAGCGCCATTTTACAAAAATGTAAAAGTGAAGTAAGAAGTAGATGTGCCTATTGTGCCATCAGCCATATATATAAAACACATGCTTGTTTTGCTTTTTCACTGGTTTAGACTTGATTCAAGTTTATTTGACATCAAACTACGGTAGTATACGGCACGATACGATATTTAAATTGGATTTTAAGAGGTTAACTACGTGTTTTCCCTGAAACGGAAGGAAGACTACATTTTCAGATGTTGTTTGTTTTGTTGTATTCAAGGAATAGGTAAAGAAAATAATTTCTAGAAACATTTTATTCGACTTGGGGTTATTCATTTATTAAAAACTAACGTTACATCGCACCACAAAAGCAAAAATGAAATAAAAAAAAACGCACTTCTATAGTACTTATTGCTACACACATTGTATTCGTTATCTAAAAATCTAAAAAAATACTTTCGTAATCATGATAGTCCAGAAACTAACACAACAGGCTTGATCTACATGGAAAATCATGATAGATTTGTTCTAGGCAGACCCTTCTAAAACTTAATTTGAGGGAGTTACAATCGTTTTCAAAATGACACGCCTCTAGTGCCATAAGCCACAAGTTAAAAAAAAATATGATACGCCTGTCGTGCCATCCGCAACGAATCGGATAACGGCATCTGCAATATTCGAGCCATGTTTTTTAAAAGTGTCTGACTGCGTAATCATATTATCTGGCAATAAAATAAACGCCTGCTTAGTATTGCTAGCAAAAATAAATTACGCAAGGTACATACCCTACACTAAAAAATAAAGAACGTATTGACGTTCTACATTATCATACCATAATTACACTACGTAAAGTTCTACCTACCATCGAAGAACAAAAACTATTTTTTTTATTCTCGGATTGGACTTTATTTGAATATGTAGATTAGAGGGGAGCAGACCCACCATACCCCTGCTCATACCCCTGGGGGTATGGTGGGCCGAAACCATACCACTATTGAGATGTGACCATTAAGATAATCTTATCGTGTATTTCACCCAAAGTTAGGAATTAATATTTAAACATTTCTAGGATATGTACTTATTGAAAAATAAAATGTACCGGAGTTGAAGGCTTGTTTTGTAACGCACATGCTTCGAAATCATGAAAATAAAAGTCATTAATAAAGCGCGATAATATGCGTGCGTGGGTTTTAAATTAATTTATTTTTAACCTTTTAATAATTAAACACCTGGATTCCGATATGATATACATGTAATTACAATGGGCCAACTTTATTGGATACTAGGTATTCAAATTTTAATTTTAGTCCAACACTGTTCAGTCCACTAGGAACATAAAAACACAAGCACGAGCCGAGCGCAGCGTGCCGCGGCAGCGGCCGGCGAGTGCCAGGACCGAAATGGACCATATTCTTTAGTCCTACACTGTTCAGTCCACTAGGGAACATAAAACACAAGCACGATGCGAGTACAGCGTAATTATGAACTTGTTGGTGAATCACAAAACCTAATTTAACCCTACTTCTTCTTTGTGGAAATTAGGAATGTAGGCCTTACTCAGTTTGTTTGTATTCGAATTTCTCAGTACCTACTTAACCTACAATAATTAAAATCGACATTACTTGGAAACTTTTCAATTCCTAACTTTGGGAGTGGTACCATTGGAATAGGGGAGTCCACCCCTTCCACCCCCTTTTTTCCTAAATCCGTGCGAAATTAAAACCAATTTTCAGAGTCAAAGTTCTGTGACTTTGGAAATTATAGCAATCAACATAATCTAAGAGCACTCGAATCACAACAGTTTTGCTAGAGAATTTTATTTTTTCTCTGCAAAATTATTTGTCTTACACTGCCCTCTAGGTATTTTTTTTTTGTTCAAGTTGAATAATAAATTTGAAAATAAATTTAAAATTTTCAATTCCCAACACTACTATAGTGGTATTTCGTCCCACCATACCCCCAGGGGTATGGTGGGTCTGCAGTGGATTAGAGTACATACCTACTCAAAAATCTCTATGATCCCGACGAAATTTTGCAGTGCAATTATTTAACGAGAAATTTGTTTTGTTCTTGGTCATAATTAGTTTATTCTAGTCACTAAGAATTTTACAATAAAAAATATTCATGGGTTAGTGTTTTTGGCTTGAACCCCAAAAACTAGGTAGGTAGGTCCTAAGTGAGAAAATGGGATTTTGAAATTTAGGAGATTTCAAAATGAAAGTAATTTTTTCACACGGGTAAAATTAATTTAATGTTTTCTGAGAGTGTTCAGGACAGAAGTTTTCTATGAATATAACATTTTCCTACTTAACTAAAACAAAAACACAATGCATTGACATCTGTACTTCATTTTTGAAACTTCATAAATAAGTAGTGAACCATCTTGGGGCACTGGAACCTGCACCATCATTTCTCTATAACATGTAATAATAACACTAGAATTAGTCATGACATAGTACAATATGCATGTTCCTTTATTTAAAAACTGCATTCTTGAAACTTTATAAATAAATAGTTTACCATCTTGGGCACTGGAATCTGCACCTTCATTTCTCTATAACATGTAATAATGACACTATAATTAGACATAGCATAGTACAATATGCATGTCCCTTGATTTATTTTATATATACTTATATTTTCTTTTAAGTTTTATAATACTATACATAATCTAATAGTCAACCGATTAAGTTAAAACATCAAACAATATATTACTTTCATAATAATAATCAAAATATCACATCTTTGATCCATGATACTATGCAGTTCCATTATTATTCCATCCCCCTTCCCCCTTCACCGTTTCATCATCATCATTACTGGTGTAAATACATTGTTCTTACAAGGTTAGTGTGACGCAACATTAAACACTCTTCAGATGAACAGATGAGACCGGGACACGTTGGCGGCGTGTCAACGCCCGCAGCACTACTACAAATAACTTGCACTACATTATAACGTGCGCGGGCGCGGGAGACGGAGCCAAGCTGTTCTCAGGCTTGGCTCTCGTTGGTTGTTGTCTCGATGGTGGTGCCAGTCGGCTTGGCGACAGCCTTGGGCATAGCCTCGTCGGAGGCAAGCGCGGTGACGGCGGCAGCCGGGATATCAGCTGCGGCCACTGTGGGCTCGCCTTCGCCGTTCTGACGCGGCTGCCCGTCCGCACCCTGGCCAGCCTGCTGGTTGCGCGGCCGCATGCGCCGGTAGCCGCCGCGCGCCATAGGCCCGCCCTGCCCGCCGCGCCCACGGCCCCCGCGGTAGTTGCGACGGAAGTAACTCCGCTGAGGTGGCGCCACACCGCCCTCCGCCCCTTCATCTCCCTGTGCACCCCCTGGGTTCAGTGGGGGTCCACGTCTTCCCATTCCACCCCTACGTGGAGCGCCTTCACCGCCTCTTCCACCTTGACGAGGGTAGTACTGGCGGTGGTAGCCGCGGCGTTTGTCGGCAGCGTATGGCGAGCCCTTTACTGGCTCGCCGCCGGGACCAGTCACGCCGGCCGCTTCAAAGCCTTTCTCCCCGGCGACCACGGCGAACTCCACCGCCTCTCCGTCGCCGACCGAACGCACAGCCTTGCGAGGGTTGTTCCGGGCAATAGCCGTCTGGTGCACAAACACATCCTCCTTGGTGTCATTCCTGCATAGAAAATACATGACACAATAAATACAATAAAGAGCCACAATTACAAATGCTAAAGTATGTAATTGCTGAAACCAGTTTTAATGTTTGTAATATATTTGGCTTGGAATAACACATAGTTCATCAACTTTTATCCAGTTACCATAAGTGCAACGATGAGGAGTAATAGGAAATAAGTATGTGAACTAGATCAATACACCTATGAAATGTGTTGGAGGCAACATACCTGTTGATGAACCCATACCCGCTCTTGACATTAAACCATTTGACAGTGCCCGAAACTTTTTCAGCTGCAAAAGAAGAAATTCTAACATTAATTTTACGATGGTATCAACAAGAAATACAAAATATTACATTGATTTGGCCAGATCCAGATTCAACCAGAGCCAGAGGATTTAGCCATACTTTATGTGTAAAGGGTGCAAAAGGTGACCGGAGTAGTTTCAGTGATAAAGAAAGGTAATTTATTATTCAAAGTTTAAATTTCTATATTAACTATTCTGTATCTGAACAGATGTAATGCTTCCTATCCACACTGAATTTTCAAAGTGACCACATGCCGCAAGCTAAAAACTAGGAATTAAGTTATTATTTATTCTATTGAAAAATTTAATTATTATTTAATGAAAATAACCCATATAACTTTTCACTCAAAACCCACTGATCGAAAATAAAAGCTTTATGCATGCAGTTTAATTAACTTTCATCCTTTATTTAGAGATGTGAGGTCAGCGATATTTTTAAACAATTTGAACCCGGTTTCGGTATCTAGCAACTTACGGAAGTGAACTTTATTCTCATTTAGTTGCATAGTCACAATAAAATAAGTGAAATCGCAAAAACGGAGTCGTTTTTGCGATTAACAGTTTCGCGTATAGGGTTAGGGGTTCCCAAACTGCGCCATTACCTACGACGCATCTGTTTTCGCATAGCTATTGATTTGTTCCATCCGCGTCCGCGTACATCAAACCGACGCTACCGACCGGGGTCAACCTGGGTGGGTACCGATCTTTACGTACCTAGCTACGTAAAGTAGGTCAACATGTGGCCATTTCATAGACTCAATACAATATTTCAACGTTTTAGTTTAATATTTCAACCTTGGGAACAATCATGAGTAATTTGAGAAAAGGATTCCCTAGTTATCAGACCATGTGCTCACAAAGACCGCTACCGACGGCGCGCAAAATGTAAGATGGCGTACACTTACCAATGAGCTGCTTTTGTTTGGCCGCTGGCTTGGCTGCTTGCGGCTGGGGCGAGTCTTGCAGCTCCGGCTGCTCTTGAGGCTGCTCCTGCGGCGCCTTTTCGGTATCAGCCATGGTGTAATTGGCGAACGGCGATGGTGGCTAGATGGTAAAATCCTCCACGACCTCTCCTTGATGTTCACTGCTTGCTATCCGTCAGTGTAATAGACAAATTTTGACCAGTGTCGCCAACTGCCAGTAGCTAGATATCTAGCGAGAAGTTGCTGGTAAGACCGATTTTGTTAGGTACCCAAAAACTTGCTAGAAGTAGCTAAATGTTCCATAATAATTATGTTACAATAAAATTGCAAATGATGACAATATTTGTTTTATTAAACGAAAAACAAAACACAAAGAAGTGACAGCTCAAAACCAAGTGTGGTTGCAAATATTATGTTGTTACAGTAGAACTATACTACATTGCCTAACTGAGCTGAATTTGCCCCCACGGGATTTTTTTATTTGATAAAATCCAAAATTTTATAATAGTTACATTTATTTGTTTAATGTTTAGTACAATTTGAATAAGTGTCCAAGTAACCGATTGTCAGCAATCTCACTTCAGCTGACTGTCAGTCAGTGTCAAAGTCTCGTGTTTGTATGTTATGCCAAATTCCGTGCGTTGTTTGTAACTCGCTTTGCAGCTGCAGCAATTTTTTTTTTATTAACTCTGCTCGGCAATATAAGGTAGATCAGTATATATAAAACTGTTCCGTTAGTGACTGAATCAACGCACAGCCTAAGCCATAAGTCCTAGAAGTATGAAACTTGGAGAGTATATATTTTTGTGATGTAGGGGTGCACTAAGAAAGGAATTTGGAAAATTCGGGTTACATAATGTGGTGAAAAGAGCTGATAACCTTTGTATGAAAAATCGTATTCCTTGAACTTACAAACTTGAAAAATCGCATAAATATTCTTCGATAGAAATGATAAAAGACTAATAAAACTAACCAAACTATTCCTCCAAGTGGTTGTGAGAGAGGATGTTCAAGTTTGTATGGGAAATGTTTAACAAGTGGCCCAATTAGCTTAAAACACGGCATAACTACTATTCAGTACAAATGATAACAGACAAATACATGTATTTTTGCAACCTACCCATTTAAGGCGGTCGGATGGTGTGTTATATTAAGTTGATGGTGTGATAGTTACTTAAAAAAAAGAATATGTATGTATTTTTTAAGAAACTACCCTTACATGAAGTGTATTAGGATAGGTACCTAAGTTTATTTATAGTACCTACCTACCTAATTGGATGAACAGTACGATTATAAGAAGATACGAACAAATAAACAGACATTGTTTTTTTTACAATTTCAAATAAAAGGCACATGCGTTATTATTGAAGTTCTGGGCCCGCACTAGGATTCGCTGCGTCGCCGTGTAGCGTCGTCGCCGTGAGCAGTGTATGCATATTAAAAAATATATATTACATGATCGAAGCTTAAAAATATCGCGTTTGGAGTCAAGTATCCTCCATGGTTTCTTATAAAAACTAATAGTATAGACATTATGAAAATTTGATGTTAGTAAAGTTTGCCTCTTACAGCATGACATTTGATGGAATACATAGTTTTAAGATATAATATAAAATGAAACAAGTAGGTATTGCGGCGCTTTAAATAACACTGGCAGTGCGATGCAAGCACGTGGACGAAATAAACTCATATTATCTAACTAATTACCCTGAAGTCGTGGGCAGAAAGCTAGTCTGAAATAATTTGGTAGGTAAGTACCTAACTATTTTGTTTTATCATAATATTTACGTATAGTTATTACGGGAGTACTTTTAAACGTATCTAGGTAGTTGTGTGTGACAAAATATTTTCTGAGAGACCAAACAATGCGTATGTACCATACATTTAAATATTACTATGGAAGGGAACATATCATAATAAATACAAGCATAATACTTAAGGTTAACTCATACATATAAGGTTAAAAGTACGGAAGATATGAAAGATTTTGTAAAAGGTCAAAGTTGTAAAAGTTTCCATTACTAGCCCGCTCTCTATATTGATGTCTTCCATATACAAATTTTCGTTTTCCTGGAATTATTTTAACCTTTATTTAAATAACAGTATATTTGATATGGTATAGTGAAGAAATAACATTTAAAATGGTTATATTTAGGAAATATTTAAAATTAAATGCAACAAATTTGGGCAAAGTTGTACGGTTTTACGGTATCAAATTTCTAATTCAAAACCATAAAAATGTATAGTTGAGTATTATAATATATTGTACCTATATCGTTGGAGTATCCCCATCGCTATGGTAACTTCTTCTGGGAACGCTTAGACCATGAAGGTTTTCAGCAAAGAGGTAAATTTCAAAACTTGAAAATTGTCAATCGAACATGTACCTACCTACCCTAATTACCTACCCTCAAACATATCGCTCCGCGAGACGACGCAATTGTTTTGACTCAAATCAAAATTCTCGACGTACATAGGTCGAGTATGTACGTCGTGTACATGTACACAAATTTCACTTGAACATGTCGAGGATGTAATTTTCTGCCAAACTCGTACATGCGAGCCTTTATAGCCTTTTACTCATAAATAATAATATATGCATATATATTAGTGGTTATGTAGGTAGGTATATACATGCCTACGCTAACGTTTTTATACTTATTATAAGTTTAAGCATGTTTATTGGTGAGAGAGAAGTAAACTACCAAGAAATTCATAACAATCATGAAAAGTTCAAATGCGCTTATGAAATATAATTTTCGCGTCAAAAAGTCTGTCAGATACATTCAGATTTGAAAAACATTACTTTCCAACTCGGTATATCTATTGGGCTAGCTCACTGAGCATTACGTGCCCGTTACGAAGAATTTACATTAATACTTCCATGCTAGATCTGATAAGCTCACGAGTCTATGCCACACTAGACATATATTACACTACAGTGACAGTGGTATACAAACACTGTAGTGTAGTTCATGTCTAGTTAATTGTGGTATCGTATGCAACCAGCCTTGTTCTTCAGATATCACTAAGTTTATATTTTCAATTTTATTATTGTATGTCATTGGTTGTCATGTTAACAAATTATTAATTTTAGATGTTGATATTATTTTCTATACCTGGTGGCCATCGGGGAGGCGGACTAACTGCAGAAAGATACATCAACGACATTCTTTTAGGCCATGTGCTCCTATACGCCGAGTTTATTGGCGAAGATTTCCTGCTAATGCCCGCTGCCACACCGCTGCAGTGACTAGACAGCACCTGGAAGATGTCGGTATTATCACACTAGACTGGCCAGCCCTCAGTCCTGACTTGAACCCTATGGTGATGAGCTAAAACGGCGGGTACGAGGAAGATATCCAGCTCTGGCGTCGATAGAAGACCTGCTTTTGTCGAAGAGTGGCAGGAAATCCCACACTACTGATCCGAAACTCTACGGCATTCCAGGCGGAAACCATAGGACTCCTGGCAGCCACAGGAATATAACTATCCACTGAGGCTCGCTTTTGCATAACGCACACTCCAAGCGTACCATGCGGTGACTTTTGACATCAAGTAATATTGTTCTTACGTCAAATCTAACAATCATTTTTAGGTTACTCTTTCGCAACGGAAACAATATTGTTTACCATAGGTAATAAAGCACAAATAAACGTTAAATTGTTCTAAAATGTGAGTATAAAAAGTGTTTATTTTCGTATTTCTTTATATGAATGTGGTGTAGTGATAGAAAACATTAGTTATACAAAAATATTTGATGTTCTTGTAGATGGCCATCGAATACGAATTATTAAAAAAACCGGATGATCTTACACAACATCGGAACAAGATCAATTTGAACTCTTGCTGTAAACACACTTTCCGGATTGTACACTGAGTGAAAATACAAACTGGAAGACGCACAATGAATAAACACCCCAAAAAGCAGATTGGGCACTGGCTGAATCTATACTTTCGGAGGAAGCACTGGTATGGACAGTAAGAACCTTTCAGCCCTACAAAGCTGCTGGCACCGACGGAGTCCTCCCGGCCCTTCTGCAATGGAATCTCTCCAAAATAGAGGCAACCCTAACTGCCATCTACAGAAACTGCATTGCCTGGAAGTACATTCCACACTCATGGAGGGAAGTAAAAGTAGTCTTTCTTCCAAAACAAATCAAAGTTGTTCAGACCAATCAGTCTGAGCACATTTCTATTAAACACAGTCTTTCTATTCTCTTAGAAAGACTGTGTGACAGGCACATTCGGGCCACTAGTCGAAAATCCGGTTAACAATCAGCACGCCTATCAGTCAGGCAAATCTTCTGAGACAGCACTACATCAAGTTGTACATAAGATTGAAAGTGCACTAGAGAGAAACAATCCTGTCTGGTCACATTCATAGACATAGAAGGAGCCTTTGACAAAACAACTTTCCCTAGCATAGAAAAAGGGGAGAAACCAAGGCGTCAATGAAAATCTAAATACATGGATAACACAAATGCTCGCAAATACAGCAGCCCTTGCAGAAAGTTCAGAAGTGACCATGCAACTACCAAAGCAACAAATGTACTATGGCAGTGCACTTGTGTGGTCGGCAAGGACTGGGGCCTAAAACCCAAACTCTACTTACAGATATACACAGCCATGGTTCGACCGGTGCTAACATAATTATGGTGCCATGGTATGGTGGCCAAGAACCAACTTAATTAGGACAGTAAACAGACTGCAGCAGATTCAAAGAATGGCATGTTCACTCATCAGTGCATGCACAAAATCCACTCCATCAGCAGTGTTAGACATAATATTAGGGCTGATACCACTTCATGTACACATACAACAAGATATGGCAGCAACTCTGAGAATAAAATCCACAAATCAAAGGAAAGGCAATGTCAAATTAAGAAATAATTGCAAAATACTGGATAAGGCTATAACCATCATCCCAGAAGCTACCAGAGGTACAGATAGAATAGCTAAAAATATAAATAACAAAAGATACCGAATTGCTACACAAGAGGTAATGGAGGGAAGAGGACCTCTAACACCTGCCCATCACATCTACACAGATGGTGTCAAAAACAATACAGGGGCAGGCTGCGGCTTCCACTGCTCCGAAACTGGACTATCAAGAGCTCAAGCCCTAAACAATCAACACACTTGGCAGATCTGACACCAGATCAAAATCCGTAGCAGAGTGCCATAGTGCCCTCCAAAAACTAGCTGAAAAACACACGGTAATAATAAAATGAACAAAAGGACATGCCACTGTCTAAAAAATGGCAGGGCCAACTCCTTGGTGAAGGAAGGAGCCAAACTCACTCCAAATCCAGACAATATCAGCCAGATATCAACCCTCCAATGGCAGAAATAAAAAACAGGCTGAAACTGAACTCCGAAAAGGAGCACCAGAAAATATGGGATCAAAGACCAAACTGCAAGTATACAAAAACTATGCTACTGGCAAAAATGTGGGCATCATCATGGGACACTGTGATCTAAACCACCATTTCCTTAAGACTGGGGCCGCAGATAGTGGAATCTGTTGATGTTGTCTCCAGGCTGAAGAGACTGTGGAGCATGTGGTGATGCACTGCACTCCCACAAATGAAGTCGAATGATGGGACTGCAAGAACTCATCAACACATCGCACATACGGTGCTATAACGTCACTTATGCAATTTTTGTCAAAACTAAACTGAGTATGAGAAAATACACCTAACCTACCTCTTTACTTTGTGCGTAATTGACGCTTGTTTAGTACGCATACTTTCCGCGTGAGGGTATTAGTGTCGTTATGGTTTTGGTGCGAATCTGGACGCCACTGGGAGAAACAACGTTTCATTGGTCAGTTGCGCGCGGGCCCCCGGACAAGAAGCGATATCCTGGAGCTACAACGTTACTAAGGTAATTGTGACGCTTGTATCTTGAAACAACAATGCCATTTGTATAAGTAGTGACATTGTTACCCCAATCTTATGGTATAAAAATAAAGTAAGATTAACAGTTGTGACAATATTGCTCCAGTATAGTAAGAATTAATGTTTTTACTTTATACTTATTTTATATTTTTATAATAATTGTTTCGACATGATCAATTGATTCCTTTAAGCAATCTAATAAGTAATTATTTTGTGGTAATTAAAAATTATAATATCGATAAATCAGTCGATCTTTTATTTTGTTATTATCATATTTTTTTTGTTTACGAAGGGTGGGCAATAGAGGAGCCATTGAAATAGGGTCATGTGTGTTTAAATACCTGGAGCAGATTGCATTTGAAAAACCAGGCTGCGATGTCATCATTTATTCTGATAATTGCTGTGGTCAGCAAAAAAATCTATTTGTTTTTGCAATGTACCACTAAGCAGTGAGTCACTTAAATATTAACTCAATTCAACACAACTTTTTGATTCGTGGTCACACGCAAAATGAAGGTTACGCAGCTCATTCAGTAATAGAAAAATCTGTGTCTAGAGCCAAAAATGCTGGATGTATTGACATTTCCCTAATTCGTGGGGCCAAAAAGACTGGCAAACCATTTGTGGTAAATTAAATTAATTATGTCGATTTCTTCGATTTGAAATTACTTGAGGAATATGGCGAGAAATGTAAATGGCGATGTTATCAAAACTGGGACATCAAGAGTATTAAATTCATCAAGAATTGTGAAAATTACCAATATCGAACCACTTACAAAACTGGAAGGAAGAAAAAGCTATTTTTCAACCAAAAAAATTCCGCGGCAATAGAAGAATAGATGAAATTCCCTTGAAGCAAGCATACACTTCAAAAATACCAATTATAGAACACACAAAGCGTGAATTATTGCAATTATTGGAGGCTAATCTCGTGCCAAGATACTATGAAAGATTTTACAATGATCTTATTTAATTTTTATTTTACTTTTAGTCTACAAAGCCACATTTACACTTGCAGGGAAAACAATTATTGTAACCGCAGCGTTTAAGACTTCCTGATTTTCCTGGGAATGTGGCAGTGATTCTAAGTTAGAGTGTTTACCAAATTAGTATGAACATAATGATAATTAGGATAAGTAAAAGAATTTGTATTTGATACTGTTGATTATTACGTAATTAGATTTAAATACCATACGGGTACAAACACAGTCAGGGGCGTTCAACGCTTTCATTGCAATTATCCATAGAACTTTACTAGGCTTTTTTAATTATTTTATTTAATGAAATAATACAAAAAAATATGATTTCGTGTTTTATTTGTTTTGACATAATTGTCCGGTTCATTGTTTTCTAGTGCCATAACGTCACTTCTGAGAGGGTAGTAATTTTTAAACGTTTATATTTTTTTAATAGTATTAATTGAGATGTTTGCATTTACTTTAAAATGAAGTTTAAAGTTGTAGTTTAAATATTATCATTTAAATTGTTTAGTCGAGAAGAACTATACGTTGTAATAGGATGTTGAATTTTCAAATGCTTCTCCTGAAATATTACGTCATTTGCATAAGTGACGTTATAGCAGCGTATGTGCGACATGCTCTCCGTTATCATTAATTGACAGGTCAGGGATACTGAAACACTGCTGTCATCAACTCAGAGTCCTTCTCCAAGTCCTTCTCCTTGAGTCCACTTCAAGGAGTTGGGCTGGTAGGGGTCAGGTTAGATGGGGGATAATGCACAATACACCCCAATGCGGGACATCAGTGTAGAACTTGGTTCCCCCACTTAGAATTAGAATTGGAAGATTACCATGCACTTCTATAAAAAAAACTCATTTTGTTATTATTGATACAGAATTTTTATTCAGGAATAAATAAACACTTCTAGTGAATGGAAAGTAAAATAATTTTTAATTTAACTGGTGAACATATCAATATGTACACAAAAATAAATCACACAGACAAATTGAGTACCTCCTCCTTTTTTGAAGTCAGTTGAAAATATAAGATTGTGCTCTAAATTAGATTACACATTTTATCACATGCAATTTGTAGTCATTGTGTCTTAGTTTTATTAATAGTCAGAGTAAAAGGTTTGATCTCCTTCAATAAGTAATTCTTGTGATAAATAAAAGTTCCTACTTAATTACCTCAAATATTTGACTTGTTTAATTTTCCACCAAAAAACAGATATACAGGGAGGAGTGCAGTACGTGATTTTTTTATTTAGGTGACGGTGTAGGGGGCGCCAAAATTTGATCTCGCTCCAACCTAAATCTGGTCTCGGGCCGGCACTGCTGGTTTGTATACTATTCAATGCTAATTTAGAGAAGCAGTACTGGCTTGAACTTGTGTCTGTGGCGCAGTGGGCGAAGGTCCGCCTGAGACGCAGAAGGTTGCAGGTTCGATTCCCGCCGCTAGACAAATGTTTGTATCATCTGCAAATATTTGTCTTGGGTCTTAGTGTTTTCTATATATAATATGTAAGTATTTACAAAAAAATATGCATTTATGTAGTATATCAGTCATGTGGGTAGTATATAATACAAGCTCTGCTTAGTTTGGGGCTAGATGACGCTGTGGGGTCAGGTCTATGTAGTGTGTTAGTTGTTTATTTATTATTTAGAATTAAAAATGTTTTCATGCATTTGTTTATCAAAATATGTTGATAACAAATTGAATTAAAGTACTTATGTCCTGTACAAATTAACATAATGCTGATATTTTTATAAAAGCTCTGTCTAAAGATATATTTGAGAGTAAAACTTGGTGTTTTTAAGATATCAAAATCAAAATAAGGTATAATATTGATTACGTAGTTACTCTTGATTTGGGAGCTTTCAAAGGGTTTTATAAAAGCAAACTTTTCACTAGGTAGGTATTACCGGTACAACTATTTTTTGCATTGTACTGCTAATGATGGAAGGCTAAAATTCTGTGAGAATTGTATTTTTAAATTTGACTTCTTGATTATAGCTTGTGTGACTAGACTATTTGACACAATTCTGCCAAAGGATCTAACTAATAAGTTATAATAATAATTAATAAATAAATCTAGTCATTTTTCACCACAGCATCATCTGGCTCCAAACTAAGCAGAGCTTGTATTATGTAGTTTGTCAGTCATGTAGTTCCCATAAATATACTTTTTTTTTAAATACATACAATATTATAGAGATCATCTAATAATAATAAATCATTTATTTCGGATTTAACACCATTATTGTTAGTAGCGTTTCTTGTGGTTTTCATATTTTTGTATATAAAACCGTTTTAAGGTTTGCCAAATAAAATCCAGTTTTTAAACCCAAGTCGAGCCTCTGCATGCGCTTGCTTTACATGTTTGTTCCACCCTATCACTTGTTTTCTACTGACAGGGGAAATTATACCTACCAAAACTATGTTGAGCCGAATTTTGCAATATGCCAATAAGGTTAGTATACATGTCATTAATAATTGACCTATGTTCTAAGTCAGAATAAAGGCAGACACTACATTTTTGAAATTCAACTGGAAAGTCTATTCATGTCTCTCGACTTGTCATTGCAATCCTCCCAGATAATCCTCCTCCCAGATAACAGTGTTACGGTCACTATGTTTACAGATAGATTTGGTTCTAAGAATGTTTAAGTTACATGTTATTTCTAAAGGAAAATGATCAGACATAAGAACATTAAAGTTTACCTTAGAGTCCAATGTCGATCTCCATGCTGCTTCAGAAACTACACAATGATCCAACCAGCTGTTCGTAAGTTATGGTAAATACACTTGGGTGCAAAAAATTCGCACGTATGCAACATTTTGACTTTCGCTGAATTTTTATTTGGGTGATTTTAACGGTACTGCAAAATGTTACTACCATTAAATCAAAATGCATACGTAGGCTTTTGAGTGACACATCGAGTGACCATCAACCTCTATAAACAATACAATAACAACAATACAATAGCATACCCCGAAATCGCTCGTTACAGGTAGAGACGCTCGCACTACTTGTCGCAGGTATAAAATGGTGCGTTTTAAGGGTACTGACCTCATTCGCACATCAAAATGTACTTTGAACAGTCCTCAATTGATAACATCGTAACCCAAAATAAAAAAATGAGTACCACACCAGAAATAGCCGCTCAAGTGGTGGCCCTACTTCAAGCAGGGAGAAACCAAATTGAAGTGGCAAGACAACTGAATCTAAGCCGGTTCTCTGTCCGTCGAGTATGGCAGAGGTATCAAGAGACTGGCGGCTTCAAACGGCGCCAAGGATCTGGCCGACCCCGTGCCACAACAAGGCGTGACGACCGCTTTATTGTGACGACTGCATTGCGCAATCGGCGTTTGAATGCAGTTCAATTGGGACAGCGTCTCCAAGAAACACGGGAAGTCGATGTCAGCCGATGGACAGTTAGAAGACGACTACGGGAAGGGAATCTGACTGCGCACAGACCAGCAAATGGACCGAAACTGACCCCAGCCCACCGAAAAACCCGCCTTCAATTCACTCGAGAGCATTTGGAATGGACTGAAGACCAATGGAGCGCAGTCCTGTTCTCTGACGAGTGCAGGATGTGCCTACATGGCAAAGATGGAAGAGGAAGAGTCTACCGAAGGCCAGGCGAGCGATTTCAACAATGCTGCATCGAAGAACGAGTCTCTTACGGCGGTGGATCATGCATGTTCTGGGGAGGCATATCACTGGAGGCAAAGACTGATCTTGTTTTCATCTCCGGAGCGAATCCTGGCCGCCGATCAAGGGGATTCACTTCTCAAAGGTACATTGAGGAAGTACTCCAGGACCACGTTGTACCATTTGCGGGATACATCGGAGAAAACTTCACCTTCATGCAAGATAATGCAAGACCGCATACGGCTCGTATTGTGTACCAGTACCTTGAAGAGGTTGCGGCGCCTGTCATGGAGTGGCCAGCTCGCAGCCCGGACCTCAATCCGATTGAACATTTATGGGACGAGCTAAAAAAATTAGTTCGGGCCAGAGACACTGCCCCAACGAGTCTCCAGGAGCTGCAACATGCGATTGAAGAAGAATGGGATGCCATACCGCAAGATTTTATAAAAAATTTAGTTCAGTCAATGAAAAAACGCATGGAAGCAGTCATTCGGGCTAGGGGAGGGAACACACCTTATTAATAAAAAAGTTTTTATGCTGATTTTCATGTTTTTAATTTAATTTCAACCCCTAACTTTTATGGTATAAATACACAAAAACAGGTACTTCAGACATTTACCCAAAACTCACTAAGTAGACGCGGTATAAGGACAAAAAAGGTACCGCTGGATAGGTTTTGAAATAAACTTTAACATTAGATACCAAAAAAAATAAAAACAAACACGTTTTTTTTGTTTTTTGAAAATTTGATGAAAATTTATACATGTGCGATTTTTTTGCACCCAAGTGTAGATTAGCAGATAGCAAACGGACAAATTCCATCGATTTTCATTCAACTTATAATAATAATAATAATGATTTATTGCCTTAATTTTGTAACATTTAGTACTTATAAATAACTTAGATAATTAGGTTCACAAGGAATTCAAATTGTACCATAGGTGAGCTCTGTTCCCCGCACTAGGTCTATAATAGCCTGTATAGCGGGGTCACGGGAAAAAAAGAAAAGTTATGGAAGAAGAATAATGCACGTTATTAATTTCAGCATTTTGAATGAAAATAAAGCTTACTCCAGTAAAAAAACACAAGACTAGGTACTTAATCAACAGAAATCTCAAAAATGATGTTTTGCCCCTTCAATCATCACATTGAAAATGTTATTGTGTTATGACATTACGGGGATTTTTTGTCGAGTGTCCTCCTCTAGCTGTTAAAACTGCCCGCAATCTTCTCGGCATGCTCTTGTTATCAATAAAATCTTGTGGTATTCGATTTCACTCTTCTTCCAGTGCCCTTTTGAGATCTCCTGTGTTTATTGGTGCTAGATCCCGCTGTTATATTTGTTTTCCGAGCTTATCCCAAACATGTTCGATGGGCATGTTTGGGATAAGCTCGGTCCTGCATTATTTGCTTTATTTGAAAATTAAATTCGATGTATGGGGCAAAGGGCATGACAATCGGTTGTAAGATGTCATTTACGTACCGAGCCGCAGTCAGGGATCCATTTACTCCGATGTGCAACTCCGTACGTGCCCCTATGCAAATACCTACCGCCCCTTACCATTACTGATCCTCCACCAAATGACTCTCTTCCGATATCTTACACTGAGCGTATCTTTCACCGGGTCGACTCCAAACTTTAACCCTATCATCTGGCTTTAGATAAACCTAGACTCGTAAGTGAACAATATTTTCCCCCAGTCATCATCATTCCAGTTTTAGTATGAGCGTGCAAAGTTAGCCCGAGCCACTCCAATATCTGTAGTAAGTAAGGGTCCTCTAGCTGGTAAATACGTCTTTATTCCAGCTTCTTTAATTCTTCTTCTTATATTTTATTGCTAACTGTCACCTGTCCAACGTCCTGGAGCGTAGATCTGACCTCTGAAGAACTCAAAGTGAGTTTTCTCAAAGCACTGCTCACCATAATCGATCGTCTCTCGCTGAAGTGACTCTCTTGCGACCTTGAACGTCTCGTGTACTCTCCAGTCTGCGTCTACCAATTCGAAAGATGACGGATTTGGAAACTGTCAATGACTGATCCACTTCTTTCCATTTTCAATTAAACTAACAGCTTTGGAAACCTGAGCTACGCTAAGATCCGGCATTGTCCCTTCAGGTATTCATTGATATGTCAACACCAATATTGCAATACGTTTTTGGTAAAAAATAAAATGGAAAAAAGACCGAATATTATAAAATGAATACGCACACGTCAGCAAAACAAATAATCGAAAAAAAGAAATGAAACCCTAAAAAAAAATACTATTGAAGTAATTCTTTTTTCAAATTAAATATTAAGGTACTTATATGTGGCCAGTTTGTACTAATAACTTTTTGTACATATTTCAGTCTTTTTTAACCTACCTAAGTTAGTAAGTAAATAATCTACCTAACCATCGATTGCAAATTCCAATTAGTACTTTCATCGAATACCTAGTATTTCAATGAAAGTACTAGGTGATAGGTACCCACCTAGATGTGCGTGTCAAATAAACTAGGCATATCTAGTCATAGTTGGTAGCAACACAGGTAGGTATAGGTAAGTAGGGAGATATTTTCCACAGCAGAAATAAATGCATTCCTTTCAATCGATAGTTAGGTATGTACCTACATAAGTATCTACCTGCATACCTTGTCTTATCTCACCTTATCGTTTATTATTTATTTTTACTACGGATAAAAATGGTACCTATACGTAGGTACCTACTTGTTTAATAAAAAATATGTAAATCTGATTACTTAATACTAATTAACGTCACCTGGGTCATCAATCTACATATCTCGGTCAGCAAAGTAAACCAAAAACTAAATGCTCAGCTTTATCCATGTGCTATCTAGGTAGGTAGGCACTTACGTAGATACATATCTACCTACCTTATTTTATTTTGCACATTCAGGACGACATTCTTTCGAATAAAAAACAAAAGAAAAATTGTCTACAAAAAATGTTTCGGCTAGTCTTGATTCAATAAGATGTTTATTAAGTTTCACAGAAAAAATAGCAATCCCTCTGAAATATTTTTTTATGGGACCACCTCCAGATCATTCTCATACAACAAAAAAATAGTCATCATAATCGGTTAACAAATGGCGTAGATAATTATCAATAATATATTTGTAGGTATATACAAATTTTAATGGAAAAATCGTTAAAATCTACTACTAGAAAAGTTAGTTTTAGTTCTTTGAAACTTCAAAGAACTAAGACTTTCATACAAAGTTCCTACCCAATTTCCCGTCCTTAAAGTGGAAATTTCAAAAAGCCCTTCTCAATACATACGTTATATATGTATAATAAACCCTTGTTCCAATTTTCATCTTTCTACACTTAGTAGTTTTGTCAGTGCGTTGATAGATCAGTCAGTCAGCCAGGACATATGATTTTATAAGTTTAGACTAGCTGTTGCCAGCGGCTTTGCACGCGTGGACTCATGTTTCATAGCAGGACTGACACTGAAGACGAAGTCATAATCCAGAAACCTATGCCGTATGACGATGACGATGACAATATTCGATACATATTGCAGTTCTGAACCAAGATTCTATCCATCATTTCTAAACGACCTGAATATTTCGTGAAGTTGTCCCACCAGCTCTATTCAACCTAGCATTGTCTGACAAAGAAACTATTCCACTGTCACCCTATATCAAAAATGCTGGAAATTTTTAACACAACATCATCTAGCCCCAAAGTAAACATTTCACTAAAATGTTTGTTTGGGGCTAGATAAAAATGTAAATAAGTATTATATCAGTCATGTAGTTCCCATATTACAAGCTCTGCTTAGTTTGGGGCTAGATGATGCTGTGTGAAAATGTCCAGCTATAATTATTTGTTTTATTTTTTATTTATCTAACTTAATTTTAATGTACTGTATAATTTACAGCGACAACAAATAAACCCTGGCTTATTGTATAAATTTCACTAAAAATCTTTTTTAGGAAACATCTCCACTTTGTTTTCAATACAGACATGAACTACGACCGTTATTTCAAGGTGAAAATAATACTTAAAAAGTCCGCACCAATTGTTTACTTCTCGCGGAAGACCGTCCGTCTTCCGCGAGAAGTGTTGATCAAAATGATGACGCTTTCTTACCTTTGTACGGAACAAAGGTAAGAGAGCGTGGAGCAGACAATATCTACAGAATAAAACAAAAAGAAAGGGGATTTAAATTATTTGTACGAGCAGGAGTACTTATCTGGTTTGATTTACGACTTTATCCCGCAACTGTCAATTTTGTTTTCTGGAGTTGATTAATTATTTGCTTAAATAATTAATCCTAGACTTAGCCTAGCGACGATAAGAAATAACCATTATAGAGGCAGTCAAAATATCTTAATTTCTGACAAGGCACTTGCAAAAAAAGACAGAGGTGCAAGCCAACAGCTTGTCTGTAATGAAAATAAACTTGACATTGTAAAATGGTTGGACAATAAGTTGTTACATTAGCAAGTTCATTTGTGGACTAATCAAGCGATACTCGAAAGTAATCATAACAAGAGTATCTGTAAAAAGGCGATAATATGGCTTTGTACGTTCAAGCTCTTGACATAATTATGTGTAAATAATGCCTGGCTGATGCATAGAAAATATTGTTAAGACAAAAATAATCAATTGAATAAATAAGATAAAACCTTTGCGATAATATTCCATAAAATATTTATTTGACAGTTACGACAACTATTGGTAGCATAGCAACCGAATACATCATACATCATACAATCGTAATAATATAATAAATGCGAAAGTCTGTGTGTGAATTTTGTTAGCACGTATCTCCGTAACTACTAAACCGGTTTTGATGAAATTTAGAATGTAAATAGTTTAGGTTCAGCAATAACACTAGGCTATTTTTTTAAATGGATTTTTTTAATCTGCTTCCAGTTGTCCAAAACTCCTCGGTATGTAAACTTTAATGTCAATAATGATAAAAAAAATTAAACTTCTTTTTGGGGTGTGCAACAGTTGAGTTCTAAACTTGGTATGGAAATAAAAAGGGAATGTGCATTAAAATTATTATTTTTTATAAATATTCCCTGTGTTACCGCTGTTCACCATATTATATAAAATAAATGACGACCTCAGTGGCGCAGTGGGCGAAGGCCCACCTGAGACGCAGAAGGTTGCGGGTTCGATTCCCTCCGCGGTACAAAAATTTACATCTGCAAATATTTGTCTTGGGATCTGGGTGTTTTCTATGTATAACTCGTATTATTACGTAGGTATTTACAAAAAAGTATATAAATAGTATATTAGTCATGTAGGTAGTTCCCATAACACAAGCTCTGCATACTTTGGGGCTATATGATGCTGGTTGAAAATGCCCACCATTATTAAAAATAAAAAAGAAATGTTTGCGAATAGGTATTCATTATATTACCCCTCCCTCATACTCCTGGGCAACGTACAACAGTTGAAGCGAGACACCGAATGAAACGCGGTGACAGTACCCCGGCCGCCATTATTATAAAAAAAAAATAGATTTGACGTGTGAAAACTTATCCCGCAAATTTACCTGGATTTAGTCATATTTCCTGGACAGTAACACAAAGTGCAATCAGTGTATCGTGATTGCGCTGGCTCAGCCGCGTGGCCAATCATATCGTGGAGATCATCTGAAAGGACCCTCTGCGCGTCGCTGGGATATAAGCAAGGTAGGACGATGCTTAAAGATTTCTGGCTTCCTATATTCCCTATATTGTTACTGAGTTTGCCGTAATCACATTGCCAATATTTTCGAAAAAAAACCGGTAAGCTCACCTTTATGTTCGAAAATCTGTTGTTAAACTTGTACCGCATGTGATGGGTGTTATGTTAATTTTAAGTTAACATCAAGTGAACGTGCGTTTTCACACGGGTATGTCAACCAACATCAACAAGGTCGGTCACGCTCACGAGCACGAATATGGTATCCCTAATTAGTCTGTGCGACCACCCACACCGTACAGACCGACACACCCGGGATAAAGTACTCTGTGCCCGGGATTGCGCGCACGCTTTTTAGACTAATTTAATAGGGATGGCGATATTTTTAGACAGCTCTGAAGTTTAACTAGTGATATTTTAATTAAAAATGTGCGTGAGTAGTCTTTATTTTGGTTTAGTACACACGATTATTTACACAATATTTTTTATTTTTATTTAAATAAAAACGATCGATCACGGTTTTTTTTTTATATGGCGCAATCTTGTAGTCAGCGTTGTCAGAAGGTTAAGTTTGTAACCATTTAGGTGAACAAGTAATAATGTTAATTTTGGTGATTTTTTGGAATTTGTTGAATTAATTTTTAATTTCTAACATGAAACGGAATGTAGTAGCGGTCTTTGATATATTTAAGCAATTTTGGCGAATTATTTGTAAGAAAAAGTGATTTAGAGAATGCAACTTAAAATAGAAGCAACCAACATCTGTTTATCAACTTTTAGTAGGTACCTCATTATTGTAAAAAAAATAAGAAAGGTTTTAAAGTAACTGTTAAGGTAACATTTGATAAGACCCGGCTGGCAACACTAGACTAGTTAGGTAGCAAAATTAAATTTAAACGAGATTAAAGGCCGTTATCCAAACAAAAAAGAAATACCTAGATACTTAGCTTAACAAATATTCGTCACCAAAATAATGACTAAATAATGTAAACGCGGTACGGTCGGGGGTCGGTTTGCGTACCCACAGAAATTTTGTTATCTTGTTTGGTGACATTCACTTCACTCGTTTGTTTCGTACGAATATGTATGGGTAGGTAGGTACTTGTACTTGCGGTTTATCATAACGCTGGGAAATTCTATAAAAGGAGGTCTAAAGGCAACTCGGTCGGTATTTGTGTTCGCGGTCGCGTCCAGTGTGTCGTTCCGTCATTTATAAATTCGTGCACTTTTACTGATCTGACTGCACAGTGCACTGTTTAAATCAGATGGCTTCTTCAAGGGACCCCTCTTCCGATCAACTTGTGAATTTCAAGAAAACATTAAAGGTTAGTGAACTAACATCACGTTGCAATAAAACTTCTAGAAACTGTAGACTATTAGAAGTCGTTCACACGTCCTTAATAAAAGCTAAATAAGTAAGTATCTATAAATACTTGATGTTGTTATTGTGAACTGCAGTAACAGTTGTCCTCCTTGAATTCTGTTTGCTTGCTGGGTACTTACATTAATTGCTTGCGTAGGTACCTCCTTACTTTATAAATAACATCTGGTTGGTAAAATAAGTTATTTCTGAGTTCGTACCTATGAGGTTAGAGTAGGTAATTACCTACTTGTATGTTTTTGTAGGTTCATACTTAGGTTATCAATATAGGTACAAATATCTACTTACCTACTTTGAACTTTGATATGATGTGTTTTTAAATGGGTAAGTATTAGGTAGCCTCCTGCATAGAGATTTAGACCGAATTATCACTTAATTAAATAGAATTGAATGACAAACATGACAGCTAAGTAGGTATTAATATTATAGGTAGGTAGTACCTTAATTACCTACATCCTGCTGACAGCTTTGTTTTTTGATCTTTGGCCTCTGCCTATTATAATATTCATTTACACTACCAACTTACTGACATAGTTGAGTGTGCATATGTATTTAGCAGTTGTTAAAATATCCATATTAAAGGATAATTCAAAGCAACATAGTCTAAAAGAAATAGGGCAGTAAGGTTAGGTTAGTTACATAACCTACCTTGGTAATGTAACTCTGTTATAAGTACTCATACTCATTTATTCACCGTAGGAACTTTACAGTACATACACTTGGTTTACCATACCTACCATACCATGTGTGTGATGATGCTGTGTCCAGCATTATTTATTGATGTAATCTAACAGGAAGTTTCAAAACTTAAAATGTAAAGTAGCTTCAACATTGAATGATAATGATAATGCATGATACATGATAATGTTGGATATCATAGCATACAGCTATGAAAAATCTGCTCGGTCGACCAATATGTCAATGCCTCTGATTTAGGTCTAACATTATGTTTTATTAATTTTATGTTTTATTATTTCCAGGACTCCCCAGGATTTATCACCACTAAGTCTGGGTCCCCAGTGGGGGTGAAGACTGCAATCCAAACTATTGGCAAGAATGGTCCAGCTCTGCTGCAGGATGTGAACTTCCTAGATGAAATATCTTCGTTCGACAGAGAGCGCATTCCGGAGCGCGTGGTCCACGCTAAGGGCGCTGGCGCCTTCGGATACTTCGAGGTCACTCATGACATCTCTAAGTACTGTGCAGCAAAGGTTTTTGAAACCATTGGAAAGAGAACACCCATTGCTGTCCGTTTCTCTACTGTTGGCGGTGAAAGTGGTTCTGCTGATACTGTACGAGACCCTAGAGGATTTGCTCTCAAATTCTACACTGATGATGGAAACTGGGATCTTGTGGGCAACAACACCCCCATATTCTTCATCAGAGATCCAACACTCTTCCCCAGCTTCATTCACACACAGAAGCGAAACCCTGCTACCCACCTGAAGGACGCAGATATGTTTTGGGACTTTCTAACTTTGAGGCAAGAATCCGTTCATCAGACGCTTTACTTGTTCGGCGACCGCGGGATCCCCGACGGATACAGGCACATGAACGGCTATGGTTCACACACTTTTAAGATCATCAACGCCCAGGGTGTCGCCCACTGGGTCAAATTCCACTACAAAACCAACCAAGGTATCAAGAACTTGAAACCAGAGAAGGCAGCCGAACTAGCATCCCAGGATCCTGACTATTCCATCAGGGATCTCTTCAACGCCATCGGGAAGGGCGACTTCCCGAGCTGGACTTTCTACATACAAGTTATGACCATGGCGCAGGCGGAAAGCTGCAAATTCAATCCATTCGACTTGACCAAAATCTGGCCTCATTCAGAATATCCGCTCATTCCTGTCGGTAAACTAGTTTTGGATAGGAATCCAAAGAACTACTTTGCAGAGGTGGAACAGATAGCGTTCAGTCCTGCAAATCTGGTGCCGGGAATCGAGCCCTCTCCTGACAAGATGCTGCAAGGCCGCCTGTTCTCGTACAGCGACACGCACCGTCACCGCCTCGGCGCTAACTACCTGCAGATTCCCGTTAACTGTCCATACCGCGTCGCCGTGGCCAACTACCAGCGCGACGGGCCACAGGCGCTGCAAAACCAGAACGACTGTCCCAACTACTTCCCCAACTCGTTCTCCGGCCCGCAGGAGTGCCCGCGCGCCCAGCGCCTCCAACCGCGCTATAACGTCAGTGGTGACGTCGACAGGTACGACAGCGGACAGACGGAAGACAACTTCTCGCAGGCTACCACTCTCTACTACAAAGTGTTTGACATCGAACAGAAGAAACGAACCGTGGCCAACATCGTCGGCAACCTTAAGGACGCCGCTGGATTCATCCAGGAGAGGGCCATAAAGATGTTTACGCAGGTGCACCCGGATTTGGGTAGTCAGATAGCCGCAGGGCTGGCTCCGCACAAGAAGTATCACTCTAACTTGTAAATCAACACATGTGGTTTAAGCCCGCGCAAATTGGTACAGGGGTAGTGGCGGTGGCGATCAGTAGCATTTGATTGGTAGCCTTTTACCTGAAAATGCGAGTTTATCAAGAGTATCGTCACAGCACTAATTCGCGCGGGTAAAGTGTTTAAGGGTGCTGTTAATCGGCTGGTATGGTAGTATAGATTCAACACCATTTATAATGTAGACCTAAGGAAGCATGGGATAATAAGTACATATAATATTATAGCTATATATCGCACGTTTTATAGGAAACTATATCCTTGATACAACTTGTACAAGTAATTAAGTAACTAGGTTAATGCCGCTATAAAGTACAGTAAAGTAGTAAGACTCGAACAGAACATGATGGGAAAGTTGCTAATAACAGTTGCATGAATATTATGATTCAGTTTGTGCATAAACTTTCGGTTGGTATTTGTTCTAGGTTCCTATGAGCAAAATATCTACATTACTTTATCATGCAGCCTTTCATGGGAACTCTTTCATTTGTCTTTTTTGAGTGTTTTTAGGTACTTATATACTTTGCTCAGCATAATATATTATTATACTTATATTATGTCATTTATGTGTCATATCATAACTCATAATAAATAAAAATATATTTTGAATAAGCTATTGTTTTCATTTTATTGTAATTATGATAATGTTCGTTATTTATCTGTGGCTAGCCAGGCTAGTTCCCTGAAGGCTAGTTGCATGAGTAAGAATATCTAATAGGCACTAGAACCATAATAATTATAGACCTTGTCACAAATAAAAATTAAAAATAATTTTTTTTATTTCACTCAAACCATTGTTTGAGTGAAATATAACTATAAAAAAGTACTCATGCAACTAGCCTATTATTTTTGTACATTTACAAAGGCAGACTAAATGCTATACAGCAACTTCTACCAGTCATCCTTAGCGGTTGGAAACAGAGGTTGGCGGTAGTTAAGACTTGTTTGTTATACCTAGTTATGTAGTATTTTATACTACATAAATAATGGTAGAAGATAAAATAATATTATACGTAGTTTTGCAAACCAGAAAATTGTGGGTTGGTCCCACAATTTTTGTGAATTTGAGATAGATTTTTTTGTCTATTTCTTGCAATGGCTTTCTTAATTCTAACCGCGCTCTCTCTTGTACCTATGTATATTTTTTGCGATTTTGGCAATAAATATAAAAGAAAAAGATGATTTTTTTTGAAGAGATTTTTTTTATTAGGTAATAATTTCGTGATACTCTAGGTATTCTATTTTAGAACTTTAAAAGACCCAGCTGCCAGTAGTATACATGGATATGTGCCATCCGGCCTGGTAACCCGCAATGCTTAGGCCACCTCATCTGGTCCGGTAGTTGGGTCAGATGGGAGTAAGTCCTATCATGGTACATTTACACAGGTAGGTATCTCGATCTCAGGAGAAGGCTCGCATGAGACGCAGCAGGTTGCGGGTTCGATTCCCGCCGCGGGACAATTGTTTGTCTCGGGTCTGGTTTCTAAGTATGATATGTACCTATAATATATAAAAAACAAAAAGTTTATCAGTCATGCAATCCCCATAACACAAGCTTTATTTAGGTAATAGGTAATGGGATGGGATTGAGACATTTTGTTTCTCGATGCATTAATGCAATAATGTCGAAGCATTTTTTTTTTAAATAATTTATTCTATTCTATTTAGGTCTGACCCCTCGGACCTGCCTGTCTCCGTTTCAAATACTACTCAATGGTTCAGTACCTAATTTTAAATTACTTTTTTATAGTTATATTAAGTTACCGTAAAGTGGCAATTTTGAAGTAGCTATTTATGGCATTCATTTTATTTTTCATATAATTAACTATAGATAGGTAGCTCCAGAAATGTAGGAAAAACGTAGGCAACAAGGTAGAATAATAATCAGAATAATCAATTTATTGGTAAATAAAAATGTACATGTCAGTCAATTAACATAAAATATTTAAATGAAATAAAAAAAACAAACATAAAATTGTGTATTAAAATAATATAATCTAATAATGTAGATAAAGATTATTTATTAAACATATTATGTATATATTTTTTAATAGTCCAAGGTACTCATCGGATTTTCCCTATAAAATCCTCCACGTTAAAGAACGCCCTCTCGACAAGCCATGATTTTAATTTAGTCTTTAGGTAGGTAGGTTTGTTAACTTTAGGAGATCTAGCTAGGTCGGTGGATATGTATATATTTAGAACATAGATATCTATGTTCGATATCTATGTGGGACTTGAACCCACTAAAAACTCCCGGTTAATAGTCCTCCGCCAAAGTGGAGCAAGCTGGGGTCGCGTTAGCATTCACCTTCTCAACCCGACGGGTGGCCTGGGAACCACTCGGGCCCCGGCCATGTGTGGGGCCGTGCAAGCCGGCAGAGTCCCCCGATCTCCGCCAGTGACATCACAAACACGTCCTCAAAAGGGCGCCCCCACCAACTAACGCTGTCCCTCCCTCTAAGTCTGAACGGTATGGGTAGGCCTGCCGGTATAGCCTTGCCGATCATTGGGACACGCAAGCCGACCAGAGCAGCGAAAGCCGCCCCGGCCCTCCCACCACAAAGCGCCCCGCAGAGTGCACACTCCGCCCGTCCGAGGTGCTCATAAAAGGCCACGTCGAGCCAACATCCGCGCCCTTAAAAGGGCGCCCCCTCCAACTTGCGCTGATCCCTCCCTATAAGCCTGTCCGGTATGGGTATACCTACCGGCATAGCCTTGAAGATCATTGGGACGCGTAGCCCACCGAAGCAGCAAACACCGCCTCGGGCCTCCCATGGTGCTCCCCGACGAGCCCACCATGCTTGCCCCATTCACAGTGACCCATGCTGCTCATAAGGAAACGCGAAGGGGCCAGCCCTGTCAGTCCATTAGTTGTTCGACATTAAGATCCCACGTAGGAGAAGTTATTGTCGGGCTTTAACGAGGCACACCGTCCCATAAGCTTCCGTTCACCCCAGATCCGTCTGATCCATAAGCGACAAGAGCCTACAGGCACACGAGAAGGTTGACCGACATGACACCCCTTTTTGTAATAACTAGTGCACATTAAGGCAAGTCCTCAAAAAAGTATTTTTTTTTATTAAATTATCTCGCTAAAATAAACATTTCAATACAAAGTCCTTATTCATGATATCAAAACATTGTAGAAAAAAAAACTTTGAAAACGGAGAACCACAAACTGCGGGGCAGAGCCCCGCGGTGGCTAGGGCTGCGGAGAGCGGATGCTCCTCACGATGCGCTCCGAGTCCAGAAGCATCGCCTTCTGAATCTGACCATTGATCCAGCAGCCTAGAGGCACTTGGCTATCAATCCGTTCACTGACACGACTATGGGAACGATAATCTTCGAATCCACATCCCACATGACAGTAATCTCGTGAACCAAGTTTAGATACTTACTTCAGCTTGTCCATCTCGGCCTTATTATTATTATATGAGAATACTTTTCGTTTTAGAAAAGGCATTTTTCTGTTTGATATGCAAAAATAACTATAGGTAGGTACTTATGTAAATTTAAAGTATTTTATACATAAGTAAGTTATACCTACGAAAAGTATGAATATCGCAATTAAGGGCTTTTTGGCAACCGACGTAACTTTAATTTTAAATAACGGGTGTAATGAAACCTATCTCCAAGCAGAAAGCCATATATTCTATACATCATTGGGATAATTTATTCCTCTACCTGGGAATCCATTGTAACTGGAGATATTGAAGGTTCCTTACCGAAATGAATTCCAAGTGTTATTGTTATTAAACTTTGAGCCAAACAAACATTACCAAAATTTTCCAATTTTTATTAACAAATTATATTTGAAGTTTCATAAATGCAATGTATATCAAACGTTGCTCCTCGATCAATCTTTCCGAAGGCGTTAACGCCAACAGAAAGTGGTATTTGTCTAGACCCCAGGTGTGCTAGTTCGTCCGAATTAAAAGCGTGACGGCGGCGGCCTCGTCTCGAGGAAGTTTACCACTAGTCCGCGACTACGTAAACAACACACACTTACATTTAAGTACCAACGCTCTACACAAAATAGATTTTTATGCCTAAAAATAAAAGACATGAACTTACCAACAATTATTTTCTCTCAATGTTACTTGTTAAGATGAACAGTAGGTATGCGTAGATTTCGGCTTGGTGATTATTCTTATTACACCCTATAACTATACATCTATGATATTTGAAATTTAAGGGTATTTTCCTTTAGCTAAACTAAGAAAAATTAAATCTTTAAAAAACAACAATCCAAATAGGTACCTTTTAGATTGCTATAAATCGAAGTGCTGCCATGTCGCAAAGAAAAAATCTATACCTAGATTCTAGGTAGATACAGGTCCTGGAACCTGTACGTAAAGGTAAACGCGTATCTAACTGCGTCGCAGGAGCCGTAAGCGCCGAAGTCATCGAATTTGCTGATGACCTCGCGCACATTTCCGCATCGTAGCTGTACGCGCCGAACTATCAGAATCGCGTCCCTGCAGGGCTTCCAAGTCCGTTCGGGTGTTGGACGCTAAATCAGACATCAGACGCTGATTCAATTCAATTAAATATGGTTATTATATACTTATACCGATTTGATTTCGTTTTTTTTTGTAACGTTTTCACACAGCATCTTCTAGCCCCAAAGTAAGCAGAGCTTGTGTTATACTGATATACTACTTATATACTTTTTTATTGTAAATACATACATATTATACATAGAGAACGCCCATCCCGAGACAAATATTTGCAGATCATACAAACATTTGTCCCAAGGCGGGAATCGAACCCGCAAACTTCTGCGTCTCAGGCGGGCCTTCGCTCACTGCGCCACATATTAAAATTGTTCTTACTTCCACTGATAAAAGTTGTTTTTCTCTGTGACTTCATCGTGGGTGTTCTTAGCTATTTTAACAAGAATCTGTTCAGCCGTTTGAAAATCATCAGCTCTTTTCTAGTTGATGAGGGAATGAGAACCACTGCCACAGTTCTGATAGATTCGAAATGTGGTAAAAACCGTAATCCTGTTACTTCAATGATATTGCAAGAACATGGTAAACCTTGAGCTGATGCTGAGGAAACTATACGAAGTCTAGAATTAATTTGGAATGGAAAGGTTTATTTTATAACGTAAAATGTCAAACCCTAATAGGATTTTTGGATATTTCTACTTTAAAGGGAGGTCCTACAATAGGAGGGTGAACTTTGTTTGAAAGTCTTTGTTATTTGAAGTTAGAAACATGAAAAATTTAATAACAGTTACGAGAGCGTATAAATAAATAATGCAACCATAAAGAAAAAACTCGCTTACTCGACTATTCTCCCATCCCTACTCTATGGATGTCAAACATGGACTATGACAACAGAAAATAAAATAAAGCTAAGATCCTTTCAAAGGGCTATAGAACGAAACATGATGGGCATAAAACTCCGCGATTGCATCAGAAGCTCTAAGATCAGGTCCAAAACGAAACTAACAGACGCAGGAAAAATGGCAGCAAGATTGAAATGGAAATGGACAGGTCATACCGCGAGAACAAACGACAACCTTTGGAGTGAGAGAGTACTACACTGGTGGCACCGTGACGGAAAGAGAGAACGTGGTCGACCCGTTCACCGCTGGAGAGACGACATTGTTTCAGTTACAGGGAAACATTGGGTTAGAACGGCCCAAAACAGGATAAACTTCGTGAATATAAATATGATATATATGACATGACATTAATATAATTGTATATAACTATGAATATGAAATCAGATAAATTCTAGATAAAATTAATGACATGCAATATTATTATTAAGTATATTATTATTATTATTGTTCACAAAAATTATTAAAAAATACATTATATATATACATTATATATGTATATATATAATACATTCTTACTTTTATCATAGATATAGTTTTGTTGTGCTTAATATAAATGCTTAATACAATGTCAATGAATACTTTTAGGGGAAATAAAGGCTATTTTTATTTTTATTTTATAAATAAATAATGACGTGTTTCAGGGTGACAGCGTTAAGGGGGTTTGGGGGTTTAGGGAAGCTTGTATACAACACGCTTGCAAAGCCGGCAACAGCTAGTACTAATATAATTCTGCGGTACTACTAAAGCAGTGTATGAGATAATTATGCTTGTTCTAGAGATAATTATGTAGAAGCGTACCTACATGCTTACCTAATCGTAATCACATCAGGTCCCTACTTCAGCACCAAGCATGGTTATCTAACTGCTACTAGTTTGTTATATTTTTTTACCTACCATCTAGTTATAATAGAATCCATTAATTACTTTTGTAATTAATGGATTAATTAACTTATCAAAAAGAAAGTGGCCCCCTAAATTTTTTCTAAGTGGGTACTTCTTTTTGTTAAGCAGTTGGTGCCTTATCTGCTGCTAAATCAGAATAAAAAAAATAATGCTGTTTTAATCACATACTACTTAGTAGGTAAACTACTTCTTTGTTGTATTCGAGTTAGCTGGAATTGAAAATAAACGGTTTTTTTAATGTTTTTATTCTTCCCTCATAATTATGCTCTTAGGAAAAGACTAGGTACCTAATTAAAATTTATAGATAGCTTTAGCACAGCCTTACTTTCTATAGAGACCATATTGAGGTTGGAAGATATTATGCAATATCGTTTCCCAACAGGTACATGAACATGGGCAAGCCAAAATCATGTTAAATCGCCATGTCGCAGCCGTGCTAGCTAGGAGCTACATATTCGTAACGATATCATTGAAGTTGTATAGGTATTTGAACCATACAATTCAACAATGTAGATCCAACTTCGACTTACGAGTCTAGCCTACGACTTGGACTTGGACTCGCCATATCTTCTTGTCACAGATACCGCAGAGCCTCAAGATGGAAGGAGGTATCAGGATGGGGTTTTAATAGGGATGACAACATGTCAGCAAAGCAAACTCCTTGTCTGAACCTTAATTAGGTAATCTATGGATTTGCCTAACGAATGATCGTTGATCATAGACTTTCTAGAGATGCCCGTTGACATATAAAATCATTTTATAATTTGTCATTTATATTTATGTATATATATATTTATTGTAGGTAGGTAGATATAATAATTTATCAAAACGATTACCTAAATAATTACCAGTCAGTGGGTACCTAGGTACAAAGAAGACTAAATGAGTAAGTAAAAACTAAAGTATCTGTCTACCTTTTGTGCATTGAACATTTAATAACCTACCGATATGAATTGCCTATTTTCTTGGAATCTATTTAGATACCTACTCATAGGTGCGATTATCAAGAACGTTCAATACCTAAAAATAATGTTCTAAATATGTATATTTACCAAGCTAGGCTACATGATACCTAAAATCACCAGACCATACCCGGTTACTATTTAATTTTACTGTAGGTATTTAGACAAGAAAATGTTGCTAGGGTAAGTGGTATAAATTAGTACAGGGGGCATCTTAACTCGAATATTCGTGTAGGTACCTATATCTTTTGTAAGTAGGAATAGGTTCGCAAGTAACATTGTACTTATCGTTCTTAAATCATCTTTTATGGATGTAAAAGGCCTATAATGATGATTCTGGTATGCTGATCATTTGCCGCTGGAATCAGATTCCAGACTACATGTTTTTGGCAAGCTACCTATAAGTAGGCACAGTTTTCACGTAAAATAATCCTGACTTACCTAGGTACCGAACTTCAAAATTGTCTTTATCTCTAGTATTTTTCACTACAAAGAAGTTCATTAACAGTTGTGTGCGTTTTTCGCATGTTCATAATTGGTTAGGAAGCTACCTTCCCGTAGATTACCTACTTAAGGCGTGATCAATTAACGCATGGTGTTTTGAAATTGTTCACTTAAAATAGGTACTTACTTAAAAAGTAAAAACGTAAATCAGTTACCATCTTCCCCTACCTAGCTCTATTTTTCCTTTAAATGATTAAAACTAGATCATAATAATACCTAGGCTACTTATGACCATTTTCGCCTTGTTTTTTGTAAGCTGTAGATATGTACTTAAATACATTTATATCTACTCACCTATCTTTAAAGTTTTATATTATCTTTTATATATAAACTCTATTTTTATGAAATCTAATTGTATTAATCCAGTGACCTACACTACATAGGTACGAAGCTAATGGAACGAGTTGTGTAAATGTAGAATCGTAGAATTATCGATAAGTTTATTTTGTGTTGTTCTAGGATGATTTGCCAGCGATGCCAACGATCTCTCCGAAGCAAAGATGGTTTGAAATGCAGCATCTGCCAGTCCATATTCCATTTGAAATGTCGGTCCGATTCCAAAGATGTCACTGAATCTGGCGACCGCGCCTTCCCATGGAACTGTTCCCTGTGTCATAATTCCACTAATAAGTTACCAGAAAAAACAAATTCCAAAGAAAACCTTATTCATGCCATCAGCAGCCTCACAGACAAATTTGAGCACGTTAACAAAATTCAATTGCCAAAATTAAACAGCGAATTGTCGCAAATAAAATCAGTCACGGATCGTATCGTCAAGCAGAACGATGACTTGTTGCGAAAAATGGATGAATTAGAGAACAGGAAAAGTTGCGACAAGCGGTCTGGTGGACCTTCTCACAGCTACCGTAGAAGAAATTTGAATTTTACGCCTAGATTGTGCAAGTCTGTAGAAAATAGCGACTACATGCCAATGTCATCGGCGCAAGAAAAGACGGTTCGTTTTCACACGCGGAGGAGATCCTACCTCTTGAACAGAATGTTCCTTCTTCTCAACAGAAAATCTAACAATAGAAAAAGACATCAATAAATTCATAAAAGTCAATGCTATCTTTTTCAAATCCACTTTAAGTACTTATATTTTGAATATCATATGGTAATACAGAGTGTTATATGGCGACTCCCGAAGATACGGTTTGTACCTATCTATGTAACTCTTGGAAGATCGCATTTGTGGCACCTATACCGAACATGGATTACATGTCTGTCTTGTTAGGGTACTTAGCTGTATGAAATACTTAGTATTTTGCTGTTTGCGGGGAACCTCTTCCAGTCGATTGGCATGACATGCCAATCGACTATTGTGTGCCAGATCGGCGTGAGTGGCAGGGCGAGGCTCGGTATGTACCTACTTATTTTCGTGAAAGCGTGCGAGAAAGACATGTAATCCATGTCAAAACAGAACTGACTTAACTATTTTATATTAAGTAGTATTTTTCTGTTAGGCATGTTTAGGTTAACGTAACTTCAGTTTTAGCTAGCCTAGCTCCTTCCTTTGGATTTCTATAACGAATATAATATACTTATTCCAATTTTCAAGCAGCAGAACTAGATAGTACAAAAATATTCATAGACTGAACATCAACGTAATGAATCGAATATTTTTATCTCAAAAAATCTATTCATATTGTGAATCTATTCGCATTGAAGGCACCGACTAAGTTTTTTTAGAATCTTAGTTGGTCCCTTCACTTAAAGTGCGGTTCCAAAAAAAAACAATATGAATAATCAAATTCACGATAGTTTAGGAATAAAAAAATTTAGTTTGGTTTTTAGTACAGTTATATTACAGAATAAGTACGGGTAGATAAAACGTAGATATAAAATATTTTTACCCTAACTAAAAATACATGCAATATCTGTGACCTAGGCCGGCCACCTATTCTGTCTGACCAGTATTCGTCCAGGAGTTTTATATCTACAAGTTGCACCTTTAGCTTACGATTTGTATCCCGATATATCATCAACCAGGGAAACATTGCACTTTTTTATAGTTTTCCTTCATAATTTACAACGTAGATACTTTATTAAGACTTAAGTTACCTACCTATTGAGAGAGCTCTTATAAGCTACGTACGTCGCGTCGCGGTAGTAGAGTCATGTTAGTAGGTACTTGTCCACCATCAGGTTCATTTGCCTATTATCCGTCCCATGGATAACTAATAAAAAGCCGAGGCCCGGGCGTACGTTTTCATTTCGTTTTTGTTAAAGGCGGCAAGACGATCTCCGTCATGCCAAACGGGTTTTTTAAATTTTTAAAAGATCATTTTTTTAATAGTCGCGCTATGTTTTGGTTTGTTGCAACTACGTTGTGTATTAGTTATGTGAAAAGCGAAAGCCAGCCAGTGGTGAGCACGCCTCTGGGAGATGTCACCGGGTATTTTATGAAGACAAGAGGAGGCAGGCAGATCTCTGCGTTCACAGCTCTACCGTACGCCACACCACCTCTTGATGATTTGAGATTTAAGGTACGAAATACTGATTAGTGATTACACTTTGAACAGCTAGTCAAGTGGTTTTAAGACTCGATTCTATATTTGTTATAAATTATGTAGGTTGTTAACCATAGAATGAAACATGTTATTTCCAAGATGATAAGTTTCATAACGGTATCTAAATAAATATTATTGCTAGGTATGACCGTTCTACTAATGATGCTGTCTTGTATAATGTATTCTCTACTCTAGGAATTGTACTATTACACTTGTGTTGCTTAGGTATTTATCTTATAACATCGATTATATTCAAAAGAATAACCTAAGTTTGTTTGGAGGTTGTTTTTTGTCTGATTTTATATTTTGTACTGTAAAATGGAGTGAGGAACAATAATCTATCTATTTATCGACGAGTATCTTCATATTCTCTATTTTTGATATTTCGTGGTTAGATTTAGAAGTTATCTTTTTACATGCAAGTGGTAATTGATTTATTTATATTTTTAAGTATATTGAGTGAGACAAAATCCATTAGAATATTTACTTGGGAACAAATATATCTACACTCGATTTCTCCATACAAAAGACTTCAAAGCGCGCGACTTTCTTTTCTAATAATTTTAGTTGCATTTTGTTATTTTGTTGTGAAAGTGCCTCTTTATGCAGTTTCAAGCGAATAAAATAAATTTATAAAATCTAAAGTTAGGATGGATGTTTGTTGCCTAAATAAAAGGATATCCGTAACGGCTGATCCCATTTATGTACCTATATAAATAAATAATGCTAGTTATTAGGGAACTACATGACTGATATAGCTACTACTTATATTTTTGATTTCCAGAAAAAATATTGTATACATACAATATTTTTTGATTTTATTTTTTAGTTGATATTCGTAAGACCACTTACGAATATCAACTAAAAACTATGAACTATAGGTACCTAGGCACTTAAAACTGCCCGCGCCGTAAAGTTTTTAGTGAGGGCAGCAAGCCGCGAATATACATATTGTGTTTTAGTATTTCAGTCATCAAAAGTTACAGTAAAGCGAATCTTTGAAATTCTTTGTTTTTAGTAGCGAGGAGCAGAGACAGTAAATTTATTGCTGAGTGGAGCGAGTGGTAAAAATTCCGGTGTTTTAGGAACAATCAAACATTTGGTGCAGCTGTAGACGTACCTACTCGGCAAGGGGGTGAAATTTTTTTCGTTCTATGTGCAAAGAAGCACAATTAGCTGTAAATAATTGCCAAAGAGCGGAACGAACCGATATCATTTTTATAAGCGATGATCAGTCAACAGAAACAATAATTATGGGTAATAGCAACGAGCCGCGGATGTATTTTGTTTTGCGAACTTCGAGCAGGGTAGGTGCTCGTGTTGGCGAACAAAGAGACACAAGCGGTTGATAAAAGTAACCAGGGCTAGCGAAATGAGCCGCGTAAATATGCGTGCTTAGGCTGCACTTGAGGTTTGCGGCGACCCTGTGCCCATGCGCCTAGCCACGACGCCTGTGTCCACGTTTTGCGCAGTACCCAAAATCATAGCATTCCGCGTGACACGTATCAAGCTCGCTGATTAGGTATTAGATCACTAACCGATGAAACGACTTCGATTTTTTTGTTTCTAAATTACTGACCTTGAAATAAAAATACACGAGTGATACCCACCGACTTGTTTCTTACATTAGTGATTAGGTAGGTACCTACACGTAATTGTGCAGTTTAAATATATGCTGAAATTAAGAGATAAAGCCTAATTATTTTTCAAAAACTATTTGGGTACGCCTGAGATATCGGCGTCAGTTAGACGCGGATATCTCAGGGTTTGCATCCTTATAAACCGGTAATCTACGGTGTTGCCTGATTTCTACATAGTGTTGCAGGTAAAGCACTCATTTTGCATACAACATAATGAGAATTTCTCAAATGTTTACAGTAAAATGATTTAAAGTCAACTTTTAAACAATATTATGATTGTTAACACTTGAGGTCGCAAAAAAACTCAAAAAGGTATAATTATTGTTGTAACATTGAAAAAAGGCATAATAGTGTTAATTCTTATGAGGTCACAATACAAGCATTACAAAAAACTCAAAGTACTTGCAAAACTTTGAGTTTTACCTTTGTTGCGAATTTTTTCAAGTGTTTTGAGTTTTTTTTTAATCTTATGTAATTACAAAATAAAATGTAGGTATAGGTATGTATTAAGTAGAATATCAGTTATATAGTTCCCATAATACAAGCTGTGCTTAGTTTGGGGCTAGATACCTAATTCTGTGTAAATAGTGTCTAGCATTATTGTTATAATTATTTGTATTCTAAATTATGGAATCATTATATTTTATGACTTAAAATAACACCCGAGTACCACGCGGTCGAAGCCGTTGGCAGAAGCTGGTAGGTATTTAATAAACACATAATAATGTACAGGTATGTATTTGACAGGCGCCAGTGTCAATATCACCATGGGAAGGAAATTTCGATGCAACCAAACAAAGCCCAGTCTGTGTACAGAGGAACCCGTACATACGTCAAAAAGAAATAGTTGGTCAGGAAGACTGTTTGTACCTCAATATTTACTCTCCAGTTGCAAATAATGTAAGTTTATATTCACTGTACCTTCGGTTTATCACGTATTATAAAGTGACTAACCCCGGATTCCAATTACAATCGTTAAGCGATGATGTCTATGAATAATTTACCCGATTTTCATGTAGGTAAAAGTGTAGATAACACAAATATAGTTCGATTGTCGGGCACATGGGGAAAAAATATGGCTGTACCTACTCCACAAACAGAACAATGCGAGGTATCAATGCGTTAGCATCTGTGGTCTCAGTTCAGAGCGAGCTACTAGTATTGACCAGGCTAGCTGGGAGAGTCATACTGAAGATCGCCACTCCTGAATGAAAACCGTCGCGGTATGAGTAGTCGTCCACGATAAGACCGCAGCTGGCTAGTAAGTTTTTGGGCTAGTAAATCATACTAGCCCAAAAACTAACACTAGCGAACCGCTCTCTATCCCTACAACATCGGTAGGGTCCCATATCTGTGATAACTGTGGTCGTGGCTGCCACTCCCGCCTATAGTTGTAGAGGCGATAGCGCCTTGACTGACAGACTAGGTTTAAAAATGATCAAATGCCTTTCCCCAATCTTTGTACACATGTATTTCCTGTGCCAAATAGGTCCGATCGGCTCGGAACTTTGTAGGCTCAACTACTTTATCTTATATTATCAATCTACCGCGACGTCTTCGCATAGTCTCGTTGCAGTTGTCAGCTTAGCCCACTGGTCACACAAAATGCAGCAGTCTGGCCAGTAAAATATTAAAATAAATAAATAAATTCGCATACTACCTTTTGCAGGACCTGCAACGTGATGGCAAGTTGCTACCAGTCATGGTGTTTATACACGGAGGCGGGTGGATGTGCGGTGACGCTACCACGGGGATGTACGGACCTGAATATATTCTGGATAGAGATGTTCTTCTGGTGACCATCAATTACAGACTTGGTTTGTTTTTACTAACTTTTACTAGGGATGACACGTTTTAAGCATAGGTAATATGTCGATGGGCAACCTATAAAATACAAAGATTGGACCATAATACCAACTTGCTACGACCATTTCTAAAGAGTCTTTCTTACCTACTTCGCGATTCTGTGATTTTAACTCCAATACAAGCTGTAAACAATGTTTTTAAAGTTCTTAGTACTCAGAGTATCTAATATAGCACCGAAGATTCGCCGCCTCCTTGATTATTTTTTTTCAAATACGAGCTAGTCATTCTTGCTGAATACCCCGTATTTTGAGCAGTGGGTTAACATACCATGACTGTAAAGTTATTTATGGAAGTAATTTGGCTTTTACTAAGTTATTCTTTTAGTTGTTTTTATTGTATGCCTGATGATTTCCACTGAATGGCAAAAGTTTCTCTTCACTCATCGCCGACCAAAAGTCAAAATGTCAAAATTTTGTTGTTCCTCGACCAAGCCAGGAAATAAAGGCAAGAAAACAAGGCTGGGCTATTCTTTTTAATGATCCTTTTACAAAACAATAGGTACCTAAATTTTTTATCGAATTGGAGCATTTTCAATACCAAACCACAAGTTATACTAAATAAAGTAATTTTCCAGGTCCTTTAGGATTCCTTTCAACCCAAGACAAGCACTGCCCTGGTAACAATGGACTGAAAGACCAACAGGAAGCCTTCAGGTTCATCCAGAAAGTAATCGAAAGTTTCGGCGGCGACAAGAAATCTGTCACATTATTCGGAGAAAGCGCAGGTGGCGCTAGTGTCCACTACCACATGCTATCTGAAACTAGTGCAGGTATGTACCTAACCAGCCAAGTGCACCTCCGAATCTCGCACTAATATTAATTATTCTGTGTTTGAAGAGTAAGAGTATGACAGATGTGTGTAATCACAGACACAATATGATACTTCTAAACTAGTTTCTAAGAGATAACTCATCAGCAATGCCACTGATTTGCAGTTATCAAAATCGACTGTTAAATAGTCTAAAAGTATGATACTGACAGTAATTTAGCATGTCACTTTCAGGTCTATTTCATAAAGGCATTTCGGAGTCTGGTACGGCTTTAGTTCCGTGGGCTGAGGCTCCCCCCGGCGAGGCTTTGCGGAACGCATTCCGCTTGGCCAAGTTCCTTGGATGCCCCCAAGCCCCCTCCGAGGCGATGCTCGCATGTCTCCGCAACAAGGATAGTTACGACATCATCAACACGGAGTTTCAATTCTATGTAAGCATTTTCGCAGCGATTATTGGGTTTAGGCCTACGGAAATTGGCGCGTTGTTGATGGTGGCGGTGGCGATTAGTGGCACTTGTATTGGTTCAAACTGACTCGGATTTTGACAACCTTGGATTGGAAGAGGAAGAGATTGACGGTAATCAAAATCAAAGTCAATTAGTTTTTATTCATTGAAATCACAAGGATCATTATATACAAGCGTAAGTTTATAAATTACGTGAATTTAAAATGAACTTACGCATATTCCTCGCTCACCATTAATTCTAGAATAAACAAGCAACAAAGTCTGCTCGTTTTTTTAATGATACTTAATTATGTTTTAGTTTGGTGCCAATCGAACAAGGTTAACTCAATTATTGAGAAAAAACATTACTCAAAGAATAAAATAAAAAGTTCGGCTCATGGTAAGGCTGATTGGTCATCTTTGGATAGGTGTATCTCAGGTTTATCAAGTAGAGTCATTATAAATGTTAATAAAAAATATTACCTACTTATTATTTATTGTAACTAATCTATAAACTTTTAATTTTTTACCCTCTACTTAATTCTATATTACCTACAAACTCTCACTTTTTTGTGAACGCGGACTTCTCATCAGCGTCGTAAGGTCTTGTTAAGGCTGTTAGAAACTTTTATACAATAAAGTTGCGTTTCAATCTAACCCAACGAATCACCAAGAGAACGCTTGTGAGCAATTTGTGATCGCGACAAGGCGCAGCTGCTGGCGACAGCCTCGCCGTGTACCGATGATGTACCGAATGTGTTGCACAGAAACCGGTGGTGATGTGCCTGCGGTTCTTCGTTGCGTTTTGTGGTTTGTAGTCAGCGGTCATCTTCTGATTCATACAAGTTTATACATCCAAACTACCTACATCACAAGTGACAATGGGGATCTCATGTCTCATTTGGTAACTATTACTATGGGTAGTTATTTCGCTAGTTTAACTAGGTACGTTAGTTTTATTGATTAGCCTGTGGTAAAACTTAGGGTAGGTTTTTTGTCGTGCTCCACCCTAGCACTGAATTCAGATAGTTGAATAAGTATGCCGCTACCAACCTGCAAAATTTTAGAAAAAAATACAATAATTAAATAATAAATAAAATATATTTCAAATTCATAAAAATGTAATAATTTCGAAACAAAATATTCACTCGTGTCAAAATTTAATCAACTGGAAGACATTCGACTTTAATGGTAAAAGAAAAAAAAAATAAGTTAGTAAAACATACTTCAACATACCTGTTCGATCGACCGCGGAAGTAAAAAACGGGCCATGATTTTCAATGTGTTGCGCAATATCTTAGGCATGGGACTACGAGCCGATGACTCCATTCAAAGCCGTGGTGGAACCAGCATTGCCCGGCGCGTTTCTAACCAGAAGTCCACGCGAGCTGCCGCACGTGCCGGCGGTGCCTTGGATGACCGGCCTGAACAAGCATGAGGGCTGCTTGAAGTCCGTCTGTGAGTCATCATAATAACAGCTTATCAGACAAAAGTCCACTGCTGGACATTGGTCTTATATTCAGAGTGCTATAATTAACGGTTTTAAGTTCTCTCCATCCACCGATTCCCAATATACTAATCATGTCATCGGCCTGGGTTCTTCCTAGACAGCGTAGTCGTCCGGTTCGTAATCGCCCTTCGAGAACCTTCACAGCGCAGCGGTAGTCGGTTCTGCGAGTAATGCCAGTCACTTTGGTTTTTCCACGGATTTCCTAGCTTCAGATCTTGTCTGTAAATGCACCCTCCAGTATAGGATACAGCTTAATGGAAACAAGTGAATGTCTGCAAAGGTTTAAAAATACCTTTTCCCTTCCACCTATTGTCGTTTGTCGTTTTGGTGATAAATGGTATCATACAAGCAAACTCTTAAGGCAAACGTATATACAGGCTCCTTATGTTGCGAGTAATAAATAACCAATTGAGCAAACATGTTCATAATATTGTGCACTTTGATTGATTTGACAATGTATGCTGCATCAATACAGAATCATTTGCAAAAACGTACTTAATGCAGACAAGCTTAATCAAGATGATAGGAGTTTTATTTTGGGCTTGGTATCGTAATAGGATATAAGTAGGTACCTACTTATAGAAAAAAAGGAAGCATTTCTACCAAATAATTTCAATCTAATGCTGCCTTTATGTATAATTCAGATCCATGCGAGGACGCATCATTTAATAATAATTTCATTTTACCTACTAGTAATGATCGCATCTTCGTATCGACACCACTGTCGTCGGTAACGGAAAAATAATGACGTTCCATTTTCCTTATGTACGTTTATTATTGCATGTGGGTTATTCTCGAAGACATTTGTAACATATACCTATCTTTCCTTTACCACCAGGGATTTCAGCAAACGCCTCGAGATTCCAAGAGTTTGTATCAGGATTCAAAACTATAGCGCCAGTGACGTTTTACTATGAAAACTCTCCCTACGTGGACTATATTACAAAAGAGATACAAGAACAATATTTCAAGGACACCAGCGAGGCCACGATCAAGTCCAAGATCTTGGAGGTGAGTTCAATGAATGCCTTAGGGTCCGGTCAAACTGATGGTGGCGAGAACTTTGATCAAGAAAATGAAAAGAAGCTGTTGAATCCTTTCAATTCAAGAGCTTATTTTTTTATATATTTTTACGAATACGTCGTCTAAGACGTCTATAACGCAATATTATTTTATTTTTCTAGTGACAAAGTCATAATCGCATATTTTTCCCTGTCGTAATTCATGATCTCCTTCGAAGTGTTAATGTATTTTTTTCTTTCTTTGTGTTCCCAACACCTTTAGAACCAATTTCCTATAAACAGACAGACAGTTGCTTCTTTTAGAAAACAGTAGGATGGGAGTAACATTTAAAATACTTTTCCGAATCCGATGGATATAAAACTGGTTATAGCGCCGATTCATAAGTTATATTATCTCTCCACGTCAGATTAATGACTTTTTTAGGTTTTTTCTATTAAATATTTTTGTTAGTAAGTACCTAATTTTTTACAGGATGTGGCAAGGTAATGTTACTTACCTAGAGTAGGTCTCAAGGAAAATACCTTTGTGTGTTGCTAGAAAGTGTTGCTCCTAGAAAACATGAATTATAGTGAAAATTGAAAACAAACTTAAAACAAAATACAGTCACACTAAAAACACATTTCTCGAAAAAAACATTGTGTGGCACTCATTAGACTCTATTGACAGTTTAAATGTTTTCCGCGATGTAAGTTATTCTGTCAAATCGTATAGTTTCGAGCAAACTCAAAAGAAACCTATGTATTGTCCTTAAAAGTGCAATTATTTTGCTATTTACATATCTATGTTGGTACTTCTACTTAACTACGACTGATTTTGTAGTAGCAACTTGTAGTGCGTAATAATAATAATTATTAATAAAATATTTCTAAAAGTAATAAGTAGGTAGGTAATTCTTTAAATTGTGTTATTTTTAGGTCTATTCGGACTCTTATTTCAATTACCCCGTGGTGGAAGCAGTGCAACACATATTCAACTACACTAAACAACCGGTCTATTTGTACGAGTTGGCTTATAGAGCAAGTAACAGCTTTTCTCAAATTTTCGGCGACCCTGACGGCGACTATGGTAAGTCAGATTGAAGCCTCTAGTTAGTCAACCTTGAAACACACAAATAATAATTTTTGAGACTGATGTGGATTCCTACAGGCTGGCGTAGGATACAGTTTTAATAATCTAAGCATTTGTGCGGATCCTATGATGCCTGACGCATCATAATAATTTAACTAATAATAGACACGAGCTTGACTCTTTTTAACACGCTTATACTTGTAACTAACTAAATAAATAACAAACAAACAATGTAATCAAATCTTGAAAATCAATTTTAACCGATTTCTAATTGTCGTATCGAAATAAAAGTTTCTATGTATAGTTCGGACGACAAAACTATATCTTGTAGCTACTATATATTATTACTTATTTGGTATCTTGGCGCTGATCTGATGATGCAAAACAGGACGTGAATAGTGGCTACTACTAAACCCCTCGAGTTTGGGCTCATAATATGATTCGGTTTGACGAGTTAGGCTTGGTAACGAGGGTCGAGGGATGGAGCCAGGAGTTATATAGTTTAATTCTTTTTTATAACCTTTATTGTGATAGAAGCGTGTTTTTTTAACCACACCTTTTATTTTAAGTTTGCCTATTTTAGCAAAATTGTAAAACCCATTACGTGTTTGATTTCTTGATTGGTGGTACCTACCAATCAAGAAATCAATATGTTTTTATTTTAACAGGTGTTTGCCATGCAGATGAGTTGATGCATCTATTTCCGATTCATTTCCTGTCGAAACCATTTTCATCTCAAGACATTTATATCAGCGAAACTTTAATAACGCTATGGACCAACTTTGCTACCAGTGGGTAAGTTAAGCGAACATTGGTGTTTTTCATTTAAATACAAAACTATTACTTTATAGGTAGGTGGTTATTTTCACCCAGCGTCTATACGCTGACGTTATCATTAGTATATCTGCCAGACTCCTAATAATAGCGTTGTAACACAAGTCAACCCTGGACATAAAGGACGCGATTCTCTTTCTTTGGCTGGCATTGAAAGAGTCAACGCGAGCCTCTGCGTACTTCGTGGAAGTGCTACAATAACGCTTCAGGCGCATCAGGTGTCTGAAGAAGTCATTTTAGGCCATTCTGATACCATCATGTGACTTTTTGTAATACCCAGTCCAAAGTTGACACGTGTCAAACGACTGTCAGAAAGATCTAAAGAGAGTAATCCTCATGTGAAGCGATGATTTGTAGAACTTTCTAGCAATCATATTGCCTAATACGCAGAATGTTCTACGTTGCCGTTCTATACCTTCGTCGTCCTTTAGGCTGGAATTAACGATACGGCCAAGGTACTTGATGTTTTACTGACTATTTTTACAAGATGTCTTTTAAGAAAAATCCCATTTTTACACTTTGGTTTTGTTTTTATTCACTTCATTTTACACGGTACTAATGCATAAACCCGTATCTAACGATATAAGAATTTAAGTAGGATCTTTATTTTTAAATAATGTTCTGAGCTAACCTGCGCTGTGTGATGAAATTGGATGCGCCACGTCCCTGACACAGGAACTTATGAACTCTAAGTTATGTGCCTGCAATTTCACCGGCTCTAGAAAAGTACTAAGAATGCCCATTGTTCATCTGTATAAGATTGGTGGATTATAAAACGTTGTAACTTTCAGAAATCCAAACAAGCCCGTAAAAGTACCCATGAAATGGAACCCTGCCACCAGCGGTGCCAAAATGGAGTACTTAGAGATAGATATCGAGTCTGAAATGAAAATACACCTGGCGGCCTCGTCTCGATTCTGGGACACAGTGCCACTGTGGCACAAAACACAGAAGCATAGGTTTTCTGATGAGCTATAGACACCCTTTATACAAGTTCCGGCCGATTTTCAACAGAAATTGCATAACTACTGGACCCCTTGAATAAATAAATATTTGTAATCTGTAGGTGTGTGCGAAGAAGTCATGATCCTAGACTTATTTTCATGAATCATAATATTGGACTCATAGGAGGATTTTTGGTTTCTAAGCTCTTTGGTTATAACCGAGATGCTGTAAGTTATTAAATAAAGTTTGCTGTTCTGTTGAAGATAATTCTCAGTTCTCTCCTATGTCTCCTAAAGCAAACGAAAAGAAAAGGCATAAATAATGAGCTCTTTACGTTATGCAATTTGAAAACGCATGCGATTCATTGCATAGTGTAAAGAGGTTGTTATATCACAGCTCTTGGATTCTTAGTCAAAGACTGGCACTGTTCGTTTGTCCATCCACCAGGATCTAAAGTTCTGATATACGCTGTATGATCTCATCAAAGTGTCATTGTTCATAATCGCACAGAATTTGCAGTAATCGTCCGTCTCCGGACTTTCGTGTTTGAAGTGAAACGAGTAGTATTTCTTCCACCGAAAAAACTTGTGATATCTCTTGGGGTTCTGAATTATCTCGTACATTGTCTTCGCTAATAATTTTGGGCCTAATTTTACCGCATCTAAGTAAATTCCTTCTGGTAGAAATCTGTAACAGTAATTAGACGTTTGCTCGTAAACGTATTTACTTCGTAATATAAGTACAATAGGGAGGTAACACAAAAAAATATTAAAAATATTAACCTGTATTTGTATGTAAGTAGGTCGGTACTTAGGCAAATGATTGTAAATGATAAGCTGCTAATATAAAAACCTCACCTTGAATAATTAGCACCACCATAGACAACGGGCACTGCGTCATAGTTGAGAGCATACAAAATCTTTTCCGTAACATAATCTTCACTAAAAGCGTTCTCAAATGCCAAGTAAAAGTAGTAATCTTTTTGTAGCATACCGAGGCAGTGTTTCATTATTTCTTTTGGGCACTGGCTGGGACCACACTCGCCGTAGATATCTACATCCATATTGTAGTCTTGCAAGTAATACTGCAATGAGTGGACGTATTCCTCCCTCCGACCGACTGTTAAACAGTTTGAAGAGAACCACAGCGCAGTTTTCTTTTTGCTTCGCAGCCTATCCTTCAACTTCTCGTCTATCGGATCCATGCTGTCCACACTCATCCAGTGCATGTTCACATTTGGACCAATTATGTTACCCCTAGCATTTTTGATAACAAAATATCCCCAGACTGCATCAGAATTAAGTTTGTACGTCCATGTCCAATTAAAGAATCCTTCAAATTTTTCAGTATGAATGGGATAGTTTTTGCTCGACTCAATGTTAGCGTAAACGTACTTCTGGTGAGAGCTTCTCTCATCTGGCATGTCATTTGTGTACAACATCTGCGAAATCTGAGGTCCATTAAAAGCAATTACATCGAACTCGGTATACCTTCCTAGATAGTTTCTGTCACCTGTTACGAAGCAGTTCCTCCATTTGCATCTCTTTTTGATAAAAACTTCATTACCTTCCCCAAAGTAAGCAAATGGCAAACATTTATGACTCGTCCAAAGAAGGATGAACTTGGCGGAATCGTCAGTTGCACTCACATTAACGTAAGATTCTATCTGTTTGGTCTGGTTTAGTTCTGGTTTTTTATCTTCATACATGTAAATGAAGCGGTATTGTGTATTTATAATAAAAAAACACAAAACCGTTATTTTAATCGCGATTAAATAAAACAAACTTCTTGTTTTTGAAACCCTACAACGGCAAATATTAAAATAAGGAATCATTATGTGACTCTGAGCCCTGTTTACACGACCAAGTGAAATCGAAATGAAGCTTCAAACTTGAGCAATTGCAATGCTATGAAGGGTTTTCTTATACAGTTGAAAAATCTGTTCAAAGTTTGTAAACATTTTAATGAAAACATAACATAGTTGTCTGCTTATTTTTCAAACGTTGTCGTATTGCGAGTAATCATAAATACCTGAGTAAAACACCAGGTAAAGCAGTACCAACATAGCTTAGGTATATATAGGCTTAGGTTATAGGGTCCTTATTGATAAGAGTAGGAGTAGAGTAGGTAGGTAACTAATGTCCGTCTGCACTTAGCTCAGGAAAAGACTAAGGCATGCCTTATCGACATATTTCTATGAAAATAAAGTCTTACGATACTTTTGTTATTGTTGTTAAAAAACTATACGAAACATTTCACAAAGCAATTTAAATCAGCGATATACATGCGTTAAAACAGTTGAGGAGCCCTATGGTTACTTATTTTTTATCGGGTTCTTTCATTGTTTCCTGGTCCAATTAGTGATAATTTCTAGTTGAAGAGTGGTCAGGATGGCTAGCCCCACACCTTGACTCCTTGGTCCCAGGAGCAGCTGGTCATGGCGACACCGTTGGGTGATACTGCAATGGAGGTCACTCGGTTCTCGTGACCGTTCAGGGTTCCTGTGAACCAATATAATTGATTTTGACTTTGCTGTTTATTTCCGTGAAGCGACGGGTGATGAGTTGATGACTGATTATGCAATATGTAAGTAGTACAAAGGAGATAAAAATTTCTGCAAAACAAGTAGGTATTTACTATTTGCAGATTTTTTTGTTGAATGTACTTTAAAACGATAATTAATAATAGGATTTGAGAAGGTTCGAATAGCGTGAATTTATAAAAGTATTTAAGGTGGTTCGAAAAGCGAGCGCTTTTCGCGCGCCTGATATAAACATGATTGTATTAGATGATTAAATTCCAATCACGTCCTGCCTAGATGACCAAAAATGTTTTAAGCAATGCAAGTACTTACTTTATTTTTATTACGTTGCGTAGTAATTGACGTTATAAGTAAATAATTGTAAACTGAAGCTTTCTTATTCATAATCACTCACTCACTTTAGCAGCGTGATAAAAGTTGTCTGCCTCTATCCTTTGTAAAGTGTGAGAAAAGGATAGGGCTACAGTTAGCGTTCTGCTAAAGTTATTGAGTGGTGAATAAGAGAGATAGTGTTTGGCACTGATTGCATATAAATAGTTACAATTTGATCAGCTTGCGGTTCCAATGACTAATTTAATAAGTAAAAGATTCATGTAATTAGAAAAGTGTATATCTAAAAACTTAATATAACTTATTACCTGTGTGTTTGACTTTGAGGGTATCCCAGGAATGGACAGCGTTGTCATCAGAGCCAGCAAGCAGATACCTTCCACTCAGGGACAGAGCTGCATAATAATAATAAGACGATCGTCATTTTAGATATATTTGGCCGAATTTTCTGAAATGGTATCTAGTACTAAGCGCGAGACCATTCGCGTGAAAATAGCCCGCTCTGGACAAGTAATCCAACCGAAGAAACCGAAATGTATGTATACATGTTATAGGTAACTAGTTCCTATAACGAAGGAATTCCAGTCAAAATAATGTTCCACCAAAAGCAATTTCAAAAAAGTTAAAACATATAGGATTTTTATGGATATCTAATGTTGCACCTAAATTGGAAATTTTGGAAGTTGCTGCGGCGGCGGCGGAGCAACTGTTTCCAGGACTTCCTAGTCCTCCGAAAAAAATGTTCGGAAAAATCTTGTTGATTTTATCGATGTCAATATGCTCAGTCAAACACCGTCTCTTACTGTCAATTGTTTTGGCTCAAGTAGATATATGTCAGTTTTCTTTGGAATATAGATGGACCTGATATTTGCAATCTATCACATGCAATTTATTGTAAGCCAAAGACTTCGCTGCGTTGTAAGCTAACTATGTGTCACGGATTTAAATAAAAACTAATAGCTCAGTTTTCGTGCCATACGCAGTAGCGTATACTACTAACCTATTTTAAAATGTGCTATAGTGTAAGAAGCTCATATCTTTGGGTAAGCTTAGTGCAGAAATAAAGGTGTTTTAGTAAGACGGAAGTTTAGTATTAGTTTAGAGTAGATGGGCATAGAAGTTTTAAGTTGTGGACTGACCGCAACTGGTGAAGCCGCCAGCGCCGGGCGGCGTGTAGTGTCCCAGCTGCTGGTCGCTGCGGATGTCGAACATGCGCGCTGTTTTGTCTTCCGACGCGGTCGCGAAAGCCTGCCCGCTAGCGTGGAACTGCAAACGGCTCACGATTCAAAACCACGTTGATATACAGTTAACTTTTAAGTACTTTTAAAACCCCCGACGTTCAATCTATCTATCTATATTGCAGCGCCCCTGATGTCACGTATCGCGTTTAAACCTTATTAAAAACCTTTCTTGAAGTCATACAAAACGATTACAAAATTGTATGAAAATCAGTTACGCCGTTTCACATTTCATAGCCGATAAAATAGAAATAGAATAGAAGAGAAATCCGTGTGTCACACGGACGGACATGCTGAAAATAGGGTTCTCTGTACGGGACCCTAAAAATCATTTAAACACTAAAGTACTTAATGAAGTGAATGTTATCTATGCCACCCGGAGTAATGACCGGGCGGTGTCATCGATCCACGATCATCGTCATTGGTCATGGGGTCGTTGCACTGTTGTCCGGTTACATAATATCTTCATCATCATAATCAGGCTGAAGAAGTCCACTGCTGGACATGCCTCCCTCTTAAAGTCCAATGACAAGTTCTTAACGCTACATCCATCCACTAACTTCCCACAACACATTGGTCTATCAAGTGGGGCCATACGATTGGTGGCCATCTTTCGAGAACCTTTCTCCCCTCTGTTGTAGCTTCTGCGAGCATGGCCTGCCTATTGATATATCTGTTTGTTAATTATGAGAGCTATGTCGGAGCCTTTAGTTCGAAATCCGAACAAGAACTAAAGTCACTTCGCTTCGTCACGTCTTTGCTTACCAATTCTGCATGGTTCAGGGAATGTAAGTAACTCAGAAAAACGCTATTACTTCGCTTCGTCACGTCTCTGCTTACCATTTCTGCATGTTTCAGGGAATGTAAGTAACTCACACAAACGCTGTTGACGTCAGCCTCGTGGCCGAAGAAGGTTTGTTTGGCTTTCTCGTCCCTGACGTCCCACAACTTGCAGGTCTTGTCCACGGAGCCAGTCACGTACTGCTTCGTGTCTGGAATATAGAATGGCTTATAACGTTTTTGTTGGCGCCCAAATAATACGATTTAGCTCAAGGATTACGGGCAGTTGATGACCTCGGTGGCGTGGCGGGCGAGTAGGTACCCGGTTAATAAGTAAGATATGGACACATGTTTGCATGTTCTGCAGATTTTTGTTACGGGTTTGGGTGTTGTGTTACCATGGTACTCATAGTACCTGATAACCATGATACAGGGAGTACTAGTGTGGGGGTCACGTCTATGCATATAAATACATCTCGTTAGTTAACTGTTACAAGATGTAAAAGCGCCCGACGTGTTTTCAACCACGTAATTCAACGTCCCCTAGTGACTTGTGCCGATAAAATATAATCTAAGAACTACTCTTGTGTTCATACAAATCGATTGTAAAACACCGCATCTTAATCGGATAAGAATCGAGACGACCCCCAATTTTTTTATTATTTTACCGATGAAAGTTAAAGTCAAAGGTGGTAAAAAGTGGTATAGGGGTCAGACACATTGATTTTGATATATTTTTTTTGTTAAATTTGGCTTAAAAAATGCCCGTTTTTGTTCCAAATTTAAAACTGTAAATACGAACATCGCGTGTTATTTTTTCGAAAGTTATGTATGAAAGTTAGTAGTCCTAGTAGTCTCGACTACATAATGACAATATCTCCGTGCATTTTGAGAAATAGTCAATTCAAATAGGCAGGTCGAGTATCAGTTTGAAGTAATATAAGATTTCTGCGTATACTTGAGAAAAAGCTATTTATTAGCTACCTACATGCTAAGTATATACATACCAGGTGATAGAGATATGGTGACAACGTCCCCCGCATGAGCGTCAAACTCCATCTCTCTCTTGCCAGCTTCCAAATCCCACACGCATCTTGAATAAACAGGGAGGTCAGTGAGCAGTGAGCCCTTTATAAATAACATTAAATAAATAACATAGACTAATAAATTGGCCGAACGCGTGTCAGACCATGCAGCTGAAGGATTCCGAAGAAATTTTCATATTGATAAAAAGGCTGTTTTTCATCGATTTTCTGACGTTACGTGCCAAATATCCTATTTTTCCTATATTAAAATGTAGGTTGATCCTTAAACCGTCCTATTTTGACGGCTTAAGGATCAACCTACATTTTAATAACAATAGTATAGCATTACAACGTTAATCATGAGGTATGAAGCTTTCATGCACCGATTACTAACTACGCGTAAACTAGTCAAACACTGTGTGATACTTTTTCAGTAAATTATGTAGATACTCACTTGGATTTTGAATAGGTATTTCCAAATAGCGCTTTAAAGCATAAATCCTCGTAACTGATATTTTTGGAAGACCTATCTAACGACATATCAATATGACAAGAAAATGACCTACTTAGGTACATTACATGAATGGGAATCGGGAAGTACGTTACAAAACCTTTTTAAATTTTTATTTGATATATTTTCTATTTCGATTGCAAACTTTTAACATGATAGCACAAAATGGGCTACTAGTAAAATGGCTCATAAACGGAAATGGTGATCCGTGCCGGTCGAACTCTAAAATTCTAAAAAGAGCTGGTGTCTGATGTTATGGCTTTTGTACACAGCGCAAGTAAATCTACGTCATTGAGGCACTAGCGTCTCCGTTAGCGATGCATATAATAAGTGATGCAGTTTATGAGGATGGATGTTTGTTACTCTTTCACGCAAAAACTACTGAACGGAATTTAATGAAACTTTACATTAATATAGCTTATATATCAGAAAAACACAAATGCTACTTTTAATACGAGTATCACGCGGGCGAAGCCGTGGGCAGAAGCTATTCTATTATATGCATCATGTAAACTGCCATGTAATAAAGTGTGTAAGTCCAGTGACGCATTACTGTGCAAACTAGGTCGTGCATACAGGTCGCGAGCTACATTTACGAATAAATTTCTATACATTTTCATATCTCCCGATCCCGTGATGATGTGAGTATCGTCAAGGAACCGGCAGCTGCTGAGGAAGCCTTCGTAGCCCGCCAGCTCGCGCACCATCTTTGCGGCGCCCGTCGAGTCGCGGTTGTTCACGTCGTAGATCGTGCACATGTTGTCCATCCCGCCGCAAGCTAGTAAGCAAGTTTGCATAAGCTGGTGCTTAACACCTGGCAAGTGGCACAAGTTGAAGTATAGGGCCTCCCCTCACTCCGTAAACTAAACCGCATTAGCACAAGGAAAGGAAGAGAAGACAGAGCATATTTCTGTCTCTTCCTTTTTCCCCGCGATGAAAGCAGCCAGTATATGCGTTTGAGGTTGTTTTTTTGTTCGTTTATCCTGAATCTATATGTCTTCAAGGTTGGTTTTTGGATAGGTTTTATGACCAAAAATCACTAGGAGGTGCTGCGAGCTGCAACCAATACCTAATGGAAAACTGTGACATTGTTCGCGCTTAGACTTTGTTCGCTTTTATTTTCCGTACAAGTAAACTCCATCTTCAAGCTGCGCTTTCAACGTGCAATACTATTTTGTCATGGTTAACGCCTGTTAACTATGATAAAATCACATCAGCTGTCTCTCGAGTCTCTTATCTTGTCAAAAAACTTCATATTATAAGCGCGCTAAGTTTTTTGTAAATTAGTCACTAAGTTTTTTTTGATTGAAATAAATGTATCTTATCTTAGTTTATGAAATATTGTGTCATAAATAACACAATGTTCTCTATTATACTATGTGTCTTCGTATAATATTGTGCAACTTTTGGTCAGCTTTGAATCTCAATGTTGATGTTTTTATAACGATTGTTAGGTATGTTTAATTGAATACAATACCGAAGTTGACGTTTAGGAGAAGTTTAATTTGTTTTTAATACGTGTATTGACCATCTGTTGCCTATTATGAACTTATCTAAAACCAGGCAAGTTCCAGGCAGTTAATTATTGTTATTTTTTGTATTGAAATCAATTAATCAAACTGACTTCTGCCTCTAAATTGTGTGTGACTAGTTTTTAGTAGTATTTCCCAAGGATCGTTCGAAAATGTTATCAGAGGTACAATTTCAAACCCAATTAGAAAAGTTATAAATACGTTTCTTTCTTGTTGTTCAGTGGCAGAAAGTTCTCGTCATCGACGCCTAACCTACAGGCAGTAGGAAGCACTATAGGAATCTTTAGATTCCCACAGGGATGTGGCAATTTCGTCCGGCAGATAGCATTAGTACGCCACACCACAGGTGATCCTATTTTGGGTAATAATGTAGGAGGTAATCTCCGAACCTAATAAATAAGCCCAAGCCGATAATCACTCGAAGCGAATGTGGATAAAATGACTTGTTGATGAATGTTTTTTTTATCTTTAAAAAGAATTTTCTTATACAATTTAATTAAAGCTTCTATGATATACCTAAAAATTAATAGTTTTCGTAGTAAAATTCTGACGCGTAAACAGTCTGGGAATAAGAGTTCATAATACTTACTAATCCCCCGTGTAGCTGACTGTCTTCGAGTAAACTATGCATTAGAAGAAAACCTTTCACATTATGCAAACCACATGCAATTTATCGCTAAAACGGTGGTGAGCAAAAATTATTGCGCGATCTTTCTTTACACTATACAATGTGTATCGCATGGGTTTTTGAAGCATGCAGTATATTGCATAATGTTAGGGCTGCATTAGGTACATATGATGGGTATAGAAAGCTAAGCGGACTGAGCTGACGAGGATAGCACAGGATTGTGACTGACCGACAAAGTTCCCCGAGGGCGCGAAGGCCACGCTCATAACCCAGGCAGAACGCAGCGGGATCACTTGAACTTTGTTGCCGCTCCACGTGTCCCAGATAATGAGCTTCCCATCCAGAGAGCCCGTAACGCAGTGCCTGTCAATAATAGCACGAGTTACCATCAATGTCATGCTACTTTACTATTTGCCATTCAGCGTGGCTATGCAGCCAGAATTTTGGGGACGCTTACATCTGATCTGGATCCATTGAGCTATCTATAGATGGTTACGGCTCAATTGTTTCATCTGCAGCTGTGTACTTACCAAGGTAGTTGTAGTATTATTTCTATATACTTATTAATATACTTACTTTAGATCAAAGTCGTAGCTTGGCGTGCGTGTAGCCGGCTATACATAAGTAAAGCTTGAGACAATTATTTTGCAAAAAAAACTTCTCTTAACATTAAGTCGTAATTGGTACTTCGCACTTGCCAGCAACGTTGCATGTTGCAGCGCCTCTTATTGGAACTCTAACCGATGGCACATGCCTTCGAGACTATCCGTTGGCACATGCGTTCGGGACGATCCGATCGAACATGCCTGCGACGTTTTTTCTTTTGCAAAAAAGCTCTTTCGTTCATTAGGTATATTTCGCACATAATTGTATTTAAAAAAAAAAACCTGTTTCCATTCTTATTATTAGAAGAACGTTGAAAACGACCTCTCTAAAAGCGGCAGGAGCTACTTTCCTAATGCAGCTGTTAAACGGTAATGTACCTGGAATCTCCGCTGTAGTGAACAGAGTTCACTTTATTGATGTGCCCTTTCAAAGCCTTCTTCACCTGCAACCTTATTTTCGGAAGATCTCCTAGATCGCCACATTTATCAGCAAGTTTGCAATCAGCAAACTTTTCTTGATCAGCCTACAAGAGAGCAAACGCTAGACTGGGAGGTGATATAGTCAAGTCTACACCAAATAACCAAGATAGTAGAATGAGTCAATGTTAAGTATGTAATAAGTTAGAAAGTCAAAAAGAAAATTAATTTATTTGAATATGAAACCATCCCTACAGGTATCCCTAGTAGGGATGGTTAATCCCCCGTAAAACTATCGCTTGACTCTAGTGCTATAGTTGTAAAAGCATCCGTCGTATATTTTTCACCACCAGGCACTGCAAATGTAAAAAAAATATAAATGACCCGGTTACCTTAAGTTGCGCGATTAGATCGGTTAATTCCTTTTTGAGTGCTGTTGTCTCTGGGTCTTCTTTTGGCATTTTTGAACAGTGTTTCTTCTTTTTATTTTATTTTTTAGTTTTCGCCAGGTAAGCACAAACACGCGGCTCTGCACTTTCCGCACTGACCGAGTTACTTTTCCAGTTGCTGGTTTAATCTCGTTACTCAAATTGGATTTAAGTTCCCAGAAGAAGCTCTACCTGTGCTGACCAGCATGCAGCGCTCCATCGCTTGTAATTATTATATCCTCTAATTATGTAGGTACTCGGTTAAGTATTACGCCACCTAATTAAGATATGCAATTCAATTTTCTGCTTCCAGTTTCGTTGGGACTGGCCTATAAGTAATTTTATGTAGGTATGTATGTATAAGCACAGACCTAATCTGCGGTATTAGTAATTATTCTTGTTTACAATCCTTAGCGCCTAACCGAATGCAGTTCGATTCGGACCCCGATACATCTACTATCACCACTTCTGACATTAGTAGGTACCTACCTATAAATAAAAAATGCGCGACTTTTTTCACGCAGCATCATCTAGCCCCATACTAAGCAGAGCTTATGGGAACTACATGAATGCTTACTACTATTTATATACTTTTTTTGTAAATACATACATTTTATACATAGAAAACATCCAGACCCGAGACAAACATTAGCTAATCGTATAAACATTACTAAGTAAATATCTACTAAGTATTACAAATTACATCAAACCAAATGCCTCAGGTACTTAAAAGATTTTAAAGAGAAAACAACCGGCCAATTGCGTGTCAGGACACGCGCAGTGTAGGGTTCCGTAGTTGCCCGTCACATTATGTGGACTTTCAGTTCACGGTTTAACGGCTAATGATCTCTAAACACGGGCCCACATAGTACTAATGGTAAATAAAGGAGTTGTAAAATCCAATATTACAAGGGAAGTTACAAAAATATTATTTATTTGAATGCCACTACGTGTTCAGACAAGCTAACATCTAAGTTATTTTCAATGGAATTTGTACGAAACCACAATATGGGATAGACGTGAAAAAAAAACGTCCCCATTTTACGTGTAGAGGAGTGTAGTAACCTATCCACCCTTAAAAAATGAAAGTGAAAATTAAAATTCAATATTTTTATTTACCATTTTGTCGGCGTGATTAACATGTTTTTACAAATTACAGCTTTCTAGTACCTATACTTAGCGCCCGAACAAAGTCGCGTACATAAAGTTGTTATGTGCGCGAACAAAAGTCGAGAGAAAAGTGGCCGCCATTATTTCGATTACCGCCATGGGATTAGCGTACTGATTAATATTCCAGGTAGGTACTTACTTTATTTATTTACTTCGATATTTCCACAGATAGGTAATATATTATATCACCTTTATGGTGGAAGATTTATATAAGCTCGTTTTAACACCCGCTGTTTCAAAGACTAAGAAAGAAGTATGGCGGCGCGACGCGGGTTTGCGGTGTGTTTTTAGCTTTACTTTGCCTCGTAGTTTGTATAGCAGGTACACATCTTCAGGTTACTAGACTATTCTAAGTTTACAGTGTATTTTATCTTCTCCATTTTAACGTACGAGATTAAAGATATATATTATACATGGGTTTGTCATAAGAAGTTGTTTGTTGTTGTATATTTAATGTTACCATTTTCTCCGAAATGGCTTATCCGATTGAAATACGTTTTTTTGCAATCGATTTGTATGTCTTTAAGAATGGTTCTTAAATAGATTTTATTCTTACAAGTATCTAGGGGATCTGTCATACACGGCAGAAGAACATTGTTTAAAATTTTGCAACAAAACATTTGTTATCTTTGAGGCAAATTCTGAGGTTAATGGACCATAACTGCAGCGTAGATGCGGTTGCTTTCACTAAATTATAGAGACTTGTTTTTTTATTTAACATTTTTTTAAATAATTTAAACCAGTATTTAACGCACAGCGAGTAAAGGAGGATGACTGATTCTGTGGCGTAGCATGTCAAAAACTTGAAAAAGAGAGACACTTCTGAAGCTAAATGACAAACACATTGGGAGCCACTTAGCCCATTTAAAAAAATGTGGACCTTGCTTAGCCTATCAAAATAGTGTCATCGTTGTCAAGTTCCCATAGACATTTTGCTAATTTTTGCTGTGTCAGGACAGGAGATGGCGTAGGTAGAACCCTATGTGTATAAAGTTCGGGCCAACTAACTAGCCTCATAGATGCATAGCTTGCAAAACCAACCTTGGTTAAACATTATCTCCAGTAAAATATCACCGCGCCCTGAAATTTGTCCAGGTAGATTACTTGTCTCGATTGGTAGGTAGGTATTTCCTACTTTCTGTAACGGTTAACCTAGCGAAGTTTCTTTATCTGGGCTCGACACTTTAATTTCACGGTGCATTAGCCTTTTCAGAAAGCGATCCAAAAAAAGTATATAGCTTTCACCTTTTTCGTTGTAATCAATTTTATACAATCGATCGCAGTCAACCGTCCGAAGCTTTCGTGGAAACATGGTTCGAAGACATCGGTTCTTTCCTATAAAATGTTTCGTTCGGGTATTGGCCATGATGATTTTCATGGCATTGAAAACCGGAACCTTGGCTCAGGAGTACTGCAGCATAGGCTCGGAAGAACCAACGTGTAAACAGCAGTTTTTATATTCAAAAGGTAGCGTACCTAGGTACTTTATAACCAATAAGATTTTCTATTCTTTATTGTACTGTACACACAGATTTTAACACAGACAAAAAACTCTCCTAGATAGAACATGTACAAATGCTATTTTTATCAATAGGTACTTTTTTTAAGTTCGGTATCGTGCAGAGTTTGTCAGAAAACTTTTCTTAGCAATGCGAAAATGCGAATTCAAGCTTCAGGACCTATCGAATAGGTACTGTAGACAATTAGCTATTAAGTAATAAGTATCATTACATGGGGTTCATCCCAAATAGACACAAAATGATAAAAAAATGGGCGCTGTGCTTTTTGAAAATAATGATCCTACTTACCTATAATATATTGTAATAAGAATGTAACAGGTCAAATGCTATACATTGTAGATATTAAAAAAAATAATTTGGAGATTACTCTATAATCGATACTAAATGTATTTTTTTTTATTTTTGTCTATCTGCGTTTTATGTCTGTCTGTCTGTCTAGCTGTATCTGGAATGCGCATCACGCCGAAACTACTAATTGAATTCAAATTAAACTTGGCATAATTTTAGTTTATACTACGGGGCAGGACATATGATACTTTTTATCCCGAAATTTAGCACGATTCCCTTGAGCGAGGGTATGAAAGTCAAAATGCATTAACGCGATTTCATTATTTCTTTTTTTGTTAGAAATGAGGTACTTTAAAGATTGCCCCGTAAATATTTCAAGGTCGGGTTTGTAGTTTAGAAAATACAGACACCACAACCCTCAGTATTAGATCCAAATTACTTGAAACCCAGACAAGCTTTTCCTTTGAACTTACGGCTCATCTTAATCTGGCGTAAGCACTTTATCGTATAGGCTTAATGGTTATGGCATATTGTCAAAGTCAGACCACTCCAAAGAAGTCAGTTATTGCCAAACGATCATTATACACAGTATTGATGTCCAAAATAACTTGAAACCTAGAATGTATAGGAAACTTCGAGTACATGTCTCATCTTAAGCTGGGGTTAGATTTGTAGTGTACGCTGAGTCCTATTGTGAAAGTTAGTAACGCCACTCCGAACGTAAAACGTGAACGTAAAACGTGAACGTTTCCTAAGACACTTACTTTAATATCTAAATATTAAAGTAAGTGTCTTAGAAAATAAAGTAATATGCCCTCTATAATCCCTATTAGGTTTGGTTTTAACACCTCCGCCCAAATACAAAACAATTAAAAAAAACAGATTTTCTTCATACAAAAAAATATAGCACTTATTTTTCTTGGAAACGGGCATATACATATTTCAAGAAATGGTATACCATAAAAGTGGATAGGAATCATCCAAAACCTTAAATTAAAAAAATCTGAAACTGGACTTCGACCTCTATGTCCCTGATTTTATGATATTTTATGGGACCAGTGTGGCGCCATCCCGAACGTAAAACCAGAACGTTTTTTAAAGTAAAAATTTAATTAAAAATTGTAGTTTTTAACTGACTTCAAAAAAAGGTTCTCAATCCGACTGTTTGTTTTTTATCGTGTGTGTTTTTACGCGATGTCTCAAAATTTTATTGTAAACCGATTTTAATGATTCTTTTTTTGAACCCTGGGTCTGACTTCTGAGAAATACAACCTGGGAGTTTTCAGATCGAAAGTAAAAAGCTACTTTGTTGAAAAGAGTGCTTCATCGCAGTCCAGCTTCGTTTAATATGAGACAAACTGTGGACAAATGCGAATAATTAGTCGCCAGGAATTCGCGGGTATAGCCAGTTATAAATATACTTAATGCGAAACTAGGTCATCTGCGCATTTCGGAATAAATATTGATATGTTATGGCATTAATGATACAATCCTCTTTGAAGTTCTAACAATACTCACAAATTTATACCTATACCTAATACAAAAAACACTATTGGTCACCATAATGATTTCCGAGTAAGTACCTATATATTTTCGGAATCTGCGTCTCAAGCTCTTTCATTTGTTATGCCACTGAATAAAAGACCAACATTATTTTTTGGACGTGCATTTTTAGCCCTCGGTGTTGCGCTTTTTAAATTTTATTTATTCTTGTCTTTCGTAGTAAGTATTCTGGAGGTTGAGACAAATCTCTTGTTGTAAGAATATTATCAAAATTGCGCGACGCGTTTCGTCCAAATGTGGCATGCGCCACATTTTTACTTGTTTTTTTATCTTCTTTGTTTTATATCTTATTTTTTTGTTTTATATTTTATATCTTTGGTAACTTGGTTAGTCTTAGGTACCTACTAATAATGTTTAATTATCTACCTATAAATCATGAAAATCCGACGCGTTCCGGCTACAGAAGGTTAGGGAAGCGATTTGCCCAATGTTGCATTGCAGATCATGTCTCCTTTGGCGGTGGGTCATACATGTTCTGGGGAGGCATGTCTGTCTATGGAAGCGAAGAGTGAGCTTGTGTTCATCACCGGACCGTCAATCGAGAGGATTAACTTCTCGATGCTACATTGAGGAAGTACTCGAGAGCCACTTCCATTGCGGATGCAAATTCCTATTCATGCAGGATAATGCAAGACCGCATACGGCTGGCATAGTGTAGGTACGAGTATCTTCAAGAGATGGATGTGCCCGTTATGGAGTGGCCAGCTCTAAGCCCTGACCTCATTCCCATCGAACATTAATTTATGGGTTGAACTGAAAAAGAGAGTTCGACACTTCAGGAGCTGAAACGTTCATCGAAACGGTTCTGAAATCAATGAAAATCCGGATTGAGTCAGTGATTTAGGCTAGGGGAGGGAACATTTGGTACTGCTATTTTTTTAAATTATTTTTATCTTTTTATTACTTTTTGTCACTAATTCTGGAGCTACCATTTTAAGTTGCGAAATGTGCGGTGAAGGTTAGATGGTTAAGTACTTACCTATTGGTTTTTTTAACATAAGACACTATAAAAAAATGAAACATTACTTACTTAATAAGATTCCACGCGAACAGGGAGAGCAGTGAAAAAAATGACTAGAAAGTAAGAAAGAAAACCAGAGTTATTTATGCTATTATTTATAACCGTCACTTCGCTTTCATTTCTACACCCTTCCTTTTCATGTAGTAGGTAGGTACCATAACTGCAAATTCATAACCGTGACTCGCTAATATAACAAAAAGTCGATTATTAGTATTAGCATACAAATCCAGGAACATATGAATATAGATAAAAAAAATGAGTTCAATAAAATCTATTTAAATCTATCAAGCGTAAAAAACGCTTGACACTATTTTTTAACGTAAATAATGCGGTGCGTAAAATAAAATTCACCCGTATTTCGGATATGTATGATATTACTAGTCTGTGGTTAGATACACAAAAAAAAATTGATAACTCTATGTTCGTTCTAAAAAGTTTTGAATTTATGCATGGTTTTAGTTCCTTTAGGATATTAACACCGAGCCACCTCTTAAAGAGGTTTAGTCATAAAGCGATCTAGTCATAAATTTAGTCAAATCGAGATGTACCTAGTCATAAAGCTTCTAACCCAGTGGGAAGGATGCGATTCAGATAAAATGTCAAAAAACTGACATCCTGTTTATTTTTCCACTCGGAATGACACTCTTTCGAATATAAAAAAAGTAGGTAGTAATATAGCCCACAAAAAATGTTTCGGCTAGTCGTGATTCCATAAGATGATGATGTTTTTTTAGTTTTACGGGAAAAGTAGCAATCCCTCAGGAATAAAACTTTTTTCTTAACCCTAGATCACTAACCTTATTTTTCGACGCTTAACACGAACCTTCGTCGTTACGACTACGGTATTTAATAAAGGGGGTTAAAGGGTTTAATTAAAATAAAATGTGTACATGTTTGGTTTTAATAATAAAGAACAGTTTTTATTTATATTATTTCTTATGTCTATATTAACTAATAGTGGATATTTACTAATCAAACAGTCATATGAATGAGATCATAGTTTTCATGCAAAATCAGCAATGGTAACATCTTTAAAGTTCTTACTTATTATAATATTTAACGAAATTTTCAGAAACAAGCTTTAATTATCAAAAATAATGAATCTAATAAACTAATAAAATTATCATTTTGGTGAAATTCTAGGAACTTAAACATTTGTGACACACGTCAAGTTTGTGCTCCCCGCACAACGATTTATTGCACTTGGTACAACAACTTTTAGTCATCCTTCGCTTTGCGGAGGGACATAAGGCACATATTTTCCTTTTTTTTTTGTACAGGAGGTACACCCTGCTGCATTATTTTGTTCAGTCTCAATGAGCTCGAAGTACTACTTCCTGGCATGTGTAAAATTTGTGTAATTGAGTCCATCCGTTTCATAAGCTGGATCTACAACAACGTGGTCCTCTCTCTCACTCCCTGATGAATTTTCGTCTTCGCTTTCGTTTAGTAACAAATGACGAATTGTATCTAAAACAACGAATAATAAATAGCATAGAATAAAATTCAACAAAAGAAAAAAGAACGCAAAAATACACAAACTAAATAGTGCAAAAATCACGTTAGTACTAACCTTCGCCGATGCGACGAGCCATAGTTGCTGGAACGGCGCTCACGGGCCCCCTACACGTAAAGCACTACCGTCTACAGCAGGGGCAACGGGTCGTCTAAGATTAGCCACAGTATGAAAGAAGTACGAGCGCGCGCGCAAAAGTTTACGCGACTTTTTTAAATCGGCGTCGTCAAGTTGACGAAGGTTCGTAATCTAGGGTTAATGGGAATATAACTTAAATGGGACCTCTTCGGGACCATTCTATATACAACAACAATATAGTCAACAAAATCAGTTTGGGTACAATTGGAAAAGATATCAAGTACAACACATAAAAAAACAATCAATGCTGTGAGATAATATTAGGTTGGGGAAAAAGTCTTTTCGCATTATTGTATGTATGAACTTGTAATAAAATCTCTTTGGCTATACTATTTGTATCTGGCTGGTTTTGGTATCATTAAAAGTTTAAATTTTAAAGAAGATAATTCCAAATTCAAATTAGGAAAATGTGTGATTTTTATTTGTTTTTCGTACTGTTAAGATGAGTGAATCTAATGAAGAAATTCGATACATTTTAAAATTTTACTACAAAAAAGGTAAAAATGCAACGCAAGCCGCGAAAAAAATTTGCGATGTTTATGGACCTAGTGCAGTGTCTGTGAGAGTAGCACAAATTTGGTTTAAGCGTTTTCAATCCGGAAATTTTGATGTCAAAGATGCACGTCGCTCTGGTCGCCCTATTACGGATAAAATGGATGCCATTTTTGAAAAAGTGGAGCAAGATCGGCATATCAGTAGTTACGACGTAGCTGAAGAACTGGGAATTGACCACAAAACAGTTTTGGCGCATTTGAAAAAAACTGGGTACACAAAAAAGCTCGATATTTGGGTACCTCACGAGCTCACTGAAAGAAACCTAATGAACCGTGTTCTCATTTGTGATTCTTTATTACGACGTAATGAAACCGAACCATTTTTGAAGAAATTTTTGACCATTTTTGACCTCACACATCTTTAGCCACTCAGCAAAAATTAAGTAGTTTGGCTGGGATGTGTTAATGCATCCGCCGTATAGTCCTGACCTTGCACCTTCAGATTTCCACCTGTTTCGGTCTCTTCAGAATTCTTTAGGCAGTGTCAGGTTAACATCACGAGAGGACTGCCAAAACCACTTGTCGCGGTATTTTGAACAGAAGCCCCAAAGTTTTTATAGCAATGGGATCATGTCCCTGCCTACAAAATGGCAAAAAGTTATCGAACAAAATGGTACCTACATACTTTAGTTAAATGTAAATAAACTATATTAAAAAATGTTTTGAATTTTCTTAAAAAATGCGAAGAAACTTTTTCCCCAACCTATTATATTGTCAATGTCATCACAAACTATTTATTCATGGGTTAGCGTCTTTATATAATACGTAGGTCTGATATTTCCATCATTCAATGGAATTTATTTTGATTCAATGGAAGTCCTTCATTGTTCGAACTGAAAACTATCCATATTTATGTCTGTGATCCCTTGTCATATTAGAATATTTCCACGAGATTCCTGTCTAATTCGAATTGTTGTTTTAAATGTTACTTTCGATAAGGATTGAGTGGTAACAATATACCTAATAACGACTGGAAATTAACCAACGGAAAAAACCTAATTTATCGAGCGGGACGGTACCTACTTCGGCAGTGAGTGGATAAATTGCTGAAGGGACACTGTCGGTTTCGGGGAGCATGTAGGCTGGTCTATAGTGATAATGATAAGTGGTCCACGTTTCATGTCGCGGCTGAAAGCTTATCGTTTGTTTCGGAAGCGACCGTCCGCGCCGTATCTGGAGCATTTACTTGTTCAGTGCCGCTTTGGACGCCGCCCGGCCACGCTGCTCTGCCCGTTAACGACTTATTTAATGTTTTCGTGAGCCAGTAGAAGTCCATTCAACCCGAGATTCGATCATGGATCACTCTAGAATCATGCCGTTCTTCAAACTATTTTGTATATTTTTCCTACAAATAATATTTAGGGCTGAAAGTGCAGGTGAGATATGTTTACTTATATTTATTTTTACTATTTGCTCCATATAAATGTTTGTGTGACCTCTTGTTGACCTGCTTGTATGATGTAATGAGAATGAAATCTGATCTTGCTGTTGCTGTGCCAAATCTATTAGGTTAATTGCATACATGCATGATATTGTATCATAGCCCTTTGTTTATTTATCTTAGATGGTAATTCCCCTGCTCAATAAATGTCTCACAGTATTTCATCATAACATTTACGGCTCACTCAACTGTGCAATAATATGTAAGGGCTATTTGGGTAATATGTAAGAGTTCCATATATATTTTTCATAGCATGTTCATCAGGTAGTCCATGTAATTTTGCACTGCAAACTTTCTGAGAAATTGATAAAGTATTGTAGTTACTATATTTCCATGGTTATAGTCTATTTTATGTGAAATAAATATTTTCATGAGCATGGTGGGTTTTCACTACCATCTAATCATTTTAATATTGTGAATATACATTGACATAATATAAATCTCATAATTTCTTAATTTCAGATGATGTGATTGTATTAACTGTCGCTACAAACGAAAACCATGGACTCCAGAGATTCTTGCGATCAGCCAGTGTTTTTAATATTGATGTGGAAGTCTTAGGGAAAGGGCAAGAGTGGCGGGGAGGAGATATGAACCGCCCCGGTGGAGGGCAAAAAGTCAATCTGTTGAAAAACAAGCTCAATGAATTGATAAAGTCTGAGGACAAAGAAAAAATTGTTCTATTTACAGATAGGTATGTTGGCTCTCATATTCTTTAATCTATTTATTTATTTATTGAATGCTGAAACACTAATAACTTATACACAAAAGCTTATACAAAACAAACTACTAAACTGATTTAACTAATAATACTAATAAAACATTTATCTATTTACTAATGTTGGTTTAACTGTCTTTAAGGAAGCAAAGCTCTGGAAATCTACATTGGGACTCTGGTAAAAATGAAGCAAAAATGATCGAGTAGGTCCTCAAAACTATGTAGCCTCCTTTTGTTATTTTTTATTATGTTACATCTACATTGTTTTTGCTTTTGTTCAATCTGCATTCTAAAGTATGTGAATCATTTCTGTAGGGATACATGCTGTATATGTATATTATAATTAATTTATTTCAGTTATGATGTCATTTTCACTGGAGGCTTAGATGAGATAGTTAAAAAATTCAAGTCATTCCCTGATGCAAGAGTTGTGTTTTCTGCTGAACAATTTTGTTGGCCCAATGCCAAGCTCGCAACCCAATACCCAAAGACAGAGGGTTCCAATCCTTACCTAAACTCTGGTGGATTTATAGGTAACTTATCAACTGATATTAACATTTTAAAATTCTGCTCAAATATTTTTTGGAGCTCACCTGGCTGGAGGAGAAAAATACAGTCAGCTGTATTTTACTGTTAGTCACTATGGTCTGACCCAAAATAGCACAAAGCCTAATTTTGGCTTTGCACTAATTGGGTCAGATAAAACATGCTCATTACTAAAATCTCCATGATATACAACCTCAGAGATATCAGCATGTCAGAGAGTTGTCAGAGGCATGTCCAAACATAGATGCATTAGCATTCTGTTGTTTGCGAACTGAACAGTTTGCAAGCCCATTGCGTTTTGGGTACCTACCAATGGCATATGCTTCTGATTTTTTGGTTGTAGAACATGCTGATTTCCTCATGATATTTCCATTCCACATTTTGAGTATGGTTTAATAGCCACTTACATTTTACCCACATAGGATCCAAAGTTTGGGCACTCCAAACTCAGCTTTTTTATGTCTAGCCTTGTTAGCATCATGCAGCTGAAACTGTTACATTTGGAACCTCTTAGATTCAAAAACATCTCGCCGCTAAGTACATCATCAGTGATGATTGAATATCTAATAATTTGGTGTACTATGTTCTAGGTTACTTATCAGAGCTGACTGAATTGATTTCTTACAAACCAATAGAAGATAAAGAAGATGACCAACTTTTTTACACAAATGCTTATCTAGATACAAAATTGAGGGAGTCACTTAAAATTGTACTTGACCACAAGTCAGCTATATTCCAGAATCTACATGGTGCTCTATGTGAGTATCTTCTCAAGAACATTTTTTAAACAGTTTTCTGTGTTGCTGATTTCAGTCCTAGCTTAATTTTTTTATTAATAATAATTTATGTATTTATACTTCTTTAATAATAAAAAAGGAGGAGGTTCTCAATTCGTCTGTGTTTTTTATTAACATGCTTAGATTAGCTTCACTTGTAACTAAATAACAAAAAGACAAACATAAAATTTTTAAAATTGACAAAATTAAACTTTGTATGCATATGTAGATCGGATGACAATACTTTAATCTGATATTTTGGAGCAGATCTGACGATGGAGCCAGGAGGTGGATAGTCTCTTTTTTATTTTTTAGTTTGTGATAAAAGCTTGTTTTTTCAACTACACTTTATTATTTTATGTATTTTTTTGTGTTGTACAAATTGTGAAACGATTTTAATGATTCTTTTCTTATTGAGTATTTGGCCCTTGAAGTCGGGTGGACCCAAATAAATATTATGAAAAAATACCATCCCTAAGGGTGAAAAAATGGACGGATGAGGGATATATTGAAATTTTTATCGACTTCCGACCGGAAAGTTGTAATAAACTTTTTTTATTTTGCAGCGGATGTGGAACTAAGAGCCAACACAACTGAAGATTGGCCATATCTAGAAAATGTTTTAACTAAAGAGAGACCACTTGTGATTCATGGAAATGGGCACTCAAAACTGACACTCAACCATTTAGGAAATTATTTAGCCAAGTCATGGTCACCCAAGAAAGGATGTACCATGTGCTCTGAGAAGAGAATTCAACTAGATGTAAACTGCTCTACTAATAATATTTGTATTCCTGATATGTTTTTTTAAATCTTAAGAATTGTTTTCTATGTATTCTTCACTCAAGATGGCCTCATAACATAACACAATCTTTGAGTGGAGGAAACAACTGTTTATGATTAGACGAACAGGCATACAGCCCTGATGAAATTTTTTTAAGTTAATACTCATAATTTTCTATTAGGAACGGTTTAAATGGATAGTAACTAATTGATCCAATGTATTTAATAAATACATTTGAATTTTCAATGTTTTTTTTCAGGAGGATAAATTGCCTAATGTAATGATGGCTGTATTCATAGAGCAAGCTACTCCTTTCTTGGAGGAGTTTTTGGAGCAGATCTTTGACACAGACTATCCAAAATCAAAAATACACCTTATACTGAGGAATACTGTCGATTTCCATGAGAAGCAGGTGGACGCATTTTTCCAGGCCCATTCGAAAGACTATGCTTCAGCAAAGCGCATCAAACCTACTGATTTCATAACAGAGGCGGAGGCCAGGAACATAGCCATGTAAGATCAACATGTTATGACTTTAAGGGAAGAAGGAGAGGGCAATTTAGATATCATCATCATCAACAGCCTGTAGAAGTTCACCGCTGGACTATTTGGTGTTTATTTATTTATTAACCCCTAAATTATACTGTTATTTGGTATATGTTTTAAGTAAGTAATATTGAATTCCAATGAAGAGTACCTAATCTAATTTCAGGGAGCGGTGCATTAGCAGTGATTGCGATCATCTGTTCTCTGTAGACAGCGTGTCTCGTTTAGAAAGCACTGCTCTGCGGGACCTGTTGTCTTCGGGATACGATGTGGTGGCGCCTATGCTGGTCCGTCCGGAGCAGGCGTGGTCCAACTTCTGGGGTGCCATCAACTCGGCCGGCTTCTACGCCAGGTCATCAGATTACATGGACATTGTTTATGAAGTTATTAAGTAAGTAATAAGACTCCCCTTCACAACTCAAATGCCCATCAATTGTTCTAAACAAAGGCGGAACGTGCGAGGCATTCAGTATGTACGTATCATTTCTGAAGCATTAGGTCTCATCTCTCAATTTTTTTTCTCTTTTCACACTATCTCAGAGGTTTCTATTTAGTAATAATATATAAACTTTATTCACGCTTAATTTGTCACAATATAACTCAAATATTGATGTGAATAAAAAAAGCAATATTAAATAAGCCATATTTTATTAAGTTAGGTGGGCCGAAAATTGTGATCTTTCATCACCTTATGTGAATCAATAAAACATTTTTTTAAGAATACATAACATATTGTTAAACGACCTGAAGTTTAGGCTATATTATCATATAAAAGTGTTAATCGTTCAGTTTAGATAGATATTTCTGTGAATTCCCCTTAAATAAGAGATATTTTTTACGCGCATATTTGATGTAACTGACATTTATGAACAAGCCAATATAAATCTTAATTGCAACGGCACAAGGGTTATAACTATGGATAAAATGCATTTCAAACCCGGCCACCAACTCGTCTTAATACTAATACCCGTAATAAATGGCACTTACTGCTAATTTTATTAAGATATTGGTTTACAAATAGTAGATGATTATAACTCACTCACAGATTTTACTGAATATTATAAAATTTATATAATAGTATTACTCATCCTTATCAATACTCTACCGATTTACCGGGTTTATTTTTTTATATATTTTAAATACGTATACAATATATAAATATCATCATCATCATTTTCAGATTGTGTCAACCCACTGCTGGGCATATGCAAATATAATATATTTATTCATAAAACATAGGCGCTTGCAGGCACAGCTCTCAGAAATATGACTATCTGTTGAGAAAATGCTGTGATTATTTGGTTTTAATTTTAACATTGTCAGCAAACCTTCATTATATTTGCGCGAGCTTAATTTCAGTTCAGTAAATCAAGTGTACCATTGTTCTACCATTCGCTAGATGGTATCTCGACTGTTATGTCCGGCCGATAATAAGTCTATCCTGCAGTTAGACAATATTGTTTGAACTACATTATCTGCTTATTTCACGGTGGACGAATTATGTCATGTTATAATTTAATCAAATGCGATGGAGAAGTCAGTTTTGAAGGAGCGCCGGTCTATAGAATACATGTTGTCCGCTGTACATTCGTACACGCCAGCGTCCATCTGTGTCGCTGGATCGATCTCGATCTTGGACTTCACGCGATCGTCTCCTATTGGCCACTCGTGGATCTGTTGATAAGCCAGTGTCAGTCAGTACTGCTGAGAGGGTTAACAACCTCCTACGTCAAACGTCCAATCTCACAACCCAAGATGATGCAATCTATGGATAGATAATGTCAATATCTGATTGTGGATCAATGCAGATTATTGGAGTTAGCCCGTAAGACATACCGCACATGCTCGGTTTGGATATTGCACAGGTACTTACGAGTATATAAAATAATAAAAAAACGATCTTTGTATGCAAAAGCCGACCCAGATTGTGCATTAAGTATGTAGTTTAAATTATCTACATGTTGATGTTCTTAGTACATTCGTGTCGTCGCTGGTTTTACTTGTACACCCTGCGGTAACCACGTTCATTCAGTTAAATGTGAAAGCTGTGCATTTATTTTCGTCAATAAAGTCTTTACCTTGCATTCGGGCATTATATGTTCATAAATTGTAAAACTTTCATAACGATCATAAAAATACTAAATTCAGCGAAATGAATAAATCTTATCAACATGTTAGCGTTTGGATGGCTATAAATACGTATTACTATATTGTTCTGTTATACTCTCAATTGAGTATGATTGCATGGCCGCACCGAACCCGCTATGACTAACAAATTAGATCACATGAGTCAGATGTGTTTTATAACTCGCATGTTCATTTGTAGAGGAGTGGGTATTCAATCAGCAGCAGCGATATAATGCATAACAAAGTACTTAAAAATGTTGTTAAAAAGATTGAAGTCAACAAAATTAAGTGTCAATCTAGTATATGCGTATAAGCCGCCCATACAGGCATCTAAAAGCGGTCGATAGCTGTTCCAGTCCAGTGAAGCTGTCCTCATCTGTTTAGTACGGACGGACATAACCTCAGCAGGGTAATAGCTACCGGGCTTTAAAAAAAATACTCTCTTTCTGATATCTTTCTGCTGATAGTTTTTTTTATCTACTCTGTTTTATTAACTTACGTGCAAGTAGTGATGTGCGAATATTTCCACTCCGTCCTTAAACCATGTTATATGAGGTCGTGGCGACCCTTTGGCGATGCAAAGAAAGGCTATCTTGTGTCCCAAAACATACTCCAGATCGAAATGCGACGCCAAAAGGATCTTTGCACCCTGAAACAAAATGTTGTTTTCCCTTTTAGAATATTACTTTACATAATATCAGCATTAATAAATAAAATAAAAATAACCTTTAATTCTACTCCATTTAAACATTACATTTCAATCAGAGAAATTTAATTAAAAATGACTTATTTAATTTTCATCATCATCATCATTTAGCCCTTCTGCACCCACTGTTGGCCTTTTTATAAAGCCATTCTTTCCGATCCCTTGCGATTCTTATCCACTGCCACGCTGACGATGTCGTTCGACATTAATTAAATTATTAATTCGATTTCATTTTAATTATACTAATCTCATTATTACATATAAACATGCATTAGGTAGTAGTCGCCTCTAGCGTAGACCCAAAATTACGGAATTATTATTAAATACGGACTTTTAATTATATTTCAAAATTGATTTATAGTTTAAGATTTTATTTATGGTTTCGCCGGCCTTTATTAATAACACTGAGGTTTTCCAATTCCATGCAATATTCGTCGTAAGAGAACAGTAAGAGTTTACTAACAGCTGTAAAGAACGGTTTAGATCTGTATAATTATACCTAATCTTTATAAAAGATAAGTGTGAAAGGATGATTTGTTTATATTAGGTTGGGCATACACGCTAGGTTATGCTTGACAGTCGAAATGCACATGTATTGCACTAGCGTATTATGCAATTATTCCCGTGTGCCCCCCAGCTCTGTCCCCATATGAGGACAAAAAGGAAAAAATAAACGTTTGATCTGTCCTTCTATATTTGAATCTCACATCTCGCCCATTATCCTTGCATGATTTGCAGTTCGACCGTTCATGTATAACGTACATATAGTGTGGTTTTTATTAGTTCGACCCCTAGACCCCCATACAATAATGACACGGCACCAAAGAAAGATATCCCTGTAGTTATTATTCAGCTAGTACGTTTGCCTTCATTTGATGAAACTAAACATTGGCATCAGTGACACAATATAATTTTAAAATGTTTAATATAAATGCAATGATCTTGCAACCTGTCACGTGGAATGTTAGTGTTCCACATGCAAAAACGTGGGCATGTGCCCAATGTAATGTTTGGTCGTCCTACCTCGTACTTGGTATCCTCAAACATCTAAGCTATGTATCTGAGAATAAGAGTTCACATGATTAATTTGTAGCCGTTATATCAAGTCTATGCTTACCTACCTACCGAATATTAAGGAATGTGTACCTATGTGATTACCCACTGAAAGGAATGAACTAACATTTTCAGTCATAACAAAACGTTGAAATCAAACGTTCCTTAATATAATCAAGTTCGTACCTACAGATCGGATACAACATCTCATAATATTGTTTTGAGAAAGAAAATCGACGGGCAAACGGTGGGAATGCTCACGAACAAAACAATGAACTGAAAGCATATTAACGTTTTAATATAAAATAATGCCAGTATAGGTACTACAAAAAAACCTACGATACTTTAAGAAGAAGGTTTAAAACACATGTGTCTTGCTACCTTGCTAGACCCCGTTATTACACTAGCATAATGACTATGGGAACGAGACAATGTAAGTGACATTTTCTCGTTCCCATAGCCATTATTCCTAGCATATGCAAGTCTTAGCAATCCAAAACATCTAAAACTTGAAAATGGGGAAATTTAGAAGGAAAAGTGGCAGCTTTTTAATAATAAGTTTTGGACTCAGAGCGTGTGAGTTAACTTAAAAAAAGAGGGTCCAATGCTATTCAAAGTCATTCAATATATACTAATTAAAAAGCTGAAGTTTGTTTTTTGTTTGAACACGCTAATCTCTGGAATTACCATTTCGATTCGTATTTGACCTTTAGGATTCGAGCAAAATAAATAATAGCGCGGTCGGGCAATGCAACGCGTTGGGACGCGAATCATACACAATTAATATGAATACTATTAGTTACTTTATTAAATATTCTTTTTCTCTTATTTTGGTAAACGCACTACCGCTCCACTCTTCATTTCACAAATAAAATTCACATTTAGCTGGAAGAAAATGCTAATTAGCATTAAGCACGCCTATGTACTTGTTTTGTCCTGTGCAATAAATCCTGTGCATTTTTTATCTATCTATCTAATACTAATCGTATAAGTTTTTAACAAACTGCTAAAGAAACAGTTTTTACTTACATCGTTGTTGTTGTAGTACTGATCAGATTCCGGGTCCCGATATTTCCCTGTGATTGGAAGTCCGATCTGGACCTGTAACAATAATGTTGTCTCTCGATAAATAACAATATTACATAACTTTCGGTTGATATTGATTCAAAATGATGGCATTAGTAGTTTGCAGCATTTTTGTTGATGGGATGTTATTTTATCATTAGTTTCTTCATTTTAAGGGTACCGTACCTCAAAAGGTAAAAAAAAAATCCGTCCTTCCGTCTGACTGTCTGTCAGGAACGCGTGGTACTATCAAATTGGAATCAATATCAAATACGTCTACGGTCCCTTGGAGCTATTAAATTATTTACAACTACAAAGTTAAGTTTGTCTTTCAATCCGACGTATCTTAGAGTATGTGGTGGTACACCAATCAAACCCTTTGTAATCTTTCGTACAATCCGTTCCATCCAAAGGTGGTCTGGTAGAGATCGTTAATTAACGATAAGACCGCTCATTGTACAACTCTGTCAAACGATACATAGATATCGTTTATTTTATCTATCTATAGTTTTGTTAGTGCAAAGATGTGCTTTCATAGAAGCCTCGGTGCGCGAATCAGACTCACTTGTCAGGTTTTTATTTCTCTTAGCACTTGGTCTGCTTCAGCTTGGATCTGAACGAGAAACCATAGATATTCAAGACAAGCTGTCCCAAGGTTAATAAGTTGGAAGATAGGCAAGTAAGTAATAATTATTAGTTTTCAATCGAAGGTATAAACTTATGTGTCATTCTATTCTAATAATTCATTCTATTCAGGCAGCCGCGCATGCGCCTGCTGGTTTTCAACTGATTTGTTAAATACTACCTAGGAATCAAATTAAAGCTCGCTCTGAAGAAGAGCGACTATTTTTACTCTTTTCCAACGAATGGGTAGGTTAGCCATGCCATAAAAATACTATTTTTAATCTAATCATAATCTTTTTTAGCATGTCTAACCTATTATTTTCAATAATATTAAAATAGCAAGAATTATGGCTTATATATTTGTGTGTTTTCGAAGAAAGTACCTACCAGTTTTTCGTAATTTCCCTAAAAATATGATTAGGCTTATCTTGAACTAACCTTTGATTTTGTTCTGCTCCTAGTCCGGCCTCGTCGTGCTTCGCATTCAAATATAAACCAAGAAAGAATTAACAAACATAAAATCACTCTGATTTTTATGATAAGCTGCATTTTGAGTTATTTATTTTAAAAGGGTTCAGTTTAAAATGTTAAGGCTCCAAGTTTTGGTTTACTCTTGCTTGAGGTCCGTGTGGAACTGGTGGTGTCGCGATCCTGATGCGCCAATCTCCCAATTGGCTAATGTCGGAGGAGCGGCCCTTGTCTCCCCTATTGGTGTTACCGCCACATCCTTTCGCATGTTGTACGACTACACTTTCAATTGGTTTTACATTCGAATATAAGGGTCAATGCTTCAGACGCTTCTGGAACACAGTTTGGAACATTAGTACCTATAATGCAGCCCAGAATAACTTATTACCACCACCTAAAACACGAATTCCCTGGCCACTTAATATACTTTGAGGAATATGTATAAAAGCCACATTAGCATAATTATGTCTGACTTCAATATCCTAAAAAATTGCCTTGGAGCTGTCAAATTCGACATCTAATTCATGAGGCGACAAATGTCACAAATTATCTAATTAAAAAAAAATATGCTCCCGTCTGTCGTAATCCCCATAATAGGCACACTTAATATATTACTCAGTCCGTAGATCCGTAATTTGAGTCTATAAAAAACAACACCGTTGCTTATGCTGTCAAATAGAGTTTTACGGATGCGCTACAGAATGTTTCAAAGCTTATTATATTTTCAGGGGAGTATGGAACGTGCCCTTCATCACTAACTGCTATCTATTGAAGATGTCAGTATTCAGGACACCCGCTGCTGCATCGGTCACCTACTCGAAGAAGGACCTCGATCCTGATATGGCTTTCTGTGCTAGTCTGAGGGAAATGGTATGTATAAAGTTTTCTGTATAAATTGCACATGTAAGCTTACTATTATGTATTCTATGCTCCTGTGGAAAGTTGAGACGTTATGATTGAATAAAGTCAAATAAATAAAAGATTAGTTCAAGACTAATGCTTTGATTTTTTTCATTGAGAACTGTCAATAAATCTGTGTTAATGTTGTGTTGAGTCACAATTGAGTTTGGGTTCATTCTGGTTTTTAAAAAACCTTCTAGGTTGAACAACATTGACTAATATTGACCATATTTGGATAGTAGGTACTTGCTGCACTGAATTTGTCCAGAAAACACTTTAAGGTATAGTGTCTGTATCTTAGTAGTCGCTCGGCGGTCGAACACCGACACCAAGGTTGACCACTAGCAAATATTAACTCTCATTTACCCTAAATCTCGCTCCATAATTTGAAGGAGTGTTACCTACACGAACTTGCTTACTTTCACAGTCAAACTAATTTTTTTTCGACGAAAAATATAGGCTATCTTAGGAAGGTACAAGTCCTTATTTTATGTAAGGAATTCCGAAAATTGAAGTTTTGTCCTATTTCAGGGCGTTTTCATGCACGTCAGTAACGAAAGAGATTTTGGCCACCTTGTGAACCCCGAGTCATTCGACATCAGCCGAACCAATCCTGACATGTACCAGTTGTTTGAAAACAAATTTGAGTGGGAGGCGCGCTACCTTCACCTGGAGTACTTTGACAGCTTCGAAGACGGACGCAAACATGCTATGGTCAGTCAGTTGACCACACTTAACTTTAACTGTCGCTCTTTTTTACTGATAGTGCACGCAAGAAAGAGATGGCAAGAATTTTACTTTTGTCAAATTAGTTTACGTTTTGCTCTTCTTCGTGTTTATAGTCAGCATGTTTTGAAATCACGACTAAACTTGTATGGAAAACTTTAAACTGACTAATTTGACATTTTAAGATTTTTGCTAACTCATTATTTTGTTACTAGTAGATGAAAACGATAGATGCTAGTAGCATGAGCACGATAATGGTTTAGTCGGCGAAGGAGAAGACGGCGGTTTGTCTAACGGCAAGAGTAACACAAGTAACTTAAATCTTCTCTTCCGTATGCAAAACGGTTGTCTTGGTGCTCATGCTTAATTTACAATAATCTTCTGCCAGTGCGGATGTTTCTTATTAATCGAAATTAATTAAAAATCAATTAGTTGCATTAAAGTTGATTGTATTTTTGTTGTCATTTCAGCCGTGCCCAGACGTGTATTGGTTCCCACTGATGACTCAAAGGTTCTGCGTCGAATGGATCGCTATCATGGAAGCTTTCGGACAATGGAGTGATGGCTCCAACAATGTAAGCATTCCCGTCGCGGAAACTATCTGCATCTGCAGATGTAAGTACTCCCGATCCGGGAACTATAGGCAGCTGCAGAAACTCATGACTGGATGTTAGTTCCGCGGTATATCTGGCACAGCGACATGCCATTTTTGAGATGATTCGACATTCTCGAGACTAGGACCGACGAACACAATAATGCTTCATTTACACGAAGCCAGCCAGAGACATCGACAGTTGGTAAGTTGCGCGCTCAGTTTCACTGCCAGCTGTCTTGTCTTAACTGAATGTAAGTATGGTTGATAAGTAGGCCAGTAGATCTGAAGACAGTCAAACAGCTAGTCAATTATTTGATTGTCTGTCTGCCTATTTGTCTTCTCGTAAACCAGGCATTAATCTCGCACACACACACACAATGCTACAGCTCGGCAAAATTTTGTTCGCGAATAACATTCGAATCGTTGCGTTGATCTGGTCTTGATGAAAAGGTATTTTTTTAGTATTATATCGGGGTCGATACTGTCCCGTTTAGAAAACGTAGTCTTTCGACCCTTTCTATCGGACTATTGGCTCGGTCCCGAATACCTAGCACAGGTCATTGGAAGAATGGTTATTTAAACCAGCTCGCGAACCATGAGTCTACTGTAATTGTACTAGTAATAGTCTCCATTTTTGCCGCTAGCTAACCAGAGACTGTGGAACGTACCCAAGCCTTTGGTTACTACAGCTGCCTTGGAAGTTCTAGTCGATAGATATAGTTTAAACCACATATCCCTGCATTATTAAATTCTAGGACAACAGACTGGAGAGTGGATACGAAGCGGTGCCCACCCGCGACATCCACATGACGCAGGTTGGCTTAGAGCGGCACTGGCTGCACATCCTCAAGGAGTACGTGCGTCCTCTGCAGGAAATGGTCTTCACTGGCTATTATCATAATGTGAGTAGTCGATCATCCTTGCAAGATGTGCTCCAGCCGTAAGACGACCGATGCAATTAATTAAACGTTCAAAACCATTTTGTCTTGCAGCCACCAAAGTCGATAATGAACTTCGTGGTGCGCTACCGACCTGATGAGCAGCCATCTCTGCGGCCGCACCACGACTCATCCACCTACACTATCAACCTCGCTCTTAACACACCAGGTACTTACATAAACAATTACAATTTCACTATAGAATAGAATAGAATATAATCTTTACACTGTAAGTCTTTAGTGCAACAATGTGAGTCCCCAATTAATCTCGAGCCAGATTCAAAATACCACTGAGTCTTTTTGGTATCACTCAAATTGGCGTTCCTAGCATTTTTTCATCCACTTCTGCGAGTCGTGCGATTTTATGTTATATTTTACATTAAGCTTAAAAAATACTCAGGTAACCTTTTGGAAGAGCTTTGATTTTGAGTATTGCTGGATAATGGTATGTATTTGTTTTAGTTGTGGACTACGAAGGCGGCGGTTGCCATTTCATACGGTACAACTGCTCGGTGCGTGACACCAAGCAGGGCTGGCTTTTAATGCACCCCGGTCGCCTCACGCACTTCCACGAGGGACTTAAGGTTACCAATGGCACGCGCTACATTATGATCTCCTTCGTTGATCCGTGAACGCATACGGCCACTGCTTATTTTGTAATGTCTTGCCTATAAGTTACTACTATTATTTTTAACAAAGTTACTAGTTATAAGATAGATATAAGAAGTTAATGATAAATATGAACGTTATTTGAAAGCTAACAGATTAAACGCGTTTAATTAATATTATATGAATTGTTTAAACTACCTAAGTTTTGAGAACCATCATGGGTAAATGATAAATATTCCTAGCAAACAGCCACGTACGTGGTAATCATGGTGGTAACTCGCAAATCGTGGCAGTGTAGACACACGTTTTTAGTAAAAATTACACCTACATAGGTACTATAATGTTGTACAGATTTTGATGAGATTATGCAAGAATGAAATTTATTAATGCATTTTTCGTTGTCACTAAATACTACTATTTGTTGTTGTTGTTAGGTTTATTGTGCGTGCTTAGGCATAATCAAGTAAATGAACATTTTATTTAAAAAAAACTATTTTCCATTGGCCATTTGTCCCATGGTGAAAGGAAGTCTCGAAGAGGCTCCGTTTGTGCACAATGCAATTTAATGATTATTTTTGAAAAAAAATTGGTGTTCTATGTTTGATTTTGAGTATTTCTATTGAAAGAGGATTATTAATAAAACATAAACACAACCAAAGATTTTATTTAACAAACTAAAAACGTTAAATGTAAGGCATGCATAAAATATACTAGAAAACTTGAATATTTTATTCAAGAAATCTCTAATAAAATATACCTATAATAATATGCTTGATTTATTTTTGTACAAGTTATTAAGTAACCACAAAAAAGTCCAAGACTATGAGTTCAAAAAGTACGAGATATGTTTTTGTTGAACTAACCGAACTATCCCGAGTTCGGCTCGAAATTTATTCTGATCAAAATAATCGTAAATGCAATGTTGTGAAAATGGAACTATTTAAACCTAAAATAAAAATAACGTCTGAATCAGCCAGCCGAGATAGAAGATTCGTCCAAGAACTCGATAGATTCCTTTGTTTCTTGAGACTTGAAATTCCTAAATACCTTTGAAGGATATCGGTAGTGCTTTCCAAAGGCAGGTTCTGCGTACTTTTTAAACCTTCTCATTTCTTTTTCCTCTTTTTCCCATTCACTTTTATCGACGTAAGGGAACAAATTTCTCATCCATTTTGGTACAAACTCGTCCATGTAGAAAAATCGTCTTCGCCAAACTTTATGGGTGTCGCAGTAACTGCCGCCATTACCTCCAAGCCAGAATGGCATCCTAAAATTAAATTTAAACATACGTAAGTGGAGTGCAACATAAATCAAGAATCCTGGGCAGTTCGATAATTTCTAGTTTGTAAATACTTTATTTGGTAAGTATATAATATCACGTTAAGACATAATAATGCCATAAAAATTAGTCACATTTTCGGGATGACATACATTTTGTGACATTTTTAAATGAATTTCTTGTTTTGTAGCTTTGTAGCTTCGTTTTGTGACGCTTCCATCTATTTTGCTTGTTGGATAGGTTTTAACGGTATTTTGATAGCTTCCACTGATTCATAAAATTTATCTGAACCTATTTCGAATACAAAAAAAAACAAATGTTATTGAACCAGACTTACAAGCTGAAATGTCTTAATGCCCATCTGTAGCTGTTGGTGTAGAAATAAGCAGACAACGGATTCATGTGAGGGTGAGGCTTCGCACTGGATACTCCGGCAGCCAGTGCCACTATGGTCATGCCGACCTGGTAGCCGTCTATCAACACCACAACTCCATCGTAGATGTTGTGCGGGTTTGGCAAAGCTACATTAAGAGTTGTTTCTGAAATAAAAAACAGATAAATTTATTGACTTTCATGATCCAACTAAATAATAAAAACCCTAAAAGCTTCACATTAGCTATAAAATAAAAATTCAAGCAAGTACCACATTTGAGAATTGAGTAAGTAGGTGCGCTCTGAGGAACCCAGTGAGTATTACGAGCTTTCGAATCTTCATATCATCGAATCATATATTTTCGGAGTTACTTTGAAGCCGTAAATTTTTGTATTGTATTCTCTTCTCGTTGGCCTGTACTTAGATAGTAGTAAGTAATTACTTGACTAACCTAACACCTAATCTAATATACTAGGCAATACCTATTATCTGTTCGATCAAGACAATAAATAGATACTACAACCGTCCTCTCAAAACTTTCGCGATCAGTATAAAAGATCAATCGCGCAGTCAAGGTTAAGTATCCTACTTACTACATGAACGCGAAAGTTTTTGAGGATGGTTGGATGTTTGTTACTCTTTCACGCAAAATCGAATGAACCGATTTTGTTGACTTTAATATGTGACAGTAATATAGCTTACGTCAGAATAACACATAGTCTACAATTTATAAATGATTATGTGTGATTTGGCCATAATAAAACGATAAGTATTAATTAAGTATTATTAGCTGCATTTTCGATATCCTTTTATAGATAAGTATAGAGACTGGTTTGTTAGTTCCGCACTGGCAGTGAGTCTTGGCTCCTACTACACTATTATTTATAACCTACCTGTTGTGGGTATAGCCAGATCGATACCGAGCCGAGGTTTCCAAAAGAACGTTCCTGGAACAGCGCCCTGTAAAAAAATAAATCAATTTGGTGATGTTTTGTTAATAGAATCACAGACCTGTTTTAACTGGTCAAGAAAATGTATAAATGGGTCTGCACTTTTGGTCTATATCTTCATTGGAAATTGTCGCTAAAATTTCATTTCATTTCAAACGCGACGACCTGAGGATGATGGTGGGCATCATCACGTGACACTGTGATCTGAATCACCATCTCCTTAAGACAAGGGCCACAGACAGTGGACTCTGTCGAGGTTGTCTCCAGGTTGTGGAGCTGCACCGCCACAAATGAAGTCGGGTCGAAGACAGGATCTTATAAATACATGCTCTCCGTCATCATTAACTGACAGGAGGTCAGGGATACTGGAACACTGCTGTAATCAACCCAGATTCCTTCTCCACTACTTCAAGGAGTTGGGCTGGTTGGGGTCAGGTTAGAAGGGGGATAATGCACAATACACCCCAATGCGGGACATCAGTGCAGACCTCAGTTCCCCCACTTAGAATTAGAATAAGCACCACCTAAAACATAAGGACATAATATATAAGAACTCACATTTGCAATGGGAATAGCTACCACTAGCAAAAATAGGTCGAACGTTTTTGGTTTCATGACTAACACCGAACACTCTCTGTTCTCAATGTCACGTTTCAAAGTTATATTCAGTAATTCAGTAATTGGAATACTTATGAAATGCGCTTTGTTATGATGACAATAAATTCCAACTGCGAGCCAGCGCCACTGCAGGATGTAGACCGACACCTTGTAAACACTAGATGTTACGAACGTGCCTATATTGAGTTTAAAGTCACTGACACTAGGTACATAAATAAAAAATACGCAAAAATTCTAAAATATTATTTTTGCATACCATTTTCGTTCAATTTACTTTAGGTTGTTGCATAATTTTGACACCGGCGACAGCGACTGACCATTCAAGGTATGATTCGGAACATGACCGCAAACAGTTAAGCGTAGAATAAGTACAGTTTGTACTCAGTTGTTTTTTCTCAGTAGCGACTGCAATCCTGAGTCGCTAAGTTCTGCATGCATCCAACTGTTATTAAAAAAAAATACATCCGGATACTTCTTCACCCACAGTTGCTTCAGCTGAATCGGTATGTTGTATATTATTTATATATATATACAGTTTGTTTGGGTCCACGTCGTCGACAGCAGAGGACGGGAACGTCGTTAATAGTCTTCCGATGAGAAAGTGCCCTGAGGAGAGGGAGAGGAGGTGGTTAGCACTGGAGGACATGGGACACAAGGGACGGCTATTGAGTATTGCCTGCAAATAGAGTTTGTTGTTTTTCAAACGTGGGTTGGTTATTATTTATGACTCTTTTGATAGGGTGCTTAGCGGACTTGATTCCAGATTCCCAGATGCTTCTTAAGTGGGGAGAGTAAGCTGGGAGAAGGGAGAGTATCTCTTCATGAACAGTAAAGTCAGAGAGAATTTGTTTGTTTTTCTTCAAAAATAATCCTATTTTCCTAGCTGCCGCGACAAAATTTCGACCATTGTCGGAGAATATCTCCGTTGACTTGCCACGACGCGAAATTAATCTTCGAAGTGTCATTACAAAGTCAAAGTAAAAGTATCGTTCGACAGACCGCTTACTGCTGCCAAGTGAACACATTTGTAACGCATGCAAACAAATAAACATAAGTAGCATTTTATTACTTGGGAGCCACGAACTTTGCGATTTATAATAAAAAACGGCAAAAAAGTTCAGCCCGATGGATAGAAGGGAAATTCAGATGTTATGTGCAGGGATATTTCCCATTTCTGGACAAAGAGTTTTCCTTGTAAACGTCTACATTTTACGCAATTGTGTAATGTGTTGCGAGCTAGCTGTGGTCCAGCATGCATTTCACGAAGATGCTCGCATTCAACAAACATCTTTGCCAAATGATGGGATGAATCGAAAATTACGGGATGTTTCTATTCATACGGGTAGTTGGAAGCGTCGATTCTGCCACCAACTCGGTTCAACTCGTTCTCGTCAAGAAACGGTGATAGTGACAAGATCTTGGATTGGTTATTTAATGGTAAGTAAGTTTTGCTTTATCATTCTGTACTCTTTTAGAGAATGAGTCCAACTCTGCTTTAAAACACAGATAGCAAAAGGAAAATTTGGCTGGCTTGTAGCCGGACCTTACCATACAAATACTTCTAAACATATTCACTGCAATCATTCAGCCAATCACGCAATCAAGCTAATCAATAAATGCAGTAATCCAGTTAACCACTCAATTCATGAATCATATTATCCAGATACAAATCCACTTAACCACTCTAAACATGATTCATGTTATCCACATACAAATACACTTAACCACTCAAATCATTCATGCATCATTCATACACTTACCAATCCACTTAAACACTCAAACAATCATTAATACTATTCACTTAAAAAAATTACACAGATACTCAAAAACAATCATACATGCCAACCAAATACACAAAAACCACACGCACTGGAAGTTTAACTACTGAATAATTAAAGGCAACAAGTTATAAAAAAGTTAGGCATTAACATCCAAAATGTTGGCATTTTTCAAAATCTGTTAACTAAATAATAAAAAAAAAAGACAAGCCGCCGGTCATTTACCTACTATCATACAACGAGCCGGGAGAAGTTGAAGCACAGTCTATGATTTCTACCTATCTAATCAAGAAGCGGGAAGTTGAAAACATACACAACCAGTGAGAGGGTCACGTCAGGTCCGGCAGCAGGATCTTTTTGGGTGTGATGAGTTTAAGTTCAAGAAGAAGGTCCCAGGGAGGACGACTGTGGACGTAGATCGCAAGGACTGGCTAGAGGCTCTGCTAAGTGACTGTGTCCCGCCGGTGACTCGCAGATGGTCTGTGTTAATTAGGCATTTGTGAACTACTATCGTCACCGCGGTAGTAGCCCGCCTTGACCTTACTCTAGCTTCCCTCCCCAAAAACAACTTCTTATGGAAACACATAAAAGCGGGCTCCTGTTGTCGCGTAAAAATTCGGGAACATACATTGAAGTCTCTGTTCCACTCTGTATACATTATATTGATTGCATTGTGTAAAATGAAGACAAAAATACAGTTTTGTGTTTGTTTACAGATGCAGTATGCAGAAACAAGGTGGCAGAATTTCTAGAATGGTTTCTGAAATCACACTAACAAGTTGGTTTAGATTTACAAGATTTCGTGATGACAGATGGAAGAGTGGAAGAACCACATAACGAGCGTCAACACGACAGTGCTGTCGTAAATAATTATTATCTGTTTCTTTTAGATTATCACCCAGAAAAAAAAGGTCCGAATTCCAACACCGATGAGATTAAGGGATGTATTAAGGGTTAATAATATAATTTATTAGTAAGTTGACCTTATTATTTTTATCTACACTAATATAAGATATTGAAATTACGTACCAGCTTTTTTCAAATGTTTATGTTTTTTCATGTTTTATCTCCTAATTAAGTCTGAAAGAGCTGGTTTTATAATATTATTAAGTATGCAATAAAAATAATATAATACATAACCTCACCTATAATATATATATGTCATACGTAACAAGCTGATTTTAGACTCCTAAAATATATACTGGAGTACGAAACATTCAACAGCCGCGACTGACTTGTATTACTAATTTCGTTGGAGACTTACAATATTACAAAGGCGAGGCAAGTTTTTATATTCTTTCGATAATATTAGAGACGAGAAAGTATCTCCGTGTAAAAAGGCCTGTACAGTGTAGTCTTTAAGCACTTGTCCTTATGCTAAAATGTATTAAATATTTTATTCCGTACGATATCATGGTTCAAACCTAAGGATCTATAGCGCCACGGCGGAGGAAATCAGAAGCTCTTAAAGCCCGCGCCGTGGAAATCTCATCGATCTGCCCCGCCCAAAACTTTACTCTGAACAACTTCACGCTGGTAGTACCATCGCTAGCTCACTTCAAGGTGCCCACAAAATGTATGAAACGTAGTATATATACGATTTTATTGTTTGGTCACCCCCATTAACAAACTTGACACCGTTTGGCGGCATAAAGGTCACTTCAATAGAACCGAGAGGCAGTGACGACACGTTCGTTTGTCTTTTCGTTTTATTCGGTTCATTAGATGTTCGAGTCAATACGGATAGCTTGTCCCTAAAAGTGCGTAAAACACATTACTAAATTAGTGATAAATCCAGCATATCAGTGTGTACAGTTCTAAAAGATCGCGGTTAATTTAAACGTTAGACAGTTTCGATGTAAACAGTGCTTCTGTACTTTCCGTCGAAAAACAATAATATAAAGTTTGTTTACTGTTATAAGTGGGACAATAAATAGCCAGTGAATATATTGAAAAACATTTGGTAACAGACTGTTCTTGTTCGTCCGCCACTATTATTACAATAGCAGAACAAATAAGACGGCACCACGTTTCGCCACAGCAAGCTACGTTACTCGAGTCATCTTCCTGCGAGAGGTTCACCATTGAATGTTCGTGGGCAATCTGTAAAGGCGGCGTCATTGAGTCGTATCGAGGCCTCGCCGAGGCTGGCCGCTGGAACGGACTGCGGTCGGGGAGGCGCTATCGGAGGTGGTGTCGCTGGCGGAGGCGGCCGCCCCGGCTACGGATATGAGGCACTCTCAGCGGGCAGCGACGCCAGCGACGGAGAGCTTGACGAAGCACCAGAGTACGCCGCTTTCGAGATGGAACTATCAGCCGGCGGAGATTCGGTTGAAGGCCCTTCATCGCGAGCATCTACCAAAGTGAATTTTCCTCCAGAAGTGGAGCTCGTGCGGAGGCCCACGGCTACAGCCGTGGCCAGCGCGGTCTACCACAGAGGCCGTGGACGCTCCATGAGTGCATGGAGCGATATCAGCCGATCCAGCATTCGTTTTGAAGAAAGGTCAGTGAGAGTATGCTTTCTCGACATTGTTTAAATACTGTCTAATATTTTTATCGTTGCTTAGTAATTTAATGGTATCCAGGAAGATTATTATTTATGTAGGTCAGTCACTACCATGCGACATCGGAGAGACATCGGATCGGAGAAATAAGGCCATCAATAAGAAACTAATTTAATTAGTATTTTATTACGGGTTTTCGAACAACTTGACTTACCAATTCGAGAGTGAAATCAGTGAACCATTCGCATCATGCTAAAGTATTTGGTAGTAAAGTTTGACGCATTCTACGGCATTGAGTAAAATTTTGGCATGCGCCTTTTTGTTCAAGTCGCTTTTGTTAGCTTAGGGTAGGGCTTTGGTCAAATCGTGAATAGGCACTCTAAATGTGGCTTTGATTTGATTTTGATTTTTACTTATAAGGCCTTATGAATGCCCCACATGTTAGTTAAATTAATAAAGGTGTTTTTAACACAAGGTCATTATGACAAAAGTAGACTAAGGCTGAAATGTTTCATACTTAGTATAGGTAGAGTAGCACTGCTCTACAAGTACGTAAATACAGAAGCCGCCAATTTCAATTGTCATACAAGCATATCCAAGGCTAAGGATATTAAATATTAATAGAGTCTGCGACTGCAACTATAAATTATTGTACGTAGAGCTCTGACACATTATTTTAAAAACCACTTTAATGCTATCCTTATTCTACATCTACCTAACAGTACCTCAGTACCTAAAACGAGCCAGTCAAATATCAGTCGGTAGGTTTTGTATGAACTTGCTTACACACGGTGCTTTCACGGACGTGCGTGAGCGAGTTCACATTACATGTAGGTACGTTGTTTGACTATACATGGGCCACAATGAGTCATGGATGCCTAGAAAATCCTTTACCCAAAATATTCAGATTGACTAGAACGTTCAGTAGTTAGTTTTTTTTTTTAAATTTAAATAAACGTTTATTCATACAACTATGTACAAGTAGGTATATACAAAAAATACAGATGAAACAGCTAGCTATCTAAAGACCGTTGCAAACGATCTATAGATAGCTCAACTGATCCAGATCACTACCAGGCGGAAGCGTTCCCAAAATACTGGCCGCATTGCCACGTTGAATGGCAATGCTAATGCGTTGACCCAGATAAGAGCCAGCTCTCTTGTCACGCGTCACTTCGACCAGTCGCCCTGAAAGAATTTTGAAAACGCGAAGGGCCCCGGTTCCCCACGGACCCAGAGTCTCAACCCCAAAAGGCTCAAATAAGTAAGCTCTGTCGAGACTTCTATATTTGCGCCTCTTGAGATCCTCGGCCGAATCAGCCGCTGCTCCGGCTCTAACTGAAGTCCCCGACAGATGAGATGGTGCTAGGGTATCTACGCATGTGGCGTCCCATACCAAAGGCCTTCCCTTCTCCCAAGGGACAAGAGTCATGCCGTCAGGCCGCTTACCATCGTCACGTAGTAGACCATTCGGTTCGAGAATAGCTGGAACGTTGACGCTGGTAAAAGCCCGGCGTATGATATCATTAAGGCTAGCGTGGCGAGAGATCCTACCGGCGGCTCTGGTACACGATAATCCGTGATGACCAAGCTGTTCGACCGCCGTACCGCACTGGCACTGATGAGGGGCACAGCACTGCGCACCCAACCGTAGACTAACTGCAACCCGGAATGTTAAAGGATCCATTAAAGTACCAGTATTGTTTGACGGAAGTGCTTGCAACCAAAGACCTGACTCCCATTTAGAAACGGCTAGGAGACGAGCACGATCCGTGGAGTTTGAGCACGTTTGTAACATACAATTCCGCGTCAGCTCGCACAGAGGCCCGTCCCATTGCCGTTGAGACGAAAGGGATTTAGGGGGAGCAGTATTGGGGCAAGCACTATGCCAAGCATTTCTAGCTTCGTCAAGATATGAAATTTTGATATTGTTACCAGGAAACGCCGAAAGAGAAGGAGTTAGAATTTTTTCAACCAAAGAACCAGTGCTGTAGACAGAAGACAAGAATGCTGGAAGGGCTACACTTGAAATTTTGCGAATACCTAAGCCTCCTGATTTGACAGGCAGAGAGGCCTGCGACCATGCCCTACCATCCAAATCTATATTCAAAACCGACGAGAGGGTGTTCTTTATTATGTTGCCCAAGCCTTCCACCAGCTCGCTGTGTTTCCACAGTTGATAACATCTTAAAGCGTATGTAAATTTCGGGACAAAAAGGCAAAACTTGATAATTGTAAAAGCCATATGGGCATTAATTTTGAACAATCTGTCCGAACTTCGCACAAAATTTTGAGTTTTTTCTTCAATAAAGGCCGGAAAGGACTCGTCAAGAATTGGTGAACCCAGAAGACGAAGTGAACATTTATCTACCACGGTAATGTTAGTGGCTAAAGTGTTAAATTTATCAATAACGGAATTTCTATCTAAACAAGTGTCGGAAACAAAAAGTTCGCACTTTGAAAAATTTAGTTCTAAACCATTTGCCTAAATTCATCAATGATGAGTTTTAGATCGCCAAAAACCGTGTCCACGTCGCCACCTAAGGTTCCATCATCCAAATACCAAACATTAAGTTTGGATTGGAGACGTTGAATAATCGGATGGATGGCAAGGCTGAAAATAGCCGGACCTAGAGGGTCGCCCTGCTGACATCCAACAGCTGACGAAATAACGTTTTGCCGATATATTAATTTAGAGGGTGAACCATAAGATTGCCAGAGAAACGGATAAATTTCTGGAATTTTGTTTTTAATTTCTTTTAGCAGAGCGCCTCTATCTACAGAATTAAAGGCGTTTTTAATATCCACCTTTAAAATAACCTCCCCACAATTTTGTTCCAAAAATGTACGTAAAGAGTGTACTGCGGCTTCACAGCCGCCACGCGAACCAAAGCCTAGCTGAAGTGGTCGGAAATAGTCGCCTAGATAGGCGGCTTTTTTCCGACAGCAGACTTTAGCCGCTAGGCGGCGGTAAGTGGTGCCCACTGCTATGGGTCTTATCCCGCCGTCTTTTTTTTTGAGTGCGCATAGGTTCGCACCGTACAGGAGCTCTGTGATCTCGCTGTTGACTCGGCCTGACAACATCAGGTTGATCAGGGCCGTCATGTCCTCCAGAAGGACTTCACCTGCATGGCCAGAACCGCCAGACAGCAGGTCCTTTAGATGCTGTGGAGTCACAGCATCCAGGCCGCCGGCAGAGAAACTCTGAAACGACATGACAGCACTAAGCACGTCCTGGCTGGTCGTCTCGACAGCGTCATCACTCTCTTGCGGCGGATCGGAGAGGTGGATATCAAGCCCGGGGGCTGGATGCTTACCCTCAAGAGATATGAGGGTATCATTCGAATTTGGAGCTATCGTGTCGCTGGAAAACAAGATACGGGAGGCACCCTTGATGTCACCGTCGCTGAGTTTACTCTCCACAAGTTTGTAGATAATAGACTCAGCGACTGGCTTCATATCTTTAGAATTTGTTGTTGTGTTCTGGTCATTATACGAAAAAGGTGTGCGCTCATCGCGTGCAGTGTACCTCACACAATTTTGTTTGATCCGAATAGTGAGAGATGATTTGTTGCCTAATTCTTTTTTTACGTGAAGTACACTGTATGGAAAAATTAGTAAATGTTCCCAAGCTCGCTTTGTGTTTTTGGATACAACCTGTTTGATGGCCTGTGAGAGAGCGGTAGCGACAGAGATGCGGGCACCCCGGGGAATACGTTTCAAAATAGGGGTAGAAATTTTATACCGACAAATCACTTTCCAAAAAGGATGTAAATCCGAAGATAAATTTGAATTTTGCACCGAAACATCCACCGTTTCTGCAACCGAGGCAGACAACGGGATATAAGGATTCTTGTGGCACCGTGTTTGGTGAATTTTGAGGCCTCTCTGTCCCTTGAAATAGCGAGTTTGGGAACATTGCGTGCACTCAATAAGGTTGGGCACGGACACGATAGCACGGATCTCATTCATATTCCTAGTTGCATTCGACGGTTGTGTACATAGCGCCATCACAAAATATCCTTATAAATAACTTAGAACAAAATAACCAAAAGGCTTCTGAAAGACAGAGGCCGTCAGGTGGAGCGCACGCGTAGTGGGTGGAACGCCACCACGGCAACCGCGCTTCCTCCTGTTGACATACAAAATAACAACGTCTAAACTGGCTGTCAAAAGATCAAAAACAAACTACAAGGAAAGAAACCACCTTTTGGATTTTTGGAGCGATGAGGCTGTCCCTGATCTTGAGAACAATACCTGATCTCTTCCGCGAGGTGGTCTAGTGGCCCCAGGGCTCGAGGCTGCCCGAAAAGCCGTGGAAAAATTTCTTTCTGAAACAATAAAAAATATGAGAGTTGTCCTGTTGACAGTTTTTTTTTTTGGTAGTTAGTTACGTTAATAAGCAACCCGCTGCACACTCTATATTCTGGTTAAGGTAAATAAAAAAAATTGAATAAATTATCTTAGAATGTTGTGCTAACCTGGATATATCTCTAGATCCTATTATTTCATTTCGCGAATACCTACGACGCGCGATGTTTTACGGAGGAACACGAGAGAAAAATATCTCCATTTTTATGTAGGTATGTTTAAAGGAATCTTACTATCAAAGAAAATGTATCGAATGGTGACCTGTATCGATGTTTTTCTTCGCCGTTTGAGAGCTCAATAGCATTGCGCAATTGTCAGTTTTTGTCTTTAAAAAAAATTACCTTTAAATTTGAACCCACTAAAAGGATCATGATGTTTTCCTCCACCATTTTAGAGCTTAATACATTTTTCTGTACCCTTTTTCGGGTACAGAAATCCATTGATGCATGACTGAATTTGAACCCATGCCCTATTAATCGAAAGTCGGGAAAGCTATCCACTACGCCAATAGTGCTGTCGAGTGGCGTTGAGAAACCCATACTTGACGACGTATTACTTGGTGACAGTGACGACGATCATTAAGGTAGGTAGGTACATGACTTTGTTACCTACCAAGTTTTATTTCATTCTTTCGTCGTGTTACTAATACTGTCTTGGCCACCCATCCTACACTAGGTAAAGTGTCCATAAAACAGGTCCTAATGAACCTTTAGTTCAAGTGTGCGTCATTGTAGTTGATAGGTGTTAGGACCTACACATGTTAACATCACAACTACGGAACAAAAACTCTGTGGAATCTTAGTGTATATTTTGGTGTATTTTTTTAGTCTTAAAAGAATTGTTAGCACCCCTAATGGAGTCCAGTTCCAGGAAAAGAAGTGCGATGTGGGATCACTTCATGGAGGTAGCTCCTAAAAGAGCTATTTGTTCCTACTGTCCAGTTACGTTATCAGTACCGGAAGTTCCGGTCGACGTCTCTGACTCGAATGGAATGCTTATCATACATACATACACCAGCAGCCGCAACCTGCAGTCGAGGATACTAGGGATAGTACATCATCTTCGCAACATTTTACGGTGTCCACAAACTATACCGCCGCGACAAGCTAAAAATAGCAGCTAGTAAAAATTATTGCCAAAAGACACTAGCATTGTAGACGACGAAGAGTTCAAGCATTTTGTGGCGATGGTTTGTCCGTAGTACAAACTGCCAACAAGAAAAACAGTTTCGGAAAGTATTATACCGAAACTGTACACAACTTGCCAGGAGGCTTGCAACCTGTCACGTTGAATGCTAACTTGCAAAACGTGCGCATGTACCAAATATAATGTTTGGACGTGCCTCTGACTATCAACGATTAATTCGTGAAAAATTAAAACCTCCTACGTGGTATCCTCAAAGTTAGTTGATAATGTATCTGATAATGTATGTATCCACTGATAATGTATCTGAGGATGTCCACCATTGGGAAGACAGTCGTGAGCGTATTTATTTAGTTTTTTGGACTACGCGTTAATGACAATCTTTAAAGTACCTACTTTCTACCAAAAAAAGAATTAATAAAATTGGACTACGCGTTAATGAATTACAACCAAGTACACATTTTGACTCTCATCCCTCTCCCATGGGAACCGTACTGAATTTCGTTATAAAAAGTATCCTATGTCCTGCTCCGTAGTATAAACTCAAATGATGCCAAGTTTCATTTGAATTTATGCAGTAGTTTCGACGTGATGCGTGTTCCAGATACAGATAGACAGACAGACAGACAACAATTAAAAAAAAAATATAATTTTGGATTCAGTATCGATAATAGAGAACCATACAATTTATTTAAAAAAATCTTCAATGTACAGAATTTGACCTGTTACATTCTTATTATGATAAGAATTGATAGATAGATTACATTGCACCAGTTAAAAACTGACAAATTTAGCGTTAATATCAAAAATAGTCAGCAACAGCATCCTTATGTTTTTCACAATTCAAAAAATCAATGAAAGTCGTTTTTTTTTTTACGTTTCTGTGACTTAAAAAACACAACTTATCACAGAACTACTGGGATATTTTTTCCTCTCCTGTTCTGTAACTAAAAAGCACACCCATTCACAGAACTAATTTTTTGCTCTCACTAGTTTTATATCACTAGGAACTGGTATTTGTGTTGAATATAAAATAAAATTACATGGAAACTATTTTTGATTACTATGCAGTTTGTCAATTATCAAGTATATGCACATCATGTCATTAATTTATCATTGGTGAAAAGTAATAAAGATTATCTATATAATTCCTTGCAAAAACATAAAGTTATTTATTACATTGAACAGGAGATCCTATGATCAAAGCAGAAGATAATATGAGCAAATTTATTATAATTTTTAATTTTATTAAATAGGATTAAAAACATATAGATAAAAACAAGTTATCATATAAGTATATTGCATAATCCTCTTCCTCTCCTTGTAGTTATCGTAATTTATAATATTGTTTGTTCTGACTTACTGACCAACTGACTAACTGATTGATCTATTAACGCACATCCAAAATACTACTAATTATATAAATCTGAAATTTGGAACATGGTTTTATTATCTTATTTCGTAAGCATGCGCTCAGAAAGGATTTTAGAAATTTTGAAGGTGTTTGGATTTTGACATTTAAAGGGGGTTAAAGTTTGTAACAAGAATCCACGTGTGCAAAGCCGCGGGCAACAACTACTTTAGTATATACGTACATAATAAACATGCCAGTTCTCTCAATAAAATATTGTGTAACAATATCATCTATACTAATAATAATAAGCTGAAGAGTTTGTTTTTTTTTGTTGAAACGCTAAATTTCTGAAACTACAAATCAGATTAAAAAACGTATTTGTAAGCCCATTGTATTCTTGAGGAAGGTCATTAACTATAATTTAACATCACGCTATGACCTTTAGCCCAGAAAAAAAGTAACAGCACGGACGGGCGATGCGTTGCGGTGGCACTCGGCAGTGGCACAGATAGTATTTTTTCAAATATATATGTTGCAGTTCTTTATATACAAAAAAATACTGCTACAGATACCATTTTTTTGTCTTTATACCACAAAACACGTTTATAATGTTTCTCGTCTATAGTACCTATTTTGATTCATTTTATTTTGGCTATTGTGGTGATATGACTTATCAATTTTCAAACAATATGAATATAAAATGAATATAGGCATCATGTCTTCATCTAATCAGCAGCATCTCCATATGCTGTGAATACTCATGGCAAGCATGCTCTTTCCGATAACCTAAGTTTACCTAACTTAGCACCTAACCTGACAAGAGGTCAGGTTAGGTGCGTTTCGGAATCAAAACCTCACTCAAGCTCTATTCAAAAAGGAATCGAGAAATCAAAAAAGAAATCAGGAGATTAAAGGTGGGCGCGGGGTTGAAGTTCACGATGGGGTGGTGTGGATGTGGGTGGAGGGACGTATAACGTCACTCGCACGGTCTCAAATATAAAGGCCGCGGTGTGAAACGCACGGCGCCGGCAGTCAGTGGCGAGAGTGCGAGCACCGGGAGTTAACGGACTTGCACGTCCGCGATAATACCGCTCACTTACCGCCAACTTGCAAGAGAGTGATTCAAATATCAAATATGTTAAAACCAAAAGACATGGGGCGAAATTCTATGGAGCTCAGGTGATATTGAATTTTTTCAATCTTAGATTCCTAGAACTTAGTTGTATGTATAATGGCGTTTTCAAATATCTGCAATATATATTAAGAAGCAGCATAAATATTTAGATGTTGGCCACTAAATTGTAATATTTAATAGTAATATCTATAGTTTGACTATTACCAAATTGGGTTTCACATAAAGATTTCACTAAAATTATTTAATGTCACGATTATGCATGTCATAAAATTGCAAAATGCATGCATAATAATTTTTATTCTCTGCTTTAAACTTTGATATCTTCTAATTTAATGATTGGACAGTTCGACGCTCTAACCGAATAAAGCGGTTATAATAAAGTCCAAATTTTACAGGAGAGCTTAAAACGTTAAAATATGTTTCAATACGTATGCTTTAAACGAATGCATAAGAATGTATATACGCATATATCATTGGATGAGGAAAAAATAGCTAATAAAAAAAAAAAACTAACACAAAAAATCCTCACTATTTTCATTTATAGACAAAGAACTATAAAATATATTTATTCGCCCTTGAGCCTTGGGTTTTTTGTAATTTACTTTACGTCTTTATTCGACTATAATCACTGAGCGGGTATGTGAGTAAAAAAATGTATACCACCTTTTGAGATGAATTTATCCCAACCTAAGCGATGCGTATGTAACTGTTACGCCATTATTCGCTTAACTTGCTCCGATTTCAGTAAATTTGCATTGCCTACTGCTGGAATCTTAAATGAAAAGAATTCGTCTAACTTTTAGTTTTTAAAAGGTAAAGTAAAGCACCAAATAAAATAGAAAAATCTAATATTTTATTAGTTTTTGAAATTTAATTATTTGAACTTAAAATATGATTATTTTACTTAATGAAATAAAGTAATGTATGTGAGAAAACTATTCCTAAGGACTATACATACTCTTTGATCAATCAAAGTGAAATATAATCATCGTTTTGCTTTACACCTGCTGAGTAGGGCTTAATCTTAAGGTCTAGTTATAGGCTTATATCATCTTTATCTTAACCCATAATAAGCAGGATTTTACTTTATTAGAAACTAATCAGAAATAGATAAAAAATACTGCCGCAGTTATTCTTATGCTAAACTTATTCAGGCATAGTACAACCATACCCAAAGGAACCATAGACAAATTATCCATTCCCGATACTTTTTTGACTGAAATAAGATTAGAATTTTCAAATAGGCAGCTCGGTTACATTTACCAGAAGCTTATTATAGAAGCGTACAGAGTTTCCCATAAAATATCCATTGGACTTTTCTAATCTTTATTTCGGAATGAGTAATTTATTTTTGTTTCTAGTATTAATATTATGCACATCACCTTACCATACTTCTGGCACAGAGTGGTTTGAATGGTGACCACAACGCACGAGTCGAGTAAGCAAAGCGAGCTAAGTGTCAAAAACTATTTTATTTTCTAAAATATGCCCTTCAGTATATGTGGATTAAAAACTATGCTTAAAAATATATGACCTATTTAGACCTAAATTACAGTATTCAAAAATGTGCTACAATGCAGCGCACTTGAATAAGCAGCAGTGAAATTTTTATGATCAACTTTACTACCTTGAAGGTAGTCTCAGTCAAGTACGAAACTTTGTGCACACCTGCATCGCTCTAGGAAGACTGCGACAAAAATAAACTATTGTGAAGCGACACAACACTTGAGACACAAGCACATATTTCCCTTGCATCACTCTAGGAAGACTCGACAACCAAAAATAGACTATTCTGAAGAGACCCAACACTTGAAACACAAACACATCTTTCTCTTCCTTTCCACATAAGTACTTATGTTATGTTCCGTTGCGAAAACCCCCAAGCCCTTGATGTTATAAATCTCATAGCACAACCAAATAAAAGTGGCAAAGGAAAACATCGTAAGAAAGCCAGTAACGCATTCTTATACGCGGCGATATGCTTGCAACCACCTGTCACGTATGGAATGCTGACTGCTAACTAATTAATTTAAATAATCTCTCAAAATACAGGAAATTTGCGTTATTTGAAATTCTGCTCAATAAAACTTTAGGTAGTTAGAAAATGAATAAGTTATGAGGGATCCGAAGTTATACATCATATCTCCTAAAGTTATGATTCGTATTAATTTTAGTTGGCTTTTCATATCGAATTCTACAGCCATATTAATGTAATTCTACAAAATGTGTAATTCTGCAGAGTATTCTTTTTAGCCTAATTTTTTTTTGTCATACTTCTCGAGTAAAAAGTCATGTAAAATGCGTGTGAAAAAAAAACATCTACCACTTTACTCTTTAAGGGGGTGCGTACAAAAGTTCTTATGTATTTTATTTTGTTTATTCATTTCTGTTTTTGGGTTATTAGAACATGTCTCTGCTACATTTTTTTCTGAATTCGTTCAAACTGAGGGAGAAAAGATGGACAGACGGTTACGATGAAATTCTACACACTCTGTTTTCGCGAGATTTACTCTACTATGAATACTGATACAATTATATCTAATATCTCTGAAAACCAGTCAACCTCTTTTGAAGTCGGTTAAGAATTAATAGATAGGTATGATGAATAAAAGCTACTTATTCATAGATAGTACGTATTTTATGATGGTACTATTTTGTAAGTAATTCGAATTCTAAAGCTAAGGTATTTAAGTACTGTGAACTAGGTATGCTATTTATTTTTTCAAAATTACCGACGTCTTTTGCTGCTAGTCACCTAACAGACGTCGCAGAAGTTTACGGTAATAAATTTCGCGTGGAAAAATGAGATAAGTAGCACAACAAAACATGGTGTGCAAAGCTTGTGGCTAATGAGAACAGTGGAGTGTCATCGTCTCCCGACTTCAAAGTAATAAACCGTAGGACGTTCGGATATGCATGCCCTGTTACTGCACTGAAACATGCGACACTTACAAAATTGTAATTCAAGTAACAGTTGACTCGAGTCCAACATTTAAAAGTTGAAGATTGCTGCAGGCTTGAGTGGCCTTTATTAGAAAGATTATTCTGCCTACGTCTGAATCTAAATCGAGCTTGATATTCCATCTCGTGATGAAGATGGAGTTGGATTATTTATTGTATTTGAAATCCCATCCTGCTTTGTAGATGCATGTGGCTCATTATTATTTGGAAGAATATAATATCCCATGTGTAATCTGCTGCGTCACATTATACTTATTTTGTATAACCTATTCTAATTAGCCTTCAGCCACCTAATTCGACCTCCATCGTAGCGTTTTAATGTCATCATATTTGCACCAGAATTCACGAAGAAGATCGCGGATGTTATCCGAAAACAGTGTCCTGTGTAAAGTTTACGATTCTGTCATCATCGTTGTCTATAAAAATACTTTCCCTTTTTTTTAAATGTACTTGAATGATCCGCCATGCTTGATAACCATGACGGCATGACGTTGACTGTCAATACAAAAATTGTTTTTTTTTTAAAAAGCCAATAAATAGTTTGTATATATAGCTGGACCACGGAAAGAAAAAAATACCTCTGGTTCAGCCAGGTGAACTAAATTGGACCATGGAAAAAAGTAAACACCTCTGGTACACCCAGTTATTTTGAGGTGGACCACGGGCAGAGACTGAAAGGAAAGTTACTGAAGACGAGGCAGTATGGGCATACGACTATAGCTTACCCTATAAGGGTAAATAAAAAAAAAAGCACTGACGCATACATCCAACAATCACGCTATGGTATCGCAGGAACTTCTTGTGGGACAGTTGAACTCTTTGTTCTTCTGAACAAAGAGTCCAATTTCGAAACTTTTAAATTGCCCATCGAACATTAACATGTAGGTACTCTATTTTAGAGATGAATTTACACCAAACATGTTGCCCCGCGAGACGAGATTGCAATTGTTTTTGACTCAAGCCAAAATTCTTGATCTATGTACTTAGGTACTGAAAAAAAATGCTTGAACATGTCGAGTTTGTCATTTTCTGCCAAACTAGTACAAGTCTGCCTTTTTATAAAGCCTTTTTTCACCTCCTCACTCATAAAAATATTTATAAATAAATATATAAGTTAAGTAGGTTGATACATGCCCGCTACATATATGACGGAGCAGAAGCTCCAAGGTGGTCTTTAAAAGTGTGACGTCAGCAATGCTAACGTCACTATCATCACCAGCATGCTGGTGGCTTATAGTTGATGACGAAAGTAAACTCCAGGAGATGTTCTTCAAATGTATTCTTGGTTGTACAGAGGCTTATAAGGTCTGTACGGTCCGACGGCTCGAGCGAGAATGAATCGTACTCGGTTCGTCGCCCGTATTTATGCAAAAACAAAGACAAAGGCAAGCAACTTGTGCGAACAAGCTAAAACTGCCTGCAAGCATTAATCATTTAAGTTTACAAATGGTTTTGAAGGTAAACATGGTCAAAATAACAACTTGATTACGTAATTACCTAATTGTCATTTGATTACAACAATCAAATGATAACTAGCTATTAACTAATGATTTTACACTGTAATATGACAATCTAAGTGATGATTCGTTAAATAACTCGTGGTTCTGCGCCGATGACTCATTGTAGAAGCAGAATAACGCCTTTGCGCCGATATATATTATAATAAGAAATATATAGCTCTATGTCGAGCTATTTTATTTGTCATAAATATGTGCTACTTAGATTTGGTTAGCAGGATTTAACTACTAATAAAGTGTAAACCAATAGATGGCGATAAAACCGAATGAGGGTTTTATTAAATATAGGCTATGGCAAAAAATCCATACAAATTTTATAACTCCTCCCATACGCACTCAAGAGGTAGGTTTGAAAAAAAATACGTATTTATTTTAAAGTTTATTTGTACCGAGTTGAGCGCATCGAACCAAGGAATATAATTTTCCATAGAAACTTTACCAGTCTGTTTACCCACTTAGTGGTTCGAACATTAGATTAGCATACCTACGTGGCGCAGTGGGCGAAGCCTCGCCGGAGACGCAGAAGGTTGCGGGTTCGATTCCCGCGCGGAACAAATGTTTGCATCTGCATATGACTAAATTAACAAAGATGTAGGTACATAATCATGTATGACAATTTTGTTTAGTTATCTAGAAATCTATGTTGTTTATCTAAAATAAATTAAAAACAAGTTGATTATGTTAAATCTATAATTTTCTATATGACTAGATCTATAAATTTGAGTAATATAATAAATGAGTAGGTAATATACAATTATGTACTATTGTCATAGTCATTATTAAACGCCGAAAATTGATTTAAATACAACATTGAAAGCTTTTTCTTTAAAAAAAACTGTGTCAAAGGCATTTTGCATTTAATTAGTTATCCAACAATGCCATTACAAAAAGTGAATGAGAAAATTCTCATACATAGCTTGTTTTTTTTATTTTTTGAACATTTATGATGTATATGGGGGCGCGGTCCTCATATACTTTTAACATATCTCCGAGACCCCCAATTGTTGGGCTCAGCAGCACCATGTCGTCTGCGTAACTAATGTTGATCATGCCTACACCATGTATACGACAGCCAAACACACTTGCTTCTCAGCCCCACGGTGAGGTCGTTAACATATAGGTTGAAGAGTTTGGAACACGTTAACCCCACCTGCCTCACTCCACTTTCCAGCCAGTACCTAAGCCTCAGAGAGTGAATTAGACCATCTCACAAAATTTGTTTAGTTGGCATACCAGTACCTAAATATATTCAAGTACTTCAGCTACTTTCCTGTCTCCCAGCTTACTTCAAAGCACATCGAAAGACTCAAGGTCAAAAGCTTTGGAATGGTCAAGGAAACAGGCGCATACCGGCGTTCGGCGTTCCGTATAATATTGGACAGTATGCTTAAGACTTAGAATTGCACTTTCAATAGAAAGTCCAGGTATAATTCGAACTGAGCATTATGTATGCTTGAGTATATTTCCAGTCAAGAGTCAAGATTGATCATAATTATAGCAATTGTTGTTACTAGTGAGATAAGACAGTAGTTCCCTTTGTTCGAGATATCCCCAGTCCGAGATAAAACAAGAAAATATTAAATAAACTGTTTTTCGTGTTTGCCAGTATATATATTATACAATATAATATCCGGGCTGAATGCACTATTTCAGTTTTCAGAATTAGTTTTTTTTCATCTGGGATAAGTATAGATATTTTTCCTAAGGCCATAAATGAGATAACTAAATCCTAAACTGAAATTTATAAATAATAAATGTGGGCAGGAATAGAAAGCAAATATGAACTTTTTGTTAAAGCCGGCCTTGTGTGAGTCTGCCTCGCTTACTAGGAGTTTTTTACCACCACACAATATATACTACAATTCCGTAGTAAATATTTGCCCGTGTAGGTCGGTATATTACGCGAACGAACAAGTACCTTCAGTTAACTAGGTCATAAGGTCAATTTCAATGTATGCCAGTCTGTCTCTAAATATGGTACCAGAGTCTCCCGTTTTCGTTATCTCTGTATATCAATGAACTATAGATAAACACACACACAGTGAAGCTATTTAAGAATCAAACTACTTAACTGAATAACAATTTTACAGCCCCTGATTACGGGCTTAGATTATACCAGTATAAAAACTTTAAAGCACCCAAGCATAAAATAACCTAGTCCGTTATTTCAGTAGTTAGATACATACATTTAAGTCAGTTTACAACCCGGAATTATCCCTCTGACTGAATATTGAACGGCGAGGCTTTTGCTGTGAGGTCAGAGCGCAGATCCGTGACATTATTAAGTAAGGGGCAGTCAGAGGTAAGTACAAACATAATTACCTAAACAGACTAAGCTCGCGTTTTGCATAGTAGGTAGTTAGAATTCCACGTGCCTGATTGCAAGTCCATCGCCGGTCATTAAAGTTATTTTCTTGAGTTAACCTGAATACTTCTGAAGAATCAAATTAAATATTTCATGTACACATATAAATCAATTTATTCTACACTGGAAAATCAGATAGAAAGACAGATACATAAGCTCTTTATTGTACACAATGGATAAACATCGCATGGATGACCACCGTTTACCCAAATTCTGAGACCGTCAGCATCTTCGTTACAAGGATGTGTTCAAGAGGCATCTAAACGCCTGCGCTATATACCCCAACTGTTGGAGCTAACTGCACAAATGTCATCTTGGCGCTCCACCATCTTTAGTAAAATTAAAGCCTTCGAAAAAAACCGTCTCGAAGAACTAGACGCGAAACGCCAAACACGTAAAGAAAGACCAAAGGTCTCCTATACTTACACCTTTGACTTTGTAGGCCAACTTTATTGTGATACTTGTGATAGTGTATTCAAGATAAAGTTTGGTCTTGCAAGCCATAATAGGTCTCACGCAAGAAAAATATGTAATATTTTTTTAAGGTCGTCATCGAAACCTATTTGGAGGACTGTATATATATTGTACAAAACCTCAAGATAATACACAAATAGTAAGCAAGGTAGCTGAGAATAGATCAAAACATCAATTATGTATCTCGAAGCCACCGCTCCCAAATGTAATGTAGGTAATGTAATACTCGTGGAAGGTTCGAGCCTATATTTAACCAGCTACACAGTCTTACGGTAACAGACTTCGCCTAAGTGGCCCTGAAAAAAAACTCACTCTGTATAAATATGTACTTGTAGAGATTTGATTATTCTCGAGTAAAAGAATACGCAAAATAATGTGAAAATACCAGCAAGAAAGAAAGATGAAGTCAGCATTGAAGTTGACACTCGAAATAAATTAAAGGATAATATTCATATTGAAGTAGAAACCAGAACTATTAAAGAACCAGAAGATATTAAATCCACGCCTATTGCAAGTTTTTCATATTCAGAATATATCATACTGATAACAGTGATTTGGATTCATCTTTAAAGAACACTGAAGAAGACAGCCGGCCAGAAAGACAACGATGAAGAGAGAGATGAAGGAAGACCAATGAGAGTTACGTGACCTCCTCAGTATTATGGTATGTCTATGTTCATTTTCGAGCAGTGAGTTAGCTACAAATCCTGTCATTGTTCAGGAAGCATTGAGCGGTCCTCGAAAAAACAATGGTTTGAAGCTATAAAAGATGAGCTTTTGAAGAAAATAAGTATGTGGGTTACAGTAGATAAAATATATTCAGATAAAACTTCAGTGCACAAATGGGGTTTTTAAAGAAGTGACAAGAGTGTGCGTTGTAGACCGTTTAGAAGCTAAAGGTTATACACAAAAGCCTGGTATTTATTATGAACATATATTTACACCAGTAGCTAGCGCTCAGGATGTTGTTGTCCTCCAGTTACATTTAAATGTAAAACAATTAGATGTTAGAATTGCATTCCTGAATGTTTATCTGAAAAAAGTACTCTAAGAGCCCTGCTGTGTACTCGAGAATCAACAGGAGAAATAGTGGACTTTGCATTATCATCTGGCTAAGTTGGTTAAGATTACCGTTAAAAAGACATGTGCACTTAAATAGTGGTAAACAAACAAACGGGATTATTTTTTGAAACTCTTGTTAAATTTATGGAACACATTGATCAGCTGTCGTTTCAGGGACGTTTTGAATTAGATGACCCCCTTTTTTTAACGATGGGAAAAATGCCTTTATGCATGTCCTCTGGCAAAGTTAGGAGAGCCAGAGGGGTCTGTCGGACTCGACGCTGACGAAAGTCAGCGTAATGCCGATTCTTTTTTTTAATCCTAGGTTACTGTCTTCTGAGAAATGCAACCTGGGAGTTTCAAATCCAAAGTAAAAAGCTCCTTTGTTGATAAGAGTGCTTTACCGCAGTCTACAGTGTTGCTTAATAGGAGACAAACTGTGGTCAAATGCGAATAATTAGTCGGTAGGGATGGCAATCGCGAACGAAGTCGCGGGTACAGCTAGTATGTAATAGACTCAATGAGGTCACATACGCTCTTTTCAAACTAATCAGAGTTACAAGCAAGTCAGCGGTACTTACAGCTTTTCATGGGCATGTTGCATCGGTCCTACGATACGGCATTATGTTTTGGGACAACTCAACTAATAAGTTCAAAGTATTTACATGACAAAAGCGCTGCGTAAGAGCTATTAGTAATTTAAAAAAGAGGGACTCCTGCAGTGAACAATTTATTAAATTTTAAATATACTCTAGCACTACTATACATAAGCGAAGTACCTATATTCGCTAAAACTCACCCAGAGCTATTTGAATGGTTTGCATCTGGAAGAGGGCAAAATGCGAAGTGTTGGCTTGTAGGTCACATTTGATCCGCACGAGCGTATTCTGTATGACGCCGTCTATATACAATAAGATACCGTTATCTGTTCGATCATTATCCAAAAATGCTTTCAAAAGAGAACTTAATGATATTCTGGTGAAAAAAGCGTATTACTCATCCAACCGTGGATGAGTTTTTGTGTGTCAATTTTTCTACCGTGCTTTATAGGCTTTGTGTTTACAGTTTATATTTTATTTTCTTTAACCTACCTATGTAAATTTTAGTCTTTTTGAGATACCTAATTTAATCAATGTTTGTAAGCCTAAGGGCAGAATTTAATAGTTTTTAAACCACCTTGATGTAACATTTACATAAATTCACAAACAATAAATGATTTTATTTTATATTTTCTAATTCCTTCACATTTTTGCCTACTACTACAGATACTCTTGAAGCTGCCGTTGAATTAGTTGTGCGATGCAATGGTCAATTTGAACGAGAAATAAAATGATTACTTGGTCGTTTATTCTGTCTGCTGCGCAACGATGGAACCGTTCATATCGAAAATGCCAACGTAGCCCGAGGAAATCCTAAAAGCATTATGTAAAACAAGAACTGCACAGCTTTTGTGAGTTCAAAATCAAATATGGTAACTTGATCAATTAAATTATGAAACGATCGAGATCGATGGCCCCACAAGATTGATGACACTTTTGTGTCACTTGAAAAGAGGAATTTTGATAAAATACACCTTAAAATGTAAATGTATTAGCCTACGCACATTGATCCGGAACACACTATTCTTTAAGCCCGTGTGGTTTGATTCAAAACTGTATCGGGAGCGTCACCTGTCATACAAGGGTCAATATGGGGCGCCATACTATAACACGAAATATACAGGCTCATTCATTTGCTAAGAATATTTTCCCAAATCTGACATGTGAAAACGCACGTATTCTATATTTTTTTTTTCCAAGAGTTCAAATAATTCAGCCAGGTAAAAAAGAGCGAGACAGGGTTACGCCGTTTTTCCAATTGATTACTGCATTTTGATGTTTTTTTTAATAATGAGATTTGAATTTCGAACCTCAAAACCGTAGAGTACCCACACAGCAAAAACCTGATCCATAATTAAACTTTCAAAATTTTTGGTGTGTTACCAAAAAGTTACTACAGATCAGTTAGTAATCTGCTTTAATTACGTGCCCATTTTTTATTAAAGTTGGCCTTGATTTTTTTTTGTTAATACATAGAACTTGTCGTGAAAATGACCAAGTGAACATACAATTAGAAAATATCAATAATGCTGCTGGACATTTTTCACACAGCATCATCTAGCCCCAAAACTAAGGAGAGCTTTTATTATGGGAACTACATGACTGATTTACTACTTATATACCTTTTTTTTGTAAATACGTACATATTATCCATAGAAAACACCCAGACCAGAGACAAATATTAATATTGAAACGCATGCAGATTAATGAATGCTGGTAAATTTGCCAGATACAAAAACATGGAGTGAACGGTCATGTGTAGACGTGGAGACTTATAACAACGCGGTAGTCGTAGTCATCAACATTCACTTGTCCTCATTATGCTTCATTATTCAAAATCAGGTTCAGTTCCGAACCCATCTTCATCATCAACAATATTGCTATTTCCTTTGAGAGATTTATAGAACTCTATACAATATTTTGGGTATGAGATGAAACATAGATGTGAGGTCGTCTTACTTTGCTTGTGCCGTTCGGCCATTTTACAGACTGTTTTTTTCGATATTTTGATTTCTCGAAACAGACCATCACGACCTTTCATAAAAATCGAATACTTCGCATCATTTTTAAAAAAAATCTCCTTCTTCGCCAGATCTCTTAATCCTTTGTTAAGAATGTTTTATTGTGTACGATTTTTTCTCAATTTTACATGCAGAGATGAAATCTTCTTTCTGCATCCTATAAATGTTATTATTTTTATCGTATATAAATAAGCCTAATAAATCAAATAATAAGTGTGTTATTTTTTCAAATGAAGTTTACCCATTTACTAGCTGTTAGCTCTGATAATACTGACATTGAATTTATAACATCTACTTTCGAAACCACCAAGCAGTGGCTCATCGAACATAATCTAGAGATAAATCTGAGCAAACATAAATTGACCCAATTCAAGACATATCGAGGATACCTTGAAAGATTAAACCTTGCTAATTAGTAATACCCTAAAAATTCTAGAAACTACTGAATTTAAGCTTCCTGGACGAACACTGGACACACATATAATTTGTAAAAAAACATTAAAATTGAAAACAAAACTTGTAAGATTTACGCATGCTCTTAGTATGATCAAACGAAATACAAACTACGAAACCGCCTCGCCGGCATATAATGCAAATGAGTACGCTTGGTTTAACGATGCCATAGTTTTTTATGGGGTTTTTTTGGTGATATATTCATAAAAAGAAAAGTACTTATTTTTTATAATTATCATTTTCCTCTTAGAAACATATTGCAAATATATACCTCTTTGTAAGTACATACAGATACTATTCCCTTATCAAAACAAAATAGTACATAACAGTCCAAACTTTAGGTTGATTAAAATCTATAATATATATCTATATTATATAATTACATCTATAATATCTATGATTAATATATATGAACATATTAATTTATTTATTTGTTTGAACCAAATCTAGGCACTTAACTCTTGCATTACTAGAATTGTACCAAACTGTATTCTTGTAACAAATAAACTTAACTTATCACAATAACTTAAAATATATTATTCATTTTAGCGTACTTTAGCAGCCATGCTAGGTCGTACTTGTGTTTCGGAGCGCTAAGTTTTGATTGTCCTCCAAAACGCAATAAATCATTTTATATTTTTACCTTTCGATGTGGGTACAATTAAAACAAGTGAAGAATGCGGAACAAAAACTACTAAGATACCTCGAATGAGTTAGTTAGGTAATTATACAAAATTATCATAAAGGTGAAATCGCCCATCCAGATAACCCCAATATTATTTTAATCAAAATCCGCTGATTTGCGTTTCTATTAAAGTTACTTACCAATTTCATTTACATTTACAATTTCATACTGTATTTACAACTTTCATTATTCTTCGGAGCTTATAGCTTACTGACACGGTACATTAATAGATGTAAGTCGATACTTCAGTTGTAGGTTTTTCGTAAATGGAGTTTTAACTATATACATGTGTTGTGGGGTTTTCTTTTTTATTGTTTATTAGTATTAGATGAAAAAAATGTGCCAGTTTCATGCAGATATTAATTTAACTCATAAAAGCTATAAATTTTTAATTCTAGGTGTAGGGGTGTTTGGTGTTGTATGTGTGTGTGTTCATGAAGGGCGAGTGTTTATATTTTTTGAAATAAATAAATAGTGTACCTACATATATTATACCTATGTGTATACATTTTTTATCGTTAATTTATAAATTCTTAAACCTAGATTATTATAATTAAAAAAATAAAGAATTAAGGTAAATATTATTAGATCCTTTCGTCTTAGGTTCTCAAAAAAACTTTTATTAAAGAAAGACTAAGAGTGAGTTGTAAGAACAGCTTTTTTAATGAAAGGTTGGTGTACGGTCATCACTTTCGCCTCTGAGTATAGTTATTTTGTGGGGAATCGGAATGGCTTAGATACTTTTAATATAGCTCTTTGAGACTTCTCTGTTCGTATAACATAAGATTTGACAGTACCTCCACAGATGAGAATACATTATATTAACAAAGAGTTACACAATGCAAAGTAAATAGATTTCAGTAGTTCTATAGGGAGCTAAGCCTTCTGAATTTAATAATAAGTTTTCGTACACTTACTAACGTTGTTGTGTGCTCTTTCCAACTCAATTGTACAATGACACCGAGGTACTTGTTTTACGATACTCTTTCGAGTAAATGTGAGATATTTTTTTTATTTACGTTAAGTAAACGAGTCAGAAAATTCGTTCTTCATTAAAGCCACCACCACTTACCACCTTTCAAATTCTAGACAGCAAAGGTCGTTGACAGTTATGAGGAATAAAGTAGTGCTATTGATGTTTCATCATATATGATATCGTAAATTTTTACGCGTTGTTTTCTATTTGTCAAATAATCATTGAAAAGCATAAGAGAAGCATCCCTGATATCAAGTTTTTATTAAGAAGGGTTGGGAAAGAGATAGTATCGAATGCCCTAGCTAAATCAAGGAAGATACCTTTAGATTTATTATTCTTATCTACTTATCGAACTATGAAATTAGATCCAACACAAATCCAAACTGATTCTCTCAAATCAACTTAGTCAAGAAACCTTTTAATCTCTTATTTATCAAACGTTCTAGTATTTTAGACATTATTTATGAAAGTATTGATATTGGAAGATAGTTATCAATAATGTCTTTATCCCCTCCGTAACCAATACATAAGTATCGGTTTGATCAGTAAGTAGGAAATATACCATGTTTATAGCTCAAATTATAAATGTGAGTGACGGGAGGATGTATGAGATCTTTTGTAATTTTAAGAACCTTCGAAGGGATGCTATCGTGCACAGTTCGAATTCAAGTTTAGAATATAATTTTCAACTTCAACTGGGTCCGTGCCTAAGATACCGAATCAGTGCATAGAATTGTCTAGTTTTAAATTAAAATGGATTGGCCTTCCATTTATTATTTCTTTAGATAAACTATTGACAAAGAAGTTGTTCACAAAATTTACTGATATTATAGGGTTCGATTTTTATTTAAGAAGATGACTATTACTATTACTGTTTTTCTTTGCCTTTGATTTAGCAACCTTCCACGTTTTCTTACTATCTTTTCCAGGTTTATAAATTTCAGACCTGTCAAATTCAGTTTAAAACTTATTAAAAAATTCGCAGACGTAGTTTCTATTACGTTCGTAGGCAATACTTAAATTTCGTTTTCTGGATCATGTTTTAAGTCTGTGTTGGCCTAGTGGGCGATTTATTTGTTATATTGTCAATTTGAAGCTTAATAATTCGCAAACAGATTCCTGATCCGATAAATGGTAAATGGACCTATCCAACGATACCCCACATCATGGGATAGACTAGAAAAAATAACATCCTCACTTTAAGTATAGAGGACGTATCCTTAAAAAAAGTTTTTTTCAAGATTTTTATATTAACACTATTTTGTAGGCGTGATTAATATACATATATCCATGCCAAATTACTATAATCGCGGCTTAGTCTTTGAGCTAAGCCGCGGACGGACAGACAGACAGACGGACGGATATGGCGAAACTATAAGGGTTCCTTGCTGACTACGGAATCCTAGAAATGAACAGAAAGACAAAACTTTTCATAAGAAGCTAAAGAATCTACTCCTATCTAAAGGAGAACAAATCTAATCCTATCTATTACTCCGTCAACAAATTCTTAACTGGCAAATTATGACACTATGACCAATTTGAAATTGCACCCTTAGACCTGTAGGTTTTATTATTATGTGCATCTAGATATCTCGATTTTATTTACCTAATTTAATTATTTTGTCCTTTTTAAATGTTTTGACTTATGTACCTACATAAGTATATATTTATACATCTATATTTTGCATGATACTTGACTATTTGGATATAATTTTAATTAAATTTATTAATTGCTGTATTATTGACATTACGTGTATATCAAACTTAAAATTACCGAAACGGGGTTCATGTACCTACCTATTTCTATGTAATCTTAAGACCTCGGAAAATGTACATCAAGTCAATATACAAACAAACAATTAACTTTAAGAGGTTATTTATTTTTACAATTTTTATATTCGCATTTTGACCTCCACAACAATTGCTTTATAACACCAGGTCCTCTACTTGATCGTCAAGATTGTTTTTTATGTAACGTACAAGACATGATCTTACTTTCTGGGATCCTCTACAGTGGCCAGTGTGGAGCAAACGCCAATACCACTTCTATACAACCGTAACTTAAAACACTACGTTCGTTGGGATACAGGAAAGTGGGAGTTTTTTCGCGATCCAATTCAACATTCTAATTTATTTTTTGATATGGCTTGTAATAAATCATCATTAATTTTTTTTTGTAGGTCCTGGGCTCATTTATATCTTTCAGACACACTTTCAGGAAATATAGTTATAGCTTAAATATATATCAAAATTAATAAAACATGTCTTTTACTTACGATACTTTGCAAATGTTGCACTGCCATACATTACGTGGTGGAGTTCATTTAATTCTGCAATTTGCGAATCTTCTGGATGTCGTTTGTTCCGCTTGAATTGGAGCTACTTGCAAAGTTGGACATCGGCATGTCATCTTCAGTTTCGAAATCATTAATCTTTTCTTGTCAGTAACATGTCATCAAGTATCACAGGAGTTGGTTGGTCAATATAACTAATATAGTACGGAATCGGATGAAGACAGGGAGGTTAGTAAAAGCAGACTCTTAACAATACCCAAATCAAATTATGACTGATTTTTACAGCCTAAATTTGTTAAAATGCACTACTCTCACTTTAAGGGATATTTAAAGAGAACAACGAATTTTTCTTGAAATTTATTTTGCATTCACCTGCATTATAAATTATTATGAGAATAGAGCTATCCCTACTAATCAAAATGTTCTTATTACAAAGAGAAAGTGAATAGCTTCTATAACTGAGTTTGAGAGAAGCCTGCCACTTGAGTGTAATGGTGAAGAGATAGACCGGAAAGAAGAATAAGAGTTATTTTATAACATGCATTCGGAATATGACGTTACAGAGAGTTAGAATAATTTGGTTCAATATTAACATAAATCAAATGTAAATGGAATCCTTAGGCGTTAGATAAATTAGATTATATGTGTTGATGTGGTTTTTGTAATCCCAGTTTCTTTTAGGTGGTGTGACCCAATCAATGTTCAGACCTACCGTTTGGACAAGGTTAAGACTGCGGTTAACATTCCGCTGTTTCCAGGGCATTCATAAGTTCTTAGTAATAAAAATTTGTGAGGTTGTGATTATTTATACATCCTTGTGGCAGTTTGTTATTTAATGTGTTATACTGAAGTTATTTTGTTTTTAGTACTTACTCATTTTTTTCCATCAGATTCCACACTACAGTAGTTTTCATTTTCTGGAGGAATATCCTCCACCAAACTGCGGAATGTTAACCGACTGCGGTTAACATTCCGCTGTTTCCAGGGCATTCATAAATTCTCAATAATAAAAATTTGTGAGGTTGTGATTATTTATATATGCTTGTGGCAGTTTGTTATTTAATGTGTTATACTAAAGTTATTTTGTTTTTAGTACTACCTCATTTTTTTCCATTAGATTCCACACTACAATAGCTTTCATTATCTGGAGACGTTGAACACTTTTTGGTGGAGGATATATCCTCCACCAAAAAGTTTACGACGTCCTCATCCGTTAGAAATCGTGACATTCTGCAAAATAATAAGATAGTATAAATAAAAAACAAACCACTACTTTGAATACATGATTTTCCAAGTAATCGTTTATCAATGACATCATCATTGATAAATAATAACAAAATCTTCCCTTACTCTTACACTTTTAAACTTTGTAAAACCCACGTAACCACTTTTTTAAATTTAAATAATTTTAAAAATATGTTTTTTTAATATTCAAATTTGTTTATTTGAGCTAAAATAATCAACTTCAACTTTTGTTATATGGCTTATGTGGTTAGGATTGCCACAATGATGCCACTGTCGTGTCGACACGATTAAAAAAAATAAGGCGATGGAGAGGAGTTTACCGAGATTTGGCCGGTTTAAAATAGAGGGAGAATTGAACAGTTTTTTTTTAATTCAAGTTGATTTACGTATATACCAGAAAAGGGACAACACAAATACAGAGATTATAATCTTAAATAATATTACACAGGTGCTTATTTACCAACTAATTTATCTGAAAAAATAACGTCTGCTGTCAAATTATTCCAGGGAGATGTCATTAAGGGTTTAATACTTAACTATCTCCCCTATTCTAGTCAACTACCTATCCGCGGTATATTTGACGTCGGCAATATATAGCTTTTGAAAAATAAACTGTGGTAAGAAGTGTGTGACAGTTTAAAATAAAAATATATAATTTTAAGTTAGTACTTAAATTATGCATAAATCTTGAAACGAACTTCTTACTAATATCTATAAATTCAATAATCAACTTGTACTTAACTACTTCTTTCTTTTTGATTTAAGTATGTAAGCCAATTTACTTTTTTTTTTAAATAGTTTTTCAAAATTGCAAGCTATAAGTTTTGCACACCATCTTGGAACACCCAAGGCAAATCGATTTTAATAATTGGAAACACAAAAATGATTGTTTTATTTTATTTTATTCGGAAAACAAACAGTATTTACCTATTACTAAATAGACAACTTTCTAAGATACTATTTACCATAAAGAATGTTTTCACATAATAATATTAGAAACGAAATAAACTTCTTGGTCTGACTTAGCTATGTAAGTAAATACTTAAATAAGTTAAAACTATGAAGTATAATACTTTTTCGAGAAAAATAAAAAAAAGTTATTGAACCGATTCAAACCAGTGATTAGAGAGGGCGCGAAAACGGATGGATTAGATTTGAATAGATCTGCATCTGGGAAGTCAATTAGCTTATTCTAACAACTTGCAGATCTAATAAAGAATGAGTTTTGACTAAAATTGGTGGCGCTGTGAGGAACGTATAGAGAAAAGGGTAATCTGAATGATCTCGTGGGGACGCCTAACTGTATCTTAGAGAGGGGATCTGGGGAGTCAATTAGAAACTGCGCAATTTTAACTGTGAAAGACACATCTGATATGGCTCTTCTTTCTTCAAGTGGCAGCATGTGATGCCTATTACATCTCGCCTTATAATTAGTGTCATAAACTTTGCACTTATACTGAAGAAACCTCATAAACTTACGTCGAATTATTTCAAGCCTGTTGATGTAAATATCATATTGTGGGTTCCAGACCTGAGAACAATATTCAAGGGTCCTACTGTACGAACAGTAGAGAACTTACGAATACTGGGTCTTGCTGCGTCTCTTCTTGGGATCATCCACAGATCAGGTTTTACGAATTATGAATTTCTAACTTATCCGCATCAGCACTACTTCCTGAAGTAGCAGGAAGCTGCTCCTCATTGAGTTGCAAAACCGGACGAAGATTAAAGTTAGATGTCCCGCTGAATCGACGTGTTCTATGCAGACATGTCGAGCTACAAGTAATATATCTTACATTTGGCCATCGGCCATCTGCGTTTCCGATGACGCGACGAATAATTTGAACATCATCATTACAATCTTCATTCAGAAGTATTTCTTTAACTACCGTTTAATAATTCCGTCATTAGATGCCATTTCGGACTAAACTAATAAAAGTTATTCCATGTAAAAAAGTCACGTAACTATCTAACCGCGGTCACTTACTGATCATTGACAAACTTTTTCAAAACCTTCCAACGCTAACGCGTGCATGTGTGTGTGACTTTGACAAGTGCAGGTACGACACTGCAGGTGGCAGGTCCATGTACGAAGGTACGTCCATGTACCTTCGTACATGGACGTTCAAAATGTAAAAATACACGAGCGCTAAGTAATTTACAAAAATAATATCACTGCTGTCCGTGAGGGTAGTTTAATGTTAACGTAGTTCAAAGCAATTGACTTTAATGGCACGGATATACACAAAAAGAAATCGTGAAATGGTGGTTAGAAATGTCGCCGCCAAATTGGAAAGAGTTAAGATGAGAAGAGTTCCTTTTCTTTTCGTCACTGCGCTGTTTTTATCATGTGAATGAGAATATCACATTTATTGCAGATATCTTTTTTCAAAGTTTACAACGCATATTTAGTTTGCCATAAAAATTGCGTTAATTATTTATCAGAAAAGACTGTTTGAGTCCTATAGACCTCTGTGGCGCAGTGGGCGAAGGCCTGCCTAAGACGCAGAAGGTTGCGGGTTAGATTCCCGCCGCGGGACAAATGTTTGTATGATCTGCAAATACTTGTTACAGGTCAGGGTACGTAGCGGTCGAAATCCTTTATACTTGTAATTCGAGACCTGGCTAATAAGTTTCACGATTTTGGGACTCTAACAGCTCACTATAAAGACAACCAAACCTTTCCAAAACAAGTTAAAAAGCGTATTCCTTGTTTTCAAAAATATGTAAACTTAAATTAGGTCAGTATGGTTCTACCTTCGCCAATTACGACTTTATGGTGAAGCCATTGGAATAACTGGATGAAAATTTCAGAAAAAGAACATAAAAACTGTAGCTTATAAATAAAAGCAACGTAAATTATCTAAATGACTAATAACTAAATATAGTCTACGGAACTCCATAGTGTTCCGTTACATGCACGGATTATATTGCAAATTGATATCAACCTATCAATTTGCAATATAAACCGTATCACCCGCTTCTGTAACACAAACACTATTGAACAGTAATGTATTGGCTAATTGGCAAGATATATCTGGCCATATTCAGCGGCGGGTTACAGGAGAAGGCATCCTCTGTGGAAGAGTAGCCCGCTTGCCATCGCGGTTTATAGACTCGCGCCACCGGCCGCCCGCCCTCCCCCATGGGCAGGCGACCTCAGTCGTGTAGGATCGCGCGTCGCAGTGCCTGCCTCGCTGCTCGCTCTTAGTCGTTTACAAACAACAACACTTATACATAATATTACTCACTTACCACTTGTTCCACACGAACAATTGACGCTCCAATAATAATTACACTTATAAATTACCAAATCCATCGGGTTGATACAACGTGAGTGTCGAAATTAATAGGGCAGGATTAACAAATTAAGTAGTGCAAAACTATAGTGAATGAATACTCGTAATATCTCTTCGTTAATTACGGGCTAGTTTAATCAGTGATTGTGAAACACCTTACGAACAATATAAAAAATAGTGTTAAGACATGGGTTTTGTTTCGCATCGATAGTGCCGTAAATCCTTGGCAAAAAAATAACAAAGGGCAAAATATAAACATTTGCGGATAAATTTTGTTTACATTCATTGCATGTTTCTGATTAAGCACCCAATAAAAATAATTGGATAGGCAAAAATAAGTCAAACAAAGAGTATGTATCATACCGAAGTATTTGCAAGCAACTTTTTTAAAAACATATAATTTTTATTCAAGTTTCTGAATGGACTGCCGGTTAAGCAAAACCTTTTAGCAAAATTACAGTTCGTGTACATACCTAACTAGATAAAGTATGTGCGATCACCAGCGCAACTTTGTAGGTAATTTAATGTGTCGTACTTGGATGAGCTGAAATAAGCTTGATGCGAAATCTAAAATAGACAAAAAATATGAATTTTCTGTAATGATGTCAAACTGCATAATTCTCGCACGCGCGATAGTTTATGCTCAAAAGCGAATTAAAACGCAATGGATATAATGAAATCTATCACCAAAAAAACTCTAAAGTAGTCATTGATTGATTGAATCAGTGATTGTACTTTTCGAACTGAGCTTACTCTAATGTCTGAACAAAATAAAAAGCTACTTATAGGTAGTCTTAGGGACTATCTACGTTTACGTGTTTCGTCCTGGCCCGGCCATAATAACTTATTTCTGTTATAACATCAATGAATTTACTTTATTGAACTAATGAAAGGTACCTCTGCTACTACGAGATCGTAATACAAAAATAAATAATTGTGCATCTATTTATTATTAAATATTCTTTAATTTGATAATTTGTATAATTTTGACTATGACAATATTCAATTACCTCAACGACGATGAACTCAGTGGCGCGGCTGGTGGGTTGTCGACTGAAACACAAGAGGTTCGATTCCCGCAGCAGGATAAATGTTTTCATCTTCTGCAGATATATAGAGAACACGTTTTTTTTTTAATCTACGAGTTCATATTTCTGCAGATATACCTTTAAAGTGATACTCGACCTGCAATTGCCATTTCGGCCGCGGCATATACAGTGTTTTCTCAAAAAAAATTGAAATCAACGAAATAAAAAAGTTTCTTAAGTACTTACTTCTACGTAATTTTCTTTGGCTTTGGCACGAAAGCAGGTTTTAAGTTTCTAATTTAGCTTCCAACCTTAGATCTGGCGGAGTGCAATCAATATCCATTTCACTTTAATTTAAAAAAGGGCTGTCTGCACTGCGGTGCAGCTCATCTACATACAAGAAATGTTGATGTATGACGTTAAAAACACTTTATATGATCAACTTCTTATATTATTTTTGTACTTGCAAGAATGTTCACTCTTCATCTTTCTCGTGAAAAATAAAAGTGTTCGTTTCAGTAGCTTAAAAAGTATAAAGTTAGTTAGTTAGTTGCCGCAAATTAACCGTTTTATTGATGTTTGCATGATCTGCAAATATTTCTATGTATGTATTTACATTCAAAAAAAGGGTTATATCAGTCATGTAGTTCCCATAATACAAGCTCTGCTTAGCTAGATGATGCTGTGTGGAAAATGTCCAGCATTATTATTGACATATGGAGTTAAAATCAAGTAAATTCGATTTTTATAGGTTCAACCCATAAATTCATTGATAATTGATTATAAAATTAACGTTGATAATTAATTTAGACGTAATTATTATATTTTTCTGACTAGCTTCATGAACTTCTCCACTTTATCCTTTGATACAAGCTGTCCGACTTAGATGGCCAGGCGGGTTATACCGCCGTGTCTTTAACAAACCGGTCTCATGAACTGTTACATTCAACGTGTAAATAAAATAACGCGCGTACTCTTTTTGTCGAGATCCATAGAAATGAAATTCATTTAATTAATAAAAACAGAAAAAGCCAATGTGGCCAGTACGGGACGAAACACGCTTCGCATACCTCACTTATCCGTGCTTTCCAAATAATTAAAAAGGTTGCAAAGAATTTTTTGTTGGTAACTTTTTGATACCGACCTACCGACATCAGCGGCCGATGCTGAACAAACAAAGCAGTCTCTACATATATATACTTACATATACCTGGATAACGAACATGTTCGCATTTAAGTTACATGTTTGACTACCTTCATTATCGATAATCCACAGTGCACCTGCCCCACACCAGCACACTGAGTTTTACCCCTGCTTGCATTCAGTGTTAAAACTTACTTATTCCAAAAGCGGCAAGCATTTCACTCAATAACAAGGAACCCAGGACGGCTCTCGATATGGCAGGCATCAGTAGATATAGCTCGTATAACTGCCTGAATGGCTGGGATAGCTATGATAAGATACCAAGGTAAATATAAGAATCCTATTAGAAATAACATTAATTTAATTTAGTGTCTATCGAAAAATTTAAATCCATTATTGGCTAACTATTTCTGAACTCAAATATGTATACCGATTGTATTTGGCGGCATCCGGAAAATTTACCGGAATTTCTATCCTCCGTACATCAGCGTATCAACACTCTGCGGGAACATACTTAAATCCCTTTCACTATAGATTTCCAATGCTATGGAGGCAATATTAGCCTAGAAGTATCTCTGCCTTGACGATAAAGTCCCACACGAAACTAAACAAAAAAAAACTGTTGGCTGTTTCATTAATTCAAATGACAACGTTACGATTAAAAATTCAATGAGTGACCGAGACCAATCTCGCCTTCTAGCCGTCTCACAGTACAAATCCGGGCAGTGGTTTAAACCGGGGCCCTTCGCGTTTTCAAAATTCTTTCAGGGCGACTGGTCGAAGCGACGCGTGACAAGAGAGCTGGCTCTTATCTGGGTCAACGCATTAGCATTGCCATTCAGCGTCGCAATGCGGCCAGTATTTTGGGAACGCTTCCGCCTGGTAGTGATCTGGATCAGTTGAGCTATCTATAGATCGTTTGCAACGGTCTTTAGATAGCTAGCTGTTTCATCTGTATTTTTGTATATACCTACTTGTACATAGTTGTATGAATAAAAATTTAATGCAACACCTTCAAAAACCTTCAGTAGTTGGGGCTCTGGTGCCCTTATCTGTGAGCCACACCGTCGTTCATAAAGCAGTGACGTCGACAAAGATCGTTTGTTGTGTACAAAGAATGATCCCGAGATAGTTCCAAAAAAATATATTCTTGTATTATTGCTATTTTCCCCTTCAAACTTAAAAAAAAAACGTCATCATCTTATGGAATCACGACTAGCAGAAACATTTTTTGTTTTTTATTCTAAAGAGTAAGCAAACTACTCTGGCACATGAGGATCTGATGATAGAGTACATACAGGATAAAAACCGAAAACTGCAAGCGTATCACGAATATCGCGAATTTATTATAACTGACTTCTAAAAAGGAGTTTCCCAATTCGACTGTATGTATTTTTTCTGTGTATGTTACGCGATATCTTTGCCAATAATGAAGCGACTTTAATGATTTTTTTTGTGGGTCTTTAATACTTCAAGGGCGGTCGTAAAATTATCCGATGATACAATATTTTCCATAATATGTAATGCTCTATATATTCCTGATAACTCTTCATTGTCGAAAAAACATTTAACTATTTAGGATTTATCCGCTAAATACCTAGCTAGAGAATATGGATTTAACTGAGAGGCAACAACAAAAAGAGGGCAAAACAAGCCTGGCTAAAATAAAACTTTAAAAAATCAACGCAAACTGTCTTTTACGGCATACATTTCGGAGTGTGCGTTGCAACGGCACAATATAATATCCCCCATCTTCGTTCCATCAACAAACGAGGAGAGCCGAAAAGGTCGTTTAACAGTCGCAATTCCAAAGACTCGCACAAAACACTTTGCTTCAATATCTTATGTGCGAACCACAAAGGAACTCTCTACTAGATACTGTCTTCCGAGAAATACAATCTGGAAGTTTTCAGTAGTGAATCCGGCTGGCACAAGACCGCCAGGAGTGGCGTAATAGAGAAAAGGCTTTTACTCAGCAGTGGCTGTTACCGGCTGATTAGATAGATTTTGTTCATTAAATTAATTACAACACTTAGCGTAGCTTGCTTTATACTGATTTCTAGTAAGTAAACGACTAGGTTAAACAACGTTCAGCACGGTCACAAATGGGTTTTCCTTAATGGTACTTTCAACTGTTTGCGTGCTTCCGTGGGAATACTACAGAGAAAAAAGAGGGAAAATTTCACCACGGCGTAGAACTGATATAAAACTCATCAAGTTTCAAAGTTTTATATCAGTTCTACGTATTAAACTTATGGTTTTTAGCAGAAAAAATAAAATAAAATAATCATTAAATAAAAAAGTTTTTGATACAAGTATTTTTTATAGTTGTTTTATGTCAATGATAAATATTTAATCTGAACGACATAGCGCAATACTAGAGAGAACGCATCTTATTTGTCGGGTCCGTGTGTCCACCTACCTAAGTCCTGGATTCGCGATCCAAAATTTATAGCTTGTAATGCGTGCGGAGGAGTAAAAAATTGTAGCGAGATGGAAGATTAGCAGGTTACGTTTTAATGTAGTTTAAAGTAGTAAGATTAAAGTCGAGAGTTGAAATTAGCAAAACATCACGGAACATTCTAGAATAATTCGAATATAAGTAAATTTAGTAGGGCAAGCTGGGCATTCGATTTTTGGACTTAAAGGCGTCAATCTGCCAGTCGGTAACATTATTTATGCGAATCGCGGCGATTCATTGATTTTGTTTGAGATGTTTCGTACTGTTTACAAAAGTAGAGTAGGAAGACGTTGATACTGGTTGATTATGTGGCTACAGGTTTTTTCGTAACTTGGTAGGTACAGTGAAGGTGTTTGAAGCTATACATTGATCAGCGTGACTAGTTTGAGAAAAGTAAAGTTCAAAGTAAATTCAGTAACTTCAGGGTTTAAAAATACTGTAAGTTGTAACTTTTAGCTCAAATCCCCTGTGCTTAGAAATCCAATACTTGTATTGGCATGCAGTGTGGATACGGTTGCTATATCGTGCTATTACGACAGCAGCATCCCATTTTACTTAGGTAGATCCAGATGCCTTTTGGGGCGAGGCTCGATTGCTACCTTGCAATGGAGTCATTTAACCGTTCCCTTAGTCTGGTTGGATTTTGGTTTACATCAGAGCATTGGTTATATTTACGGTACTTTTAGAACACAGAAATATGATTTAAACCACTTATTATCGCATATTGTGAAAATTATATGAGTACAAGGAAATATTTACAAAGTTAGAAGACGAAAGTGAGCAGTTAAACTAAAAAAGTCCAATATATATAATAGCGAAATATACCTTCTAGATTTGAGAGAGAGGAGGAACAAGTTAGGAATGAGTCAACGTCAAGGGAACAAGAGATAGATAGTGAGCAAGGTTCTAATTTAAGGAAATGACAGAATGTTTTTAAACCGAATTCCCTGGTAACTATAGACGAGTCACGGATTATGTTTACGAAGTCAAGCCGTACTATAGGGACATTGGCTGTGAAAATTAACGCGTTATGCGAGGAAGTAAAAGAAGTCATAACGGCTATAGGAAATAGAGTGGATTGAGATAACTAAAGTCGGGTACGGTACAGACCACCGTAGCTTACCCCAAGAAGCCTACCTACATTAAAGATTCAATCGAATTCCATCGTATGATCACCGTGTGAGAGCCCACAAACTTTGTAATTAAATCATCTAAAATAGTAAAGGAAAGGTTATTGAAGATTTCGGGTTTTATTCGAATAAAATAAGACTCAAGGTGTCTGTAAGCAGACAGTGGGAAAGGGGCTAGAATTGATACAACTGTCTTTTAGACGATGCGAGGAAGTGGGCTCAAATTTATTAAGAGCGTTGGAAGAGTTTTGAAGATTTCAAGGTAGACTTTCTAGCTTCATTCTGGGGGTATAAGGATTAAAATGAATTATGAAGAACATTTAAGCAGGGTAGCTGGAATCAGTGGAACCTCCGACGAATGTTGGTGCATTTCCTAAGATTGACCGAAAGAGCTCAAATGTTATTTTTTAAGTTTCCTGAAAAACCATTTATAGCAGACATAATAAGACACTAAACAAAATATGTACAACAGGGTTGGTATACGTCAAAATTGGGAAACATAATTGATACAGCGGAATTCTTAAGAAATATGGATAACATTAATCAACATGAAATTCAAACTCCAGCACGGAGCGTAGAGAAAGATTTAAACTAAAAAGGGCCGGACTCGGCTTTCACTACAGGGAGCGCAGTTTTAAATATGATGAGAAAAATGGTCTGGGAGCCAGGTAGTGGTAATAATGGATTTAGAATACCAATAGTGGGGAAAGTCATATAGATAGAGAAGCTATGGAGGGGATAGGATATACACCACTAGAAATGAAGGAACAGCATGTATTAGAACAACGAGTACTGCAATTAAAAATAGAGCAACGTCAAATATAACAAGTTAGGCTATGGTCGTCTTCGAAGAAAGGTCAGAAGAGGTAAAGCAGAAAGATTGTAGTTCGAAAGTTTTGGTACAAATATTTGAACACGAAATTATTGGTTTATAGGTAGTGACATCATTTGTATTTCAGAAGAGTTTTGGAACGATATTAAGTAGGAAGGTCCCAATTATGCCCATAAATCCTGAAGTAGGGCTTCCTGAGTTAGGCCCAGAGATATCAAACACCGAGATACAACTAGCCCTGAAAAGAATGGCCAACGGCAAAGCTCCTGGTGAGGACGATGTTATAGTGAAAATGGTCAAAGACGGTCGGAGACTCGGTCATTTGTTTTCTAAAAAACATATTCAATATGTGCTTAGAGGAAAGCAGGATACCTACGTAGTGGGAAAGCGCAACTGTTATACTACTAATCAAGAAAGGTAACAAAAACGATCTTAATAACTATCGTCCAATCAGTTTGCTATCCCAACTGTACAACCTTTTTACAAAAATCATTACGATTCGTTTGACCAAAAAACTTGACTTTTATCAACCAGTTGAGCAAGCCGGGTTTAGAAGCGGATATAGTACGATGGACGACTTATTAACTATAAGAATAGTCATCGAAAAGGCTACAGAATATCAAATACCGTTATGGCTCGCATTCATTGATTACAAAAAAGCCTGTGATAGCTTTGAGTCCTGGGCAGTTACATAAATCTTATAGAAAACAGCTATTTTCGTCTTACGTTTAATTTACCACCAGAAACAAACCCAGTAAGAATAGGGAGAGGAGTTAGACAGGGTGATACCCTATCGGCAGCCTACTCTAAGATCAAATTTGCCTTACAGATGAAAATCAAACCAGAACAGAGACCAAGTATTCTTGTGAATACTTGGTCTCTGTTCTGTTCTGTTCTTGACCTGTACTTACCTACGGAGCTGAAACCTGGGTTTTCACAAAATAAATCATTGCAAAACTCAGAGCGGCCCAGAGAGCAATCGAAAGGAAAGATGGTAGGTATCACGCTGAGAGACCGGAAAAGGAACGACTGGCTTGTCTTTAGTTTGGAAACAAACTAAAGTCACAGACGTCATCAAACGCGTTGCGAAACTTAAGTGTTTGATATCTCTGGCACGTCTTCAGATCCAATGTTTAGTATTCTCCGTGTGGTTGCGTTAGTTGGTTTCGGGTTCTTTGATCTGTAGAGTTCCAGGTAATAATCTTCTACCAGTTTAAGTAATTCTTTTTTTTCTGTGATCTAAATTGATCACTGATCAAAATGGCATCATATGAAGGAGGGCTACACCTCCAGGGTTGAATGTGGCTAAAAAGAAGAAGAAGAAGAAGGGCTTATGAGTGTGGAAATTCGAGAAATAGTTTTCTTACCATTAAGACTAGGGGTTTATAATATGATGGCAGGAGTTAGTCTGACGATGGAAAAAAAAGTACAGTTGGTAGGATTATTAACTAAATATAAAAGCTTGTTTTATTAATTTCCAATTATCTGGAAAGATACTACCAATGATCGAATTCTGAAATATGAAGTTAGGCGGAACTGTTAAGGTTTTTTGCACATTTTTTATAAATGTCTGTGGGTTTCCGTAACAGTCTGCCCCATTTTTAACATTTAATGATTTTAAAGATCTTTCGATACTACTGATGCTAAGTGAAGGTATACAAAGAGCTGTGGATACCTTAGGCAGATATGTATCATGTAACTGATGTGAAGATTAAATCGATTTAACATAATATGATTGTATACAATGCTGGGCAAACATCGCCATTTTCATCTACTTCATTAGCCACACGATCACCTAGTTGCATATGAGCGGGATACAAGCAGTAACCATTGCTTGTTTTTTATATAAAACCAAAATAATTTAGGATAAGTAACTATATTTTTTTCCATATTTGCTATGACGGAGCAAAAGCTTCAAGGTGGTCTTTAAAAACTGTGACGTCAGCAATGCTATGATCACCAGAATGCTGGTCGCTCATTGTTGACGACAAAAGTAAACTCAAGAAAATGTTCTTCTAAATTATTCTTGGTTGTACAGAGACTTTCTTAGTCTGCACGGTCCGACGGCTCAAGCAGGAATAAATCGTACTCGGTGCGTCGCCCGTATTTATGCGAAAACACAGACTCAAGCTCTTGCTTGATGATTCTTGAATGATTAATGCTTGCAGGTAGTTTTAACTTGTGCGAACAAGTTAAAACTACCTGCAAGCATTAATCATTTAAGTTTACAAATGGTTTTGAAGGTAAACATGGTCAAAATAACAACTTGATTACGTAATTAAGTAATTACCTAATTATTATTTTATTAAAACAATCAAATAATAATTAGCAATTAATTAATTATTTTTACACTGTAATTTGACAATCTAAGTGATGATTCGTTAAGTAACTCGTGGTTCTGCGCCCATAATTCATTGTAGAAGCACAATAACGCCTTTGCGCCGATAGATATATTTATATATATTTAACGTCAAGGTTAAAGTCAAATTTCATTTGTTCATTAAAATCACAAGGATCACTTTAAAAGCTCTTAGCTCAATGATCACTTAGTTGTTCAAATCTACATCTAATCAATCTACTATTCTGCCGGTGTTGGCCTATCACAGACTTTGGATTCTCGTCCCCCGGCCAGAGTGTTTATTCATTTCTCCTCTTTGCGTTGCGCCATTTCCAAATTTCTTCTGATGTTTGCGTTTCTTTTGTTACAGAGTTCGTGTGGAGTACTATGTAAACGAGAACACTTTCAAAGAAAGACTGCAACTGTATTTTATAAAAAACCAAAGATCAAGTAAGTGTTATTTTTAATTTGATTATACTCAATAATTTTTCCTGGTCTACTAATATTTTTTTCTACAGAAAAACATTGTCTAGTACTCGTGTGCTTTGTGCGCAAGTCTTTTTAATTTTTAGCTTTACCATGACAATAGAAGAAAATAACGAATAACGCTTTAAGAAAAGGGGGATAGACTAACCATATTATTAATATTTTTTTAGGTAGGTAATTCTTATTTTTTTCACTCTGTTCGTATATATGGAAATTTTATACCACCCGTATGTATTTACAAAATTTCACTAATTTCGTAAATACAGTGTCGGTTAATGCAGACACTGACTGATTTGATACATACATACCGAGTGCCTCTCTCCGCTTTTTGCACGCGACATATGATGGTATAGTTTTGATAATAAACGATTTGACAAAATTAATAAACAAAATCGGTCACGGTTCTGCTAATTCTCTCTCGTATGTAGAGGCTGTAAAAATACTATTAAAAACGCTTAGACCTTATGAACAAGTATGCCGCATTAAGGTTCCTGCTCAGATCTTAAACAAGTGTCTTGCATTGATGGTGCTCTTTCAACCCTTTTTTGGATATTTTTAGTAGAACCTGTCACATTCTACCCTTCTCAGGGGCAAAGAGTAGGTTCAAGATATGTCGACATCTTGGTAATTGACCCTTACTGGCCTAAATAAATGATGTATTACGTTTGTATTTATTTCATTACTAGCTTCTGATCACGGCTTCGCTCACATGATACCTGCATAGAACGTAGTCTTTGTGTTATTCCTGAACACAAATATTAAAATGTCCAACATAATAAGGGCAGTACAGCATCATTGATAAACAAATATTGACACATTTCAATATATAATATAATTCAATCTATTCGATTGAATAGATCTCAGTGAACTGACCATTTTTTTCCTTACATGCCATAATTTATTACAGGTTTACGGATTAGAATAGCAAACCTTATTTTCAAGATTTTAGCCTGCGTGTTGTATATATGTCGCGTCTGTGCTGACGGGGATCCTATCTCCGCTTCATGGTGAGTTACGGTCGTCCCACATTGTCAATTCAATCCGTTATTCAATTCAATGAATTGAGCGGGCCAGATTGGTTCGTTCGCATAGTCGTACTAACATCACATTATTGTGTCAAATGTGTAGTGGCGCGGATATACCATGATATCGAATACAAACTTTTAGTATGGTTTTAGTCACATTATACCTGATAAACTATTGTTCAAACTTTTTCATTACGCGGTTTGTTTGAATTTGGATAGCAATTCAAAAGGTACTCATCAAACTGAAAAAGATAAAAAAAAATTTGCGCAACTTATAAAAAAAGGATGCACTTCTCAATTGGACGGATGTGATTTTTTTCTGTATGATGTTTGGTCTTACTAGAATGTACTTTGCTCTAAATACGCGGAAATATTGACATTACTTTATAAAAATAAAACACGCAAAATCGTATTTACGTTCATAGCACCAGTTTTTAATTTGGGGCAAAAAATGCGCCGGCAATGTTGTATGGAAATCCATTACCGGCTGGGTTGTAGGTTAATAATGACTACGACAAAACTTGTACATTATTTTCCACATTTGAATTTCTATCTCTTTCAGCTTAAGCAGATGCATTTACCACATAATATGCTTTTAATTTCGGCACAAGAAGTAAAATAATATAAAAATGGCGTTAAAGCAAAATATAGTCTCGATTCTGTTATTTTGATAATAAATACATACATTCTCTCCACCAGATCTAAGGTCAAATAACGATTTGATTTAATCAGATAGCGGTATAAAGTTGTTGAATCGATATTAGATTATGTTTTCTGCATTATGAAGGGTCACAAACAGGAAGTAGAACAACTTAAGTCGAGATTAAATCCATTTACTCAAAGATCCGGTTTCTCATGAAATGGATAATAACTTTAATTTGTTTCAAAACTTAACAAAAGTGAGTTTGAAAACCTTTTTGCTGTGATGAAATGACACTTCAATATAAATGAAGAACAAAGGGTGTAATTTACACTTTCAGCTATTCTGTTTTTTACACTGTGCTCAAAACCTTGGCTTACATAGATTTCTAAATAGATTTGGTTCATAAAGTGTCATTTTCCAGCAGAAAATATCATCTCTAAAGTCGCATTCTGATCAAAAGGTGACTTTTAAACGGTGGTCCATTAGTGGTATGGACTTGTGGACCAAAAATTTGGTAAATTTTTTGATTCAGTTGGATCAAAATGAGTTCTATTTGTAAATTTGAAATTGTTTCACTATTATGAAACATTTTTAGAAATTTTGGATTCCATTGTGGCAGCAATGACATGAAAATATTAAAAAAAAACATTAGATACTTAAAACGCGCATATATAAATAAAAATATAGCCACAGAAATAGAGTAGAATGTGTTGTCAAAACTTTTCAAAACTACAGATTTGAACACCCAATAAGGCAAAGCCCAAAAACCTATTAAAACGGATAATCAGACCTAAAAAACAGAAGACTAAAAAAACTGGACCTTTATCAAAGGTCCTTAAATTGTATAACTAATATAACCATTTAGTACACTCATTATGTAGGAACTGACTCCTGACATACAGGTAGCCCTAGTACCTATATGTCAGGAGAGTCAGGGCTTCAAATTGAGTTATAATACAGGTAATTTCAATAAAGACTTTGTATTGTATTGTTGCCTCACTCACACTAACTTACGACGTGTGCGACCATCACGAGAGCTAAATGTTTCGCAGAACCAGCTTCTCAAATCAAACGGATATTTGAGTAGACATCATCAGCCGAAACGCACGAGCATAGTTAAACCACCGGACGGTAGTAGATAACTCGCGAAAACTTAATTCCTAGTGGATTCAGAACCTATTCTATGGATTGAGCTTCGCGACCCTAAGGTGTTAGTGAATGCTATAGACTTGTGGTGAACCTACTACCTATTATACATACCTACTATGTTATTTTTTTTTATATAATACACAAATATATATTCAGATAAATACACATATACATAAGTACTTTCATTATTTATATATCATCATAAATAAACTACATTTAACTAGTAAAAACAGTAAACAGGATATCTATCTATTTATCGTATAAAATAATTTACACACCTACTTACAAATGATGATGCGCCTGTTCGCCGTGTGTCTTTGTGCACTTTTGAAATTCATTATTCCGGATATCAGATCTACCTACACACTAGGATCGCCACCTAAAACCATAGTCTCTATACGTCTTGGAATCCCATCATCAACAGGTGTGATTGCGATCCGATTTTGTAATGCTGTGTGTGATTGATGTTGATGCGTGGTAATGTGAACTTTTCTGTAGGTACTTTTCTGTATCTGAACATTTAATTGATGATGGGATCTTTATTTATATACGGTAGGTCGGATACTACAACAGAAGGCCCTGCAACTTATATTTCAATTGCTAGAAATCAATTCAATGTAAATGAAGAATATAAATATAAATAAGGGAGAAACCCTCTTTCACAGATACTATCGGACTAAGTTGTCCATTCTCCAGTTTTACACGGTGGTGCCTCAGACATAAATGTTTTAATGTTTGCAGTTTGCCTAGTTCTTTAAATTGCAATTGAAACATAGAAAATAGAAAACCATTCTAGTAAGACAAACCATTACAGAGTACTCAGTGTAGAAATACATAGCCGTCGAGTTAAGAACCTCCTTATAGTTTTTTTAAAATATGTAAATCTATTCTAAAGTTACTTGGCTACTTAATATTTTAATACCTGTCATTTGAGACTCTATTGGTAAAAATAGAGTAACATAGCTTTCACAATGATTGTCAAAATCTAACCTCAAGTTTCTTGACCAGATAATTACACAGATTATTTTAAAACATAGTGTCAGTAGATATAATATAAACTTTTTCACTCTCTTCCCTTCCCAATACCTAATTAATTATTATATCTATTCCCTTTAAAATATTAAAATTTATTACTTCAAAGAACTGCCTTTGTTAATATAGGTAATGTAGGTTAGGTATGCATGTACCATTACTTTGAGTTAATTGACTGTATAAGTAGCTGTCCCTACTTTTAAAATGTCTTAGAATAAATAAGGTGACCGACATAAGACGCCATGGAATATTAAGTAACAATTCTAGTAGTATGTATGAATTCAGTGTATAATCAATAACTTTGGGGAAGAAATGTATTTGATTCACTCTTATAATATTATGAGTCAATTCATTGTTGTCTATTTATCGGTCTATTTATTGTTGTTATATATGCTTCAAACTGATGTACTTGTTTTCACGTGATTTATTTAATATGAATTGAAATAATGTGACTGTGGGTGGGCAATGCGGTAAATCAGTGGCTCTCGATCAAATTAATCACGAAATTGGCACTAAACAATTTGAAAATTCCAACAGTTACTATGTTTAGGACTTTCATTCTGTTTTTCAAGTCCAACCATACGAAGTAGTATATTTTTCACTTCTTTGTAATGTAAATGAACTTCAATGTGACATAACTTGGATAAAAATTCAATTATCTTATTTGATAATAAATAAGATAATTGAATTATATATTTTTGTGTGCGAGCGAGTAAATACTCGCTTGAAAAGATTCACTGCAATTAAAATCAGGTCATGATATTATCGATTGCAGTGCAGTTCGAAAGGTTTGATTGGTTCCTAAGTGCCACTCGTGCAGCCCCGGGGCCAGTATATTACGAGTAACTGGGGCACCTTGAATTATAAAAAAATAAGTAATTCAATGTCGTTTCAGAAAAGGCACAGAAATACAGCAAAGCATGAGGGAACTAATAAAATCACCTACTAGCTCTATGTATTTCCAAATAATTTTAGTTCTCGGTTCTTATTTCGTTTAGAATCTAGAAGCCGCCTAAAAGTATAAAATATCGTTGACGCAACAATATTATGGTTACATTCGAAAACTGGGATGGAATCTGAAAAAGTAACTTGTGAGCATCATACGCATTGCATGTATTAAAATACAGATCTAACCCTATTTCACAGTTATGGCTGCAGACCTGGAAATAAGACTGAATTTGAATATTCGTCAAATTTAACTGAAGAGGAATTTCAAGAACATCCAATAATCAACTGGGACGGAATAATATGGGTCAATCGACCTCTGTATTTATGGATTGTACAGGCCGTATTGGCTATGATATCATTTACAGAAGCGATACTGCTTGCCTATTTAGGATATAAGGTTCGTGTACCTAAGTCATGACGTAAAACACAATCAATACCTACTCAACCCGAAAAGGGCTCACCTTAAATAATGACCAAGTAATACACTTATTTCATTAGGTAAAAATAAAAAACATTACTTAAAAAACGAGAAAACAACAAGTAAGTAGTTAACAGTATATTTGTATTATTTTTTACAGGGTAACATCTGGCAACAAATATTATCATTCCATTTCATATTAGAAATGATGAATACGATTCCATTTGCTCTCACTGTAAGTACTGATCTTAAGATACTCAAGGAACATTTAAGGTGCGTCCCCGAGCAAAATGTCGTTACGTTTCATAATTTGCGCAGTACTTCCTCAGAAATGAAAATTGAATAAAACTTACTTTACGAGACTTATAAAATATATAAAATATAGAGACAGTATGCTATTTTTAAACTGTAATTGGTTCTGTGGTTATCAATTAGTTCAATTGTCTCAAAATCCGCAAATACAAATGTTTTTTATGGTGTTCCCAAATTATTCTTAATTTAATCATTGATGAAATCTCCTTTCAAGTAAAAAATACTTGTCATAGGAGATTTCGTTATTACTTATATATTTTTTAACAGTTAGTTGTAAGGCAATTAAAGTAGCAAAAAGGACAACTTATCTACCTGTAAAAATAAAATCAAGTATTATTAGCTACTTTAATACTTTATTCCTAAACATAAAATGCCGCGTCATCCCCTACTCAAGTAAGTATCGAAATTATCATCTGTTAGCTAATTTGGAGAAATCTCAAAGGATGCTTAAAATACTCGTAAAGTTAGAACTATGGTACCTCATTTTGAGAGTAGGTTTCTTTAGTATTTTAATATGATCAAGATGTATGTCAACTGTTTGACTGTAACATATCGAATTGCAGACAAATTAAGGCAAGGAGGCCGCACTATATTCTGTCATGTATTGTTCTGGAAACGAATTAATAAGAATTTGTGTATTTTTATGACAACCATTTCATTTTTAAATTCCAATTTACAATTCTTAATATATTCCATAAATTTAATATAAAAACAGACCTAAGTATTTTTTTTTTTCAGCCAATACCTACCCTGTAGGTTTTATTTACAAAAGAATATAGTCCAATACTATCACTCTGAGCTCTACTTTTTACAATAAAACATTTACCTTTATAAGTGATATTGCAAAAACGTCTCAAAAGTTACCACAGAATAATGAATAGTGTATTCTCTATCGATATCCGTTGCGCCGCGTTTTATCCCTGCCTGTGCCGCAGCGAAGCGTTTAGCGATTAAAATGATATTTTAAAAATTCAATTTAGTTATTGAAGCTTGAAAGTATTTATAAGCCCATATTCCAGAACGAATCTTCGTTGAAAACTAAATCTATTGTTGACTAAACGTTCAGTGCCTCTGACCACTCGGTATCCTCACTGAGTATGAATCTGAGTTGTCCACTGTCCGTAGGTACATCAGAAGACCGTTTAAATGTGTGACGTAAGAAGTTGTATGATTTTTGGTTTGTCCGTAACGGGGGTAGTTCATTTATCTTATAATATTGTATTGTGTTTTTTTATGCTATTGATTTGGTATGTCTTCTAATATGATTATTAGATCTTTCTCTGATAGATTTTTTAGGCGCTGCAGTAGATCACGTTATAAAAGAGGGTATGTAAAAAAACTATGTTTTACCACTTTATAAAACATGGTAGTCTAGTCGAAGCCGTGGTCGCACTGCAAGCGAGTACGTTTCTAGCTAAGCAACTTACGATACATGGTGGTCGCATGCGAGTCGCTAAGTGCGTCTTTGTAATGCAAAACGAGTAAACAGATAGCACATGGCGACGTGTCCCGAATTCACGAAGCGCCAAGCGCATTGCCAATCCGTGTTCCCTCGCAACTCCTAGTGCACACCCGACCTCTCCATTTACACGCGTCTATTTTCCATACCTTCACCTACGACGTAATCAAATCCTGCAGGGCGCACTTGTGGTGAGTGGCGACAGCACCGTCGCGGAGCCCCATTACTCCCTAGGGTCGAGCGAGCGTTATTAAATATGCGAGTGCTCGGGAGATGATGGAATAGTCATTAACTTGTTTGATAATCACCCTACACAATATAATGCTAACAAAAGGAACTGTCCCATTTATTAGCTACCATCTTCAGGATAGTGTTGGTGGTCCCACACACTTTGTTCATCGTCAAGGCTATCTTGCACATGCAGGCGGAGAATGGGGTTCGGATGATGATGGAATAATTGTATTACCTTGTAAAGGTGGAACAAAAATGTGAAAAGAAATGAAATTTGTGTCCACACGAAGAGGAGAAGTTTCCCTGCTGCACGACGGGTGGGGATACCATAAAAAGAAATTTATTGTAATGGGAACGCTTTCTTGATAATATACAAATAATAGTATCGTGGCTGTTCAGGTAGCATCACTCTCAACACCAGAAACAAAGTGGTAAAGATACATATATTACAGGCTTTCAAACAGGATTTTGCGAAAAATAAAATACTAAAAGAACTTAATGAGATAAAACGAAAAAAAACTTGCTGTAATTTAAATTCTACACAAAGCAATATGATGCTATAGTATAGAATCTCAAAATGAGGGAATCCTATATTAGAGAACGTTCCGGAATTTAAGACCGGGCAGTAAAACGAACGCAATAAGTTTATTTAAAGTGCAAAAAACGTAGATTCACGTCATGGCATGAAGTGGATATATCTGATATCTTTACAAATTTCTAATTGGCAGATTATCATGATGAGGAATTCGGTAAAAGAATCCTTTTATTTCGAAATAAAAAGAAGTCAAAGAACTGGTTCATTGTTTCAAACCAAAATGTAATATAATGTAATTTCATTTTTAAGGGACGTGAAATTTAAGTCGAGCTCATTCAAACAGCTGTACTCTATTCATGGTCAGAACGAAAATACATCGGCTATTCCTTTTTTTTTGTATGTTACCAAACAAATGCCTCAGTTACGAAACAGTATTTAGGCAAATTAAATAAATTATTCATTCTTGGCAATTTGAAAAAGTAACTATCGACTATGAGCTAGCTACGATGAGTGCAATCCGGATAGTTTATCCGGAGATTCAAACTAAAGGATGTTCCAACCATTATAATACATAGATAGCCTGTATCGTAAAGTGAAGCAGTTAAAATAAACCTCACAGTTAAAAAGAAGGCACGTGGCACGATGTGTAGAGTTATCTCGCTTGCCAGAAGATTTCGTAGCTAGCGGTTATGCTATAAGCATGAGCAAGAGCGTCTGGTCACGATATTAAATTCAACACATACTTCAATAAACAATGGATGACCACAACGGAGTTTTTAAATTCCTGCAATTGCGAGATTCAATAACCTAGATGAGCACAGCAGACTTAATTGCTATATAGACCGAAGCAAACCAAACCTATTGAAATTCTATTAGACATATTGTCTTAAGACAATAAATTAAGCTCTTTAGAGCTGAAAATTACGGATATCTTTTAAAGCAGCGTACCAAAAAGCTCCGAACTACGTCGAGTTAGATAAAGAAATGTATCGTTCCGTAATGGAAAGAGAACAATATTATCGTGGGTATTGTTTGGAATAATTTAAGTATCCATTTTCATTTAAAAATTTTAGGTATGTTATGATTTGTCAAGTTAGATAAGTAGTTTAGTGTGAACTTGAAATAATAATATTAAATTTTGGTTTGAAATACAGATTTCGTAGACGGACGAAGACTCCGTCATTGAAACAATAAAAATAAAATATATCCGTGCACGGAACCGTGGTTTCGAAAAAATCTTAGATCGAAATCATTGTTTCCTTATTTGTAACTGGTTACTAAACTACGGTTACGTAGACCGCCGAAGGGGAAACAAACACGCATATATTTGGTATTCATTTACATTGAATAGGTACGCAATTTTTCGGGGCTCGCTGCCAATATCAACAATATATTTTTTTAAATATGCTTATCAATAATCACCCAAGTACCTCAAAACGCTATTTTTTGCGACTCGATGCGCTCGATGGGATATGGTTTGACTTTTTATGAAATAAACTCTGTTTTTCAGTGGCTATTATTCGCCAGTAGCTATTTTATTGTTATACAAATTGACTTTTGTTAGTTTCACTTCTTTTGGTGGTGACAAACTGGTGTTTTATGATTTGATATTATTTCATCAGTTTGGAAAGACCCTGATAAATTTTCCGCTGTTAAAAGCTTAACTTGGACGTCGCCAATCTCAATAGAAATTAACTCATTATCAGCGTCGCTTCGAGGCAAACAAGTTCAATCCGAGCCGCGATGGACCGTACCGAATATAGAACAATTTAAAAAATCAAAAATAACTAACTACAAAAATAGATGTTAATTACATACAAAAATGAAAATAATTGATAAATAAATTATGTAGGTACTATAAATAAATAAATAATGCTAGACATTTTTCAAATACCATCATCCAGCCCCAAACTAAGCAGGGCTTGTATTATGATACATACTTTTTATATTTTTTATTGTAAAAAAATACATACGTATTATACTTAGAAAACACCTAAATCCCGAGACAAATATTTGCAGATCACAAAAACATTTTTCCCACGTCGGGAAAACTGTGCATATAAAAATATCGAATCAGCAATCTCCTGCGTCTCAGGCGGGCCTTCGCCCACTGCGCCACAGAGGTCGTTAAAATCAATCATGCCTGTTAGTGACTTCCGGGGGTAAAAAATAACAAAAACCTTCTCTGAATAACGATGATGAAATTGATTAAGGCGTTTTGTTGGATAAGTGTAAGAGACAAACACTAATAAATAAACAACCCCTTACCCCAAGCTCATACCTACACAAGCTCCTTGCGTCGCTGGCAAAAATAAGAATTATTTCGGTACCTGATAAACTGAACAGTAAATGATAAAGCACCTAGCTGATAGGTACTATCTCGTGATTCTTATACCTATATTGAGAGGTTAACATGGGGCATATTGAGGTTTATTGTTGCATGCTGGTATAATGTTCGAAATAATATTATAAAAACAAACATCCGTTTTAACTGCGTGCGGAATTCTTGAAAGCTCAAGCAGTTTGATTTTTTTACAGTTTTAGGCAGTGAAGCCAGTTGTGGAACCCTAACTTTACGGTAACATGTGAAAAATGTCGTCCTTTCGTTTACTAGCTCACAGTTTACATCACTATACATATTACAGCTTCAGAATTTGAGCTTATGCTTCTAAGCTGCGAATAAATAAATTAAATCAAAGTAAAATTTCACTCTAAATAGAAAAAAAAAGGAAGCTAGAACTAGTGGTGTGTCCTCTGAGCACGTGTGGAACCTCTTTTGTAGCTACACACTTCATCAAAAAGAGGCAAACATTCATTTCGTGCAGATGAACTAGCACACCAGCACAGTAGCATAATCGTGCGAGGCGCGAATGCGAGTGATGTGATGAATCGTGTCATATTTTATGGGTGCTCTCTTTCTTGCGAGTGATGGAGTTGGTATGGTGGTTGGTGGTTGAAGAGAGCCCAACTATGTATTCTTTGCAGAGATATATATGTTTGTAAAGTTTAGATTTCCTCTTTACGATTTTTAACACTGAATTTTTTAACCAGGAACTTTCCTAACTGATAAAAATATTAAATTGTGCTCATATAACGAATGTTAATGTATATGTTGATACCTATCTTCATAAAAATAAAAAATAAACGTATTTAGTTTCTGTACGTACACATCCTACGCCTACGCCGTGTTTTCATGATTCTTCTAATCTAGCCGCGACTTTCCAAAACTTGCCCATACCATACCTGCTGTAGCCAGTGAGCCAGTAGCCAGTAAAGTCATTCAATTGAATTAACTAAATGTTAATGGCTCTGGTATAAACCTAGTCAAAATTAACTGTTTTGATCCAAGCCCAGGTGGACCTATAGCCGCTACCACACTTGGCCCAGTCGAAGTACATAAACATTCCATTCAGTTTATTGTGAAGCAATTGAATATTTTTTTAAGTTGACATGAATTAACTGTATAAAATAAAATAAAATCCTTCTTAAAGTCACTCAATTATTTAAAACTTGAATCGAGGAAAGCATGTTAGATAGCTTTAACATGTAGATACCTAAATATATTTAAGTGTTTCACTTCTCAAAGTCATGTCTAAAATAACTTCAAAAAAAAAAACACCAACTCCTTTTGTCACAGTTATTACTTTAATTAATGTATATAAAATCAAAATAACACGTCTAGGTAACATGTTACTTGGTCGGGGACTCGCTTTTTTTGGTTGAATTGAACAGGAAAGCTTTTTCCAATAATAAAGCAATATTTTTACAATTTCAGCTGCCATTTCCACCTCTTCGTAACTTATTCATACCAGTATTCCTCAACTGTTGGTTGGCAAAAAGGTCATTGGAGAATTTGTTTGTAAGTAAATCATGAATTTAAATATGTACACTAATGATACAGCAGAGGTTCTTAAATTCAACTCATCATTTTGACGATTAAGATCCGAGTTCACCTACACAATGGCGGGTGGTCTTAATAAAATCTTATTGACACATGTTTTCACAAAATTTTACAACATATTCAAGGTTTAACTTGACCGTCCATTTATTCTTACGGCTTAAACGAGCCGGAAATTATAGCCAGATTAATGGATTTCAATATTGGACGCCTTGCTTTGCCCAGGAAACTGGGCGCCTAAAAACTTTACAAAGCTTTTTAGCCAGTTTGATAAGGTTATTGCTAGTTATGGGATTTATGCCATTATAGTTTACTGGTCCCAAAATAAGGACGGCATAGCAAAAATAAATATGGCTGCCTGAAAATTATAGCTTGTGTTGCAATAATTTTCAGTCAAAAACGTGTTCCGAAATACAGAAGCCAATATTTCAACATGAATGTGTTGTGCTCTTATATTTCATAATTCATCAATGAGTAGGCGAGTGTACACCGAAAAAAAAAGCTTGGTGTACGTCTGCCATTTCGGAGTATTTTATAATTATATGTGTCGGATTTTACTCTTTTTTTTAAGCAAATAAATCTCCTATTCAATATTTTAAACATCTTTAAATAACAATATTATCTGCAGCACTTGTCTTATTTTAAAAACTATGTCTAGGTTAGTTATTTAGATAAATATATGGACGTATTTAGAGGAATGTTTCATTGATCGAAAAAAAAGGTTGAATACGTATAAAAAGTTCTTATTACACTGGCCACATATACCTGAATGATAAAATAAAAACCTTTAATCGTCTTTCGTTTCAGAGTTCAATTTGTTCTTCGTTATTTTTTTATTTTTATTAACCTATTGCAATAGTTTTTCTTGGCGTGTGCATTCATTTTAACAAATTATTATTATTATTTTTACAAAAACCTATTTTGGTCCTTTGCATCACAGCGTAGCTCAGGTCTCAATGAAGAAGCTAAAATATTTGCGAGTTTAAAAGTCTGTAATCTATAGCAATGTTAGACGATACCGGCAGACGATAATACACGAGACGTGCAGGGCAAGGTCGCAAGAGAGTCAAATCAGTAAGAGACGATATATTTATGGTAAACAGTGTTGTAAGAAATCGCTCTTTGACTTCTTCGGAGGTCAGAACTACGATTAAGAATATCGGGAAGTAACAGTTATCATTAAAATCGTAAGAAGATGACTCAAAAAGGCTGGAATAGGGGCGTTCTTGCCAGCCAGAGGGCCCTTGCTTAACATAGGTCATCGAGCAGCTCGGCCCCACTTTGCTCGCTCATACCGAAATTGGGATGATGATGCTTGGAAAAAAGAACTGTTCACTGACGAGTCTAAGTTTTGTCGGAAGAGAGAGTATGGTGGAGGGTCAGGAATGGGGTGGTATTTGCAGAGAAAACGTTTTCGTTTAATGCAAGATCATTCTCAGCCCCACACTGCAGCTATAGCTTCGGGGTATATTTGGGAGGTCAAAATCAATGTTTTTGGAGTGACCAGCACTATCGCCGGACCTAAACTAAATAAAACATGAGTGGGATAAGCATGGACGGCAAATTAAACAGCGAGATCCAAGACCAGCAAACGTAAGAGGATTAAAAGTGCACTGATAGACGAGTGGAATCGATATAGCTTACTTAATTTATTTGGGTTAATTCACCTAGGTGCACTAAGTATACTATTCGTAAATTTTGATGACCTGGGTGCATTGCGTATACTTATGGTAAAGTTTATTCACCTAATTCACCTGAGTGAATTAACTATACTTCAATTAAACTTTATTTACTAACTCATTAGATAATTAATCTTTTTGAATAAGGCCACTTGAATATTTGAAGTGTGTCGTTATTGATAATTTATTATAGGTACATTTGTCAACAATGGCACAATATTCTTGCGATTTGATTTCCTGGTTATTGTATCCTACAATATCGGGTGTGGTTTTTAAATATATACATAGAGGAAGAGGTGTAGTGTTATTACATGACGGTTGATAATATTAAAAAAAAACACATTTTAAAGCAATATACCAAGTTTTCCCTGAAATAACAGTGAAAAGCTGTATTATCGCTTTCAAGAACGTTTGAAAAGAAAAGCCAAAAGATGCAAATTACTATTGCAAAATACAATCGCCGCTGGTATTTTTATGTCGCAGTATTATAGCCTTGTTACCACAAAACAAAGTTGCCGAAGGCTGCAACTACATTGAGGATCAATTTGGAAATTATAAACATTTGCAACTATTTCTTAAGAATTTTAAGAGTTATTGATATTAAAAAAATATCAAAAAGTGGTCTGTTTTTGATGAGAAAAAATGCAACTGCAACCTTTCAGACATGCATTTAAAAATATGCCAAATCATTGCGTAAACCAAATCAACGTAAATCTAACAGCCAAATAGTTGACCAAATGATTCGTGAGGACGTTTCGTTAACTGGACAGACAAAAAACAGTGGGTCTTTTTCTAGAAATGATGCGTTAAGGTTGACTTACATTTGTATAAGGACGAGTTAAGTCCTTAACATCGTTTGGACAGAGATTTTCCAGTTAAGAAGCTACTTAAGTTGGTACTTATCGAACTAAACACGCCAATTTTCTAACTTAACTTGGCTACATGCAAATGTCTCTTTTGTTTTATTATATAATTACTATTTTTTGTTCATAATGGCGACAATATTAATAAAAAACTAAATAAAAAATAAAGTAGTTTAAATTCCGATTGGTCTCTTTTTAGTAGCGTTCCTCTAAATATGTCCATGAGTGTATATATGTATATAGCTTAACGCTTTCAAAAATTCGTGATGATTCAAAGGTCTTCAGTCCGTTTAGGTGATGAACGAGTCCACTGATAGAATCATATGATTAAATGCAGGTCATTACTGATCATGTGTTGTTACCCACAAGAACGTTGCATGCATATTTTTTTCTGATTCTATCCTAATTAGTTATACAAAGTCTCACCTTAAATTTGAATCAACAGAGCTATGCGACTAATTTCAGAATGACCTGCACCGTGCCATGCAAAAATCGCAATCAGCGCTTTCGCAACAGTTGATGATTTTGTGTGTGACCCTTCTGTGCCTCGTTTTTACAAGGTTAGTATTGTAACTTACAGATGTCCGGAAAGTGTTTGATGGCTTGCCGTACAACTAAACGATTTCGGCGAGTGGTGCAAGCCCCGAGAATTTTGTGGGTTTTTTGAAACACCAGCCTTCAGCCTCAACACCTGCAAATGCAAACAATTTTGTTTTACGAGAAAAGAGGCACAAACTAATAAAAGTTATATTAGAGAGTGGAAAAAAGGCGAAAAGAGACAAAATCGGTTAACAAACCATAGCCAGCCGTACGGTCCGGTCGGTCATGACCCCCGTGACCCCATCCGTGCGGTTTATGCATGTTGTGTTGATATTTCAGTCAGTACGATACTCAACAACATAATTATGAACGTATTTATTTTCAGTGTGTGCGGTATACAGCATTTCCAACGTGCAGGTCATCGACACTTGAATTTATTTCAAGCTACTTACTTCGTCGTGGTTACCTTCTCCACGGTCGGATATGGAGACTTTGTGCCTGATATTTGGCCATCACAACTCTTTATGGTCATCATGATAGGAGTTGCTCTTGTCGTTCTACCTACGCAGGTACAGAGGATTTTTAAAAAGTTATTATTGTCACAATCTAGTTCTTAATTTCAAGGCTTCATTATAAAAAAAAAACTTATCTTCATCTTGAAACTTTTCTTCATCTATATTCAAGTGGCGTATTCATATTTGTACGATACTGAATAAGCATCTCGTTTATTAAGGTTACTCTCATAACATTAATTACCTACGACATATGTAATTCCACTCACTTTTTTCTTATGAGTAAGATCTGAGGACACCCTCGTGGGGAGTGATTATTTTCCTGTTTTGGATCCGACATGACTGTCCCAATTCTAGTTCGAGCAGCTGGCTTTCACCTGGATGGAGAGACAGAAGTTGGGTGGTTCGTACTCTTCACATCGGGCGCAGTCGGAGAAACACGTCGTTGTCTGCTCGACGACCCTCCACGCAGATACTATCATGGATTTTCTAAACGAATTTTACGCCCATCCACTGCTACAGGATTACTATGTTGTACTTTTGTCGCCTATGGAGTTGGATACCACTATGAGGATGATATTGCAAGTGAGTAGAAAAGCAATGATTTATGCAGTTTCTACTTCGAACCGTTGATTAATGTTGATTGTAGTCAGTGTTAACCCGCCTAAGCCAAAATAAGTAGGTATCTAGAAAGAGTTCTACTTACCATTCTTATTTAAGGTACCGATTTGGGCACAACGAGTGATCTATATCCAAGGATCGTGCCTGAAAGACACCGATTTGATCCGTGCCCGCATGAGCGAAGCCGAAGCTTGTTTTATATTGGCTGCGAGAAATTATGCTGATAAAACCGCCGCCGATGAACACACAATACTAAGGTCAGTATTTATCGCCCTTTTCAAAATCATTATTAATTATTATCAAACAACATAATAATTCACGGGAATATGGGCCCATGAATATGGGCAAAAAAATATCAGTGTATTGCAACAAAAATGTGACAAAGTAACCTAAATACTTACCAGTCGAGTATTATTTTACAAAAAAATATATTTAAATGATGTCACACTTAGCAGCAAAAAAAATAATACTGTGCAATTCAAGCTTTTTCATGACACCCCAGAATGACCTGATCATTTCTTAAATCAAGGAGTTTAAGAAATTTCTCCCTGTCCGTCATATCTCAAAAACCGTCCCATTTGACAATCGAATTCTATTATTGTTATATTTTCATAAAGTTTAGTTTACCCATTCGAGAGATATCGTCGGGCAAACATTCATGATGATAAAAAAATCAATGCATGTCGATTTTTTTAACTTCACTCATAGATCTTCACTCGCTCGATCAATTATTTCTTGAGATCATGGCTTCATGATTATTGATCGAGTGGGCGAAGCGATTTTATCTCCAATCTTGGGTAATCCAGCGTTTGTATGTTTGTTTATCCGATGATAACTGCCGAACCATTTGGTCAGTCATGATGAAATTTGGTACTCAAGTATTATTTATTGGTTATTTTTTCAACTCTATATTATAAAAATTGTTTTTTGGTCTTATAGTTTTTGAATAATAAAATAAGCAAATGAGGTTTTATTTTTAATACAAAAAAATAGATGTCGGTAGGTAGCAAGTTAGCTGAATCACGCTGAGGCAAGGTTACTTTATGTTTGAAATGTTAAACTCATAACCCTTCTTTCAGTTATCGGGTAAGAAACGGTATATTGCAAGATCTCATATCGTGGTGAAATACTAGTCAATTGATCCTATGCTTATAATTTATCAAAACCGTTACTGTCTTAGATCCTGGGCTGTCAAAGACTTCGCACCAATGGTACCACAATATGTTCAAATTTTCCGACCAGAAAATAAATTGCATGTTAAGTTTGCTGAATTCGTCGTGTGCGAAGATGAGTTCAAATACGCTCTGTTGGCTAATAACTGCACTTGCCCGGGAGCGTCCACTTTAGTCACTCTCTTACTCCACACTAGCCGAGGACAGTAAGTAGCATTTGCATGCAATTCATTTTAACTTAACTTTTATAAGTATCATTGTATCTGTGGTTTATATTTAAAAATATTTTCAGAGAAGGCCAACAGTCGCCCGAGGAATGGCATCGTCTTTACGGGAAATGCTCTGGGAACGAAATATATCACATAGTTTTAGGAGATAGCCGGTTTTTTGGAGAATATGAAGGGAAAAGCTTTACCTATGCCAGTTTTCATTCGCATAGAAAGTAATTTTTTTGTTTATTTATGCTTAACATTTTATATTGATTACATAACAATAAATGAATATTCCATTATTTAAAGGTATGGCGTGGCTTTGGTAGGAGTGCGACCTTCTGAATTGCCTGAATTCTATGAAGAAACGATTCTGTTAAATCCCGGACCGAGACATATCATGAAAAAAAGCGATACTTGCTACTATATGAGCATAACTAAAGAAGAAAATTCTGCATTTGTCGTAGCAGAAAAACAGACTGATCAAAGACCAACAATACCTAAAGATCAAACTGTATTTAGTTTGCTCTCTGCTGAGAAGAGATCAGGTGAAGCAGAGGAGGGTTCTGTGCAGCCGAAGAAACCAGACGGTAGTAACGTGATTCAATGCGAACTCCCACAAGTGATTCTACAAGCTCCCTCGTGTTCCACACTCAACGCATCGCCATCACGCATCAACCAAGCTAATACCGTATCATCCGCTAATTTAATTGTTGCTAGCTGTGAGTGCCACGGTTTGATTTACACGAAAAATAGACCGAATTCATAAATGGTATTCCTACCGTTATGTATTCGGGATACTTTTTGTTTGAATTTTACTAATTGCTCTTTGTCTGACATTAAAATATACGCGTCAAATAAATACGTCTCTCAGTCAGACACCGGGAAATACACTCACTTTGTGTTTTGAGTTTCAGAGAGACAAAGATAATTATTGTAAATACCTACCTACCAATGATTACACACTGCTTTTTTCGCATGCAGAAAGAGTCAGTGCCAAATTGAAAATCGAGTATGCTTCGTCTGTTTGAATTTTGTTATATTTGGTCTGCCACCTATTTTACCTATTTTCGGTTTCTGCTTCAAAACTAGTTCTAATTGTATTCTTCGTTTACTTATGTCCCGTTCTTTGCTAGATAACGTTTTATTTGAATGATCCTCAAAGTCAATTTTATTGTGTTTCTAAAATTCTAATGATTTCCTAGTCCGATTGATTGTAGTTTTGTATCACGTCTATACCTACAAGTCACGTCCATTCCTTCAAGTAGAAGGAGCAACAAATTATTAAATTTTACTGTTGCATATAAAATCCTTCAAGAATCCTGATAAAAGCAGAGCGCACTTGCAACGTTCGCGAATTGGTTTAAATGCATGGTCCAATTTATTTCACCTCCACTAGGGTAAAATATTCTGTTCTGACACTTTACGTAGGTACATATTTAAACAGGTGGCATGAATGTTTGTTTACGTGTGTTTTTTAACTTAGAAATTGAAGTCGTTGTAGCTACACTACTGGCTTAGTTCCTACAGAAAGTACATGTTTACATATCGTATATTCATGCGATTCATGTATAATAGATACATATACAAACACTTAATTAATTATGTGTGTTAAAGTTGTTTGTTGTCTTAATTGGAAAATCTTTATTGCTAGGACCAATAACACTGGTTAACAATGTTTGCTGTTAGCTTCTTGTTCTATTTTTTATTAACTACGTTGCTGTTTTTGAAAATATAATTGATTTACTAATATCATTTTACTAAACTCTTGCCTGTTTTTTGAAATAGACTAGAGTTTAATGAATCCAAATGGGTTAACTCATTAGAACCACGCTGGCAGTTACATAAATACGAGATGTGAGATGCTGGTGATACAGGGTAAGCAGACAGGTTCATAATACAAGCTTTCTTAAAAAAATTAGAAAGTAACATAATAATTTGATTCTAAAAACGGTTAGTTGTAACTATGTTTTCCGTGGTACAATTTGACAGGTATATTATTGGAATCTTTGGATATCAGCCGTGCTCCCTAACGTAAAAAAGGAAGGACCTGCTTCAAAGCTAGGATCACGATTGATTTAAAAATAAATACAAAATGTACCAAAAAATACATTAATTTACGTAGCTTACAAGTGAAAACCTTTAAGATGTAAATTTATTGTTTACTTAGATTACATCCTAAGTATTATCATGTATTTTCATCTCAAACGGCAAAAGTTTTTTTGTTGACCAGAATTATTTTATATACCTACAGGTTGATTCAACCAACATAGTTTGAAAGCTACATAATGAAAATGGGCCATCTGAATTAGGCCCCTCGTGAACATTTTTATTTTGAATAGTTTCAGTGAAATGTTTAGTATTAAATCTCTAATTTCGTCTTCCTAGGAATTGTTAAAATCTATATAAAAATGTTCTCCTCAATTATCCAAATCGTGAAATATATGGAGAGATGAATTATTTGATCACTTTGTTTATTTTGGCCCATGATGCTTGAATCATCCTGTATAAGTAGATTTTATATCCCAAATTATTCAATTCACTGTCCTGTCATGTTCAAAGATCAAAATCACTTATTCCAAGTTCATAATTATGCATAAAGTTATTAAGTGCAGCAAAATGCATATATATGTAACAATAAGTAAGTTTTTTTAAATAAATTATTTCAGTAAATACGTTCAGTTTTATAGAATTGAAAAATTACACATTCCTACATAATCAGATTCTATTCACATCCCTTTATTCATCGATGATTCCAGTTTCTTTAGCAAAAAAGGAATTTAAAACTTGTTGCTTAGAATTTTTGTTGCAATAAATTATATTTTAGGATATTATTAGGACTATACCTACCTTCTTCTCCTGCTGACATTTCTTAGACCGTTTAGTTTAATACGTGGTATTATATTCTAAATAATATCCTAAAATTATATCACGATAATTCCGATGCTGAAATAATTTAATGTTAAATTATGCCTAAAATTGTGCAGGTAAATTCGGAGAGTGTACGTCTACGGATTCACGATCAAAGGACTCACCGGGCGTGGATAGCGCTACGGATAGCCATTTATTATTGCCGAAACCAGAAAACACCAATTTTCTCAGCCCTGACGCACCTAACCATCGCAAAGGTTACGAAGAAGCAAATATTTTTTATTTATCTTGTTCATTAAATTAAATTTAAATAATGCTGGTCATTACCACATCATCTAGCCCCAAATCCTATAGCCTTGCGTAGTCAATGATGATAAAAGACCAGTGCGGTAAAAGGTTTCAGTGCCACTTAAGAGGTCCTAGTTGAAGTAGTTCTGATAGCGCAGGACGTTGACATTATCACCGCCAATAATATCATGTAGATATTATTAGTTAGAACTACTGATGATGTCATATAACCCAAAAGCCAACACAGTTGCAAGTGCGTTAATGGATCGTAGCATAATTTATTGATTTTTTTTAACTATAGGAAGCCGAAGGCCGTCTATACTACCCGTACCTGATATGGTAACAAGTAGTCTTAACATTGCGACGGATAATCATGATGAAGAAGCTGAGGTAGATGAAAGCGAAGATGAACTAGACGATGATGTACCATGGAGATCGCCGTCAGAGAAAATTGCGTAAGCAAGATTCATCAACTTAAATGCTTCAAATGCATTTCCTACATGCACGCATTTAAAGTTCTTTCACTTTTTGTGTCTACATAGTTTATTTACAATTCAAATGGTATCAACGTTTTAAAGAGTTGAAGCAGCAGATAAGCAGACAGCTACTTAAAACTTGTAGGCGCACATAGTTACTCAAATGTACATTTTTGACATATCTTTAAAACTTTGTACCTTCCTACATTTCTTCAATACTTAACTTCACTTAACAATTTAGTGAATTCTTCAAAGATAAAAAAACATAGTCTTCCACTTTATGGACCCACTGCTGCTAAGGACTGATGATATAGTTGAGGTCCAAAAATATAGGATTATAGTCTTCTATAAACCTATATTTTAGACGGAGAGGTATTTCTATTACGAGCAGTAAAATAAAATTGTTGCGGGCTATTTTGTCCATACTCAATCGATCAATCTAATAATGCTTGCTTTGAACTGGTTCAATGGAAGTCATTAAAATGTCACACAATTAAATGAACGAGAACGTTCTGGAACTGGTTCTAAAGCAAAGTTTGTAACTAATGAGAACCTAGCCCGAATGCTAAAGCCAAAACATTAGATTTTAGTAATTTTTGCATAATTGGTTTTGTTGTCAATATTAGCCTGTATATGATTTTTCAGAAAAGCTTTTATCTGCAAATCATTTTATTATTTACCATTTACATTCATTACTCCTTTTATTAGATAGCCGGTCTGGATCACGCAAGATGCATGAATAGATTCTGCACATAATCCGACATTGTAAGTGTTCGGCTATAATAAACTATAATAAGGTTATAATAAACTAGCTTTCCGCCCGCGACTTCTTCCGCGCTGACAAAGGTAGACAATATGAGTGCCATTCGCCCCGCGCTCCCCGCCCTCCGCCCCCCGCCCTTCCTCATCCACGCACTCGCAGTCTCAGTGTTATCTATAGCGCTTTCCCTGTGGTAAAATCTGTCAGCGGTTAATATAGATATATATTAACAAACAAACAAAGGTACAAAGGTAAGTACCAATAAAATAATGAAATCACCCCTATTTTACTTTGATTGGTCAAAAACACAGAACATTATTTATTACCAAAAGTATAGATATGATGTTTTTTTATATTCCTTGAGAAATTATTTTTTCCCCATACAAATTTTCATCCCCTATTTCCACCCCCTTCAAGTATTATTTTCAAAAAGTAGCCATATAAAAAATAGCGGTTTAGGCGTAAAAACGTTACAGACAGGCAAAGTTACTTTCGCATTTATTCGCTTAAGCTATTAAAAATCAGTGTAACCGTCAATAAAAAGGTACATAATTATGTTGTGAAATTTTATAACTTTTACTCAAAAATAATGACATTTGCTTTGCTTTTAAGAAAAAGCTTAAAAGATGGTCCCAAATTAAAAGTATTTTCGTTTGGGACCATCACCTTTTTATTTTCATTATCTTTCTACTCATTCTACATCCATGTAGATTCTTCATTTCTCGTTTTTTATAAAGAGCAATGATGATTTTGGGCCCAATCATCTATCAATGAATAATTGATTTAATTATCTTGGTTTACTCAAATCAATCCTTGTTGTGATAACAGTGAATCATGGAAAACAGTGTGTGTTTCACAAATTACGGCTACTTATTTTAATTATGAAATTAAATAACTCGCTTACTTACGCAGATACCGTCGTCGTCGTAGATTAAGTAATCTATGACGACGCCTAAGCGTTCGCGTTAGAGTAATTAACAAGCTAAGCGTTCGATTTGGATACAAGAAACTTGCTCTCAAGATATAAAAATACTTTTTAATAAAATTTGGTTGGATTTCTAATACCAGTAGGGCCACTTTATTTCAAACTGATTCTTAATCATATTCTTTCGTAGGTAATCATAAAATCTAAAATGTACTCTTGTAGCTTCACATATTTTGCATTGAGTAACAGTGACATGAACATAAGAATAGGGGCACTTATAACTTACTCAAAAAGCTCACTTAACAGAAACGCGCAACATGGGCCGAGAGAGAAATAAAATCAACATTGCCTTTTCTAAAAATAAATCTACTAAATCATAGAACATATTTCTTAGGTACTGCACCAAGTAGTATATATATATATATATATTAATTAATTAACACCTGTCACCCCCGTCTGCACTAAACTATGAAAGCTCCTAAGTTCATAACTAATGACAGGTTTCTATTAAATAACTGTCATTATGACGTGTCTAAGTCTCTGCTTTAGCTTTTTTAACGTAAGTGCAGACGGGCATTAGTCTTTATACATGTAATCAATATTAGTAGTAGGTTTATCTTACACCGATCTTCAAAAGATATTTTTTTTTCTTGTGCAATTGTGTGCATTGTGTATCTGTAAAATCCCTGCGTAAATCCCTACTGCACGGCCCGTACCCCGCTCCAGTGATGACGCCACCACCAGCAGCTTCACTTCGTTGGCAGGCAGTGACGTGCCACACAGCGCATGGCGAAATGATTTTACAAGGTAAGCTTTCTTAAATAAGACAGGTGGAACAACAAAAAAAAAATATTTTTTTGTGAATCCAGAGCGGATAAGTCCTCAAATACAATTTCGATCTTTTCAGCAGTCTGCTTTGCCTTAGCATTCAATATTCAATTAGATATTATTAATGAACATCTAAGTATTTTTTGGAATCTTAGTTGTGAGTGCATTATTGTTATTAGGATATCTATCAGACACCCCACCTAATTATAATAATTGCATTAACCAATACGTTACATAAGTAACTTAGTGTTAGTGAATTATTTTAAATAATTAATGTTATTTTGAAAAGTTGTCTAAGTGGAGCCTAAATGAGCCATAGTCACGCAATGACTGCGTAGTGTGCTGTGTAGCTGTCAATATTTATAGGTTAGACACTGCAGTCCCGAGCACGTCTATATTGTGCAACAAAGAATTAATCGTATTTATTCTAAAGTTATTATCTATATATAATTTTGGTACTACTGACAGATTTTTTTGATTAACGTGATAGGAACACAGCTTTTTATAAAAAACATAGTAATTTTTGTAAAATAAAATTATCCTTCCCAAGAAATTGCTGTACTCTAGTAGTATTCTACTATCGATTGTTCAAACTGGTTTTCAGATTTTGCGTTATTTCTTAAGAACGTTATTTATTGATATAGATGCAATGTACAGGGACGCAGGATTAACGTCAATGTATCATTTTTTCTACAATATGCTGGATTTCAAAAAACAAAAAAATGACATGGTAAAGAAAGCTGACATGAAAATTTACTCACCTCAAGTGTGGGGTTTTATTTATTTATTAGCTGGTGCCAGCGACTTCGTCTGCGTAGAATTAGTACTTCGAGTAGCCTATTTTATTCTCCAAGCTTTCATAAATCTCCACATTTTCTTTTTAACCCTTTTTTGTCTCTGAGATACCTAATATAATGCACGCTTTCTCTCGGGCAAAATCTGTCATCGGTTAGTAAAGATAAACAGTAGATACATGGGTAAACAAAGGTAGGTAAGTACTTTTAAAAAACTCACCTATGTTACCTTGATAGGTCAAAAACGTAGAAACATTATTTTCTTACCAAAACTATAGATATGAATTTTTGAAAAATTGAAAAATGATTGATTCCCCATATAAACTTTAATCCCCTTTTTCATCCCCTTCAAGGTTTATTTTCGCAACAATAAGTAGCATATGTCCTTCTCCAAGGTCCCATCCATCCAACACGCCTTCGATTTTGTGAATTTTGTAAGAATGTTAATGAAAAACATAGATCTTTTCTTTATCTAAGTAGTTACAATATTAGTTTCCTTTGAATTATACTTAAAAACTTTAATTTTAAACGTCTAAAGCTCAATGACTCAGACTTTTTTATTAAAGGTCTAGTACCTACTTGGTCTAGTATGTTCATAATTATAATTTTGTCTTGAAATGTTTTGCAATGAAAATGGCTGGTACATAACCAGCCATTTCTTTGCATAAAATTTTATCTCTGATATAAAATTACTATCAATTTTTGCCAAACAAAAGAAAGACATGAATGATAGAACGTTTATTAACGTATTCATAGTTTTTTACTTTATAAGTTCTTAAAAAACAGAATTCGCAATTTAAAAAAATATATATAAATATGCAGAATGTTGTACATTTATATTGAACAGATCCAAAAACATTATTATATAAATAAAGTGGCAAGATAATGGAAATTTTTAAATTAAGCCCCCTAGACTTGTCCAGATACGCTGTTAGGGTCCGGAAGTTGCCTAATTCCTCATTTTTAAGTTATTATTAGAAATTGGTCGTTCGATTTTCTTTGATAGTTCCTTTCAAACGCTACTCGCTTAACTTTGTTTCATACTTTTAGGACTCAAGGTTAAATAGATAGAGGCGGGCGAAACAACTTTTGCTACTTTGAAGCCTGGACGATGTCTTATAATCAAAAATAGTCTAGAAAAACACAAAATTATTTTTGAGAACCTATTGAATGACACTCCATAGAGAGATTGCAAGGAAAAAAATATTGCATCCCCCGCTTTACATACATACTAGGGGTTGCGCAAAAAAGTTGCTCATTTATTTAATTTTTGTCTTTGAGTTATGGAAACACTGCATACCAAATTTTAACTCGATACGCTTAAAACTGAGCGATTAAATCATTATTTTAACGTTATGACAGACAGACGAACAGGTCGAATCTTTAAGTTTTCCATTTTTGCCTTTTCGCTTCGGATCTTTGACAATGTATCTTTTTCTTTGTAAAATATTTTTTTTTACAAAATATGTCAAGTTAAACAAAACATAACTTACTTTCCTAGAGTCCCATTATCTTGCCATATCCTGTGATACATCGTATAATTATTGAATATTAATTATTATATTATAAATGGCACATTCAATGGATCAAGATGTTTCAGGATCGTAAAGGGTTTCCCTCCAGTGTCACCATTTATAGGAGTGAGTCCGACTCTATGTTACCTACTGAAGGAGAAGAAGCCTTTATGTTGTTTGCAACTCGCACAAGTCTGCGAGCACTGTGCATACCGAAATGCAAAGGAGTACCAGTGGCAAAATAAGACGATAATTCTTGCAGCGGATTACGCATCAAATGGAATTTACAACTTTATAATCCCGTTGCGAGCTCACTTTAGGTCTAAGACCTCGCTAAATCCTATCATTTTGCTCTTGGAGCGCCGCCCAGACATAGCATTTTTAGACGCCATTTCATACTTTCCTTTAGTATATTGGATGCTCGGTTCTATTGATTGGTAAGTTATACATGAAATGAAAATAATTAGTAAAGCAATTGAGATATAATAAAATGATTAATGGTGTATTTATCTTAAAGCTTGGACGACCTTTTACGAGCTGGGATTACTTTAGCAGAAAATGTGGTAGTTGTGAACAAGGAGTTATCCAACTCCGCTGAAGAAGACAGTCTCGCAGATTGCAACACCATAGTAGCGGTCCAGACAATGTTCAAGTAAATTTGTTGTTTTTTAATCATGCCCATTATTACGGCCTAAGCGAAAAACTATTGCGAATGTTTATTGGTAATTAACACGAAAAATTAACTAGGCCATTACATTCCGTTCCATAGGCTTGTAGCGTTCTTGCGAAATCTTATTATTGTTTTCATGTTTTTATTTAATTTAATTTAAAATCTGTTTCAGGTTTTTTCCTTCAATAAAATCAATCACAGAATTATCGCAGTCCTCCAATATGCGGTTCATGCAATTCCGTGCTCATGATAAATATGCATTGCATCTTTCGAAGATGGAAAAGGTGTTGTTACTTTTGTACACGCTATTTTGGTGCTTTTCTTATCGCTGAGTTAGTCTTAAACGTATTCATGATCACTGTTTTTATTTTAATTTTAGAGAGAAAAAGAACGTGGATCTCATATTTCGTACATGTTCAGGCTTCCCTTCGCCGCAGGATCGGTGTTCTCAGCCTCTATGTTGGACACATTACTTTATCAGGCATTCGTCAAAGATTATGTAATTACATTCGTTCGCCTGTTGTTAGGAATAGATCAAGCTCCAGGATCAGGATTTCTCACCTCAGTAAGTTATTAAATATGATTATTAGCTTAATGTAGCCTTTGCATATTATAAAGCGTGCTTTAGCAAAATTATTTTAGACCTTAAGGTATCAGTTCATTATCACACTCGTGCTTGCTGCAATTTTAGCAATACAGTATTGGCTGTAAAAAACCTTTTCACAAGTCACTAGACGATAGAATGTGTAACGGCATACACGATTGCCGTCCAGTTTTTTATTTAACTTTGTGCCTTGAGTATTCAGGAGCTATCTTACTTATTACAACCTATAAAACGGACCCTCATGGTTATCTTGCTATTGCTATTATTTAAATTATTATTAATTATTGAGACATTTTTCAAATTATACATAAGAAATGGTTCTTTAGTGAAGTTAAAAAGTCTATCGTTTTTTTCATTAATGATTAACGCTCTTACTAAGTTTCACTTACAGATGAAAGTCACAAAAGAAGATATGTGGATACGCACATACGGTCGGTTGTACCAAAAGTTGTGTTCAACCACTTGTGAAATCCCAATAGGGATTTATAGGACACAGGACACGTCCATGGCCGATGCATCTCACCACGTGAGTATGTCGCCAAGGACCCCAACAAACTGGTTTCGGTCACGACTCGCGAGAATGCGACCATCGCGGTTTTCGGTGAGTTGGTTAACTCCTTCTCTTTATTTAATTTTTTGCTCCTTAAATACAGTCCTTAATGCAATTTTTGCCTGAACGCTATAGCAACATTACCTTCCTTTTCACTATTAACTATTTAATTATTATTTTTTTAAATCTAGCTTCTAACATATTTGTAGTTCAAAGTAAAGGTTATTTAATTATCTACGTTTCAACAAAACATTCCATGACGCCTGTGAAATGTTTATATTATAAATAGTAATAGCATAGTTATTACGATTTTCTAAAACCACGCGAACCGTCTTCGTGTAAAATGACGTGGTATGACTTTTATATTTTTTTGCAAATCTGCTACAGCCAGAAGAGCTTTTCGCGTATATAAAAACAATATTTAAAAAAAATATACACAAAATAAGACGTTGACTAAATAAACGTACTAAATTGAAATAAACATTAAATGATGTAACTCGATGATCGCAATCCCGCCTCAGTGTTGTTGTTGTTATAGTGTGTAATTTGCATGTATTCAAGTAGAAAAGCTAAATTGTATCAACAGCAATAGAACATGGATGGCTAAATGAATGTCGTCTATGGCTCAACGTACAAGAGTATTCTGTAGGTCAAATCTGTGTGAGTGATTTATATAATAGTAGCCGTTTAATATTTGCCGCATGAAAAACAAATAAGCCATTATAGGATGATAGTAATCAGACAGAAAACGCATTGACTCGTAGATAATAGATGGAAAGTTAAGATTAGATCTACAAATGCACTAGACTGCAATTGCTTACGCTTAATGCATGTAACTTGAGCAATATTTCGTTTTCATAAAGTATACTATCATCACCTTAGATTTGACCGTTTGGCCTGAAAGTCATTTTAAAAACATTCAATATTTGAAAAATCATTGTATGATAATTAAAAGCGTTAAACCTTCGTCATATGTAAATTAGTGGTAAAAAGTGTAGGAATACCCTGACACGACAGTTACAGCAGGAGGAAGGCGACAGCGGCGGCTCGGATAGACGCGCGCGCCGCGGCGGGGGTTGCCTCGCCGGCTGCTATGGAGAGCGCACGCCAGCGGTAAGAGGAACGCATTCACTCAACTGACAACGAAAATGAATTTTCTTCAAATATTTTCAGATATTTTAAAAGATCTCAAACATGATAGTTTAGGTCAGGGGACAACGTTACCTATATACAAAATAAGTACGCTAATCAAACCGGATTTAAAAAAAAAAACATTCTAACCAGGAGGGATAAAGGTAGTATCTAAGTAACCGTGGAATTCATAGTCAAGATAGGGGCTTCTCTAGGGGACGATTTAGGCGCTGTATGACGAATTCAGTCTCTATGAATTCCATAGACAAAACAAACCCACACTCTGACTGAAGTTAGCGGTTGGATGCTGAAAGCCCGAATTCCGTCCGCGAAACTGACCTCATAATGTAAAGTTTTATTGGTGTAGGTTCGTATAGTAAACGATAAAAAAAAATGTATGTGGAAAATGACCTTATACTTAAAACCGATCTAATAGCCGATGAAGCTCTACAAGAAATGCGTGATTCGTGATCATCATAACCCTACTGAATTTTACAGGGATATTGAATTTCGCATTATTGATCCATATATTAACAAAATCGTTTAAAATTCCGCGCTGAATTTTATTTGTAATGCCGGGTATAGACTTGTGAATAGAGCTTTGCAAACCGTATGTATTCGTTACAAATTGGTGAAACGGTACCGTAATTGGTACCGTTTCACCAATTTGTACACGTCATAAACCAGTACTGTCAATGTCACGCACGTCAATAGTTGTGTTAAACTCTGTTCAGCTAGGAGATTCTCCACTGATTATTTATGAATCCAGTGATTCAACATTCAGCATAAAAATATGATGGATTTTGGATGACGTTTCACCCTCCATGACTATGAATTCCAGCGTAAATGTCCATTCTTTCTTTTAGGTTAATTAGTGTTTTGTTATTTTTTTTAAATTACCATTTAATATAATATAATGAGTTCGACCGATTCGATTTTTTCAGTAGGAATGTTTTCCCTCAAATGTCCTGCGCAATGAATCAGTAAGTTGGGACACCAAAAAACCACAAATACTAATAAAAATATACATTTTATTTATAATAAATTTAAACATCAAGTAGTAAAAAAAATATATATTTTTCATGCAATTCACATGCATGCTGTTTTGTGTAATTAAAATTACATGAACGATCGTTTAACGTAACCTATCGTTTCATTTATAAAGTAATTGATATCGTTTTCTTGCTAAGAAATATAATCAAAGCTTTATCTGTCATCGCATACTTTTAAAAACACAACTTATACCTACTGAAATTTGTACATAAATTAGTGCTACTTACTGCTTCCGTGCACTAAGCATAGGCAAAGACTTAGGTGTATCTAACACTCCAAGAAATGCCAATCCTTTGCTTAGGGTTAGTGGAGACGGGCATTGCTGTCACAAATTCACGCTAAACTATTTACCTCGCTAAAATCAACGCCAGTCCAGAACACTTTTTAGAGTTTGTCAGGTACTATCAGATACCTATAGTTGAAAAGAGACCATAAGAAGAAAAGTTATGGAGACTTTGCTATGTGGATCTGTTTACGTAAAGTGAGTCTCAGTAAAGACGTAGAGACGTAGAATATTGTGTGCTCATTTAGCACACAATATTAGATAAAACAGGATTTTGTTAGTAATAATTTTCAAAATACAATTATGAAATCTGCCTTCAACACTTCATCAAGCAGCTCCGTTAACCACCTTCCGATAAAATTTTCGTTTTAGACAGTTTAAGTCTTGGAGCCAAGAATGCATATTAAAGATTTATTAAATAAATTAGAGATCAAATTGTTTAGTAACTCAAATGCCATATGGCAATGGTTCATATACTGGCAGTCAAATCAGTAGCCATACAGATTTAGAAAGTAAAACACAAGCTTTAATTCAATTAATTTGAATTTAAGCCTACTCTTTATGCTAGCATACCTACAACAAACAGTTTACGACAACGAGCTTACAAAAAAATACGATTTTACCATTTCCTCTCATCATTTTGATGATTTTGAGTTCCACCTCACGTTTTGAGGCCTGAAGAAGCCTGCAGGCAGTCAGACAGACGACTACGCAAACAATTTAGGTTTTAAGAATAGGCAAATTAACTGCGTGCACCAACTGTAACCTAAACTTAGTGGATGAAACACTAATCGAGTCCTTGTGATAAATAATAGTATATTGTTAAACAAGGGGCTAAAATGTACAATATGTACAATTTTACAAATGTAAGTAGGTACCTTTGTTGCCTTAGTATTTTTCTTTTGGAGCCTTATATACAAAAATCTCGATATATTTCCTTGTGAAACATTATATTTCTTGGCTTTGTAGCCGGTGGATAATTATTGAGAAAAGTCAAATTACATATTTCTTTATTGTCATAGTCTTGTCTGTGTAAAGGGTTGAACTTTGATATTTTTAGAAATTTTATCTAAATACGTAAGAAAAACCCCTTCCGTGAGCGAATCCACTCGTTTTTCTGTCCTCCACTTCCTAAACTTTTAGTATTTAAATAAATAATTTGTGACCTTGATGGCAACAGATTGAAAATTATTTCTTTTCCTTTCTCTTCCATCTGCAAATTAGGGTCTCCATTCTCACGAGATTATGACATTTTCACTGTTGTAAAATAAATTACGGTCACCAATTCAATTTGTACCTAATTAGAGAAAAATTCTAAAGATCGCGCCACTGCCATAATTAATTTGTTCTGTAGCCGCAACGCAATGCGCGCATTCTACCAAAGAGATCGTCGCTTTTAGTTCCATTTTCAAAAATAATATGTTCTTTTTTTGTTCTAAGCCAAGTCTTTATTCGTGATTATTATAATAATAAATAAATAATGCTGGATATTTTTCACACAGCATCATCTAGCCCCAAACTAAGCAGAGCTTGTATATGGGCTTATATATACATGACTGATATACTACTTAAATATTTTTTTGACTACTTTAATAATACATACATATGCATATTCTGCTTATGAATAGAGACTTTTTCGTTTTTGTATGCTTGTTGGTAACACAACATTTTTTTAAAATACAATTTCCTTTAGAGTAAAATATGCTCGCTCTGGTACGCTTTAATGACGGACTCTTTGAGCAAGAGCAGAGAAAAATACTTTTAAAAGTTTAAAAGTAAGTCATCCAGTTCCAGCGACTATAACATAACACAATAACAAGCTTTTTAGCAAACTAAGAAATTGCATGGCAACTCGTCAGATTTGAAGTAAGGAAACATCTTGATTCCCACTATGATGAACTCTTAATTTAATGAATACTGGAAGTAAATTGGTCTTCATAATCTGAAAAGCATTTATGACTACAGACTTCAATAGATTGTTTTTTTTTTCTTTTGATTTAGTGATTTTATAAACATCGTAGTGTAGTGACTTCGGAATGCCTTTGTAGAATGATTAACTTGAATAAAAATAAACCCATAGGATGCCCCTAGGTAATGTGTAGTGATTATTACCATAGCTTAGTTTTCGTCGAACAGTTTATCAACTGTTAAATAAACCAAATAAATTACCGGAGTACCTTTACTATATTTGATGATTGATAGTACAATTTTACCTACGTAGGCCTTTGGTTATATAATATTCCCTATTCACCAACTTATTGAGTACGAAAGCGTCATTGCAGTTTTCAGCTTCTTACAGCTGGAAGTATGCCTACTAAGGCGCACGGAACCTTTTCTATAAACATACATTGATTTTTACTTTTATGTGTAATATAAATTAAATAACCTAATACAAAAAGGAATCAGGAAGCAAGTTGGCGAATAGAGAATATTTCTGTTGTTCACTCAAAAACAATAAAGGTACTAAATAATCCTACTGATAAAAATACTGTAATTAATTTATGCAACAATAATATAATTGCATTTTTAATATTCTACGTAGCACATACTCCTTTGTTGTTTCGTTATAAAAACTGGCATAAAATACTAAACTTAAATACTAGTTTTTGTAACGAAATATATTCTTTAAATATCTTACTCATGTATTTACAGTATTCCACAAGTCTAGCTGACGAAGCGAGGGATAATCATGCGCAACAGATCGAGAGAGCGGAAATAGCAAATCTTGTACGATCACGGATGGAATCTCTCAATTTGACTGGCATTGATTATGACGACGTGAGTGAGAAGCGAAATAGCTTGTCGTATGTCATAATAAATCCGAGCTGCGATCTCAACTTACAGGAAGGAGATATAATGTGAGTGAAAGGTTAAAAACTTATCTGATAGCTTCATCATGTCATTAGTGGTTACATTTATAATGAACCATTGAGGTCCAATCAACGGACAACACGTCAAAATGCCATAATTATTCGTCTATGATTGGCAAAGGGCGTGCATAATTGTGCGCGATCGCCTTGCTGTCTGTTTTTCGCGCAAACATGTTCGTGCGTAGTTGCGTCGAGGTGCCCTCACGTTTGCCGATCATTCAGTCGATCGTCGTGAGCGCGATGATGCCCGCTATTATTGTTATTATTAGTTATTCTACACCTATTAGGGAATAACTTTTACTCTACGATGTCTAGAGTTTTGCTTTTTTCCCAGGAAAGTTTGCTTAAAAATCAGCTGTTTTAGGTCAATGACCTAAAGCTGCAAAAAAGGCAAATACCTATACCTTTCTTATATACAGTTTTTTTCTATACAGTTCTTGTATTCTAACTTTGAGTAGGTTGGTATTAAGTCTAAGATAAAGCTGTTTTAAGCGCATTGCAAGATGATTACATTTTTTTTTAAATCTTTTTTGCTAAATTTGGTCTATTCGGGGACATAATGAATATTAACGTAAAGATTATAGACGGAAAACAAATAATTAGTATCAGCTGCACGCAATAGACTGCGTCCATTTCGTACGGCTAACGCGATTAATATGACGTGGTGGCGAATATTACTATAGCGATCGTGGCCGATCGTCAAGAGGGGGCATTATACAGTGCGTTATTGGTCTAGTGAGCAAAGCGAACAAGATTTCCGAGTTTACTTGGGCAATCCGGCGGTTGTTGTATGTTTCTATATACATATCTTATGTATTTTGTCCGACGATAACTGCCGAAACGTTTGATAAGCTAGGTAGGTAGGTAATTTATACTGATAGACTTTTTGAGTTCGAAGATAAGCTTAATCGCTAGGAGATTTTTGAACTATGGATTAGAGGGGGGTTTCGGTAGTCAGGTAAAAACGTTACTTCGTGAAAACTCAGCTCGTGGCGAACTACTGGCTATACAGAGCATTACAAAAATGTATAACGTAAATTTATTTCTTTACAGATACTTGGTTCGACCTTCACCTTTTTCTGCTCAAAAGACATTCGAGCGGCACAACAGCCGACGCAAGTCTAACATAAGTTTCTGCTCACAAGCTCTGATTCAAGCTCAGGCAGGTGCAGCGAGCAGGCGCAACTCTACAATCGGCGCCACTTTCGCCCAACCACGAGCTCCACCTCTTGCCACAACTAAGGCTAACTCTCTGTCTCTTCCTGACAGCCCTACTATAATTTCGGACTTCCGAGATCGCTCTAATTCCCTAAGAGTCATTGACGACATTTTACTACGAAGATCTAATTCTCTTCGACAAGGCCTTAGCGGTGTTGGAAGACGCAGAAAGAGCAGTCTCGAAGAGATCGGTATATCCCATTTTAATTCGTTGCTGCAACACCAACAGCAGCAGCAGCAGCAAAATGCTAACACCATAAAAATGGGTTTGAACGGAAGCATAGGCTTAGAAGTGACCCCACCAGAAGAACCAACGGATAGATTACTGGGACACGGTTTTCCTCTGACCGGATACCAGGAGGTGGCAGCGTTGCCGTCTACGTCCATGGGGCCCGCGCTGCCGCCGGCTGCGCCTTCGCCCGACCCGCAACACCTGCAGGGAACCATCGTATGATACCTCATGTGGGGACGACGATTGAGTTCCGTGCTAAGAAACAAGTGGCCTTAAGAATATTCCTGCATGAATGTCACTTTTTTCGGAAATCGAACTATCTCGTAGCGTCTTCGCGTAGTAGTGTGCGAGTTTTTAATTTTTTATCGATATTTAAACAATAAACAGTGTATATAATAAAAAGTCCGAGTGCGTCACGGACCGTATTGTAGCTATGTAGGGTTCTCAAGTCAAAGTTTTACCTCAAGAGCTCAAAAAGTTTTAATCACATGATGAGTGATTGATTACACGAATATAAACTTATTTTAGTAATTTTAAAGATTCTGCTCACATGTAATAAACCACAGCAGTTGTCAGTTGCAGTAGACAGTAGATATGCCTCTTTCAATAATGAAACACCCTAGTCTATCGGACTACTGAACCCTAAAAATTGGTGTACACTGGAAAGAACAGAGCTGAGTAATGTAAGCGGGATCAATTAGTTTCTAGTAAGGGGCACACGTGTTCGTAACACGTGGGTGAGCAGGGAACGTCTATAGTACATAGTCTATTATTTACATAACAGGTTAGGCCATAAAGATAGGATAAGTAGTTGAAATGAGATCTCGTGATGTTCGATATGGGGGGATTTTTGAATTAATTGGATTTTCTTTGAAATATTGGAGGGAATAAAATATATGGTATGAGGACTTACAATTTAACTATTTTTAAAATGTAGAATCAGTGTTTTTCACGTCAACCCACGTGACTCAAATTATCTCAAAAACTATCCCATTAATGTAAAAACCCCTGCCACAATCGTATTCTATTTAGGTGTTTTAAATTTCCTGTTTTTCTGAATTGGAAAATGCATCGCTAAAATGTGTGTTCATGCGGTCTATGGCTATTTCTTAAAATGTAATTTTCTGGATTTTACCACTTTTTGTTACTTCTTGTTCTGCTTGTAAGGCACACAAAATTACTAAAAAGCAGCTGTCCTTTCTTTGTGGCCCGTTTGTAAACATTAATAATACTCGTAATACAATAAATGTAAAAAAGGATATAAAATATTTATAATCTACATAAAATATCTTATTGTAAATAATCGTATCGTAGGTACTTGATAGAAAATGAAATTAAGAACATAATACCTATATCTGTAAGTATTATTGCTAATCGACCAACATAATTATCAATCTGTTTTTAAGTGTACCTTTAGATAAATTATATTAAATAGTATTATTAGGCCATGGTGTTTAAAAATACAAATAAAATGTTGCATGTACTCGTAGATAATAAGTAAATTATATTGGTCATTAGACTTCGACAGCAATACAACAACAATACATTAAAAAGTACTAAATTCAATTAGATATAAGGTAAATAAAAATATATCACCACATTTTGGTATTTTTTTTATTTTTCTATTAATTTTCATGATGATATCCTTCTCATAGGTAGGTGGTGTCTTTTCGTGTTACACTCATCTCGGTGACAATGGTTCATCGCTAAGCGTCAGATCGATTTGATATCATAGCGCCTCACATAGCGCGGTCTAAATAAAACAAATCTAGCCATTAATTTATACAGTCATTCCACTCCGACCTACTGAAACGGATCAACAAATTTTCTTTCTCAACGAACCAACTATGTATTTGCAAATATGCAGGTTTCCTCAAGATCTTTCCTTTACCAAAATGCCAGTGGTAGGCGTACGTAGGCTCCAAAGCCCCCATTGGTACGGGCCAGGTTTAAACACACAACCTCGTGATTGCGAAGCGGGCGTGCTCCCACTGAGCTACTACGACTTGTGTACCTAAAGTATAGAGTTTTTTCAAAAGGGCCGCTGAGGGTAAATCTAAAGTATGGATCCCCAGGCAAATTTGGAGAGAGAGGTCACGGGACCGATTTTGAAAAACATTAGAACTGCATTAAACTTTTTTGGAAAAGTATCTAGTGTTCAAGATTTTCAAATATTAAAAATTATTTTTTTGAACGAGCAAAAAAAATATTAGAGAAGAAGGCTTAAATTAAGCTTTTCAAACATAAAAGTGGCCAGAAATTTAGCAATAGGTTCTAAAAATAATTTTTGATACTGAGGGATTTATCTAAACTGAGAAACCAATCAAACACTGTTGGAGATAAGGTAAGAGTAGGATATCAAAATCAACGTTGTTAAAAGCATTGCTGAAGTCCAAAGCGACAGCACAGTAACTCGTTCGTTGTCCATGCCATCACGAATGTCATCAGTAATCTTGACCAACGCTGACACAGTACTGTGGCCAGGACGTAAACCGGACTGGAAAGGATTCAGGAGGCCAAGGCGTTCAAGGACTTTAGATAGGAATGGGAGAATGGATATTGGACGGAATTCAGAGAGAGTAGCTGGATTGGACTTTTTAGGTAGTGGAGTTATCTGTGCTTCTCCAGAAAGTAGGGAATACTCCAATGGAGACAGAGTAATTAAGGCGACTTCAAGACCGTCGCTTGCGGGGCCGCGGCAGGTTCGGTAAACGCACCCTGTGCCGCACTCCATCCGCTCCTAGGAGGTACACGGTGCCATCCACCGTCCAACACTTGGAGATGCCGAAACGTTCATGCGCAGCCATAAAGGCGTTGTGCCTTGTCTTTGTGAGGAATTCGGACATTGTTATGCACGAAGCCTTCAGATTTGACTTGGCTGACCAGATCTTACTCCGAAAAGACAAGTCACGAAGCTTGAAGAGGATCGGTCTAGGGCGGTCTGATGTCGTGGTGCGGCCCATCCTGTGGCACCGGCTGATGTCACCGACTACAAACCCACTGAACTTAAGCCGCTTGCTGTGCGTTCCGTTCTCGACAGTTGAAATTGGATTAACATTTTTTCTGTGGACTGTTGTTATGGTTGTGAATAATCCGTATAGCTCAACTCTAGTTGAGTTATATATATCTAACTAGAGGTCGCTCGGTGCGCGAGCTGCACGCAGCTCGCGGTTTATGTTTGGTCCTGGGGGATGTTATTCAAAGGGTGTGCAAGTTGTAAAATGTCATGGAACAACTCTATACGATCCCACCATGCAATCACCGCACTTTTTGTAATTTTCGAAGATATAATGGTAAGGGGGGTGCACGGGAGGGCTGATTTCAAGAGGGGGGTCCAAGTTTAATAATGTCGTGGAACACCTCTATACGATCCCACCATGCAATCACCGCACTTTTTGTAATTTTCGAAGATATTATGGTAAGGGGGGTGCACGGGAGGGCTGATTTCAAGAGGGGGGTCCAAGTTTAATAATGTCGTGGAACACCTCTATACGATCCCACTATGCAATCACAACCCCTACTTCACGTTTCGAAGATACGATGGGAATGGGGGTGCAGCGGGGGCTAATTTCAAGAGGGGGGTCCAAGTTTAATAATGTCATGGAACACCTCTATACGATCCCAGCATACAATGGCCGCACTTTTTGCAAGTTACAAATATACGATGGGAAGGGGGCCGCAGGGGGGTCTGATTTCAAGAGGGGGCACCAAGTTTAATAATGTCGTGGAACACCTGTATACGATCCCACCATGAAATGGCCGCACTTTTTGCAAGTTACGAATATAAGATGGGAAGGGGGGTGCAGGGGGGGCTGATTTCAAGAAGGGGGTCCAGGTTTAATAATTTCATGGAACACCTCTATACGATCCCACCATGCAATCACCGCACTTTTTGTAATTTTCGAAGATATAATGGTAAGGGGGGTGCAGGGGGGGATGATTTCAAGAGCGGGGTCCAAGTTTAATAATGTCGTGGAACACCTGTATACGATCCCACCATGCAATCACCGCACTTTTTGCAAGTTACGAATATACAATGGGAAGGGGAGCGCAGGGGGGGCTGATTTAAAGAGGGGGGTCCAAGTTTAATAATGTCGTGGAACACCACTATACGATCCCACCAAGCAATCACAACCCCTACTTTAAGTTTCGAAGATACGATGGGAAGGGGGGGTGCAGGGAGGGCTGATTTCAAGAGGGGGGTCCAAGTTTAATAATGTCGTGGAACACCTCTATACGATCCCACTATGCAATCACAACCCCTACTTCACGTTTCGAAGATACGATGGGAATGGGGGTGCAGCGGGGGCTAATTTCAAGAGGGGGGTCCAAGTTTAATAATGTCATGGAACACCTCTATACGATCCCAGCATACAATGGCCGCACTTTTTGCAAGTTACAAATATACGATGGGAAGGGGGCCGCAGGGGGGGCTGATTTCAAGAGGGGGCACCAAGTTTAATAATGTCGTGGAACACCTGTATACGATCCCACCATGAAATGGCCGCACTTTTTGCAAGTTACGAATATACGATGGGAAGGGGGGTGCAGGGGGGGCTGATTTCAAGAAGGGGGTCCAGGTTTAACAATTTCATGGAACACCTCTATACGATCCCACCATGCAATCACCGCACTTTTTGCAAGTTACGAATATACAATGGGAAGGGGAGCGCAGGAGGGGCTGATTTAAAGAGGGGGGTCCAAGTTTAATAATGTCGTGGAACACCACTATACGATCCCACCAAGCAATCACAACCCCTACTTTAAGTTTCGAAGATACGATGGGAAGGGGGGGTGCAGGGAGGGCTGATTTCAAGAGGGGGGTCCAAGTTTAATAATATCGTGGAACACCTCTATACGATCCCAGCATGCTATGGCCGCACTTTTTGTAATTTTCGAAGATATAATGGGAAGGGGGGTGCAGGGGGGGCTGATTTCAAGAAGGGGGTCCAGGTTTAATAATTTCATGGAACACCTCTATACGATCCCACCATGCAATCACCGCACTTTTTGTAATTTTCGAAGATATAATGGTAAGGGGGGTGCAGGGGGGGATGATTTCAAGAGCGGGGTCCAAGTTTAATAATGTCGTGGAACACCTGTATACGATCCCACCATGCAATCACCGCACTTTTTGCAAGTTACGAATATACAATGGGAAGGGGAGCGCAGGGGGGGCTTATTTAAAGAGGGGGGTCCAAGTTTAATAATGTCGTGGAACACCACTATACGATCCCACCAAGCAATCACAACCCCTACTTTAAGTTTCGAAGATACGATGGGAAGGGGGGGTGCAGGGAGGGCTGATTTCAAGAGGGGGTCCAAGTTTAATAATATCGTGGAACACCTTTATACGATCCCACCATGCAATCACAACCCCTACTTCAAGTTTCGAAAATACGATGGGAAGGGGGGTGCAGGGGGGGCTAATTTCAAGAGGAGGGTCCAATTTTAATAATGTCATGAAACACCTCTATACGATCCCAGCATGCTATGGCCGCACTTTTTGTAATTTTCGAAGATATAATGGGAAGGGGGGTGCAGGGGGGGCTGATTTCAAGAGGGGGGTCCAAGTTTAATAATGTCGTGGAACACTTCTATACGATCCCACTATGCAATCACAACCCCTACTTCAAGTTTGAAGATACGATGGGAAGGGGGGTGCAGGGGGGGCTAATTTCAAGAGGGGGGTTCAAGTTTAATAATGTCACGGAACACCTCTATACGATCCCAGCGTGCAATGGCCGCACTTTTTGCAATTTTCGACGATATAATGGGAAGGGGGGTGCAGGGGGGGCTGATTTCAAGAGTGGGGTCCAGGTTTAATAATGTCATGGAAAGCTCTATACGATCCCACCATGCAATCACCACTCTTTATTCAAGTTTCGAAGATACTATGGGAAAGGGGGTGAAGGGGGGTAAAAAGGGGAAAGGGGGGGTTAATATTTTAATTGTCAATTATTCTCAACACAATCCCATAGAGTAATCACCGCAATTTTGACGCGTTTGAGAGATCGGTTAAGAGGGGGGTGAAATTAGGTAAAAAGGGGGGGAGGACGGCTTAATTTTTTTAATTGTTAATCATTCTCTATACGATCCCGTAGAGCAATCACCCCAATATCAACGCATTTCAAACATTTTTGTGCATGGAGCGAGAAAGGGGGGGTAAAAAATGGGTGGGGGGGTCAAATTTTTAATTGTTTATTATCTTCTTTACGATCCCATAGCGCAATCACCGCAATTTTGTCGTGTTCGAGAGATCGGATTAGAGGGGGGGTGAAATTGGATAAAAAGGGGGGGAGGAGGGGGAATTTTTTTTAACTGTTAATCATTCTCTATACGATCCCGTAGATTAATCACCCTAATTTTAACGCATTTCAGAGATACCTGTGCAGAAGGCGAGAAAGGGGGGGTAAAAAAGGGGTGGAGGGGGTAAATTTTTTTTTGTTTAACATTACTTATACGATACCGAATAGCTCCCTATAGACAATTGTGAAGGGTTTAGGAGATAGATGTAGGAGGGGGGGGAGGGGGGAGGAAAAGGGGGGTTTTCGGATTTTTCCTCTACTCACTGGAACACCCTCTATACGATCCCACCAAACGTTAACCCCTCACACGAGCGCAAGTGGGAGAACAACTATGTCAATGAGTGAGTGAGTGAGTGGTAGTTTAGCTTTATATAATATAACTAGAGGTCGCTCGGTGCGCGAGCTGCACGCAGCTCGCGGTTTATGTTTGGTCCTGGGGGATGTTATTCAAAGGGTGTGCAAGTTGTAAAATGTCATGGAACAACTCTATACGATCCCACCATGCAATCACCGCACTTTTTGTAATTTTCGAAGATATAATGGTAAGGGGGGTGCACGGGAGGGCTGATTTCAAGAGGGGGGTCCAAGTTTAATAATGTCGTGGAACACCTCTATACGATCCCACCATGCAATCACCGCACTTTTTGTAATTTTCGAAGATATTATGGTAAGGGGGGTGCACGGGAGGGCTGATTTCAAGAGGGGGGTCCAAGTTTAATAATGTCGTGGAACACCTCTATACGATCCCACTATGCAATCACAACCCCTACTTCACGTTTCGAAGATACGATGGGAATGGGGGTGCAGCGGGGGCTAATTTCAAGAGGGGGGTCCAAGTTTAATAATGTCATGGAACACCTCTATACGATCCCAGCATACAATGGCCGCACTTTTTGCAAGTTACAAATATACGATGGGAAGGGGGCCGCAGGGGGGTCTGATTTCAAGAGGGGGCACCAAGTTTAATAATGTCGTGGAACACCTGTATACGATCCCACCATGAAATGGCCGCACTTTTTGCAAGTTACGAATATAAGATGGGAAGGGGGGTGCAGGGGGGGCTGATTTCAAGAAGGGGGTCCAGGTTTAATAATTTCATGGAACACCTCTATACGATCCCACCATGCAATCACCGCACTTTTTGTAATTTTCGAAGATATAATGGTAAGGGGGGTGCAGGGGGGGATGATTTCAAGAGCGGGGTCCAAGTTTAATAATGTCGTGGAACACCTGTATACGATCCCACCATGCAATCACCGCACTTTTTGCAAGTTACGAATATACAATGGGAAGGGGAGCGCAGGGGGGGCTGATTTAAAGAGGGGGGTCCAAGTTTAATAATGTCGTGGAACACCACTATACGATCCCACCAAGCAATCACAACCCCTACTTTAAGTTTCGAAGATACGATGGGAAGGGGGGGTGCAGGGAGGGCTGATTTCAAGAGGGGGGTCCAAGTTTAATAATGTCGTGGAACACCTCTATACGATCCCACTATGCAATCACAACCCCTACTTCACGTTTCGAAGATACGATGGGAATGGGGGTGCAGCGGGGGCTAATTTCAAGAGGGGGGTCCAAGTTTAATAATGTCATGGAACACCTCTATACGATCCCAGCATACAATGGCCGCACTTTTTGCAAGTTACAAATATACGATGGGAAGGGGGCCGCAGGGGGGGCTGATTTCAAGAGGGGGCACCAAGTTTAATAATGTCGTGGAACACCTGTATACGATCCCACCATGAAATGGCCGCACTTTTTGCAAGTTACGAATATACGATGGGAAGGGGGGTGCAGGGGGGGCTGATTTCAAGAAGGGGGTCCAGGTTTAATAATTTCATGGAACACCTCTATACGATCCCACCATGCAATCACCGCACTTTTTGCAAGTTACGAATATACAATGGGAAGGGGAGCGCAGGAGGGGCTGATTTAAAGAGGGGGGTCCAAGTTTAATAATGTCGTGGAACACCACTATACGATCCCACCAAGCAATCACAACCCCTACTTTAAGTTTCGAAGATACGATGGGAAGGGGGGGTGCAGGGAGGGCTGATTTCAAGAGGGGGGTCCAAGTTTAATAATATCGTGGAACACCTCTATACGATCCCAGCATGCTATGGCCGCACTTTTTGTAATTTTCGAAGATATAATGGGAAGGGGGGTGCAGGGGGGGCTGATTTCAAGAAGGGGGTCCAGGTTTAATAATTTCATGGAACACCTCTATACGATCCCACCATGCAATCACCGCACTTTTTGTAATTTTCGAAGATATAATGGTAAGGGGGGTGCAGGGGGGGATGATTTCAAGAGCGGGGTCCAAGTTTAATAATGTCGTGGAACACCTGTATACGATCCCACCATGCAATCACCGCACTTTTTGCAAGTTACGAATATACAATGGGAAGGGGAGCGCAGGGGGGGCTTATTTAAAGAGGGGGGTCCAAGTTTAATAATGTCGTGGAACACCACTATACGATCCCACCAAGCAATCACAACCCCTACTTTAAGTTTCGAAGATACGATGGGAAGGGGGGGTGCAGGGAGGGCTGATTTCAAGAGGGGGTCCAAGTTTAATAATATCGTGGAACACCTTTATACGATCCCACCATGCAATCACAACCCCTACTTCAAGTTTCGAAAATACGATGGGAAGGGGGGTGCAGGGGGGGCTAATTTCAAGAGGAGGGTCCAATTTTAATAATGTCATGAAACACCTCTATACGATCCCAGCATGCTATGGCCGCACTTTTTGTAATTTTCGAAGATATAATGGGAAGGGGGGTGCAGGGGGGGCTGATTTCAAGAGGGGGGTCCAAGTTTAATAATGTCGTGGAACACTTCTATACGATCCCACTATGCAATCACAACCCCTACTTCAAGTTTGAAGATACGATGGGAAGGGGGGTGCAGGGGGGGCTAATTTCAAGAGGGGGGTTCAAGTTTAATAATGTCACGGAACACCTCTATACGATCCCAGCGTGCAATGGCCGCACTTTTTGCAATTTTCGACGATATAATGGGAAGGGGGGTGCAGGGGGGGCTGATTTCAAGAGTGGGGTCCAGGTTTAATAATGTCATGGAAAGCTCTATACGATCCCACCATGCAATCACCACTCTTTATTCAAGTTTCGAAGATACTATGGGAAAGGGGGTGAAGGGGGGTAAAAAGGGGAAAGGGGGGGTTAATATTTTAATTGTCAATTATTCTCAACACAATCCCATAGAGTAATCACCGCAATTTTGACGCGTTTGAGAGATCGGTTAAGAGGGGGGTGAAATTAGGTAAAAAGGGGGGGAGGACGGCTTAATTTTTTTAATTGTTAATCATTCTCTATACGATCCCGTAGAGCAATCACCCCAATATCAACGCATTTCAAACATTTTTGTGCATGGAGCGAGAAAGGGGGGGTAAAAAATGGGTGGGGGGGTCAAATTTTTAATTGTTTATTATCTTCTTTACGATCCCATAGCGCAATCACCGCAATTTTGTCGTGTTCGAGAGATCGGATTAGAGGGGGGGTGAAATTGGATAAAAAGGGGGGGAGGAGGGGGAATTTTTTTTAACTGTTAATCATTCTCTATACGATCCCGTAGATTAATCACCCTAATTTTAACGCATTTCAGAGATACCTGTGCAGAAGGCGAGAAAGGGGGGGTAAAAAAGGGGTGGAGGGGGTAAATTTTTTTTTGTTTAACATTACTTATACGATACCGAATAGCTCCCTATAGACAATTGTGAAGGGTTTAGGAGATAGATGTAGGAGGGGGGGGAGGGGGGAGGAAAAGGGGGGTTTTCGGATTTTTCCTCTACTCACTGGAACACCCTCTATACGATCCCACCAAACGTTAACCCCTCACACGAGCGCAAGTGGGAGAACAACTATGTCAATGAGTGAGTGAGTGAGTGGTAGTTTAGCTTTATATAATATAACTAGAGGTCGCTCGGTGCGCGAGCTGCACGCAGCTCGCGGTTCATGTTTGGTCCTGGGGGGTGTTATTCAAAGGGTGTGCAAGTTGTAAAACGTCATGGAACACCCTATATACAATGCCACTTTGCAATCGCTGCCCAGTTTGCAACTTTCGAATATACAATGGGAAGGGGCGTGCAGGAGGGGCAGATTTCAAGAGGGGGGTGCAGGTTAAATAATGTCGTGGAACACCTCTACACGATTTAACCATTCAATCGCCGCCCCTTTTGCAAGTTTCTACGAAACTATGGGAAGGGGAGTGCAGGGGGGGCTGATTTCAAGAGGGGGGTCCAGATTTAATAATGTCATAGAACACCTCTATACTATCCCAGCATGCAATCACCGCACTTTTAGCAATTTTCGAAGATATAATGGGAAGGGGGGTGCTGGGGGGGCTGATTTCAAGAGGGGGATTCCGGTTTAATAAAGTTGTGGAAAACCTCTATACGATCCCACTATGTAATGGCCGCACTTTGTGCACGTTACGAATAAACGATGGCAAGGGGAGTGTAGGGGGGGGCTGATTTCAAGAGGGGGGTTCCGGTTTAATAATGTCGTGGAACACCTCTATACGATCCCACCAAGCAATCACCACCCCTACTTTAAGTTTCGAAGATACGATGGGAAGGGGGGTGCAGGGGGGGCTGATTTCAATAGGGGGGTCCAAGTTTAATAATGTCGTGGAACACCTCTATACGATCCCACCATGCAATCACAACCCCTACTTCAAGTTTCGAAGATACGATGGGAAGTAGGGTGCAGGGGGGGCTAATTTCAAGAGGGGGGTCCAAGTTTAATAATGTCATGAAACACCTCTATACGATCCCATCATGCAATCACCGCACTTTTTGTAATTCTCGAAGATATAATGGGAAGGGGGGTGCAGGGGGGTTGATTTCAAGAGGAAGATCCAAGTTTAATAATGTCTTGGAACACCTCTTTACGATCCCACTATGCAATCACAACCCCTACTTTAAGTTTCGAAGATACGATGGGAAATGGGGTCCAGGGGGGGCTAATTTTAAGAGGGGGGTCCAAGTTTAATTATGTCGTGGAACACCTCTATACGATCTCACCATGCAATCACCGCACTTTTTGCAAGTTTCTAACAAAACATTGGGAAGGGGGGTGCAGGGGGGGCTGATTTCAAGAGGGGGGTCCAAGTTTAATAATGTCGTGGAACACCTCTTTACGATCCCACCATGCAATCACCACCCCTACTTCAAGTTTCGAAGACACGATGGGAAGGGGGGTGCAGGGGGGCTGATTTCAAGAGGGGGGTCCAGGTTTAAAAATTTCTCGGAACACCTCTATACGATCCCAGCATGTAATCACCGCCCCTTTTGCAACTTTCAAAGATAACATGGGAAGGGGGGATGCAGGGGGGGCTGATTTCAAGAGGGGGGTTCCGGTTTAATATTGTCATGGAACAACTCTATACGAGCTTATCATTTTATCACCGCGATTTTTGCAAATTTCGAAGAAACAATGGGAGGGGGGGTGCAGAGGGGGCTGATTTCAAGAGGGGGGTTCCGGTTTAATAATGTTGTGGAATACCTCTATACGATCCCACTATGCAATGGTCGCACTTTTTGCAAGTTTCGAAAATAAGATCGGAAGGGGGGTGCAGGGTGGGCTGATTTGAAGAGGGGGGTCCAGGTTTAATAATGTCATGGATCACGTCTATACGATCCCAGCATGCAATCACCGCATTTTTTGCTAGTTTCGAAAATACGATGGGAAGGGGGGTGCAGGGGGGCTGATTTCAAGAGGGGGTTGCAGGTGAAAAAATGACGTGGAACACCTTAATACGATCCATTCATGCAATCACCACCCCTACTTCAAGTTTCGAAGATACGATGGGAAGGGGGGTGCAGGGGGGGCTGATTTCAAGAGGGGGGCAAGGTTTAATAATGTCATGGAACACCTCTATACAATCCCACAATGCAATCACCGAACTTTTTGCAATTTTCGAAGATATAATGGGAAGGGGGGTGCAGGGGGGACTGATTTTAAAAGGGGGGTTCCGGTTTAATAATTTCGTGGAACACCTCTATACGATCCCACCATGCAATCACCACCCCTACTTCAAGTTTCGAAGATACGATGGGAAAGAAGTTTTAGGGGGGGCTGATTTCAAGAAGTGGGTCCAGGTTTAATAATGTCATGGAACACCTCTATACGAACCCAGCATGCAATCACTGAACTTTTTGCAAATTTCGAAGATATAATGGGAAGGGGGGTGCAGGTGAGGCATATTTTTAGAGGGGGGTTCAGTTAATATTAAGTCGTTGAAAATCTCTATGCAATCCCACCATGTAATCATTGCCCCTTTTTCAAGTTTCTAAGATACAATTGGAAGGGGGGTGTTGCAAATTACGATTATCAGAAGGGAAGGGGAGTGAAGGGGGGCTGATTTCAAGAGGGGGGTTCCGGTATTATATTATGTTGTGGAAAACCTCTATACGATCCCACTATGCAATCGCCTTTATGCAAGTTTCGTAGATTCAATAGGAAGGGGGGTGTAGGGGGGGCTTATTTTAAAAGGGGGGTTCAGGTTTAATAATGTCATGGAGCACCTCTATACAAACCCAGCATGCAATTACCACCCCTACTTCAAGTTTCGAAGATACTAAGGGGGTGAAGGGGGTAAAAAGGGGTAAGGGGGGCTTAACCATTTAGAAAGTAAAAGTAAAAGTAAAAGTAAAAGTAAAAGTAAAAGTAAAAGTAAAAGTAAAAGTAAAAGTAAAAGTAAAAGTAAAAGTAAAAGTAAAAGTAAAGTCGAAGATATGATGGGAAGGGGGGGTGCAGGGGGGGCTGATTTCAAGAGGGGGGTCCCGGTTTAATAATGTTGTGGAACACCTCTATACGATCCTACCATGCAATCGCCGCCCCTTTTGCAAGTTCCAAAGAAACAATGGGAAGGGAGGCGCACGGGGGGCTGATTTCAAGAGGAGGGTGCAGGTTAAATAATGTCGTGGAACACCTCTATACGATCCTACTATGATTTCACCGCCGCTTTTGCAAGTTTCTAAGAAACAATGGGAAGGGGGGTGCAGGGGGGTAAAAGGGGTAAGGGGGGGGGGGGGGGGTCAATATTTTAATTGTCAATTATCCTCAACACGATCCCATAGAGCAATCACCGCAATTTTGACGCGTTTCAGAGATCGGTTAAGAGGGGGGGTGAAAGTGAAAGAAAAAGGGGGGGTGGGGGGGTCAAATTTTTATTTGTTACTTATCCTCTTTACGGTCCCATAGAGCAATCACCAAAATTGTGTCGCGTTTGAGAGATCTGGTAAGAGGGGGGGTAAAATTGGGTAAAAAGGGGGGGGTGGAGGGGGTAATTTTTTTATTGTTAATCATTCACTATACGATCCCGTAAAGCAATCACCCCAATATCAACGCATTTCAAAGATTCCTGTGCATGGGACGAGAAAGGGGGGGTAAAAAAGGGGGGGAGGGGGCAATTTTTTGTTTTGTTTTACATTACCTATACGGTACCGAATAGCTCCCTATAGACAATTGTGATGGGTTTCGGAGATAGATGTGGGAGGGGGAGGAGGGGGGAGGAAAAGGGGGGTTTTCGGATTTTTCCTCTACTCACTGGAACACCCTCTATACGATCCCACCAAACGTTCACCCCTCACACTAGCGCAAGTGGGAGAACAACTATGTCAATGAGTCAGTGAGTCAGTGGTAGTTAAGCTTTATATAATATAACTAGAGGTCGCTCGGTGCGCGAGCTGCACGCAGCTCGCGGTTTATGTGTGGTCCTGGGGGTGTGTTTAAAAAGGTTTGCAAGTTGTAAAACGTCATGGAACACCTATATACGATGCCACTATGCAACCTGGTTTAATAATGTTGTACGACCATGCACTACACGACCCTGGATAGCACAGTCAGTCAAAACGACCCATGATCTGTTTTCATAAGCGAGTTCTATCAAGGGGCTAGTGCTGTGTTGCCATAGTATTTTATGCATTTGTATAATGTTAGTAGGTTTCACTGAGAAATAAACGCTTTCATTTGTTTTTTATCCAAGTTTGTTTAGTAAAGTTGGAATAGCAAGCAATTATTTCAATGTTGTCATAAAAAAAAACACATAACCTAACCTATCCGAGTCGGATCTGACCTAGAGGGATTTTTAAGGCCAACATTAACTTATCAATGGCAACTTTTGGTTAAAAATGCTAAAACTGGCACAATTCATACGAGGCATTTTATGCGACTTTGCATCGCCATCAATGAGGGCTTAGAGATTTGACGAACTCTCGACCAATCAGTGTACACGAAATACGGAGCGTACAGTCCAGGGGCGTGCAATTTTATTGTGTCTAGCTTGTACTGCGCATATTGCACGACCATGGATAGTGGTGTTTTTTCTATGTGATAATTAAAACCCATGTACACGGAATACTGCCTGAGCTTTCCATGGACATACAATACGGTATCCCAGGGGGATGATAAGGAAGATCGTGTAGTGCACTTTTTCCGTTGTTTTGCTGGTTTTTAGTAGTGATAAGTAGCTGGTTCTCGCAGAAACTTAACAGAAGTAACTTTCGAGACTTAGAAGTGGCTTCTGAAACTATTTATTTCCAAAAGCTGTTTTTTTGTCATTGTATTTTTTGTATGCCGGTAGCATACAAACAACAAATACAATGACGCGCTTATTCAAAATCATAAACGAAAAACGGCACCAGCTCTTGGTTATCTGTTACTACACAAAGAAAGATAAAAACCGCATAGAAACATGTTACAGAAAATAAATAGTTTCTCTTAACATCGGAAAATCGAGAAGTAGGTACCTACTACTAAGACTGTGTAGAAACACCCATTCCTAGTGGTTCTTCTATTGGGTTAGCTATTTATGTAAGAAGGTTACTTCTTTCTAACTCTAAATAAATAAATAATGCTGGTCATTTTACACAGCATCATCTAGTCCTAAACTAAGCAGAACTTCTGTTATGGGAACTGCATGACTTACGTACTTTTTTACCAAGATTCGAGACAATCATACAAAATGTTGCGACTGGCATGTGATGTATATCTACTTTGTGGGTTGTTAAATGAAAACGATAAGGTAGGAGGTATCGTAAACTTTATTGTAAATATGTACTCAGATAACAATCCTTATATTATTTTAGTGAGAGTAAGTAACTATCATAAAATATTTCTGTATCTATTATTACAAGGTAATTTATACGGAACACCGATTAAATTATGATTGACATGATTGTAAGTCCGCAAACAAATCTTTGGAGAGTAGGCATTCAGAAAGTTGTTGAAGGGTCTTCACAGTGTCTATAGCATTTACACAATTTTCCAGTTCACTTGTCTATTGAACTACTCGTGTCGCAGCCGGAGCGTGGAAAAAGCGTGGTCCAGTTCCACGCATGTTCCGCTATAAACGTTGTTAAAGTTGATTTAAATATATTACATTTGAGGCGCAAGACAGAAACGTGGCGCGACGTGTGGTGACACATCACAGATAGATGAAGAATGGCGCACTCACGCCACGTTGTCCGTCCGTTTTGTCGTTCGCTTTATAAACATCTCTAGTCAATTTCCACACCACCATTGAGGTACGACTAAAGGCGCGTTTTTTTTACGTGGTATCCCCAGGAGGCCTAGTCCACGCTAACTACTACAATTATTTACTCTAAATTATCTAAAGGTACAAAAATGAGTACTATTAGAGGTGAAATTGAGCATGATTCCAATTGTTAGTGTAATTGATTGAGTGTCATAGTCATTATTATTATGTATTTACTATACTACTACTAAGTATCTATTACTAAGAACTAAATATATATTATCTAATTTGATTCTACTTTAACTAATGCACTATTCTACCTATAGTGTAGTGAATACGTGTATGCGAGTGTGAATGAAAAAATATATAAATATTAAAATCTGTAGTTTCTTAACAAATAAGCACTAATAGTGTGTCAAACGAATAATGTAATCTAAACTTTATTTTATAAACAATAAACAAGGAAAAGATTAAGAGGTAGTTTTTGGTGAAAAACTTATGCGTCAATGTGAAATCATAATGGAACTTAACTATTGATCAGTAGTAAATCTATTCAATTGTAAATCTTCAGGCTCAGATTGTAGCTAAGTTGATCATCTGATCTGTGTCAGTTCAGATGATTTAGTCGAAGTGAACCCTTTGCCAAAAACAGTCTGATTCGCTGTGAAGTCGGTAACTGAGTGTTAGTAAGATTTCGTCGTTGAGATACGTTATCGCTCCGATGATGAGTCAGTTTGAATGTGTTCAGTCAATCAAATCATCACTACGATGCACTGAATGGTCTGTGAAGCGTTGTTCTGGACGGGAGTCTATGTCGAATTGTCAATAGGGTGTGCTATCTTACTCGTGTTGGATCGGTGTGGATGTGTGCCAGTCAATATGAATAAGATTCGTTGTCTCATTGCTGATGAGTCGTGCGTGCGCATTGGTGTGAAGTCATTGATAGGAAGTGCTGTCCTGAGTGTAGTGAGATGAAGGTTTCTACCAGCCGGGTAAAGAGTGTCTAAGAGTTCCGTTGTAATTGGGGGGAATGGGGTGTGTATGTGTGAGAAAGGGGGGTAGTATATGTTCCCCAACGTACATGTCAAATATATGTAGGATGTCATGTTTCAGCCACTTTATGTAGGTATTACGTGAATAATGAAAAGACGTGGACAGTCTTAAACGGTATGGCATCTGAATGCAGGAAAGAGCGAAAATGTTTATTATATAGGTTGTTTACTTTTCCTCCTTTTTTTAATGGTCCAATAAATTGTAGGCTCGAGTTACTTGTTGGTTGAAAGAACCAATTATTTATTTAATATTTTCGAAAAACCGAACCTTAAAGCGTGATTGGTGTGTGTGTGTGTGTGTGTGTGTGTTGTGTTTGCGCGCGTTTAGGTTCCCCGATGTCTTATACACTTTTTGCATTACACAAAAAGTTAAAAGCCGTGGAAAACCTAAAAGTGTGGTGCGTGGTGTGTGTGTATGTGTGTGTGTTATGTTTGCGCGCGTTTAGGTTCCCCGATGTCTTGTACACTTTTTGCATTACACAAAAAGTTAAAAGCCGTGGAAAACCTAAGTGTGGTGTGTGTGTGTGTGTGTGTGTGTGTTGTGTTTGCGCGCGTTTAGGTTCCCCGATGTCTTATACACTTTTTGCATTACACAAAAAGTTAAAAGCCGTGGAAAACCTAAGTGTGGTGTGTGTGTGTGTGTGTGTTGTGTTTGCGCGCGTTTAGGTTCCCCGATGTCTTAGACACTTTTTGCATTACACAAAAAGTTAAAAGCCGTGGAAAACCTAAAAGTGTGGTGTGTGTGTGTGTGTTGTGTTTTAGGTTCCCCGATGTCTTATACACTTTTTGCATTACACAAAAAGTTAAAAGCCGTGGAAAACCTAAAAGTGTGGTGCGTGGTGTGTGTGTATGTGTGTGTGTTATGTTTGCGCGCGTTTAGGTTCCCCGATGTCTTGTACACTTTTTGCATTACACAAAAAGTAAAAAGCCGTGGAAAACCTAAGTGTGGTGTGTGTGTGTGTGTGTTGTGTTTGCGCGCGTTTAGGTTCCCCGATGTCTTATACACTTTTTGCATTACACAAAAAGTAAAAAGCCGTGGAAAACCTGTGTGGTGTGTGTGTGTGTGTGTGTTGTGTTTGCGCGCGTTTAGGTTCCCCGATGTCTTAGACACTTTTTGCATTACACAAAAAGTTAAAAGCCGTGGAAAACCTAAAAGTGTGATGCGTGGTGTGTGCGTGTGTGTGTGTTGTGTTTGCGCGCGTTTAGGTTCCCCGATGTCTTATACACTTTTTGCATTACACAAAAAGTTAAAAGCCGTGGAAAACCTAAGTGTGGTGTGTGTGTGTGTGTTGTGTTTGCGCGCGTTTAGGTTCCCCGATGTCTTATACACTTTTTGCATTACACAAAAAGTTAAAAGCCGTGGAAAACCTAAAAGTGTGGTGTGTGTGTGTTGTGTTTTAGGTTCCCCGATGTCTTATACACTTTTTGCATTACACAAAAAGTTAAAAGCCGTGGAAAACCTAAAATGTGGTGTGTGTGTGTGTGTGTTTAGATTTCTAGATGTTGCCCGATGCCTTTATCACTTTTTTTATTAGATTTTGCTGTTTCTGCTATTAAAATGTATACACCTAATTCATATTAACTAATAACTGTTACATTGTTGTCTGCATGTTGCGTTAATCTTAAAATGTATGTGAGTATACAATATTTTATTTTTTACAAAATATAAAATGATTAATAGCTACTGATATTAAATTAAATTGTATAGCACGACATTCAGCTTGTAGTATGCATTGTTTTTCGTTTGATCAATACCAAATTGCAAAAGTAAGCTAGAACGGACGGCGTCTCCACATCCGTTTTCTAGAGACTATCAACTAAAACTATACAATAATGTTGGCGTACACCCTACATGCTGTAATTTTTTCAAACCTGTTTTTTTGTTTGTGCTTTCATATTTCTTAATGTTTTTATTGTCTTTTTTTTATTGGCTTCTTATTATGCTCTTTTTAATGGCTCTTTTTAACATTTTATATTTTTAAAAGTCTTGATGCTGATGAGCGCTGCTGTGTTGATCCATGAACTGTGAATGTGGCGTGTCGGAGATGAAACATGCATGACAGGTGTTGCGGCGATCGAATAGCAGTTATCCGAGTTTACACACTACGAAAATCCCAGATGAGATGCGTGTAATGAGCTTGTAGATTTAAGATGCTGTTGTGACTACATTTGATCTGCGGAAGTTTGTTCTTGCTTGCTGCTTCAAAGATAGTAAGGAATCAGAAATTGATAATGTTGCTGCAGAGTTTGGAGGCATGAAGTTTGTTCTTGCTTGCTGCTTCAAAGATAGTAAGGAATCAGAAATTGATAATGTTACTGCAGAGTTTGGAGGCATTTTGTGTATTGTATATAGTACTACCAGCCATCGAGTATTGGTAAATATTTGGTAAGAGACAGAGCGGTTAGATAACGTCAGTGTCATCATTTTTAAAATAACTGTTACATTTTTAGAATTGTCCTCTATATAAAAGGAAATCTTCTAATCAGGTTGAAATAAACATGTATGGTGTTACATTAAGATTTTGTATGTACTTTCCAAAATCTTTTTCAATTGATTCTTCATCTTAGAAATCTTGTTTTATTTTTAATACTGCAGGAAGATCTCCAAATTGGTTTGAAATATGTAGTCATCACAAATGGTGCGATTTACACATGTTATCGTATGTTTTTTTCAAAATCTGTTTTGATTTGATTCTGCATTGAAGGTAGAGTCTTTGTCTTCTTTTTGAGCTGGTATAAATTTCGAAATTAGTTGTAAGTCGTCAAAAATAGTTTTGAGATCTGCACTTAGTTTTATGCTATTTTAAAAAACTGATTCGATTTGATCCTGCATAGATGATAGTGATGCCTTCTTATTCACGCTGGTTGATTTGTTCACGTCATTTTGTGAATCAGGTAGGTTTTTGATATTATACGTAATTATTCTTCGAGGGATTCTTCCAGTTCCATCCAATTCAAAATCTGTCTTCCGGTTCGCTATTTGGTCAGTGACTTGATAGATGATGTTACTAATGAGTAACTTATTTATTCTTTCTCGTTTAATATTATTATCGTATCATTATACTATTAACTATTGTCTACCTACAATATAATAACCAAAATCAATTTGAATTGCAAAATGAACGATTACTATTTAAAATAAAGATATGTATCTGTTAGTAATCGAAGCGTTTTTATAAATATAACAAAAAATATTGTAATAATTAGTTAATTAAAACAGGTATCTAATGTTTCATCTGAATTTCAGAAAGAAAACTAACATATTGGTTTTGTAACTCTTAGCGCAATGGTACAACAGTTACCAAGTAATTATTAAAATTTATGATAATATAAAAGTTTGACATCAGTCACTTTTATCAAGACATTCTGTCTGAGATCCTAACCATAGGTCTTATTTGAGATTCAATTTGAACTGAATTATTTATTTATTTTGTATAATACTAAAGTTTTGTCGTTGTCATCGCGTTAATTTGAAATGTATGAGTTATTTGATTCGCATTAAGACCGCATGGTTTATTACCTCAGGATTTAAAAATGGAATATGTGTTTTGTGGTATCATCTATTTAATCAGATTTTGATTTAATTAAAAATTAATTTAATATTGTGGATACAATATGGTGAATTTGTCCCATCATTTAGGTTCCAAAATTAAAATATTTACATGATTATTTTTCCGACCCAAATATCGACCAATAGAATTGCACCATTCGACGTCACGTGGTACAACCTACATGGTATTATACTGATAATTTTTTGAAAATTTTCTCTGGTCGTCTCATGGTGCAATTCTATTGGCCGACATTTGGGACGGAAAAATAATCCCCTGAATACCACACGAGCTTCAAAATTATCTGGCATTTCCCTCAAGGTTCCCTGCAAACAAATAAAGTCGTCAAGTTTTAAAAATCACTCGCGCTTCGCGCTCGTGATTTTTTAACCTGAAAAACTTGACTCCTTCATTTGTTTGCAACGAACCTATCGGGAAATACCCGATAATTTTGAAGCTCTTGTAGTATTATAAGTGAAAAATTAACAGCAGATACAGCTTTCTCATAATGTGTTGGAGTAGAATATATTTCAGGTAAATTATAACTTGAAAACGTGGTGTAATCATTGAGTCTGAGCACTCTCTAGCGAGACATAACTTATAGGAAATCGTTTAAATTGAGTTAATATCTTGAAATTCAAGGAGTTATACATTGGATTGTAACTTTAAATGGTTTTGATTTGATATAAATAAATAAATATATAAATAAATAAACCAATGAGTCCACATCAACGCGCACTGTGAATGTCTCATCAGCGATGAGACAACGAATCGTACCCATGTTGACTGACACACATGCACATCGATACACTTACGAGTCAGATAGCACACCATTATCTCGAATTCGACAGACTCCCATCCAGAACAACGCTTCTCAGAACAAAATTCAATGCATCGTAGTGAGGCGTTGATGACACTAAACCCATTCAAACTGACTTCAGACATCAGTACGATAACGGATCTGAACGACGACATCGTACTAACATCCAGTTACCGACTTCACTTAGAATCAGAACCGTGTTCTCGGCAACAGGTTGACCTCAACCATCATCCAGACTGACATATAGATAAGATAGTCAACTTAGATATAATCCGTTCCCGACTCACAATCGGACAGATAAACCACTGATCACTGTAGTATGGTTCCAGTAATGATCTCTCATTAACCCATAATATTTCTCCATACAACCACTTGCTCAGTTACTTATTTACAGTTATAAATAGCTTAGATTAAATATATCGCGTAACACAACGCTTAAAGCATATTCGTTTATACCACAGATTTGGATATTCAAATATTTTCTTTGATCAGTGTAATGTATGAAATAAAACTAACATGATTAAAAAAAAACTCAGCGATTACGGAGCCATGTCAACATGATTAATTGATAATTATTTACATAAATTTTAAAATTGCCTAGGAAGATACAGAGGTGAACAGTTTAACCTTTCAGGTAGCTCAAAATTTTTAAATGATTTATTTTGAACTTCTAATGAACACGACTTTTTAGTTATTTTTGATTTATAAAAGCTCCGGTATAATTACATTTTTCGCGTACGGTTTGCCATTTAGAATCCGATCTTTGTGAAGCAAAATTTTAATATGCTGTTTTTCCGTTACGCGGCCTAACGCGACATATAGTTGTCCGTGACTAAACATATCCGATCTGAGATCTACTCCTACGCGGCTTATTGTTTGTCCTTGACTTTTGTGTATAGTCATTGCGTAACATAACTGTAACGGAAATTGACGGCGGCACATTTCGAAAGGGCTGTTTGGGTCAATAGGACCTTTGAATATAATTCGCGGAATTAAATATTCATCGTTACTTCCAGACTTTTGTACTGTAATTATTCGCGGCGAAGTAGCTGTTACAATAACTTTAGTGCCGTTTACCAGTCCGTCAGCAAAACTAAGATTCCGCATTATCATGCAAACGCATCCTATTTTTAATTTAAGGTCGTGCTCTGGAACACCTCGTGGCTGCATTCGATTTAAAGCATCTGGACCTAAAAATAATTCATCTGCACCATCGCTTTCAATTTTATCTATGGAATAAAAATGTAGTGTTTCACCTTCTAATCTTTCTAATATTATCTCATTAATTTCTCTAACGGCGTCGTTCCGTGTGCATAAAATTGCTCTATGTATGCAAACACAAGATTCTTCAATAAATGGGAAAACAAAGGTAATTAACTCTTCTAGCTCTGAAACAACATCAATACCACTTAAATCAACTAAATTTTGAATATTTTTGCCTGATTTTATAGGATGAGATGGCAATTTATTTGAACCTAAATTTAACAAGAATTCTGCAAATTCTGCATCTTCTCTACATCTTTGCGATGTTGCTAGAGAAAATGACTTTAAGTTTCGCCAGATGGGCGATATTTTAACTGATGCATTTAAGATGTCCGAGTTCGTTTTTGCACTGGTAACTACGGGAGGAATTTGTCTAAAATCCCCTGCAAAGATAATAATTTTGCCTCCGAAGATTCTGTTATTTTGCATCAGATCACGCAACGATCTATCAAGCAGATGAACCAAATATTTATGTGCCATAGGGGCTTCGTCGTATATGATAACATTTGAGTTAGAAATTAATTCAGCTCTTTGTGTACCGTTTGTGATGTTCCAGTAGCCGAGGTCGTCTACGAGATCTAAAGGAAATTTAAACATACTATGCGCTGTGGTCCCTCCTTCGTAATTTTGCGCGGCGATAGCAGAACTGGCGGTACACAGAACTACCTCTTTTAAATGACCACGTACGTAAGCCGTTATTACATTAAGTAGCAATGTTTTACCAGTACCCGCGGGACCATCAACGAAAATTGCCGAATCATTATTTTCCCGGAAATTATTATCGCTGCAAAGTTTAGAGACGTAATCGAAAACTACTCGTTGATCCGCAGATAGGCGAGGAATCCACTCGTTTACGAAATTTTCCAACGTATCGCAGTTGTATTCGACGCGTTCCCTGCCTAACTCAGTCGTGTTATCAACGACTTCTGGCAAACCGTGTTGTGTGAGCGACGATCCGTGTTTGCGAAGCATTCTATTAATTTGCACAAGACACAATGTGTATACTCTATCGTCGTGTTCAGTACCTAGCCGGTGCGAAATATCTTCGCTTAGTTGATTTTTGAAAGTGTCCCAAAGAGATGCGACTGGGACACCGTTTACAGCCAAAAGAACGAAAAAGCTACGAAGGCGTGGTCCTGTGAAAAAAGTTGAAGCTTCCAACATAGCTCTTTCGTATTCGACTTCGTCATCGGCAAGACCAACAATTTTAGCAGCTTCCTGAAAAGTTCTACAATTTGGACCACCGAGCTGTATGAGATCTGTGTAACTACGACACGGGTACGTTTTTAAAAGAATTCTAAGAAAAAACTGTTCACCTCTGTTAGGTGCGACCCAAAATAGACGCGCGACCAGTTCACCCCTTTGTCTTTTTGTAATAAATTTATTATTTGATGTCTCATGAATTTCCGTATTTTTTGTAGAGGGACGCTTAGCATGTACAATATATTGTTCATAAAAATCTAAATACGTTAATTGATCGAATTCGTTTCCTACAGGGCGGTTAAAATACGTAGTTAGATCCGAGCCGGCTCGTTGCACGGCTTCTGCTTCAGTGCCTGGTTTAAAATAAACTGCCTGCTGGTTTTCGAGATGAACCGATAGTTGTTTTACGTTAGGTTCGCGCGCGGTTACATCGAATTCGAACGTCCTCCACGCAGCATCGCTAGAACCTATGTAACGTTTTGTAACGTACTGTTCGATTTCATTGTTTTGATGTTCTTCCGGTACTACAGCTACACGCGATTCGTCAGGTCCTTTAGTAATGTATTTAAACAAATATTTGACTACTGTGCGTTGCGAGGACACTTCCAAGTTGATATGAGCATCGTATTTCAAAAGAAGACTTGCGTTGTAAGGGACCACCCATGTGTCATTTACTGTTACATCCTGGCCGCGATACTTTATTACTGCTTCATTTTTACTGTTCCTACACAAGTTAATGAATCCCTTATCATCTGAAAAAGTGGTGGGTGTTTCACGTTTGGGGAAAAACTTTGAACATTTTTGTTTTTCGCTATCCCAACAAGGTAAATTCGTTCTATGCGGAGGACCACAGGGACCGTGAATCATGTGATTCAAAACAGCCTTTCGTAATCTACCTTCTGCTTCTTCAGCATCGGGTATATCTGCTCTTACAAATTTATCAATATCTAAATTTTGAACGGGGCCCCCACCTTCAACTCTAAAACAAATGTGAGCATGTGGTAAACCTCGCTTTTGAAATTCTATTACATGCATCATATAAACGCATTTGCCAAACCATCCTCCTGATCTAATATCTCTTAATAATTCCATTAATTTTAAATTAAATACTCTAGCACATACAGCAGGATTCACACTACGACTTTGAGTGGACTGCTGAATTTCGGGCCATTTTGGGTTGCAAGTGAAAGTTAAGAAAAATGATGGATTGCCCAATCTGCTAACTAATGCAATAGCATCACTGTATTTTCCTTTCATGTATCGCGGCCCCCCAGTAAAAGTGCTGGGCAAATAAACGCGACCAGGTACTATTCCCTCTCCCTGAATGGTTTCATCTTGACGAATCTGATTAGCGACTTCGATACTCATTTCAACTTCTTGAAGTGGAGCGGACCTGAGTGCATTGCTCGAGTTATGTTTCTGTAAACTGCTTAGAAAACGTAACCGTTCCTCAACAACCCTGCAATGCATATCTACTAACCATTCTTCAGATAACCTGCCTATTTCAGAAAATCGTGACTCTGACAATAATAAACACCGAACGTATTTGACCTGTGTTAATTTATTTCCGTTATTATCTGCTTTGTTTGGGTACCAACCGGTATTGCCTTCGGGATAAAGCAATGGATATTGAAAGCTTTCATACAATGGGTGCATGATATCAACAGTGTGTGGTTTCCTTTCACCGACTTTCCACACTGCTATGCAACGCGGTGCATAATCTTCTCGTTCGGTACTAATGATTGCTGCTACTTCCCTACCAGTAGGTACGTCTCCTAAAATATTACCATGCGTCGAACGAGACGTCTGTTGAAATTGAATAAAGGCTTGATCAGACGGTTCCCTGCTTAATCGTTTAAAACATTCGATAAACGGATTTACATTGTGCAAAAAATTATTAATGCAAGAAATTACTTGCATATCGAGATTTCGTTCCGCAGCTAAATTTTCACGCTCATTCGCATCATTTATGTATAATCCTAAATTATTCACGCTATCAGTGTATGCTAAATCGAACATTCTATGATAGATTCGCCCTTGAATTTTGAGGAAAGATATTCCGGCTGGTTGTTGGTACCCATGCGAAACACCCAAGGCACTGAAGGAAAACAAATTATTATACGCTCGCGGTCTATTTAGAAATGACGGGTGTGTGTAAAATTCCTCGATTAACGGCGTGAAATTTTGTATGTTATACTTTCCTACTCCACAACACCATTGTTTTCTCGATTTTTCTTCCTCGAAAAGGCGCGCACCGCAATTCAGACAACTAAAAATGTCTGAAGTTAGCAATGAAGGTTTCTTTAGGTAATACGGTTTTACACTTTTTAATGCATCGTCCCTCTTTTGTCCGATTAAATTGGAAGATCGACGTAACGGTTCGTCTATATTGCGGCTATTTTTATTATATTTGTCCGACGCGATTCGGTTTATTTCAGGGTGATCACTGGTATATTTTGACACGGCATCTCGATTAACTTGTGGCTTTTCATTTGTATATCTTTTTACGGCCTCGCGATGAACTTGTGGGTTCTCATTTATATATCTTTTTACGGAGTCGCGGTTTACGTTAGGGTTCTGAGCTGTATATTTTTGTACGGCCTGACGATTTACTTCTGGTTTTTTGATATTATATTTTATAACTGCATCAAGGTGTGCATTAACCTTTTTGCTTTTAGGTCCACGTTTCTGTTTTTTGGGTCGACCTCTTTTTGTTGAAGCTGCAGCGACTTCAACTTTTTCCACGGTCAATTCAGAAAAACTATTATGCAGAACGACAACTGGGTTTTGAATTTCAGACACAACCATCGCTTTTTTTATCGATTTGGTATTTTTCATTATTATTTCTTTTTGCGCGTTTTCAGATTTACGCGAAGCTGTGTCAATTTCTTCTGTAAAACCATCCAGCAACGATTGGGATGGAGGACTATCAAAAATGTTTAACTGAGAATCTTCCAGTATGGATTGCGATTCTGAAAACGTCGTTGATTGGGTGTTACAAGAGATAGACGATGTTAACTGGAATGCATCTAAAATTGATTGTGGTTCCATTGGCAGGTTATCGTTGGGAAGCGTAATTGGAAGTTTCGACGACTCCTGAGTTGACTGGCTGTCGAAAGACAACGTTGCTGTAAGCGATTGACTGATTGAGGGCAATGTGATAGTTGTATTATTTGAAACTAAAAGCTCCGAGCTATAATTTGTGACGCGTAGTCTGTGTAACGTATATTGGCCACAATAAAGGTTCCGCGCGAATAGTAATTTTGCTAATTCTAATTTATTATTACATTTGAATAAACGTGCTACCCCATATTTGTCATATTTGTTATTTTTGTCTACAGCATGACTGTTGAATAGATAAAATACACTATTAAACCTCCAGAATGCAACCGTATAAGCTTGCCCGGTGAACATAAAACTATCCGTATTATCATTGTGTCTATCATCGTAAAGCTGAGATTCTATCAAATTTGTTAATTGCAGTAAGCATATATCTATTTGTTCCGCATTTGTGGGGAAAAACCCATTAGCGATCCAGTTGTCGTCCATGTTTTCAATTTGTGCCAAAAAGTCTCCGACGCGAATCTCCCTAGGCAATTCTTCAGGCAAAAGATGTGTAGTGTCACCTGGTATAATTGATTTCTTAGACATGTATAGCGCGTCTCCACTCCAAAGAATAACATTGATGTCATAATTAGTAAGCTCCCGATTCTTACACGTTGATAAAACCGACGCGCATGCTGACATGGCTACGCATTGTGAGTTATCACCTGGAAGCTTACCTTGATGTGTGCTACCTAAATATTAAAATAATAATTATAAATAAACACTCAACATTAATTCATATAATTCTTACCAAAAACAAGATATTTACTTTGATTTTATATTTGTTATCGGATAACATTTAGTCTCAAAAATCCCGTAGGTATCCCGTTTTAAGTAAAAATTATGATCATACAGTTTTTAGTAGTCTCATAAATAGTCAAGATTATATATAAAAAATAAAACAGACGAATTTATATTTATTGTGAGTTAACGACAAGGCAAAGGCAGGACCCTATCCAAAGGCACCTTAAAATAATATTGCTCCTGCGCAGTTGTATCTGTCTGAAATTCAGCACGTTTTGTACCGCCCTTAAACGTATACTTTGTCTTTTTTATGCATGCCATATGTCATTAGAAAAATCTTTTTTTTTTCATAATAATTTTGAATAGTTGGGAAAATCCATAAAAAAATAAACAACAAATAAATTTCATTCTGATATTATTATTTTTGTAGGGGAATGGTGATAATTTAGTGGATTGGGGAATGGTGATAATTTAGTGGATTATATTATCTATGAGAATTGAATAATTTTGGCTTTAGTTTGTCGGAAGAAAACTCTTGTTAGGGTTAAGCTCGCCTTTGTACATGTTCTTTAATTAAGTTTTTTGTCTGTGTTCTCCGTGTGTACAACTTTACACACGGCCAATAATTCAAACTTATTATATATCTATGAATCTATAGTCTATCTACCTATACTGCTGACATATTTTTCAAGAGAGAAAGCTTGTATCATAATTATGTACAAATAGCTATTACGGCGCTATAGATAACTGTGTGTGGATGAGGTAGGGCGGGGAGCGGTGATTGAGGGTCGAAAGGCGTTCATATAATTATTTTCATTGATGAAAGCCGTGTTGGTCTAGTGGTTTATACCCCAACTTCTGATCCGGAGGTCGTGGGTTTGAACCCGGTGCACCAATTTATTTTTCCACTCGTAATATGTATGTGCGCATTAACACGTGCTCAAAACGGAGAAGGAAAATATCGTGAGGAAACCGGCATGCCCTAGAATAAAAAATTCGAAGGCATGTGCCAACAGTTAGTGTTACAATAAGCGGCGATGGGCTTGCAACCTGTCACGTGGAATGCTAACTTGCAAAACGCGGGCATGTACCAAATGTAATGTTTGGACGTGCCTTTGACTACCCCCTACTTGGTATGTTGAAAGATCTACTCACTGAGTATGTATCTGAGGATGTCCACCATGGGGAAGACAGTCGTGAGCGTGTTTGTGTTTTTTTTTATAATATATGAATGCCTTTTGCCCGGACAAATTCGTGAGCGCAAAGATAGTAAGCAATAAAAAGAATTTAGAAGAATCTAGTATTGAAACTTATTTCAATTATGAATTCAAGATGTATATGAAAAACGTGGGCATGTGCCAAATGTAATGTTTGGACGTGCCTCTGACTGCCCCTACTTAGTAACCCCCAGAGATCCACTCACTGAGTACATATCTGATGTCCATCATGGGGAATACAGTTGTGGTCACGGCATAATCAAGAACCAAAATTCAAAGGCATGTGCCATGAGATAGTATTCCAGAGTGTTTCTTTTTGGGGTGTGTGGGTGTATACACTCATGATTGTCACAAAGTAGATTTAAGGCCTGGTCAAACTAACGCAATGGCGAAAACGGTGACATTCAGTACATAGCCGCGAACTTGAACAACTCTTTGATTGCCACCACCGCAACAAATTGATCGGGCCTCAAGTCATTTTCCACCCTATATATAACCCACATTGTAATGTAACCCACAATATTTCATTACTTCTATAAAAGCCCAAACAAATATCTACAAACTGGTACTTTATGATGGTTCTAAAAGCTAAGATGTTAAGTTTCCAAAACAGTATTTTTTTATATAAACCATCAAATCTATTGTAAATGTAAATTAATTTTAAACTTGTCAAAGAATATTTTGAAAGAAATAACTTCATCAAATAAAACTTTCTTGAAGAATCTCTGTCAATCAACAATGTTAAAAAGAAATGGTTACTATTAATATTTTTTAAGTTCTAAATGTATTGATTGAGATAGTATTGAATCTTGAATGCTTATTTTAACTTATTTTGGCAAGCATTGACTTGAGACAAAAGTGAGCTGAATTTAAGTTTCACCCTAGGTTATTCTTCATCCAACTATGCAATGAATATGTTTAAATAGAATTAAATTTTTGACAAATGTCTTATTTTTAAAATACTCTAGTATAACTGACCTAGATTTTAACATGTTAAATAGTTGTAAACATTTTTTTATAGGTTTGGTTTTAGCTGTGCATTACATTTTCTCATATTAAATTTGTAATCTATGCATAGATAACACAATTACTTTGGGAAACAGTGCTAACATTCAGACAGACACATGGGTGAGGACAAAATAGGTTTCATTCAATAATAATGTTGATAATAATGTTGTATCTTCTCTGACTAAACCTATTATGTAAAAAAAAACATGACAAATAAATTTAGTAAGGTAGGATTCTCAGAAACAGAAAGATTCGATGACAATGAGCAGATCATACAGCTTACAAAACAACAACCTCTGGGAAGAAAAGTTCCTGAATGGCGAACTCAAACCAGACTCAGTTGAGTAGGAAGTCCCTTCATCTGATGGATGGATAACAGTCTAACTAAACATTTAAGAAAGTAAGTGGATGAAAGTGACCCAAATTCATTTATCATGGCACTGTTTGAAGGAAGCATATGTCTTGCAGTGGGCATCTTCAGGCTGATGGTAAAGGAATTAATGTATCTTACTTACCAGATAGCAGGCACACAAATGTGTCTTCATTGCAGGCACGACGACTGGAGTCGGGGCTAATACGTTCAAGGCTGGATCGCTTCATTCTGTATGAAAAATCTAATTTTATTCAAATTATACCTATCAGAACATTATCGCCAACACTGCTAAGTTGAAGGCCTCCCTTTTGTTTGTACCATTCTTCGCAGTTGGTACAGCGTCAACCACACACAACAAAACCAAGTTTGTCCCGCTGCGCGACGCATATTTTGTAGGACGCATACGCAACGCGGCCAACGCCATGCAAATAATTTAGTCAGCTACACACATTCCGAATCTTCGAATGATAATTCTTATTGGTACACAGCTTTTTTGTCTCAACACCATAAATTATTTGAATTATTTACCTTAAATCCTTGAAATCATAAGAAAACAATTAAAATTTTGCAAAACAAACTCACCTCAAGCTTCGAAATTCAAAGAGTAAATTTTTACAACTTTCTGGCGGGAACGCCGTGTTTTTGACGCAAAATTTTGAGTTGCCATAATATATGCATTTTGAAATCGTCATATTTAACATAAAATTGTATATCAAAGTAATTATATATTTAGTAAGTTTTAAAAGTATATTGTGTTATTATAACGTACATCTTCTCAAAATAAATAGGTATTCAAAAACAAAAGGAGGGACCATTTCCGACCAGATGATATTGGCAAAATAAGTGAGTCTCAATGATTCACTTTGTTTTATTAACTAAGAAAATATTAAATATATTATATTAATTAGTATATATTAAATTATTAAAAGTATTAAATAATCAAGATTTTTAGACTCAGTGTGTGTTATATATGGTTTGCTAACATAAAACATACCGAATGATCGTTTTTACACGTTTACAATAAACTTTGTTTTTGTTTTCATTTTATGAATAAGGTTTATTTATGCAGGTCTACAGTAAAATAAATGCTTTTATAGGCTTTACATAATTATTATTATAATTTTTGGCTACTCGGATTTGTCTGGAATTGGCAATACTGCGAGTTACATGTACTCACAATATTGCCAAGATGGGAAGAGGAAATAAAGTTTTTTTTTTTACTTTTTTGTTTAATTGTTGAAAACAAAAGAGGCATAGAGTTTTTTTTTTCAAATTGATGATGTGAACGATGATAATGCCAGAAATAATTTAAAACTGCTATCATACTGCTACCAATCAAAATAAATGTACAATGCATTTAGAAAATTTAGTGGACATATTTTTTATATTTCATAACATTTTATGGCGAACGGAAGACAATTATGTTGCTGTCACACCGCCAGCAGCCAGTCCTAATAAAAAATCTATTGAACGAAAACTGACAACTTTTTTCGTTTATGCCATTCAAACGTTTATTATCATTCAATTAAATAACTGTGTGCAGAGTACAGATTTTAAAAAATGGGCTAATAGCATCAGAGCCTATAATGCTGACCTTAGTTACGTAAAACTTATCGAAACGGTTATTGTTCCAATTTTTATATGGAAGTCTTGTCAATAGGTACACTTTTCTATCATAACTCGAAAAATTATTAAAAAATAATTTCTTCTGAAACTGTCATACTGACATAAATGTCACTGTTATGGTTGTGCTGTCGTTGTCAGTAAATAATTTGTCTAATGACAGTCGTCATTTCAACCAACACAACACTAAAAAAAGAAAACAACTTTTTGATTGGCTTTTTGAGAAAGAAATTATATTAGAAGATAAACATTACCGACACAACAATTACAAAGTGCCCACATGGCACCGACATCGACAGTCCTACACCGCTGTGGGTTGCAATAATTGGCGAGATGCGCTCGTTTTGTTTGTATTAATCTGCAATAAAATATTTTTAAACATTAAGTAGATGAGCTCGGAACAGTGGTTCGATTGGTTCTGTTGAATTTGAAATTACTCCTTAAAGAAAGAGACAAAGCAAGTGTTAGGTTTAATTAACTGCTTACAATGTTGTAGGTAAAGCCCATAGGACCTTTTAATATTGCTCTGCTTACTTTGGGGTTAGATGATGGTATATCTTTATATTTGAATAGGTATCACAAAAGTGAAGCTGTGTGCTACCCGCAGCTTTGCTTGTGTGATACAAGTGGTGTGGTGTGTGCTACCTTACTAATAAAATATGACTGTTGAATTACAGACTGGCTACTCTCTTGATTTGTGGCTTGCCCTAGTGAAAATAGCAGTTACAACTATTAAAGCAAAAAGACTGGTTATACTACTTTCGCACATTGCCTGTCTCAACAAGGAAGACCCAGTCTCTAGCCCTATTCAAAACTTGTGTGAAGCTCTTTTATCTGACAAAAAAAAACCCCAGTCTTGTCTTGCTCTTTTACCAATGTCTTCTAATGATTGTGTAAATGTGTTTATATATATAGTAAATCTGTATCTTACCACATTTATTATAGATATGTGTAGTTAATATTCTTTTATTATTTTATGTACACCTATAAAATACCCCGCCTCTCTCACAATCTTGAAGGTTGTCTGGAAAAGATAGCTTCTAAGACTGCCCATTGTACTTTCTTAAGATTAAGATTTTGTTTGTTTGTTTGAAGTGTACAATAAAGTAATTTAATTCATTCATTCTCAAGGTGCCTAGCATCTAGTACAGTTTACAGTTACAAATTCTATGGTAATATATTGATGAATTCGGTGGGGCAGTGGCCAAGTAGCTGGCTGAGAAGCTAGAGTTGCGGATTTGATTTCTGCTAACGAACAAATATTTGATGAACTTGATGTTGGTACTTATGTTGGTATGCATTATAGTATATGTTTATTATATATTTAATACATAATAAAACATATTCCATAAGTAATTCATTTCATACCATCTCTGAAGCTATAGCTGCATGACAGTGGAAATTAAATAAATGTCATCTAGGAAAATGAACATACAAATTCTATCAATAAAGTTTGCAATACTTAAAACATATACTCTTTGTTTCATTTCATAATTCCTACAAAATATGGGCCTAATAAAATAAAATAATGTCTGTAGATATGTATGTAGATTATTAAACAGATAATAATTCAAACACATTTCTTTCCGATATTGATATTTATTTTGATAGAAAAAAAAACTGTTTAGCCACTTGTTATTAATAACAATGTTATTATTAAGCATGTAGGTAGGTACCTATGTATTGAACCAAACAACAACTTTCATTTAGGCTAATACATATTATTTAGTATACTTGATAATATTACTATTATTTTACTTTAAAAGCAAAGTAGTTGAGGATAAGGGTTTTCATTTTAATTCTGCTATTTAGTTCTATTTTTCGATCCAACTTAGCAATAACTACCTGTGCTGCAAGTTTATAAGAGATTCGATGAGAAGGGTAGGGGTAGGGGGTAGTTTAAAAAACGTCGTGGCACACCCCTATACGATCCCACCATGATACCATGGGAAGGGGCATGCACGGGATTTCAAGAGGGGTGTGCAGGTTAAATAATTTCGTGGAACACCTCTATATGATCATTTTCCAAGTTTCTAAGAAACAATGGGAAGGGGGGCATGATTTCAAAAGGGGGGTGCAGGTTAAATAATGTTGTGGAACACCTCAATGCGATACCACCATTCAATCACCACCCCTTTTGTAAATTTCGAAGATACCATGGGAAGAGGCGCGCAGAGGGGTCTGATTTCAAGAGGGGGTGCAGGTTAAATAATGTCATGGAACACCTCTATACGATCTAACTATGCAATCAACGCCCCTTTTGCAACTTTCGAATATATTATGGGACGGGGGTTGCATAGGGGGCTGATTTCAAAAGGGGGGTGCAGGTTAAATAAAGTCGTGGAAAACCTCTATACGATCCAACCATGCAATCACCTCAGCTTTTGTAACTTTCGAAGATACCATGGGAAGGAGGGTGCAGGGGGGGCTGATTTCAAGAGGGGGGCCCAAGTTTAATAATGTCATGGAACACCTCTATACGATCCCACCATGCAATCACCGCCCTTTATGAACGTTTCGAAGATACTATGGGAAAGGGGGTGAAGGGGGGGCTGATTTAAAGAGGGGGTGAGGGGTAAATAAAGTCGTGGAACATCTCTGAACGATCCCACCATGCAATCGCCGCCCCTTTTGCAACTTTCAAAAATAACATGGGAAGGGGGGTGCAGGGGCGATCGATTTCAAGAGATACGATCCCACCATGCAATCACCACTCCTACTTCAAGTTTCGAAGATACGATGGAAAGGGTGGTGTATGGGGGCTTATTTTAAGAGGGGGGTCAAGGTATAATAATATCATGGAACACCTCTATACGATCCAACCATGCAATCACCACCTCTTTTGCAAGTTTCTAAGAAGCAATGGAAAGGGGAGTGCAGGGGGGCTGATTTCAAGAGGAAGGTGCAGGTTAAATAATGTCATATTACACCTAAATACGATCCAACCATGCAATCACCGCCTCTTTTTCAACTTTCGAAGATACTCTAGAAAGGGGCGTGAAGGGGGGGCTGATTTCAAGAGGGGGGTTCCGGTTTAATAATGTTGTGGAAAGCCTCTATACGATCCCACTATGTAATGGCCGCACTTTTCACAAGTTTCGAAAATACGATGGGAAGGGGGGTGCAGGGGGGGCTGATTTCAAGAGGGGGGTCCAAGTTTATTAATGTCGTGGAAAACCTCTATACGGTCCCACTATGCAATCGCCGCACTTTTTGCAAGTTTCTAATAAACAATGGGAAGGGGGTGCAGGGGGGGCTGATTTCAAGAGGGTGGTCCAGGTTTATTAATGTCGTGGAAAACCTCTATACGGTCCCACTATGCAATCGCCACACTTTTTGCAAGTTTCTAATAAACAATGGGAAGGGGGTGCAGGGGGGGCTGATTTCAAGAGGGTGGTCCAGGTTTATTAATGTCGTGGAAAACCTCTATACGGTCCCACTATGCAATCGCCACACTTTATGCAACTTTCAAAGATAACATGGGAAGGGGGGTGCAGGGGGGGCTGATTTCAAGAGGGGGGTTCCGGTTTAATAATGTTGTGGAAAGCCTCTATACGATCCCACTATGTAATGGCCGCACTTTTCACAAGTTTCGAAAATACGATGGGAAGGGGGGTGCAGGGGGGGCTGATTTCAAGAGGGGGGTCCAAGTTTATTTATGTCGTGGAACACCTCTATACGATCCCACCATGCAATCACAACCCCTACTTTAAGTTTCGAAGATACGATGGGAAGGGGGGTGCAGGGGGGGCTGCTTTCAAGAGGGGGGTCCAAGTTTAATAATATCGTGGAGCACCTCTATACGATCCCACCATGCAATGACCGCACTTTTTGCAAGTTACGAATATACGATGGAAAGGGGGGTTGCAGGGGGGGGCTGATTTCAAGAAGGGGGTCCAGGTTTAATATTGTCATGGAACACCTGTATACGATCTCAGCATGCAATCACCGAACTTTATGCAATTTTCGAAGATATAATGGGAAGGGGGGTGCAGGGGGGGCTGATTTCAAGAGGGGGGTCCAAGTTTAATAATGTCGTGGAGCACCTATATACGATCCCACCAAGCAATCACAACCCCTACTTTAAGTTTCGAAGATACGATGGGAAGGGGGGTGCAGGGGGGCTGATTTCAAGAGGGGGGTCCAAGTTTAATAATGTCGTGGAACACCTCTATACGATCCCAGCATGCAATGACCGCACTTTTTGCAAGTTACGAATATACGATGGGAAGGGGGGTGCAAGGGTGAGCTGATTTCAAGAGGGGGGTCCAGGTTTATTCATGTCGTGGTAAACCTCTATACGGTCCCACTATGCAATCGCCGCACTTTATGCAAGTTTCTAATAAACAATGGGAAGGGGGTGCAGGGGGGCTGATTTCAAGAGGGGGGTCCAGGTTTATTAATGTCGTGGAAAACCTCTATACGGTCCCACTATGCAATCGCCGCACTTTATGCAACTTTCAAAGATAACATGGGAAGGGGGGTGCAGGGGGGGCTGATTTCAAGAGGGGGGTTCCGATTTAATAACGTTGTGGAAAACCTCTATTCTATACGATCCCACTATGCAATTGTCGCACTTTTTACAAGTTTCGAAAATACGATGGGAAAGGGGGTGAAGGGGGGTGAAGGGGGGTGAAAAAGGGGGTAGGGGGAAGTCAATATTTGAATTGTCAATTATCCTGAACACGATCCCATAGAGCAATCACCGCAATTTTGACGCGTTTGAGAGATCGGATTAGAGGGGGGTGATATTGGGTGAAAAGGGGGGTAGGGAAGGGGTAATTTTTTTAACTGTCAATCATTCACTATACGATCCCATAGAGCAATCACCGCAATTTTGTCGCGTTCGAGAGATCGGATTCGAGGGGGGGTGAAATTGGATGAAAAGGGGGGGAGGAGAGGGTAATTTTTTAAACTGTTAATCATTCTCTATACGATCCCGTAGATCAATCACCCTAATTTTAACACATTTCAGAGATACCTGTGCAGGGGGCGAGAAAGGGGGGGTAAAAAAGGGGGGGAGGGGGCAATTTTTTGTTTTGTTTTACATTACCTATACGATACCGAATAGCTCCCTATAGACAATTTTGAAGGGTTTCGGAGATAGATGTGGGAGGGGGGAGAGGGGGGAGGAAAAGGGGGGTTTTCGGATTTTTCCTCTACTCACTGGAGCACCCTCTATACGATCCCACCAAACTTTCACCCCTCCCACGAGTGCAAGTGGGAGAACAACTATGTCAATGAGTGAGTCAGTGAGTGGTAGTTTAGCTTTATATAATATAATATCAGGTGAACTGTAAACAAGTCGTACGTACGACGTGTTTCCAGTTCAGCTCGCAGCGAAGAATATTTTCTATGAGGATGGACTAGTTCCTCTGTATCTACCTAAGAAAACTAGCAGGCACTACTATGTTTTTGAATGTCGACACAAATAATAACAAAATAGACAGCCCAAAGTAACACATTTGGCGCTTCGAGTATCTGACCCGGTGGAGGAAAAATCCACTATCCTGGTTGCGGAGTCTCTAACTTCGACAATCGAAAGCGTATATCGAGAGGAAATCTGGACTATCCCAATAACTGACGAGTTGGAACAAGAGCGAGGATGTGAACGTCATCTGGAACACGAGTTTGATCACGGAAATGATAGTGAAGGTAATAAGTGCATGTGATCGTAAACGTTTATATGTAAATGGCGGTGAAAGTAAGCACGATCTAAAATAAAAACAAGAAAGCCGTCTCTTATGAATCCGGTTCGGTCGAAATATTTAACGATATTTCGACCGAACCGGAAATTCTTTTACCAAAAAATCTACTAAATGTAGGAAGTACTGAGATTCGGCAAAAAAACCTAGGGTACCACTTGGGTACTTACCCTAGTAATAGTAGGTAACAAGTACCGATTTGAAAAGTGAAGTTATTTTATTGTGTTTCATTAAATCAGAGAACACACCACAGTCAATGCACTCGTCATCAATGTTTTCACAACGCTAACAGAGATGCCCCAGAGGTGTGTTTTTACATTATTTTTAGTTTTCTTTAAACAATGAATCTGCTTCTATGAGACTGGAATCTAACAACAAGTCTTCGAACGCATTATAGCTAATGCGTTCGAAGACCATAGTTATTAATCCAGGCACTGACAATTTTTTAATTAAACTTATTGTTCTTAGTTATGAACCTTCCAGTCTCACTGTTGATTCATTTCCAAGTGGCTTTTTTTTACTTTGTCTTATAATTTTGTCTATATCCTACCCTACGATTAAATCCATGGCAAAGTACATTTGAATCGAGTATACCAAAATAAAGAGATATGAATAACTACAGGCACTTTTTTCAAGCAAATACAACTTAAAAAACTGTATAAAAAACTGTTTCTTATGGCAGTTAAAAAAATGTAACAAACTTTAACATCTACAGAGGTAACCAATTACGAAATGTAGTATATTTATATCTAACTTTCTTTATAAGAATTATTTCTTGTAACTACTCACGTAGAATGGAAGATATTGCTACAAATTATTACTCATTCATAATTTCCAGCCCTTCTTTGAGCTATAATCGACAGAAAATCCATGTTTCAGCTTATTTCACCTCAATAACATTTTGACATAAGACGAAAGAGCAGAATTTTCTGATCTAAATTGTAAAACTTTTTTTTTAAGCACTATTTTAGCTGAATACGTATTTTTTCTAATTAATAGATTGACGCTAGAATAATCAAATCGCAGAACAGAGAATGGGCGCCAAAAAAAAATCACACAGACTACGAGAAAGCTACAATAAATGCAGCAAAAAAATGAGTTTCCCGAGGCAAACATTAAAGGCTGCTTTTATCATTATACAAAATGTTTGTATAAAAAAGCAAAAAGTTTAAGTAATAAAATTGAGCGCAGGTTCGTTGGTTTATGTTCTGCTTTAGCGCTTGTACCTGAAAACTTAATTGACGAAGGTTGGGAGTACATTCAGTCCATAAGTCAATCGTTCGCAGAAAACGCAAAGATTCATAAATTTTAAAATATGTGCATCAAACTTGGCTAAAGGGTGATTTCAGAAAACAATGATGCATTCTGCAAGAAAGACATCGAACTAACAATGTCGCAGAGAGCTTGAATACGTCGTTGAATAATGCACTCAGTAAAAATGTGACCATTTTACGTTTGCTACATTTTCTTTCGAAAGCAACCGATGAAAAAGGCAGTATTCCGAAAAAAACGACGTCATTATCTAATCGAAAAGGGCACTATAATTTGCGAAACTCTCAGTTAACACTTCTACATGGTTACATAACTGTGGGTTATTTTATGGAAATTCATAGATAAGCTAAAGCTTATTCATAATGAAAACTTTTTAGAGTAGTTATTATTTGTTTATTAGTTGCTTAAAAAATATTTTGTAGTTGACTGTTCAATATGTTATGAACAGGAGGAATTAAATTTAGAATATTACATTATTCCCCGTAATTTTATGTTCAGTAGGAGGAGGACATGGGTGTCCCTGTGCTCCTATCAGTAGGAGTATTTAGTAGGAGCACGAGGAGGAAGCGTTTTCCACATGTGCAAAAATGATAAGTGATAAAAAACCTACAAAAAGTTTTTGAATCATTTTAAATATTTCACTAAACTGAAATGGTATCAAATACTGTTTTTTAGCAATCCGAACTTCTTATTACATATAATAAAGGATTTGTTTGGTGAATAGCTGGCCAGTTTTCATGGTTATAGATAAGTGACAGATATGAATTTCAAGTGCGATTGTTTATTGTAGTGGAAAGCCTCCATACTCGCGATTATCTCGTCAATGTCAAGGAATGATTGTATTTTCTTTTTTGTGTTAATAACCATGGCTTTTTTTCCTACCAAACGAGGAGGTACAAAATTAGTTTTTGAAGGCCGCGAATACCATCTCCGGATAACATATGTTAACGGTAATGAGTTTTGGCAAAAATGTAAAGGAAATTTAACGCTAAGTACTGAAAATATTGTAACAAAAGATAATCCTCACTGCGTATCAAATATGGCAAGATATAAAATTTTTCAAAAGATTGTTGAGGAAAAGAGAAAAATTGCGAGAATTATGATTCTATTCAAACCCAATTTAAAGCAACAATATGCGAACTAAAGGATGATGGTTTGGATATCATTGCAGAGCTGCCTAAATTTGAATGTGTCAAAAGTGGTTTGTACAATGCCAGAAATAAAGAATTGAAAGTTCCCAAACTTCAACATAAACTGCCAAAAGACGTGATAGTGCCCGAGAAGTTCGAAAAATACCTATTGGCTGATTATAACGATGAGATCAGAATTATCATCTTCTGTTTTCATGATACTAAAAGCATTTTACAAAAATTTTAAGTATATTTACTCGATGGTACTTTCAACCTTTTAAAACAAATAAACGTGACGTTAGGACTGAATTTCAAAACACCTTGTTTTCGATACACCTGAATCCCAAAAAAACTTTTCCCAAAATACCTGAAAGCCAAAATGACTGAATACTGTTATGTACGAAAAGTTAAATGACAGATTGATGTACAGTCAATTAAAAAAGAAACATTTATGATAATATATTTATCGAAAAAAATTGATCAGGTTGTTATAAAAAAATGCGCAGAACCCACGATCTTTATTGAAGGTCATTGGTTCTGCCCGTTTAAAATCTTTTAAATCCTGTTCTAACTGTTTCCTACTGAATTTAACGTCTATCATAAATCACTATAAAAAGTCACTCAAACTTGTAAGGAAATAATAATAAGAGAAACAGAAAGGTAACAAAAATAAACTATTTTTTTATTGAAAATTACATACAAATAAACACTGTAAGTGGAACTACAGTGTTTTCGAAGCTCCAACGCAAAGTGTCGGAATACAACTCCATTCTCATAAAAACTTGTGGCGCCATCTTTAATATACCCAACTTCCGGTTGAGTAAAGAGAAATGGCACCATAGCGCTTGAAACTTACGTACTATTTCCAAAACAGATGCCAAAATTAATAGTTAAATTAACATCATTATTTGCAAGCAATTATAGCTAGAAAACGTTTGATAGATAATAAATTGACTTACTTCAAATAACAATTATTTTGATAGTCTTACTGAACTATGCACAAATAATTACATGTACAAGTAGGTATATACAAAAAATACAGATGAAACAGCTAGCTATCTAAAGACCGTTGCAAACGATCTATAGATAGCTCAACTGATCCATATCACTACCAGGCGGAAGCGTTCCCAAAATACTGACCGCATTGCCACGCTGAATGGTAATGCTAATACGTTGACCCAGATAAGAGCCAGCTCTCTTGTCACGCGTCGCTTCGACCAATCGCCCTGAAAGAATTTTGAAAACGCAAGGGGCCCCGGTTCCCCACGGACCCAGAGTCTCAACCCCAAAAGGCTCAAATAAGTAAACTCTGTCGAGACTTCTATATTTGCGCCTCTTGAGATCCTCGGCCGAATCAGCCGCTGCACCGGCTCTAACTGAAGTCCCCGACAGATGAGATGGTGCTAGGGTATCTACGCATGTGGCGTCCCATACCAAAGGCCTTCCCTTCTCCCTTACAGTTCTGTTAAGTTACTTATTACAAAGTAACTTCCTAAATTAATTGCCAAATTATCAAAAAAAATTGATAGCTTATAAAAGCAAGATAAGCTTTGATCAAAATAAATTGACTTACTTACTTGAAACACTATTATTTTGACAGTATTTAACTATGCACAATTAACCATTGTAAAATTTGTTTTGCGAGCAGTTTAAACTAGAAAACCTCAGTTAAAACATAAACGATGTAACTTTAGAGCGTCATCATTATTTTTATAAACAAATAAACACATTATTAATTATCAAATTGATAAATCGTAAAACTATGAATCAACTTAGAGTTAAAATAATCTAATCAGATTTTTAAGATCATAATATCATCTTAAAAATCTATCATGGCATAAATCAATCTTCACATGATAGTGAATTCGACAGGTCGAATAATCCATGCGGCGACATATTTTTTTTTCTACATAACATGAAAAAAATAACTTACTTCGGTTTTTTAACTTAACAATGCTTTAAACTTCTACAATATACTAAAAAATAAGTATTTAACTTCTATATCTCTTTAGAAAGTTTTTTTTTTCGTCTATTACCAACCGATCAACCACGCTGTCCACCTAGTTGGACGGTGAGTATATATTTTTCTTAACCAAAAACCTGGTTTGTCGGCAAATATTTTTTTTCCCAGCCACTATAAATCCCAGTTACAATTAAATTTAAATCACATTAAGTCCTGAAAGAGTTAACTGACTACTTGAACAGATAGAAGGGAAATTACATAACAGAATGAAAATACATCCTACTGTAAGTCTCAGGAAACTGATTTATGATTTTCTTTCGTATCTGGGAGCACTTATATACATAGATTGATTACTAATATCTGTTAATTAAAGATTGTTAAGGTAAAGAGAAAAAATCCTCCTTTCATCGTACCCATATCCTACCTCTTTGTAATTAAGTTTCGAAAATTATTTTTCATCCCATCTATTCGAAAAACGACGTTTTGTTCCTCGATAAGTCCGAGCAAAATGGGTCATTCCGGCGCTCTTAATAACAGTGACGAAATGACTTTTGAAGTAGGAACACTATTTAATTAAAGAGTTTGAACGCAATTTGCTTCTATAAAGTCCTGGCTGGTAATAATATAAGAGCGCTTGTCGACGCGGCATTGGTCAACTAAATAAAAAAAAAACACGGATCTTCTTTTTCTTTTTTTTTATTAGTTTTTATCAAAATATTACATCCAATTTTAATTTGATTCACACAAATTGAATAAAATATGAGTTCTAGTAGTAATAGTGGAATATTAAGACCAGAAAGTGTAAAATGAAACGCAGAAACTGTCATACACAATTTACTACCAAACAAATCGAGAGAAAAATATCTAAAAGCCTATGAAAATTTAATTACATGGAAAAATTACCAAAAAGCAAAGTTATTTATTCATATAAATTTTGTAATTTGGTTATGTAAATATAAATATTTTTCTCTACTAAAAGCATCTCTTATTTATTTTTCTCATAGAGGGGGATGAAAAGCAGAGTGTGCCACACGGTACCAAAATTATTAACCCTCGAGCGACGTACTTTGAATCCCTCGCTACGCTTATGATTCAACTCTAGAATCCTTCGCTTTGTTCTGGATTCAAACAATCGCTCTCGCCCTCAATACATTATTTTGGTCCCTTGTGACACAATCTACTATTTCGTTCCTTTCTGTTTTTGTGACTAGTCATGTCAAAAATTCCCAACAATTTCATAGTATTTTGGTTTTGAAATATGAGTGAATTACAATTACAATAATTTCTAGAAATTGTGGTACAGTATTGCTTTCTGATGGTTCTCAGTACTATAAACAAAAGTTATATAAAAACGAAAGTGCGTTTTGGAACAAATAAAACAAATGTATGGGAAGTATTACAACTTACGTAAGTTATTATAATTTTAAATGTGTATGTCAATATATATGAACCTTTTTTCGTATAATAATTCAGGGAAGTTCTGTTGTGAGAGCTATTCCACACACATTGTGGAATAGCTCTCACAACATGAAGAATATTGTTCAAAACGATATTGATCTTGCAGGACATAAATGTAAAGACAAAATAAGAAAATTGGATTCTCGACCAATTCGAGAAATATACGATAAATGTTTTTGTCCCATAAAAAACAAAGTTATAGATTTGGTGGCAAAGGTACCATCACTGAAATCTGAATGATTTCAGTGATGGTACCTTCATTAACTTTGATTCAGATTTCAAAGTTAATGAAGTAAAAATTCCTAAATCACATTTGGATTTCGTTATGTGTGATTATCTAAATGTACATAAAATGGAAAAACCGTGGCCTTGTATAATTATTTTCTGTTTAAACGAAAACAAACAAAATTTTATCTACAATGGAACATATATTTTGTGATGGAATGGGAAAGTCACATTCGTTAAGCTCCACCCTCGGCCATCTACTTTTTATTCTGACCCCACTCGGAATATACAGCAGTTGAATGAGCCAAGCACATCGAACACTGATTCTCGTACTGCGATCGTAATCAGTAACGCAAAAACCGACCAGTATCCATAGCGACTGAAGGAAATGCAAGTATCTTTTTGGAATTTTTGAAACAACAGTGTGTAGGTAAGTGCTTTCATATTGGTTTCACACACACGGACTAGTTTTCAACTTGCTCCGAAAAAGGGCTCCAAGAAAAACACATAATCACTATAAAAGTCACGAGCGAATCCTAGGCGCCTAAAAGATTCCTCGCTCTCATGTGATCATGAAGGTGAGCTTACGGTTAAATGTGACTCCCAAGTCTTTAATTGTGATAGATCTACTTATAGGCACGTCGTTAAGTTTATAATCAAAAATAATTAGTTGACACATTCGGCCGAAAGTCATCACGTAACATTATCCTGCATTAAATTCAATTATATTGGCAACACTCCACTTGTAAACTGACCCTCTTATTCATAATAACTCACTAACTGACGACCTCTGTGGTGCAGTGGGCGCAGGCCCGCCTGAGATGCAGTAGGTTGCGGGTTCGAATTTCGCCACGGGACAAATGTTTGTATGATCTGCAAATATTTGTCTCGGGTCTGGGTTTTCTATGTATAATATGTATGTATTTACAAAATATAATATATAATTAGTATAAGACTAGATAATGCTGTGTGAAACTGTCTAAAAAAAATATTTTGCAGTGTGGTAAAAGTTGTGCCTCTATCCTTTGTTTAATATTAGAAAAGGACAGTGTACGAGTTATCGACCTGCTAAATTAGTGAGTGATTAAAATAAGTATACAAGGCGAGCGTGAATGGAATGTTTGAAAGAGGAAGGAAGACATTCTAGAAAAAGGCCAGGCCAGAAGTACACTTAATCGCCGAGCTTGTATGAAGAATTTGATGAGGATGAACGAAGCGAAAGACGTATGCCAGGATCGTAGCAAGTGGAAATCCTTGTTTCTGCCTACTCCTCCTGAAAATAGGCGGGACTATATGTATGTATGATTATGAATAAAATGAGTCTTTATCGCGCTGTAAGTGTAGAGCCATACAATCCCCGGTTATTGACGTAATCCCAACAGTAAATACCAATAACCCGCCGAATCCGCCTAATACTACAAATGATTCCGAGATACATCTCATCTGTGACTGCAAGAACAAAATAGTAGCTAATCCAGTCAAAATCGTAATATAGTAGCAGCTAATTTAGCTAGATTTAAAGTATTTCCATATCAATCTGCAGACATGAAGGTATCCTCTCATGGAAGACATCTCATGAAAACGGGCTGCTATTAATTTTGATAATAATCCGCTAAGTACAATTACCAATTAAGTATGGTTCCAATGAACCAACGCCGAAAATTTATTGTTGATAATGCACCAAAGAAAAAAAACGGCTAATGAAAACAGAAGGTAGTAACCGATAAAAGAAAGTTCTCATATATTTATATATATATATATATATATATATATATATATTAGGTTGGGGAAAAAGTCTTTTCGCATTATTGTATGTATGAACTTGTAATAAAATCTCTTTGGCTATACTATTTGTATCTGGCTGGTTTTGGTATCATTAAAAGTTTAAATTTTAAAGAAGATAATTCCAAATTCAAATTAGGAAAATGTGTGATTTTTATTTGTTTTTCGTACTGTTAAGATGAGTGAATCTAATGAAGAAATTCGATACATTTTAAAATTTTACTACAAAAAAGGTAAAAATGCAACGCAAGCCGCGAAAAAAATTTGCGATGTTTATGGACCTAGTGCAGTGTCTGTGAGAGTAGCACAAATTTGGTTTAAGCGTTTTCAATCCGGAAATTTTGATGTCAAAGATGCACGTCGCTCTGGTCGCCCTATTACGGATAAAATGGATGCCATTTTTGAAAAAGTGGAGCAAGATCGGCATATCAGTAGTTACGACGTAGCTGAAGAACTGGGAATTGACCACAAAACAGTTTTGGCGCATTTGAAAAAAACTGGGTACACAAAAAAGCTCGATATTTGGGTACCTCACGAGCTCACTGAAAGAAACCTAATGAACCGTGTTCTCATTTGTGATTCTTTATTACGACGTAATGAAACCGAACCATTTTTGAAGAAGCTGGTGAATAACTGGTGATGAAAAGTGGATCTTTAGCCACTCAGCAAAAATTAAGAGAGTTTGGCTGGGATGTGTTAATGCATCCGCCGTATAGTCCTGACCTTGCACCTTCAGATTTCCACCTGTTTCGGTCTCTTCAGAATTCTTTAGGCAGTGTCAGGTTAACATCACGAGAGGACTGCCAAAACCACTTGTCGCGGTATTTTGAACAGAAGCCCCAAAGTTTTTATAGCAATGGGATCATGTCCCTGCCTACAAAATGGCAAAAAGTTATCGAACAAAATGGTACCTACATACTTTAGTTAAATGTAAATAAACTATATTAAAAAATGTTTTGAATTTTCTTAAAAAATGCGAAGAAACTTTTTCCCCAACCTATTATATATATCAGTCGGCTCGAATAATAAAAAAGTATGTAAGGAAATGTTTTTAGATACACTTTCGACGCATTAAGAAATATGACTAGATGAGACTGTCATTCAAACACTTAATTAGCTTAACATGTTGAGGCATAACTCTACATATCAAGATACATTTAGAGAGTAACAGGAAAAACTGCAAGCATAAAGTCGGTTCATTACAAACACATTTTTTTTGTTATATTTCTCAGTATTACAGGCCTATGCCTACCATAAACGTCTCGTCTTTGTAAATTTCAAAGAAAATCTAAAATGATATTTTATTAGTTAATGGTATAGTATTTCTACTCCACGTCATTCTTAGTTTTGTTTAGAGTTTGAATGTCTTTCTCCATTTCTAAGATCTAATCGGATAACGCGCCCATTTTGCGTTTCAGTGTTTTGCCATAACAATGACACCATTACCGGAGTACTGTGACATGTCAAAACACTTTTTTGATGATATTCCGTTTATTTTTTATAATATCGGCTTAAAAGTCATATGACCCTCATATCAAGTTGTCCAGCAGTGTCATATGGTTATGTCTATACAAAAGTTTTGGAAAGGCAAAAGTTTTTAGCTTTGAAAAAGTCAAACAACTTTGATTCAAAAATGAAGATTAATAAGGAATGTAAAAATGACTTGAACTGGCTTAGTATTATTTTCATTTCAAAAAATACTATAAGACAGTACCTATAGTTCTTCAAGGAAATTTATTCTGATGCTTCGGAAACAGGCGTAGGTAGCTAATGGGTTCTGGAAGGTGGAAGATAAACAGCATCATATTAATTATTTGGAGTTGTTGGCTGCTTTCCTAGGGTATATCTTTCCTTTCCTATATTTTGCTAAGGATAAAGTTCATGTCATTCAGTTCGAAGAAGTATTTTTCTTCGAATTGATAACACTACAGCTATTTCATACAAAATAAGATGGAGGGAATACAGTTCCCAAAACTTAATTATTTATCAAGAGAGATATGGCAATGGTGTGAGGCAGAATCTGGCTATTTGCTTCCTACATAAACTCAAAAGAAAATAAAAAGGCAGACCTGGAATCTAGAATTAAAAATGTTGATTGTGAGTGGGAGCTATCTGATGAGGTTTTCAAAAGAATCACAAGTTCTTTAGGTGAACCATCTATAGACCTTTTTGCCACTAGAGCAAATACAAAATGCTCAAGTTATATTTCCTGGCATCAGGATCTTCATGCAGAAAACATAGACGCCTTCACAGTAGACTGGGCAGCATATCATTTATTTTATGCTTTCCCACCTATTTCTATAATATTAAAGACAATACAAAAATACCGCTGTGATAAGGCAATAGGTATTTTAGTATTCCCTATATTGGCTTCACAACCATGGTATCCTCTGATAAGCGATATGACCATATCACAAAAAGTTCAAACCTTCAAAATATCCCTAACTCTTACCTTTCAGAACATTGCATCATCTACACAACAGGTATTATAATATTGTGACAACAGTGTTTATTTTTTCAGGGAAGCATACTGAATAAGAAAAATTCAAGCAGAATCTGTAGTAATGATAGCTTCTTATGCTACTCTGAATATGTATCGCTCTGATCTATCTTTTAATTTAGATCAATGTCTTGGAACAGATATCCAAATAAAATATTTTTCGAGGGCATATTTAGACTAAGGCCACCCCGGCCAAAGTATAATGACATATGGGACCCATCTGTAGTTTTAAATCGAATCAAGAACTGGCCAAATAATGAAGACCTAAACTTGGAATTACTCACTAAAAAATACTCATGTTATTAGCTCTGACAATTGTGCAACGCTTTTAAACTTTATCAGCAACAAGATAGATAATATTGAATTTATTGATTCAGGTGTTAAGATTAAAATAACTAATTTGCTAAAAACTTCTGCACCAAGTAAAGATCAAACAATAATTAGACTTCCAACTTTCAACACATGGCCTCAAATCTGTCCAGTAACTTCACTAAAATATTACATTGGAGCCACTGAGAGATTTAGGAACCTCAAGTAAGGTTATACTGAAAAACTATAGATTTATTATAAAAAATCACATAAGAGTGCCAGTAACCAGATCATCAGCCGTTGGATTAGGGGTGTGATGAAAGATAGTGGTATAGATGTAAAAAAAAACACACCACATTCTACTCGCCATGCTTCTACTTCAATGGCAAATAAAGAGGGTGGATACTATATTTAGGACTGCAGGCTGGTCAGAAGGTTCTAGAGTTTTTTACTAAGCCAAATGATAAAGAAACTAATAAAATAATTATGTCTTTGCTAAGACTGTGTGTAACATTGAGAGTACCTATTAAGTTGATTATTCTATTATAACCTGAAGGGTTGATTCTATGACTGACTAATTAATAGTTCGTTAAAGTTAAAGGTACAATCTAGTATCTATAAGAATGCACTTCCTAGTACTTGTTTAAAAAAAATGATGATTCTGTGATTTATATTTAATTATGTTGTACTGTTATGATAATTATGTTGTTATAAGTCTGTATCTATTAATAGGTACCTTCATAGGCACCTTGTAATTTTATGATGAAGACCTGTGTTTAAATAATAAATTATTTTATTTTAACTACTGACGTTTATTAATCATAATAGTATTAAGCAAGGATTTTCAAACTTAAATCTCTAAACAACTATAAAGTTAAGCGAATCAAATCCGAATATAATTACATAATTAAACAAACTTACCGTGTAGTTCTATTGTAATTGTATGATGATTTGATTCTGTATTATATTCCCACCCACCCTTATCGCTTCGTATAATGTTCTCCCTAATTAGGCAGTTAATTAAATATATGTTTGAAAATTCATGATAAATGTGTCCCCTTTTTGAGTTTTTTCCCTACTTCTTTTTGGAATATTTATGCCTTAAAACAGATTTTCAGTTTTTTATAACGCTTTGTAGCGATTTGGTGTTGTTTGACGTCGAGTCGCGAAAGAAGTGAATGTGTTAAGGGGCATACACACTTATTTTTCCATATTTAAAGGCGCTAATAGACATCGCTAGTAATCGAATGGTAATAACGACTTAATTAGTATTGTAGCGACTTAATTACCTATACTGTCGATTTATATTAAATTAGATAGATAAATATTAAGGAGAAAAGTGAAGAGTCTAAAACCCGAAGATTCCAAAAAAAAATTTGCCATAATTTGGATAATGATCAAAAATACTTCTATAAGATACACTTTCGTTCACCCGCAGATAATGTTTGATTATGCAACACACAGAGTGTACTCTATCCACATAGAGTACGCGTTAGCTAATTAGTACCTAATATCTCGTTTTAGCGTTTTATATGAGACAGACCGTTAGTCAGGATCAGTTCCTATGCAGCTAAGTGATACAAAATCATCAATCGTTCGTTAGCGCCTTAGACCGGTCAGTAGTAGATTAGGTACAATCACACACAACTAATCAAATGCCGTGCCGTAGTAGGTTCGTGTTGTAAATAAAGAAGATAGTTGATTTAAAATAAATTGAAGGCGGAACAATCAGTACCTCCTAAATCAATGTGCACGCTGATTAAAATCCAATCATTTCTTTGGCAACAGAACATGCACATATTGCACCTAATTCACCTTTAGCACTTTAACAACAAAATAGGGATTTCAAAAATTATCAAATGCACAAACTTCAAGTATTGTTTATATTTATTGGATATTATTATGTGATGGTGAATATTGATGAATTATGTTAGCAACAAGTATACATTCTATGGTTATTTGGGTTTTAATTAATTATTTTATAATTCTGTTCTTTTTTCAGACTAACGTACATTCTCAAAATACTACATCGAGTGATACGGTAACTTTTTAAATCAACATATTAGGTACGTCCCATTACTGGTCAAAGGTCTCATACATTTATCTCATCAATCACTAGCCTGGGTGTGCCTATTAATTATGTCTGATGGGTATTTTTCATTATTTTTGTTTACACAATACAATAAATAGCCCTACGTCACAGGCTGCGCCTCGGTTATCTTGTTTTTTTATGCAGTGAGGGCAGATTCTGGTGACCTGCTCATAAACGTGGACGTGTGCAGATTGATTTAAAAACTCGAAACAATACCAATTTAACTACACACATCAAAACAACCTGAGCAAACCTTGGAACAAACCTTATTGGTTTTTCAATAAAATAATTTATACTTAAGTCTACAAAACAATAGAAACATTATTCTGTACAATTAATTCAACGCTATTTCTGAGATGCGTTATATATATTTTTTGTCTTCAAAACTTAAATTACCGCAGTAATCACGACGTAATGGAGCGTCATCATCTTACAACGGAAGAGATGCAAAGAGCTGTATGAAATGCTCGAAATGGAAGGTATTATAATATTGTGACAACAGTGTTTATTTTTTCAGGGAAGCATACTGAATAAGAAAAATTCAAGCAGAATCTGTAGTAATGATAGCTTCTTATGCTACTCTGAATATGTATCGCTCTGATCTATCTTTTAATTTAGATCAATGTCTTGGAACAGATAACCAAATAAAATATTTTTCGAGGGCATATTTAGACTAAGGCCACCCCGGCCAAAGTATAATGACATATGGGACCCATCTGTAGTTTTAAATCGAATCAAGAACTGGCCAAATAATGAAGACCTAAACTTGGAATTACTCACTAAAAAAATACTCATGTTATTAGCTCTGACAATTGTGCAACGCTTTTAAACTTTATCAGCAACAAGATAGATAATATTGAATTTATTGATTCAGGTGTTAAGATTAAAATAACTAATTTGCTAAAAACTTCTGCACCAAGTAAAGATCAAACAATAATTAGACTTCCAACTTTCAACACATGGCCTCAAATCTGTCCAGTAACTTCACTAAAATATTACATTGGAGCCACTGAGAGATTTAGGAACCTCAAGTAAGGTTATACTGAAAAACTATAGATTTATTATAAAAAATCACATAAGAGTGCCAGTAACCAGATCATCAGCCGTTGGATTAGGGGTGTGATGAAAGATTGTGGTATAGATGTAAAAAAAAACACACCACATTCTACTCGCCATGCTTCTACTTCAATGGCAAATAAAGAGGGTGGATACTATATTTAGGACTGCAGGCTGGTCAGAAGGTTCTAGAGTTTTTTACTAAGCCAAATGATAAAGAAACTAATAAAATAATTATGTCTTTGCTAAGACTGTGTGTAACATTGAGAGTACCTATTAAGTTGATTATTCTATTATAACCTGAAGGGTTGATTCTATGACTGACTAATTAATAGTTCGTTAAAGTTAAAGGTACAATCTAGTATCTATAAGAATGCACTTCCTAGTACTTGTTTAAAAAAAATGATGATTCTGTGATTTATATTTAATTATGTTGTACTGTTATGATAATTATGTTGTTATAAGTCTGTATCTATTAATAGGTACCTTCATAGGCACCTTGTAATTTTATGATGAAGACCTGTGTTTAAATAATAAATTATTTTATTTTAACTACTGACGTTTATTAATCATAATAGTATTAAGCAAGGATTTTCAAACTTAAATCTCTAAACAACTATAAAGTTAAGCGAATCAAATCCGAATATAATTACATAATTAAACAAACTTACCGTGTAGTTCTATTGTAATTGTATGATGATTTGATTCTGTATTATATTCCCACCCACCCTTATCGCTTCGTATAATGTTCTCCCTAATTAGGCAGTTAATTAAATATATGTTTGAAAATTCATGATAAATGTGTCCCCTTTTTGAGTTTTTTCCCTACTTCTTTTTGGAATATTTATGCCTTAAAACAGATTTTCAGTTTTTTATAACGCTTTGTAGCGATTTGGTGTTGTTTGACGTCGAGTCGCGAAAGAAGTGAATGTGTTAAGGGGCATACACACTTATTTTTCCATATTTAAAGGCGCTAATAGACATCGCTAGTAATCGAATGGTAATAACGACTTAATTAGTATTGTAGCGACTTAATTACCTATACTGTCGATTTATATTAAATTAGATAGATAAATATTAAGGAGAAAAGTGAAGAGTCTAAAACCCGAAGATTCCAAAAAAAAATTTGCCATAATTTGGAAAATGATCAAAAATACTTCTATAAGATACACTTTCGTTCACCCGCAGATAATGTTTGATTATGCAACACACAGAGTGTACTCTATCCACATAGAGTACGCGTTAGCTAATTAGTACCTAATATCTCGTTTTAGCGTTTTATATGAGACAGACCGTTAGTCAGGATCAGTTCCTATGCAGCTAAGTGATACAAAATCATCAATCGTTCGTTAGCGCCTTAGACCGGTCAGTAGTAGATTAGGTACAATCACACACAACTAATCAAATGCCGTGCCGTAGTAGGTTCGTGTTGTAAATAAAGAAGATAGTTGATTTAAAATAAATTGAAGGCGGAACAATCAGTACCTCCTAAATCAATGTGCACGCTGATTAAAATCCAATCATTTCTTTGGCAACAGAACATGCACATATTGCACCTAATTCACCTTTAGCACTTTAACAACAAAATAGGGATTTCAAAAATTATCAAATGCACAAACTTCAAGTATTGTTTATATTTATTGGATATTATTATGTGATGGTGAATATTGATGAATTATGTTAGCAACAAGTATACATTCTATGGTTATTTGGGTTTTAATTAATTATTTTATAATTCTGTTCTTTTTTCAGACTAACGTACATTCTCAAAATACTACATCGAGTGATACGGTAACTTTTTAAATCAACATATTAGGTACGTCCCATTACTGGTCAAAGGTCTCATACATTTATCTCATCAATCACTAGCCTGGGTGTGCCTATTAATTATGTCTGATGGGTATTTTTCATTATTTTTGTTTACACAATACAATAAATAGCCCTACGTCACAGGCTGCGCCTCGGTTATCTTGTTTTTTTATGCAGTGAGGGCAGATTCTGGTGACCTGCTCATAAACGTGGACGTGTGCAGATTGATTTAAAAACTCGAAACAATACCAATTTAACTACACACATCAAAACAACCTGAGCAAACCTTGGAACAAACCTTATTGGTTTTTCAATAAAATAATTTATACTTAAGTCTACAAAACAATAGAAACATTATTCTGTACAATTAATTCAACGCTATTTCTGAGATGCGTTATATATATTTTTTGTCTTCAAAACTTAAATTACCGCAGTAATCACGACGTAATGGAGCGTCATCATCTTACAACGGAAGAGATGCAAAGAGCTGTATGAAATGCTCGAAATGGAAAACACTCAAGCCAATGTTGTGCGGCATTTCAGCATCCATAGAAGTTTGATTCCTGACTTTGAATGCGTTATTGTGACACAGATAATCCGTCTGAACAGCACGGAGGGGGCATTGTACCACTTGTCGTCAAGACCAATGCATCCACGTAATATGTAGACGTAAACAAGAACTGACCACCCAAGAGACCGCATCAAGGCGACGCTGATGGTCTTGCTGTTTGTCCCTAAACTGTGTAAAACAGACTGATAGTATGGTCTACGTGAACGTCGTCCAATCAAATTCAGAATTGAATCAATCGTGTTCAATTCTGCAGACCGCAAGAACGATGGCGCCAAATGCTATAATCTCGATTTGGTTTCAAACCAGCCCTGCGATCATGTAACTTCGGTAAACAAATATATCGTATCGATAAACTGGCCAAACGGACTAAAACTTTCTTTCATTAGTTTTCGAACGAGTTATTACCACGGTATGGTTCAATATGTACTGGTGGTTTCGGTCACCAGTGATGCCGACGTAAACCATTTTTCGGTATTTAGGCTACTCAGAACAAGAATCGGCGACGAAAAAACCTGCAAGGCGACTGATCGGTTTTTATACTACTTCAGGGACAAGGTATTTCAATTAGATGAATAATTAACAAGCTAAATAAAAGCGCCTCAGAGATTGTTCGATTGGCACCACACTACTGCTGAATGAAGGATAAAAAACTGGGATTGTCGCCTGATTCTTCTAGGCTTAGTCGCGCCCAAGTATCGTCGTAAATTCACTTTAACATTATAAATTCACTTAGTTTTTAACGTGTCCAAATTCACATATTGTCTGCACTTTCCAAAATCCGTTAAAATATCGCTAAGATCGATAAAATCAAACGATGACAAATGTGAAAAATAAGTTTTCGATAAAATACGGTTTAATTTATCGAATTTATCCACCGGTCGTATGCCATTGAGCATATTGTATAGAATATGCTCCATAGAAGACTCCTGAAAGATCTCGATAGTGTTTCAACAGCATAACAGCATAGATACCTGCTCAAATTCAGCTGGGATCAATCAACTGCTTTAGAAGTATATCAATTTATTCCATGCAGAATCAATGCAGACATGTTTTAAACAGCTGAGGAGAAAACACGCTATATTAGATTTTATTTAACTCCCCGTAAGAATGTTTAAAGATTTATAGAGTTTGATTTATTTAAACATTTGATAAAAAAAAATACAAAAATTAAAACATTTTGAATATTCAAAAATCAATAGTCATGCTTAATTTTTTTGTTGTGTATGCGTACTCACTACTAACTAACACTCGTACTAATCACGGGTTACCACCACTTTTTGGTGTTAACGGTCAAACAAATTTAACAACGTTGATCTGACCACGGATCACGGAAAAAAACGAATATCATGCGTAAGCATATTATATTATGTAAAAGAGGGAAAATGTTTTATTTTCATTTCTTTGTTCCTCTTTAGAAAAATTGTTCTTCAAAGGTAAGAAAGCGCTTATTTAATCATCCTGAATTCAGGAAATCCGTTTATTCCATCCAGTTCTACAAAAAGTTTGGTTATCTCACTGTTCGGACAGAAACATTACAAACTGTTAAACTGACTAATCGTAATGATCAGTATTAATAAAACATGCAGTTTATTCCAAATACAACTACTATGAATATTATGGTTCATTCAACTGGAAAAACTATATTAATCCTCTTTAAAAGAACCACTTAATATAAAAAACTATCAATATATTATAAATTAATTGTAATTAATTTTCTTGTTCATGAGTTTTTATGGATGTGAATCAATATGGAAGTTAATTAGGAAAACTTGATGAGAGTTGTGTTTTAAAGAGAGGAAGGGGTACGGTGCTGCTTTATGAAGGATCAGTAATCATAATACAAAAACCAAACATATGCAAATGGACCAGTAGTATGAAAATGTTGTCTAAGCAAATCATAAAGCAAAATAATAATTATCAAACCAACATACATTTTATTCTGTTCTTGTTTAGTGCACAGGAAGCGATTGCTACTCATACGTAAGTAGTGAAAATGTCATGTAAGGCCTATATGCATGTATCGAGATTGTTACTATTGTGATTACGCAGCGTTTATTTTTGACAATTGAGTTCTGAAGTTTTTCTACGATAGTATTCAGATCGACAAGTGATAAAATAAAAATCTTGAAAAAAATGGTTTTTCAATTCAGAGAGAGAAATATTAAGCTTTAAAGTGCTATTTTTTGTTATATATGTATGTAAGCAGCAGTAGTATATGTAACGAAGTTAAAAGGAAAACTATCACAGCTAAGTAGGTTTTACAAGTTAACGAGTAATAGTCGACCAATAACTTGGACAAGAAAAAGAATAATGTCGTAAGAATTCCATTGAAAATTATTTAGATGAAATTTTTAGTTTTGTAAAACAGGTAGGTAGTAATTATAAAGTTATGTGCAATTACGGAACCCTACACTGCACATGGCCCGACACGCACTTGGTCGGGTTTTAGAATTATTTTGCAGAGACAAATGGTCTTGTCGTCTCTTGCTTATATTTTATCTTTTATTAATGTGTAATCTAAACTAAAACAATGTATACAAACTTATTAAGCATTGTGTTTATTTAACAGTGTTCAGGGTCAATGTCGTCAGCTTTGGTATGCTAACCATAAGTAATTTAATTACTAATTAAAGACGGTCAAAAAATATGACTTATTTCTAAGACGTCATCTGCATCCTTTATTAGAATCTACTGAGAAACTGACCGTTTTGCAAACCTTAATCCCTAATGTCTATGACCATGAAAAAGGAAGAATGATTATGGAATTCATATTTTTCTTCTAGGCAGTGGGTTTCAACGCTTCGTCGATGGTATTGATTTTTGTATAGTATTTATTAATTAATGGCGTATGTCATGCACTCAAGCTTCGGCACTAAAATTATTCAAAATCAGTTATTACAAAATAACTGATGGCCCGTATTATACAGTAGGATAGTTTTAATAATACAGCGCTAATTATTGAATAATCTTTGACGGACTTTATCACTTACACAGACACATGGAGACTTGGCTATTTCTGAGGTAAATATAAACCATTATATTGATTTAAATTACTTCAATTAAATAATTTTAAAAAATGTTTACTGCTCGTTCAATTTCTGCTGCATCATGATTTTCAAATCTGCAAGATTTCTTTAACCTTTCATTTATTCCGGGTCGGTGTGATGTGATACCATGATAGGTACTGGTAGTTCCTGATGCCCATGAAACAGGGGAGAATCTGCAGGTCAGGGCTATGCGAGTATGTGGCTTATGGATGCGTCGATATAATAAGGTTTTGGGTGGGTCTTACAAATTGTTTAAATTTATATTTCTGTGGTAAACCAAATTACCTACACACAATTGCTATGTATAAGTTAAGTTTGTGTGATAATATTGTATGGATTTATAATCTGAAATAAATGAATAATATATATTTTTTAGTGTTATGGAGCCTTCTGTAAATCTTTGGTAAGTATAATAATTTATTTTACTAATTTAACTATTCAATGGAATTTATTACCTTCCTCACATCAACAGTTGCTATCAAAAGAAATACTTTGTTTAGTGCGACGGTTATTTGAATGTCTGCATGGCCAAAGTAAGTATGAAATGCATTCGAGAATGTGAGTAAATAGTTTTTTTCTCTTTATTAAAATAATTGCAAACGCTGATAAAATTTATGACTCTAAAAAGGTCAATATTCTGCATAATACTAGTGAGCATGTAAATGGATATTTATTGCATCTTCGTAACAACTAAACCAATTGAGATGATTTTTGTAATAGGCTTAGTTAATATGTTCGTGCACCTTATTTGAGGAAATAAAGAATAGAATGGCAAAACTGCTCAGCACATAATCATCTAAAAATGTTAATCTTTAATATGCACTGATTAGATTTTTTTTAATCTCTCATTTTCTTAAATATAATTTAATATACTATATAATTAATATAGTAAAATTACCTTGTTTTTGACATGGAATAAACAGATTTTCTCGTCATAATAACTCAACATATCTGTGTAGAAATTCGATTTAGTGAAATAATAATTATTCAATGAAACAAAAAATCCAAAATAAATCTGTAAATTACCATATCCTTATAATTATTATGATGAAGAAAACTGAATTCAAACGTATAATTAATGGAAAGTATACAATTAAAAGGTGAGTATTGCTTTATTTTATTTATATATATATTAACAATTCGTGTTTCCTCGTACAAACTTTTGAGGGAATTTAGTAACTGAATGTATCTATTATAATCAAACATAATAGTAGTAGGTATTTGTGATGATTCGCTGATTACTTAATATAACTGCGTTTAAATAAGTTATTTATTTTAACAGGTCCTCTACTGTATTTAGCATGGTATAACAAACAGCCTCAAAATTACTGTTGAAAAAATAGTAGTATTATTGTGAAAATAGTATTCTTTGGAATATCGGTAGTCTTAAAATATGCAACCTAAATAATCTATAAAAGCGAAGAAAATAACGATTTGGAAATATAATACTTAATAATCCACGTTTGCTGTTGACAAAAAACATGACTATTATTTCCAAATACAGGGGAAATTAAATATTACGGATATGGATATCTATTTATTTGCTGTATGAAGATCAGCATTTAATGAAAGTGGAATATATGAAGAGAGATACAGTATTCTGGCAGGAAAAAATAGTATGCCCATTGTACAAATTTTATTTAAATTGTCTGCTTCCTGAGTTGGTTGATTCCCGCCTTGAACGATGGTAATCAAAGGCCCTACATAATTCAAGCCATAGAAATTAACGCAAAAGTAGTTTTTGCAAAGAGTTGGATGCAACTATCTACACTATTATAATTATACTCATTATTTTTTGTCTAGAAAATATTTCTTGAGTTTTCTTCTAGTTTATACTAAGTATTTTTCAAAAATGTTGAGCATGTTTGCTTGTCGATCATCCTCATGTTTTTTTTATTTATTGGAATCTATTTCTGTTCTTCTTTATTTTGTCTTGTCTTTTGATGCTAATGACTTTGTCTTGTCGTCTTTGTCGTCATTTATCAGTTTTCAACCTTAAATCAATTTTTTTTAACGTTTTTCTTGACTGTTTATTTTCAGTATGTCCTATAGTTTATCATATTTGTTTTTAACCGTCTTCAAAAAAGGAGGAGGTTCTCAATTCGTATGTATGTTTTATTTGATTTGTGTGATATCTTCGCTAATAGTGAACTTCTTTTTTTAATGGGTAAGGGTATACTTTAAGGGTCATTCTTAAGAGTGGGCAATCCCACTTCTAAGCATGACGAAATTTCATGTTGAACTTTCTATCAATTTCCCGATATGAAGTCGGTTTTTTGGCATTTAATGTCTTATAAATTAAGTATGTTGTATTCTTTCATCGTCTCTGTGAAATTTAGGAGCTTTATCTTATTTGCACATTTTTAAAAGCTCCGTTTTCTACATAGGTTTTCCTTAAATTAACTGTGTTATTACCTATTTTAGTTTATAAATACTACCGAATGTATACAAATGAAGGTGCAGGCAGGTTAGATAATATTATAGAATTTCGTATATTGTAAGAAATTAAACACTTATGTTTTATTGATGATTTTATTCATTAATGCGTCATCTAATCATCTACTTAGGTAGATGCATTAATGAATAAAATCATTGAAATGGGTTCAGAACAGCAGAATATAAATAGACGTGTAAGTCCTTTACAAAAAAAATCGTTTGACTTCTGCGGGCTCAACTAATAATTATCTGTAGGAATCTATCAACATTCAACTTATACAGAACCCTCAAAACACGAGTAGTGTTCATGAAAATTGCGCATACGTAGGATGACAGCGGGAAGCTCTCCCTAATTACAGCTTTCTAATACTAAGCCACAAAGCGAAACTATAAAGGTCCCCTGTTGACTACGAAACCCTAACAAGGAAAAAGTAAAAAACTAATTCACGACGCACTCCGAGTTTTGATAAAAGACTCCGACAAAAGTAATAAAATAAACTAATCACTTAGTGTTGCTTCTTCACAACAATATCGCCGGTTCACACGGCATAGGTTCCCAAGGTTTCTGTGCAAGATTGTGGTATCAAAAAAAATTTACCGAATAATTAATTAACCGTTTAATTAATTTCTTTGATGTTAGAAACAATAACCCCTAGTTATTATTTCACCCTGCCTTATTTGGTAATTTACTTTCTATCCTGAAAGCGGTCATACCTAAATGCATTTTTTTCAGACAAGTACTTAATTATTTTAACAGGGTATAGATCGGCGAGATGTTATAAAGGCAATGAGCTTACGAGAGATTCTACCTTAAAATATTATTTTATTAATTGCGGTTTATTCATGCATTTACCGAGAATATACATTGAACTCTCTTCGTTCATACGTTCTATTGTTTTACTCGTAAATATTTATTTTCAGAGTCACGGAAGAGCCTGTGAAGCGTTAGTGAGTACAACAAATTAGAAACAAATTTTATGAAATAAAGAGAAATAGGAATACACTACTAAACAATGACATATTAAGTGTACTCGGTATTACATACTCAGTGAGTAGATTTTTGAGGATACCAAGTAGGGGGTAGTCAGAGGCACGTTCAAACATTGCAAGTAGTAAGCATTCCACGTGACAGGTAGCAAGCCCATCGCCGCAAGATTTGTAAGTTGACATCAATTACATTATTTTACTTAGAAATATACTGGATGTAATGCACATTTTATTTGTTTCAGTGCCGCTCGGCATCGTGTCTTACCTTAGTAAGTAAAAATTATGGCTTTTAAAAAAACAAATATTGATAATCGTTACTGTTGATGTGAAGACATTTCGTAGCTACTTTAGAATTTTTCTGTCTGAAACGTATGCTAAACAGTGATAAATATTATTATTTCCGTATTTTCCATGTTAAAAATTGTTTGCCCTTCAACAAATGTTTATATTATGGTATGGTTAGATTGGAACAAATATAAATACGTATAATTACTTTCAGAGTGAAGGAATTTCTTCAACGTCAAGCGTAAGTAAACCTACTTAGATGAATATTATTTATTCATTTACTTATTTAAACTTCGCGTCTTTGTGTGCGTGACATTGACATGTCGTATAAAGGTATTTAAATCAACAGCAACAGGCCAAAGAAAACTGATCTACAATTGTTTTTTGTTTGGTGGTGATCAAATAGGTGACATTGGAAAACACATTTATATTGGTATAAAGGCTTTATTTCAATTGTCATTTTTTTGTACATAGCAAGCTATCCTTGTTTAAATATGTATGTACGCACATCAACATTGATTAGTATAGAGATATTTAACAAATTGTTGACTTTTCGAAAAGCTACAATTAATTTCTTCAGAAAACTAGGTATTGTAAGAATTTTTGTTTATGCAGTTTTAATAATAACAATAAAATATAACTGCTCAATAATATTTTTTAATAAAAATTATATTAACGAAAACCCAAAATACACTCATGGACTTATTTAGAGAAACGATGCATCAATCGAAAAAAAAAAATGTACAAATAGTTCTTAGTAAAAACACAAGCCACATCGTTATGATTGCACCTAGATCCTTTGCCATATATTAAGTATAGAAGATAGCGTATTCTAAGAATGCTGATGCAGCCGTCTCTGTACCACCCGGCTGCATCCTCTCATTGTACTTTTTATCATCACTGAAGCGTCTCCAAATCGATGCAGACGTAATCAATTTAATTTAATTTAAAATTAAATAAAAAGTTTGTTTTTCCGGTGCCAATTTTTTAAATTTTCTCGGGTTTCCGCGATTTTCCGATGTCCAAATACGTCAGGAAAGTGAAATACTACATGATAAAAAGTGAATCCGTCGAACCAAATAAATATTTTCTTTGATTGATCGGGTAAAGAAAAGCTGAGTATCGCTAGTAGGAGTAGCGGTCAGTTGGTGAGTAAAACTTTTCGCCAATTCTTTCCCACACCCTCCTGTATTTTTCATGTTTTTAAGAACAATTTTGTTATTATTGAGATCTAACCTCGCTCATTATAACGGATCTGGTTAACTTTGTATGAAATTCTATCGAGTTAACTTGGTTCTAAAAATAGAACCAATAATATCATAGAGTAGTATAAAATTAGTGTGTACAGATTTTCAAACTCAGATTTGTACTATATGTTATTTAAAGTGTAAATTTAATTTGATTTGAGAATAAAATCTTATTTTGTTGTAAATATTTTTATAGTAATTTAGATAAAGTTTTCCTTTTTTCCAACTATTGTTGCTTTATTGTACTTTTATTGTGTATTTTTTTGGGTGTAATATAATAGGATTGTGTACTTTACACAATCCTATAATATAGAGTTGAAGTTGCTTTCTCTGAATCGATCATTACTCTATCGAAATATCGTAGGTAGAGCTAGTACCCAAATAAATTATTCAAATCATACCATTGTTTAAAGGCGATCAAAGGCAGCTAAATCTTCGAAAATGTCAGTACATTATTGAAAAATACAATTTATATGTGTTCAATGTCATAACAAGCAGACTTACAGAGAATGCAGTTGCACTCTTATATAGACGAGTGCAGCCGCTTTAAAGGAATTGCTTATCCAACACTTTGGAAATCCGCGTAGTGAAGCGTATTAGCGTAGTGTATATTAACATCGAATTAGAATTATTGAAGATAAAATCAGGTGAAAGTTATTTGGATTTTTGGAATCGAAGTGTGCGATCGTTATTGATGTCAAAAGTCAATACTAACATAATTAACAGTAATTTAAAGAGTGCCAAGTTGATTATCTACAATAATACGGCTTGGAATGTATTTTTGTACAATCTTCCTAAAAATATAGTTCAGATAGTAAGACTCAAGACGCCGGCGGCGTTATAAGCAGCATTGAGTATCATGCTCGAGGAAGTTAATTTTCTAGAGCAGTATAATATGAGGAATCGAATCCACGATTATAATCAAATCGCAGATGCAGTTTCAAGGTCATTGATAATTCAATCATCCGAATATAGACCCATGTTGCCTAGCAATAATTCCACGCCTACATTTAATAATTGCATACCCCAAAATGCACAAATTGGGATACCACAAACTCAAGGACGATCACATAATTTTGCAGCATCCCGCCCACAACCATTTGGGTACCGACCAAGGGCAGACCAAGGGGCAACAAAACACCCCCACATCTTGGTTATATACTACCTCAACAATTTGGTTATAGACTATCTCAACAATTTCATTATAAACCACTACAACAATTTGACAATCAGCTATTCCAATTTGGGTACAGACAACAATTTGAAATACGGCCATCTGAAGTAGGGAACATCATCCGCCAGGTACAAACTCCTCACTAGCAGGATACTGATGTATCTATGAGGACAGCGCCTCTTAAACCTCAACAATCACAATACGAGCCTCACACAAAATTTATCACCATCATGACAGTTACAGTATTATGATAGTAACGAATTGAACTATATTGTCTAGGACATAGATGAACCAGAACAGACGGACGTACCACAGGCAATGGATTTCCAAGAAGTCATAGAACTTTAATTACACTGATAAACCATTCATTCAATCAGAACAGCGAGTCATGTTGTCCATTGAACAATCATAAGACAAAGCTAGAATCAACTACCAAGAATTTGAGAACAATATAAAAACGCCCAATAGTAAACTGCATAAACGACCATACACAGCGAACGGTCATTCAAAACACTAACGCAGATCCCGCCATGTCTAAGAATAATATACATATTTAAATTCAGATATTGAAACTCATTCCATAGCAGTTAACAGAGATAAAAAAGAGGAAACTCTTAGATGATGTAGTTAAAAATAAAAAGTTAACATCAGCAAAGAAAACGACACGCGCAAATGACTCATCAATAAAATCATTATCAGATTCGAATAGAACGGCAGCCCCTATGGCATAGAATTAGATGAGCGTTACTGCCAGATAAGGATCATACTAAAGTTTGAAGGAAAAGATGATAGCTATTAAAAGCAAGAAAATGACAAAGAAAGATAGTGAAGAAGAAAAATAACTCCCATAGGTAACTTTATGTTTGCTATAGACGATACAAAACAGAAAAGCAAAATGAAAACTCAAAATGAAGGCTTAATTCTTCAAAGCAAATTCTTCTTTTGTTTTTCACTGAAGTAAGTTTTATTTTCATTAAAAATGATTAAATTAATAAAGTTCTTAATATAATTTAAATACTTACATACAAAAAAAATGTTTCAGTTCCGATCTGTCTCTGTTTTGTTCCGTTCCTCTAATTATGTCCATGAGTGTATTACAAAATTTACTAGTATTAATAAATGGGTGGCGATTTTTTAAGTCCTTGTTCTATCTTTTGTTTATTGAGTTCCTTTTTTTATTATTTAGAAAATAGAATAAAAAAGGTTGTATATGGACTTAACCATATACAAACTTTTTCTAAACCGCCAATAGTTTTTATGCAAATCATTTCGAAATTAAAATTTTAATATCCGTAGACAATGTTGATGTATGTATGTTTTAACCAGTCTAGTACTTGGTATATTTAGCTTCATTTTGTTTTATGTGCTGTTATTAGTAAGGTTTGTTTTATTTCTTCATCGGTCGTAAAAAAACCTAACAAGTAATAATTTTCAAAACTGTAACGGCTGACGGCCAACAAAGAATTAAAAGCCCACAGGTATTTTACGGTTAAAAAGATCCCTGTGACATACAGGCAAACGGACGACGTAGGATTTTAATAATCAGGTCCCCCCAAGATCAGGTAATTATAACAGTAATTAATTATAATTATAACAGAACTAAACGGATGTCCGATGCACATCCGTTTAGTTCAGTTAGGAATAAATAAATTCAAAGATTTTTCTCGGTAGCTGAATGTAAAAATGTAACCAAATTAATCACAAACAAAATAATTATGACTATATTTTAAAAACACTAAAATTAAAATCTTTAATTTTGATGTTAATATGCATATTATTACAATATATTTATGATATGTGTGTGTAGGATGATTCAAGCGTGAGTTTTCTTATAAAAAATGTACATAAATTGATATGGCTACAAAGCTGTGAAAAATGCAAGAATATACGTGGAGGTGATGCGGAGGATATCCTCCATCAGTACCTTCTCGCTTCAATCATGCTGTATGACTACTATTCTAGCAAGTTGCAATAAAATCAGAATTTGAAATATAATTGACTTGACGTTTTGATTATGGCTTGTGTTTGAATTCTAATAATTAAAAATAATTCTTTCGTCCTAGTGTCAAGGTCACAACTGCCATTCAAACGTAAGTTCTATTTCGACAAGTTACTCTTACTAGTTGAACACTAGGAAGTTACGAGAGTCAATCGTGATTACATTCCATGTCAAATTAGACATTTTTCGAGAAAAGATGGAGAACGTTGAATAATTTGCTATTCTCGTGGTGCAACAGTGGACATTAGTGCCAGCATTTTTGTTTTGCTTTCGGTTAATGGGGTCATTTTTACGTTAAAGCTTGGGACAGACTTTATGGAAGCTGAGTCCCATCTGTTAGCAACACAAATATATAAAATAGATTAGGACTTTTTTAGATAGAAATTAATGTTTTTGTTAGCTTACAGAGATTTGTTTTTTTAGAAGTGCAGTCTTTCATCTGTAAGGGAAAAATAAATAGAATATTTTTTTTTAAAAAATATAAACTCCTCCGCCGCGACCGAATCATGTGCGTGCGGGCACATGATTCGGTCGCGGCCTTAATGATCACTGCAGCGTCAACCGATGATATTATAATGACACTGGAACTTGGGAACACTGATGCAATTATCCCGAATTATCGACATCGAGAAGTTGAAGCCGCTTAACACAAACACCAAAAGTCTATGATAGTCGTGCTATTATAGACTTTTGGTGTTATTGTAATCTATATCTTAATATTATTTAGAATTAGCTTTCCTTCGGTCTGTTAGGCATAATTTTTTTAAATCACTCGCTTAATAAAATTAATAACGATTACAGCAAATTTAAAACAAATCTAGCATTTAAATTAACTTGTTGTTTTTTAAATGCGTCGTTCATCCGATTATTCTATCTACTGGGACCTCTCGTTGCATGTCAAATAATTTGAGTCAACTCTACAGTGACGTCACAAGAATAGCAATATATGGTTTTGTGCGACATACGCCATCTATTTTCAAATGTCAAATTATATCTCATGTCACGAGAATTACCCCCTACATAACCAGCTAGGCCTGCCACAGAACTAAAAAGAAAACCACTCATAAATTAGAACTTAAAACGAGTACCTGATAACGGTGAAAAGTTTCACCAGAGTTCATTACTAACTTCGAAACTTTTCCAAAGCTAATAACGAAGACTAAAATTACTTTTGATTCTGTCTTTTTTCCTTTTTTTTTTCTCAGTGTACAGGAGATAGATGCATATCTACGGTAGGTAATCTTGGCTTATAATATTTAACAGATACCTACCTACACATGTACTCATCGAACTCGATGTATGCCGGGCTAAAAATGACATCGTATTTAGATTTAATTATTATAACACCCAACATACACATATTCCTGACCCTATTCTAGGATTTTCTGTGTCATGGGTATCATGAACTACGAGTACCATAATACGTAGACCCGCAACAAATATCTGAAGAAACCTCTTGCTACTCTTGCTATGGCAATAATAGTTAATCTTGGGGGAGAGGGTCTATGATCTCCGAAGGCGTGTATTATTGAATTTATAACATCTGTGTGTATTTTTTGTATTTCCTGAACAGTGGAATACGCATCTTCTAGTGCCAATATTTTTTGTTATTTTATCGAACCAACTTCCATAAGTATTATCATCACCTTGTTATCCTTATGTAACTACGGAATAACTCATTTGTTATAAATATCAAAGTTTGTATAATTGGATGTTTGTTGCTAATAACGGCTGGCCCGATTAAGATGAAATTTGTCACAGGTAAGTATAGTTCGTGACTACGTTATATCACATAGTCTACTTTTATCCTGGTACCATGCGGGTGAGGTGAAGCCGTGGGCCGAGGCTAGTCCAATATATAATGAATCGTTCTGTTTTGATTCCTGTTCTAAGAAGAGATTACATTTTCATCCCATCTATTGGAAAAACGTACGTTTTGTTCCTCAATAAGTAGGTGCAAAATAGGTATTTTCTTTATGAGACTTTCACACCGGGCAGTAAAAAGTTTGAATTTCGAACATAAATTTTCTAAATTATCACGCGCGATGCAATCAGAGAGATCGAACACTAAATATTGTAATATTGTATGAAAAAAGTTACTGGCCGATGATAGAGGCAGGCGTCGCACGAAAAACCGACTAAGTATGAATTAAAAAAAAGTCGGCAACTTTTTCTTAACATAGCAATATTTTTTTGTGACATAGCAATTAATTTCAAACAATATGTTCGTCTAGTTGTGAAAGCATAACATTATTATCTAAAAGTGTTAAAATAGAGACAAAAAATGTGGTACAAAATCTATTACCCATTAAATCCCGGGAAAAATACACTACTAGTTTCTTAATTTCAGACACTACTAGTTTACACTTATTTACAAAGTAGTAAAATACTTTGTATTATTAGCTTATTTTCAAAAAATAGTCTAATCTAAACAACCTTCTCAACTTTGGAGATTACGTATTCAATGCTCAATCTACAGTCAGCACCAACAATGATATTAAAATTGACACCTATCCATAGTAATATGTGACTTCTTATTTATCTCATTGAAGGAGATGAAAAGTAGAGTGCGTACTACTCGGCCGCTAAATATTTTTCTTCGGGCGACGTACTTTGAATTCCTCACTGAGCTCAGGAGTATATTTAAGAATCCATATAACCCCATATTACATACTTTTCATTACCTAAGTAATGGTAATTAACGAATAATTATTATTTCATTTCAATTTAAAACTATACAAGTAAGTAATAGTACATTATTGCAGAGGCCGCGAAATAGGCAATTTCAGGTTGTAACGAACACATCTTTGTGGTCACTTCGTCACTCTCACACATATAGGAAAAATGCTTTTGAGTTGGTTTTATAACAATTAATTTTAAATAATCAAAGAGTACATAATTCATTCTGATTGGTATATTTGTTTGTATTTAAGTGAATATTTTGGGGTTGATTGATGACGATTTGGGTCTCTATACCGGGGTCTGTATAAAACATCGAGCTTCTTGTTCTAAAAGAAGGTTCTTGGTGAAATTATTACACAAGCCATTGGAATAGAGATGAGCCAGTACCAGACGGCTTACAAGTACATCTACATAAAAAACAGTGCCATAAACCAGGATTCCAAATACCTTCCAAGTATTTTTTGTAACACTTGATTGGTTGGCAGTACTGAAAATACTTTCATAAGAAATTAATCCTTGCCCATATATACCTACTTATGGAACATATGGCACATTTGAAAAATATACTTAATATATTTAGATTTACAAGAACGATTAAAACCATGCCTGCTGTTTGTACGATTATGATTATGCCGCCCAATGTACAATTTACGCTGAGCTCGAAATCGAACTATGGAACGCTCCCGAACGGGTTCGATACCGACCAATCCGTTCGACAACTTCTCCGAATCTGTTTATTAAATCGAATTAAAGCTTTTGAATAAGGGAGCAGAAAGGTGTTGTTAAGTATGAAAAAATAAAATTAATACTTTACAAAGAAAAACTATATTATAGACTGCTAAGAATGCCGTTGTTGTCTACGAAACTGCTCCAATTTTCGTTGAATGTATTTATGGGTGTTAGATTGTTGCATTGTATTTGACTTTCAAGCGTAATCGGGCGGTTCGAACACGTTTAGCATCTTAATTCTTGTAGATAATTAGTATCCATTATCCACTAGATGGCAAAACTAACGCTATGTAAAATAGTAATTGTGCGGCGCCGGTGCTGTACGGGTTTCGATCTCCATATGATGTCATTTGTTATGATTTAGCTGAATATTTTTATCATATATATTTCGATTGTTCAATTTACCTTTTTGATATTTTATGAAAATATCTTGAAATTATTTCGGCCCATACGTCGGCGTACATGGAAGTAAAAACTAGGTATAGGGTTAAAACCAGGTATCGTAAATATGCACCTTCCCTACATTGGAACAAAACAAATAATTATGAAAAAATATAAAAACAAACTACAGTATACAGCTCCAGGCAAACTAATAACGAACTTCTTATAATTCTAACGCGATTTGGTTTTCACTATTTTATTCAATTTCTGTAATCGTCTTAATCAATCAACTTCAACCCATCTGTACTATAATATTTTGTCAGCCTTTATCACAACTAGGTCTAATAGACAGGGGCCCAACGAGCCCCTTCCGTTCGACACTGAATACAATAAAACAATCTCGATACAATAAAATCTATGGGGGTACGCTCATTTTATATTTCTACATCATGTCAAAGTGGTCTAGAGAAGTAAAACCAATAGCATTATAGATTCTAATCAATAATCCATCAATGGTTTTGTGCTAGATAAATTTATTAAAGATTTTTAAGTAAATAGTGAAATGTTGTAAGATTCTCAAGGAATTCCTTTTAATCATATCACATCGTGTGATTAGAAGTGCTTCAAGTTCGTTCCAATAGTACAACAAATTAATCATGCGAATTTAAATATCTAGTTCGTCCTAAAATTAACCGAGCCCTAGAAAATAAATAAAATTGCTTGAGATCATTCGATCGTCTAGAGGAAAAAATATGCTTTCGTATAAATCGGTCAAAGTTATTCTAGCTTTTACAGAGTCGTACGCGTGTTGATTTAAAATTCCTTCAAATTTCAGGGTAAGTTATTTAATATTTATTGTTTTCGTGGAACCTCTTCCTCTAGGACCTTCGATTTCGTAGAATTCGGAGAGTGTATGTAGACTTCGATTGCGGTCTAGGATGTGTAAAATTTCAATAAACTACGTGAACCTTTCAGATGAATTGTGTAGTAAAATTTAACGGCGCCTTACTTATCGAAACGCTTATAAAATCAGAAAAGTTGACTATTGTAATAATTGTCTAGATACATAATTTGTTATATTATCTTGATAAGTTTGGCAGCGCCTTAACATCTCGAAAAATATTTTTATTTACGAAGTAATGTAACTTCACTGGACATTGCCCAAATAATTTCTAAAAAAGTTTATACAGGGTGTGGCGTAACGAGTAGTTAAACCATTACTTACGAGTGGCAGACAATCATAACTGTTCAGAAAATAGACTTGACCCTTACCCCATATTAACAGGAATATTTTTATAATTGAAAGCTGGAATTACCAAGTACCATTTCGGAATCTCATTGACGTATGCAACTTGCATAATTACAAGTAATTTTTTGTAGACTACATTTAAAATTATGAATATAATTTATAAGACATTAAATATCAATGAAACCGACTTTCATATACTTAACGGGAAATTGATAATAGTCCAATATGCAATTTCATGAACCCTTTTGTCTAATCTGAGGAGTATGTTTTTTTCATATAATATATATGGAACCACTTGATCCTACCCAATAAAAAGTAATCATTCAAATCGGTTCACAACAATTGGCGAAGATGTCGCGTAATATACACAAAAAATAAATGTGTTGTTTAAATCTATCCACCTCCTGGCTACATCATCAACCCATCTACACAAAGTTCAATCTATTGCACTCGTCAAAACGAATCATATGATCCCACACACGAGGAGTTTACTAGTAGCCACTGAAGAGTATAAAGTTTTGTCATACAAACTACATATACATTTCATTTCGATACGATATTATAAATAGGTTAAAATTGATCGGATTACATTGTTCGTTAGTTAGTTACAAATGAAGCCAATATATAAGCGTGTCAAAAATAACACTGACAAATTGAGAAACTCCTGTTTTGAAGTCGGTTAATAATAATTAAATCGCGATACGCTTGCATATCCAATTTTACGGTTTTATGATCAGATCCTCATGTTATTTTGTTTACTCTTTCGAATAAAAAACAAATGAAAGAATGCCTACATAATATTTTCGGCTAGTCGTGATTCCATAAGATGATGATGTTTTTTTAAGTTTTACGGGAAAAATAGCAATCATTCTCTATACAACAACAAAATAATCATCAAAATCGGTTCGTGTGTTTATTACCTGATGCGTATCAGGCAGGCCTTCGCCCACTGCGCCACATAGGTAAATGCCTTTAAAGCTCTTGAGTTACTACGGCAATACACAACTATGTGTGTCAAGATCCATTTCAGCTTCAGAACTCAAGGCAATGGATTTCCATGCAAATTAGCCGGCGCGTTTTTCGTTCCAAATTCAAAAAACGCTCCAGCAATGAACTTTCATACAAAATTGCCGGCGCGTTTTTTGTTCCAATTTTAAAACTGATGCCTATCGTATTAGTACGTAAATTCGATAATTCGCGTGTATGACAATTAAAAAAAACTAAGTTTTTGTAACATTGGCACTAGGTAGGTTTACCTACTATTTGTTAGAATTAATATGATATTTTTATTGCAGTGCGATGGCTCCGGTTGCGTAGCTGAAGTAAGTGGTTGTGTGTTTTAGCCTATTTTAGGAACCTAAATCTACACTCATGGACATATTTAAAGGAAAGCAACTAAAATGAGACAAATCAGGGTGAAAACTAGTAACTATCGAAGCCGCGCGCAACTTTTGAAATTAAGTTTTGTGAATGTTTTTATTTCGTTATAATTATAATAAAATGACCAACAGTAAGTACGAAAAATACGTGTTTTTGTGACGTTTATAAACAAAAGACCTTTCGTGACTAAATCTATTCGACGCTGCCTTTAAGAAATTTCAAGTGTTTCTATTCTTGCAGTGTAAGAATACGTTGGGTATCTCGCCGCTTTATCTTAGTTGAAGGATTACATTCGTCACACAATTGTCTTCGACATTGCTTAAGCGAAGAGTTTCTTTCAGCGGTATCAGCTTCCAAAAACTCGAACAATTCGTCACAATTTTTTGTATTACCAGTACTTTCTACCGATTCATCACATTCAGTATAAACAGTAAAAACGAATATAAACTATTTTTTCTTACTATTTAGGATAATTTAATGCTTATTTGTGCTATAATTTGAAAAACAATATTGTTTCCGCGGCAAAAGAGTAACTTTTACATCATTGGTAGATTTGACGTAAGAACAATATAACTTTACTTGCTGTCAAAAGCATCATCATGGTACGCTTTGAGTTAACAATTAATGATGACGTCACCAAAACTGCTTCGTCTCTCTAAAATATTGAAGTAAGATCATGGCCCGAAATTTAGGTGTAATATTATTATAATATTGCTCTAAGAGATCATGGTTGATCCTACAGAGCTACGCTGAGATCCGACATTTTCACTTTAGTCATTCAAGTATGTGGACGCAAACGAAACAACATTAAAAAAAAAATCATATAAATGCACACGTCAGCAAAATTATTGCAATAGGTTAATGAAAATAACAAATACAATCAAATGAAATTCTGAAACAAAACACGAATGAGGTAATTATTTTCTTAAAATGAAACATATTTGTGGCCAGTGTAACAAGAACCTTCTATACATATTTTAACATTTTTTTTAACGATAAAGCGTTTCTCTAAATATGTCCATGAGTATATTAAAAGTGTAATTTAAAAGCTACGACGCTGCGTTTAGTTTAAGTATGAAAAGAAAGAGCGTGACGGTTTTTGCAAACCTATAAAGGGGAAAGTACGGATAATTACAACCAAATAACTTTGTTATGGCAGAAAACAATTCGGATGACACATAATGGGTACATTTTTCAGAGCACATAGCAAAGCTGTGGACAGGAGCTAGAAACGTAAAAAAAATGTTTGATCATGGGCTCGAAGGAAACGGTTTATGATTTTCGCGACTCATTTTGTGAAACACAGAACATAAATTATAACCACCAATGAATTATCTGTACTTAGATTATTGTAATGGAGGTTAGCCGTCTTCATTGTGTTTCAGTGTCACGCGAAGCGCTGCCGAGCTCATGTAAGACTATTAAAGGATTACCTATTATACGTTTTAGCTAAATAATTAGTACTTTCAATTATTTCTCAAGAGGCGCAATTATGGAAGCAGAGTTGACTTTATTGAACCTGTTTGGCTGTTTCCAGAAGTTCCGTGAGTGGAACTATTTCGATGATTTAAATTAAATATTGTTGGATCACATTTTAATTCTAGAAAAATGTGATAACTGGGAAATAAAGCCCTTCTGTGTAATAACGTCCAGTAAAATGACGGTTGGGCGTCAATAGCCTGCATGGGCGTTATTAACTCTTGACAATTTTACTACGTTTAAAATACAAACTTTTCGCTAAAAAATCTTTTCGTAACGAAATAGGGTAGTCTTGGTCAGAAAATGCTTTAATAGCTACAATGAGAGTTGTGCAAAGGAAAATTAGACAGAGAGCTATAGCTGCCAAGTATTACGAGCATTGAGAGATAATTTGAAAACATGGAATGAACTAGAAAGGATAAATAATTACTAAAGATTTATTCAAAAGCATAACTAAAAAAGAAAGTTTTAGGAAAAATACACGACAAGACTGACGCTAAAATTTATAAAGAGCAGAAAAATCTTCAGAAGAATAAAAAAGTGCAAATAAAAAGCAAATGAATATGGACGATACAGAAGACTAACTGTACGCTTGTTCCAAGATAAAACAGTTAGATATGCGACAGTGTGAAATTTGTAAAGGATGGTACCACGAAGAGTGTGTGTAGGGCTCTCTAAATGTGATAGAGTTTATTTGCCCCGATGGCTAACGTTTTAAGTACAAGCAAGGTACTTAACTTTTTTTTCATAAAATGGAGCTTCGTTTATATACTTACATAAAATTTTCAAGACTGATTACTAAATGTAGGTATCTCCATAATCACCTAAATACAACATAATAAATATAATTAAAAAAAAACGATGTTTCAAGGCGTTATTACATATTTCTTGTTTAATAATAGCGCCCACTGTGCGTTTAAAAAATATCACAATTTAGTTTTAAATAACAGCTTTTCGCAAAATGTTCCAATTATGTAACATAATAGTATATAAAATGTTTATTAAATACGACCAAAGACAATGATACATGTGATGGGCCCCTAAAATAGGGTTTTTTTTTTAAACGCTCAATAAGTGTGATAATTAATGAGCTAAATTTGATGTAAGTGTTACTTTTAGATAGTCAAATAAATAACTCTCATACATTGTTTATTTGATTATTAAAGTAAATACCAAAATTACTTCGATTAAAAGTTAGGTGGCGTTAAACAACCACCCTACCTCATATACATTATACATAGAATACACCCAGACCCGAGACAAATTAACATAACGCTTAAAAAGCTCTTTCGGATAACAGTTTCTTCATTGACTCCGACTACATCTTGTTTTTTTTAAGCAGATATGTAATGTTGACTTTGGCTTTTACTGTGGATTATTGTATTGCTTATCATTCGGACTAAGTATTTTATTACAATAAAACATTTCGCGCCATTGTTGCTTAATGTCGTTGAGTGTTCTACGGCGGAAGATATCAGCGACATATTTTGACTGATGATCTCCCAAGAATGCAACTAGAGCCACATACATATGTATGTTTATTCAAGAAAATACAATGATAGAGTAACAACGATTACGATTACGATTAAAACCAAAAACTAACTGTAAATACTAACTTACATGCTTCATAGGTTAAACGTAAATCGTTTTTGGTCATTTATTTTAAAAATATATATATAAATCAGTTCAATAATCATGCTCAATAAAATAATATTTTTTATATTATCTTTTTCTCTGTCACCCATAGAAAGTAACTGTATTAGGTGGTGGTCTACGTTATATGTTTTTCTTAATAAATATTATATTGTATATTAAATCAGAAAAAATACTAGCAACGACAAATATCATCCATTGGGGTCCAATAACTTTATTATAAACAATTATATAGTCATTAAAATAAAAAAATGTTAAGCTAATATAGGATCTTTCATAAGTAGGTAGCTAATTATTTATTCAGGTTGTGTTTGAAAACACTTAGAGTTGTGCTATCGGTGTTGGCAAAGGGTTGAAAATGCAATCCCCTATACAAGAAGTATAACAACAACATCTGGAAATACTTCACGTTCCCGAGTATTTCAGAGTACCAAACACACCCACACATTTTATATTTAACAACTGTCGTAAACATACCCGTCATAGCATCCAAGAAGTTATAAAGATACGCACGTTTTGTGAATAAAAGCTGTACATTCCCGATCTTGCTAGAATGTGTCAAGAACACCTAGAGAGTAATAACTGCCGAACTACCTCAATTCCTCAATTCATGCACTCAGTGGAATTTCAGTGACAGATTTAAACGTTATATAAAACTATTACCGAGAAAATGCATTGGAGGATTTACCTGATTATGGCATTAACGTAAAAGAACCATACCTTACTACTCGAGCTTATATTACTCCGATCGAACAAAAAATCAAGACAAGCGCCATCGTCATTCTCTTTCTAAATACCTACCGCAAATATGCTGTTTGCGGCAGGTGTTTTACAACAACCTTAGTTTTAGTTTTTAGTATAGTATTATATGAGTCATGACGGTCACCGCCAACAAGGTTGTCTGGAAGAGATTGCTTTTAAGCGATAAAACCGCCCATTGTACTTTTAGTTGTATTCAGTTTGTGTTTATTTTATTATTTTGTGGAGTACTATAAAGGATTTCTATTCTGTTCTAATATATCATTAATATCTATTTATTGGCATTTATTTAAATCAATGGAAGTGATATTACAGTGATATTTCGGTACGTTTGCAAATCTTGCTCTGAAGCGCAATTTAGGTACCTTATAATAGTTTATAGTTATTATAGTAACTTCTTTAGTTTATTATACGTATTTTGATCCGTTTATTATTGCAGTGTGCTGGTGAGACCTGTCAGGCAAAAGTAAGTGCTAGTAAAAATAATAGTATGATGGAATTACTACTAGTTCACCCTGATTAAACACAATCAACTGTAGTTCAATCAATGTTCATAGAACTTTGGTTTTTTCTTTCAGTGTTTCGGGCGTTCCTGTCAACAATCATCTTCAAAAGTTATTGGATAACCATTGAATATACTATTTCAGAGATAAACAATCACCTTTTTTACATCAAAATTATGCCCGATATCACACACATTCCAGACAGGAAAAAGATCCGCACCGCCTCTACTCTTAGTATGAAACTCCACGATGTTTTCCTTCATCGTTTCGAGCACGTTTTAATGCGCACATTAACTTTTCGAGTGGAAAAATCCATTGGTCCACAACTGGGTACCAACTGGGAACCCACGACCTTCGGATCGGAGGTCGGGGTACCGCCAACTATGCCAACTAGGCCAACACGGCTTTTACACGGCTCTATACAGGGTGTCCCAGAATGTGTATATGATGCCGAAAGGTCATTGACACCGTGCTGGGGAACATTGTTTGTTCTACAACTTTTTGGATTTCCATGATTTTCATTCAAGAAATGACCATCAAAGTTTCCGAATGAACAAAATTGGTTCCCCTTGGACGTTTCGTTTTTTACATACCTTATAATAAGATCATTTGTGGATTGATTGTCATCTCGATAGTCATGGATTACTGTCATCTCCCTGCTGGTCTGTAACCTAGTGCAGTGGCCTAGTGGGTGGCCAAGACAGTATTAGTAACACGACGAAAGAATGAACTAAAACTTGGTAGATAATAAAGTACCACCTTAATGATTGTCGTCACTGTCACTAAGTATGGATTTTTTAATGCCACTCGATAGCACTAGTAGCTTTCCTGACTTTCGATTTCAAAGTCAGTCATGCATCAATGGATTTCAACGTGAACCATTTCTTTCAAGGAAAAAACTGATAATCGCGTAATACTATTGAACTCTTAAATGGTGAAAGAAAACATCGATACATATCGAAGAGGCATAGAGCTAAAATACCTTAACCTACACAAACCTCACTGAAACAACTCAGGGTGATTAAATAATACTCAGTAACGCAAATGTCAAAATAAAAAGAGGTTTCAAATTTCATAACAAAAATGAACCACAAAAAATTCAAATGACATGGATCAGTTTTTTTTTTTTTTGTGATTTGTTTGGTGTCATCTCGTGGGTCACTTTTTTTATACGCGCAGTTCGCAGTACCAAGTTTTGGTTGAATCATGTCGATTACGTACAGCAATGGGGAGTATTACGACATGATTTTGTGTTGGTGAACCTCCAAACAATGACCTGAAGGCGGCACGGGCGCTCTGCCAGCAACGGTACGAAGGCAGGCGGCTACCTGCATTATCACTCTAAATTCAAATGAAACACGTCTAAAGATGGCAGACAACATTTTCTTATCTGGCCCCATGACATGGTTATCAAATGAAAGGGTTTGTCGAGAGAAATATGAAAATCAAATGACGTCACTCTGAATACAATAAAGCGGACGATTACACTGCTGAGTGAGGGCCACAATTAACTTAATAACGCTTTTATCAGTTTGTATAATGGGGTGAAGGATGAGGCGATAAAGAGGCGAGAATTGACAATATGGCTTTCACTGACGCGGAAGAAGTTCTGATACTACCTGATTATGAAGATTTTTACCTGCGAGTAAAAAATTTACAATTTATCGATGAAAAACAACGCGTATTAATTCTTTGTACTGAAAATGGAAGGAATATCATGAAAACAGGAAAATTTTAATGTAACTTTTTACTATACGATTAAAATAGCTTTAATTAAATGATAAGACAACAAAATTGCAAGAGCCAAGTCAGCATGAAATTTTTGTTAACTTAAATTATGAAATTTAAGTTAACAAAATTGCAATATTTTGAGTCGAATCAGCAAGACTCAAATTTCCATAACAACTTAATTATTTGAAGATACATCATACTAAAAAAAATCAAACGTTATTTTCAAACGTGGACCTTGATTTACCGGAGTCAGAATAGCTAGAGAGCCTTATCATAATGCTCAGAGACCTCGATAAACTGTTTCTAAATAGGTGGGTTCAAAAATGACAAGGGTAAGACAAACATCACACGGTTCCGGTTGGGAACAGTTGTTGACTATAAATTCATTGCAATCAACCTTTACCTTAAATACTCGGTTTAGTACAGGTTTAACTGATCCAACTAGGTAGATTCAACTTCGACATAGAGGTCACCGACGAAATCAACAAAAACATAAAATTAGATATGCCACTGAGACGTTGTCTTATGCACAAGTTCAAAGTCGCACAGCGGGCAAAGATAGCAACGCTTGGAGTTTCACTAAGTGATATAGCCTCGTTTAAATCCGTAGAAGAACCAAGTTCACCGAGGAGCATAATTAGCATTCAAAAATAAAATAACTTAATCTAAAAGGGAACATGATATCCACTCAGTTTAGTTAGCCCAACTAGGAGCACCAGATGAACAGTTTCCATAATAAAACATTATTTTAAATAAATGATAGCTCATGGATAATTTTACTGTTAAAAGGTGCGTCAAAAGATATTTTCACTTCTATTACTCAAAAATTCCGTTATTATAGCGTACCAGAGCGAGAATAAAAAAGCATATTTTGCTCTAGGGGAAAAAATATTTTTTGTCATCAGCGGTGCCTGCAGAGGGATAGAACTAACAGTGGAAGATGTCAAAACTGATACCCATCTTCAAGCCCTAAAACTGCCCAATACAAAGACAAATAATTAATGAGAAAATACGTTATAAGTGGAGAATTTCTCAAAATTGTCAAAGTCTATCAAGATTTATGGCCGAGTGGAGAAGCCGACTATCAAAACGGAAAATGCACAAGGCAAATTAAGGGAATAACAAAATTAGGAACATGCCAAAAGAGATCGGCGCCTATCTAAATTTGCCTAATCCGGAACAGTAGGTACACTAGCCATTGTTTCCGAAGAACGTCCGCCACTTTCTTGGCAGATTCTGGTGCAAATATAACGCTAAAATGCCACGGTGGATGGAAATCCGATCAAGGAAGGCTATATAGATGACTCCGTTCAAAACAAATTTGATATCACCCAGCGTATCACAGAACGCATCAATATTCTCTCAACTAGCCCACGATCATCGACATCAAGGAATGAGTCAACTCAGCTGATTCTCTATTCAGAACATTCGAACGAAGGACACTCAAACCTGGAACTACGTGTATCTCCCACGTTTACCCCACAGACAACTCAACATTCATCTTCACAGAGGACAGAAATTAAATTGCCGGAAAAAAACATCTCGTTAAATATCAAGAATTGTACAAATTATACATTTAATTTTTAATAAAATAAACTATTTATAATAATAAATAGTTTTGGATTATTTTATTTTATCGCGTAGTGAAAAAGAAGATTGTAACACACGACTAAGATCTGGTATAAAAAACTGTTTCGTAGCTTGTACAATGCAGCTGTTTTTAATTACTTCGTGATTTTTAGCAACAACCAGAACAACAAAATTTGTCGTCGTTAGTTCTGGACGGTGCTGTCTGAGGACTTCAATAAACTACATAGACGTGTTGGCTTATTGACAGAACCCAGACTTTTAAACAGGGCTCGTAAACAACTTCAGAACAGAACGACGACACGAACGATGACTTTTTTGACTGCTGACCCACAACGCCGCCCCTTCGTCCAAGACAACCACTTTCCCGCATGGACTGGCTCCAGAAACACCAGGTGCTTACTGTGCTTCCGAAATCAAAACAGCAAGGAACTCGTATCTTTGTATCAATCATTGCGTAATAAAGGTGTTTCAAAGAGTACCGCAAACCTGGAACCTTCACTATCGATTACAACTTCAACATGAATTGGAGGCGCAATAGCGGAACCTATGCTCCAACGGTGGAAGTCATAAAGGCATAAATGAAAAATTGCGTTTAGTCAAACTGCAGCACACTTCACGAAACTTTTTAGCCTTTTATACGGCAGCTGCCGTTTCATCTACATAGCCCATCAACCATTTTATAGCATTGCTAACAATAGTCAAATATTTTACGCATTGTCTTCAATAGTGTTCATCTGTCGCCATCAACACTATAATAAAACGTATGCTTTAATACGCAATAAAATACCTCTCAGCGTTGGCTCAAGCTCCGCTAATGCCTCTCAAATCAATTCAAATGAAAATCAACTGTATTACCACCCAAGACTGATGTTTTTTTGCCATCGCACTTCGATGCGATAAGTAGGCACTTTTTGAGCGTTCCTGCTACGTTAGCAGTAACTGTTTCCCTATAAACCTTCTTTGAATTTCAATTTAAAAAAAAAACAACAAAATTATTAAAAACCTTAAATCAAATGAACCCGATGGTATAACACTAAATATGCTCTTGCTGCACTCCCACTCTCCATAGAAACTATTACAGCAAAAGTTAATCGGTCAATCTCCACGACAACCTTTCCAAATGTAAGTAATATAAATAAATAGATAGGTAGTAAAACTCACTTAAAAAAATAAGATTCCTGATGAACCCACACTGATGAACTTTCGTTCATCAGTGTGTTTCATCACCCTAACAGGCACTCCGTCATCACAGTGGCCTTATTAGCCAAATTATTCCAAATTAAACTCGGCAAACGCATATCAGATTAATGCTTTTGATTCAGTTTTTGCAATGTTGCTAGATCTTCTTGTGAAGTATTGGTAAATGTCGAGAGTTGTCCATGCAGTAAATTATTACAATAGAATTGTGATTATTGAGTTAATATTTCGAATATGCGAAGAGAGGTTGGCCCTAAGACCGAATTCATTCCTGAACCGTCTACAAGAATCGTGCAATCTGACGTCCCAAGGGCATTAAGAAACCACAAAGAGACTAAAAATCGTTCTAGTAAATAATCCCAATAGTCCATGGTCCTAATGTTAGTTTTTCAACAGCGACAGCAACATCAACATACATATTAAAAAGTGTACAACCAGGATTTTATGTTGAACAAATTGGAACAGGAAACATTGATCGTGGTATTTTCTGAATAGAAACAGATTTTGAAAGGAAACACCTAGAACAAGATTTCGTTAAGATAAAAAAGTTCACAGTTCAAACAACTTTGTAATAAAGCGGAAATGTCAGTAGAGAAGACAAACTGCTGGCAATTTCATTACTATCTAATGGAAGAACAATCCAAATTTGAATGCCCCAAAGAGTATCTAACAGAAGTGAACCAAACCAGAAAGAGAAGAGGCATACTAGGATAAATATTAACATCAGTTTTTGGTGTAAACGAAACCCATATCTTTTTCATTAAAAGTAGGATTTTTTCAAAAAAAAATATAAGGCACCACCTTAAGAACCATAGTAAGAATCATTAAAAAGATATAGCGTAACTTACACACACTATCGCGATATCTCGTTAATAGTAAATATCCCCCATCCCGTCCCTCAGGAATGAAATGAGACCACCTCCGGATCATTCTGTATACAATAACAAAATAATCAACAAAAACTTAACAATTAGCGAAGATATAAAGTTAAAAAAACAACAAAAAATACAGCCGAGTTGAGAACCTACACTTTTTTTGAAGGCGGTTAATATTCTATATAATAGACCTAGACTAATAAAAAGCAAAATTCCAAATTATATTAAAATAAAGCAAACAACTTTACAAAATAAACTTCAAAATAACTATCTGAGCCTATAAATGCTATTACTTGTTCTCAGAATTCATGGCAGAATGACTTTATTATTTGTAATTTGAACCGAATTTCGCGCCCTAATAGGGCTCTTTACAAAATGCATAAGAAGCAACATTTAAAAATATGAAATATAACTCACACGAAAGTATAAGACGTTCTTATTTCAAAAAAACTTTCAAGCAGTTCTTCGTAACGAACAGTTTGACCGCGTTGAAGTTAGTTTAGGTTTAAGACGTTTATTCCCATAAAGACATAGTAATAGACAACATAAATATCATAAAAAAAACAAAAGTAGGTCGTTCTAGTAAGTACAAATTAATAGGTAGGCAGTAAAATATTTAACCCCTCCAACGCATATTTAGGTAATGTCAATGCTTTTTATGAATAGTTCTTAAATACTATACCGATACGATACGAAGTACTTCAATAAAATTAATAAGAACCACGAGCATCAGCAACGGTGTTCGAGAACATTATTTTATAGATCCATATCTCGTAAGGAGATCTCGTTATTGTATTTGAAGAAACGGCAACAGTGTCCTAAACACCTACAATGTAGAGACCATAACAAGATAGGAAACAGAAGTTTAGCAAGTTACTAACCGTGAACAAGAACTAGAGAAACTCTAGTACTTGTTTTTTTGATTATTTCGGTTTCTCGTTTAATTCTTTATTCTTATACACACAGATAATACAGACAAAAAACTTATTATAGGACATAGTACAAAGGCGAGCTTAACTCTAGCAAGAGTTTTCTTCCAGCAAACCTTTGAGGATAGGGACAGCTGATAAATAGCGGTGGGTATTTGATCACTCTCCGCACAAGGAAGTGTCTTGGAACAACAATCCAACAACGGCGATATAGATCCGCTATGGTGTTCAGGATGCTGTTGTGACTCTCCCGTATTCTGTTGGTCAGGAAGGCCGTTTTTTTGCTGAATTTGTACCACACTGATGGCATGGAAGCCATCAGTGTTGTATAAATATATAAATCTTAATCGCTTCTTTACCAGTTAAACTTACAAAATATCATCACCCTTAGAATCAACGTGCCGAAAATTATGTTGTAGAAGATTTTATACTTTTGTTGAAGAATTACTGTTACTGTTACACAGCATTATTGTTTGGCGGTAGAAATAGGCATGGTGGTAGCACCCCTCGGACCAGCCCTTTCACAGAAGCTTTTCTACTCTTAACACCAACTACCTGTTGGTACTATAGGATGGCCCCAAGGAGTTTTATTCTTCATTGAACTCTGTATTCATTTTCAAACGAAAGTCAGAGGTAAATCATTAATTGGCAGTTGAGATATTCCGCCACGAGTGGCTCATAAATGTTGTATGCCTAAAAACTTGATATCGAAAACAAACCTAGACGTGTACGAAGTCGCGGGTAACAGCTAGTTCACTTTAAATTTGCGTGTATAGTGAACAAAACTAAAACACAAAAAAATAGAAAAAACAGAAAAAACTTTTAAAAAAAGCGTGTAAAATAAACTTAATTAAAGGAGTAAAGAAATTGCATTTGCAAATACGCCTTATAAATTAAGAACCAATATTGTATCATAATCCATTGCGGCGTGCTGGATGCATGCCTAATACACCCAGCACGCCTTATTTGAATTTGGATCTTTTTCATCGAGCTTGGTACAAATAGGTAACGTTAAAGTGGCTGCCTTTACCACAGGTGCCTTTATCATTCGGCACATGCAGTACCTTAAATAAAATAAAAATTGACAGAAAAGCTAAAAGTCAAAAAGATTCCGTTAAATTACGGAACGAATACATAAATAAAAATGAATTACGAAGGTGACTGCATTCATGGATGTGATGGATATTGACTGCACTCCATCAGATCTAAGATTGGAAGCCAAATTAGCGATGGAAAACCTGCTTCCAGCGAAGCCGAATAATAATACGTAAAAGTATCTTAAGTAAGCATAATTTATATTTCCTTCCATTTTTTTAAAAAAAGCTCTGTTTTCTCGGCTTAGATGGCAATTGCCTGTATCGTATCATTGAAATCCTCGCCTGCGGTTTGGTCTTCAAACTGATACTCGACCTGCAATTGCCTATTTCGCGGCCTCTGCAATAATGTACTAGTTTTTTCTACAAAAAACACTACAGATATTCACAGAGGGACAACAATATTATATGATTTTATATTACTAAAACAACTGAAACCATAACTTGCCATTGCAACGTGTCAACAATGTTTGAAAAGGTTATGCGGAGGATGACTAAGGCACATTGCCCAAAATGAAAGGTCTAGGAACGGGGACCCCGACGAAAAATAACGAAATGATAGGGGCTGTTCGATTTTGAATAAGCACTAAGTTTGCATACTTAGTGCTTATTCAAAATCGAACAGCCCCTATCCAGAGCACCAGAAAATAGAAACCAGAGCATTAACAAGCATACACAAAAAAAAAACAATACCATTTCTGAATAAAAAAAACATTATATTCCGTTCACTTGGCACAAATTCTAAGATGAGATTAAATCATATAATGTCATCCATACCATGGTGTGTATAGTGGCAGAGGCCACTAAAAGATTTGAGAAAATCTGGCAACAAAAACGCTACAATAATTTGGACACCATTATTATCCTAAATCATATAAAAAAGTTTACTTTTTTAAATGGAATGTGGTATGCCACATTCCATTTTTTATGAATAGAATAAAAAGTGATTTATTTGACAACAACAAAGCACATGGTTTTATGTTAAGCAAACATGAAGGAAACATCACCGGAAAACAGTCAGTGCCCATTTCCCTCATTTTCACTCACCTCGACCATGATTTCGTCATTAGTATTTTGCTTATATAAGCAAGCATAAGAGAAAACTTCGCAAACATCCTGTGGCAACCAGACTCTACGTTATTTTATTTTTATAAAGTCGCTTTTTCTTTTATCTGACAAACCAAATAGTGGAAAAGAGCAATACTTTAATTTAATTATTTTTTGCGGATGGACCTCCGGGCCTCCATGCCCTCGATATTAGCTCAACATGACAAAAAAACTAGAAGACTCCCTCAGATGTGATATCAGTTTTTTATTTTATACAGACTTATTTTATATACAGAAAGGTGAACTTACACATTTATACCTAGATAGTCAGATAAATACCATGCATGCACTTACTAAATACATGTTTTATATTAATAATTAAATCTAAATTTACATCAACAATTTTACTTTTAGATTGACGTTATGGTGTTCGATAAATGCGAGTCATTATGGTGACTGATATTAGCTACGGCACTGTATGTTATAGTTTGCACTTGATTGGATATACCAGGAGGTGGTGCGCTATAGTGTCCATGGGTTCGACGGTGGGCTTGCAGTGGAGTGCTCTGAAATACACAAGATTAAATTAGTCAACTCAACTGTAAAACAGAATGTCCCAGAATTTGTAAACTAACCCAAAATCATGTTCTACACATAGAATGTAGCAACTTTAATTGTACAACTTATCAAAATTCTGCTATATTAATTGAATAAAACGGCGTTCTGTTTTCAGTAGCTGAAATCGACTGAATTTGGTACATAACCATTGTCCACTACAATGTTTCAAGTCATTGCGTTTTTTTTAATTATACTGTTTTAGGCTTTTGTGGACTTCAAATAAGTGTTCACCTGAATAAACCTATCTCCGCAAACTTCACATATGTAGGGGCGGTCTCCCGTGTGACGACGTACGTGCAAAGTCAAGTCGTTGCTCTGCGAAAAAGCCTTGTCGCAGTACGTGCATTTGTATGGCCTCTGACCGGTGTGCACGCGCATATGCCGAGACAGCTTGTTGCTGCGCGAGAACGCTGCAAAAAAAAATATTTAACATCAAATTACAGATCCTGTGAAGTAGTCAATTTAAATAAACTATATTCTGCAAAGTAATTTCTTCGAGAATAAGTAAATTGGCTACTCGAAACAGCCAAAAAAGGTACCCCTATGCAGCGCAGCGCGACTACATGTGGCAGCATCCTGCCATTTTGGTAGGATCGGCCCCCTAGTAAAATTTATCCTCTGATCGATTATATTCGTGTTTAAAGATTATTTTTACCTTAGTAGAGTATATTTTTTTTTAATTTAACCACAATATGCCATGTGACTGGATATTGTGGTTAAATACCTTATTTGGACTCGTGATTTAGAGATGAAAAAATAAAAAAAATATCAAAGGGACAACGCTGACCTCATTGATTGACAGTCATGGCTGAACCGAAGATTTACGTGAAACAAAAAAAAACAAACTCGCCCACGACTTTACTCTCTATGATGGGCCGCATCTTCAGTTCGTTGAGGAGACCAAGAAACACGATGAGACAAATATTACCTTTTCCGCAAATGCGACAAACGCAAGGTTTCTCGCCAGTGTGTGATCTCCGGTGGACCATGAGATCAGAAGACCTCGGGAAACCTGGAAAAGAAATAAATAGAACTAAGATTGATACGACATCATGTGTTGTTACTGTGTCTTTATCCTATTCATATTACAAATGCCAAAGTTTGGATGTCTTGTTGCTAATTATCTTATAAATTTATGAAAATTGGAACAGTATAGCTCATCACCTAGAATAAAAAAAGGATAGTTTTGCTTTTATTTTTCATCTGCTTAGTGGCAACGATTTGCTGTCAAACAATTTTATATCATCTTTGGATTCGAAGACATGTGACCTGTATGAAAGAAGCCTCTAAGAGACTAACTTGAAAAGGGGACACTTTACAAGTTAAATATTCTAACTTTTCCAAGTTTTGGTCAATTTTAAGTCTAGAAAAATTTGTATCACTGTCTCGTTCCCGTTGCCAATTTTGCTAGTGTGATTTGGGGGCTGCTGGTCAGATTAATGACCTAATGCAGGGTGGCCAGAACAGAATTAAGCCCTTAGTATGCCAAGGCACAGATCAGGTCGAGAAAAAATATTTTCTAATGCTTCTGGAATCCCAACAGTCTGTGTTTTGCGAAAATGGTTAAGTACCTTTTTCACAAAATTCACATTTATAGGGCTTCTCGCCAGTGTGTCTCCGCATGTGCACGATGAGGTTCGAGGAGTTGGAGAAACCCCTGCCACAGTACAGGCAGAGATGATTGTTCGTCGGTGGCTTCGGACGGTCAGCGTCGTGGATGCGCTTATGGGTGCTGAAACATAGCAGAAACAAACAATTGCTAATTAGTGTTCTACGATTCTAAAAGATTAATGTTATTGACAAGTAAAGTCCCGCGCAAAAAGGCGCGTTGTTGATGGCGGATCACATGCGGGAAAAGATTGTCAAATTTTTCATACAAATGTTACTGATCCCCATCGCGCAAGTTTGTGTGGGCCTTTACTTAAAAACGCTACATCAGTTACTATTGTTAAATAAAAACCCAACGCCCTTGTTCGACGGTATTTACGGTATTCGGCAAAATAGTTCGGTTTAGAATAAGTTGGCCAACTTTAGACTTGGTTCAAAAACCTTCTTAAGATTTACACTTCTTTTTTACCACCGAATACTGAAACGCCCTTAGTATGCCAAGGCACAGATTAAACGTTTAATTCCGACTTGAGGGCGATTTATGGAGGACAGTTTTCATATAGCACCATCTCTTTCCAAATCTACTTAAATCTTAAGTAACGTTTCAGTATTTTGGTTAAAGAAGACAGTAAATTCAAATTACTCCTTATAACTTACCGCAAATTGTCACTTCTATTGAACTTCCTGTGGCATATATCACATTCAAATAGCTTTTGATTTGGCATGTGTAACTTTGCGTGTTTTGAAAGTGCTTCTTTCCTGCAATTGAGACAAGCAAAGTTATTAATGAAAGACGCGCGCAAATTGGCGCGGCGGCGGTGGTGATGGCGGTGGCGATGGCGGTGGCGATCATATTCATGCAGTAGCATTTATGGGGTCAACATTGATGCGCGCTCTTTGATAAGCTTTCGACTTTGAGATATTTCAATATTCCATTTTACCTTTGGAAAAACTTATTACAAGTGTCACATTGATATTGTACGTTTTCAGCGGCTTTGGGTTTCGCTTTATGCGCTATAGTGACTTTTTCTCCTTGGTGGTATCGTAGAATGTGCTTGTTGAGTGATATTTCATAGGCGAACTTGAGACCACAAGTAGAGCATCGGTGCGTCCTCTCAACATCTTTGCACATTAATCTATGGCGGGCTGCCGTCTTCACAGACGCGAATACCTGTCAAACACATGTTCTAATATTTATTGTGAGAGTGATACCTACGCAGACTTTAAAATCGGATAAGTACAACGGAACTGTGGGCTCAGAGTGAGTTTTTACTACAACGCGACCGCGTAGTTTGTATGAAATTTACTGTACAACAGTTCACATACTCGCCGCTAGGGGCTCTACGTACATTTATTCGTGTTCGCGGTAGAACGTGATAACTTGCATAAATTACACATACAGGGTGTAATAACAGCTATCTCCACGGATGATTCTCTTAATGAGCCGTGCGTAGTTAAACAAAGCATCAGATTCGTATACACAAACCTTTGTACAATGTTTACATCGTAAAGAAAGCTCTGGATGTTCAGCATCGCAGTGGCTTGTCAGATCGCCTTCCGTCAGAAACACGGCACTGCATCCGTTGCAAACTTGAATGATATTGGCAGTCTGAAAAAAAAACAGTGTTTGTGATTTATGTAGCGCTAAAACTCCTGTATAACACTGTCCAATACTAATGGCAACGAATGCCATGGCGGTTTTAGACTGCCTCTATTAACCGATTTCCCTCAACCTATTCGTAAGACGACATCTTTCCATTAGGCCTTGATAAATTGTGGTGGCAAGAACCTTAATCGCGGCGGCAGGCACGGTCTGATACAAGTAAGTTGTTGCATGAATCATCCTTCGAAGTGAAAACTATAATTTGCAATGAAAATAAATATACGAACTGTTTCATAATCTGCTTCAAAAAGTTCATGCAGAAATATTTCTGTCGAAAAAGACCCTTTCCCATCCGCTTGGTCAGAGGGATTTTCCTGCAACAAAAGTGAGATGCATTAATTCACTCAAAACCCGCGACGTGGTGATTATATCTACATATCGATACTTAACTAAATAAATACGTACTCTGTCAGCTTTACTCAAGATTATTTTAGTTGGTTCCGCAACACAGGGGTGTGTATCAAAATTTATCTTTTTCAGATACTTTTTCTTGCAAAGAATACAGCATAAAACTTTCACATCTAAAAATATACAGAAAACAATGGTTGTAAAAATATTAATGAAGATAAAATTATTAATTGCACTAAATAAAAGAAACACCAACCGCTATGATCGAACATGTGAACAGTTAGATCTTCTTTGGTATCAGCTTGCTCTTTACAAAATCCACATTTAAATTTTTTCCCTTGGACTGCCTTAATAAAGAATCCATTTTCGGATAATTTATTAAGTATCGTCTGAAAAGTTTAAACAATATAATTTTATTTTACAAAACATTTTGTATTGCACATAAACCGGCCACTCGACACCGAAAACACAGGTATTCTATCTTATTTCTTGGTCACCCTGCGTTAGGTCAGTTATCTGACCAGAGACCCAAGCACAACAATACGCGGATCCCAGACACGTGAACTTTGACAACCACTTGACAATCATTTCCCTTTGAACGCCACCGCGCGCCACCGCGACAGTACTAACCAGTCAAATTAAAAATATTTCAAGGAACAACGCTGTTATTGGTTAAAATCTGGCTTTCAACCAATAATAGTTCAATAAAATCCTAGTGTGGTGTCAGGACTTAGTATGTATATATATATATATATATATATATGTGTGTATTTTACATCTCAACGCTATGGTTAGTTTACGAGTATTGTTTGTGGTTGGGATTGAAGTAAGGTGGCACGGTAAAGAGCCTAGTGTAGTGGCTAGTAGTGAATGAACCAACAAGTCTATATTAATTCTATTGCAGACGATTCTTACAGAGTTCAAAGGCTTCCTAGGTCGTCCCCTTTTCTTGGGGCCCATGACGTCCGGATGAAACTGCCGTATGTGATTCGACAGACTATTTGCACCGTCATAGCTTGTGCCACAAATAGGGCAATGCGCAACACTCGATTCTTCATACTCAACTGGAAACGAGAAACACTTGAATTTATTGTAATTATTGAATGAAGCTAGCTAAGCTTTAGTCCCTTATTTTTTACTAGCAAATTTTCGAAGACATGTGGAATCGGTCTGTATTCTAATTCTTAATGGAGGATGTCCATCCATTAAGGAATTATAGCCGTTTTATTATATTTAGATTCTGTAACTTCGCATCAGTAACTTAACTCAATTGATAAATGCATCTTCAAAAGAAAATTTATAGATATTCACCATCGAGACATTTCACTTTCTTATGTTCTTGATATTGCGTTCGCTTTGGAAATATTAGACAACATTTTTTGCATTCATAATACTCTCGATTCGTACTCTCATGTTTCACTTTCACCTCGGTTTCTGTAGAAACAAAATGTGTTTTATTAGTCATTATCACCCGCGACGCAACGAGGCGCAGCTTATGCAGCGATACTATGATTCAATACTCACCCATATATTCCAAATCAGGTGGGCCATAATTTTGAGGCACAGAGTTATCAACTCCAGTAAAATCGTCATTTTCACTGAATATTCCAGTGTCCTCAGTCTTAAAATTAATGGGTTTCTGCAATATAATAGATTAATTAAATCAATAATACATAGGCAGGTAGATTTGGAGTTTTAGGCATTCTGTTGGATTCTAACCGATGTAGCTTAGCGTTGTACTTCACATGTCCTACAAACATCAAGCTTATTCTTAAGTGGAATTTAAATTAAAACCTTTAAAGCTGACTTAAAGGAACAACTAGGAAAGCTATACAGTAAGCATGATATAAGCCAAAAAGGTCCGAATAAAACATAAGAGTGACATAAAACCTAAAAGTGTAATTTTAGATGAGATTTTGAGTTTTTGGCATAGCTGTCACATATTTTATTCTGTTAAAGAGAGTAAGTACATGCTCAGTGCACTCTGCTCTGACAACTAAGAGTTATACTGGCGCCATAATTAACCCACTCGAAGGTTAAATATACGCCGAAATATAGAATTTAATAAATAAACTTTGGAGTAAGATCTTTCATTCAATGTTTTTTTTTTTTACTTGACACGGTGCGAACTGAAATCTAGTAATAATACGACTTTAGGTACCTTTATTTCTTCCAGGTGGAAGAGACTTGTCTCATCTTTGTAGAAGCCTTTCAGTGAGATATGAGCTTCCTCTGACTTCTTTTTAAAATCGAAGGCTCTCTCTGCCTTATCTGTGCACTCATAGCAAATTGTAGAAGGCAGCCCATCTCCTTTACGAATCTGGAAATATTATAGAAACGGTTATGTTAAGCTAGAGGTAACTTTCCTACCTCACTTAGTGATGACCGATATGCTCAAAAAAGTTGCGATGCACAGCTTTTGACTTAACCAAGATAGGCTTTGGGTTTAAGTACTATTCCCTAGTACCCACTACTACCCAACTACCCTAGTACCCAGTATTCGGAAACCAAGAGAGAAGCATTTTGAAGAAACTAAACACCTAATTTCCAATTTTCAAGTTTCTACCTTTAAAAAAACCAATACTACTCTACAAACTTTTAGAGTTTTATAAATTTTTATATAATTTATCTTAACACAGTTTAGTTGAAAACAAAAATATTTAATCTTTGGTCAGTTTGGCACTGACCATAGATTCAGATGGCACTCGCCTTATAGTTTCTTAAATTCAAATCACCACCCATCACAAAATCACCAAATATCAGCAAAGGTGCATTTCATTTACTGTGTATCGCATGCTAGCTCTGAGTTAAATAATTATGTAGATATTTTGTATTGCGCAATTGATGAGTTAGATCATAACCCAGGTTAAAATACTAACCCTGCAAATGAACCCTGAGCTAATTTACTAAGATACATGTACATTGAACAGGTGCAGCTTCTAACAAAACATGAAAGTGAGTGGTTAACGTTTTTTATCGAAAAAATCTTTGCGAGGCAGCATAGAAAACATAATATTATTCTACCCTTCGCCGCGGCCAAACCCTCAGATACAAGTTTTAGTTGTGTGCTTTTATTTGCAATGTGGACCTTTCTGAGGTTTAAAAAGGTCCATAGAGATTATGAAATGAGCAGTTTAAAAAAAGAAACTTTATGAAGCACAATTTTTTTTAAAAATAATTCCTTATTCCATTTCCTGGCTCCATCACCAGAGCCTTGAAAACGAAAGTGGTACATATTGGAGACCTTATTACGAAACTCAATTGCTGCTGGACAGGAGATTTGGTGAGACTGGTGGAGTAAATCCCTGGCTCAGTTGTGGCTGAGGAGACACATTAGGGGCCTTAGCAGACTAACAGCTAGGTGGTTGTTGTACAGGGGAAGAAGAACTGGATGTATAAGACCCAAAATCAACTGGAGTGGCTTATGGCAAGATGATGATAATAATGATGATATAAAAAATTATTCAATTGACTGATAAGAGTAAACATTTTCTATTAATTAGAGATCATAATTTTAAATAAAAAGTTTAAAATATTTTTTGCTGACCCATGACTGACAAGTTCTAATTTAAATTGTAGTACAGCAACTGTATGAATACATAATTATATAACTTTATTTTTTTTTCTCTCCTTTTACAAGAATAATATAAAAAGGAGAGAATGTACATGTATGGTTATAATTGCTAATAGCCAGCGTTTTGTATGACTTCAGAATACAACATTCGCAATCAGCATTCAATATCGCTATTGTATTATAAGTTTTTCAATGAAAGCATCAGATAGATTAATTAACATATTTCATACATCTCACCAACCACCAAACTCCAGTATCTTTAAGGTTTGGTAATCAATACCATTTTAGGTATCCTTGATGTACCTAGCTATTGTTTGAGTATCAGTAGATAGGGTTATTGTGTAGGGAACTCAAACAATAAACATTATGGATGTCAATTTTGACTATAGGTACAGTATGAACCTGTGTGGCTTGAACCAAAATATCAAATATTTTGACACATTTCTTGCAAAAACTAGTCCTAAAACATAGGTGCCTGTACAGTAAGGTACTGTGTAGGGTATTTATTGTGTAGGGACTAAATTACCAGTAATAAGTACATAATAAATGTTCCTATGCTCTGCAATCTCAGTTCAGCATTATTCAATGCTGTGACATGGAACAAACAAACTGGAGTATGCATAGGTCAAACCATTCTAATTCAAATGGAGCTCATTAAAGCAAGCAGTAGTTGGTGTAAAAAGATCTTATGCTATACAAAACGATAAAATATTGGACTTGCCTTCAATCCCGTAGTGGCATTCACTATGAAATCTAGTGATACTTCTCCAACAATCACATCAAACAATGAGTTCAAATCATTGTCTTTCGATAAACATGTTCGACACAATTTTTCAACCTTTATTTCTACTTTTTCAATCGACGATTCCATTTTGTATATTTCCGGTAAACCCAGTGTGGGTTTACTTAGATCCTCTGATGATTTTATTTTTCTTTATGAGATCCATGAGCACAGACCACTAATGTACCATATCATTGAGGTAAAACCACTACGTAGATGTATAGGTACCTATGTTCATTGATTGAGTACCCCCATATCCCACACATATTCTACATTGAGAATGTTAAGTATTTTCGTTTTTCCAATCCACTCTCTTTAGGAAAAACAAAGTAGGCTTTTTTGAACTCTGGAATAAACAAACAAGTTACTTAAAGCATAAATTTTGATCGATTGTACTAGTACGGAGCGCTCCGCTCAGTGAACGAATAAGCACAAGCCTATGTTGTAGTAGACTATAGCTATAGACAGAGTAGCAAACCAATGGAATAACCAGCCTGACAACCAAAAAGTAAAGCAAAATAAAACGGTCGTCCTATTTCAATTTCGGATGCCAAAATTGACAGTGAGACATAATGTTCAACGTCTAAGGTTGAGAGTAGTTGTAGTTATGTGATAGTCTACGTATCCGATTCCGAACTGTATCATGGAAGATATCGTTGAGAAAATTTTGAATTATGTGTGGAAAATAAACTACAATTTTATTCAGTCGGAATTTAATTTGCCGCTACTGCTCCAGATTATTTTTAGTTTTAACTGTGATTTTAGACTGCAGTCTAGCAAAACAGCCTTAGTTCTCTGATTTTTATTATGTTTCCATAATGTTAATATATGTCAAATTATGCCACTGTCAAAGTGTCATTAAAACATTCCAAGAAGGCAAACACTTTTCAGAAGCCATAGACAAAAGTTGAAGTTGAAGGATCTTTGTTTACTACTACCCGCTCACTGATAAGCTTGTTACAATTCCATTATAACAACGAACCAACAGCAACATCAACCTAACAAACAACACAACAAGATAACAAAATACTAATTACAGCACAACACATAACTTTATCAACGCACATCCACATTAAACATGCGTTAGTATCCTATTATTCTGTGAGCCCAAAACAAAGTACTTTTTTAGTATCAGTTCCCTCGCCATAATTAGTCGGACAGTTGTGACATATTCTATAGGATATTAATATCCATATAAATCGATGAACTTGAATTTAATTAATCAAATTATTTTAAAATCCTTGGCTGAAATGAGTCCTAAGTGAGTTATTTTGTTTGGGTGTAATCAAGTGTAGTGTCGCACGTCATTCAAAAGTTCTGTTTCATGTAAGTACTTACCTTTTTTTTATTATTTTTTGCTTGGTTTTTAAAACTTAGATGTATGATTAGGTTCTTTATTTCTCAGGTAAGTTACCGTTTGAACAGACTTATTTAATAAACATAGGTTACTGCTATATTATTCGATTCTAATTTATCTTACTAATATAGATGTAAAAGTGGATAAGGGTCATAATTACCAAGGTTGAAAATTTGCTTCATAACTTTATTGAGTAAATGAACATGGTGGAATAATAAAATTAATACATTCTGACTGTACATCATATAATATCCTTTAAAAATAATTTAAATAATTAAAAATATGTTTTGTAATGTCGGAATGTCATTCCAGGAATGTATCTTATAGTATGATCATGATGATGATGATTTAGGACAAGAAAATTATGATTTCATAGAGATAGAACAACTATGTCCAAGATATTAACAGTTTCCAGTACTTATATTCAGTAATTTTAACCTAAACATTTCTCAGTTGTGTGTACACCTCTTTTAAATCCAGCTTGGTAAATACCACTCCACCTGCAACTTCAGATAGAGGCTTGTAGATTGTTGTCTGGGGGTAGTATCCATTACTGTTGAAGAATTAACTGTCAATCAATAATCACCACATTACCGAATACTTATTTTTTTGTTTCCTCTGGCACCACCGGTGTAGCACAATTTGAATATGCTTTTGGCTCTAGTACCCCAAAACTGACCAGCCTGTCTATTTCATCACACACTCTGTCTCTTATCACATATAGTACAGGCTGACTCCTAGTAAATTTCGACTGTACATATTTCTTGCAACTAATCCTTCGGGTATTTTTTATTTAAAAACTTCTTCATATTTTTTCAATATTTCTGTCAGAGATTCGAAATTACAATTATCTACATCATTTATTTTATTTATACCTTCGACTGTAATCCCCAGAGGCTTGAACCAGTTCCTTCCCAGAAGGTTCCCTCGCCGCTGTTCAATTATTACTTTCTTAAGTTAACTAAGTTATCTTAAGCACTCTATAATCAACTCTTAAGCAAAAAATGTATTTATTTTCATCTGTGTCTGTTTGTATCTTGGCCTAGAAGATTCCTCTAAATAAGCCCAGGAGTTTATTTGGGTTGTTTTCTAGTTGATTTATAAAGTTACATATTCTTTCTTCATTTTACTAGCAAGATATTTTTGAATATCTTATATACATAAGGTGCACTTTATGTTTATGGAACTGGCCGGAAACAAAATTATTTACGTTATTTACAATATTATATACAGGTAATAATGACAGACTGACATAATAAAAAAGATTTCATTATCACCGTTTTGCTTCAGAACCCTGAGAACTACTCATAGCTATTTTTTTAGAACATTTTTGCATGTATTTTTATTTTAGAGTTAAACTTCTCCAAATATGACCAATCAGACCCGCAGGGCTCTAAAGTAATGTTCCGTTAAATTTCATAAGTATATACTTAAGTGATATAGCATTTATATTAAAAAATTCAAAAGGGTTATCAAACCCGTGCTCTAATAGATGGGACTCAAAAAATGTACCAACTCGGGGTGTAACAGCTCTATATACTTCCAAATGCTGGAACCGCACGTGTAACGCCTCTGAAGCTCTCTGGTGACCACATACTATTATTCTGGTGACTGACGAGCTGTTACAAGCCGGTACATAATCTACATGTTATATAATCGTATTGATTCGGAAACACCAAAGTTGTTGAAGCAGATGCTTATCAATTAGATAATTGAAATCGTAGTACTGTACCTACCTAAGATCCAACTTTTTCGTTTAGAGTAAACGTGCCTTGGACACACAAAATGAACCGGCTGACAGGCAGTTACTCATATGAAGCAGTTCTAAGGATTCCAAGTTCGCCATTTAGTGTCGGAAGCCTAAAAAAATTTACGTTTATCGCTACCTAAATAGAGAAAGAAATAGGTATCACCTAATCATCATCATAGGCTTTTTCCAATGATGATGATTAGGTTTGGCACTTACGCAAATGACTAGTAGGTAAGGCCGATACGGGAGCGACAGCTACGACCAATTGAGTTCCTGGTAAAGTAGGAGGAAGCAGCGCGTTGGTGACGAATATAAGCAAGTGTTTTACTTTGGTCCATTCTTGGCTGGCTGAAAAATTAGGATCCCAAGTAGCTGTTTCATTGCGAACAAGCTTTTCATATTGCTGTACCATGCCTGTGCCTGTGAAGCAGTAGTGACTACAAATTTTTAGATAGAATTAGAAGAATAGAAAGTGATTTATTTGCCAACAACAAAGCACAGAAAGGACAGGTACACAAATAAATAAATAAACTAGACACTATAAATAGGTACCTAACATTTTGAACATGAAAAACAGAGAGACAAAGACAAGATGTTTGTGCTAATTAGTCCCATCTGTGCCGTGTGAGCCAATTTAGGTCCTGTCTTAGCTTAGTGCTGCTTCGCCAGTAGTGAGACACAGGGCCTAGGAAAGATGACCTCACAAACGCGGGAAAATTCCTGGGCACCATTAAAATTGCCCAAAACCATTTAAATTGTAAAAAAAACAAAAGTAAACAAAGTAGGAAGGTAAATAAACACAGTACATAAATTATCATTAAATAGAGAGAAAACAAGGAAAATATATCACTACAGTGGTCTACTGCAGTCTGTGGGCAAACTAATACTTAGTTAAATGTTTGTTTAGATAAACGGAACAGAAAATTGAAGAAATTACGTAAAAAATATGGGAATTAAATGAAAAAATGAATTTTAAGAGGCATTGCCCGTTCTCGTGGATATTTTCTATACCGTGATAGCCAATGCACTTTGGCCAATACGTATGAGATTGACCTTCACGGGCAATAAAGTCACCTAAGATAATTAGACGGTCGCCTAACCGAACCTCACACACTGTCTCGCTGAGTTGATCGTAGTCATGTTTCGATTCGGGAGGAGATTTTAATGTCGGAGCATCAGCAGCTATTAAGGTCACAAAGCCACTGTTGGTGTTTAACCGACACACCATGATGCGGTCCGACACTTCTCTTGGACTGCCTATAGCGTTTAGTAGATCATTTTTTATCGCAAACGTGTTCGCGAACCTCAGATGAGTCTTTCCTTTCCAGTAAAAGGTATAATTAGATCACCTAGTTAGTACGTTTTAGGAAATGAATGACATCTCGTACGCGCTAAGATCTCGAAAGAAGAATGCATACATACGACTTGTGAAAGTGTTATGGTGAGGTGAGCCCAGTGAGAGGGAAACTACTTTCACTACAGCTTCAACCGGCAAGTTATCCAAAAGGCTTCGTTAGGTAGAATGTTCCGCAATTTTCTATTCATTTTAGTTTTGTGATAAAATTATTTGTGTTCAAGTTTAGTTCTTGGATGGATGTTTGTCATTACTTAGCAGGTAAGCAGATGCTTAACTATCCATTCTAAAGTTTTTAAACGTGATTCTATTCCAAAAATGACAACAGTAGGTTTCAGCACAGGGCAGCTCAGGTTTTTACAGAAACCGCATAATATTCCAGAACGTATATGTTGTTCGTATGTAAAAAAATCTACACAATAAGGGGTTTTGGGATGACATAATCGTACCAGCTATGTCCTGGGAGAATTTGATTGTTCGAACCGGTAAAAGCTGCTTAGCGGATCATAAAATGAAGAAGTACGCCGCGGCCGACGCAAAGTAGGTCATACTACATATTAGCCGATATTAAGTGCAAACGCTAACTAAAATGTCCGTCCTAGCTCCTGACGACCCGAGCAATGGTGCCAGTTATTTATTTTCTTGTGTCGAACTCGCACGTGTGCGTCTCAGTTGTCTCTACCAACGCTGAATAGGTAATACAGGTATACTCTATTGTATGGAGTGTGCCATGCTTGATTTAGCAGCCTGTCCACCGGCCTGACATGCCCGGATAGGTGTGGGTGGATAGTTCTATACCTTCAGGCGCATAATTGAGCTGATTGGTCATTTTTGGATGAATATATTCTCTGTTATCAATTGTTCATTTGTTTTAAAAATTATAAAGTAAATACGAAAAAGGTTAGGTTAGGTTAGTGATGGGTTGTAGCAATGGGGTGCAGATGGAAAACAGCATGAATGAAATGAGGCCCGACCATGAACTTGGAAGAAGAGATTTTACAATCCTTTCGAAAGCGAAATAATAACAATAATGTTTAAATAGATAAGACATTCTTGGCATGACAGTGGAAACAATATGGTCTGATATCATGGCATAATTTGGTATTTTTACCAATACCGAATCTGATATCTTCAAATCAAACTCGTTTTATCTCATATTGCGTAATCGTGTAAACATGGTACTTGCTTATATATCTGGTTATTGATTTCGATTTTTGGGATTAGTTCAGTCTATGTGTTTCTCTGCCTAGACGTTCATTAGAACATTGGAGTGCTCTAGGTTCCGTAGGTACTTATTTTACTCTGGTTAGATCGTTTCTCTTATTGAAATCAAGTACTAAGTTTGAAGAGTAGTATAGAGCTTCTTTGAAAGGACTCGTCCGGGGAAGTGCTACAGCTATGCCTATTTCTTCTCACCAAGCAGTAACTCTCTCGCATCTGTGTTCCGGTTTGGTTACCGGTGAAATTACAGGCACATGAGATCTTTCATCCTGATTTCTCAATGAGGCAACGCGTGAGTGATACCTCTGGTATTGCAAGCGTACATATAGGCTACGATTATTGGAAATCGGGTTCTGTAGATTTAATAAAAACGAATATGATAAAGGATTTAAGAAATAAAATTATATTATCCTTTTAAAATAACTAGGAAGTTTTATATATCTGACACCTAGCACACAGCTCACAAGAATAAAAACTATAGATGGCGCTTCTACCATGTGTTTTAAATAAAACCTCTTTATTCAAATAAAGATTACTTTTTGGTAATTAAATAAAATAAATCAACAGGCCCCCTCAAAAATTAATCTTCAAATTATACAAACATAAAATCAATTTAAATTGACTAACCAGAACATATACCACTTCCTAGTTTTTGCTGGGAAAATACATTATGATCCAACATTTGTTGCATGGATTAGGGAAACCCAGAAAACCTAATCAGACCATTTCGTAAAATTAAAATTATTCTAAACCCATTTTTCTTCGCATTTCTTTGAATGCAATTGAAGGTAACGGCTTTGTTAAAACATCAGCCAACTGTTTACCTGTGGGAATGTAATTTAATTTTATAACATTTTTCTCAATTTGTTCTCTAGAGAAGTGATATTTAATATCAATGTGTTTCGTCCGTTTGTGATTAGTTGGATTATTTGCTATACTTATACAACCATTATTATCTTCATAAATAATGATAGGTTTGTCAATCTTTAAATTAATACTAACTGCTAGAGATTTAAGCCATAATGCTTCCCTAACAGCTTCATACAGGGCCATATATTCAGCCTCAGTAGACGAGGCTGCAACGGACATTTGTTTCTTCGTACTCCAAGTAATTGAACATTGGTCGAACAATTTAAATATATACCCAGTTGTACTCTTTCTGTCTTTTATATCATTTCCACCCCAATCAGAGTCTACATAGCCGCATAAAATGTTGTTATATTCACACTTTTGGTAACATAACTTTAAATCAATTGTGCTTTTTAAGTATCTAAGCACTCTTTTAAGACATTGCCACAGTTCTTTGTTATTTTTGTTTGTATATCTGCTTAGTATATTAACGCTTGTACTTAAGTCAGGACGAGTGCAAAGCATAATATACATCAAACAACCTGTAACGTTTCGACATGGAGCGTTATATTTCTCTTCTGAGTTTAATGCCTCATAGTTTAGTTTATTTTCCATGGGCGTACTAACTGGTTTGCAGTCTTGCATATTGAATTTACTTATAACAGTTTTTATGTATGCACTTTGATCTAACGTGATTTTATCATCGTATCTAGTAACTTTTAAGCCAAGAAATAGTTTAATTTCTTTCAAATCAGTCATTTTAAATTTACCCATCAAATGCTCTTTAAAGTTATTCAGTCTTTAAATTTCAGCGCATGCTATGACCAGGTCATCAACATATAATACTACATAGATATTTTTACCCACATCTTCATTGTTAAGAACATATATACACCTATCAACTGATGAATTTTTAAAACCTTCTTCCTTTAATGCTTTCTCAAATAACTCAAACCAACATCTAGCCGCTTGTTTGAGACCGTATAGAGCCTTATTTAGTTTACAAACGTAATTATTTTTGCTTATTATACCTTCAGGAACTTTCATGTATATTTCCTCTTTTAATTCTCCATTCAAAAAAGCAGTTTTAACGTCCATATGATGAACTAATAAGTTATATTGATTTGCAAAACTTAATATAAACCTGAAGCTAGCTATTCTAGCTACAGGCGCAAACGTTTCATTATAGTCCATTAGGTATTCTTGACTAAACCCTCTAGCAACTAAACGCGCCTTGTATCTTAAAGGCTGGCCAAATTCATCTTTTTTAATAGTAAAGATCCATTTACAGTCTACAATGTTTTTGTTTTCTGGCCTTGGTACTAAAGTCCACGTTTTATTTACCGAAAGAGAATTTAATTCATCCCTAATTGCGCTTTCCCATTGAACTCTATCATCTAGAGTTTTGATCTCTCCAAATGAACTTGGTATTTTACTAAGAACTGACTGAGCATATGACAGATAATCATCATCATCATCATACGATATTTGAGGACGACCTTTGAGCCTATCACTCCTTCTTAGTTCTGAATTCTTATCTGTGTTTTCTGTACCTTTCCATGTCGAAAGACTATCAGGTACTTCAACTACTTGCTCCAATTCAATATCATGGTTTACTTTGCGAATTTTACTAGGACACTCATGTCCATCAGATTTAGATATATCTGATTTAGAACTGTCAGAGTTTCGAGACTTTATTACCACTGATTTAGACTTATCGTCATCAGTTTTATCACGAGAATTTTCAATATTCCCTTCATCCTTTAGTGCAGGCCTGGACTGTAGAAAGTTAGTCTCATCCACTGACTACTACAAATTTTTCGCATTCGGGATTCCAAACTTTATAACCGTTTGGTTCATACCCCACAAGTATACCCTTCCATGATTTTTTGTCAAATTTTGATTTACAGGTTTTGTTATGTACATAAACCGTTGATCCAAAAACCTTTAGATATTTTATTTGAGGTTTTTTAGTATGCCACATTTCGTATGGTGTTTGTAAAAGTTTTAAAGCTTTAGTTGGTGTCAAATTTATTAAATGAACAGCAGTTAATACTGCCTGTCCCCAGAAAACTTTTCCTAGTATAGCACCATTTATCATAGAACGAGCTTTTTCAGTTATGGTTCTAACCATTCGCTCTGAAACACCATTCTGTTGTGGAGTTCTCGGAACTGTCAAATGGTAACTTATTCCTTTTTCAACAAAGTAGTTTTTCATTTCAGTAGATAAATATTCCCCACCGTTATCACAGTACAAATTAGCTAGTTTCAAATTGAATTTAGCTTCACTTTTTGCTACAAAATCTTTGAACACGCAAAATACGTCAGATTTGTATGTTATCAAATACGTCACACAGTAATGAGTATATTGATCAACAAAAAGCACAAAATAGTTTTTGTTGTCAATAGTTGGAGGAGTGATAGGTCCACAGACATCTGAATGCACGACAAATAATGGTCGTTTTATATGACTTTTATCCTTAACCTGATTAAATGGTAGTCTACATTGTTTTCCATTTATACAAGGCTCACATAAATCATCATTTGGTACTACTGCATCAATTTGGTGCGTGTCATCAACCATTTTATTATTTTTAAGCTCTAAAAACTTATTTTTACTCATGTGGCCTAAACGTAGATGCCATATTTTATAACTTTCTTTATCACTATTGCACATTTGGGAAGTGTGACTCACTTTTACAGATGCTATAAAATCTAAAGCAATTAAATCATTGACTGACCTTCCTTTCATTATGATCTTACTGTTCTTAGATATTTGGGCACCTTGTTGATCAAAAATGATTGTAAATCCAGCCCGTTGCATTTTTGAGACCGACAGCAAATTGTATGGAACCTCTCGGCAGAATAGCACGTCCTCCAAAACTCCATGAACACCTAAGTTGCTGGTTACCTGCAGTGTTCCCTTTTTAGTAGCTGAAATAAATTCACCGTGTTTAGCAATTGAAATTTTGAGCGGTGTTTGCAAATCGGTATGATTTACGAAAAGATCTTCTCTGTTTATGATGTGATCAGATGCTCCAGAGTCTAGCAAAAATGTTATTTTGTTTCCATCTTCTTCTTGTTGATAACCTCCAGTCATAAAAGCAAAGCCAGAATATTCATTTGATGTGTTCGGTTGATTCATCTTTACCGCCTGAATAGTTCTAGTTCTATCGGTAGTTTTCTGCTGATTCAACCTTTTATAATAAAAACAATCGTTTTTTATGTGGCCCTTGCGACCACAATGATAACACTTTACAAATTGTGTCTTCTTTTTTGTAATGTTATCCTTCTGATAATAGTTATTCGATGATTTTATATTTTCAAGTTTCCTTTTCTTCCATGACCCTGTGCTTTTTATAGCTTGCAGTACTTTAGTGCTTGTGTCACTTGACTCATTTTTCAACTTCACTTCATGGTCCAAAAGTCTTGTTTTTACGAAAGCCAAAGTTAAATTATCTTCCGTCAAGGTTTCAATCGCTGTTATGACACCATCATAAGATGTCGGTAGTGTCAGTAGCAAATGAGCTACTTTATCTGTTTCCTCTAATTTTGCTCCAGCTGCGAGCAGTTCCGTTATAAGGTCATCAAAACCCGTTAAATGTTTTACTAGCGGTATTTCACCTCGTAGTTTTAAAGCCAATAATCTTTTTCTTATGGCTAATTGAGTCGCAACACTTTTCCTTTCATACATATTATCCAAGCTTTTCAATATTTCCTTCGCCGTACTTTCTTCTTTTGCATATCCAAGGTAGGAATCTGACAAATACTCAACGATGACACTCTTGGCAATGCGATTGCTTTTTTCCCACTCGGCGCTTCGTATTATCGGGTCATCGTCAATAACTTTTAAAATGTTCATTTCACTTAGCAAAGCACGAATCCTAAATTTCCAGACACTATATTTTTCACCCTCAAATGGTTTAATATTTCTTTTCGTTTTCAAATTTTCCATTGTAACCGATGATCTGTACCGATGACAGTTCTTGTAACAAAAATTTTGTTTTTTTTATAAAAGGTTTTTGAACATCGATTTCAGCAATAAAACGTACACTGGGCGCATAACCTATTGGAAATCGGGTTCTGTAGATTTAATAAAAACGAATATGATAAAGGATTTAAGAAATAAAATTATATTATCCTTTTAAAATAACTAGGAAGTTTTATATATCTGACACCTAGCACACAGCTCACAAGAATAAAAACTATAGATGGCGCTTCTACCATGTGTTTTAAATAAAACCTCTTTATTCAAATAAAGATTACTTTTTGGTAATTAAATAAAATAAATCAACAACGATAACCGCTTACCAACAGGCCTAATTGTCTATTATTATAGTGCATTCAAGAACGCTGCTCCTAAGATGATTATGTAAATCATATGTATTAATTTACCGCACGATAAATCATCATATTATCAAGAAAATCATTGTTTTCAAAACACGATTCACAACTCCTGCCGTCGCGCCGTCGCATTGCATTTCCCGTGACTCGGCCCCGAGTGTTATGATCTAAATAGTTCAATAAGTAATTTGTTAATTAACAGATAAAATGGCGGCTGGCACCTCTCACGAAACAGTTGGTGACATGGCTTGCGCGCTGGCATCACCAGACCCAACCCCTTCGGATTCCGAACGCGCTCTCATTGCCTCCGAGGACTTTGATGACGTGAGTCAACCACCAACGCAAAGCATTTATCATCATCAACAGCATATAGAAGTCCACTGCTGGACGTAGGCCTCCCCCAAAGAGTTCCATGTCGAGCGATCTTGGGTCGCCTCCATCCACCGACTTCTTGCAGCGCAAACAACAAAACGCTGTTTTGTAAAGCGGCTAGCCGTAATGTAATAATGTATTATATTGGGTTTAGTTTATTTGATTAATTTTATTCTTAGTTTTTATGGCAGTAGCCTAGAGATTCCGCGTTTATGATGTCATTCTTCTTAGGCATTGTCAGCCTAAAGCATAGATGGAGCTAATAAGCACATAACATATTTTTTGTTTGTTATCTTATCTTATCTACAAAATGGTTATTTTTATATACTTCGTAAAAAAAAAATATGATCAAATAAATTACATTCTATTCTATTATTATGTAAAAAAGCGGATTATATCTACGTTTTAGCAGCGACATGGATACGTCAGCCCAACCACAACTGACAACACCAGAAACACGCAATTGCATAATTCACAATTTATTTTTCAGGATATTTACGAGGATGCTTTTGATGATACTTCTACCATTTCGTAAGTATGTAATTAAATAAGATAAAGCACCCAACAGTCCCATACAACATAGTACCCCACACTAGGATTATCTGTATCGTGGGTACATACAACTACATACTACAACATCCAAATGACTTAATAAATTTAGAAGCCTTATGCCAATACACATTTTTTATCTTATAAAATAACGAATATATGTATTTTATACTCATAATACAAATCTAATAGTGATATTGTTTGTTCTTTCAGGCAGTCTATTGATTTAGAGCAGTCTTTCATAGACTGCGATATAGCAATAAAGAAATTTTTTAACAACGATTTGGATGGTGCAATGTCTATCATGAAACCATGGTGAGTATCTCGTAAAAATAAACTGTTTAAAAAAGTCGGCTTTCATCCACAGTCTGCAACTTCGACAAAATATTTGGAAACAACCATTTTTTTTCCAATGTAAATATGCATTTGTGTTGTGACATTTTCTGTGCAGGCTTGCTAATAAGTGTAAAAAAATTGTTTCCAGGTCACGCACGTCCCTATACCACAGCCTGGGGCTCGCTATCTTCGAGTTCATTCCTGCAATGCTAACATTCGACGCGGATCAAATCCGAGCAGCAATTGCAGCTATCAAAATATGCATATCGATTTGCCTCAAGAATAGAAGACAGTACACATTTGTACAGAGCATCGGGTCTATCATCAAAAAGGTACGACGCTATTCGTGGAAAGTTTATTAAGGAAGTAGGTAGGACTCAATAGAAAAACTGCTTCTCGCGTCTCAAAATAATAAGTAACTATATTAGGTACTGGTATTATCTAGTATATTTTAAGCATAGCTTATAGTGTCTTGACTGTGATCACAGTTAACATAACTACCTATCATCTGTATGAGCCAAGTTATCAAAACATACTTATAAGTTAATGTGGTTATTTATGTTAAGAAGGTTATTATTTATTATCAAGCATCACCACATAGTCGCCGATAAGAATCTTGATCACTACTGATTAATCCTGAAATACTGTAAATAAGGTATTTACCCACAATTATGAATATATGCAAAACGATTAAAACTGTACAAAACGGTATTTAATCAAGCCGGGCATGTACCTTTTTTTTTTTTGCTTTTTGTGTCTTGGAACTTCTGGAAGCAGAAGAGAGATATTCCAAGATATTAAACCCCTCCACCGCATTTCAGCGTTGGCGCACAGCTAGACTTTTTTAATAATAATAACTTTTCAATATTTTAAATATAAAGAACAGAAAATAATAAGTATTAACGGATTATCATACTCGTATCGGATTGTAATGCAGTTTTTTTGCATTCGATTTGTATATTTACAAATATGGTTTTTAGGGTTTATCACCACAAGTCACAGGGGGGCGCTACAATCGATTGTGGAAATACATCGAAATGTTGACTTTGTGGCTCACATGTTGTGGGACACAACATTTGAGCTGTCATTGTGTCTCAAGTTTGTGGGCTACAGAGTCAACATCCCGATCACAGCCGTACAAAACATACCTCCTGTTACCTCCACGTTCAGATGTGCTCGCCTACATAACGGTTCTCTGTTTTCAGCCCAATTTCGCCGCGTTCTCAGACCTGGAGGCTCACGCCGAACTCTGCTATGCTGAAGCCTTGCTGCTGCAGGCAGCCTTGACGGTCATAGAAGGTGAAGACCTCGCGGGCTTGTTCAAAGGCACGCTCAAAGTTAAAACGTGCTATAGCACCTACCAGTAAGATATCAAGCGTGATTGTTATTTACTGAGGCCTTGGCCGCAGAACGGGTGGCTATCTTCGCAGCTCGCGCCTGGCCCCTGGCTATGATACATCGTCGTAACTTGGCGTTTTTAAGGAGGAAACTCGACTCTCGACTCTCCAAGCGCGTAGTGCGACTCCCGTATATTGACATTATGTTTGTCTTCTTTGTGAGAAGCCGTGAGACGCGAAGCTAGCCTGCCTTACTATTTTTAATTCTCTTTTCTGTACATCATGTTTAATTCCACGAACTGAAATCAGCTGTGTAGGTATTTTAAATATTATTAATATTGTAAAACGTGAATTTTTACGTACTATATTATCGGTGAAGGCACCTACTAAATATGATATGATATCATATGATTTTAATATGGTATCTGTATTGAGTCCCGTATTCAATCAGTTGTTTTACAGCTAAGAGTCAAATTATAAACGTAAAATTTTGGCATTTAGCATGCAGTGACAAAAACTTAGAACCGGATTCGTATGGACTTTTTTGTTTTTTTTATTTTATTCTATTTTTCAAAGGTTTTATCTTTCCATCATCAACTTTTCCACAACGTAACATTTTGTATAAAAACAAGTAATTTACATGAAGTTACTAGGATATTTAAACCTTTATGCTAATAGATAGAGTTCACCGCTAAAAGTAATTAAATAAAAAAACGTTTCCAAAATTTATGTTTCTCAGTGGAGTATATAGCGCGCCTTGGTTCAATCCCCGTTAAACTGTTAACAGTTAACAGTTAATCTGAGGTATCTCATTGACCTCTAAATTGATGATTTTATGATAAAGTGACTATATCTGATTATTTTGACCGAATAACCAACACGTCGAAATTCGCCAAAAAACAAATGTCGTGTGGGAAGTTAAATCAGTAGAAGTGGTAGATGGACAAAGCACTAGGCATGCAAGGCGGGAAGACGGTAGATTGATGAACGCTTTGACCGCGTGCATGGTGGGCACGCGAGGGTCATAGTATATTCGGGTCACCAGTCAGGCGGATGGATGGTATTGTCACAGATATTATAATACTATACTATTAGTATTGTGAAGACGTTGGGAACTCACGCAGAGCCGGATACAGTGTTAAGAAACCGATCTATCTTTAATCTAATCAGAGGGGCCAGTATCCATTCGCTACGGAATAGCCACGAAGGCTATCCTTTATTGCTGTTGTTATCGTCCAAAAATGTATGGTATAGCTGATTTGTTTTTGTGCAGAACCTGTTGGGAGATCAAGGAGGTGAAGAAGTGGGAGTCGAAGGATTCGCGGCTCCACTTCAAGAGCGGCGTTCAGCTCGGCACCGCCACCTTCAACCTGATGATATCGCTGCTGCCGCCGAGGATAGTTGCGCTTCTCGAGTTCGTTGGCTTTTCCGGCAACAAAGTAAGTCACTTTCGTAGGAACTTCGGAGCAGTCCGTATACATACATCGTCGACCTCTGTGACATTAATCACAGACTCGTGTACATGTTTGGTACACGAGTCTCTGAGCAACTCTTAGCATACTAAATTACTTCCTGCGTCACTATAAACCTTCCTGGCCTAGGATCCCCATCACAGACTTTCTGCAACCTTTATGACAACTTTTAACCTATCTACCACTGATTCCACCGGGACTTACTGAATCTCTTCTAGAATCTAGGCTAGATTCTTGAGATCTTTTTAGCCGGGCTTGGGTCGCTCTGAGTTAATCAATCGGTTATTTTCTGTTAAGGACTAGTTGTACGACTATCATGAATGTTCATTCACTCACATGCATGCATATTCTTATGGTATTACTATACATGTGTGCATTCGTGAGGGGACGTTTCGTCTCCTTAAGTAAGGATGTGCTCTTTATTCGGTGTATAACGCAGACTTGTCCTGAATACTCAAGGCACAGTTTGCTGTATCTGTGCTTTGAGTTTGCAGCAGTCTCTAGTGTCTTCATACACAGGCGGTGTCAAAATGCTTTATTCCCAAGGATGTTCTATCTATGCTCGAAATATCGTTTGCATATATCCTAGGGCCCTAGAAATGCTAGTTGAGTTACGAATTAGTTTACTTTGACTTCAAGTAAACCCATATAACCGTTTCGTTACATTTACTCAGGCAAAAAATAATATTTAAAAATAAATTATAATAAGTACATTGTATGTTTTTCAGTCGTACGCGCTGACGGAGCTGGACAAAGGCGGGAAGTCGCCCGGCATGCGCGCCGTACTGTGCGACCTGACCCTGCTGGCGTACCACCTCGTCATTTGCCAGTACATCGGCGGGCAGGGCGACCTTCCCTACGCCGACCAACTGCTCAACAAGTCGCTCGCGGTAAATCACACTGTACCAAATGTCGGTTGGTGCTCGAGAAGTCGCTCGTGGTAATTCACACTGTTCCAAATATCGATAGCTGCTCAAGAAGTCGCTCGCGGTAATTCACACTGTTCTAAATATCGATAGCTGTTCGAGAAGTCGCTCGCGGTATTTCACACTGTTCCAAATATCGATAGCTGCTCAAGAAGTCGCTCACGGTAATTCACACTGTTCCAAATATCGATAGCTGCTCGAGAAGTCGCTCACGGTAATTCACACTGTTCCAAATATCGATAGCTGCTCGAGAAGTCGCTAGCGATAATTCACACTGTTCCAAATATCGATAGCTGCTCGAGAAGTCGCTAGCGGTAATTCACACTGTTCCAAATATCGATAGCTGCTCAACAAGTCGCTCGCGGTAAATCACACTGTACCAAATGTCGGTTGGTGCTCGAGAAGTCGCTCGCGGTAATTCACACTGTTCCAAATATCGATAGCTGCTCAAGAAGTCGCTCGCGGTAATTCACACTGTTTTAAATATCGATAGCTGTTCGAGAAGTCGCTCGCGGTATTTCACACTGTTCCAAATATCGATAGCTGCTCAAGAAGTCGCTCACGGTAATTCACACTGTTCCAAATATCGATAGCTGCTCGAGAAGTCGCTAGCGGTAATTCACACTGTTCCAAATATCGATAGCTGCTCGAGAAGTCGCTAGCGGTAATTCACACTGTTCCAAATATCGATAGCTGCTCAAGAAATCGCTCGCGGTAATTCACACTGTTCTAAATATCGATAGCTGCTCAAGAAGTCGCTCGCGGTAATTCACACTGTTCCAAATATCGATAGCTGCTCTAGAAGTAGCTCGCGGTAATTTACACTGTTACAAATATGGTATTTTTTCATAAAATGTATATGAGACCACTCTTTAAGTATACCCTACCCATTGAACATAGAATCAATTAAATAGGTTCACAAATGGCGAAACTATAGCGTAACATACACACAAAAAGGCAAACGAAATGAGAACCTCCTCCTTTTTTGAAGTTGGTTATAAAAGAGCCTTTGTGTACAGTCCGCTGATCCACTGATGTTGATGTATGTTGTTTTGTAGAATTTCCCGAAGAGCGTTTGGTTCATGGCGCTCCGCGCGCGCGCCGAGTTCCTGCAGGGCAGGCTGGAGTCGGGTATCCAGACATATCACCGCGCCATCATCGGCCAGGAGACCTTCAAGCAGTTTCGGCTGCTCTGCTACTGGGAGCTCATGTGGGTGCAGGGGTGCGTATCCTTCACATATATACTAACAATAAAGCTGAAGAGAGATGCGACGCGGTGGGTCGAGCGGCACAGCTAGTATACTATATTACGCTTATAGCGTCAAATTTATAATTCTCTGATTCAGGAGAAAATTATTTCGTGTTCATTTATAAGACCTGTGTTGGCCTAGAGCAGGGCTGCACAGACCGCGGCCCGCGGGCCGCATGCGGCCCGCCGGTGGAATACTGGTGGCCCGACGACAGCAAAAAATTTACCACTGCATTGATAAAAATATGTACAAAGAGTTGCGCATAAACGCTCTGAAATGTGCCAGCTTATTTTGTTCTACCTATATAAAATATGTGAACAAACTTTTTCAATACTAAATAATAATAAAACAAAAAATCGAAACCGCCTTGCAAATGAAAGTTTGGAAGCAGTTTTACGTGTTGCTGCAAGTAGATTGTAAGCACTATGCAGTGCCACGCTACAAATAAATAAATTATTTTTCAATTTTAATACATTATTATCAATTCTTTATAGTCTTTAATTACCTATATTTCTGGCGGCCCGCCATCAGTTCATGATTTGCCCGAGTGGCCCCTAGTCTCAATAAGTCTGTTCATCCCTGGCCTAGAGTCTAGTGGTTCGAACCCTAGTGCACCAATGGATTTTTCCATTCGAAAAATGTATGTGCGCATTGACATGTGCTCAAAACGATGAAGGAAAACATAGTGAGCAAACACTCATGTTCTTCAACAAGCAAATATCTGCGGAATCGATGCGTTCATCAGTGTTCCTATAAGCGGCGATGGAATTGCAACCTGTCACGTGGAATGCTAAAACACATGTACTTGCAAAGACACGGGCATGTACCAAATATAATGAATGAATGAGTATGTATCTGAGGATGTCCATCGTGAGGAATATAGTTGTGAGCGGGTTTGTTTGTTTTTTTTTACCATATTTCTTTACGTATATGGTAAAAATATATTGATAAGTAGGTTGTTTTATATTTTTTAAACAACCTTTCATAGATTATGTTGGCATAGGCATACTGATATTTTGTTTGTTAGTTGTTTTTAGACGTAAAACATTTAATTGGTTTCCTGTTTTTATAAGTTTAGTTACACCCGCTGTTGGTTTCCTTAAACAGTAACTAAATAATAAATAAATAATATTGTTTACCAATATCTCACTCACTGCTCAGGTACATGTGGTATTTCCGTTCAGTTCTACTTTTATAAGTACTTATAAGTAGAACTGGACTTACCCATTCGTTTGTTTTTATAAGTTTAGTTACACCCGCTGTTGGTTTCCTTAAACAGTAACTAAATAATAAATAAATAATATTGTTTACCAATATCTCACTCACTGCTCAGGTACATGTGGTATTTCCGTTCAGTTCTACTTTTATAAGTACTTATAAGTAGAACTGGACTTACCCATTCGTTTTTTTTTGTATTTGACTGTCCCCACTTTCTAATTCTGGATCATAGGGTAGGTAAACAAATTAGGTTTTTAAGTTTCATAAAAAAAATTACTTGTCTTGATTGTTGTCAGGCTGAATCTGAATTTCGAAAAGTCTGCGGAGTACGCGGGCAAGTTGATCGAGGAGAGTGCTTGGTCGAAGACCACGTGCAGCTACATCAAGGCCGCCATGATGCTGCAATCGAGCGACGACGTCGAGCTGCCGCCCGCCGACAAAGCGGTCGTCGACGACTTGATGCGGTAAAGAACGTGTTAAGAAGTACCTAGTAGAGCCCATTGTGAAAAGCTCGTCTGGAGAATTATTATCACCATATTTCTGCCGCCAAGCAGTAATACTCGCTTATTACTAATAATCTTTTTTAATAATGAAAATAGGTTACGTAATCGCAATTTATCGGTTTTAACTGTCTTTTGTCCGCAACAAACGAGTGATTGCAACAAGCATAAGTAATTGACCTACTGTAATTATAAGTTATTAGAAGAGCTGGACCTTCTAACACTAGTATTTTCTACAAAAATGAAGCTCCCACCCTAATGAATATTGTAAACCTGTGACAGAACTACAATTCATTTTGATTTCATTTTGAATAATGTTTTTTTGACAGAATGGCTCCTTTCTACAAAGTGCGCATCGCGGGCAAGTCGCTCCCGATGGAGAAGTTCGTGATCCGGCGCTGCGCGCGCTACCACCGGCAGCGCGGCCGCCTGCTGCTGCCGGCGCTCGAGCTCATGTGCCTCTGGAACCTGTTCCCTATACTCACCAACAACAAGAGCCATCTGCAGCGGATGCTCAGAGTAAGCCACTACTGAGACTAGTCTATCATATCTAGAGGGGAGGGGGGAAGACAAATCATGTCAATGTTTATCAACAACTAGCTGTCCCGACAGACGTTGTTCTGTCCTTGAATAATCCAATTTCAATCCAAAAACGGTGAAGGAAAACATCGTGGGGACACCAACATGTCTTAGAACTAAAATTCGAAGACATGTGACACGTCCATGAAAAGGGTATCTGCAAGGTGTTTCAAAAGTGATCCGTTTGATTTTAATGTATAATTGGATTTGAGTTTGACTTGGGTATATTAGAATTTATTCGTTTGTTTGTTGTTCCTATCCTCAAAGGTTTGCTGGTAGAACTCTTGTTATGTTTAAGCTCGCCTTTGTACACAATATCATCTAGCCCATACCAAGCAGAGCTTGTATTATGTGAAGTACATTACTGATAAACTACTTATATACCTTTTTGTAAATACATACATATTTTAAATACAGACAAATATTTGTCCCGCAACGGGGATTGAACCGGCAACCTTCTGCGTCTCAGGCGGGCCTTCTCCCATTGCGCCACAGAGGTAGTCAAATATGTCCTAAGTAAGATTTTATGTGTATTTTCTGTGTATACAATAAAGAATGCCTGTGCCGCGGGTGGCCGGCTACAAAATGTAACGTTTACTTGTTTAAAAGTATAAAACAACACCACAGATAATAGAGAAGACGCGCGATCGCTTCACGGAGGCGTCGTCGTACGAGTGGATGGGCGAGTACGTGGCTGACAACATAGCTCTGCTGCACTTTGTGCACGGATGCGCGCTCGCGGCCATGGAGCTGCCGCGCCAGGCGCTCGCAGAGCTGCAGAAGGTCGTCGAGTAAGTCTATCTGAGCAGTTATTGCGAGTTCGATTCCCGCTGCGGGACAAATGTTTGCATGTTCTACGGATATTTGTTTCGGGTCCCATACCCGAGTTGTTGAGTAAAACTAAAATACATATTTTCTTAGAAAAATAACAAAAGGTTATATGGAAGTATCAACTCTAGAATATCATTACATACTAGCTAATAACATTGTACTTTATGGAAAAGCCTAGAGTACCATACGTGGGTACGTAGTTACACAATAAATCTTAGAATTAGGTAGAATTAGGTCTGTGTATTGTGAATATAGGAAGAAAAAATATATTTAATTTTAGTTCTTGTAGTAAAACAGATAAAGTTTTTGCATTTCACAAAGACGCGCCCCTCCATGCTTCTATGGCAATCATTTTGACAGTTGAAGACACATAGCCTTGTTCTTTATCTTCTAAAACTTGCAAAGGGCAACTTCTTGACGTTGAATGAGCTTTGCTTTGACTGCCCTGAACCTTCCTACAATGCGCTGCCACGCTATGACAAACATGTAAAAAGACCCATATTTACACATATTTCATACTAGTATATATCAAGTAGAAAAAAAAATGATTATATTTTTCTACTAGACTATACCTGCGAATCCACTGGATCTGGATATATAGAGTCTAGTATGTGTCCAAGTAAATACATATGTTGTGAGTATTTGTTTTGTCCCCAGTCTGAAACGCGAAATCAAGGAGGATGCCTTCCTTGTGCCGTATTCCGTGTGTGAAATGGCGATGTGCCACTACCAGCTGGGAAACGTTGAGTACACCGTGAACCTGCTCAATGACGCTAAGTAAGTTTTAGTTTAGCTACAGCATTCGTTTTCGCTTGTTCTTACCCTGATAAATACATACTATTGCCTACTTAGCTTTCATAGATTACCTAACCTAAGTACCTGATCATAAATTTGGAAATTGTTACAAAAACACCTTTTGATATATCAAAGCTTCCGAATGGTCCGAACGGAAAACGACGAATGCTTCGACATATTTTGTATTGAAATCTGATAAGCGCTCCTAGCGGACAGACGTGAGAGAACATTTCCGTTAAAAAAAATAGAACGTCTGTCGTCTTTTAGTTGCATGAGCGTAGGCCCTCCGCCCTACGCTCTCTGATCACGAACTATGACTATTTCATATCCAAATTGGTTCAGCCATTACGAATTTGTGTAACATCCATACTTTTGCATTTATCTCCCATGTCAAAGTAAAACTTTGTTTGTTTGTACATTTCATATTTTCAATAAAAAACCCGCGGCCGATAATCCGGCCCTCATTACAATTCATTGTAAAGGTCTACGGAATTTAGAATATAGGAAGAAAGCTTTGACCGACCTGGGGTTTAGACATATACCTCATGCTTAGTTTTCCTTTCACGCTAACGCAAATTTGTCAAGATAAAACTTGTTAGCAGTCACGTGATATTTACACAGCTAATGTAATTTCCATACAATTCAATATTTCAGCAGGCGCCAACAGAAAGTGGTATTTGTCTAGACCCCTGTGCTATCAAATAATTACATTCAATATAATATGACGAAATTATACCAAACAACGATAGATGCAATACCATAATGACATTTTATTATATTTTTCAGGAAAAAATATTCTGGTTATAATTTAGAGTCCAGACTTCAATTCCGGGTGCACGCCAGAGTCGAAATGGTGCGGTCAGTGATGGGGGCCGCGGAATACGGATCTTAACTGTTCCAGACACAGCTCCGGATACGGATACGACTAAAATAAGATTTAGTTTTTTTTTCTGCGTTCCATCAGCAATGTGTAACGCAGATAGTGGAATAGTGGAACCGGCTACAGTTTCTTTTAGTTTTAAAAATTAAGTTCTTTACAAAAATCGCGGCATAACTCAGACAATTAGCTTCTCTATGCAATAAACAATGTGCCCCTATCTGGGTTTCCAACCTGTAACTACTAAAACGCTGGTAAGTGCCAAATGAGTTTGAACTTACCTCTGACTACCCCCTACTTGGTATACTCAAAGATCTACTCACTGAGTTTGCATCTGATGCCCATTATGGGGAATATAGTCGTGAGCGTGTCTGTCTTAGGCAAAAGTTTACGCAGCGCTGCCAGATGATATAATTTAATAATAATTAGAAAAAGATTAACGTGAGCTCGTTAATGAGGCTGGAGCTCATTGTACCTTAAAAAAATATTGAGTGAATCAAAACAACACTAAGGACCTTAGGGTGTTTTGATTCTGGCAGCGCTGCTTAGTGCATGTAGTGGTGACAGATTCGTTCAAAAAACGACATTAAAACCCGGCCAAACTGACGCAGTGGCGATCACAGGTAGTCAAGTGATTACTATCACCATTGCCACCGCCACCTTGCCACCTTGTTGCATAACAATACATGACAAAAGTTAAATTATTTTACTCGTGCATAATATTATTTATAAAGTAACAACTAGTCTGTATGTAAAACGAATTGAATAATCTGTGGGCGCAAGGGTAACAACATATTATTAAGTAAATTAATATATTTATAATTATAGTAGCATTATAGACATGTAAGTTATTAATAAATTGACAATGGAATCGTTATATAATTAGCTATCATGGCTTGAGCCCATTGCATCTACAAAATTAAAGCCGTCATGTAATGAGAAATGTATACTATATTATGCATAAAATCGATATATTTATATATTTGTTCAATAAATAATAGTTCTCGAATAGATTGGATTAAGCTGCTAACTATCGAACGCTACTCAAGAAATTACACTTTATGCATTTTCTAGAGGTCGTGATTAAAAGTTGAGTTGCGTTTCCTTAATCGTGCCTTCGCGCAATATGGCTTCTAAATTATCAATATTATAGATAATATAAAAATTGTTGTGAAATTAGTACCTATATAAAGATTCTACTATAAATGTGTATGTAGTACACATGTAACTTTTAAAGTCAGCGCTATAATGCCATCAAACCATAATTTTGACACTACCAAGTAGAGTTGAAACGAATAGATTTATTTTGAGATTAGTTGTAATTTATTTATTTAAGTAAAATAAGTTATAATACAACTTACTTGCCAGTAAATTTTAATTCACGAGTGAATTATGTTATTACAAAATAATGTATAAGACAGGATTAAGTACCGTGTAAGTATATCAACATTTTATTATTTTTTATTATCTGGATTTTATTGAAATAAAAGAGAACATTCAGGAAAAAGTAATTATTTTTCCTCGATTGTTTTATTAATTATCAGGTGTGTCACGATACTTGCTGTGCTGAAACGATACCGATATATAACACATTATAACTCAATAGTTCACTCAATGCTATTTTCATTTGAAAAAATGTTTGTCTGCGGAACAAAGAAATTCCTCATTATTTTGATTTTAAGTCCTCACTTGTACAGGAATTATAAGAAGCCCTAACTTGCCAATGAAAATTGGTTTGAGAAATTTCCAATGATAGGAGCTAAAAGACAATTTTGGGATCCTTACATATAGCGAGTCTCGACACGTCTTGGACAGTAGGTATATTGATTCGTTTGTAGTTTAAATGTTATTTCTCACGCTTTTTTCGGTTAAGAATTATAAAAAAGTCTAATATAATATAAAAACTAGTGATATATAGTATATGAAAGTAGGTACATAGTAGGAACCTAAATAATCACGATTGTAATAATTTACTGGAAAAGCTGATGTCAATACATTTTCATCAATTTACAAGTAGGTAATCTAATAAAACCTTTGTGCGATTTCTAAAGTTTGGAAATTTTGTTAGTTGTGATATTTTACTATTCCGTACCTAGTTGTATGTGTTTATTTTCTGGTTTAGTTGTTTAATTTATTAATGTAGGTACTGCTTACACACTTAGGCTTGGTTTATATGTATTTTATTTATAAAAAATATACAGAATAAACGAATGATGGTTACTATCACTGTGTTGTTACTTTATTTACTTCCGTTTAGTTTTTTATGTGAGTTAGTTAGTTCCTTGAACATTTGACTTCGGTAGCACAATATATTATAATATCTGTGATAACGTATACAAATATAAAACCCTGTTCTTTAGGTAGTTATTAATTGAAAATGCAGCATACCTCTCGACCCCCTTTAGCCGTCCACACTAACGTTGCCCTTACGCTGCCTATCATTGGCGGCATTTCCTCGTATTGGGGAGTGGATCATCATCACCTGCCTAAACCAAGCTGAATATAGGTCAGGATTGGCAGGTGCCGCATTTCATTCCATAGCGGAGCAATTAATTCCACTAACATTTTCTCTCACAATTAAGAACCTACTCAACGCTTTCACCCATATTTAACACCTATAAAAGTATACAATCTGTCTCGCCTGCACTTTTAAAAATGCATACCTATTTTCTTATGGATATGTAAGTATTTTATTTGTACAAAGAATCTCTTGCTGTCGGCTGCGGCCCCTCAAATGACCAGATCCTATGTCGGAAATACGGAATAATAATAATGGAGCTTATAGGGACCCGTGCAAACAACAGACAAAATAACGTCCATGAATCGCCATCCACACTATTATAATTATCTCAGTTCGTTGCGAACGGCTTATTCCACAAATCCCCTGCGACAATCCCCTTCCAGTACTCAAAGGGTAAGCTAAGGGGATTTGTGGACAAGAGTTCCAGAAATCCCCTGTTCCATTTATTTACACAGTAATAAAAAAAAACAAATATAATAAAAAAGGTACTTAACGAAATCTTGTATACATTAAAAAATATCAGAAAATCAATTCACAATAATCCTCCCATAAATAAGTTCTATAATCACCAGTGATCGGAATTAGGTGAGCTAATTTACCTAAAGTTCAAAGAACAGAGTCAAAAAAAATGGAGACTTCCTTACCATTAACATTTTTTTCCGGGAAATCTTTCCCGGAAATTGGGAATTTGTTCCAAGTTTTAGGATATCAGTTAAGTACATTTAATATTAATGTTATTCATACAGAAAACTAACTGAATTAATTTTCCTTTTTAACAAACTTCAATAAGATTTATTTTGTTATTAACTCAGGTAAAAAACTGGATTCGCCTATGTTTTCGTTTCCCAGAATAGCCAAATCATGCTGTCCCTTTAAGTGTTTGTAGCAATACACTGCAAACCAGTGATAAACAACAACAACAAACGCTAAGAAAGGGACAGCATGCTTTGGCTATTCTGGGAAACGAATCATTGTTTAAGTAAACAATGACAAAAGGGTTGAAGGGTGAGGGTGTTTTGCATCCAAACGGCGTCATAACTTGTATGCGTGCGTGCATCACTTCTATAGTTACCTCGGCAGCGTGTGTATCTTAGACTCGTGAATATTTTATTAACCTGTTTTCGTATCGTTTATTGGATCTGCTTCACATAACTACCTTGGCTTGAATTTACGGACTGCGATTTATTGCAACCATATCACTACTTGTACCTATCTACCTTGGCTTGAATTTACGGACTACGATTTACTGCAACCAGAAATTTACTGCGCTTTACGGCAATCAAATTACTTGGTAAGTCTTTGATTTGTACTACACTTTTAAAACATTCTAAATATTAGACTGCTTTTGATAAATTTACCAAATTCAAACAATTTTATGCAACTATTTATTTATGGAATTTTATTCAGTGTTTTATATTTGAGTTCGTGCACAAATGTTGGAGCTACTGGCAATTCTATCATCAAACTATATTTTACGCGAAGGCGTCCCTGGAAAAGTGTAGAAACTATATATTTGTCTCATTGTTTTCAGTAATTTTTCTGCCTCAACGCAACTAGCAAATAAATGGCGACCAAACCTACCGACGGGATTGTACAGTCGTGGATTAGAGATCACCCCGAATTGTACCACGACCCCGCTAGCAACACGATATTTTGTTCTAAATGTGAGAATTCTATTGTATGCAAAAAAAGCAATATACAGAGGCATATTGACGGACCAAAACATCAAGGTACTGCTAGGCAAGTGAACAAAGAATTTTATTTAGATTTAATACAATTTCTTATATGGTGTAACATACCCTGGTCACGAGTAAATCGACCAGAGTTTAAAACTTTTTTAATGAAATATATGTGTTGTAAATGTACAAATGTTAAAAGGATTCCCGATGAATCGTTATTGAGAAAGGTTTATTTAGACATAGTTTTTAAAAAAAAAATTGCATCAATCCATGACCATATTCTTAATCAGAAACTTTGGATATCTCTAGATGAAACTACCGACTATTTAGGTCGTTATATTGTAAATTTTCTTGTAAAACCTTTAAATCTCGCAACAAACAAACCATTTTTAATAGCTTGCAAAATGTTAGAAAAAGTAAATGGAGAGACAATAGCTCATTTTGTGATTGGATGCCTAGAAAATATGTGGGGTGACTCGTATGAAGACAAAGTAGGAGATGTTTTAGTTTTATGTTCTGATAGCGTAGCATATATGTTAAAAGCAGGAAGAATGTTAAAGAACTCCTTGCCAAATATGATACATGTTACCTGTTTAGCACACGCTCTTAACCGCGTTGCAGAAAAAATACGGACACAATATGCGGATGTGGATACTTTAATTTTAAATGTAAAAAAAATATTTTTAAAAGCTCCTAATAGAGTAAAATTGTTAAGGGAAAAATTTCCGAGCCTGCCATTGCCACCTGAACCTGTCATAACAAGGTGGGGTACATGGCTAGAAGCAGCTTCGTATTATGCTGAATATTACGAAGAAATAAAAACTATTGTAAGACTTCTAAGAAGTTCTGATTCTTTGTCTATCAGGCATGCTAAAACTGTCCTAGGAAAAGAAAGTTTAAAAACTGATTTAGATTACATTGACGAATATTTTAAAATAATTCAAATTTCATTAAAAAAATTGCAAAAGTCTAACTTATTGTTGACGGAAACTTTCCATATTTTTGATGAAGCAAGAATTGTTCTAAGCTGGTGTTCTTCTGAACCAGTAAAACAAAAATTAGAAAACGTTATGGACAGAAATCCCGATCTAGATGCATTAAGAGACATTTGTGAAAATATAGATAAAGGATTAGATAATGAAAATGAATTATTGTCATTCTATAAATATGTACCTGTAACTTCAGTTGATGTTGAAAGGTCTTTCTCTACGTATAAATGGATTTTAAGTACAAAAAGAAATCGTTTGAAAATAGATAATATGGAAAAACTCCTAATGATTTTCTTTAATTCTCCGGACGAAGATATTTCTTTATACTCCGTCCATGATGAAAACGTTAGCGATTCAGATTAAGGGACAAATTCAACATCAATGGAAATAATGTTTAGAGTTCCGACTGTGTATCTTAGGTAGGACTGGTTACTTTCTTAATTATTGATTTTGAGTTCCATTATCTGTACAAAATGAATAAATGGTACAAAAACTATAAAATGGCTTTTTTATTCCCTTGCTTAAAAAAATGTTTTTATTACTATAGCTATTTACTAAAGCTGGTTTATAAATCACATTAGCTTCCGCGCTTACTTACATCGTTCATTTTATTTGTTGAAAACAATAAAAATCGTGCTTACCGTTTTTTACAACAATCGAATTCGTTTCCTCTTCTTGTTATCAATAATAAGAAGAGGAAATTAATTCGATTGTTATTTTACTGTATTAATTTTAGATGGACCTAAGTAATTTCTCGAAACCCGGGAAAATTTTCCCGGAAAAATATTTAGTCGCAAGGCGTCTCCACTTAGTCTCTGTTATTTTTCGAACTTTAGGTATTTTAGCTCACCTAATTCCGATCACTGATAATCACAGATGATTTGTCAGACTGACTATAATATTATGACACTTTATTTATAACTTATCTGGCAAATACATGTCATTAGGGTATCCTAATTTCATTATACATGAGATGCTTAACAAATAAATACTTGATTATTATTAGTCTAAGCCGTAGAATATGAAGTTGTATATCTGTATTTTTGACCATGTTTCTTAAACCAACCTGTTTAGGTATTGGTTGCAGTAATTGAATAGCCGAAATCATATAAATTGATATCAGGAAGGTAGGTACCGAAACGGTTTAAGTAAAGTACGATAGCTTTCCCAAAAATATGTCCTTTTAACCTCGTTGAAATACCTTTGCCACTTTAGTTGTATAAAATAACTGAAAATCTGGGGCAAACTCCATACAAGGGATTAAAGTTAAATTAACCTTTAGGTTATTAGGTTTGGGGTATTCCCCAGGATGGGCACCCTAAGAAACTACCCTTTGAAACTTAGGGCGTAGATAAATGAAGATTACAATTAGCGGGTAGTCTGAGGCATGTCTAGACATTACATTTGGCACAAGCCCACCTAGCATTATGCGCATCCTTTGGCACATAGCATCATAGGGGTTTCGTATGGAGTTATATTAACTTAAAAAGTTGTGTCCTATTTTGGAACAAAACTTAGCGCATTCGGTATAAACAAGTTCTGTTAGGTATCATAAAGTGTCATAATAATATAGCCAGTTTGACAAATCATCTGTGATTATAGAACTAATTTATTGGAGGATTATCGTGAATTGATTTTCTGAGATATTTTAATGTATATCAAGACTTCGTTTAGTATTGTAAATATATGAGAGACTTTATTTCTACACCTGTGTTATTTGAGTTAAAAGGTAGCATCGTTAATGATTATATACCTATGCATAAAAAAATAAAGACTGTGATTACCTATTTAGTACTTGTGTTTTTTTTTATTACAGTGTGAATAAATGGATCAGGGGATTTCTGGAACTCTTGTCCAGAAATCCCCTTCGCAGGGGATTTGTGGAATAAGCCGTTGCGACTAGTTAGCAATATCACCTAATCATCCTTACTTAACTACATTCAAATTTCCATGGAGGAAGTTTGATTATTTCATCTTTACACACCTCCCTACACCTATTTCACTTCTGAAGGTCAAATTATAATTTGGTCTAGTCTAAGTAGTCATTGCCTTCGAAGAGTGAGGGAGGAATGCCAAAGGATTTTATATTCTAAGGTACGACATAATAATTTAATAATAATAACGAACTTGAACTCAGCTGTATCAAGCCATGGCCATAAGAACAGGCCCGAGGAACAAACCACTACGTTTAGCCCTTTAAATGTTTAGTCATGAGCTCGATCGGCCTCAATGCATGGCCATTGAGTTATAAACTTTTTTTTGACATCCTTCTTGATACATTTTTCTATATTTGAATTTTAATGGATGATTTGACGCAATAATGACAAAAGAAGTTCGAAGTGAAGGAGTGACTTTTTGACGGAGATAGTTGCTGACTGTTGACGAACAAATTTCTGGAAATAAAACAATTTGGTGTTGATAATATACTCTCAAAATGAGTGAGCTACTGAAAACAGTGTCTGCAATGAATAAACTATACATTGGTAATTTACCGATTGAAGCGGACGAAGCAGCAGTGCGACAACTATTTGCCGAACAAAATCTTACCGTCGCCGAAATTTCGGTGAAAAGAGGTGGTTACGCATTTGTAGACTTTCCTGACCAGTCTGCTGCTGATCGTGCCATCGACAAACTTCACGGTAAGTGAGCTATCAATAAAAATATTTAGGTAAGCAGGTAGGTATGTACCTACCTACCTACCTACCACTCATCAAAAACCTAATCACTTACATTTTATTGATATCGATAAAATTCCTGGGGTCTGTTTGGACAATCCGGTGTTTTATGTATGTAGGTATGTTTGTTCGACGATAACTATCAAACCGTATAATCTTCGATCCGATGAAACCTACCAAGTTAGGTGGATTATACCTTTGAGCTTTTGGGTTTAGAAAGCCGTCCCACGAATTTAGATAAAAAAACAAGTGGTGAAGGGGTGGGCGCCCCTTTTCTAACGGTACCATTCCCAAATTTAGGAATTGAATAGTTTTCGAGAAATTAATATTTAAACATTTTTAGGTTAACTTATGAATAGTCTAACTAAACTAATAAAGCGCGAGTGCCAGAACCAAAATGGACCCTATTCAAATGTTAATATCAGCCCGACACGGTTCAGTCCACTGGGGAGCATAAAACACAAGCACGAGCCGAGCGAAGCGTATTGATGTTGTTAATGAGTCACATGACCTAATTAAATCCTAAATCTTTGTGGAAATTTAAAAATGTAATTTCAAGGAAACTATTCAATCAAAGCTTTGGTAATGTTGGAGTGGGGAAGTTCAACCCTATCATTTTTATCAAAATTTGTGCGAAGGTGTTTTATGTCCCAACCGAGCTTTTGAATTATGGGGTTCTCATGGCCTAAAGTGAGATTACCTGGTAATTTTCGTGTTTCTTTTGTATTTACGGTGTATTTACAATAAAGATATATCTACCTATTTATGATATATGTGCCTAGGTATTTATGTAGGTATTACACTCATCGTCCTACCTACCTATGAAAAGAACTGAAGTGTTTCCAAAAGCTCAGTCAACCAATCCGGTGGTTAGGGTAAGGTACCTAGGTTTATTTCAAGATATGCCATTTCTCATCTAGGCACCTAGTCAAAATGATCTTATTTTATTTTTCAGGATATTCATACTGCGGTTTACCGTTGATAGTTGAGCCGTCAGTCGCCAACAAGAAACTGTAAGTTATTATGTTTTGCTATTTAACCTTCTACATTCCATCATATTAATCCAAGTTGTAGCAACCTATAGCTTCTATAACTTGGAAAGGAAAGTTCTCGACCTACTTATTCATTTAGCTATGGACATTGGGTATTTATACCTATTATCTACTCAGATAATTAGCTTACCTACCTAAAGGTTCTCTGGTATAATAAAGTCCAGTTAAGGTCGAAAACTCAAAATCAATAGTAATATGCGAATGGTGACAATGTATCAAAGAAGTTTGAATGTATTATCGAATGAAATGACGTCTTTTTGCATACCTATTGGTTATCATTCGGTGTCAGTTACTAGAAATAAAATTGACAAGATAAATTAAAGTACATTATTTTTTAACAATAAATTGAAAAAAAAAAACAATACACTTGTGTTAACGGCGAACAATTATATTAATTCAAATTGTTGAATTACACGAATAAGGTATAGGTATTCACGAGATATCGCGGCAGTTAAATTTGACATTAAATACAGTTCGGCGTTGGATTCGATTACGTTCGATTCGTTGGTTGGATTAGGTTCAGTAGTGAAGGAAATCTCGATGACTTCACCTTCACGTATTGAGATTGCATCACAGGCGCCCTAAAAAAATGATATACTGGTTCAGTCAACACGCAGAATTAAGAGTAATTCTTTGGCCTGCAAAAACTGCCGATTTAAACCCAATGGTGCAAAGATGGAAGAATCGATTTGGGGATTTTTTTTATAGGAACTAATTATAGTGCCTTTGAAATTTTATTTAAGTACATATTTGTGTGAGGAGTTAATTTTGTCGTTGCGTCAATTTCTCCTGGCCGTAATTCAAAACAAAGGCGGATATACGACATTTTAATGTTGAATAGAACAATATGATTAGTTTAAGTTAATTTATAGTATTTTTGGTTTTATTCCAAGGCATAGTTTTGTTACAAAAAAATGCACTCCGAAATTTGAATGCACCAAATGAATGTTTTGTCGTTTTTATAGTAGGTAAGATAGAAAAATATTTTTATTTACTTGATTTAATACCCTTATTAAATATATTAGCGAAGAACAAAATATAATTATTGTCAGAAAGAAGTGTGTCAAGGGACGGTTGGAATTGCTCATAAGTAGGTACATTACGTTCGGAAATATTCGAATAATAATTCAGTCCCTTCTTCGCCCCGTGTCGCGTTGAATTATCCAGTTGCCCCTAGTAACATCAACATACAACGCGTTGTCAATACCAACATACAAGCTAAATTAGTAGCTCCTAAGGTTTTACGTAATTATATTCTACGACAGTCAACCCTAAATGGGTCACAGAGTAAATTACTTAATAACCTAACGGTAATAGAGTACAATCGCATATCAGTTAAAGAGCGTGACTGTACCTACGTTACCTACGAAACTACTTAATTCCTTTCTATTTTTTTTTTATACACTTACCTACTTACACCTGTAAAAACTTTATAGGTAGGTAGGTTGGTAGGGGCCCCGGTCAAGCTGGCGCAAAGGTGGTGGCATTGGCGATCAAAAGAAAAGGTTTGTCAAGTGTTTGTTAAAGTTTGTGACAATGTAGATACCTACCTACTGATCGCCAAAGTCGTCAGCGCGTGACAGTAAAATAAATTAGCAGATTAGAATGTGTTGCACAAAAAAAATATGAGAAATTTAATAGATAAGTACATAACTAAACTTATAACATCGTTTGTCCTGACTGACTGATCTATCAACGCATAGCTAAAACTAAGTCTAGGAAGCTGAAATTTGGTACATAGGTTTGTTTTATATAAAATAATAACAACAGATTCTTTGGAACGTTGAACTGAGCGGGACGACGACTTGGTATATGAAAGTCTTTGTTCTTTGAAATTAGAAACATGAAAATTGGAATTGTAGCTTTTCATCATTTTAACGTGTTTCAGGGTCTTTGGATTTTCAAATTTGAGATACCAAGTAGGGGGTAGTCAGAGGCACGTCCAAACATTACATTTGGTACATGCCCGCATTTTGCAAGTTAGCATTCCACGTGACAAGTTGCAAGCCCATCGCCGCTTACAGTAACTGTTGGCACAGCCTTCGAATTTTCGGTTCTAGGGCATGCCGGTTTCCTCACAATGTTTTCCTTCGCCGTTTTTAGCACTAGTTAATGCGCACGTAATTTTTTAAAGTGGAAATTTCCATTTGTGCACGACCGGGTTCGAACCCACGACCTCCGGATCAGAAGTCGGGGTATCGCCCACTAGACCAACACGGCTCCTTTATGTTTCGATTCTCAGAAGAAAAGGGTAAACAAAGAATTACGATTTTGCGGTGAAGCCATGTAAATTTCAGAATAATACATTAATGTTTTGAGGACGAAAACAAGTAAATATTGATCGATCACGATACTGGGTCATATCATTTATTCATGCATTACTCATAATAGGTATTCAGTCGTTGTATTCCCTGAATAACTTCTTGTGCATTCTGAAATAAGCGTCGCAAAACCTATTGTCATTCGCATAATCTCTCTTGCATACCTAGTTACTTTCCAGAAAGTTCCTTAGAAACTTCCAGCAGGCAGACATTTCTGACAAACGATAGGTACGATGCGATGGTTGGTGTTCGTTTCAACCTCCTAGTCTAAACAAGTTGCACGATCGGTAGAACTATGATTGCGGGCCGTGATGACAAGGTAATCAGAGTATCACCTTTCCGCCAGTTGCCGGACCAACAGCCGACACGACAACAAATCCAAACATTGTGTTGTGGGTATTCAATTAAAACCTGAAACCTTTAGCAGTAGGTAGGTCGTTAGGTACGCTAAGTTAAGTTCTACGAATTTCGGTAGTTTAGTAAGATAAGCAATGTTTATTTTTGAGGGCAAATTCTACATTTTACATCAATGGTAAATTCTGATCAATTCTCAGGAAAGGTTCACATTTTCATTTTGTCACCAAGATCACGTAGGGTGATCCATCACGTTATGGAGGTTACATAGGGTACCGGCAAACATTCGCCGGTTCACCGACCACTTCCTATTCTCGACCCTTCAGCGCAATTAATTATTGACAATCATATTTTAATAAAGTATGTTTTAGTGGTGAAAAAAAACGGAACCCTTATAGGATCACTTCGTTGTCCGTCTCTCTGTCAAGACACTTTCTCACTGGAACGCGTGGAGGTATCAACTTGAAATTGATATCAAATACGTAGGTCTACAGTCCCTCGGGAGCTCTAAAAAGCTAAGCCAACCCAATAAAAAAATACGACTATTTATGCGACATATATTGATACCCGCACATAAATCAAAACCTATATATAAGGTATTTTCTGTTGGCCTAGAATCATTAAATTTGTCAAGAAGCAAGGTCTCACAGCACAAGTAAAGGAAAATATCCAAAAATCGTTTATTTGTAGTTTTATCATATACATATACAGTGGTGGACATATAATTAGAAACACTACACTCGGCCAGTATTTTGGGAACGCTTCCGCCTAGTAGTGATCTGGATCAGTTGTGCTATCTATAGATCGTTTGCAACGGTCTTTAGATAGCTAGCTGTTTCATCTGTATTTTTTGTATATACCTACTTGTACGGAACTTAACATTATACAAGATATTTGACCTTAATACTTTTTATTAGGAAATGAAACCACAAATAGCATATGTTCAATAACTAATCATTTAATAAAAAAAACAACAAAATAAAATAAATAAAATAAATAAAATAAATGAAATAAATAAAATAAATAAAATAAATAAAATAAATAAAATAAATAAAATAAATAAAATAAATAAAATAAATAAAATAAATAAAATAAATAAAATAAATAAAATAAATAAAATAAATAAAATAAATAAAATAAATAAAATAAATAAAATAAATAAAATAAATAAAATAAATAAAATAAATAAAATAAATAAAATAAATAAAATAAATAAAATAAATAAAATAAATAAAATAAATAAAATAAATAAAATAAATAAAATAAATAAAATAAATAAAATAAATAAAATAAATAAAATAAATAAAATAAATAAAATAAATAAAATAAATAAAATAAATAAAATAAATAAAATAAATAAAATAAATAAAAGCTGATAAATAAATTTGAGCCTTTTGGGGTTGAGACTCTGGGTCCGTGGGGAACCGGGGCCCTTCGCGTTTTCAAAATTCTTTCAGGGCGACTGGTCGAAGCGACGCGTGACAAGAGAGCTGGCTCTTATCTGGGTCAACGCATTAGCATTGCCATTCAGCGTGGCAATGCGGCCAGTATTTTGGGAACGCTTCCGCCTGGTAGTGATCTGGATCAGTTGAGCTATCTATAGATCGTTTGCAACGGTCTTTAGATAGCTAGCTGTTTCATCTGTATTTTTTGTATATACCTACTTGTACATAGTTGTATGAATAAATGTATTTTTCAAATAAAAAAAAAATAAATAAATAAATAAAAAAAAAAAAAAAAATGCTGGACATTTTTCACACAGCATCATCTAGCCCCAAACTAAGCAGAGCTTGTATTATGGAAACTACATGACTGATAAACTACTTATATACTTTTTTTTTTGTAAATACATACATAGAAAACACCCAGACCCGTGACAAACATTACAAACATTTGTCCCGCAGCGGGAATCGAACCCGCAACCTTCTGCGTCTCAGGCGGGTCTTCGCCCACTGCGAAAAATATAACTAAACAAGTACAGATTCAATATTACATTTCATACAAACAACTAAATGAGTTTTAAAGTACCAACAGTAATGGACAACTAATTAGAAACAATTCAAAAAAATAAAAAATAAATCATATTTTATAGGTTTAATTATTTAGAATTATATAATTTAGGTAATAGATAATGTGTATAGGCTACTAAAACTCATAATTAATATTTTATTGTGTATCCTTTATTATCAATCACACCTCTACAACGACGTGGCATTGATTCAAGCAATTTCAAACATTTTTCTAGTGGGATTAAATTCCATGCTTCTACAAAAGCTTCGTAGAGTTCGTTGTGACTGGAGTTACGTTTGTTTGAGACTTTCTTTTTTTTTTAATTAGATTTTCTATGGTATTTAAATCAGGGCTATTTGCAGGCCAGTCTAAGACGGAAATACGCTGTTCCCTAAGAAAATATTTTACACTGTTGGCAGTGTGTTTAGGGTCATTATCATGCTGAAAGATCCAGGTTACAATCAAATTGTCGTCAGAGCAGGGAATCATTGTCTCTTCTAAGATATTTTTGTACTGCAGTCGATCCATTTTACCTTCAATCTTACGAACGGGTACAACTCCACTTCCAGAAAAACATCCCCATACCTTGATATTGCCGCCTCCGTGCTTGACTATGCTTCTAGTGTATTTATAATTAAAAGCATGGTTCATTGGACGTCTAACGTAGCGCTTTCCGTCTGAATTTACCATGTTTATTTTAGTTTAATCTGAGAATAAGACTTTTTTCCAATCTCGGACCGTCCAATTGACATACTTTTTAGCGAAGAATAATCGCTTCTCTCGATGTTTCTTGGTAAGAAGCGGCACCTTTTGGGAGGGCCAAACAATTTTGATTCCACTAATCTGCGACGTACTAGTCTTGACGATAGATTTCTAGGGTCATCAGGCGAAAAAAAATCATTTTTAATCTGGTTGGAGCCTTTAAACGGGTCTTTCTTAGCAATACGTACGATTAGCTTATCTTCTCTGGGCGAAGTTTTCCTCGGTCGAGCCTTTCTAGAAATATATTCAATAGTTCCGTGTCTTTTGTAATAGCATTGAAAACTTTCTTTACCGAACATTTTAAATGAATAGCTATTCTCCTGTACGTCCATTCTTGGTCGATGTGCAAATTAACAATTATTTGCCTAGTTGACGCGTCACAACTTTTATTTTTGCCCATTTTGAACAATAAATTGTAAACGGATTTTCATTTTGATGGTCAATTGCCGCCAAAACGATAGAAAATAGCTAAGATAGAAGTTGTATTTTTTCAATTTCAGAAAATGGAATGTGCCGTGGATGCTTTTCTAAAGTGTTTCTAATTAGGCGTCCAAGAGGCCAGTTACAGAAAATAAGCTATGTATGCTTTAAACTCTTTTTATGATGAAGTTTAGATAGTTTTGTTTTTTTAATGTATTCTTTGAGTAATCTAAATTGAGCGGCTGTATTGTTGCATGATTCACATTTTTCCCCATCGGTTAAACTGATAGGCTTTCCATTATGGAAGTCCATATTGCATGTTGATGTTTCTGATGTTGTATAAAACATACAATGTATCATTGAAATAAGAGAGTTGTGTAAATCAAGTGAATAATGCATTCTCAATTGTATCAATAATGGAGAAGAAAACGTTAATTTTAAACAATTATTCAGGATCAGTTGGTGTCTCATTTAGGGATTCGTACTCAAATTTAGGGATTCGTACTCAAATTTAGAGTAACTATGTACTCAAATTGCTCCATGTTCTGAATCAGCGACACGACATGACCTCTTATGCTGCAACTGTTGCACCAGAGGCCCCCGTGCGCCGTCACTGAGTGACCTGGCAATAACACGATTTCGTCGGTCACTAGTCGGTGGCCGTTTCCATTGATTTCGGCGTCTATGACGGGCGCGGCTCCCGGTGCGGCCGCACCGCTCCCACCGACCTAGTGCCGATATTTCGACTCAAAAAGTTTATGTGCGCATACAAACGAACTCTTATATGTTACCAATTAGTGCGGTGCGAAGGGCTTGCAATCTGTCACTTGGAATGCTATCTACTCGCAAAACGCAGGCATAGACCCCTTACATTGCATCCTTAAATTTATATTCACTTAATGTCTCTCAGGAAAATTATATTCATCATTGGAAATACAGTAGTAAGCTTATTATTTTAAATTGATCATATCTTATTTATTTTTGTTATTTAATAATAATATGTCATTATAATATGAAAAACGAATTAATACAAGCAGTATTAATTCAACAATTAATAACACAACATAACAATTATTTCTCATTATCTTTTTACAATATAAAAAATTACCTAAAGGCTCGAAAACAAAAATTTTTGCTTATTAATAAAATAGAGAATATAAGAAGTAACTTACCAGACTTTTGTTTAAAAATGTTACTATGTAATTATTTAAAAAAGATATATACTAGGAAGCGAAAAACACAAGTTGACAACTTCACTAATTGGTCGAGAACTGGCGAACCTGCCCTACCTACTTAAAAGTCTGGAGCATGTTCGTCTTTCTTTGATTTTTATCTGAAAATATCCTATACTTAGTGTAAATAAATAAATAGGTATTTATTTATTAACAGGTTCTACAGGCTATACAGACCTACCTAGTCCAGGTAGGTCCGTATAGCTTATACTTACCGTACAGGTACAAGTACTCCTACTTACTTACCTAAATCACGAAGAGACTAGCCAGAGTATCAATATTTCCAGGTTAAATGTTCCAAATCTGCAAAGCGCCAGTGCCACCCAGTTGAAGGACAGCAGCAACGACTCTTCGCAGGGAGGATGGAGGTAAGTGCATTTCTGAACTTAATAAATAACCCGAGGAACTAAGGAATTGCCAGCCCCTCAGGCCTCAGTCCATCCATAGGGTCTGAAGTACAATATACTACATTACGTACCTACAGGAAATCTCACTAACTAGGTAGGTTACTTACCTAGTAATTTCAGAATCAGAATCAGAAAATTGATTATTTTGTGATCTCACTTAGTTTTGTGGATGCTAGGTATATAGGTACCAGGTATCACAATAGGGGGGCATCCCTGTGGGCATAGAGCACCCCTGGGTAATTACTTGCTTGTAGGTAGACCAGATACTTAATACCCGGCATGTACATTTGTAGGTATATGGTGACCGCCCCGTCCACCGTAATACAGTAATACCACGTAATGACAGACCAGTACTTTAACTGGTCTGTGGTAATATAAAGGTACTTAGGTATTTTTTTTTGTTTACGAGAGCAGTTGCGTGGGTAGAGCTTTATGCTTAGTACATACGTACCTACATAATAATAATAAGTGGACACGTAAAGTTACTTAACCAAACGAAAACTTAAAGACTGGTAGATACCTAGGTATGTAGAGGAGATTTATTAACAGCTATAAGTAGGTATAGATGGACTGGGAATTCACAGTCCCTATTAATCGAGTACCAGGACGGGTCTCATATATGGAGTAAAAGAGGAAAAAAAATAACGTAAAAAAAATGAATCCTGCTAGGGCGGCCGGGCGTGGAACTTGGGAAGTTCTTTAAAAGGCTTTTTTTCTGACTGAACTTATAGTATTAAAGTATCTGTGATTGTACCCAATCGAGCAGATTGTGCCTACGCCTAGACAGCAATAGCTGTTTTAAATGTAGGTAGGTACAGATGTTCCATTTGACGAAGTCCGTTTGTAAATGGTAATGTTTGTTGTATTGCATGCACTTGCACATTGTTTTAGTGTGCGTGAGCTCAGTAGCACTCCTCGTCGACCGGGACGCGGGTCGGGTCAATAGTGCTCATTGTGTACACTTCAACTGTTGATAGCGAGTGCCGTTATCATGGCAACTAAACTCAAAGTAAATGCAAAACACTGCTGAGCGGACTTCGTGAAATGGATATATATTTATATTTAATGACTTCTTTCAACCAGTGTAACTTTCAAACTTGTACTGATTAAGATGGGGTAACTACTTCTGTTAGTCGAATCTGAAACACCAACAAATACCAAAAAAATAACTAGCCTTTAATAAATTGTACCTTAATTTATAATTATTGTTCTTCTCTCTGCTGTTGTTTGTATGTACCTAAGTAAAGTTATATAGGTAATGTAATATAATAAGTTGTACATTAACAAGTGAACGTATTCAAGTTCAATAATAATTTAAATCTCGCCAATCTTAACAAATTAAGTTGGATGGTATAATAATAATATTGTCGACAACCGGGGTTATCCCAAAGCAACTGTTACAAGATGTCTCAAAGCACACATACTTATTCTTTTACAAAAAGCAGTTAAATCCTCGACGATTCGACACATGTCGAATCGTCGAGAAAATTCCTACAAACTGAACCTCCAAATGAAGTTACTACTGAGGCAACTTGGCTTGGGTCTGTACATCCAAGTTAACACTAAAACAACATGCGTTAATTGATCACGCCTTAAGTAGGTAGGTACCTACCAATAAAATAGTTTTTTTTCTTTTAAGTAGGTAATCTACGGGAAGGTAGGTACGCGATGCCAAAAACAAGTAGTCTCAGATTCCAGCGGCGCGTGATCAGCATACTAGAATCATCATTATAGACCTTTCACATCCATAAAAGATGATTTAAGAATGATAAGTACAATGTAGCTCGCGAAACTATTCCTACTTTCAAAAGGTATAGGTATCTACACACATGGTGGCTAGTAATTAATATAATAATGCTGGGCATTTTTCACACAGCATCATCTAGCCCCAAAAATAAGGCACAGCTTGTGTTATGGGAACTACATGATTGGTAAACTAATATAATTATCTTATATTATAAATAGCTTTTGCGCGCGGCTTCGCCCGCGTCTTATGTTGATCGAAGTAGCGTATGACCTTCTTCAGGATTCAAACTATGTCCATATCAAATTTTATCAGAAACGGCTCAGCGGTTAAGCCGTGAGACATGGGATATTTCCGATATAATGTTACTGGCTTAATTGATACTTACCGTTATGTTATGGCCAAATCGCACACATCATTATAAATTGTAGACTGTGTTATTCTGATGTATAAGCTATCTGATGTATATGTTATTTGTCATCAAAATCCATTCAGTAGTTTTTACTTGAAAGAGTAAGTTATTTAAAATGACAACGATTATTTTCCAAAAATAATTTCTAAGACATGTCATAAAACCACCTTCATATAACGGAAAATTTATAAAAAGTCCAATTCCTCATTCATTTTTGCACCCTCAAATGTGTTTTTTTACGCTTGGAGTACCCGTTAAAATAAGAATCATTAAAATCGGTTGACAATCGGCGAAGGTATCGCATAACATACCTAACAAAAAAAAACAAACAGACAACGCGATAGGTACACTTACATTCCCAAGTTTACGGTTTATATCCTGCAAGTACTCAATAGCATCAAATACAATGTACCTACATCTTTAAATGATAAAAATAGGAAAGCACTAATTACCAAGATACAAGTTATTTTTAACTTAGATTGATAAACAGGGCAATCAAAAAGTTTAATGTACTGTAGTTAAATAAACTTTTTTATTTAACTACAGTACATTTTTTTTATAGACTTCAGGAGACAAATCCCTCACGCTTAGTTTTCGTTTCGCGCTAACGCAAATTCGTCAAGAAAATCTTGGCCGTAGTCACATGACATCTCAACAGCTAATTTAATTTTCATACAATTCAACCGTCAAGGCTGCAACGCCAACAGAAAGTGGTAATTTTCTAGATGTCACCGTGCCGGTTGGCGTCAGGTCGGTCACCCTCGATGCTGCCCAACTCGAGCGAACAAGTAATCGATAGTAAACTTTCGCGCACGCGCCACCTTCAGATCTAAGGCCCCGGTCGCTGCTTTCGAGCTTAGATGAAAGCTCAGTAGTTTAGTTTAGAACTCTGGCTAGTACCTATACCTAACTGATTAGGTGTAATTTTTATTCTAAGTGAGGTAAACAAGAACTGCAATGATACTGACAACACTCCCGCATTGAGCTGTAGGTTCGGCTTGATGACAGTAATGTTCCATTCCCGACCCCATGGAAGTTGTTGATAAAGGAGAGTACTAATATCTCGAGAGTCTCGTTTATGACCACACCCAATGTATTTTCATCATTATTGTCTCCACTTCGCTTATATTCATGGGGTGGCCACGGTCACAATTCTAGAAGTAGTAGAACTCCTTGAGCATATATGTAGTAGAGTCCTTTACAAATAAAAGGGCTTTTCGTGGAGGAATTACAATTTTGCAGGAATTTATTTGCATTAATATAGGTGAGCTATACATATAGATGGTAGAATAAATAAGGGCCTGTCCACCATACTTAATTCTGCGGCCAAACAGAACTCGCGTTGCTGTGTTCAGGTGTAATGGGTACGGGTGCCGGAGACATTACAGTCACATGACACATTTGACCTGTTATGTCTCAGAGTCGGACGAGTGATACCTCTGGTGTTCAACAAACGCTTGCAGCGTGAATACGTCTCGGTAATCGCTAAAAGATGGGCAGTTTGCTTGTTTGCCTCTTTAGTTGTAAAAAAAACAAAACGTGTCCCTTGACGATGCCCACCATCATCCGTGGAGCATTGCGATTCATTTTTTAGTGATTGTTAAATCGTCCAATGGTCACACAGCACAAGTAAAGGAACAAGTCCGAAAAAAAATAATTTATAATTTGTTGATAGATAGATATCATATGAAAATATGTTTTTGTGACACAAACTTACACTTGTAGTTGGATAATTGACCATGACGACTTTTATTTTCGTTAGAGCAATGTTTGGTGCTTTACATGCTTGAGCTTCGGTGCGCGATACAAAATTCGTACTTGTCCGGTTTATTAAATGGTAGTTTTTGTATGCTTGCAGTCTGGTATAGATTCTGATTATACCTAGATACCTTTTAGACAGTCACGATTCGTTTGGAGTAGGTAAGAGGTTGTGTGAGTGCTAGGTATATTTTTTCTTCGAAATGGCTAAGTAATGTGGTTGTTAGTAATCGTATTGTAGTTACTTACAACTGCAAGGAAGATAGATAGATGAATATAAACTCTATTGTGCATAACATCATTTTACAGTACAAAATACAAAAACATAATCAATCAACAAAAAACAAAAGAAATGCCCAATGGGCGGTCTTATCGCTGAAAGGAATGTCTTTCAGACAACTTTATTATGGAGAGAACTAATTAAAATAATGACGATGTTATGGGGGTGACGCAAAATCCATACATCTTCACTTGGCCCTTAATATTTTTTTAAATAATATTTGGTTGCAAACATAAATTAAATTAAAGTACACACTGTTAGCTTTCTTACCTAGCCTACAAAATCAATAAAGTAGCCAACAAACTATAAAATTACCCAAAATAGCTCGTTTCAGTTAGCGCTGTTTCTGGGATTTTGAGCAGGTAGGTATAAACAGGTAATAAAATTAACATTTATTAATACGAGGTATTGTATCCCCTAGCCTCAATAACAGCTTCCATTCGAAATCATATTATTTTCATCAAAGAAATCATTATTTTTACAAAATCCTGCGATATGCTATCTCTTCGATGTAGCGTCGGGAAGTCAATCCCCTTGATCGACGGTCGGCATCGGGGCCCTGTGATGAATACAAGTTCGGTTTTCGCCTCCAGTGACATGCCTCCCCAGAACATGCACGAACCACCGCCGTATGATACACGTTCAGAGATGCAGCATTCAGCGAAACGTTCACCGGATCTTCGGTAGACTCTTCTCCGTCCGTATTTACTATGAAGACCATCCTGCACTCGTCAGAGAACAGGATGTGTCTTCATGGTAACCGGGTATAATGCGCCTCCGCACCTTGCGGTGTAGAGAGCGCATTTTGAGTCTATTAAATTCGGTGGGCTGAAATAGCGGGTCGCTGTGTTTGACTCTGTAATCAGACGCCTCACATCATCTGGCAGGGCCAGGCGGGGGTGAGCCACCAGCGATACCTGTTTTGATGATTCGCTAATAGCGTTCGAGACGTTACTAGTCAGAGAGTCAACCGCGGTCGAAATATCGCTAGGAGTCCTAATATAGTCGAGGATTTTATCCAAGTTGGGTGAATGTATACTAAACTTGAGAGCTTTCACAAGTTTATGCAATTCTACTAAAGTCGTGGTTGAAGGAAGAAGATCGGTTGAGGGGTCTAGCTGTAAAATTATAGGGCGGTGATCGGATATTAGCTCGTGATGGAATTCTATTGAAGATAACCTAGGGCTTCATTCTTTAGAAGTGCTATGTTCTTTAGAGGACTTGGAGCGACTGACGCGATAACGGGGTAGCGGGTCGGGCACATTGGAGCGATAATGTCGAAGTTAAGAGACTCGACAAGGTTATCGAGAATGACACCGTATTGATTGATTTGCGTACAATTCCAAAGGGTATTTTTGCAGTTAAAGTTGCCAGCCAGGATAACGGTGCTTCCTAGGTTAGGAGTTCGAGTCTCGTTTGAGCAACTTTCTCGGTTGGGTAGGAGAAAGGTAGCAGGATGCGAAGATGAACTGTTGATGATCCCGAGTTGACAAATAGAGGCGTTTTTAGAAAGCTGAGAGTCTACTTTAATTTAATTTAAGATATTTTAGCAAACAAAATTTAATTTCAAAAATATTAAGTGTCAATGTGAAAATATAGGGGTGTGCGATTTCTATGCTCTCAAGTGTACTCGTACGTAGATCACTGTTGATGGTCTCGATCAGAAGATTCTAGACTTTAATACAATTTTAGGTTCTAACGCCAATAACTTGTTTCAATGACAGCTAGGAGCTAAATCTACCTCTAGAATACAAGGGAAAATCAATAATATCAGGTACTTTTACCTATGAAATTACCGATTTATCTTTATATTTTGCTGATTAGTCACAAATAGTCTAATATTAAAATGAAATTTATTTTGATTCAGATACAATGACTTTGTATTACACAACACACACCTGATTAGACAATTTAGTTGGGAAATATACAATAAATTATAATTCTTGACCGAAGGTATTTTAGTAGCCATAATTCGGCCATATAAGCATGCTTGTATAAAACTAAAATACCAATGATCAGATAATAATTATTAAGGTAGTTTAACATTAACTTTGATCTCCACACTATAATTCCTGTGTTGTGGAGACCGAATAGCCAAAACGGGTTGAGCTTTATTAAACAAAGAGTCACTACAGTGTTCATTACTCTTTTGACACTTACATCAAAAGTATATACTTTGCTACGTACGTCAGTCGTAGTTTAAAACGGATCCGCTATGAATTAGTCATTACTCATTATCAACCTTGTTATCGTGGCGTCCACCAGGTCCGTTTGCGAGATCAACATTCTCAGAACGATAACGGTTGAACCAATAACGCACTGTTTGCTCGTTGGTAGTGATAAGTCTTTGTCACATTGAGTGCTGTTTGAGACGCATTGTATCAACGTCGAAACTCATTACTATGAAATAAATAGTGAAAGTAAGTAATGAAATTAAGGTAAAGCATAAAAAAAATAACGGTTTCTAATGCCTTTAAACAAAATTTATTTGAATTTAGTATTTCAAGTCAAACCACGTTAATAAAACGACAATACTCAATACTGTAATTTCATAGGAAGAGAAGGTAAATAATAACCTAAAGACAACATCAACCGCTGGTCCTAGAAGTTTCAAAATTAAAGGTTGTCTTCCTTTTAGTGTAGGTATCTAGGCAAATATATAATGCCCCTCTAATTTTTTAAAAGAATTGGTTAAGCATTATTATTATTATTATTATTATTATAAAGCGTATCGTGTGTTGTCTTATGAACTTTGGTTGATACTTTTTAGACTTGATTTAATTCTTTGACTTTGACTTTTTTTAAAACGAGTTCACCTTGTTCGATTGGCACCACACTAAAGCTGAATAAAGGATCATCAAAAAAATTACGAAGCAGAGTTTGTTGATGATTCTTCTAGGCTTGATCGCGCGCGAGGAATAGGCGTAAATTCACTTTAAAATTTTAAATTCAGATGATGTTTCTTAATGTTCCTTGTGATTTCAATGAATAAAAACCTATTTACTTTGACTTTGACTATATGCACCTATCATCATACACCTATGTCATTGTATTTTTAGTTAACCTAGGGCAGGTATTATTGTTTATATTAATTGTGTTATTTAATCATTTCATAGTTGTATGGTGTGCAATTAAGTGCTATAAATATTTTTCTGTAATGTAAATAAATAAAATAAATGCTGGACATTTTTCACATAGCCGCAAACTAAGCAGAGCTTGTATTATGGGAACTACATGACTACTACTACTACCTATAATGTTTTTTTTTTTAAATGCATACATATTATACATAGAAAATACCCAATAAATGACACTCTTTATTCAGAAACTTGAACTGTACTTGAACTTACAAACTGTCAGCTGCACTAGATCCGACTTTTGTACCTACCTTGTTTATTTTTTTACAATGCAAAAACTATTAATAGCTTATAGGTAGCTGTATGCTTGGAACGTGTAGCAAACTACACAGTACAAAGTGCGTCCGGACAAAGTGGTTGAACCACGTTGTTTCAAGACCACATGATTCATGGCGAAACTTAATTGTAATTAGGTAGGATGCTACCTACATAAATACTAACTTCATTACTACTATTCCACCTTTTTCAGCTTAGTGTGGTAGCGTACCTAGCATGCAAAAGGGTGGTATGTAGGTAGAAAAACACTGTTATTTGAAAAACTTCATCACTTTTTTAATACAGTTGGTATCACTAATTCGGTAAGTAAGTTACTGCTAACTCTTCTAACAAACGTAAAGTACCTACCAATTTGCCTACCTAGTTGTAGGATTTCTTACAGCCGCCTGAGGCTCGCACTTGTAATAATTAATAATATCTAACATTTATTAATGTAAAGGGTCCCGTTTGGGAACCTTCGGGTGCCTTTCTAGTTAGAAGCAAGTCCAATAAATAAAAAAGTTTTTTCAAAATATATAATGGGTACCAACAGTTCCTAATACCTAGTCGTTATGAATAACTAGATACTAAACTTGGTAATAATATGTAGGTACCTACTTCACTCAATTAGAAACAAGGAATAAAAATAATTGGTAGAAAGTATGCAAAGGAACATGATACATATCTACATACCTAGTTAGATAATAAACCAACATAGTTTACCAACCTACACGGTAAGTATGAACAGAAAGATAAAAAAACACTTGCATTATAATAGGTACTTACTACCACTTACCAGTGGCCGATAACGACAATGATAAGGAAGAGATTGACCGGAGGAGAGGGTAAATTACGCTCCCCGAGTGCCTGTATCACACGGCAGCACGGCACGGCACACCGCACAGCAGCAATGCACATTGCCGTGGCGAGACGGACGGTGACGTCGAGCAAGGCGAGGGGAACTGGGAAGTAAGCTCCTGGTTTGACTTGCAAGCTCAGTCAAGCAAGCCAGTGAATTTAAGAAACAAAATCATCGACTAAATAGTTAATATAAAATACTAAATAATATAAAATAATATTGTTAACAATTAACAAAGCGTCTAGCGCATTTGCGTGTCTAATGATTTCTCCACAAAACATTTAAAATCCTATTCTCAAACATACGCGGAAATATTGTAATGATAATAGAAAGAACACGCGAAGTATAGTTTTGACGTACACAGCATCAGTTTTGAATTTGGAAACAAAAACGGCCGAGAATGTTGTATGGCAACAATGACTACCTACGACAAAACTTTTTCTTTGTATGCCTCATTTGTATTTGGATCTCTTTTATCGAGCTTGGTACAAATAGGTTGCGTTTAAGGCTGCAGTCTAGCAAAATTTGCTCACTTCAAATTAGGGGTCATCCATAAAGTACGTCATACTAATTTCATGATTTTTTTACCCTCCTCCGTCCTTGTCACAGTTGGTCACATTATAAATAAATAAGTAATGCTGGACATTTTTCACACAGCCTCATCTAGCCCCAAACTATGCAGAGCTTGTATTATGGAAACTACATAATACAAGCTCTGCATATACTGATATACTACTTACCTATTATATATATATTTTGTAAATACATACATATTATATATAGAAAACACCCAGACCCGAGACAAACATTAGCTAATCGTACAAACATTTGACCCACAAAGGGAATCGAACCCGCCACCTTCTGCATCTCAGGTAGGCCTTCGCCCACTGCGCCACAGAGGTCGTCACATTCGGCTAGCCGAGATGTACCTACTTGAATGTGATAGTGGAACCGGTGGTAATGGTATTTTTCGCAATAAAAGAGGAGAAATAGGGTAGATCGAATTATCTGCCACTTACATTCAAAACCCGCAAAGTCTTCAGTTCCTCCCGTAATCATTGTACATGCAACTGTGCTGAAATATCAGGAAACATTCAAACTCCCTTTTTTAGTATATATTTTGGTTAATATGACTTTAATCAAGCGTTTAATACAGCTCTTTAGTGCCAAACATAATTTCGAGTTATGTTAGTGCACTTAATTTGAGGAAATAAAGAATAAAATGGAAAAACTGTTCAGCACATAATCATCTAAAAATATTCGTCCTAAAGATGCGCTAATAAGTCCACGCCAAATTTTGCACGTCCCTCTCGCTCTAAATTCTCTTTTTATTTTTTTATTCTCACGCTCGTATCAAAATATGCTCTACTTTATAATTTTGTTGTATATATTTTTGAGTGTTTTGTAAATCTTTATACATATAATAAGCATAATCACATGCTTGTACGCGAAAAAAAAAATGAAATCGTATTAGCATTGTTCGTGTTTCCTTGTAAAAATTTTTAAGGGATTTAAATAATTTAGTAATTACATTAAGTAAAACAGAAAAAGTTATTTAACCGTGTTTATATTTTGGCAAGATGTGAACGAACATAAAATATTAGCTGCGCTATATTAGTAAAAACTATTGTGAAACCACATAGCATATTATTAAATGGATATTTGTTTATTTGCCGTATGGACTGGAGATCAGCATTTAAAGAGAATGAAAAAATATTTTTTTCGTCCCATCTATTCGAAAAACAACGTTTTGTTCCTCGATAAGTTCGCGCAAAATAGTCATTCCGGCGCACTTAATAACAGTGACGAAATGACTTTTGAATTTGGAACACTATGTAATTAAAAAGTTTGAACGCAATTTGCTTCGATAAAGTCCTAGCTGATTATCAAAAAAGGGCGCCTGTAGACGCGGCATTGGTCAACTGTAAAAAAAAACCGCTGGAACTTCGTATTCGTTTTATTATTACTTTTTATCAAAATATTACAGACAATTTTAATTTGATTCACACAAATTGAATAAAAGATTAGTTCTAGTAGTGAAAGTGGAATATTAACACCAGAAAGTGTAAAATTAAACGCAGAAACTGTCATAAACAATTTACTACCAAAAAAATCGAGAGAAAAATATCTAAAAGCCTATGCAAAAAAGCAAATTCATTTTCATAAACTGTTTTTAGCATATTTTCAACATTTTGCGAAGACCAAACAACCTTCTACTCTATGGAACATATATTCAATGCTAAAAACCACGGTTAATACTAAAAATAACATTCAGATTGAGACGTACTCCAAATTAGTTGCATATCTAAAGAGACTTTCTGAAGAGCACAAATCAAAGAAATTAAAAATTCTTACCAGCCAAAATGTAGAGACTTTCTTGAATGAGGCGCCTGATAACGATTTTCTCGCTATAAAAGTAAGTAAGTATTTATTGGCTAAAGCATAAACTCTGTGTTCACTTACATGCCGGTTTAAAATGTGAGTACTAATATCCACATCACTAATTCATATTCTTTATTGTTATAGGTGGCCTTAATTTTCGTAATCCACGGAGCATATCGTGGACGAGAGCTTTTAAATATGACTGTTGAAAACGTGGAAAAACACTCAGATCGGCTTCTATTAGTTAATTTGACGGACACCAAAACCAAAATTGACTGCTCGTTCACCATTCGTGGACAATAATATAAAAATATAGTGGAGAAATTTCGCCCTTCTGACATTAAAACGAATCGATTGTTCATCCGTTATCAAAACGGAAAATGTTTGATACATTTTCCGTTTTGATAACAACATATTTAGAAAAGTAAAATTTCCAAGATGCCAGAAGCAATAGTAAATTATTTAAGCTGCCAGATTCCCATCTTTATACAGGACACTGTTTTCGCCGGATTCTGCGACTCTTAGCAGATTCAGAAGCTGATTTAACCACCCTGAAGCGCCATGGCGGATGGAAGTCCAGTGGTGTCGCGGAAGGATATATCGAGGACTCAATCGAAAATAAGACAAAAATAAGCATACGCGTAGTTGAAAGTATTAAATTACGGCCATCCTCAGTTGATCCACCGATTCAACCTTTGTCGCCGCGCCCATCCACTTCAAAACAGCGTGAAATGTCACCTTTGACTCAACATGATCATCAACCAGAGTCTGAAGTTATGACGAATATCCAAGTGACAAATAAGTCAACAACATTTTCTGTTCCCAACAAAACAATTACAATAAACTTCCAAAATTGCGAAAACGTATCTAATAGTAATAAATTTGTAATTTGGGTGATAAATATTTGTCACTACTATAAGCATCTCTTATTTATTTTTCTCATAGAGGGGGGTGAAAAGCAGAGTATACCACACAATACCATAATTATTTAACCACTTTGAATCCCTCGGATTCTACTCTAGAATCCTTCGCTTCGCTCTGGATTCAAACAATCGCTCTCGCTCTCAATACATTTTTTTGGTCTACTAAGAAGACACGATCTGGCAGGACAAAATGGTAGAAAAAATAATGAACGCCATCTGACTCAGACGCGCTGATGTACAAAAAAGTAGTTTATTTTTATAATACCTTAGTGGCAAACAAGCAAACGGACCACCTATTGGTAAGCGGTTACCGTAACCTTTACCCTTGAAATGAGATAAAATATGATATTAGCGTTTAGTCAGACAAAAAAATGTTGTTGAGCTTTACAAAAAAGTCTGCTATCACTGAATTTAAACTATCGAACAAAAGCAATTCTCTCATTTCTTTCAAAAATACTTGAGATTTCATTCATTATTCACGAAAAAAATATTTTGTCTCTTTCAAACTTTTTTTCGATCTGCTCGAGAGCATTTAATTTTGTACTGCTCTCATAAAAATTACTGATGATATCAGATCTGCTATAGACAATCGCCAACTCACTATTATTTGCCTGTTAGACTTAAGTAACGCCTTCAACTGTATGAACCACGATATTTTGCTGGCAGTTTTGCGCTCTATTAATCCATCCCAATCTTTTGTTTCATGATTAGGCTCATATCTTTGTGGACGTCAGCAAAGTGTAAAAATCAACGATGTTTCTTTTGACTGGTGTAATATTGAAGTGGATGTACCTTAAGGTGGTGTTTCACCTTTCCTCTTCTCCTTTTGTATAATCATCTTTATTTCGGTGATTAACTACACATCTATCACTTGTAGGTATGCCAATTATATCTCAGCGTTAAACCTGATCAAATCCTTGAAGGTATTGAAAATCTCAACAAAGATCTAAGTGATGTATATGATTCAAAAAATATATTTTTTATAGCTTATATCGTAAATTTATATAATTATAATTATTGTATTCTGTATATAGGTACCAGTTATTTATGTATTACTATTACCTATTCTACATGTTTTTAAGTATTTGCTTTAAACGTAACTTATTATTATGTTTGTTGTACCTATTCTGTGCACACACTTCTTTTCTATATAGGTGAACGTAATGATTTTAGGATTACGTTCACCTATACAGTATAGAATAGAAAAATATTTATTGCCTGAAATTATGACCATAACAACATCAGGTTTTATAATTAAGTAAGTACTTACACATGAATAACTATATATTTCTGAACATATAATTACCATGATTACATCCAGGCAAAAGGAGCACACTCAGCAAAATGCTAGCAGACTAAGGCGCCTGCACAGCGCTGATTTTCAGTGTACTCCTATGCCTATACGTATATTATGTGCAATAAATAATTTAGTATGTCTATGTTTCGAAAACTACTGAATACATGAAATCTACACAAAATAAGTTGCAGACAGATTTGCTGATACAATAGAATTCCGTATATTGTAAGAAATTAAACACATGTTTTATTTGATCATTTTATTTATTAATGCGGCATCTGGGCATCTACTAACCGAATGTAAAAGACGTCGTGTTTTTATTCGTCTAACTCTCTGCAAGCTCAACTTATAATTATCCCTCAAAACAAGAATAAATAAATAAAAATGAGTTCCGAAGGTTCCGAAAGTAAAATGGATATCTTGTGAAGAACTGCACTTCACCAGATCTAAGGTTGGAAGCCAAATTAGCGATGAAAAACCGGCTTCCAGCGAAGTTAAAAGAAAATTACATTAACAATAATATACCTACAATTATTGTGCGTACGGTACGCACGCACTTACCTAGAATATGCATCCCAAGTCTGGGATCCGCTCTACGACGTATACTCCACACGAATAGAACGTATTCAAAAGAAGTTCCTGCGTTATCTGCAATTTCGGGGAAAAATCTACGAGATTACATTACTAGATGTCGCAAATTTAGTTTCCTCCCCTCCTTTGAACAAAGGAATATAACCAATCTATCATATCTTGTGAACATTGCAAACGTCTCGGTAGACTGCTCTGAGCTACTGGAGCTGGAGGACAGCGCACCATCAACGCAGCACTAAGGAGACCCAACCTCTTTTCTTACATATTCCCAGAGCTAGAACTAATTATAGACAGAACGCAATAATTATTCGTGCTTGCAACTCGTTTAATACAAACACAGGTACCGACGTTATTGATTTGTTTAATACCTCAACAAGTAAGTGTTACATATTATATTATAATAACTAAACATAATACAACTATTTTTGAAATAACTACAGTCAAATACCTATAGATCGTTTCACAGAATTTAGTTATAACTAATGAACGATATCCATAAAGGAGAATTCACCTATGGTTTGAACAACTACAATTAAGAAACCTAAGGTTTCTGTGGTCCTTATTTGTAGACAAAATAAGAGTTATGAAAACACAAATGAAATCGTTTAATCGTAGTTTATTCTCATGTAATTAGGTCATAAAGGTTGAAGTCAAAACAAAAGTAAAGGTATTCGTATAAATACAATTTGAAGCAATCATCATCATCATCATCATCATCATCATCATCATCATCATCAGCCCACATTAGTCCACTGCTGGACATAGGCCTCTCCCAATACGCGCCACTGAGCCCGGTCTTCGGCTCTTATCACCCACTTACTGCCCGCTGCCTTTCTTACGTCATCGCTCCACCTAGCCGGAGGGCGCCCCACACTACGTTTGCCCAGACGCGGTCTCCCCTCAAGAACTCGTTTAGTTCTTCTACTCGGGTAGGACGCACTGATTGAAGACTTTAGTCTTCAAGCATTGTGGTATGGGTGACGAGAAGATTCGACGTAGTTTTCTAGCTGCCCAGCAAAGCTGGATCCTTCTCTTGGCCTCCTTCTCGAAGTTGTGTCTACCTAATTGCAAAATTTGTCTGAGGTAGACGTATTCTTGGACAACTTAGTGGGTGGCCTTGTACGACGATTGGCTTCGGGTTTATGTTCCCATTGAACATAATTTTTGTTTTATCCATGTTCATCCGGACACCAATTCGTTGAGAAGAGTCGGCTAGGCCATCTAGCATTCCCTGCAGCTCCTGCAGCGACTCCGCCATCAGGACTATGTCATCTGCAAATCGTAAGTGTGAGATGTATTCGCCATTTATGTTGATGCCCATATTTTTCCAGTCCAGCGTCTTAAACAGATCCTCCAATGCGTTAGTGAATAGTTTTGGAGATATGACATCTCCCTTTCTCACTCCTCTGCGCAATTGGATGGGATTAGACTGCTGGTTCTGTACTTGAACACTCATGGTCGCGGTTTCGTACAGACATCTCAACACTTCGATATAACGATAGTCAACTTGGCATCGCTGCAAGGATTCCAAAACAGCCCAGGTTTCGATGGAGTCGAAGGCTTTTTCGTAGTCCACGAATGCTAAGCACAGAGGCCGATTATACTCCTCGGACTTCTGTATAATGCCGCACTGTATGGATGTTGTCCACGGTACTGTAGCCGCTTCGAAACCCGGCTTGTTCCGTAAGTTGGAACTCATCGAATCTTCTTGCGAGACGATTCGTGATGACTCTAGAGAACAACTTGTAGACGTGGCTCAGGAGTGAGATGGGCCTATAATTCTTTAAAAGTGTTTTGTCTCCTTTCTTAAAGAAAAGGATAACAATACTCCTGTTCCACGCCTCCGGAGTTCTCCCACGGTAAATGACAGAGTTGAAGAGCTTCTGAAGTTCCCTTAATACTGGGACTCCTCCTGCCTTCAGAAGCTCAGATGTGATTCCGTCATCACCGGGGGCTTTTCAGTTTTTAAGTTGCCTAAGAGCCATCTCGATTTCATACACGCTAACATCCGGCAGCTCATCCGTAAAGTGGCGCGTAAGTGTGGCTCTGGAATCGTGAATATCGGGTTCAGGGCGGTGAGCATGTGAGTCGTACAGCCGGCCGTAGAAGTCCTCAATCTCAGCGAGAATCCGCGGCTTAGACAAGACGGTTAGGCCATTTGCTGTTTTAAGCTTCGTCAGATGACTCCTCCCAAGCTGCTGGTTAAACACTTTAGACCCTCAGTTTTGCTCAATAGCCTTCTCAATACGGCGAGTGCTAGAGCACCGAAGGTCACGACGAACCAGCTTTGCAATTTGCTTGTTGAGGGCCGAACGTCGATAAAGTCGATCTCATTTTTGGTGACAGAGTCGGGGCTTCGCCACGTCCACTTTCTGTGGGGCTTCTTTTTATAGAAAGAGTTCATTAAAAAGAGCCCCTCTTGCTCTAGAAAGTTGACAAGCATTTGCCCCCTGACGTTCCTACTACCAATACCATGCGGCCCTAGTCTCGATTCAACGCGAGTCTGTACTCCTACTTTAGCGTTGAAGTCCCCCATGATGACGTTGAAGTGAGCTTTGGTGGTGTTATGAAGGGCTTTGGATATGTCTATTTGGGATGTAAGGGAGCAACATTTCACCTTCTGCTCCAATCGTCAACCTACACCTGCACGCGGTACATCCTGCAGAAACAAACGAGGCTCTGACGACCGGCTGATGGCGGTATAGCCCTCCCTAAACTGACACAGTTAAATCTCCTGACCACTGACGGGCAGCAGCGTCAGTGGTGCGACAAGCTGTGCTCTGCGATCGCCAACCCGCCTGCCCAGCGTGGCGATTATGGGCAAAACCCTCCCAATGTTAAGCACCTTGATTCAACGGCCCCCAGTTCCCGGCCGCCCCGCTATTCCTGGCCAAGGTGGCGGCCATGGTAACGGCGGGGCAGGGGGTGCTAAGAATCCCCGGGTTACGGTAGGCTACCACAAACAAAAACAACTGACCTTAGCTACGTATAATGGAAAGACACTGCGACTCGACGAACATTTGGTACAGCTAGAGACGGAACTGAACAACATAAACTGGCACATACTCGGGTTAAGTCCGACGAAAGGGGGAGGACACCTTAACCTTGGAGTCAGGCCATCTTATGTATTTCCGTGAGGGAGACCAATTTTCCCAAGGTGGCGTGGGGTTCCTCGTTAATAAGGTCCTTACTGATAACGTTGAAGAGATCTCGAGTGTATCGAACAGGGTAGCGTACCTGATACTCAGGCTATCTAAGCGATATAGCCTGAAAGTGATACAGGTCTACGCACCGACTGGAGCACACCCAACTGAAGAGGTAGAGGATATGTATTTGAAGCAATAGCTTGCAGTAATTCCAAATGTGTGTACTCTGGGCTTTCTTTTACAATATTTTCTATTTTTTGTAATTTATGTTCATCTTCCTTTTCTTAGGTAGTGGTTCCTTCAATAGATGTAAGATTAGTTGTACTCTCCGACATTAACTCACCAACGAGACGATAAAACCCAACGTGTCGCTTTGCGCATATTTCGTTTATATGATGGTGGAATGCCTCAGCACTATTCTGAGTGCGTGGTATTGTTTTGTCGTGACACAGACTCCAAAAGTTTGGATTTGTACATAGGTGGCTTTTTATTATTATTTATTAAATCATTGAAATACATGGCTATGTTAGCAGGTTGTATGTAATACAATACCACTTTGATCTCGATATTAAATGTGCTGATTATGTGCAAATCTTCGCGCTGTATTTTTCGATATAATAGGTTGGGGAAAAAGTTTCTTCGCATTTTTTAAGAAAATTCAAAACATTTTTTAATATAGTTTATTTACATTTAACTAAAGTATGTAGGTACCATTTTGTTCGATAACTTTTTGCCATTTTGTAGGCAGGGACATGATCCCATTGCTATAAAAACTTTGGGGCTTCTGTTCAAAATACCGCGACAAGTGGTTTTGGCAGTCCTCTCGTGATGTTAACCTGACACTGCCTAAAGAATTCTGAAGAGACCGAAACAGGTGGAAATCTGAAGGTGCAAGGTCAGGACTATACGGCGGATGCATTAACACATCCCAGCCAAACTCTCTTAATTTTTGCTGAGTGGCTAAAGATGTGTGAGGTCTAGCGTTATCATGATGAAAAACCACACCCCTTCTGTTGATTAACTCCGGCCGCTTTCTCTCAACTTCTTGTTTTAATCTCATCAGTTGTTCGCAGTAGAGTTCAGAATCGATGGTCCTGCCTGGTGGTAACAGCTCATAATGAATAATGCCCTTCCAATCCCACCACACACACAGCATCACCTTGTTGCGAGTTAACCCGGGTTTCGCCACAGTCTGTGAAGCCTGACCGGCCTTTGACCACGACCTTTTTCGCACGTTCTTGTCGTACGTGATCCACTTTTCATCACCAGTTATCAGCTTCTTCAAAAATGGTTCGGTTTCATTACGTCGTAATAAAGAATCACAAATGAGAACACGGTTCATTAGGTTTCTTTCAGTGAGCTCGTGAGGTACCCAAATATCGAGCTTTTTTGTGTACCCAGTTTTTTTCAAATGCGCCAAAACTGTTTTGTGGTCAATTCCCAGTTCTTCAGCTACGTCGTAACTACTGATATGCCGATCTTGCTCCACTTTTTCAAAAATGGCATCCATTTTATCCGTAATAGGGCGACCAGAGCGACGTGCATCTTTGACATCAAAATTTCCGGATTGAAAACGCTTAAACCAAATTTGTGCTACTCTCACAGACACTGCACTAGGTCCATAAACATCGCAAATTTTTTTCGCGGCTTGCGTTGCATTTTTACCTTTTTTGTAGTAAAATTTTAAAATGTATCGAATTTCTTCATTAGATTCACTCATCTTGACAGTACGAAAAACAAATAAAAATCACACATTTTCCTAATTTGAATTTGGAATTATCTTCTTTAAAATTTAAACTTTTAATGATACCAAAACCAGCCAGATACAAATAGTATAGCCAAAGAGATTTTATTACAAGTTCATACATACAGTAATGCGAAAAGACTTTTTCCCCAACCTAATATTATCTGTGGAAAATGAAAAAGCAAGAGGCTTAAATTTGCCGCTTACTCGAAATCCATGAGTACAATATTTGGGTTCAGTAAGATGTTATTATCATTGCAATATTCAATCATTAATTAAAAAAAATCGTTTATTAAAAACTACTGTGAAACCGCATAGCATATTATTAAATGGATATTTGTTTATCCGCCGTAGGGTAGACCGGTGTCAATAGTAACAAGGGGCAATAGTAAAATTGCGAATAGCTCAATAACTAGACTACTTTTGTGTGTGTGCGAGAGCCGGAGGCACGCGCCTTTCATGTCCCGACCTGCTTACTAGTCGGCCGGCGGCGGCGCGCTCGCTGCGGTACGGACTTTGCACGAGGGATTCTTTGTTTTCAAGCACCTAAGGTAATTTTTTAAGCTAGATATATTTCTCTATCAATCAGTGGTTACTGAGTTTTATGATATTATATATTAACCACGCGTTTGCCTAGGTATCCTATCCTTACAATTCCTAATAATTTGTGTCTAAAGCTCAACAGTGTTCTGAGATATTTCGTTATTTTTCCAAAATCTATATTTGGGGTCAATTGTACCACACTCACTGGGGTCAATTGAAACGGTACAATTAACCCCGTGGGACAAATGACCCCCAATATAAATTATTTATGTATACTGTTTAGTTATTTTTTAAGTACAAATTAGTTCACCCCGAAATAAGATCTTTACTTAGGTATTTATACCAGACAACCCTTAGATATTCATTGCACCTACACTTAAAACGCCACTTACTAATACTTATTTTTTTTAGATGCCACGGAACAGAAAAAGGAAATCTTCTTCGATTACGACATTTCACTAAATTAATCATACTTTTATCTATGAATCAATAATAATTAATTTAGTGAATTCTGCCAATCTTCAATTGTCAATTGTGTGTTCTTGCCAATTCTGAAATCTTTACAATCAATGTTACTGGATAGATACTGATTTTGCATAATGTTAACTTAAAGTTCAACAGGGGCAATTGTACCAGGGGTCAATTGTAACTCCATAGAAAAGAACAACTGGCAATTATTTACAATATTTTTAGATTTTTATCATATTTGTTAACTGTCAAGCAATGCTTAGACCAAAGTGATAATGCAAAATTTTTTGAATTTATAATAAGTATGTTTAAAGCGGAAAAAAGTTAATTTAAGTTTGTTTAGTTTTATCGTGAAAATTTATAAAACTGTTATTAAAATTTGAGTTCCTGATGATAAAGACTGATAAATTAGTGTAACGTTAATTAATATACGATAGTATAGCTATGATTTGATCATTCGTTTGTTTTTTATTTCCTTATGAAATTTTGGTACAATTGACCCATAAAAGGGGTAAATTGCAAAAAAAAGCACTCGACCTGTCCTCATTCTTACCTAATTTTCACTATGTTCTGAAGCCCTACGTAAAATTCAACAAAACGATTTGTAGCTGTTGAATTTAGGTTTCTAGAAACATAATCATATAGTAAAATACTCAAGTAGATTTAGCACAATCGTTCGAAAACCAAAAAATGTTACTATTGCCCCCGGTCTACCCTAATTTTTTTTTACTCTTTTTAAATGCTGATCTCCAATCAGCATTTAAAAAGAGTATAAAAAAAATATTTCATCTCATCTATTCGAAAAACAACGTTTTATTCCTCGATAAGTGCGCGCAAAATTAGTCATTCCAGAGCACATAATAACAGTGACGAAATTACTTTTGAATTTGGTACACTATATAATTAAAAAGTTTGAACGCAATTCGCTTCGATAAAGTCCTGGCTGGTAATAAAAAAAACGAGCCTGTCGACGCGGTATTGGTTAACTAAATTAAAAAAACAGCGGGAACTTTATATTCGTTTTTTTTATTACTTTTATAAAATATTCATAACGCATATTGGCTTTGGCGGAAAAAAACAAGGGAATTGTTATTAATTACTATATCAATAACAATTTGTACTCAGTTTGACACAAAATGTGTATAGGTAACGCGTAAAGACATTGTTACTACTCAACACTTATTAAATCAATCCAGCGCGTAGTATTAATAAATTGCTGGCGCTACCCTCATTTTAGAAAAAAACCAGCTCGGCGCGCAGTATTTTTAAACCGCAGGCGAGTCGCCTTTTAGGTTTTTCATACATAGTGCAAACATCCAATATCTTAAAAAAAACATTAGATTGATCGTTCGTTAGGGCGATTAATTTTAGTTTAATAACAAAAAATCAGTACTTGAGTCGGCCAATATGCGTTATGAATCGACCGTAGTTATCTCGAAAGTAGTTAGAATAGGTTTAGTTATTATAATATGTATATAAACCACAAAATTACTAATTTATAGGTACTTTGTCTCATCTCTCATGATTTTATCCCGAACTTTGTCCCACCTCAAAATCTAAAATGAGGCACTAATTCAAAAATCATTTGAAATCGTGTCCTACCTACCAAAAAATACGGCGGCGACCGAGCGGGCCAACGACTCGACCGAAGCGCGCCGGCGCGCCCGCCTCGACTCTATCCGGGCCGCGGCCTCTTCTATGAGCCGCGCCCGGTCGGCCGTCCGGCAGCAGCAGCGCCACTTTTCCGTTCGCGGCGATAGCATCCACTCGCCCGCTGAGTGCTGATTGCCACGCGCCCCGCACCGCGCCTCCCGCCCGCGCTCCCTCCTCGCGATCCTCGCATTGTACCGCCAACCGACCGACGCTCTGCCACGCCGCGCGGCGCGAGACGCACGCACTCCGTTAGGTTCACGCTATACGTGCGCATCGGTTAATCCGCGTGACAACTTTTCCGTTCCGTAAACGGCGTTTGAGGCCCGTTTTGCCGTCCTTTTTACCACCAGGCACCTCATCATGGACGGTGACCTATCCCAAGAAGCCTCCGGCGATGCCACTCCCACTTACGAAGATAGGTAAGTTCTACAAGTTCAGTCAGCTCGATGACTCTACTCAAGTGATGTTCAGTGATCAAGCACTCACTTTGTTGTGGTTTGTGGAATGGTTTTCTTTATACCTCAGTATAATTTTGTGTTTCAAAATTCCAAGCTTTGTTAATATATTAATAGTCAAAGTGATTGTATTTCTCTCCGTGACGGTCGGTTCTCATTACACTCATTGCATTTCTCTACACAAAATCATGGATAGGTAGGTACCTAGATAACAAGTACACACAACACACACACACACAGGTCAGTCGAGTTCAAACATCCTTTCAAGCAACTAGCTTTGTAGATAGGTAATCTATTCAATGTGCCTATTTAGAGCGCGGCTTCATGGCGATATTAAAATAAGTAGGTAGATATGTACACACCTTGGTACTTAGGTAGAGGTAGCTGTGCGGTACCTACCTATGTATACATTATACCTACAAGTCCTACAACCTATGGGTATCTACCTATTTCAATGAATAAGACTTTCACCTAGATTATAAATAGACGGCATATATGCTAGTACCTAGGTAATCCTTAAGAATACCTACATAGAATAGGTACCTACATAAGTGGGGTAGACCGTCGTAATATTGGCCCCTTCATGTATTATTTTCAATCGACTTCTTAAACGCGTCTACGTAGGTATCTATATACCTAGATGCAGTTTTTTATTGCTTTATGAAAACATGCTAAAGTTTAGGTAACAACTAAGTAGGTAGGTACTTATTTCTTATTGCATTATAGTGATTCATACACATGTTAGGTATATAAATACACTGTCTTAGCTTTTTTATACCTTAATTGTTGGTTTTTAGGTAACTGGCGTTATTTTTTATTAAAAATAATAAAAGCCTACGTTGTTGTTTGTAACATTAGTTTGATAAAAACTTTAATAGGTATTATTGTAGGGTCCGAGAGCTAAATTGAAGGGTCAAGAATCATAATTTTAAACATTTTTGGAGGATTTTTTATGAGCTATATATAGGTATTTGTATATTCCACCCTATTTCATCGACATCAAAACCTTAAACCTACCTAGATCAAACTATAGCGGTACCTATTGAAACATATAATTACTTTAATAACACACTTCCCTTCCTGTATAAAATAGTTACGTGACTGACAAAGTTCTTCTTAAACCTATAATTTGGAGGGTAGTTTTGTGTGTAGGGGTGAACTGAAGCGAATTTTCGAAAATCAACAAAAAAGGGTGAAGCAGGAAGCGGTCGTAGTCACGAGCGTGCCACGTGCCACTAGCACCCACTACTATGTAACACGTGTACAAATAAAGTTGGCGGCCGCCATTATTTGTATTTTTACCCGACTGCCCATAGGAGGGTAATGTTTTTTGGGTGTATGTATGTATGTATGTATGTCTGGTCCTTTGGGTCGCGCTGTAGCCTACACTGCTAGATGGATTTTGATAAATGAAGTGTCATTGGATTCGTCTTGAGCACGGGACTAACATATAAAGTGGATCATAAATCTAATATGGAGACTACAAACTATCGCTATATTCGATTTCCGACGAACCAAAGACCTGTAGCCTAAGGCTGCGCATCCACCAACGATGTGCGAGATTAGAGGTGCGCGTGGAAAAAGTCCACCAATAGTATCATTTTATTTTCCTATATAGCCTTGCTCAGCGCAGATCTGATTGAAAAGGGCGAAGCTAGGGGTATTTGTGTAAACAAAAAAGCAAGAATTTTGTGCAGAGGACTCGAGCGAGGAATGTGTGCGAAGGACACGAGCAAGGAATGTGTGCGAGGGACACAATGGAGTGTGGAAAGTTTGCGAGGCGGTGTAGATAGCAATGTGTGCGAGGCGGTGTGCGAGCTAGTGCTAGAGCAACTAGACTAACAGCCAGTAGACGATATTTTTTAGAGGCACGCGTGTTGAGGATGGAAAAGAGACATGAATCAATGGAAATAATAATAAAGAAAAGACTTGCAAGCATTTGCTCGATATAATTATACTCTATAGCAAGCAAGTCAATTAAACACCGCACTCCGTCAGCATCAAAGCGCTTACTCACACAGCTGAAAAGAATCCGCTACGCATCCTCGCACCGCTCAGCTACACACCGTTCCACAGCTTTAGGTGAGGTATCATTGGAATCGTCATGATCACGAGAGTGACATAGAAGGCACAAATATTTTATACGGTGGCTATATGCTGCCGATAAATAAAACGTTTTCCGAATTAAAAAAACAAAACTTCTGTATAAATATAAATGCGGTGTCATTGAATTCGTCTTAGCTTAGAGCGTGACCTAGGATACTTATAATGATACGAAGTGTCATTTGTTTTTCAATTTTATGAAGTAATATTAAGATTATAGAACCACGCATAAGAAACTGCAGTCGGGTTTATTTGTTTTTAAACTGATTACTTGTTTTCACACTTCATGAAGGATACCTTTATGAAGTGATTATGTCACTCGGGATCATGACGCGTCTGTCGTTAACTTAACTACTTCATTAACTTAAGGCGCATAATTTAACTTGATTAATCTTGAGCAGATTTTTTCCGTTCAGAGGTGAAATAAAATTAAGAAATGAAATACTTTATTAAGATGCAGACAGCTGCCGAATTAGCGCAACATAAAGTAACCGCACATAGGGGTTCGAACTTTTTATCAAAGTGATCCGAGACAGTTGCCGCATGTTATGTTTTATAAAACTTTCCGTGTGCAATAACCTCTATTTAAATTATTTTAGAAGACACTCATAAGTACAAAAAATATATGTATGAAGTCCTAAAATGTCACGAATAATTAAAGATGCCAAAACTATTCAAACTCTGTTTGTTTCTATGCTATAAATATTGTCAAAGTAATAGTTAAACTGATCTCCAGTTTAAGGGAGTATGCAGATGCTCCCTTAAACTGGTATTTTTTTACCAATGGTAATAAGTTGCCTCTAAGATTTTGACGTGGTTAAGAAGGTAATTTTTTATTCCCCGACGCAAACAGTGTATGTGTATCCTGCCTGTGGCATCGACCTTCTAAACGGATAACCGTTTTATTTTTGGTTGAAAGTATGATCGAAAGTGTTTTAAACTATGATTTAAGAAAATCTGTTCAACCGTTTGAAGATTATCAGCACTTTTCTAGTTGATGAAGAGATGAGAGCCACTTCCTCTGGTCTGATCTATTCGAAAATTGGTGTCCTGTTATTTCAATGATATTGCATCTGGAATCTGCAGCATACCTCACCAACTAACAGCAGAGTTTGTTTGGGCTCATTGGAATGGTCTCAATGAATTAATGAGGATAGATAGGAACTTGTTTCTTATACTAAGCACTCTTTCTTTTTTATAAAACTAAAGTGGCAAATAAGCATACGGCCCACCTGTTGGTAAACGGTTACCGTAATCTGTGGACGCTTGCAACAGTAGTGCGTTGAAGACCCTGAGACATGACGAGTGAAAAGTCTCATGTTTTTATTTAATTCGGAAAACAAACAGTATTTGTTACTAGATAGACAACTTCTTAAGATACTATTTACCATTAAGATGTTTTCACATATAAGAAACGAAATAAGCTTATTTGTCTGAGTTAGCTATACAAAAATAAGTAATGAAGAAAAAAAAATGAGGTAAAATGTTTCAAGAAAAAGAAAGGACTAAACAGTTATTGAACCGATTCAAACCAGTGATTTGTGAGGACGCGCTTGAAAAAGGATGGTTTAGAGTTAAATATATCTAAATCTGGGAAGTCAACTAGCTTATTATAACAACTTGTAGATCTAATAAAGAATGAACCTTGTCTATAATTGGTGTAATTTTACCAGCACTCATAATCTTAAAAACGGAACACAACAATGCGAGCATTACTGCTCGGCCTTTGTTCAGTGTATTAAAAGTCTTGCATTTCTTTATAGGACTTATAATTTAGATTCATACAGCTGTCGTATTAGCACATAAAAGTAGCCGTACTAATTTCGAACGAACGAAATCGTTATAGCTTTTAGCAGCATACGTATTTTAAAATATGTTTTTCCTACTGCCATAAACTAAACAGTATTGGCTAAAAACATATTTTTGCCAATTCTTTAGCTCAAATAATAAAGCGTATTTTTTTCTTCGGCCCCTTAACTGTTGGGTACACGCACCTTGATTGTTTTTGATATCCGTTACTTGAGTCCTCGATTAAACTTATATTAAAATAGAGTACAGGCAAACATGCGTAAAGGAAATATAAACATTGCGAGCTTGTTCCCACTGAATGTGATTAAAGGATGTTGCTGAACTGGGATGCTCTCACACGCATTCCCCTTTCAGGTAAGCGTGTTCAAAAGTTACAAAGGAACAGGTTTCTTGTGAAGCAAAGTAATACCTAATGAATTCTCTATATAGCATGGCCCAGGGGTTTATTGCAAACGAGACGTGGAGAAAGGGAGAAAGCTAGCAAGTCATTTAGAGAAATTAAATCGGAGTTGGGGTATGCTATGGCCACGTGTCCGACGCGTGCTAGCATAGTTAAGTACTCGATCAAAGCCAGAAGTAGTAATAAGTATTCTAAATTTACCCGCTAAGTATTTTGATTCCATCTGCTACCCGATTGGAAGCAAAATGACTTATCAAAGTTGAGTGGAGGTAGGTAGCGTAAGTAAAAGTGGTAAAGCTTTTAATAATCAACAATGTAAAAAAAAAAGAAATTAATACAATAAAATCAGGTAACCTATCGTTTTAAAACATCAGACTAGGGGCAATGTTGGTGGACTGCCATTACATCCATATCAGAACAAATATTTGGAATCGAACCCGCAACTCTTGTTTCAGATGGCTACTTTCCCGCCGCGCCACCTAGATCATAGCTCGGAAAAACAAATTACAGTCAATATTTTAACTTGAAAAAATATTTTTTCACAAAGTTGTCATGCTACTAGTTATATTGCTTAACCATCGAGATTTAATGATTTATAACTTCTATTTTAACCTATACTAAGCGCAAATTCAGAATCACAATAATTTGGTCAATATATCATACATACAATATAAAACATACGTTTGTATAAAATATACCGTTTCGTTCTGTCTTTTTGAGACGTAAGCATAGTCGAAACTCGAATTATCGGCTGAGTGGTCTCGTTAAAAGTTCTTTATAATGTAAATTGAATTGTTCGAGTTCCTTTATTAAGTCACTGTGCCTTTATCAAGTCAACAACTTAACACGATGAAAGGATTCGCGGTGCACCCCGCGCGCTGCGCGCCGACCTCCTTTCGTGCAACAGTTTGTCGAAATATAAAAAATTATCGTGCTGTGCACAAACAGAACAGAACCCTTCGCTTTAGATGCAATTGACCGGTTTTATGAAACTTATTATTTATTACTTTTAAATAACACAACAGTTGAGAACTGGTTGGGTAACTAATTTCGTGGTCAACTTGTAATGTAGGTATGACAAAGTACGCGTAACTGTAGGGTCGTATTTTTTAAAGTTAACTCTATCTCTCTATCTAAAAATACCTATCCAGATTTTTCAAGAAAGTGTTTAAAAATGATGATGAAATATTTATTGTTATTTTCTAACCGTCTAAGTCGTAATAAAACGTTAATTCAATATTCGGCGGTTAAATCACTGGTATTTATTAAAAGAACGATTTTAAGCTACGATAAAATATCGCGCTAAGTAAGTTTGCATGAAAACAGAATCATGTGTGATGTGATGACGTCTTAAAAATATACATAATTACGCGAAATAGAAATGTTAATATTATATATTAGATAGAGCCGTACCTTATTGAACGTCGAAAGGCTCAAGGAGTTTCCGACAATGCCCAAGGGGTAGGTAATCTAGTATTGCAGAGTGGTATTGCAACCCTACTCCTTCGGGCCAATGGCACGTCAGCCACACCCCTTGCCGTAGACGGCGCGGCGCGGCGGCAGCGCGGCGCTGCATCGAGCATCCATCCCGCCTCGACAGACGCGACGGCACGCACCTTCACTATACGCTCATCTCACCAACCGGCCATCACACAACCCAGCGCTATTGATAAAGGGATCAATTAGATACAACTATGAACTAGGTTTAAACTAACTATTACTATTAGTAATGTTGAACTACTTCTAACAAATAAATCCGTCTCGTGCCCTAATTACGCTAGCAAATGGCTATAAGAACAAACACTTATTTTGTCAGGCTTAGCCATGCTAAAAACTGGGAAGTTCAGGTTGTTTAGTGTCACCTTTTTAAGTCGCCTTTGTCAGTTGCAAATATTGCTTATTTACAAAATTTACATTTCCATTCACTTAGTGGAATTGATCCGATAAAACCTTTCTCATCTATACTCTACTTTTATATCCATTTAAAATACGGTATTGACACCAAAAAAGCTAGTCATAGTGCGAATTAAAATGTACCAGGCTGTTTTATCAAAAAAAACGGACAAGTGCGAGTCTGATTCGCGCACCGAGGCTTCCGTACAAGCTTGCATGTTCACCAAAATTAGCATTGCTCAAGTTCATAAACTATGCAAGCACCAAATATTTCTGTAACGAAAAGATAAGTCGGATTGAAAGACAAATTTAACTTTGTATTGGCCAAAATAATCGCCCATACATATACGACACGGTCAATAGGTACCTTAAAAGGAAAAAAACGGAACCCTTATAGTATAACTTCGTTGTCCGTCCGTCTGTCTGTCTATCAAGACCCTATATATATCACAGGAACGCGTGGAGGTATCCAGTTGAAATAAATTAAAAATTAAGTTCCTTTTTCCTTTTGAGGTAAGGCATCCTAAAAATAACACAAATTCTTCTATTTTAGGCCAACCAGATTCTGTACAACATTCTTAAAATAAGCGATAACTTTAAAAATAATTTATGGGAACATTACCTGTACAAACAAACAACAAACTTGCAAACAAGACAACTTTTTTGAAAACGCCAACTTTAGCTTTTTAAAAAAGTTTGTTCGTTCGTAATGGAATTCGACCCAGATTTGTTGACTAATATTAGTTCCATTATGTCGCTAATTTTAGGTAACCCAGTATTTTGAACTCGAATACTTTGTAAACAACGCACAATAATTAACTTGGATGATATAATTCTTCCAACAACATAACAGTATTGAACGAGAATTAAGATAACAATAAAAATATATAGTGTACAACTTTTTTTGTTTTGAATTTTTATAGCAATACAGAGGATTTTATAAACAAATTATATTCTTTTCTTATTCAGTAACCTATTTTCCATAAGAAAATTGTTTATAGCTGTACTGACTGTATATGTAAAAAATAAAAAATGCGCGTAGAAGGACGCTCTTCTAGGAATGAAAATTATATTTATTAAGAAAGTGTCTCTAGGGACCCGCAGTCCTTTTCATTCGCAGTCCCTAACGGTAATGATCCGAAATTTTGCGTTCGGAAGTTTACAAAAGTAGCCTCTCTTCTTTCATAGTCTTCCAATATTTATGTAAAATATAAATATTAAAATGCTTCTGAATATATTAATAATATTTAATTGCGTTATTATGTTGTTTTTTTGTTTAAAAAACCGAATACCTGATAAATATCTATAGCCTGCAGAACTTGTCGAAGGTCATAGAAAGGTCATTTTTGGGTAAACAAACTTATTGAAAAATGTCCACGTACCTTTGTATGTTGGCCGAAATATTTAGGTACTAACTGCACAACTAGTGCAACGGCTCCAATCAGACCACCAGCTGTTTAGTAAGCGACCAAACAGTCAGAAGAAGGCTACATGAAGTTGATCTTCATTCTCGTAGACCACTTCGTGTGCCAGCTCTACGACGAGGCAATCGCGGCAGGCGACTTGTTTGGGCTACAGAACATTTGTTATGGAATAATTACCAATGGAAAATGGTTCTCTTTACTGATGAGATCCACCCGATTCACGAAGGACACGTGTCTGGAGAGTTCCAGGCAGAGACAGCCGACTCTAGCATCCACAAGAGGTCCATTCGTACCAAGGCGGGACAATCATGGTTCAAGGCTTTGTGTCAAAATAGATCCTTATCGAATTCTACTCCATAAAAGTTTGTTTATCAAGAACACAAAATTAAAACAGTGGATTCACGACTGGTTTGATAAATTAAGTGATTATAATTATTATTTTTCATATATTTAAATCTGTTTGTCGTGGCGTCTGGCTAAGATTATTATTATATCTTATTCTTCGATTTAAATTAGACGCTTCAGCAAATTTCGTCTATAATCGGAAATACCAACGCCCGATAGTTATATTTATTTAGAACAGCTCTAACAAATATGTATATTTTTTTTATAGCTATATCGTGAATTTTTTTATAATAGTTCGGAAAATACAATAAAATTGTTTCAAATTGGAAGAGATCGCTTTTAAGCGATATAACCGCCCATTGTACTTTTAATTAAATTTAATTATTACTTTTTTATCTTGTGGTATTTTCATACATTCATTCATTGTTTAGTAGATCAGTTATCAAATGACAACAAAAAAAAAAAAAAAGTGAATTAGTACCTAATCAGTCGGCATCTAAAATTGATATTATGTCTGAAATTTCAGCGTCGGAATCATCGCTTTCACTGTTTAGAACAAACATTTATTATAAAAGAATCTAAATGGTTATCAAACACATGCTCAAATCGCCGAGACTCGAAATGTGACAACTGGGGGTGTTAACAGCTGTATATATATACTTCCAAAACTATGTACTAATTCGGCATGACAAACGTTGCCCAAGCTAATTTAAATCTTAGTACTGTACATAATTTTGAAGTTATAAAACCTTCCAATCCATCCTTTCTGCCACAGTCAGCGTCATAATTTTTAAAGCCGAAAAGCTTATAATTTGATGTAGGTTTCTTTTATTCAAAGTTAAAAATTATCTCTGTATGTCATTTATTTGCTTATGTTTTGCTATACTACTTATATTATTTAGTGTAAAAATCTTTAGTCAAGCAATTTTTTATGAAAAAAACTACGTCAAAACTATTTTGTGTCACAGAGGGGTGGGCGATGAGGCAGATACGTAGTTTTATTAACTTTTGTAATCTTGTTCGTTCTATATTGTAATATTTTGTTTGTTCTTTGGTCTGCATAAATCTATTAATTTAATTGTCAAAATCTCTTTCGCTCGGCTAGCACAGTGATGCGGTGCCATTGCGTGCTGTAACTACGTTAAGTTGGTTACATTAAGAATGACTGGTTAGTACCTAATCGAATGATAACCCCGGAAATGAAGGGGTTACTTACGTTCAATAGCCAAATCAGCAAGTCGTCTGTGAGAAAATTGATTGTTTTCAATTGTCGCTAGTTATCGCTTCCTTTCGAGCAGGACAATGCACTCGTGTGCGAGTGCAGTGCTGCGGGCAGTCTAGGACTGCGCAATAATTGATTGAAATTGTTTACGAGAGGGGTTATATCAGGTCACAGGCTCGGGTGAACTTACCTACTTCTACCATCACCAACACGATAAATGTGTCTGTTTATAACCGACTTCATAAAAAGGAGATTCTCAATTTGCTGTATGTTTTTTTATCATGTGTGTTTGTTACCTGATATCTTCGTAAAATATTAATCGATTTTGTTGATTATTTTATTATTGTGTAGAAAATAATCTCGAGAAGGTCCCATAATTTTTAATCCTGAGGTATTGCTATTTATTCCGTAAAACTTAAAACAACACATAATCGTATGGGATCAAGACTAGTAGAAACATTTTTAGTAGGCGATTTTTCTTTTGATTTTTATTCGAAACAGTAAGCAAAATAACGTGGGTATCTGCAGGATAGAAAATTGGGATTGCAAGCGTAACGCGTATCGCTATTTAATTTTTATCAAACGACTTCAAAAAAGGAGATTCTCAATTCCTCTGTATGTTTTTTTTGGGTGTATATTACGCGATATTTTTGCCAAGTGTGAACCGATTGTAATGATGGTTAGAGTTATACTTCAAGGGTGGTCTCATATAAATTTTATGAAACTTAAAACTAAAGGTGTCTTACCTTTAGTTTTTTTTTGCAAAAATGGTGCAAATTGGACTTTTTAACAATTTCCCGTTATATGAAGTCGGTAATTTGACATTTAATGCCTTAAAATTATTAGGGTCCCGAAACTAAATGGAGAAACAGAATCCTTGTAGTTTCGTCATGTTCATCAGTGTGTCACACTATATAGGTAGGTAGTAAATAGGTACAGGTAACATAAAAAAAAACTTATTTTTTTATTAGTATTTTTTTTAATTTGTTGATTTTCTTGCTGCCTCGTACCCGTATGCGTTAGCCTAGGTCACGAACTATACCTAGGTACCTGTTTCAAAGTCAAACTGAGATCCCTAGCAACCAGGTAAGTGAGTACGTACTATCCAAACTTTCTCATTTATAAAATCAGGATGTTTTCCCAAATTACTGGAATAATTAAATAAATAATTATTCCTAATCTAATCACTGTAGTTTGAACTAGTAGTTTGTTATTGTAAATGAACGGGGAGCTTTTTCAGACACTTATTGGTCGTAATGTATGAGTTGCGGATCCTTTTGATTTAAAAGTTTTGATTTAAAAGGTTGACATTTTGCAACATTCGGCACGATACGAAGTATTCTTATCCTACACTTCAGATAAAGCTTAATACATGCGAAGAATAGGCTTAGTATAATGTTTATTTTAAACTAGCTTTCCGCCCGCGACTTCGTTGGCGTTGACGTTGGTAGATAATTTAAGTTTGTAAGTTCAAGGAATACGATTTTTCATACAACCTTTTACCTACCTTTTCACCGCCTTAGGTGTAGAATTTTCCAAATTCCTTCCTTAGTCGTCCTACACCATAAGATGAATATATCCTCTCAAGTTTCATGCTTCTAGGATTAATGGTTTAGGCTGTGCGTTGATCGATGAGTTGGTAACGGAACAGTTTTTAACCCGTGTTCAAAAAAAGGTGGAGGTTCTCAATTAAGCTGTATATATTTTTTTATCGCGTGTTTTGGTTAACTGATATCTTTGCAATTTATTAACAGATTCAGATGATTCTTTTATGATCCAGAGGTGGTCGTATAAAAAATTTATTTCTGAATATTGCGGTGTTTAACGTAAAACTTAAAAAATATTATCATCTTATGGAATCACGACTAGCCAAAACATCAAAAAATGGGTGATGAAATTGCATATTGAACTTCTTATTAATTTCCCGTTAATTGAAGTCGGTTTTTGGACTCTCATTTAATGTCTTATAAATTATATATAAGGTCAACTAGGCTAATTGCGTCTATGGGGCTAATGCGTCTTATCGAAATTATTCGAAAACTGTTCAATCTATTTTGCCTTCTGCCCTCTAGTTACATTTGCTTAAACTAAATACTTTACATGAGGTTCGTAAAGATGGCGTTGTAGTTAAATTTTTCAAGTATTTAGCCATTTTGTAAATAGCACGTATTCGGAAAACTTGTTTCTGCGAGAGGTGAGTAGTCAAATCTATGTTCATCTCATGTTTTTTTTAATAGACTGATTTTATTCAATAATGATTGTAAGGAATAGTCAACGGACTGATTACACAGACAGTTATTTTTAGTGAAATAGCTTAATTTGAAGAAATAATTATATTTAAATTTTTAAGGTTAAGATTAAAGTTATGGGGTAAATGCGTCTGCTGTTACGGGGCAATTGCGACTGTGGGACGCATTTTCCCCAAAAACAGAAATCGTCAACCTTTTTATGTCCGCACATTTTAATACGCATTTTTTTTTCTTAATGTATTAATTAATTATTGTTTATTATACTACTGTAGGTACTTATATATATAATGTAAAACGATAAATAAATTTTATTTCAGATAGATAATACTATACTTACTTGCCATGGTGATATTGAAATATATGGACATAGACAAATACTTAACTAAATATGATTTTCAAAACTTCATACAAGAAAGACTTGTATGGCCATGGCAAAATACTCATTTCATTTTGTCATCTAAGTGTTTTGGATGTGGAGAGCCAACAAACATAATACCCAACATCCCTTACCATTTTATTATGAATAATATAATTATTCAAAGTGCACAAGTTATGTTGGAAAGCTCATTTTTTGGTGTCCATTTTGCTCAATTTTCACTATTTATGACATGTTGACAACATCTGTATGGCCACGGGGGCTAATGCGTCTACCAAGAACTAGGCGCATTTCCCCCATTTTTACTAAATTTTCTCTGAATACCACAATTATCATTTTTATTTAGCTTAACTGTCATTATATTGCACAGTTATTCAATCAAAACACAAATTACTTTGTTTTTCTTACGAAAAACTTACCAATTAATATTCACTCCAGAAAGACGCATTTGCCTCAAACGGGCGAAATGCGTCTAAAATTCCCATTTTAAAAAAAACAATCAATTTGACATATCTTTAAAAGTCCGTTCAATAAATCTCTTTTACAAGTTTGTACAGAAATAGCCATAATATAGGTCTAAAGTTTCAAAAAATCAATAATACCATAAATTCGCTCACATTATGGCGATAACTTGAAGTGATCGAGAAATATGACGCAATTACCCCGGTTGACCTTATTTCAATAATTATTAGAATATTAGGAACTTTATGAATAAATAATTATGTCTGCACTGCACCACCTAACTACCTAATGCAAATGATTTTACAACAACAAACGGCTACGGATGTTTGTTACGGTTTAGCCGTAACAAACATCCAAATATCTTCAAAAACAAATACAATAAATTTATTTACCACTAAGTTACAATTATGACATAATGGTGGTCCCCGGACGAGGACTAGCCTGTATTGCGGGTCTCCGGTTACATAAGCATTAGGTACCAATCATCCAAGTTTCCAGTGCCACAACAACAAAATACTTACAAAAAAAAACTATACCTTAAAACTTATGTTATGACTATAAACCCCAAACTGAATTATATCTTGAAGCAAAAACAAATCTTTGTTTGGAGTAATTTCCGCCAAACATCACTGAGTCAGATTAATATATATAGAAGTTTTATCTTTTTACAAAATGTATAAACTCAACGTCAATTGCAGCGCTTCCTCAGTGACGTTTGGCGGAAATAACTCCATAAAACTTATCAAAGAACTTCTCAAAAACGTCTCGAGACATACTAGGTTTATAGCCTGATCAACTTCTAAAGTTATCATTGGCTGGATATGTAACGAACCAATTTTAGTGGCTACTCTATATTTTTTTAAAGGCGAAAATATTAAACTCCCACTTGCTTGGGTTGTACGAAAAAAAAACCTTTTATGAATTTTTTTATTCGTAAAATTTATTTTTAATATTAGGTAGGTACCTATCTATAAGTTTTTTCCGTTTTTATTAAAAATTGGCTTGTTACGACATAAATTTTATGGTATGTAAATTTACCATAAAATAAAAACATCAGTTCGCTTAAAACTGTTGCAGAAATCGGATGAACGGACAGACATGAAGAAACTATTATAGATAATTAGGTACCTACCTAGATCATTCATTCTTTATACTTTTAAGTCACGAGTAGGTAAAAAATATACTCAGGTGCATCGTGGAGATGTGTATGGATGAAAAACGATTTTCTCTTTTTAACTGACCAAAAAAGGTGGAGGTATTTTATTTTTAAGGTATCTCGTATCCTAACGCATGGTGGCCAAGAAAGTACGGTGGCACGACAATTGACACTAAGTATTTTTTTCTAAGTATTTACCATAATTATGGAATCGAACTCTCCTCTAAGGTATACGAGGCGAAGTGCAAGTCTGTCATATTTGGGAAATTAGGTACCTAGGTTGAGGTACTTACCTTACCTAAGCATTTATTTATTAATCACATACCTACCAGTCCTAACTCCCACCACTAACCACGTTGACGAAAATGATTCACTTGATGACGTAGAAGGTAGCGCGCAACTCAGACATTTTTCTCTGTCTAGTGCAAGCGTTCTGGCTGGATTGAAGTGAAGAGTGAACTTTGTTTAGTGGGCTCGCTGTCGTCGTCCGAACGCACGTGTAGAGACGTCGTACTTGTCTTTAAAAATATTGATGTTCATAACGGCTTCTGGCAACGTATTTAATTATTATTTTAGTGTATCTGGCATTACCTATAGTACCTTGATATTTTAAAACTTTTATTGTTACCTACCTACCTGGTTTTTTTTTGTGTTAACCCTGTAAGTACTCGCAGCCCGTTTGTCCTATCCAATTGTACTAAAGGTACAATTGGATAGGGATGTGCGGTCCGGTAATCTACCTGCGTGAAGTATATCCTTGGATGATGGAATGGATGGGTCTCGACTTAGTTGTGAATGCTTGTGAATTTGGAGGTAAAGCGGGACACGAGACTGGTGACGCTTATACCAGACGAAGTAGGCGGTGTCAGACGACCGCCCTCCGTAGGCGCCAGGCAATCGCTGTGGAAAACGGTCGAGCTGACGCCGCGCCGCCGCCGGTCCTACACCTACATACCAACGAAAATACCTCTCTAACTGACTGTTATCACTTTAAAAAAGGATTGACATTTGTCCATTGATTGAATTTGTGAAAAATCGTTTTTTTTAACTGTCGTGTCTCAGTTCGCCCTCGCACCTCCTGAACCCTTGATATTCGTCGTCGCGTGTCTCACGTCGCGTCTTGCTAATTCTAACTAAACTGGCTCGGAGCTGTCGTGCAAATCGATACTGAAATTATGGATTCTTACCTACCTACGTAGGTACTAGGTTGAAGTTCTCATAAAATAAAACCTCATTATTTCCTATGTAGCTACGAACAAAAATATCCTAGAGCCAAGCCTTGGTCCCAAGAGTTAATATAATAACCATTACATAGGTATTCAATGATAGTTAAAGAAAAGAAAAGCTTCTCTATCTAAATGATTTCCTATCATTTGATAGGAAATCGGGTCTGAGACTGGCTCTTGTCCAGTACGTCCTTATCTAAATTAAATTGAAAAAACATAAGGCAGCAATGTGTCATTGTAATTACCAAACCTAAAAACTTGTAATCACTTACGTGAGTGGGTGATGGTGAAAACATACTGCCTACTAATAACGAGGTCTGACTGACACCCTCTTGGCCCGTGTATATTTCACATATTGACGTAGTTTACCCATCAATACCTAATAATACCGATCAAGACAAGAAAGTCTTGGACTTTGGTCTAAAACAATTGTAAAAGCTTCAAAAACGGATACTTGCGCGAGTCCGATAATACTTCTTATACTTTGCGTGCCAATTATTATTTGATAATTAATATTTTATAAACAAAAAGGTTTTAAATGTTGTAAAGTATTTGTTCTTGAATTTAATGTGTTGTTTTCTCGATTCTGGCCAATCATTACCATATACAAGGCAAGGGAGTTATCGCTACGGTTAATTTTGGTAGAGTCTCGTTGCGCCCCAATGTGATGCTACATTATCTATCTATGCTTACCTATATGAATGTTCCCGAAAATATAGAGAGGGGAACAAACGAATATACGAGCTGAGTTCTCTCCGGCCCGCAACCATGCGATCGCGCCCGCAAGGATGGACCCACCCATCCCTTCCCCGAACTCACCCTGTTGAGCGACCTATTTGAATCGCACACCTTGTTGAACGTTACTCGCTGAGAGGGTCGCCGCGTTCATAGTTTCGCTTAGTGAAAAATAAAGCAGTGATGTGCCACACGTAGATAGGTAGGTTAGGTAACAAAAGAGTTTTAATTTTTAAATTTTGTTCGTTGCAAGTACTCCATCGCGTACTCAATAATCCCCAATTGCTGTGCAAGCATCGTGTGAAAGTGTAGCCAAGCCGAGTTTCTGTGTTAGTTTATTATTAAAAGTGAAACCTATATTGAAATGTCAAATTCAAACTCCTTGGATAAACCATTTAGTGAACTGAGTTTGTCTCCAGAAGATCATGATGACATTTTTGAACACGACGACTTTCAAGATCCAAGGTTTGTATCTTCACCTGTTTTGCTAATCTAATAAAGATTAGCAATATAAATCTTTATTATTTATTATCTAAAGCTAAATCGTTATGTGCATTGTCCACACCTGCTGCATCGTCCATTGCTTTCATCTTTAACTTGCGCCATAGCGCATCTAATAGCAATTACATAAGAGGCAGACAGCTACCGAATTAACACATCAAAAAGTTTAAAAAATCTAAAAATCTCTTAAAGATTATAGCAGTATACGCAAGAGTGTGCGCTTACGATACACCGCGCTGTTGCCAAAAACGTGTGATTTTCGCTAAGTTTTTGTAAATTAGCAAAAATCACACGTTTTTGGCCTTTTATTATTTTACAAAATGTTTAAAAACTCGTTTGTTGGCATCTAAGTCAAAGTCAATAGGTTATTCTTTGAAATCACATGGATCATAAATATATAATACTAGCTTCTGCCCGCGGCTTCGCCCGCGTGGTATGTTGATAATTATGTAGCGTATGATCTTCTTTAGGCTTCTAACTATGTTCATATTGTCCATATCAAAAAATTCATCATAAACGGCTCAGCGGTTTACCCGTGAAACATAGATAGTCGGTAGTTTTTACGTGAAAGAGTAAACTATCTACAATGCCAACGACATTGTAGATATCTTCCAAAAATATTTTTAATAATATAAAAGACATTAAATGTCAAAAAACCGACTACATATAACAAGAAATTGATAAAAAGTTCAATATGCAATTTCGCTGCGTAACATACCTGCACACAAAAAAAAAACATAGACAATTTGAGAAACTACTTTATTCAAGTCGGTTGATAATAATTAAATTACGATATTAGGGATAGGTATGCTTGCAGTCCCAAGTTAACGGTTTCTATCCTATAGGTACTCTATCCTCACGGATATCCTAGCATCACCTAGCATCAGATCCTCACGTGCCGACGTTGTTACTTACTCTCTCGTAAAAAAAACAAAAGAAAAGTCGCCCATAAAAAATGTTTCGGCTAGTGGTGATTACATGAGATGATTATGTTTTTTTAAGTTTTACGGGAAAAATAGCAATCCCTTAGGAATAAAACTTATGGGGACCACCTCGTGATCATTCTCTTTATACAACAACAAAATAATCATGACAAAGAAATCAGAAACCACCACACTCGATAACAAAAAAACATAGTCGAATTGAGAACCTCCTTTTTTTTAAGTTTGTTAAACACTACAAAAATGATGGCATTGAAATTTTGTATTTTTTACGTAAAATAAACGTTCACGTTTTACGTTCGGGGTGGCGCTTATGACTATATGGCGACACCGCACTGGCAAAATATGAGCGAAATCAACACGTTTTTGGCATTTAGCTATTACTCAAAAAATATATGCTGTATTTTTATTTCGATTTAAACAATGCCTAAAACACCATGTTTTATTAATCGACGTTGATCTCACGATCTCTTTTAACGACCTCTTTGGTGCAGAGGGCGAGGGCCCCCCTGAGACGCAGTAGTTTGCTGGTTCGATCCCCGCGCGAGAAGAATGTTTGTATGATCTGCAAATATTAGTCTCGAGTCTGGGTGTTTTCGATTTATAATATGTATGATGCTGTGTGAAAAATGTCCAGCAATTTTTTACCTTACCTGAAGTCTGCAAAGTGTAACAGGCTGACGAGATGGAGCTTTCTACAGCTTTCAATTCGTTCTTCCTGTTTAATAGTGAATCTATGTGTATCCTCAGAAATTCAACTGAGTTTACGCTTTTCAGTCTGTCATTCATTAATTTACAAATCATCTAATCAATCAATATCCGCACTCACTATTACATGATGTTCCTAATATAATTTATGCGTTGAGGAAGTCCTGTGGAAACATCTACATATTGGGAATTATGCACACATTGCTAAAAGCAGAGCCACATCTTCTGCTCTACTTTTAATTTCAACATAGGTACATTTTACGATTACACTTAGATATGCATCGGCGTCAATTCTCTTGTACGCCAAATAAACTTAGTTTAAACTGTAGCTCTCTTTTACTGTTAGTAGATGGGATGGCAAGAATTTTACTCCTGTCAAATGTAAAAAAAAATAGTTGACGTGTCGCTCTTTTTCGTGGTTATAGTCAGCATTTTTTTTAAATCACGATTAAACTTGTCTGGGAACCTTAAATCTGACTAATTTGACAGCACTAAAATTGTTGTAGCACTAAAAAATCTCTTTATTTTGTTACTGTTGGTGATAAAGTAGAGTATTATATTAAATTAAGTTCAGCTAGCTAATCGACGCCACTATGCAACAAGTTGTCAGTTTACGACTGCATCTGGAACCCAGGGTGAATCGTATTTGGGTTTGTGAGTAAAATGTAATTATTGTTTGATGATGCGACCCGGCAGCCAGTATTGAATTCCCCACCATAGTTTTATTGGGGATGGTGGGGAATTTAAATTTGCCTTTACGAGGGTTTGTTATCTGAGCCCGACTTGACCGCATATACACACTACACATCCATACGCATTCATTACACGCACACGCACGCACACAAACACCCCCACACACATGCATGCGGCATCGGCGCGGCGGTTGGGCACGGGCTCAAGTAGCACCTGCCGGCCGACATCGACAGTGGCAGGTGGCTCGCTGGTGCCACGCCACACGGCAGTCGGTAGTCGGCACACGTGCCATCCACCTTTTGGATTACCTACCGTACCGACTTTTTATATCCTGATTACTTCTACGAAATGCACTCGCGTCGCATCTGTTCTGGAATTGCACTCTCCCACTGCCTTTGTGTAAACATTCGTGCCTATACGGAGCTAAATCTATATAAAAATATGCATCAACAATGTTGTTTACGTACAAAATAATAATATTGTGTGGGTTCTGTGTTTAAAATAAAATGTAGAGCTGAACTCTTTCCATAAAAATAACTCTTCACCCTCCGTCTAACTAAGAATGCCGTAAGTATATTTTGGGTGCAAAGGATAGAAAGAATAGAAGACCGAGCTCTACCCTGCGGCCACACCCATTAAACTGTGTTCTCAACCGAGCTGGGGCTGGCCGAACGCTCGTAATACTGCCTGAGCCCTTTCAATGTATTTTGTTTTTTATGGAGATTTTGTCAAAATCCTATACATATCCTAAAGTTTAATCAAAATCGTTCGAGCAATTCTTGCGATCCTATGCGGACAAACAAACAAATTGTAATATATACTAATAAGATTTATAAAGCAAGCAGCTGAAAATCTGCTGGTTATCAAGCTAGTTACTTACCTTAGGGTTTTCGGTATCGAAAGCATTCATGTTCCCGGGACCAGTCTCGGACGTCAAAAACCAGTTCCGGGACTCCCGGGAAATCCGATACTACACTAATAAATGTAAAAGAAAATGAGGTTAAAATGATAAAATTGTGATGAAAATTAAGTGAAATAGGCTGAAATCTAGTTATCAATAACAATGAGATCATAGTAGTTACACAAAATAAACTTAATCAAAACAGATAAACAGCGTTCGTTTCACAATTAAACATTTAGGAAGTTATAATAAATGAACCAACCAACCATAGCATATCCTTATTTTTTTTTAATTTATTTTGTTTTATCCAAAATACATCGGCGCATTATTATGTTTCCGTAATTACATTAACAATATTTAAAAAGCAATTACATTATTTGAAAATATAATTGAAAATATAATACTCTTTCGCTATAGAAATATATTGGTGCGTCATTTTAAAAATCGCATGTTTAGATCAACATGGATTTAAATCGTGAACATTTTCGTAGTAGATATACTACGATTTTAAATGTAATTTGACAGATCAGCAGAGCCTCTCTCGGCTTCAAACTGCTTTGACTACAAAGCACCATGCGAGACGACTATTTATAGCAGGTTTGCAGAATTTAAGCGCAGTCGTGTCAATCTCATTGTCAAATTTGGTGATGGTCGCCCGTCTACCGCAGTGAACAACAAAAACGTCGATACTGTGCGCCTTATGATCGAAACAGACAGACATGTGACCTACCATGACTGAGGTTCAAAAATAGAACCGCGTCACTTGATGCAATACCATGCTTACCAGATTCAACGAAGGGACATCAAATTTGGTGTAATCATAGTAAAAAATAAAACTACCCAAACAATCGATTGTTTGGGTCGTTTTTCATCACCAGAAGTGGCTGTCGAAGAGTATGAAAAACATGTTTCCGAGTTCACCACGGAGGAGTGACATAAACGTTTTCAAAATTGGGTTTATTCGTATGAAAAAGTGAATAAACGCTAACGGATCAATGATTTCATTTTTGGCATGCATAGTATTTTTTTAACATTCATTTCGGAAATTTATGGTGCGTTGCACGTATGGGTCATTCTCACCAATGCCAAATCTATTGTTCTCCAAATTTAAAATTCCATACATGGGTTTCCAAACGATCCCATGCCATCTTTAATATAAAAATAAAGTTTTTTTCTTTCCCAGCCAATTTTTGTGCAGAATTTGTTCGCCTAATATTTTCAGTTTTGCTTTACATGTCTTGCTGTACGTACACCTCCATATTTGAGACCCATTTTTTATTTATGATGAAGCATATTCTTTCGGTCATCTGAAGAAAAAAAAATGTTTATCTATTTCCCTATTTTCCCGACTTCGGCTTCTTACAGTTACCATATTGGATTTTTGTCATTTTATATTGCCCAAGATATCGTTGGATTTGGATTTTCTAATCCAACGACACTTTTTTATTTCATGACATGCCTTTATTTTGGGAATGAATTTAGCATAAGTAGTCTGTTCGAAGAACACTAAGGGCGCATATAATTTCATCAGACATACATTTTTAATGCTGTAAAAGAGATGGGTTTCGTATATAAAACGTTTATGTATGTTTTTAATGGTGAAAACTGGTTTCGAAATACCAGGAAAAAATTGAGGTCGGTCTCGATCTTGGACTCGATTCTAAAAGTATCGAGACTCCCGGGACTTCGAGACTTGAGACTCTCGGGACGATAACCCCAGTTACCACAAAGCTAAATGTTTTACCGGTAACGTAACACTCTATATGTCACCGGTAACCTGTTTATGCAATATTTCTAGCAGACTTAGAAAAAAGGAATAAAAAGGATAAGGAGCTCATTTATTAGGATCCTGTGTATTTTTTTGTGTGTGTTGTGGGGTCCCATTCGAATTGTGGTTTTATTTACAATGTGAATATTGATGATGATTCCGGACTGATGATGAAATATGAATTTGACTTTAAAATCGCATTCGAACTTCATACAAATGTCTGGAATGACTACAAAATTTTCTAGCATTATTGTTCAGAACATTTATTTCGAAATACAGATTAATCTCTATTCTATTTAAATTGTTTTTTCTCGTATTCATTAAATTTATCTCTATTTATTGCCTATGCGCTTATGCGTGAACAAATTATTTTATTTTGTTTATTATTAAAGCTTGTTTATTTAAACCAAACTCATTTAGGTTCTGTACAAATTTTGTTTAGCCGTATAGATGCCTAAGGGATGATTCATGTCACACCGTGCCCGGGTCGGGTCCGTGCCAGTGCCTGTGTAAGTAGTTTACTCTGCACCAGGCTGCTAACAAGTTGACCGTGTCCTCGATTTTACCTTGTGTTGTCAAAGGCGCCGTCCGGCGACGACGACAGCTCGGCGAACACATTCATGTTACGGCCGGAGCCAGGTAACTACACCCACCGACATATCGGCGCCGCGCCGGGACGGTGTCGTATGAATTATCCTTTACATTACAGTATGGATTTCCTTCTCTCTAAAAAAAGGATAGAACGATATAGAATAAGACAAGAAAAAAAACCCATTTTCATTAAAGTTACTTTCATTATTAACTAGTCTCTGACCACGGCTTCGTTCGCATATACCAGTTTTTTACTCGGGTTTTAACACATAGGCTACTAATACAGTAGCCTACATGTTATTCTAGGTCACGGAATTGCCAAATCGACGTTGGAAACCTGCTTTCAGCTAAGTCAAAACAAAATTACGTAAATTAAATTTATTAACGAAACCTTTATATCCCTTCATTTTATTTTGAGAAAAACACTGAATTCCTCAGTAGAATGGGAATTACCGATTTCGCAACCTGTACTATTTTGAAAAAAAAACAAAAATAATATAGTTGTCCCGTCTAGCTAGATAAATCCAATAATGTAGCAAATATGAGGTGGTAACTCTATATCTACTTACTATTGGTAGGCAGATAAATATAAATAACGCAGTTTATATTTCTCAAAAAATAAAATGAACGTAACATGAAACCTGCTTTATAGCACTTTTATGTTTTACTTTTAGTTCTGGTAGTACGCTTATAAGGAGCTCCTACTTGGTACTTGATTTTTTAAGAATGTGAAACTTTTAGGGGTTACTTGTTCCGAAAATAGTAAGCTTTTGTGAAACTCATATTTTTGTGGACAGGCAGAATAAAGATATATTACTCTTAAACTAAAGATTTTGTCAAATTGTAATATTTTGTAGTATGTGGAAACCGTAGAACTATAGAAGAAATAACCACCACAGACTAGTTAGGTTTTGATAACCACTACCTACGTAGAATGAGAATGTCTGACTTAATATCGAAGAGGTTAGATGGAAAGATTATTTTCTGTATACGGTTTTGAACCAAAGAGGATGCAAAGCACATCTTTGACCTCCTCGAGGGATAAATATTTTTGAGCACCGCGTTTACCTCGGCCGCATATATATACCATAAAGGTAAGGTTTCAATCCAATTCAAATAAATTCATGCTCATTATGTTCACAAGTTTTTTGCTGCCTTAACTAAAATACTACTCTGTCAAGAAAGTACCGGGAAAAGATCAATAATACACAAAATGTTAGTTATTTATCTAAATTTATTTTATCGCCTTCAAAGTATGCTCCTTCAGAAACGATACACTTACGCCAACGAATAGTCCAATCATCAAAACGTTTTTTAAACGCTTTTTCCGGAATTGAGTTCTGTTCTCGTCGCGAATTCTCATTTATGTCTTCTACTGAATGAAAACGTGTGCCACGAAGTGGTAATTTGAGTTTCGGAAAAAGGAAGAAGTCGGCTGGAGCCATATCTGGTGAATAAGGTGGTTGCTCGATAGTATTTGTTGAGTTTTTGGTCAAAAATTCGTTTACAATTATGGCTTTGTGCGAAGGCGCATTATCGTGATGCAAAATCCAAGAATTTTCTTTCCACAAATCTGGCCATTTTCGCCGAATTTGCTCTCTTAAACGCCGCATAACGCTCAAATAATATTTTTTATTAACCGTTTCACCTTCCGGCAAGAATTCCGAGTGCACAACACCTCGATAGTCAAAGAAAACAGTCAACATGACTTTAACTTTTGATCGACTTTGGCGTGGTTTTTTCGGTTTCGGTTCAGTTGGGAGGCGCCACTCCGAAGCCTATTGACTAGTTTGCATGTCAAACTCGTAAACCCACGTCTCGTCACCAGTAACAATGCGTTTCATGAATGTTGGGTCGGAATTGACTCGTTCTAGCATGTCCTCAGCGAATCTTATGGCGATTGAGTTTTTGGAGAAAATGCAGGTCTTTTGGGACTAGCCGAGCAGCAACATGTTTCATACCCAAGTGATTATTTAAAATGGTGCGGATCGACTCGTGAGACATAGAAAGTTCAGCGGCTATCTCTCTCAAATTTGAATGAGGATTTTCAGTCACTAATTCTTCACTTTTGCGACGTTAACTTCAGTTGAAGATGTTGATGGCCTACCAGAGCGAGGCAAATCTTCTATCACATCTCGACCGCTTTTAAACGTTTTGTACCACTCATAAGAACGTGCTTTTGATAAAGTCGATTCACCGTAAGCCTTCTGTAACATTTTCAGTGACTCCGAACACGAAATTCCGTTGGCGATGCAAAATTTAAGACAAACTCTTTGTTCGATATTTTTGTCCATAGTGAAATTCGCAGTACACACTAGATATGATCTAACTAAAAACAGCACTTTATTAACTATAAACAACAGATGCTACTCAAAATCCGCGCCAAAATGGAAAACAGTTGTGCCAATCAAACAGCAAAAAAATAAACAAAAAATTGAATTGGGAACCATAGACAAATTATCCATTCCCGATACTTTTTTGACTGAATTACCTATAATTTTTTTCTATATTTTTTTTTATTTTGAATGAATTGTTACATACTTTGAATTATTGTGTTTGTTTCGCTATAATACAGAGAAATACTAGGTGCTTGACGACAACCTAGTACCTAATTAATTAATGACCTGATATGTGCAGAAAACAAACCTGACATAGTTATTTTTGCAGACCACTGTCTACTGTTGTAGTTAGCGACAAAAGTAGGAGAAAAAAATTATATGACAGTAGATAAATTTGTAGTGATTGATTCAAGGCAAAATAATCTACTCTTCAACTGATAAAAACATTGTTAGATTCGTTCTGGGCACTGTTCATTGCGCAGAACTAGCTCAAAATACATTTTAAGTATTCAGACATTGAAATGAATGATGTTTAATTTTTAGGTACCTATTAAAATTGACAGTAATTTGAGTCAAGTTCCCTACTACTTCAGTCGCTGCTTGAGCAATAACATCCTTAAGAGCGTTAGACAATCTGTCAAGGCTGTACGTATACCATGCGTATTTTCGCTCATTGATGACGTATGGCGTATGACATATCTATTGGCTTGGGGAAATGCATCGTATTCCAGTACAGTTGTTTAAGGAAGTGGGCGATACTGCAAATAGACAAATAAGAATCGTGTCGACTAAAGTTTAAGCATTTAGATATCATGATATTTACTAGCGAATATATTTATGTTAAATATATGTTAAATTACACACCTATTGACGATTTTTAATTAATATTTTTATAAGACATTAAATGTCAAACAAACTTAATACAAATGATGGAAAATTGATAAAAAGTCCAATATGAAATTTCAACAAAACACATTTTTTTCATCCACATAAAAATTATATGGGTTAACTCTTAAAGTATGTACCATTCCTATTAAAAATAATCTTAAAAATCGGTTCACAATTATAATACTCATCCAATAGAAAGCTACGTTATCCCTGAGTGTTATAGGCTATATTTTATTCTGATAAATATGAATTTTCAAGAAGAAATAACAATATCTGTAATTTTAATTTAAAACACAGACAATCTGGCTGCATTATCGACACTCGGTGTCTAAATGGTTTGAAATAAGTGAATAAAATGTGGAGCAAAAATGTTGGCCAAATATAGTTTTACAAAAAAGTCCGAGAACCAATGCAACGGCAACGGTTTTTATGTTAAAATTGAGAGGAATGTTACAAAATTGTGAGAAGTTTGGATATGGTTTTCAAGTAGGTAACTATTCTCTATGAATTCTTATAAAAAACTAATAGTTTAGTCATTATGAAATTGTTATGTTAATAAAGATTACCTTTTACAGCATGTAATTTAATGGAATAGTTAGAGATAGGTAATGTGAAATGAAGACAAGGCGGCATCGGCAGTGCATGTGAGTACGTGGATGACGTGGTAGGGCGGGGTACGGGGGGCGAGGGGTGAAAGGCACTGATATTATCTACCTACGTCAGCGCCTACCCATGAGTCGCGGGCGGAAAGCTATAGTACTAATAATAAAGCTATATTTTTTTTTTGTTTGAACGCGCTAATATCGCGTACTTATATCGGATTTGAAACAATATTTTAATTCTTGAGGAATTAATTAATTATTTATTTAATTCTTTTGAACCCTGTTAGGTATATAAAAATCCGGAACTCATTTACCGTATTATTTGGATGTCAAAAGTATGAAAACCCATACTTTTGACATCCAAATAAATACCTAAAAAAGCGTGATACTTTTGGTTTTAGTTTTCATGCCAACCGCAATCATCGTAGAGGTTTTCAAATATGGAAACCCATGGGTTCATGAACATGTTCATCTATGAATTTCTAAAAAGTAGAAAGCAGTATGTGCCTAATTTAGGTACCTAGGTAGGTTTCACAATGACTAAACTAGGTAGGTATGTTAGGTTAGGTTACTTTTTGATTTTGTTTGGTAGGCAAAGTAGTTTTTAAGTTTACTTACTTTAATAACATTGTTGTAGGTAGGTTATGTTCCTTTTTTATTTTGTTTGGTGTTCAAAAATGTAGATGTCATGAATTTCCAGCAACCGTATGGACCGGAATCACAATGAAAAACCTCAACTTAGACGTTTCATATGGATGATTCATAGGGATTTCGACGCTTTATTATGGATTATTTATTATTATGTAACACGTTATGAAATCTTTCGCTTGCGAATCGCGGGATACAGCTCGTTACCTAAAGAATAATTAGATATTCATCAATCATCTATTGTAATGAATGATAAAGAAGGCGCTATTTGTGAATGGATTGTTTGTATTGGCTGGTTTATCAGTATGCTATGCAGCCGGCGCCATGAGGCGCGGCTGGAGGGTAAGCGGGCGGGGAGGGGCACTTCGCGTTCGCTCTTGTGCGGTTGACATGATGGTCATTTTGCATTGCAAGTCCGACCTACCTTAGTTAGTACCTTACTCGTGAACTCGCGCGACGCTCGCTCCGCCGCCGCCGGCCGGACGCGCCGTGTCGTATACACAGTTCAGTTCAGTCAGTCAATTCACTCGTCATTCACTCATTTCATTTCACCAGTCACACGCTAGCTCAATCACACAGTTGCGCTACAGGTCTTTTGCTGTGCAAATCATGCAAATGTATTTAATCTTATTGAATTTTAGCCTCCTATTTTGCTAATAATTCATAGCGGGAACGTGTATACACAGGTGTTGTTTGGTGAAACTCACAGCCGGGGTGCTGTGTGAGTGAACTAGTGCCGAAATAACTTCCTTCGCTAGTGTATCGGTATCGAACGCGAGTTCCGTCGTCCGTGCCTCGGTCTACGGCTCACAGAATGGCTAGATATCGCAGCAGGTATGATCGATTTTATAGGTGTTCGTTTCGGTAGGACAGATAATATGTATAGGTATTATTGAGCCGTGACGGAAATCTCGAGTGCCAAGGTCGATGGGGTTATTGCTCTCCCGCGTCCCGGACGGTACCCATTACCTACCGTTTAGCGTGCTTTTAGGTAGTTTGTATTTGTTCGTAAATAGGTCAGTGTGTTTTGAAATTCAATTAGGTATTTCAAAGCAATGAACACGTGGTGAGTAATTTAAAATGGCGGCGCGGACGAGAGAAGTCCTAGGGCGCCGGCCGGCGTGGATCAGGCGGCTACGAAAGCGCGGCGCGTTCCATTTTACGAAGACACAAATTAAGCACGAATAATTTATAATTATTATTGAATAACTAGTAAGAACCAGTAAAAAGCAAGCCTTCATATCTGAGTTTCGTGACGTCACACCGCCGGCCGGTCGGTCGTCGCCACCACCCCCCTTCTGCCGCCGCGCCCGGCCGCGCCCGTGTTCCCGGTGGGGGGGCCTAGGTACCTAGGTTCTTTACCACATGATATGACAGTATAATCAATATCAACATGTTTAACTTTACCTACTGACAATTAGTGTCAGCCTTCATTTAAGTTATAAAGGCTTAACATCTGGAATCTGTCAAAATGTATTGTTTGGCCTCTGACTACTCTCTACTTAAGGCGCAACAGCGGTGCATTGGTCATCTTTCTGTAGATTCACCACTAAATAGATAAAAATGTTTAATTTTAAACCATTGTGGGTAAAACCAATAAGTTTGAGTGAGCGTCGATAGACCCATTTGGGTAAAACCTGTCAAAAGTAAAAAAAAAAGTTGTTTATTATTTGTGAGCGAACAAGGTGTCGCATTCTGCCGGGTGTAGTAGGGTCATTGCGCCAGATAGCGACCGATTAGCGGGGTGACCAAATTTACGTCAGCTGATTTGTAAGAAATATTTACTGACTTTTATTGTTTGTCATGGTATACATGATCAAGTTATATTCAAAATTTAAAGTGTGATATTATATTGAGACTTAATTTTCAATAAAATAATATTGAGAAACAAGTGATGTGCTAGTTAGCGGCCGCATTTTTTAGTATCCGACCAACGCCTATCAAGTTTACGACCACAAGGCCTGTAATTGGCAATTACTCATATTTAATAAGAATAAAGTATCATCTTTAATAATATCTACACAATATAATAATTATTAATAGGTACACACTCAAAATTATTATTACTACCCGAAAAATGCATATAACAATTTTACCATATATGGAATTTATTGTTATAATGAGGTAAATACGCGCGCTAAGGATCTAGTCAGCCTTATACAGGCTAATCCTTACACTAACTGTTGCCAGCGGCTTAGCACGCGAGAAGTCGTGTTTAAAACGATACTTTTTCCTCTGAAAACATGAATAGATCAGTCAGTCAGGACATCAATTTAATAAGTTGATTAGAAGTCATGCCTGACGAAACAATCAAATCAATACAAATTTAGTAGTGGTAATACTTATTAATGTGTTATCTCAATTTTATAAAGAATATCTTCAATTTTGCTAGAATTGCATTTGAACGTCTGGGATCGCATCATAAGTTATCCTATAAAATTGGTACACTTTAAGTGAAACCTTTTGGCACAAAAGTAATAGCCTACGTTTTTTTTTCGTCTTATTCAGTCAAATATCGCTAAATTAGTATGACTTCGCAATTGGCACAATTGTGTTTAACACTGATTCTTATCATTTCCAATTGTTCTTATTTCTGAGAAATTTCTCTTAAAAATAATTTGGTTCAATCTTTCTTTTTTTTACTTGTTGATTTTCTAATTTAATTCGCTTTGATTATCAAATCTACGCTTCATATACTCTTTATTCTCTAGATTAGCTTGATTATTTTCTTCGTAGTGTTTTCTACTACGCTACGGATGATATTGCAGCAGGAACTAAAGTAACAGTCTACCGGACCATCATTCTAAATACAAAAGGGCGTAAAGCGAGGCGACCCCTTCTCTCCTATACTTTTCATAAGTTCTCTTGAAGAAGTATTTAAATCATAAGCAGACTCGTGCGCATTATCATCGGTGGTAAATGCCTGACAATTTGCGTATTGCAGATGATATAGTTCGGTTTGTCCCGTCAGCATAAGACCTACAAGGAATGCTTGAAGAACTAAGCACGGCTTCAAATTCAAATGAACCTGTTAAAAACTTAGATAATGTCTAACGACACGAGACGTAGGGTTATAGTTAATGACATTATTTATCAGAATGTCGATGAATACATCTAGTTAAGCCAGCTAGCGAGCTTCGAAAACAGGCAAGATCGGGGAATCGATCGCCGCTTCGATAACGCCTGGAAAAGTTACTGGTCCTTGAAGCACATGAAAGGCAACCGTTCCTTTAAAGCGCCAACTTATTGACATGTGTACCTATCCTACCCGTCCTTACTTTGGTACGATGAAATACACGTTACACACATACATACAAAGTTGATAAATTCATGTTTTTTTAACATTCCGATCTTTTTAAAGTTCAACTTCAAGTCAGTTATTGTTAAAAATAATACAATATCATTTCTAAGCGCCGAATGTACTTTAAGTTTTTAAATATTTTGTCATATTCTTGCAGTGTAGAATGGAGTATTTTCATACATTCAATATATTTTTATTTTATGTTTATTTTAATTATTAATTCTTCAAATCTTCAAAATTAAAAAAAGCTTTTTTTTTTTAATTTGGAAGACATTCCCTCTTGTTACATATTAAATGATGTAACAACATAATGCGCAAGAGCGTGACTCTTACGACATCTGTGCGGACAAAAAGTTAGTAAAACGCACTTTATCGCATAGCCAAGGTTTGTTAAAAATCCGATTTTTTTATATATATCGGATATCATGTGCACTAAAAGTTCGTAAATCTCATTCTGTGAGTTATATTACCGTGCCTATAATGTTAATAGACTCTTTTATTTTTCTTATAACCATTTTTCTTCCCATTGGATTGAATATTTATTCCGATATATTATTAATATTTAAGTGCACAATAGATATAAAACAGTAGTTTTGTCTGTACAAAATGTTGTAGTTTGGATGATAATATCAATTGTTTTTATATATATCTCTATAGAAATCAATTGAATTTCATGATATATTATATCCACTGATTACTTAAATATAGCTGCCCAAAACGTGTCAAGACACAATATGATATGAGTCCGGCAGATGGCTCATAGTCCTTTAAAGTTATCATTTGAAATCCGTTCATTTTCACTTTCCTTAGAGGTATCTATCGTTTTTCTTAAGTAACATTAAATATATTTAAGGAAACCTCAAATCGATTTTAAGAGACCTATTCAATGTGTGACACATACACACACGACAGACTGACAGACAAATAGATGGACATGACGAATTATAAGGGTTCAGTTTTCGCCATTTGGCTTCTGTGACAGTTTACCTCGAAAGTCGCGTTCCTAAGATTGAATCTGCTAGTCTTGATAATGTGACGTTTCAGACGCTTTTCAATACGCAGCTAGAGCTGAATAACACATACAATATTATCGATCGCCCTCCTGCAAAGCAGGTCAGTTAGACGGGCGTTTCCCGCTCCATTTTATTCATTTAATACTAATGCTTTTCGGAAGAAACTTGGAAGGTAGGAAATGTTTGAGGTTGCTTTCCAGAGTTTGAGGGAAGGAATTATGGAATCGTCTTAAATACATAAAATAAATAATTAATTAAAAATGTCAGGAAAGTTCAGGCTATTTACAAGCGACGCGGCGACGACAGGTGCCCGTATTTCGTTGGCCATACGAGGTTGTTTGTGGTTTTGACAATCGATTTGTATATCTTCAAGGATGGTTCTTATATATGTTTTATCGCCACAAGTCATTAGAGAGCTCTGCAAGCAAGGGGGCTTCGAATTTGTAAAAAAAAAACTACTTATGAGTGGCAGATATGTAAGTACATTTCAAATTCTGCGTACATCAATACTTTGTATCCTGACTCTTGAGTGCCTTTATAATATGTAAGTAGGTACCTTCTATTTAATTATATTTATTGACTTTTTAATTAATCAGGATAAAACCAATTAACGATACGGACCAGATCGCGCGCGATCAATGACGCTAAGATAGCGGCAACGTTGCATAATAATCTAACTTCATAATTCCTTATGCAAAATATATTAGAAGTAGCATGTAAAAATGTATTTAGATAGCCAGGCTAGTTAATTAGCTAGATAACATTACGTTACCTCGTACTAGGGTAGTAGTGAGTAGCACATAGCAGTTGTAGAAGCGAGATGGTGTATTTCGGCTGTGGTAGGGCGGTTGCCCGCCTCGGGGTCAGGGGACGGGTGAGCGGTGCATTCGACGGAGCTAGGGTTGCCACACAACACTTTTTGATCGGCTATCTAACACAAAATTTTAATTTCAATATTGCGGAAAGGTTTTCGCGGTGATATGTAACAAAACTTTCCACGCCCAAAAACTCTCTATTCGTTGTAGATCCCTCAGCTCATCGCTTATTTTATATATAGGTACTCTGCTGCACTTTTAAGCGCTCACGACAGAATATATATTTCAGGATTCACGTCACTCGCCGCTATTTTGTTGTATGTGTGATTGTGATGGTTTGGTTCTAATTTACCCTTTACTAGTTGTGTCAAGCAACAATGTCCGCCCATATGTTCGTTTACTTCGAAGATGTGTCTTGAATATCTGTAGGGGAGGAGGATGATTTTTGATGTATAAAGTGGTTTAACGGGTTAATTAAAAAAACAAAAGCTTAATTTAACATATCTTACAAAGCTTAGAATGTTTATGGTTAGAAAATATACTTAGTACTTACTACTACATTTTATTTAAGAGGAAATACACATTTTTGTCTGCGTGGATGGCGTAAGCGCCGCTGTCTCTTACGTATGTTAAACATTATACTCAATACCGTTGCGTTTCAAAAATTGTACGGTTATTTTCTGATACTTAAGCCCGAGTTCACCAACACAATAACAGGTGGTTAGATCCTAATCAAAGCTATTTACATTAGGAATATCATCATAATCAATGGTTATACTTGATTATGATTGATCTCAAGCCTTAATGTGATAATCTGGATCAACAATTTCATCTCTATCTCAATCAACAACGGTGTATGCTCTGAGGAACTATTCAACCTTAGTCCTGCATCAAGGTTTTACCATCGTACCTCGTGACACCGAAACAGGGCTCATCCATACACGTGATACGTGGCTCTCTCGTACAACAAGCTTTACGAAATCCTAACCGCTTCCCATCAGGAGGGCCGAATGCCTGTTTATCATACCAGAAAAAAAATCTTATATTATTTAATAAATAATTATATCTGTTTCTGTAATGATCCAACATTTAGCTAAATCCGCTGTCATGTCCCACTCTGGGTGGAACTCAAATTTCCGGCAACCCTTAACGGAATAGAGTTGTGAATGGCGAGCTGCGCGAGGGGGTGCGGGGTGTAACGCAACAAAACGCGCAGCGCCTGGTTCGGCGGCGAAATGTGCTTGCTGCTAGTGTGCATGCTATGGTGTCATCTCCTTTACTCCGTTCCGTCTGCTCCCGGTCCGCCATTTTGTAACTAACCGTTCGCGACACCGGCCGGAGGCGCTCGTAAACGCTTGCTCGTGCCGATAAACTAACCCGGTCACTATGCTCTGCACCGTGTGGTATACGATTGCGTGTGATAACGACGACAGGTTACAACTTATTTCCTGTTTCATGCATTTTGTTAGATCTGTCTCCTAAAAAACAATTTTATCGAAACCTGCACCGCCCTTCTCAGCACGTTCGCGCCCGCGCCCCCTTCATTAACTTGTTGATAATTTGCGTTTCTAGGATCCCTTGGAAATTCGTACATTATTAATTTATTAATATGATGTTACAAGATATTAATACATAGGCACCACCTACCTATATTTGTTTTTTTTATTATTAATAATTGGACCTTTTTCGTACAATTATTAACGAAGAAATCCGATCTTCATGAAATGCTAACTAACACAAATAGAATTCGATTGTCGTGAGACGTATTAAATTTTAATAGGTGGGACGGTTTTCGAGATACGGGGAGGGGTTTATGTGGGGTGTCATATGAAAAACTGCTAACTGTGAAATATATTTCAAACTTTTTTTATGATGTTTGAATTCGTGATTGAAGGTACTGTTCCAAAAATGGAGCGCTTGTGCCTACCTACAAAAATGTAAGTAGGTTTAGTACGCAAATTCCTAAAGAATAAGGTGTTTCCAGTGTGTCGCAGTCCAGTTTGAGAGTTTTTGCAATTATTTTCTCATACAGATGGCTTCTCAGACTGTCAAGATAGTCTGCCGCAGATCAAAAGAAAATCTATTAGTTTTATATTAATTTTGACGTTGTGGGTTTCATTCCCGCCGCGGGACAAATGTTTGTATGTATAATATGTATGTATTTAATAAGTAGTATATTTAGTAAGTAATCTAGTTGCCATAACACAAGCTCTGCCTTCTTTGGGGCTAGATGACGCTGTGTGAAAAATTACCAGCATTATTTAATATAATTGGGCCATCGCTTGAATAATCCTATACTCTAATGATGTGTAATCTGTTAGTTTGCTTCTGATGATAATTTCTTATAAATCGTGCCGCAGTTACGTGGTTAGGTAGAACAATCCTCATTCAAACTATCAGTTATTATCTGAATAAAAAAACTGCATAAACATATGAACAGTAGGTACACTTCATAACTAGTTACTAGAGAAAGCTCTAATTAATTAAAAAACAGTATTTATCTAACTGGAGACAAAATCAAATGACCTCACGACCTTTGCTGTTACCATCCTTGACTCTTATATTTTCTGAAACTGATGCATTCTTCTGAAAACCATCCACACCATGACTTTTGTATGATTTGAGTAATGTTCTACAAGTGGTGTATGTCGCTTGTCGCAGAGGGTCGTCAAAGGTCCTCATCAGTGGGCTCCCCCTCCATGTCCGCTTCGACAACATCGAGCCCCTGCTCTCACAGTATGGAAATGTGCAGCATTGCGACAAAGCCAACACGCGCGACGGCATCACCCAAGCGGTGTTCATCACGTTCGAGAATCCGGAGCAGGCGCAGCAGTGAGTACCTCTTGTGTTGATGATGGTGGCGATCGGATTCCATGGGACGCACCATCTGGACTGAAATTGGCGCAAGGCGGACATGCTTGGATTGGCTTCTTCTTTCATTCTCACCTCCACAACTATCCGCTGCACTCATTCTTGCATGTTTCATAACTGTGTGATGTCTATCTGCTTCCTATTTCTAGATCTTGTTGTATTTCAGAAACATGATTCCGACACGATTTGTTTCTACATAGTTCGGTTGTTTGGTGCTTACATACACGCACGATGCTATTTATTTTAAGCACCCTCCTTCAGCTCTGTTGTAGGTGTTTAGTATTGGCGGGCACGAAATGCCTTTTGAATTAAAAGTGATTGTCAACGTATTTGCTTACTCGTTCGTAACCGCTTAGTTTGGTTGGGTATTTAGACAAAATAATTTTGTATTTAGTATATATTAGACAATAAGGTTTTGTTTTTTAATGGATGAATATATTTTTTTTTCATCACGGATGTACACGAAATAAATATTACATAATTTATAATATATCATAGGGACATACACAAAGTTTCAAATGACTAACAATTTAGAATACTTATTATTTAATCAAAAACCTACCTTCTGGTTTCTGTAATTAGGAATATACGTTGGATGAAATAGTTGTCGTGTGCTGTTATTGGTATTTTGTGTGTAATGCCTTTGACCCTTTCAAAATATTCTATTCTATATATAAAAAATATTCTATGCTACTGAAAAATATTCTCCACCACTGTGGTACACATTTGTACATCTACCGATTCAGAAGTGATGAACTCGTCTGAGGAGGTGTAGGTTTGTCATTAAAAACTGGCAGATATTGCTATTACGCGATATCGCAATAATAAATTAAAAATTAATAAATAATATTGTAGGTACCTAATAGGTAAAAATCTATTTGGGCGAGTCCCTTAATCGAGCTCCAGTTGAGAGCAGAGTATGAGAATGCGTTTATCGCTTGTTGCAGAGCAATAAACGGTCTCAACGGTTGCGAAGTAGAAGGCAGTCGTATGAAAGTAGAAGCTGCCGAGCAGAACAGCCGCGGGGGACGTCGAGGCAGGCCCGGCGGTGGCCGCGGCGGCGCTGCCGGCGGCTCACGCCCTACCGACTTCCCGCTGCGTCTGCTCGTGCAGAGCGACATGGTGGGCGCCATCATCGGCCGCCAGGGCAGCACCATCCGGCTCATCACGCAGCAGAGCCGCGCGCGCGTCGACGTGCACCGCAAGGACAACGTCGGCTCGCTAGAGAAGGCCATCACCATATACGGAAACCCAGAGAACTGCACCAATGCATGCAGGAAGATACTCGAAGTGATGCAGCAAGAGGCCAACAACACCAATAAAGGGTGAGTTCCGATATTCTCGTCTGATCTGCATGTACATGCTCAGATTATGGAATGAATAAGTACCTAACATTTTGTTTCCTTCTTGCAGTGAAATCTGTCTTAAAATTTTGGCGCACAATAATCTGATAGGCCGCATCATTGGCAAATCCGGGAACACCATAAAGCGGATAATGCAGGAGACAGACACTAAGATCACCGTTTCCTCTATCAATGACATGAACAGCTTCAACTTGGAGCGCATCATCACTGTTAAGGGAACTATTGAGAATATGGCTAAAGCGGAGTCACAAATTTCTGCAAAATTACGCCAGAGCTATGAAAATGATTTGCAGGTCAGCAAAAAATATTTATTCATTATGTCTTCTTTCCAAATAATAAACAATTGTTCACAATAAACAGGGACGTTCCCCCAGAACTTCTATAGTTCTACAGAATTAGGAGTTCTACAGAACTCCTATGTCGCTATTTCTGTGAATCCATCGTGCAGTCTAAAAGCAAAGGAATAGTTTTCCACTAATTGGGAAACCTTCATTATTAGTTTGGAAAGTTATTATGTTGAAAGTTGTTGAACGAATGCCCAGTCTTGTTGGATAGTGAATAACCGGAGTTGTGTTGCAGGTGCTGGCACCTCAAAGTATTATGTTCCCGGGCTTGCATCCAATGGCGATGATGTCGACTGGGCGTGGCTTCTGCGGCGCTCCGCCATCATTCCCGCCGCCTATCTACGCGCCTCTGGCCGGTCAGGGTGGTGCGCAGCAAGGAGCTGGCGACTCGCAGGTACGTTTTACCACCACTTTACCCAACCACCCACCACCTACTACCCACCGACTTCTGACTTCGTTTGAGCGCAAACACCCCATATTGTTCGAAGTTAGTCTATTCATATTTCAAATATACAGGAATAGTTAAAAGTTCTTGTGTTGTAAGCATGTTTTATGTATAAATTGTATTGTTTTGTCTATAGGAGACAACGTATTTGTACATCCCGAACAACGCAGTGGGGGCTATAATCGGTACAAAGGGGTCGCACATCCGTAACATAATCGGCTTCAGCAAGGCGTCCGTGAAGATCGCGCCGCTCGAGCAGGACAAGCAGCTGGAGGCCGCCAGCAACCCGCAGCAGGAACGCAAAGTCACCATCGTCGGCAGCCCCGAGGCTCAGTGGAAGGTACGAGTACGCAGGCATCCTACCTCTTAGTCAGACTCTAATTTCCTAAACGTGTCGGTCGTATTTAATGCGACAGCGTTTGACTCACCACTTTAGAGATAGCTCAAAAGACGATAACTTGTCAATTTGATTGTAGGCTCAGTATCTGATCTTCGAGAAGATGCGCGAGGAGGGCTTCATGTCGGGCTCTGACGACGTGCGACTAACGGTGGAGATCGTGGTGGCGTCCTCCCAGGTGGGCCGAATCATCGGCAAGGGCGGGCAGAACGTGCGCGAGCTGCAGCGCGTCACTGGCTCGCTGATCAAGCTGCCCGAGCAGCCGCAGCAGCCAGGCCAGCAACCCGATCACGACACCACCGTGCACATCGTCGGACCTTTCTACAGCGTGCAGGTATACACACACATCACACACTTCGTGCTCAACACACCTGTGCGCTTTCATCTTGGAATCCTAGTGTGGGGTCAGAACTACGTATGTGACTGTTGGGCGTAATGTTATCCTTAAATTTGATTTTATATTGCGTCTTCACTCCAGGCCCATACAACTGGGCATGCATTAGTTAAAATTGCAGCAAATACATATATGTTCACAAAGAGCAAGTGACGCCACGGAGTTAGACGCGTTCTAATTTAGACGCAAGTTGGAGATGAAAGCGCGCATGTGTGAAACGTAGCTATTAAGTATTATTACTTTGTATTGTGCTCGCGTAGGTACGTTCACAGATATTAACGTACATTTTAATGCGGACAACTCTCTACCTAGGAAAAGCTGGCTTTATTTAATGTCATATTATTTAAAAAAATCGCGCAGAAATAGCTTGTCATTTTTGGCAAGGACCCTATTTTATTATTATTATAAATTTTACGTTCAAGATGTGAACCACATGGTGGAAAATTCTATACGTCTTGATTACGTGCGTCGGAACAAAAATTAGAGAGATGGTGGAGGGGAAAAGCTATATTTATTGAGTACCTACTGCTAAATTGTGATTAAAGTCGGTAATTTAATTTATTCGGCGCCGTAGTTGTCTAAACAATATTCAATGCTATATAACATGTAGTCAAGTGTTAAGGCTGACTGTATGTTTTACATAATGTAATCCAGATTTAGCCCGCATTATATATAAAATGAATTCAATTGCGTAAAGATGGGATAAAAAGGGGAATGACATGTTTTACTTGCAACATGTCACGTGGTATGTAAACTATATGCATACGTGGGCATGTGTCCAATATAATGTTTGGACTTTATTTATTTATTTCAACCTACAACAATTTTTACAGTTGCAAGATGGGCTTAGCGCGAGCGTTAGCAGACGTAGGTCAGACCTAATTCGATGTCCTGAGTCTACTGTTAAGCCAGACAACACACACAACAATTTCTTTGCGTAAATTTAAGGCCGGCGCAAGTTTGCAATTTACATTTTGTACAGAAATCTGCACAAATTATTCCCACACACGTAATACTTGCATACTTGTAAAATATAAATTTGCGTAAAGAAATAGTTAGGTGTGTGTGTTGGCTTGCATAGGTTAATGTATGTTTTGGTTCAGCGAAAGTTGTGTATATTTTGTTTGTCTTTAAGACGTTTAGCTAGGAACCTGTAACATCCGAATCGTTATAAAATATCAATAAAATAAAATTCGATTCGCTGAAAAATAAATAAGCCAGGTATGTTGATTAAACATAATTATTATGCGCTAACTTAGCAGGACGCTAACTCCAACCCTTTCCTTCTTTAACACTAAACAAAACATTAAAACATAACAAAACATCCTTTGTGCAGACAACTTTTAGCACGCTGCTAAAGTTAGTGAGTGATTATGAATAAGGCAAATATATAAAAACATTATGTAGAGTAAGATGTCGTTAATAACAAATCTTTAATTGGCCCTTGCTTCTATTTAAGCAACAGAGCGCGATCGATGCCTTAACGATTGCGATTGTTACGATTTGTACTACAAATTGATGGGTCGTGAAGCCCATGGTGAAGGCATCTAATTTAACGTAATTAATAATAGAACTACTAATTTTACCCATAATACTAACATAAAAAAGGCATGTCAACTGGGATGGGCACCGGTTATCCCGCGCGGAAGCGTTATTAGTGAGAGATGTTTAAGGAATTAAACATCTCTGACAACAACATAGTGTAGGGACAATTAGTTAACAAGCTTACGCTAAGCTATGCTGATTAAGTTGCTAAAGCCTATGCATTAAGTGGTCAAAACAATAACAAATGCGAAATGTCAGTAAATACGTAACGTTTACAAAATGGTAGATACTGCAACACATCGTAAGCTCCTTGTTTTTATCAAGAACACGTACTCCACTTGGGATAAATTACGGTGGTAAAGTAAGGTTTTAAATTAAGTGTATAATTACGAAAGATTACTAAAGTCATATGGAATATCCAAGATCACCATCCATTTTGCTATAGAATTATTCTTCGCTCGTGAACCCCAGAAGATAACTATTCTCTTTTTTATATTTATAAAAAGGTAGCATACAGCTCATCGGTTGTTAAGAGGTTGCCGTAGCCTATGCACGCTTGCAATACACTCACTCAATCACTCACGCGTTGCCTCCCTGAGATCTCATGATCTTATATTAATTCCAATGCGATTTCTATTTATTTTTTGTTCTCGTGCTTGCACCGTGCAAGGGTCAATTTCACTGATTTCATTGAAAAGATTGATAAACCAACACTTATTAAGAATCTGTGAAGAAGATCCTTAGTTACTTTGTATATATAATTGTATTATGTATCATGTGTCAACTGTGATTTGAGAGCGCGCGCGCATGCGAATGCAATAGCAAGCTTAACGCTGCACGGTTACAAGAACATCAACACTCATTTTGAACAAAAAAAAAACGTATTATCTGACTGTTCTCGGCGAGAAATCAGAATTAATTAGAATAGTATTCGTTTGGTAATGAAGGGATCGATGGTATATGATTCTAAACAGTGACGTTCCTTGTACACAGTCTGCTCAGCGTCGCATCCGCGCCATGGTCGCGCAGGCGAGCGCGCCGGGCCGCCGCCGTGCCGCAGGAGCCGCGCCGCCGCAACCGCCCGCGGCGCAGACTCCGCAGTAGAGCCGCACAGCCAGCACCCACCGCACCACCCGCACCCCACCCCGACCAACCAGCCAGCCAGCCAGCCAGCACCGGCCCGTCCAGCCAGCAGCATCGCGACTACAGCATATGCAGCGGCCGTTTGCCTAACCTAAACTACGCATTATTGTTGACATAATTATAAATAAATAGAACCATTTATATCCCCGGAATATCAATGCTGATAATAATTAATATATCTACAATTCTATCTCTATTATTTAAATAAGTATTAAATTATATTGATATACACTTTTAACGATAGTTATTGTTATATTGTTTTCACACAGTTAACTACTTTGTATTTTAAACAGAGTTGTCTATTACAGATTGCAATAGTGGATAATAATTATGTTCTATATACAACCATAATATTATACACATGTTGGTAGCATTTAACTAATAGTTCCACATGATTATTATATACAAAGGACTTCATTTTTGTTGTTATAATAGATTAATCTGTTGATGTCATTACATTTATCCTGTTACAATAGTATCAAAGGGTGTGGGATACAAACCGACTTTGAAACAACGCTTCGCTTTTAACAAGGAGGCTCATCGGAGGAACGAATGCTTTTAGCAATAACGTTACAAACGATAACATGGAATTTGTGCATAGGAGGAAGACGCTACCAGCGCGCTTGTAGCGTGCGCGCATTACACGCGGGTGTTAGTAACGAATCCAAAGAGTAGGGCGGCCGCCTAGCGTATAGACAGAGGTACGCATGCGCGTGTTGCATAGGGGCCGATGCCATCGCGGCTAGACGCTTAACGGACGCGCCCGCGCAAAACTAAATATGGTCACGAAATTGCGATCCACCAATGATGGATATAAATATTTTTGATATACTAGTGGTTCTTGGGAGGGTAAGGAGAAAACTTAAAAGTTTTAATTTGTAAGTGACATTTGTTGATCGTTTTCTTTTGTATTTTTTGTCTTTGTTAGCTTTGTAATTTTTTCCTTAAATGTAATGTAATATTTTTACGATACCGTAGCGATGTAGCGCGCGTATTGTGATTTCGGTCCCGTCTAGTTTTGGTACATACAACGTTTTATTATTCGAATGTACTGTTTGCGTTACAATTGTGCCAAGTGAGGTAATTTTAAATATGAGAGATTAAGATTAAGTGAACTATATCAAAATTGATGGAAAGCTTAGATATGTATTTATATTTTTAATTGTGATAATAATATATGGAAGTTTTGGCAAATAATGAATGGTTTAGGAAAATACTTTTTCCATTTTCTCATTTTTAGGTTATATTATGATCAAATTTTGAAAACGCGAAGCGGTTTATTAGCTTAGCAAGGCCGAAGCCGGTTCGCGCCCATACTTGACTTCATGTACTTACCACTTGTTCGGTGTTCAACCAACAACGCGCGCGGAGCAGACCCTTTCCCGAATGCATCTTAGTAATTGTCATTTCATTCACTGACTACCCACCGACTACTGAAGATAAGGGACCTACATAATACGAGCATAATTTTATTGTAATTTTTTTTGTCCTTTGTGTTCTCTATCTCTTTAATTTACGTGATTTATAAATCAACGTTTAATTTTATATTTTTTCAAACATCTCAAATTCTTATCTTTTTGTCAAAAATTTTACAGCTTCCACATATTATTGTAAATCTCACGTTTGGCAAGGTTTTGTAATTAAGTTTATAATAACGAATTAACATGCAACTGAAATGGATTAAAATGTGTTTCCTAACATAATCATATAAACAGTATTCTACCTCAACGATCACTAAAGAGCTCACACGAAGTGTGAACGAATAAATGGACCTTTGTATCACGAACCAGACTTAAATTACTGTTGCAAATCAACATTTGTAACAGACTCAAAATAAACTTGCTTTGAAGTGTACTTTTAACCCCATGTCTCCGTAACTAGGCATATATGCCTATAAAATGGCACCTACATACTACATGTCACTAGGCATATTTGCCCATTGAGGTTAAAAGTACTCCACTCAAAATAAGTTGGACAGGGACACGTAGAGAATACTTGGGCTATTAGGTAGAGTTATGGGCCGTTAATATGTTTCTCGGTCTAGGTATCATGCACCAATAGCTTGTTAGGTATACATACTTTAGGCCGAGACACGTATTGTCAAGCCCTGTTCTTATAGAATCTTTTAAATATCTCCAATACGACCACCCAGCTACTTAGCTCTAAAATGTCTACTTTGCACCGTCATACTTTGAAATATACTAACTCGTTTTTGGGCGTTCCTTAATTTTCTTCTTTGAATAAAAATACATAGTAACCAGCTCTATTATGTGCAAAGTATTCGTTTTACCTTAATATCCACGCGTTGCGTCACTATGGTCATTGAGATGTATGTTATGTCGATGTGAAGTAGGGCTCGTTACATGGATGTACTATCGACCTTTGTCGAATACTCGTAATATACTAACGAACATTATAACTGTAACAACCACGGTTGCACTTGTATCATTTAGTGGTTCGATAAAGAGTTCCTTAGTTAGGATTTTATTTTCAAAATCTAGCTAAGGAGCACTTCTGTGAGCTAATAAATTATTGGGGGCACAGTAAGAACATTTAAACGCTCGCGAGTGACCAGCTTGTAGAATGGATTCAGGGAATATGCTCGCTTTGCCGCTCCATACAAAACGAAGTTTGATCTTAGTTTTTTTAATCAACTAATAAGTTCTATGGTAGACACAATCTCGAGATTTAGCCTGTTTAACTTTTTCATTAAATGAAGATGCTGTGTAGATTCGTAATTAAAAAAGAAAACTTCGTTTTTATGAAGCGGGCTCGCAATGTCTTGAGATACATATTTCCTTCTCTGTCAAGCTTCAGGGTCGATTTCTTGATATTGTCAATGATAAGGTTTCAACAGAGAGTTCAAATGTTTAAGAGCATTGCACATTGGACAAAAAGTACCTATGCAGTTATACGTTTATATGGGTTAATACATACACACACGCTACAGACGTATTTCACGCACTTTATTAAGTGCGTAGATTTACGATAGTCAGCTTAACGGTCATATCATATTCATCTCGTTTTTTTTTTCTAAAAGTTTGTTTGTATAGTAGAGTTCATTTACCTTATAATGAAACCTATATACATACAAGACTGAAAATATGTTTTAAAACATCATTTGTGCGCCACGCGCCTCTATTAGATTTTCTAATGATAGATAGCTGTCACTTAACAAGTACCACGACCAGAATAATAAAAATATTTGTATAGATAAAAAAATAAATAGATGGTTGTCAAAGGCGATCAAACGACATTCGAACTTGATTCGTTTACGTAAAGTATGTTACCATGGACTCTTGAATTGAACCCTGTAGGAGGCAGGACTAGTATTACTTGCAACTTAAGAGTATCAATGGAACTATTAATAAAATAATTATTCACTTTTGAAACGTATGGAGGGATCAGCGATCGAAACATTCCAAAAATCATCTTTGCTGAAAGATCGACATTACGTAGAATAGAACAACATGATAAGAGATATTTGTATTTCCGACTTTGCTCGGTGGCCACATTTTGTAATGTACAACGTATGTAGGCACATAATCACTGTCTTTACAGATTAACATGTTTGTATGTACGTTAATATTACGGCTTCGTACCATACCATAAATTAGTAGAAGTTATATACTTATTCAATGTTTGACGTGAATTAAATGTGTATTTGAAATAATGTACCTACTATAGATCGGTGTTACAGTTTGTTTGTTTGTTTTGATTGATTGATTGATTGATTGAAAGGAGTAACGGGATAATAGTTACGCCGCTCTGCATCGATTCAGCTGACTCTGCTCGCCTGCGTTCATCGGTCAGTTAATTTCACTGCGACAGGAACGTGTACATAATATGCATGTATGTTGTTATTCCTTCTAAATGCAAGATTTGTTTGATTAGCGGCGTTATGATGCAGAAATAGTTTTAGTTGATTTATTTGTATCGTTGTGAAATAGTTTAAGTTGAGGGAGGGGGCGTGTGAGACGCGAGGCAACGAGACTGAATCACACCCCTGCTGCCGCGCCTCCGCGTCCGTTACAAGTTCATTTTCGGTAATTAATAATTATCTACATGTCATTCTTATTTGATGCTTCTACTGTTCTTTACTTAACATTTAATATTACTTTCTCATGTGTGTAACCACGTTTTTTGTGTATTTGGCGTGTGAGCGGCTGAATTTATAGGTTTCATTGAATGAGCATGAATGTATAGCAGATTCATAGAATTGATTTAAGATAACGTTCATTGTATTTGTAATTTTCAATTAATCTGTGTTGTTCTAGATCTAGAGCGTGAAGCACACATAGCTGCAGCTGTATGTAGCAAATAATTCATCACTTTGAATTGTTATCTTGTTTAGTGGGGAAATGGAGCACTCATTTCGGTTGCTCCCCTCTATTAAAATGTACTATTATTGAAGTTTCATCGAGTCTATAGATAGCGTTTATGTAATGTACGTGTATGTATTTTATGTATCCTACTGAGGGATTGTATGTGTCGGGTCCCGCGCGCATTCTCGTGCGTTGCGCTGCAACTCGCGATCAGCTCTGCAGAGCGGCCGGCGGACGGTGTCGTGCCGTGTAGTGTCGTGTCGTGACTTGTTCTTTCGTGTCGTATCGTATCGTGACGTGCCGTGTCGATAGGGCGCGGGACCTCTCACTAATTTTAAATGTTTAATTAGATATTCAAGAAGCTGTTGTTGTTGCTTCTTATCCCATTTTAACAATCAATACATTATTATATTGTTTTTATTCATTAATACTATTATTATTACTGGATGTTATCAGATTACAAACTTACAGAACCAATTTTACTTGAATTTTAACTGTTATTTTTATAACCATTTATAATTGGTATAAGTTCAGAAACTAATTAACTACCTCAATATTACTAAATGAATACGATAATTACCTTTGTGCATGTTTTTTGGGAACTGAATTAAATATGAAATTTCAATATAGTATAAGATTGCTATTTTAAACGTAAATGGAAATGTCAAAATTAGGTTTCTTAACGTAATAAAAGAATGAAAATTATACATATATTTTATTGATTCATCGTCCGTCCTTTACCTATTAAAATATCTTTAGTAATTTGAACTAAGTTTTTTTATATCACCAGTTAGGCAAACAATATTACGATCTACTAATTTGATATGCGTTACTGCAGCAAAAAAAGTTTTTTGCCCCTAAATTTAACCCCCGCCATTTTTGAGTTATTCAAGAAATTTAAGTTTTTTTAGGACTAATTTTGTTTGTTGTTAAGCTAGAGGAATAAAACGTAAATAGAAAGATAGATATTAATTCAAAGTCAATAGGTTTTATTCATTGAAATCACAAGGATCATAAAGGAACGTCAACTTAAAAACAAGGTGAATTTAAAATTTTAAAGTGAATTTAAGAATCAGGCAACAAACTCTGCTTGGTTATTTTTTTTATGATCCTTCATTCAGCTTTAGTGTGGTGCCAATCGAACAAGGTGAACTCGTTTATAGAAAAAAGCGTCTATTCCCACTAGTTCAGTTGTCCAGTTCAGTTGACTGAACTAGTGAGATTTATTTTCTCGTTTGTTCAGTTCAGAAATAGAAAAAATATTAGGTAGATATAACAAATTGTAAAAATGTTTGTTTGAGTATATTACATATATATACACAAACAAACATTTTTTCAATTTTTTATATCAAAATAAAATTATAACAAATTGTAAAAATGTTTGTTTGAGTATATATATGTAATATACTCAAACAAACATCACTGCTGACCCACCATACCCCTTGGTCATACCCCTGGGGGTATGGTGGGACGAAACCATACCACTATAGTAGTGTTGGGAATTGAAAAATTTTAAATTTAAATTCAATTTAAACAAAAAAAAAATACCCAGAGGGCAGTGTAAGACAAATAATATTGCAGAAAAAAAATAAAATTCTCTAACAAAACTGTGTTGTGATTTTGATTCGAGTGCTCTTAGATTATGTTGATTGCTATAATTTCCAAAGTCACAGAATTTGACTCTGAAAATTGGTTTTAATTTCGCACGGATTTAGGAAAAAAAGGGGTGGAAGGGGTGGACTCCCCTATTCCAATGGTACCACTCCCAAAGTTAGGAATTGAAAAGTTTCCAAGTAATGTCGATTTTAATTATTGTAGGTTAAGTAGGTACTGAGAAAATCGAATACAAACAAACTGAGTAAGGCCTACATTCTTAATTTCCACAAAGAAGAAGTAGTAAAATTAGGTTTTGTGATTCACCAACAAGTTCATAATTACGCTGCGCTCGGCTCGTGCTTGTGTTTTTATGTTCCCTAGTGGTCTGAACAGTGTTGGACTAAAATTACAATTTGAATAGTATCCAATAAAGTTGGTCCATTGTAATTACATGTATATCATATCGGAATCCAGGTGTTTAATTAAGAAAGGTTCAAAATAAATTAATTTAAAACCAGGCACGCGCTTTATTAATGATAATTTTTATTATCGCGCTTTATTAATGATTTGGAAAAGTTTATACAGTACATGGGGTTTTGGATGAAACGCCAAGATTCGTGGAATGTATTCGGGAGGCGCCACAGAACTACGAATTATGCAGAAGGTTGGCATCGTGCGATCAACGGCATGTTTAAAACAAGACCGGCAACAATTGTTCAATTTCTTAATAATATAAAACAAGACGCAGCGTTTTTTGCAATACTTACAAAAAAAAAAAAATTGACAATGCGATCAACGGCATGTTTAAAACAAGACCGGCAACAATTGTTCAATTTCTTAATAATATAAAACAAGACGCAGCGTTTTTTGCAATACTTACAAAAAAAAATTGACAATGAAGAGGACAGAAATTCAAATCGAAAACGACGAATTCATTCGTCATGTACAAATGCAGTTACTAAATGGCGAAATTAATGTGGCTACCTTTTTGGAAAAACTTCGTGTAAATTAAATTAATAATAGGTAATAAATGTAACAAGGTGCAAAAGCTAGTCTTATTTTCAATTGAACAAACGAGAAAATAAATCTCACTAGTTCAGTCAACTGAGTGTTTTCTCTGCAATATTATTTGTCTTACACTGCCCTCTGGGTATTTTTTTTGTTTAAATTGAATTTAAATTTAAAAATTTTCAATTCCCAACACTACTATAGTGGTATGGTTTCGTCCCACCATACCCCCAGGGGTATGACCAAGGGGTATGGTGGGTCTGCAGTGATGTTTGTTTGAGTATATTACATATATATACTCAAACAAACATTTTTACAATTTGTTATAATTTTATTTTGATATAAAAAAATTAAAAAATGTTTGTTTGTGTATATATATGTAATATACTCAAACAAACATTTTTACAATTTGTTATATCTACCTAATATTTTTTCTATTTCTGAACTGAACAAACGAGAAAATAAATCTCACTAGTTCAGTCAACTGAACTGGACAACTGAACTAGTGGGAATAGACGGAAAAAAGTACTAATCAAAGAATTAAATCAAGTCTAAAAATTATCAACCAAAGTTCATAAGACAACACACGATACGCTTTATAATAATAATAATTCTTAATCTATTCTTAAAAAAAATATGTTACCTCAGATATGCAATTTGACATTTAAGCTAACGAGGTAGCGGAGCGACCATATCGGGCCATGCAGTTTTATCGTCAATATAGGCATTTAAGGTGTAATACGCCTTCTTTATTATTGATCTTTATATAAGATTTGAATCTTCGAATAGGTAGCTCGGTTACATTTACCGGAAGGTTATTATATACTAGCTCTATTTTTATGCGTGTACATTAAGTTTTCATAGATATATGTTATTGTTATTCATTTTATTCATAATGTTTATTTCTCTGAATTGTTCCCTCAAAGAGTCACGAGGCTTCATATTATAAATGGCACGTATTTCATTTGTATTTAATTTGTGCCAAATGTGTCCTATAGCTTGAATTTGTGCCCCCTAGGACTACGGAGTTATTAGAGTTTATGCTGGCGGAACGTTTTTAAAACTTCGATATCTCCGAAACTACTAATCGCCCAATGATGAAGTTTTGTGGACATTAAAACTACACTTGCGAGAAAACATTTACAATACTTTGTTTTACACCCCTGGTCCTAATGACCGCTTGTAAACGGTTTTTCATTGACGTCATAAGTTTCCTGATGGAATCCTGTAGGATTTCCTGCCACTCTTCGACTAAAGCAGTTTTCAGGTCTTCTATCGACGCCGGAGCTGGATATCTTCCTAGTACCCGCCGTTTTAGCTCATCCCACGTATACTCGATTGGGTACAAGTCAGGACTGAGGGCTGCCCAGTCTAGTGTGGGAATGCCGACATCTTCCAGGTACTGTCTAGTCACTGCAGCGGTGTGGCAGCGGGCATTATCGTGCATTAGCAGGAAATCTTCGCCAATAAACCCGGAGCACATGGCCTAGAAGAATGTCGTTGATGTATCTTTCTGCGGTCAGTCCGGTATGAAAATTAGCTCGAGTTTTTGCTTCATACTCCTACTCATTTATTTTTAAACATAGGAACCTATAGTACACTTAGTTACGTCGAAAACTTACATTGTAGGACCTGGAGGGTGCTAGAAACAGGCAAGTATTTTACTTTCATACCTATGAATGTTTACATAATTAGGTTACTTAAGAACATTAAATTTCTGCTGTAAAGACGCATTGTCCAAATATAAATGTAGTTACAAAAGAGGAATTTAAAAAATAATTATTAAATAACAAGTAATAATACTTAATATTGGCTGCTGTAAAGAGGCATTGTCAAGTACATAAAATACATGTTAAAATTATTGGGATAATACAAACTTCAATAGAAATCCCCGCCCACATCATACAAGACCCACCCCCATATGCCACTGTTTACGCAAAACAGCATTGTGCGAATCGCTCTCCCGGTCTATAGACTACGACGACGGTCGCTACCATGTAGCCACATTCTGGTATTGTCCGCGAACAGGACTCGACTCCATTGTTCCATATCCCAATCTAAGTGATCGCGAGCAATCTAAGTGATCGTTCCGTGACTGGCGTCGTTTTTGGGGTCAAGTTCGCTTCTTTGAGTTTTCGTCTGACTGTCCACTCACTCACAGCCTTCCCTCGAACTTCTCTGAGCTGCCTCGGAGAGAAGTGGTGGCATTAAATCGATCATCTCTTGACGTAGTGCATCGCCTGTACTTGCGAAACGAAATGTTTTCGTTTCGTTTCGCAAGTGCTTGTCTTACGAATTAACACAAGATGTTGTGGCTGGATACATGGTACATAGGGCTTTCGAATACCGGATTTTTTCAATACCGGTATTAATACCGAATGTTTTTTTCTAAATACCGGGATTCCGGGATACCGGTATTGAAAAAAAAAACCTTATTTTTATCAGACTTTTAATTTTATTCTTTTTTGGAAGTATACGTATTTAGAAAGTAATATTAATAAACAAAGTTTCATATATTATTTACATGTAGGTACAATTATCTTTTTATATGACAATAATAATATGTGTCATTTTGATCAGTCTTTTTTTTACGATAATTTGCATTATAAAAGTTATGACTAATCACATTTATTATTATAGAATTTCACAAAACTTGTCTAACAACATTTTTTTAAGTAATAAGAATCTCAACGATATTTGGGTTTTAACATTCGCACTGTACTTAAAACTTAGAGCAACGCGGGACTTCCAGGAAGACCGATTTAAAAAATTCCAAAATAAATAAATGGATAAAAATGTCTATGTGCGGTAGTGATAGTTTATTACCTATTTTGTGTTTTGTACTAAAATTTAAATAAAATCACTAATACCGGGATCCCGGTTATGAACATTTCAATGCCGGTATTAAAAATCTCTAAAAAAATTCCGTGATCCCGGTATTGGAAGCCCTAATGGTACATGACGCCACTATCAATAAGTTCAGCGGTTTCAACGTTCGAGAGCTAGGAGCTATTTTAGTTTCTCTTTCAAAACCTTATAATTCGTGACCATGACCTTTTTATAATAATAAAAATGGCACAAACTAGCTTAAATGTGTCCAAAAAACTTCATTATTGGGCGATTTTTATTTTTGGAGATATCGAAGTTTTAAAACAACGTTCCGCCAGCAAAAACTCAAATAACTCCGTATTCCTAGGGGGCACAAATTCAAGATATAGGGCACATTTGGTATAAATTAAGAACTATATACGTTTTATTAATCTAGCTCAACCACAAACAAAATTAGTCCCTGCAAAAACGTTACTCCAGCAAAAACAAATTTGCTATTTTGGTTACATGTAAATGTGCTCTAATTCGCTGCATACTCAAAATAGCAAGATTCCACTTCTTTTTGCTGCAGTAATGCACACCATTAACCGACCAATTTTAAATGACAATTAAAAGCGAACGCTCGATACTTCATACTAGTCTCTCTCTTTTAACGGAATTATGGTTCGTACAGATACGAACACAATATAATTCTGATTTCGTTTATTACTGAATTATATGAAGGGTAGCCAGATGACAAAAATGTTTTGTACTATTTTTGAACAAGAAAATAATAACCTACGGAAAAATTACCGCCTTCTTATCTTATCTTCTTATAAATCTTTATTCATCTAAATTATAATCCGTATCTTACTAAACAAATAAAGCTTATGAGAGATAATATATGAAAGAATGAAATTGAAGTGAAATTATTGATGATAGATTTCTAATTTAATTAGGATCGATTTTTAAATCCTCATATTGTGTTTTTCGATTGACAGCGAGCAATTGAATTTTTCAATCATCAGATAGGTTTTATTTGACGAATAACTCTATTATCTGATGAATAACTCATATCTGCTCGTTTGACGGCCAGATCTATTCGATAGATAATTTCACAACAATACCAACAAACATATTAATTTTACATTGTGTTTCGTGATTTTAGATAGTACAATGTATTAAATTGTTTAAATTATTGTTATTATGGATGCCATTACCAATGGAGGAAGAGGCTCTACTATATTAATTTAGAAATCCACCTGAAATAAAAATAAGAATTGTCAAATCCAAGCCCATTTTTAATGTTTGGCGTTCAAAAGAATTTCATCCATGATTCAGACTTTTGAAAGATTCGGTACATTATTTACCATGATAAGAGATAACACAAAGGTAAGCTATAGTAGCTAATAATAGTCGTTAGTACCTACAGGGTGATAATAATGTAGATGCTTAGCAATTGTAGATAACCTAGCAATAATTTATAAAAGTAAGTCACTAGACACGCTCTTGCGAAAAGAAACGAAAACATAGATACATAACCTTGTCACGTTCAGACGCTTGCCACGCAGCCCGGGAAGCAGCTTGGCATGCAACTCGGCGTCTCGTCGGTCGCCGGCCAAGCTAGCTGTTAATACGCACAGACGCATGCCAGTAATTGCCAGCAAAGTAAGCATGGAGGACGTCAATCTCAAGCGTGTGAACGCACCATAAATTATCAATGACATTAGAACTATGTCAAAGTTTTCGCCTCGTAAAAATGGAAGTATTCTGTCCTGCTCTAACATAATGTCTTGTGAATATATTTGTCTCACCACCCTGAAGTAAGGTCGAAAATATTGCTTGAATAGTATTACGTTAGATATCTAGTAATTGAAAAATAGGCAACCAATAATTTTAAAGACTATATTCTGCCCGCGGCTTTGCTCGCGTGTTATGTTGATCAAAGTAGCGTATGTCCAAATTGTCTACTGGAAAATAATCGTTGCCATTGAAGATAGTTTACTCTTTCACGTAAAAACTACAGAACGGATTTTGATGAAACATTACAGTAAACATCAGAATAACACAAAGTCTACAATTTATAATGATTTGTGTGATTTGACCATAATATAACGGTACTTAAGTATCAATTAAGTTAGTAAAATTATATCGGAAATATACCCTACTTATATGTTTCACGGCTAAACCGCTGAGCGGTTTGTGATGAAATTAGAAATATACCCTACCTTTATTGGCGAATTGTCGAAGATATCGCGTAAATAAACCTACACACAAAAAAAAACATATAGACAAAATGAGAAACTCCTGTTTTGAAGTCGGTTGATAATAATTAAATTGTTATATTCGCGATAGGTACTCTTGCAGTCCCAAGTTTACGGTTTCTATCCTTCAGGTACTCTAATAGCATCAGATCCTCACGTGCTACATTATTTTGATTATTCTTTCGATTAAAAAACAAAAAATACACTCGAATTAAAAACCTCTTTTTTTAAGTCGGTTAAATACAACAATAGGTAGGTATCGGCGTCTTAAATGAGGCGTTATTAACTTTGACAATAGGGCTACCTAAATAAGCCTATATGTAAAGGTCGCTCCCATTAATTAAATCTAAAATGCACGACATATTTCTTGCTTCAAGTACTAAGATACCAATCGAGCTATAGTTAACCAACAATATATCATTTCTTACTGATTTTTCACATCGATACTGCGTTCTAGAATTGGTTCAAATTTAGCAGCGACATCTAGTTTAATTTTTACATACTATTTTACCTCTAAAGCTGGAAATGTATTAGACACCTATACGATAAAGTGCGCACGCCAGCTTAAGATGACGTTCAAAGGTTCCTGTACATTCCGGATTTCAAGTTATTTGGACCTAATACTGAAGTTTATATTGTCTGTAATTTCTGAACTACAAACCTGAACTTGAAATAATTACGGGTAAATCTATAAAGTACCTTCTTTCTATCAAAAAAATAATGAATGAAATCGGACTACGCGTTAATCAATTACATCATTTTGACTTTCATCCCCTCCGTGAACCGTGCTGAATTGCGGTATAAAAAGTATCCTATGTCCTACCTCTTAGTATAAACTCAAATCATGTCAAGTTTCATTGGAATTCATTTAGTAGTCTCAAATTCAGACAGACAGAAATTTAAAAAAAATACATTTTTGGATTTAGTATCGATTATAGATTAACTATTACATTCTTATTATAATCTATAGATATATAGATAAACAGATATATCTTTATTCGTTAGGTAGTTATTAGACATCTTATCGAATGATTAGTCCTTAATTAAAATAAAATAAACTCAAATATATCATGGTTAAATATTTATTATAGAGAATGACGTCAAACAAATAATTAAATGCACTTTTCTAGAGGACTGTACCTAAACACAAAATGATTAAAGTGAACATTAAAGAAGGTATGCGTCATGTATCGGGCATTCGCTTTTTAATTGTCATACGAAATTTGTCGGTTTATGGCCTAAAATGTATCATACAGGCTTTTACAAATAACTCTCTAATTCTAGCATGGATTTGGCAGAAATTCTGTGTACGTGTATTGGAATATGGGCTTAAATTATAAGGTTTAACATTTAAAACGATAGCTCAAAGGGAACTTGAGTGTTATGAGGTCAAAATAATGAAATATTAAAGTCGTCACAACTCGTAAACTTCTAAGAGTGCGCTTATGAAATTACACAAGATGTTGGGGTACAGGGTACAGAACACCACTATCAGTTAGTTCAGTCGTTTCATGGTTCAAGAGCTAGGAGTAGTTTTAGTTTTTCTCTCAAAGCCTTATAACTCATGAACGTGACCTTTTTTATAATAATAAAACTGGTATAAATAGGCATAAACTAACGTCCACAAAACTTCAAAATTTCATTATTGGACGCTCAGTAATTTCAGAGATATCGAAGTTTTGAAAACGTTCCACCAGCAAAAACTCAACAAATTCAAGATATAGGGCACAATTGACACAAATTAATTAATTATTACGCAACCATAAACAAAATTCGTTCCAAAAAAAACGTTACTGCTGCCAAAAAATAATTTCTTGAAAAACTCAAAAAAGGCGGTGTACACAAATTTGAATTTGGGATATATTTACACGTAAATGGGCTCTAATACGCTTTTTAAAAATAACGTTAATTAAAAATAACGAATAACGCACACATTATTTGTGAGCGGCTACCGTATCCTATGGACACCAGCAGTAGCAACGCGCGTTAAAACGCCCTATTTGAATAACCTCATACTGTAGTCACTGATAAAATTGATTTCTATCGCAGGAATAATCTTACGTGTAGCACGCTAGTGAAGCTGGGCATATTGACATAATCTCTACATGATGTCGCTACTAGTGAAGATAATGATAATACATCTACCTAAACGCACAGCGTGCGTTTATATTATTGGCGACTTGCCCGCGGTTCGCATGCGTGGTGTCAGAAGCTTTAGGTGCCTGGGCCTGGGGTTCTAAACTTCCTACAAATCGGTTCACGCATTTGAGCGACATGAGTTAGGATCTGCATTTCGAATGTATTACAAACTTTCGGTTCCTTGTTTTGTTTGATAAGTCGAACAGGTGAACTAACTGTGGCTCTATCAACTATGGAATCGATTAAACGTAGGTAGTGGATAACCACTACTTCCTTTATGGACTTGGACTTATTAGTCTTTGGTTTCAGTAGTCCGCGTGGGCTACTGGATCCAAAGCGGTACACAAAATGGCTGTCTTAGCATGGTAAGCTTGCAGATGCTTCTCATTGCCTAGGAGTTTCACAAATTATATGTATCAAAATCCAGTTTATTAGATAGACGTGCGACATAGCGCATTTCTTGGATTAGTGTAACAGAATGCATGGTTTTGAGGCAAAGGGATGGAAAACCTAGTGCTACCGCCTAAATGAATTTTCAGAGTAGGTTTAGCAAGTTTCAAGTAACTATTCGATATAATTTTTGTAAATCGTCGAGTGGTTGGAGGCTTCCTTTTAGTTTGATAAGTTTTCTCAGCTTTCAGTTCGTGGATGAGCTCTTCAGCTACTTGGGACATCACTGGGTCATCTTCCTTGTTTTCGGTTTCTGAGTTTCCCGATGCTGAAATATGAAAATGAGTTTCTAAGTTTTTACCTAGACTTACAGCCCTCGTATTTTTTTAATATATCTAAACTTATAAAATCATTTGTCCTGACTGACTGACTGATCTATCAACGTCCAACCAAAACTACTAAGTCAAGAATGCTGAAATATGGAACAGAGGTTTATTTTATAACTTAATGTGCAAAGGAAGGGGAAATGGGTGTAGGAAAGTTTTTGTTGTTTAAAATTGTAAACTTTAAAATTGGTATTGTAGTTACTCATCAAAAATAAATACTGACGTGTTGCAGGGTTTTTGGATTTTCATATTCTAAAGGGGTAGGGGTAAAATGGGGGATGACAGTTTGTACAGGACTCGTTATTTTTAGAGGTAGGAACTTGACAATTGTTATTGTAGCTACATAGTAGTACATTTTGATCGAGCCCGAATTCCTAAATCTTGAATATTAAAGTTTACTTCTTTTTGCCCAGGTACCACGCTGGCGAAATCATGGGCAGAAGCTAGTTACTTATAAATTGTTTGTGAATCTAGGTTTATAAATAAATAATCTAGTCATTTTTCACACAGCATCATCGAGCCCCAAACTAAGCACTAAGTAATAACCTTTATACTAATTGAGAGGCAAACTCATCCTGAAAGTTATGTTTGTAATCGTTACCAAGACCAAGAAGGAACCGGTGGCATGGTGAACTAACGAACCTTACGAAGACTAAGATATGGTGCTGTCTCTTTGCATAGCAGAGCTGTTGCACAAGCAATAATATATACCTTGTTTTGTCATCACCAACATCCTGTAGAAGCCCACTTCTGGACAGAGTTCCCCCTTAAGAGTGCCATGATGAACGATCATGGGATCCAACCACCCACTTCCTACAATCTAATGGATTATCAGCTGTCAATCTGGAAATCATCATCATCAATCATGGCCATCGGTCGGTGGGGGTCTTAAAGATGGTCAACATTTTCGATTAAATATTACTACTTCTTGTAAATAGTGTTATTATTTCAATAGTAGTAGTACAAAATAGTCAAACTAAGATCCGAAAAAGTTTTTTTATGCCATCCTCTAATGTAGGCATCCTTCCACCCCACCTAGGGGAGTTTCGAGTTATCCGTGGGAGTAATTTATTACTGTAACTAAGGCCACGTACTTGTGTCAGCTAAAGAATTGTCGATAGGAGCGTCTAGGAGTTCAAATTCGGTTTTAGTTTCCGGCTCGGTGCTCGTGACAGTGTGAGTTGTAGCTGCAGTGGTGCCTACACTCACGGCGTCAATTGTGGCTGTAGGAGCCATGTTTGCGCTAACTGCGTCGGTCCTGGCTGCTGGGGCATCATCTGAAGCGTCTGTGTTTGTAAGGCTGGGCACAGTGGTGGTTTCCGACAGCCTATCTACAGTGGGAATACACAAAATAGCTTATCTAGATGATGATACCTAGTCAAAACGGAGGCAAATTGTAATCACACATTGCTGGGCATGAAATATTTGTATTTAGTCTAGATACACTACCCACCTTCTATAGGTACTCTACTGATCTATGGCCTCTACAGTCTATTATTGGCCTTTGCCATTTATCCAGTTCAACTTCTGATAGAACGAGCAATTACCATCGAAGTCGATAGATGTCGATTCGTCATAAGGTTACCAAACTACCCAGATAAAAGTATTATGTTACTAATCCAAAACAGCCAAATAGTTTGTTAACGGCATTATGCATTATGCACTTACAGATGACACCACAAAATCAACTTCCTAATTAATGTAAATGAACTCACCAGTTGCAGCCTCTGTGATCAGATCGCCTTCATTTTCTCGTCGGAAGGGAACTGAAGGAAGAGTTTCGGATTACAATATTTTAAATTCCTAGCTTAAGGTAAGTACAGTTGGTTATGGAATTAGGTAATCGATTAAAACGCATGGTACTTTAACTGGTAGGTACTAGATCCAGGGAAACTTTTTAAGAAAATGACACCTTCTTTTTTTGAGTTATTTTACCGGTAATAATACCTTATTACTAAGGAAAAAGATAAAAAAAAAATTAGTACCTAACACTTCAATGTTTGCTTTAAAATCGGCCATAAGCCTACAAGAGGTCAACCGAGACCATAAAGTAAAAGAGGTCTCAGACATTTGGAAAGCAAGTCATACCTACATTAGTAGGGAATGTTATTCTTACCTCGCGCCCTGCATTTGTGTCACTGATGCGAAGGAACAAAATATGTTTCCAAGGGAAGTATGTATATACATTCAGTCAAAAAAGTATCGGGAATGGATAATTTGTCTATGGTTCCCAATTCAATTTTTTATTTATTTTTTTGCTGTTTGATTGGCACAACTGTTTTCCATTTTGGCGCGAATTTTGAGTTGCATCTGTTGTATATAGTTAATAAAGTGCTGTTTTTAGTTAGATCATATCTAGTGTGTACTGCGAATTTCACTATGGACAAAAATATCGAACAAAGAGTTTGTCTTAAATTTTGCATCGCCAACGGAATTTCGTGTTCGGAGTCAAACGTTTAAAAGCGGTCGAGATGTGATAGAAGATTTGCCTCGCTCTGGTAGGCCATCAACATCTTCAACTGAAGTTAACGTCTCTAAAGTGAAGGAATTGGTGACTGAAAATCCTCATTCAAATTTGAGAGAGATAGCCGCTGAATTTTCTGTGTCTCACGAGTCGATCCGCACCATTTTAAATAATCACTTGGGTATGAAACATGTTGCTGCTCGGCTAGTCCCAAAAGACCTGAATTTTCTCCAAAAACTCAATCGCATAAGAGTCGCGGAGGACATGCTAGAACGAGTCAATTCCGACCCAACATTCATGAAACGCATTGTTACTGGTGACGAGACGTGGGTTTACGAGTTTGACATGCAAACTAGTCAACAGGCTTCGGAGTGGCGCCTCCCAACTGAACCGAAACCGAAAAAACCACGCCAAAGTCGATCAAAATTTAAAATCATGTTGACTGTTTTCTTTGACTATCGAGGTGTTGTGTACTCGCAATTCTTGCCGGAAGGTGAAACGGTAAATAAAGAATATTATTTGAGCGTTATGCGGCGTTTAAGAGAGCAAATTCGGCGAAAAAGGCCAGATTTGTGGAGAGAAAATTCTTGGATTTTGCATCACGATAATGCCCCTTCGCACAAGGCCATAATTGTAAACGAATTTTTGACCAAAAACTCAACAAATACTATCGAGCAACCACCTTATTCCCCAGATATGGCTCCAGCCGACTTCTTCCTTTTTCCTAAACTACCACTTCGTGGCACACGTTTTCATTCGGTAGAAGACATAAAGGAGAATTCGCGACGAGAACTGAACTCAATTCCGAAAAAAACGTTTAAACGTTTGTTTTGATGATTGGACTATTCGTTGGCGTAAGTGTATCGTTTCTGAAGGAGCATACTTTGAAGGCGATAAAATAAATTAAGATGAATAACTAACATTTTGTGTATTATTGATCTTTTCCCGGTACTTTATTGACAGAGTAGTATATGATATTATATTATATATGCCTACACCTTGCATCCAGGAGAAATTGAGGTCGGATGAGTATATTCATAATAGCTTAGTTGATCTGTTCCTGAAGTTCCTGACAAACATCTATGAAAGAGCTTACCTCGTCTTCGAAGACCACGAATTGGATAATCTGAAAAAAAAGGGGAAATAACTGCCCTACGTTGCATAGTTTATATCTCCTAAATAATCAAGACAGGTAGACAAACGGATATCAATTATGACGAAATTGTTACTACATGATACTAAGCATTAAATACTATGGTATAAAGTGTTCTAAGTATGTTTGTACCCACCAAAATAATAATCAGCAGGGATACGGCGTCTGAAAAATTCTGTAAAATGAATTTATAATTAGTGCAAGGAACGATTACTTTTCACATCCTTTGTGGAGGTATGTGGTGTAAGGTGTGTTCCAGGGTGTTGGTTGAAGAAGGAAAAGTCCATATAAAGTTCACCGTTTACTTTCACACGACACAAGCTCAGCACATTTATAATAAAGTTAGAAGGAGAGAGGCACAGAGTAAGAAAGCACAAGAATAAGAGTCTATGAGATAAAGAAATGAGAAAGCGAACACGTAATGACAATTTGCGGTAGCCGGAGGTAAACAAGCGATACGGCGTTTGCGTTGCACTAGCGATTCCATCCGACTGACTCGACGCGCGAGCCCGAGCCAGCGAGTAGGCCGAGCGCGCGCTGTGTTGACGTCACGCGGTGCGGCCCACGTAGGTAGATAGCCGAGCCGGTCGCGCGGTTCCAATATTAATATCGGATGACACGCCAACTCGTCCGTCGTCGTAGTGTAGATAGGTAGGGTGTATAAATATATTGTATATATGTACTTTACATTTTATTAAGTATATAGTGTGTAGGCATATGAAGAATGTATGAAGTAAGTATGTGCGTGTGTATAAGTGTTGAAATTATTTAAATAGATAGGTAAATAGATAAATACGGTTACAAAGTAGTAGGTAGGAAAGTAGGTAGGTAAAGGTGGAGAGAATCCCCACATCACTCCCCTCCGAAGACCGTCACTACGGGCGATAAAAATCCGGGAAGCGGACGTGCCTACCGGATCGTGTAGTACGTATCGGAGGAGGAGATGTTTCCTCCGCAGGTCTAACCTCACGATCAAGTGGCGATGCAGTCGACAAAATGTAGGCCGGTTTCAGGCGGTCGATTGAGACGGTCATCGCTTTACCTTTAACCAAAATTTTGAAAACTTTTTCACCACGCTGAAGAACTTCATGAGGGCCGGAGTATGCTGGATGAAATGTTCCTCGTAGCATTTCTTCCCGAAGGAATACGTGCGTCGAGGAAACGAGGTCCTTATAAATAAAAATTTTACTTCTATTATGCCGTGGCGCGGGAACGGGTTGCAGTTGTTCTGCAATGGAACGCAGTCGAGCAGTGAAGTCGGTATAATCAGTAGTACCGGATGCGGTGTGGTGAAAAAATTCACCTGGGAGCCTTAAGGGCTCGCCGTAAACCAATTCGGCAGAAGATGAATGGAGATCTTCTTTGACCGCGCTCCTAATACCTAGTAGGACTAGTGGTAGCGATTCCGTCCAACTACTGTCAGCATGACAAGTAATGGCTGTCTTTAGCTGTCGGTGGAATCGCTCCACCAGTCCGTTGCAAGCTGGGTGGTAAGCAGTGGTCCTGCGGTGTTTGAATCCGGCTATTTTCGCGAGAATTTCAAATAGTGAGGATTCAAACTGACGTCCACGATCAGTCACAATGTCAGTTGGACAACCAAATCTGGCGATCCAACCTGACAGCAATGCCTTTGCTACCGTTTCTGCCGTAATGTCCACAATAGGGATGGCTTCAGGCCACCTGGTAAAGCGGTCTACGGCAGTAAGGCAGTAACGATAGCCATTGGATAAGGGCATGGGACCAATCAAGTCGATGTGGACGAACGCAAAACGAGCCTTAGGTAAAGCGAAAGTGCTCAGAGGAGCGGACACGTGACGATTCACCTTAGACCGCTGGCAAGCTAAACACGTTCGCGACCATTCTCGACAGTCCTTTCTGACGCCTGGCCAAACGTAACGCTGTGCTATAAGCTTAGCGGTTGCGTTTGCACCAGGGTGACTCAAGCAGTGTAGGCTGTCGAATACTTGCTTTCGCAATGATTTGGTCACGAAAGGTCTTGCTGTGCCAGTACTTACGTCACAGTAAATCTCCATCTTGCTACCGGGCTCTTTGATCTTCTCCAAGCGAAGCGAAGTCGGTTCGTCATGGAGATAGGAAGAAAGCTCGGCATCAGAGATCTGAGATCTAGCGAGAACTTCTAGATCAACTGGACTTTGCAACTCATCAATTCGCGAGAGCGTGTCGGCCACAACGTTATCCTTGCCGGATATATGCCGGATATCGCTGGTGAATTGAGAGATGAAGTCCAGATGTCTGTATTGGCGAGGTGAGCAGTTACCTTTCCGTTCGCTGAAGGCGTAACAAATGGGCTTGTGGTCGGTATAAACCGTGAAGTCTCTGGCCTCCAGCATGTGGCGGAAGTACTTTATGCCCTCGTATATGGCGAGCAGCTCGCGGTCGTAGGGTGAGTATTTCTGCTGGGATGGGCTGAGTTTCCGCGAAAAGAATGCGAGCGGCTGCCAAACCTCATCTTTGAACTGCTGTATAACTGCGCCCAGTGCTAAGTCGCTGGCGTCAGTAACCAACGCGAGCTTGGCTTGACAGTCGGGGTGAGCTAGTAAAGCAGCGTCACAGAGACTCTGCTTAGACTGCTCGAAAGCTGCGAGAGCCTCGCCGGTCAGGTGCACTGGATCAGAGGCCTTTACCGAACCAGCTAACAAGGCGTTTAGAGGGCCTTGAACTTTTGCGGCGTTAGGCATAAATCGCCTGTAAAAATTCAACATGCCCAAAAATCGCCTGAGTTGCCGGACTGATTTCGGCGCAGGGAACTCTTTTATGGCCTGTACCTTGGAGTCTAGAGGTTTTGTACCAGAAGCTGAGATGTGGTATCCTAAAAACGTTACCTCTGAGGCTCCAAACACACACTTCGAGGTATTCACGACGATGCCGTATTTCTTCATGCGTTCGAAGAGCTGACAAAGATGGCTTTCATGCTCGACTGCGGAACGGCTAAATACAAGAAAATCGTCGAGATAACAATAGCAAAAGTCCAGCCCCCGGGTCATCTCATCTACGAATCTCTGGAAAGTCTGACCAGCATTCCGGAGGCCAAAGCTCATAAATGGGAACTCGTAAAGGCCAAAAGGAGTTGTAATTGCGGCCTTCTGGATGTCCTCCTCGTATACAGGAATCTGGTTGTAAGCCTTGACCAAGTCGATAGTCGAAAAGACTGTACAGCCAGAGATGCTGTGGGCAAAGTCATGGATATGCCTGATAGGGTACCTGTCAGCGATGGTCCGAGCGTTGAGTAGTCTATAATCTCCGCATGGACGCCAGCCATTATCTTTTTTGGGGGCCAAATGCAGAGGAGAAGACCATGGACTCTCGGAAGGACGCGCCGTACCATTGCTCAGCATCAAGTCGAACTCCTGCTTCGCCACCTTGAGCTTATCGGGAGCCAACCTGCGAGGGGAACAAGAGATGGGGGGACCGGGTGTGGTGCGTATGTGATGTACAGTGTTATGTTTGTGGACGTGTGGCGTGCCAGCCGGCTTAGTTATTTCGGGAAATTCTGATAAAATTTTATGGAAAGACGTGTCGCCGGATGGAACCTTTACAGAACATGTGTCAGGAGCATTAGCGGGGTAAGCTTCGGTTGACAATGATGTTAGGTTATCTATGATACGCCCTATGCGCTTATTGCGAACATCCACAATGAGATTGTAGAAGCTAAGGAAATCTACACCTATAATGGCTTTAGTGACATCAGCAACAATAAAATTCCAAGGGAAATTACGCCTAAGTCCTAAATCTAAATTAAGCTGAAGCGATCCGAAAGTGTTTATGACACTTCCGTTGGCAGCTGTCAGCTCGTAGCTGGTCTTGACCCGACGTTCCCGAAGTGCAGACCGAGGGAAGACGCAGACGTCGCTTCCGGTGTCTACCAAGAAAGGTATCTTCGATTTGCGGTCGGTAACGAAGAGGCGACCAGGAGAAATGGGGCAATCGTCAGTCGCCTTTACCGACCGCCCTGGGCGTTTCCCGACTTCTCGAAGTCACAGGGCTTCACACATTGGGTAGCATTGGCGCCATGTCGACTATGATACCAGCAGTTTGGGAATCTTCTGTAGCTGGATTGTGATCGGGATCTGGAGCGCCTGCGCTGATTACCGTACGAACGATGACTGGAACGGTCGCGTGTACGGGGCTGATGGTTCAGCTGCATGGTCAAGTTCTTTACTGCTGCCTTCAGCTCAGCAATCTCGTTCGCCATTGATTGCATCGAACCAGGAACAGGGGTTGCCGATACAGTTGAAGCTACCTGGAGACTGGGTGCCACGATATCGTGGACTCTGTCCGCTAGGTCAGCTGATGCTTCCAGGCTGCTGGACGGTTGTGATGCGATCAGCGTTTGTATGTTGCTGGGTAGACGGCTGCACCATATGCTTCGGATGAAATCATCAGGAACGGTGGTTCCAGCCAGGCCCTGCAAGTGGCGCAGGAACTGTGAGGGTTTCCGGTCTCCCAACTCCTCATGCATGAGCAACTGTTGGATTTTTCGCTCACGTGACGCTGACAGTCGCTTGATCAGCTCCTCCTTAAGCTTCTCATATTTGTTGGTCGCTGGAGGATTCGTGATGATGTCTTTCACTTCTTTGGAGTATTGAGGCTCCAAGTGGCCGGTAACATAATAGAATTTAGTCGTATCCGAAGTGATGTTGGATATAGCGAATTGACCTTCAATCTGCGCGAACCATATTTCAGGCTCCTCAGGCCAAAACGGTGGAATTCGGATGCCAACTTTAAACATCTCGGACGAGATAGTGGAAACAGGTCTTTTTTGTTTCTGCGATGTATCACCGCCATTTTTGTCCAGCTTTGACGCGTCTGATCTATCATGCTCACTCATCGTACCTTTTAGTGTTCTTCAGGGGTCACCAGATGTGGAGGTATGTGGTGTAAGGTGTGTTCCAGGGTGTTGGTTGAAGAAGGAAAAGTCCATATAAAGTTCACCGTTTACTTTCACACGACACAAGCTCAGCACATTTATAATAAAGTTAGAAGGAGAGAGGCACAGAGTAAGAAAGCACAAGAATAAGAGTCTATGAGATAAAGAAATGAGAAAGCGAACACGTAATGACAATTTGCGGTAGCCGGAGGTAAACAAGCGATACGGCGTTTGCGTTGCACTAGCGATTCCATCCGACTGACTCGACGCGCGAGCCCGAGCCAGCGAGTAGGCCGAGCGCGCGCTGTGTTGACGTCACGCGGTGCGGCCCACGTAGGTAGATAGCCGAGCCGGTCGCGCGGTTCCAATATTAATATCGGATGACACGCCAACTCGTCCGTCGTCGTAGTGTAGATAGGTAGGGTGTATAAATATATTGTATATATGTACTTTACATTTTATTAAGTATATAGTGTGTAGGCATATGAAGAATGTATGAAGTAAGTATGTGCGTGTGTATAAGTGTTGAAATTATTTAAATAGATAGGTAAATAGATAAATACGGTTACAAAGTAGTAGGTAGGAAAGTAGGTAGGTAAAGGTGGAGAGAATCCCCACATCCTTTTCACTTTTTTCACTATTAAACTGATTACTTAATTTTACCGTGATCTTGAAATGAATAATGAAAAAGTAGCCACAATTACTTTGAAATCCCTATAGATTAAAATATGGTTTTCTTAAAGTCATATTCGGTCGTATTGTTATATTATACGCGTATACAAATCAAATACATATGTACTTTATCTTTAATAGTTTTCGCTTCGTTTTCGTTAAACGTAACGTATTTATAAGTCAGGACCCTTAATCAATTTTCAATAAATACCAATAAAATAAAGACTAAATGATGGTATAGGTGTGAGAATTGTAGTTAAAAATGAGCTTTAAAAATGTGAACATTGGGGAATCAGCGACCGTTTTGAACACTCGTGATTAAAAAAAATGGATGTCAAGGTGAACGACATGTATCTGTTGCTGGTAAGAAGGTGCGTTTACTATTTGGTTGAAAGGCATCATTCTCTTTTGGAGAGTCTTGAAAAGGCTGTGGTGATCCGGTCATATTTTGCCAATGTACTCGCTCATCCACGAGGATGGAACCAGGCTGCTGAGAATTAGTGGAATGCGCTGATTTGCTTGCTGAAAATAAAAAATAACAAAAAAGTAAAGAGTTTTTATAACAGCAAAAATAAAGTAGGCAATAAATTTCAAGATTAAAACATCTTATAATATGGATACACAGTGATATGCTGAGAGGTAAGTGCCTATTATTAAGTAGGCACCTACTTAGTTTTGATAGATTGTTACTTGGCGAGATGTGTTTTTTCCTGTTCAAAAGAAATATACTTACCTGAAAAAAAAACTAAGTAGTCTTTTGGTAGATTACCAATAAGTACCTATATATCCTTAAGTGGAAATTGGCAGACCATGTAGCACGCCTACAAGAAAAAGATGGACAAAAAGAGAGTCACGACATGGTCTGGCTGTAATCAAAGCCGCAGGACAAAACTTGATACAAAAGCTCAAAATAGCTGAAAAACTTGGTGGAGGCCTAAACCCGATAGGGGCCTTATTTAAATCTATCCATATTAAATAATTATTTATTGAGATGATAAGAAACAACAATATTAGGACAACAATAAAGAAGTTTAATGTTTATTATCATACCTACTTATTACTTAGTATTAAGAAGTTGTATAGATACAACAACTGTTTGTTTTCCGAAAAAAAATACGAGTATGTAAATAATAACTTACATGCCGTCGGTTCATCTGTAGAAGCACAGGTGGCGTCATCGGTGATTGTACTCCCTTTCTGTCGAAGATTGTGGTTATCTCGGAGGGCCTTGGCATACTCTTCGAATAAAAAAAAACCATTTAGCTGTCTCACAATATAAGCACAGGATATTATTAAATATGACGTCTCTTCGAAACAAAGTACACGATACACGTGGACTAAAATGCGCTCAGTTCTCAATAAATTCCGGGAAGGCTCACTTTCCTACAGAAAATTCGCTTAGTGCGCGAAACCTCCATAAATAGGTAATTTGCAGTTACAAAGAAACCGGGAACAAAGAAATGCAGCCGGCAACAGCTGTAGAACCGGGAACAAAGAATGACAATAATTAGCACTCGCATGTGTTACCGGAACGTTAAGGGAGCATTTAATTTTGAAGCTTTGTTTAATTTCTATCCGTTTTTTCACAAACGGATTTCTCTGTGTTACCGATTTTCAGCAGGTCGACCAAAACAAGAGCTTGCTTTAGTTTTTCGTCTTCGTCTGAGTCTTCGCTGACGTGGTTGGTCCGCACTCCAGAATTCGAGCATCGTATCACGCAATCCATCGTGCACAGAATCACAAAACATATTAAGACACATTTCCTATGTAAAATCATAAGGATCAGTATTACCTTCAAATACAATATAGTGTTATCGCAAACATAGCAATAATACCTATTTTATGCCGATCGATTCGATAGAAAAGGCACTTAACAACTGAAAAGTAATTTAATAGAAAAAAAATACTCGCCTAACATTTATTTTGTCATATGATTTTTGGCCTTTGTTTTAACGTATTTACCGGCATTGCTTATTTTCAGGAAATATAATCATTAAAGATGAATGTTTATTGATATTGGTGAAATTTAAAGTATGGATATCTGCAATTAGTTTTTTATTCGTAGAGGTAGAGGGCATTCAACAATCACGTGAGGCTGTTTAGGGAAGGGGGTTGTCGTCCAGTGTCAATTAGAGGGGGGGGGGGGGGGGGGTGAAGGATTTTAAACAGATGCCACGTGACAATTAAGGTAATTGTTAATTGTCACGTGAGGTAATCTCGGCAGCCTTGTTATTAGCTAGAGATACAAGTTTTTGTATATTATGTGTTTGTATATTCAAAGAGGTTATACTGAACTCGATTTTGTTAAAAACAAGACTTAAGGAATGTCAGACTTGTCTGTAGCCATGTGAGGATTCTCTCCACATTTACCTACCTACTTTCCTAAATACTACTTTGCAACCGTATTTATCTATTTACCTATCTATTTAAATAGATAGATAGGTGGAAATGTGGCAAGAATCCCCACAAGCCATGAACAACATTTTTTTTTGTTTATATTATCTTTTTACTAGTCGGCCGGTCACGCGGTGTACAATAGGTTACTATTTTGGATGCAATTTTTTTGACATTTGTCGATGTATGAGCATGTTGTAATGTAATGTAATATTCGTAAAAGCGTATTATTATCATCATAATACGTAAAAGTCACGTTACATTGAGGGAAGTGTACGGTGAGCCAGGTTGTCAGGCCGCCAAGTTGTCACTAATTCAGACAAATATGCGTCACGTAATTAATGGTCGTTTTTTCAAACTGTGAAAAAATAGCAACATTCTCCTTAGTGTAAAACTTAACTTGTTGCTTGGAACGTAATTAGGTAGGTAGATACTTATTTCAAATTTATGTCCCATCATTTTCTCCTGTTTGGGTAATATTGAAAAAGGGAATCACGTACTGTAGGTTCAATTATTCGCATTCAGTCTACGCTATAACATTATATAACATATTTTTCCTAATATATGGTGGTATTGCTGGTTGCAGAGAAAAGAAAGTCAAATTTCATTTTGATAATTCGTTTATAAAAAAAATATTTACAATGTGAGTATACAATACATAATAAATTGGTATAAATATCAACAATAAATTGGTATCTGAATATAGACGACTTTGTTTTTAAATTAAAATTATTAACTACCTACTAACTTTCGTAGGTATGCAATGTAAATTAAAAAAATATCAAATCTTTTTTGTAGTGTATCCTAACCTATTATAATGTTTGGATGTTTGTTACTAATAATCTTTGTAATGGAGCTGGACCGATTAGTTCGTGACATAGGTTGTCCGGGTACCAAGCGAACAAAGCCGTGGGCACAGATATTATACTGGCCGGGGGCTACTACATATACAGTTGTGGTCATATAATTAAAACGATTTGAAAATCCAGATTTTTTTTATCTAAATCATGTTATGTGTTCCTTCTTAGAAGTAACTAGTTATATTATGAAATAGCCACATGAATATAGTAAAAGGGATTAGATATAGAAGAAAATCGCTAACTATTTTTTTTACAAATTTTATTTATATTCTATAGTAACAAATTCAAATAGTAATAAAGCTGGTCAAATAATTAAGAACGATTTATGAAACTGCTTGAGAGTTATTTTATATGAAATTAAGATTAAATCAATCACATTAATGTGAAGTATGTAAAGAAAATAAACAAATTAATACCATTTAAACTAAATTAATAGTTTTTAGCATGTCCACGGCTTTTAATTACTGCTTTACACCGGCGAGACATTGACTCAATTAAATTTTTGGCATTTTGCAAGAGAGAGTTCCATTCTCCTAAGAAAACGTCGTACAGCTCTCTTAAATTGCCACACTGTCGATTTGAAACCTTTTTCTTGACTTTGCACCAAAGCTGTTCTATTGGGTTTAGATCTGGGCTGTTAGCTGGCCAATCTAAGACAGAAACTCATTGCGATGTGAGAAATTCCTTAACGGTGCGTGCAGTATGTTTTGGATCATTGTCGTGCTGGAATGTCCAAATAACCGGAAGCACGTCTTCAGCATAAGGTAACATTGTTTCTTCCAGTATATTTTTTTATTGGAATTGATCCATATTTACTTCTATCTGCTTAACCATGTCCAGAAAAACACCCCCAAGTTTTCACATTTCCCCCACCATGCTTTAATGTCACTTCTGTGTATTTAGGGTTGAATGCTTCATTCGGAGGGCGTCGAGGGGGTATTATTTTCTCAGCTCATTAGACCCCTTAAAAGGATTTAGTTTTGCCAAACGAACGATATTTCGATCATCTCGCCGAGATGAATTTCTCTGTTTAGGTACACGCGGAACATTTGAAGAAGTTTAATACGTTTTATAATATAATTACGACTATACCACGTACTTTACTATTCTCCTGCTGCATTCGAGCGTGGTCGCGGACGGTGCTCATGAGGAAGAAACGTCAGCAGGAGAATAGTACGTGGTATAGTCGTAATTATATTCTAAAATGATACCAAACCACGATAATTTTAATTCCATAGTTTAATACGTGTCACAGCGTGAAAAACCATCGTTTTTGAGCATTGCAGATAGTCGGCTATCTTTTTATACGACCAATTCTTCTCGCGAAGTTTTATTATTATTTCCCTTGTAGATTTATCACAACTTTTATTTTTACCATTGTTTTCTTGTGAAGCAATCACCTTTAAGACTTTTACAGCACAAAATAGCGCCAAAATTATACGAATAGTGACCTACAACTACAGAGCCACAGTTCTCTATTCAAATTTGAATAAAAAAATAAACTATTTAGCGTTCTTAATTATGTGACCAGCCAGTCAGTAGTAATACTAGGTTCAGATGTAATGTATAAAGTTTATGTATTTATTTTTTAGCCAATCATGTGTATAATTTCGGTATCGAAAAAAAATTCGATACCGAGAGAAATACAAAAAAATGCAATTAGTTATACTTGTTAGTTTGAAATCTTCTCTTTAAATAAGCGTTCTTAATTATATAACCACCACTGAATTAATTAACGTGATTTAGATACTGAAGTATGTAAAAATACTATGAGGTGCCAGATCGACTCGAAATAAAAGTCCGGATGCAGTGTAAGAAGAAGTTCGGTTATATACCACAGATTTCGAAACGCATGATTAGATCTCGGTCGCTTTCTTACAACGAATCAATTACTTACGTTTGGACCTACCTAGGTTAGGTACCTACGTCTGGACCATACCTCTATTATTTTGAGCTCCAACTAGATAAGTAAATATACTCCTGTAAGTATAGGTAACCACTTAAAAAATAATCTTTTTGTAATGTAGATATTCGTTTAAGCCAGGTTATTCGGTGCAGCATCTATCCAGAAGTTGCTGATGTCATTGAACTTAGATTGCATCTCTGCTACTTCGGATGATTTCTGTCCTGAACTCTGAAAAAACGTAATCTTTTAGTATCGTTAACCGGGGTTACTTTGGATGGTTTTTGCTATGTAGGTATTTGTTCAAATCGATATCTTCTTTATTAGAACAATTTATCTCTTGGTTACAAGTCTGGCAATAAAACAGGGCTTTTGGACACTCACTTGTAACTATTTTCTTTTTAATTTGGTATCGAAGTAGCCTCGGGTATGGGGGGGGGGGGTATTTTGACACGTCTAACTGCATCGAATGTCAATGTTATGCCACTGCCGGGTTACTTTGACACCTAAAAAATTGGTTTAAGCCAATATTCAATTAGAGACAAGTAAGAGTAAATAAATCTAAAATGTATAAAATTAATGTACCTTCATATATTTATTTAAATCTCTAAATATTTACAATTGTTTTTTGCTTTACTACAACTATTTTATGTAAACTGTTTACATAAAATAATAATCAAAAATCACTTCTTAGTAACGATATAAGGCACTTTGATTCACATTTGGTTCTAGTTTGGCTTTATTGGTTGGGAACTTTAATCAAAAATTAACAAAAAAAACAAAAAAATAAAATATCACTCCGAGTCCTCACAGCGCTCGCACTCACAGGCGGGGTTTTTGGATCCCTTGTTGCACATTCTACATACCCATTCCTTGCAGGTGACGCAGAAAATCCAATCCTTGTGAAGACGATTAAATCTGAATTCACACCTACAAATCGAGCACAAGTTCTGTTTTACATTTTTGCACAAGTTGTGTTCTACATTTTCCTGCTCCTAGCACTAAAAGTAAGCTCGTCGTCTTCTGATGAGCTGTCAAAAGTGCATGTTTGAACCTTCCTTTTGCTTTTGTTTCTTTGCTTTAGGACTGGAAGACTGGGCCTTCGAAGTGGATTGTTTCATTAATTAGATTGATTTAGTTCCAAATCAACCTAATTAATGTTAATTGGCTGGCCTGGTTTTGAAATAACTTTTTTCTTCTGTTACGTACTCTGTCTTCGCTGTACCCCTTTGTCTCTTTCAAAAACTCTATTAAAATTGCATCTATGTTTCTTCTTATTTATATTCTATCAGAAGGAAGTTTTTCTCAGGACAACTTCTGGATCATACGGGTGGAGTTCTATCGCTTGAAAAGAAGTTTAATTAGCAAAGTCAAGACAAAGTCACATGTTTTTTTAATAACAACATTGTCCTGTTTTAGGACCTTTAATGAGGTAAGAGATTGTTTGTTAATTATCTATATTAATCTATAACGGCTTAACCGATTGTAACGAATTCTAGGATGGTTCCTATGTAAGTTTTATTGCACACGTCACAAGAGGCTTTGCAATACCTGATAATAAATATACTTATAAGAATATATTTATTATTATATAAAATTTGCATTAGCATAATTGTAATATGATGGTTTAATCAAAAAATCATAGGTAGGTTACTTAAACTATATCAAATTGTAACAATTTAAAACTGAGTAGTAGCAGTAGTACCTATGTATTTAGTGTAAGTACCTAAACACTTGTAGCAATTGTTAAAAGTTCCGGAGCTAGCATAAAGCTATCAACAGGTTGGCTCGATGCCTATTCCGGCTGGATTAAAGGGCTGAAGCCGAAAATATGTTTAAATAAAAAAAATTTTTAGCAGATTCGATTCAGTTTGTGATTTTGGGGAAACTATGTATGTTACTCGTATAATTTATGTTTTTCATGTTTTAGAAACAATCGGATATTACGATAATCTTGTTGTTTCCTTAATAAGACTTTTTTTTTCTATTAAATAAAGGTATAGTTTCATTTGCGAAAAAAAAACTATGATAGGTTATACTTAATTTATCAAATTATTTCATACGAACGAATCACGAATTATTATAATTAATCAAACTACAGAAAAAAAAATAGAAAATGACAAATGCGTCCTATTTTCTCTCATTTTTATTGGTGTAGTCAAACGTAAGCGCCAGGGTCGTGCCTTACGGCTTATTTTTGATAGCACATAAAAATAAGCCATATTTGGCAGTTGTTTGCGTCTTAAATAGCGAAGCAGTGAATTACACAGTGAAACAAAGGTGCCAGGAAATAGGGTGGGAGACCAAACGCGCTGTCAATCAAGGCAGTTTGCAGGTGGCATACCAGAAACTGGCAGACTGGCATGCCAGGAGCTTCCACCAGTTACAGGCATGTTTGGCTTCTGCGATATAGAGATAAAGATTTAAAATGTTTTTTTGTCGGTTCAGTCTACTGTACCGGCTAAACTAATTTTGTAAAACACGAAAGTATTTAAATATGTATAGTAACAGATCAGTACCTACACATTTAATGCAATAACAATAAAAAATATCACAGCTAAGTAGGCTTAATAGGTTTCATAAAAGTTCCATACTAAATAGGTACTTACTTAAATTAATGGATTCTGTCAAATACTCTATTGAGTATACAGAGATATGATAGTTGCAGATTCAATCATACTCAGGTTGAACTCAATTGTGGCGACCTCTGTTTTCGTAAGTAAATTGATCGAGCGATCAAACATCTATGAGTCTAGTTTTCAGGTTTGTATGTATGAGTATGTTTTTTTGTCCAAGGATGATCGTTTGTTCAAACTTGATGATGATAGGGTGGTTTTTTTTAACTATGCTCTAAGAAATAAAGAGATTTAGGTATATAATAAATGTGAGACTATCTGAATAAGTGAGGTACAGATTGTGAATTTAAAAAAAAAAATATTACCTAACACTGCTCCTTACGGTAATCGGGTAAAAATGGTAGGTACACCGCATGATTTCAGTTCGTGGCGAACTACTTACCTATTTTATGTTTGATCTTGGTTAGGATTGCGATTAGGCTGATATCTAATAAAGAGATGGTCAATCTATATTTATTAGCGTTATTTTATAAAATCGCTCACCTTAACAGTTTTTCGTGGGATCATTCCGTTCCTCCGGAAACCAACAAGGGTGACGGGCTTAGGACGCCGCTCGAACGGTTCGAAATAACCCTGATGAGATATTCAAATAATTATTATAATGTTTCATACAAACTAAGTTAATGTTATTATTTCTAAACGTATGGCTACTGGGTAAAGGCCTCGACGCACCTTACCTACATCGCCCGAATTAACACCTAATTTTAACCTATTTTTTTTTTATTTACCTTATTTTAAAAACTTATTCGACACCTAAGACCAACATCTTAAAATAACTATCTACTTTAAAAATAAAAAAAAATGTTTCAATTTATAATATTAAACCAAGTAAAATACAGAGTTCAAATCATAAGTTCAATATTTAAACCCCAAGGAATAACCAGATGGTAATTATTTCGCATAAACTTAGTGTCGTGGAATGCTAACAACTTTGCAAAACCTATTATCATGCTTGGGCATGCCTCTAGCTACCCCTTCTTAGTTATCTTAGATCTGTGAGGTAGTAGGGTACGCAACGTACTGCGTGCAGATCTGAGGATGCACATCAAGGCGTGAGCGTGTTTGTTTTATTTTTATGAATCGTACATCCAGGAAATATAAGGCTTGAAGCTAAATTTGTGTGTCCCCTCTCGACTTTCTGACCTTGGGTCCTGAAATTTTGATACAAAGTTAAGCGAGCCGCAGTCTGTCGAAACTGACAACGAAAAGACGAATGAATGGAGGCAGCTATTTAGCTCAACAATTTTTTAGGGGATGAGGCATGCAACGGTCAATACCGCGTGTAGTCGGTGCGGTTTCATTTTTAATTTAACTATAATTTTTGTATTTCTTTCTATAGATTTTTCCATGTTATTTCTACGATAGGTTCAACTGTAGCCCTTCTGCTCTAACTAAGTACAATATATAAGTTGCGTCACAAAGGCGACTTCGAGAAATTATTGGAGCGCAATTGACCGAGATTCAATGCGTTTATGACTTTAATGCACATTGAACGAAGGCAATTACATAATGACATGGACAAAGTTCAAATCACAAATATATTCAATATTTTTTAGGGTTCCTTAGTGAAACGACGAACTCTTATAGTTTCTTGATTTTAGTATGTATCTAAACCCACAATGTGTTATAATTAATATTCATATTAATTACCAAGAATCTGGTTGTTTCCAAAACACAATCTAACAAAATGTTCAAACATTCTAAAGTTACTTCTCCTCCAGAATAACACCTCTTTATAGGTACTTAAGTAGAGGTATCTACCTATACCCCTGGTATTTTGAGCATAATAGTATTTAGTTTGTTCTTTCCTGTCTTTGTGCACCTAACAACTTCTTCACTTAACTATCTTTCCATAAAGTTATATTTATTTCTGTGTACAAAATATAGAATTATAAGAGCACTTGTGAAACCCATTAAGCTATTAGTAAAATTTAGAAGACTTATCGTTTTATTGTACCTACTTAAACTAAATGTTGCCAGCAACTATGCACGCGTGGAGTCGTGTTTTAAAAAAACTTTACTCCGATACAAACGTTCACTACCCATTTCTACTACTTATTTATGCTCAGTAATAATGCTTAATAAACTATTAATTTCATTTTTCTAACTTTAAAGAACAATTACTTTTAAACAAAGTTCCTCCCCCCATTTCCCCCTTTAAAGTGGAAATGTCCAAAAGTCCAGATTTCAGCTTTCTAGACTTAGTAGTTTTGGCTGTAAGTTGATCAGAGTCAGACTGTCAGTCAGGATAAACGATTTTATAAGAGAATAAAACAATTATATTTTTGAGAAGTAATCGTTTGAGAGTATTCTAAAACTGTGTGGTTTTATCACTTTTTACATCGAGGCTGCGCGCTAGGCTAAGCTCCACGTCAAGACCATTCTGATATTGCAATGATTGTGCGTTTGAAATTTTATATGGCTACTTTTTGGTGTGCTAATTTAGCACTTAACTGTGGTTTAACATGAAATAACCATGCTTGAAGTATTTTTTTTACTGATCAATATTTGACATTTGATATCGAAACGATATTTTTAAAAATGCGGGAAAATATTTATTTACCCGCATGTTTGTGCTTGGTCGTCAGGGCAATGTGACATGGATACGGAACCCTACCTATGCGCAATTAACCCATTATCTTTAAATACTTACCGTTTATAAAATAATTTCTACCGTACCATCTAATTTTAACTACGTGTATATTGGTATGCTTAATTGAATGAAATGGGCATAATGACGTAAATGAAAGCACGCACCTTGCTGAAATAGGGTTCCAATCCGTAAGCAAAAGACTTTGCCAGCTTAGTCACTAAATGCGGTGCCCTGAACACCACGGGAAGTGAGTCATAAACGCTGGGTACTAGCGCTTCCTGTGAAAAATAAAACGAACAAGCAAATAAAATCCTCGCCGACGGCAATAAAATGGAAAATGGAAAGGAAATTGTTAGTTTTCGCACTTACGATGAAAATTGTGTCTTAGCGTCTTAGGAGAAATAGTGTCTTAGTTCACACGAAATAAAAAGAACCTCGTGTTAGAATACCCATTTCTTTGACTTGTATAACTTTTGTAATTTTTTTTAACTTTTGTAAGGCCGACCGGCCTTAGGACATTCCGAATGTTACTAGACAGACAGCCGGACACAGCGAAACTAAAATTACATTATTTCTGTGTCACTTACATGTGTTACAGGTTTGTAAATCCACAATGATTTTAAATTCGCGTTTCCATCTTGCGTCCCTAAGATTAAATCTTCCTTTTGCGGTTCTACTGTGGTTTTCTGCGGTTCCCTGGTTGCTGCAAAAAAAACTACTGTTAAGGTGCTATGTTAAAATGTTATGAGTTGCTACTTTGCATTAACAATATCTTTTAGAGTAACATACTTGATTTTTACACAGTGATTACTTGAGGATTTCATTCAAACACATTAAATACAGAACACACATTTTTATAATAGATTTTTTTATAGAACTATATTTTTTTTGAATTCGGCTCTTCTAAAATTCGTGTATTTTTTTGTAATTCAGTAGCTAATGAAGGTATTTGGATTAGTGCTTTGATTATTGTTCTTGTTATTATTCTACTTGTACATGACCATTATATTTGTATATTTCGATATTTTGAGCGAATGCGTTCCTCTCGCACCGCACGTATTTTATGAATTATGTATTTTCAAGTTATCTATGAAAACAAAAATAAGCTTTATTTATAAATCTAGCGGTATCAGTTTAGTTAGAAGCAGTAGGAAAAAAATAATTATCATAAATGTAACTAATTATATTACGAGAAGCAAAAACCTTTTAGAAGACTTTGACCATACCTCAACTCAACCTGCAAACAAATTACACTAACAACATTGAAAAGGATTAATTTGTTAAGCTAAAAAGGGACGGGAAATGACTCTTTTTAAGTTTTAAAAACATATAATTAAACCTAAACAATTTCAAGTTTTAGAACTTTAAGCCATTGCTAAGCCTGCCAAAATGAGTGCCATTGCTATTTTGCTACTGTATTTGAGGGACTGGTCACATCACTAACGCAGAGTGACCATGAAATAATCGGCGGCACGACGAAGAAGAATCGGTACATACCTAAACCTACCCAAGGTATAGTTTAGAGCACTTACTCTGAGACTTAGACCAACTTGAATCTGTAACCGCGGTGAAAATAGTAATTGTAATAATAAATCGCATCGTTGTTTTTTTTGTTCCAAGCTGCTTCCAAGTTTACTAAGGATTGATCCGCACTTGTGTGGACGGGAAGTAACTCCGCAACTACTGTTTTGTTCACTTTTCCAGTACAAGGAGGACATAGTACATAGGTAACAAAAGCTTCTAAGAAATAAAATGTTTACCAGCACAGGGGCGTATGCTGACATTCTTCAAGAGAACATGATCGCTCCCGTTCAACACTATTCGCACAACAAGACAAAGTTCTACAAACATTTTCTTTTACTTAGAATCTTAGAAAGAGATCTGGCAAACGTCGGAACTCCATTAATTTTCTGAGTAAACTGGGTATTGGTAACTTAGGTAGGAAAATTAATAATAAAACTGTTATGAAATGAAATTCTATGTTTTGTATTCGACTATTGTTTGTAGTAGGGATTCAATACAATAGGTGTTATAATGCGAAACGCAGATATTCACTCATCGATATAAATAACCTATAGTACTTCCTGAGTGCACACTCATCTTGGTAAATATGTTACCGATTACATTATAAGATTTGGTACATTCACCGTATTTTAGCTGATTCAGTGATCAGTTTGTAGATGTATGAGTATACCAAGTAGAGGGTAGTTAGGGGCACGCCCAATTTGACCTTCTATTAAGCTAGAGTTTAATATAATAATGAATTTGACAGTAGGTATTACTGATTTATGTTCTTGATACAATTAGGAATGAACCGACATCAATAACGCCATGGTCTAAGAGCTGACGACCAAAACGGCCAGGTACTGAGGGATCCTTTTGAACCGCACCTGGTGAATTCAGGTGTTATGTGGTGGGGGGAATAATAGGTAAAAGTATCATCTTTTTTGTTTTTTAATAATGTACATTTTAACAAATCATCTTGTAGCCTCAAAGTAAAAAGAACTTGTTTTATGCATGGAACTACATGTAAATACTTACATACATATTATACATAGAAAACACCCAGACCCGAGACAAATATTTGCAAATCATACAAACACTAGACCCGCGGCAGGAATCAAATCCGCAACCTTCTGCGTCCCAGGCGGACCTTCGCCCACTGCACCGCAGAGGTCGTCATCATTCGTTTCTGGTGCAAACTGTTAGACTAATTATTTATTTATTTTGTCTACCTGTCAGTGTTACAGTGATACAATAGGTACATATGATAGGAGTCTATCGGTTGCTGTAAAGGTGTCGCTAGCCATAATTTTTATTTAAAAAAAAACAGGTATAGTATCATTGAGTTTGCTTAGTACAGAAGCTGAAAAAGAGCTAGTGGTGGAAATAAAACTAATTATAATATTTAAAGCTTATTACTGAAAGCGCGTACGAAGAGGTGACGAGACCGACTGCCTGCCCCCCTCGCCCACGTATTCCCACCCGTCCGAGTTGTCTGCCACTCTCTATGGAAAAAACATATCATTTTCAGTTACTTTTTTAATTTTAAGAAACAATAGTGCAGAAAATGTTCTAATAATTTGTTCCAATAGTTTTTTATTTGTTATGGTATTTCAAAGTTTCAAGTAATATGAGACTTTGGATGCTGTGCCATAATTATCATGTTCGCCGTACGAAACTGCGCGGGGCACGGTTGGAGCGGGGCGCGGGGGATGGAGATGCAATCTGATTGGTCCAATGATTTCAAGTCATTGCACTTGCATACTTAGCTGAAGTGATTGGACGTTTAACCCCAAGTTTGCACCCGGTTACATATTTTACCCTAGCTACAGCACTGCAGTAGGTAGGTACTTATTACCTACTTCGGTAACTACACTTATAGGATGCAAAAAGATTAGGTAGGTAGGTACCTAATGTTGTTAATGGATTGATCAGCCTACTTGTACAGTTCATATACCTATAAAGTTTTATTTGTTCACTTCAAGAATACAGTTACCTTTAATTTTAATAATACGTGGGTACCAGGTACCTACTTAGTAATACTTAACTTATTATCCTGTAGGTAGGTAGCCTACCTAAAGGAGCGCTGTTTCCTAAAATACATAGGTTTAAAAGAGGCTGTGTCGCAGAGACTCATCCGGACTCTACACCATAAGTACTATACCTACCTATAACTGTGTACTTATTAGCCAGCCCATATGAATACCTAAACACATCATAATGAGGTAGGTATAGCGAGAACATCTACCTAAATATAGGTACATATTTATACAAAAGCACTTTCCGTACCGCAGCAACCAACTCGCATGTCTGCGTAGGTACCTACCTACTCACCTATCATTTTATTAAGGTTCTGTATATTCTGTCTTGCGTTAGGTATCTGTACTTGCTAGTAAGAGAAACAAAAAGTAGGTAGGTTGTTATACAATAATGTTCAGCAGCCTAATTATCAGCATTTTTATTTCAACAGATTTTTTTAGCTAGGTACGTACTAGGTAATAAATAAATACTAAGTAGGCACAGATAGGTAACACACTATATGTAAGGAACACGATCACTAGGATTCCCTGTGTTGAATATTCTTTTTACAATCATTTACAGCGCAATATTCAAGTTAGTTGGTAACCCATACTAAAATAGGTAAGTACCTAAACTTGATTCGTGAGGAACTAGCGTTCCCCTTTCGTGTGGAGGAATATGTTATAAGTAACTATTTTAATTAAATCACTCGCTGCGCTGCACCGGTTTCACTCAGTTCCGAGAAATTGAAATTAAGAGATCCAGACATCTAATTTATCCGTCTTCCGTCGTCTACTCAATCATTTCAATTTACTTTTGATTAGGTGGTGCCTTCGCTGCGAATTTATTCCACGAGTAAATTCGCAGCGAAGGCACCTTGGTAGACGTATTATTAAGGTATTCCATAAAATTTCAGTAAATTTTACATAATAGGATGGGTGAGTTTATCGGCCATAATAGTGTAAGTTTTACAAAGTCTCTCTTAGATGCATTGAACTCGCGTTTCAATGAGAATACCTATTCGTTATTTTTCTTTGCTGTGAAAACGCGCGACGGGCTCTGAAAAGCGTCTTCACAAACTAGTTAGGGCCTCTGGATACACACAACTCTGCTCAGAGCGTAGGCATTCGAATGGAAAACGGCGAACGTTTCGAAACTTTTGTTAACAGTTCTCCTTTCAAAATATTTAAGTACGAATTGAAAGCCTGGAAACTTTTCAAAAAACATTTAAGTTATATAACAGTACCTAGGTTCTGTTAAACATAAAACTTCTAAAAATGTATTAGAAAAAAATATATATTTAGCTATGCATCAGGTAAAATACTGTTTCTAACTGTAGTGATAGGACTACAGGTGGAAAACGACCGCAGACAGGGTAGCTACCTACCCAAAAGGCTGTTGACATCATATCGTTGAAAAGCAATGCTCATTTATTTTCTGACTGACGTAGGGGTGTTCTAAGCGTTCAGCTGTTTGGTCATTGGTCTCGTTCATCAGCCGCTTCATTTCCCTGAAAAGAAGCTACGCATCGTTGTCCCACGGACCTAAGGTTTCCACCGCAAAAGGAAGAAAATACCTTTTTGATAATAGTATATATCGCAGATAGATGAAAAACTATACAATAATTTTATACAACATACATTTTGTTTATCCGCATATACATATTATTATACCTAACAGAAGTATGTCTTGTAATTCCCTACGGTTTTCAGAACCGACACGCACTACCCTACGGGGTCTAGTGAGTGTCGCAACCCTAGCGTGTATACCTATGTATAAAAGTGCGGGTACCAGAAGCTACCGGAAGATCCTGAATGGAGCGAAGGTCGAGTGTGGCGAAGCGACACTTAGGGTCAACAATTAAAGAGCTTTTGGCGGGAATCCGACACGGAGGAATTTCCACTTCAACCTAGGCATAATATGTAAGGTTAGTTACCTACCTATAATTAGTCGGTGTCACGCGGGGCGGGGGTGGTGCAGGGCGCGCGCGCGCAGGGCCGCTGCTGCTCCTCCATCTCACCGCGCGCGCATCTTCCGCCAGCGCACACGCGCTGACGCCTTACAACCCCGCTGCCGCACGTCACCGAGCATTCTCCCCATTTACCCCACCGACTCCATACTTTATGCCGTTTCAACGTGTTCTCGTCATCGTTGAGTTCTGAAACTAAGACTGGGCCTACCTACTAACTATTACTGCGCTACGATCCGACGACGTAAATTTAGCCTGGTAGGACTTGTATACTTATACCTGTTGCAACATTTTCAGTAGTCGATGGATGAGCGACGATTATTGTGGCCAACCGCGCATCTTGCATATGATTTTTCATCCGTTCCTTTATAACCATATCGACAAGTTCCACTGGACTGAGTACCAACTTGTCTTCGTAACTATTGTACAAGGAAACATCACTAGTCATTAATGGGTACGGACATAATAATAATAAACATAATAACAATGTAGACATTTTTAGACAGATAATGTAAGTACGTATAAACGTTAGCATTCAAGTAGTCTGTGCCATAATTGGTAACTGTTTATCGCCTTTCGGTATACTGCCCAGTATAAAACATATTGACAAAAGAGTACCTAAACGTAGTTACCTATTTCATATGGAAAAAGATTTGACAATCCCGGGTCAGAGTGGGAGGTGCGAGTTCAATTCCGGCCGCGGGACAAACGTTTGCATGTTCTGGGTGTTGTGGTAGGTACCACGGTACTCGTAGTTCCGGATACCCAAAACAGGGAATTTTAGTATACTTAGGTAGGTATTTCCAACATAAGTTGATTCAAGTAAAATAACTATTTGTCCTTATCTCAAAGCTAATGAATTGCTATCATATAGATTATTTAGTTATAGATTATATAATATGTAGGCATATGTATGTATATCTGTTTTATCTTATAATTCTACATTATTTATGTTTTAATTGTCTATACACCACCGTCCTTTATCGTTCACGTAAATTCCTGTCCATCTAAAGGTTGTCTGGAAGCGATTAGATTGTAATTTGCTGTGTTAATTGTAAGCAACATTATTATGTGATGACTGGAAAGAGTTGTCTATCTCAGTATTGTCGTGCAACCTTTTTGGATTCAAGCAAGATCGGCGATCTCGGTAACATTCCCTAGATAAATAATTATTGTCAATATTGCAAGTAGGTACGTAGTTACTTTGTTTTGTTGAATACTTACTGTAAAACGGGCACCTGCAGCTTTGAAGAAAATGCTCGTAGCCTCTGATATCATTATTTTCGTACTAGTAGCGCCATCTATGGGGTGATCGGCGTACATAATAAACATACGTGAAGGCCTTCCAGTCCTTCAAAAGTGGTGGCACATCCAAAAATTTTAACGTTATTTAGATAATTCCAACATAGATGACGTTAATTGCAACTTTAGTACGTAGATTTCTGGTTGATACTGCGCCCGCTATGGTTAAATGTTGGTCAGTTGCATTAATTTGAATGCAAAAGTTTTTCCAAAACAGTTTAAAAAAAAATTTGTTCCTAAGAAGTCTCTCTTTTTACCATCGAGGAAAGAGTGACGACGATTGTCGAGTGTATGTAATATACCTTTTACCTATAGTAACTTTTATTAATATATGTGCCCGTAGCAAGATAATCTTTTAAGCTTTCTATATTTATCTTGTATTAATAATTATGTACTACCTAGTACCTACAATCGAGGATAGGGTCAGAGGAAAAACCTACGTACCTATTACGTAGCTAGGGCATTCAATTTTGGTAGGTATGTTTTTAATTATTTTCTTGATGATTGATGATGTTTTTATTAATATAATAAATATTCAGAGTTTTTACAAACTTGCAAAAAGTTACATAATTTGGACCATGGTTTCAAATATAGACAATGGTCAATTTGGTTGAAAATTATAGAAAAAAATATCGTATTACGTAATATTAAATCAGTCAATTAGTAGGGCTTAGACTAATCATTGGTATGTACAGAATTTGCATTTTATAACACTCATACTTTTTGAGTTTAATATTGTTATTCAGAAAAGTAATAAAAATTAATAGTGAAAAAACATTTTCAAAAACAAGCTTTTCACTCTTTTACCATGTCATGGTAAAACTTAATACCAGCTACTTATCGTGATAAAATGCATACACAAAAAAATCGTATGTGTGCTGTAAGTTGAAGAGTTCCTTTACCTGGCTAAATCCTGGATGTCGATTCAGGTCATGCTTACCATAAAAAAGCATTATAAGAGGAAGCTAATTAAGCTTGCAAAATTTGACCTAAACAAACAAACTAACATACTAATATTGCAAGTTATATAAAACCTTGTAAAAATAGGATTTTACGACTGTGTGAATAATTATGAAATAACTTACCTTTCCCCTAGTTTAATTCATTTTCGAGTAATGTTAGCTAAAAAAAATATATTGCGATTTGATGAAAACGTAAAATGGCTGTCATGAATATGCGTGTGCGCGGCATCTGAGAAACGCCGGTAGTCCATACTAAAGAACCGGTCCATATAATGGCGCACTAACTCTATATCAAAATCAATCAGTTGGGTTGATGCCATTTTTATTACATGTAATATAATTACCTACTCATTTGCGATTCCCAAACTTATTTAAGATAAAATGCGCTCATAGCCAAGATCAAATTCACAGCGTCATGGGGGCGTAAGTAGGTATTTGGATAGCAAACAAAAGTAATCAGTTTAGCAAGCTTTTAATCGGTAGGTACCTCTTTAACATAATGCATTTTCAGAATGTATGTTATTGAAACTACGGGAGGACATGTGAATAGTGGAACCTGTTATTTACAGCAGGTCTAGCACGAGCACCAAGACTAATATTTTGTCTACGGAAGATATTACAAAAATAACTTCAGACAAAAGAGAGAGACTGAAATATATTTTGTCTTCTCTTCCTTCTAGTGTCAACGGTGCTCATGCTACCGGTGCTAACGAACACCAAAATTTACAACTTGTTCAATGATGCAATAACAACATACCTACTTAACATGGTTTTAATTGTACCTACTTATCTAATAACAACCACTAACAAACGGAATGCACTTCACACTGTTTTAATAAAGTTCACATCGTTACTAATCTAATTAAGTACCTACTTAATAATATAAGGTAAAACAGGATTTCATTTGAGTGTAAAGAGTAGGTAAATAGCAATACAGTCTTCTAAGAAATATTTAGTAAGTTATTTGTAAGAATTATCATATTAGTTTCACTATGGGATTAGAGCCATATTTTACAAAATATATTCGAGTTACAAACTAAGAGTATGTAATGTAATTCTGATACCGTCTCCCTAAGCCTGGGATTGGTAACCGCGGCGCATGCGCACGATTGCAAAGTGTACAAACTCGTAATTAGTATCTTGTAAGCCTAGTAAAACAGGCGGCGCGGGTCTCACTATGAAGTCGATAGGATTTTATAACATTATTATAATAGATGACTAGATAACAATTCATAATATTCTTAATTTTTACTAAAAATTGGATTTGTTCGTTTTTAATGCTTCTAAACACTCAATAAATAATATGCTTTTTAAGCATGTCAAAAAATAATGTAACACCCAGGACACAAAAGCATTTTTGTTTTATATTCTAACAGTATGCATCGTGGACATAATGTTGGGACGAGCCATTCACTGCCATTACTTGGTAACCACACATATTACTTGCTGAGTATAGATCCGATAATGTCCATCATGGGTATAGTATTATAATATATGTGGTCGTGGGATTCATGGGCATCATAGGACCATAACTTTTGGAATTAACCTACCTATATTTCAAAATAAATTATGACGAGGTATAAAACTATTCAAGTTTAAAATTGACCTATCGTACAATGCAGTACTTATATTTTGTTTTGCTATAACAATAAGCCATATTCGTAAAACGTCAGAAATTATTCGTACCTAGATCATACGGTACGCGACTCGCTCACAAAATTATTAATAAACAAAAACATGAAAACGCCTCCGGACTACATTAAACCTGTTGAGTTTTTGTTTCTTTAAGGGATCGAGGGGCTAAAGTCGGACTTTAAGACTCAGAAACACTACGGATTATGATTTATGATATGACAGGTGACTTTCGTTCAAAAAGTCCACTTTTCTTCATTTAATAAATGCAGTTCTATTTTTTTTAATTCAAGCCTTCTAAGAGCATCATAACTATAGCCATTTTTATTTTAGCCCCACGGTTCCTTGCGAAAATCGCTCACCCTACTAAGTAGTAGGGCGAGTGTTTTTCTTGTTTTTTACTCTAGTTATAGTATTGTAAACAGCTGAAAAGGTCTAGTGGCATCATATTACAGATTTCTTTCAAATCAATGCGATAAATGTATATGATTTAGCTCTTATTCATAAAATGTATATAATATTATGCTTAAACATGAGCGCGATGAGAATATATGCGTACCCCACCATAGAAGCTAAAATATTGATAACTTAAATATAATTTAATTTGCACTGTATTAACGTGTCGAATATAAATAAATTTTATTTATTATACCGATTCGATTTTAAATTAAGTCACTCATTAAATTATTACTCAGTGGTATTCCACGATTATTTTTACGAATATGATGTTAAAGTGATGATTTAATATGAATAGTAAAATGCACCACAATAAAGCTAACCTATTCTATAAATAATGAACTTGCGCCAGAACGTGTACACAAATTACACAATAGACTGGACTGAACAACGTACACTATTCATTAATATAACATAATTATACAATATAAGGCTGAAACTACTAATCTTGTATATATACAAGCGCGAATATATTCTTTTATATTATGTAAATACAAATACATGTTTTTCACGATACACGATCACCGCACAGCCAACGAATTTATATTGTCAGGGTGTCACCCTTGCTTATAGTATGCCATCCATCACGCATCATCTTAGGGTTGAATTTTAAAAAATCCTTTATTGCTGCTCTCCAAAAAGTTACACAACATTTTAGGATTATGAAGTTGTACAATATAAGCTGTCAGTCACGATTTCATTATAATAAGGTCCGTTATACCCCTCGTTAAATTAAATTGTTCTTTTATTGATTTTGATTCAGATGAACGTCGCAAGGAGGCTAAGCATACATCTACAAATTCTTGCTTCTTCATGTACATGATACAAGTAGCTTGCGCATGAACAAGAATGTGTATGTGACTACATGAACAATAATGTGTATGTGAATACATGAACAAGAATGTGTATGTGAATACATGACCAAGAATGTGAATGTGAATACATGACCAAGAATGTGAATGTGAATACATGAACAAGAATGTGAATGTGAATACATGACCAAGAATGTGAATGTGAATACATGACCAAGAATGTGAATGTGAATACATGAACAAGAATGTGAATGTGAATACATGACCAAGAATGTGAATGTGAATACATGAACAAGAATGTGAATGTGAATACATGACCAAGAATGTGAATGTGAATACATGACCAAGAATGTGAATGTGAATACATGAACAAGAATGTGAATGTGAATACATGACCAAGAATGTGAATGTGAATACATGAACAAGAATGTGAATGTGAATACATGACCAAGAATGTGTATGTGAATACATGACCAAGAATGTGAATGTGAATACATGACCAAGAATGTGTATGTGAATACATGACCAAGAATGTGAATGTGAATACATGACCAAGAATGTGAATGTGAATACATGAACAAGAATGTGAATGTGAATACATGAACAAGAATGTGAATGTGAATACATGAACAAGAATGTGAATTAGTTGGCCAAGTGTAATGCTTGTGTGATCAGTGTTCTAAAATCGGCTGTTTGCCCGCTAAATGGAGCAATAAGCACTAACCCCTAACTAATACCAATTCTGTGAAACCGTGAAGGCATGTCGATCACGCAGTATTATTGTAATATAATTTAAATTGAAATTAGACCGCATTCTTTCAATTCAGTTTTATATCGCCAATGATAGTCCGACGGACAGACGGACACACTGATCCCATAAATGTATTGTTTCACTAAAATACATAAAGGGTCAGGCTCAACTCCCCCAACTATTTTTTTAATATATTTTGTACTAATTATATGAACACGCGACGGGAATCAATCCAACCCTCTTAGCATGAGCACCCAAAACAACGTTTTGTCTACGAAAGAGAAGACAAAAACTATTTCTGTCGCATATTCTATCAAACAAAAGAGACGGACAAAATATTTTTTGTATTCTCAGTGGTACACAAAACCGTTTGCTGGGGTCTTTATGCTAAGCAGGCAGATCATAGATTATACACGAATTCAACACATCTAGCAAGATACACAAATATATTTAAAAGGATTTGACTAGATTTTATGACACAGTAAGCTTATCCTATAAATTTGTAAACATCATTGATTATCATGACACAACTATTATAGGAATATAGCGTAAAGCAAAACTTAAGGGCAACTCTTGGGCCGGTATTCTAGAACGAATCTCTGAATATAGACACGAGCCACTCTTGTTAAAAACAGTGTATAAAATAATCACACCATAAACCCAACTGTAAGTTTGTTTAAATTGGACATAAATATATTAAAAATCTATACTCGAGTCTAAATTCAGTTTGAAATTTGTTCTGGAATACACACTTGGTTCCATGAACGAAATGTCAATAATTTGCAATAATGTTCTTCGTCCCCAGTTCGTTGAAACGTCTTCCTCGAAGCGTATATCAGACTCATTGATTTTAACGATTTCCAATCAATTAAATTGTATATTCGTTGGATTTTTATATATTTTTCTAGCAAGATCGAAAGGCAACATTAACAACTATTATCCAAAAAATTGACGAGCAAACTTGGAGATAGTTCAAAAAAACAATTGGCTACAAACATTTGTACATTTTTCGTATAGGATTAAAAATAAATAAGGTAATTGACACGCGTTGTTTATCATATGGGGACAGCGGTAAATTTGTACGCAAGTAACAGAGACAAACAATGCGTGTCAATGATCCGCGGCCTTACTGTGTAACTTCAAAGCGATTATCAGTCTTCAAGCCATTTACCACTAAGCAACAATTGAGGTGCGACGCGTGGCGCTAAACATGTTTGACTGCGTTGCACAACAGCCTGCCAGAGGACGCACAACATGTAGCGAGTCTTGTTCTTTGGCTCAGTTCAACATGTGCAACTATACATGAAATGTGCCCATAATGATGTCTAATCATTATGGGCACATTTCCAAGCAAAATTTCCGCGTCGCCGTTCAATTTTGCGCGTCAATAGTTGCCCTGTGAATAGGATTTACTGGATTTGTGGAGTTTGACATAAACTTCATTATTAGTTTTAGCTGAGCCTGTTGTGGCAATATTTAAGACGACAGTTCACAATAAGGCCGCTGGTTTATTGGCCAGGTCCCTTTCTTCAGATAGTGAAGTCTACTGCACCCAGGAGGCGGGCACCCAGAGCGGCTCGGACTGCAGGCGCCAGCTGGCTTTGAGCAACTGCCCCAGCGCAGCGGGAAGCTCCTCGTTCAGTATCTCCTCGTCGAACATGTAGCCGTACAAGAAGCTGATGCGCGCAGACGAGCGGATTATCTCTGCAAACTCCTCGTCCTGTAAGTAACAAGGATTTTGTAAGTTTGGGGCAGGGGCTTTTTTAATTCAATAGATAAATAATCACCCAAGTCGCATACTGTTGGGTGATTATTTATTTATTCAATTAATTATTTATTGATCATGATCCCACACTAGGATTTCACTGTGGGTATCAAAGTACGCGTGAGCTTGGGGCAGGTTTTAAAACTCAAACACAATCGCGCGGTGACGAATCGGCTTCACTTTTTACATTTAAATTTATAAAACCGTTTTATTTCATCAAAAGTATTTGCCATCTCTGCCTTATCTGTCATAAGTTCACTACGAGCAAACAACTAAATTTCCTCTCTAACCCGCAAAGATCTTTTGTTCCAATCGCGGCGTAGGCGTCGAAAAGGATACCCCATAAGGCGCGCCTGTCTCGTTGAAAAGTATTTATTTTTATAATAAAATGGCTAGTAAAGATATTAGCGATTTTAAAATAGTTGCATAAATTCAAGACCAAGCCATTGACAGTGAATCAAAAATCAAATCAGATGTTTGTTGCCAAATTTTACACTAACCTAACCCTATAAGTGTTCGTATATGCGTTGTTTGTTGTTGTTGTTGTTATGTACTGTTCAGATGAATAAATGTTTTTTCTTTCTTCTTCTTTCTATTGCAGAGGCCGCGAAATAGGCAATTGCAGGTCGAGTAACAGATTGAAGGCCAAGCCGGAGGACTTTAATAATACGAGACAGGCAATTGGCACTTCCGCCAAGGTATATATCGTGCTTTATACAAATTATGCAAGAAAATAAAAAAAGGTTTTTTATGTAAGATACTTTTAATTAATAAATTATATGTTATTATTAATATATAATAAATAAATTAATATATATTATTAATTTAAAGGGCCCTAATGAATGACACTAGACGTGAAAGTAGTCCCAGAATATATATATAATGTGCTGGACGGTTTCACACAGCAGCATCTAGCCCCAAACTGAGCAGAGCTTGTAGTAATTATCACGACGAGTGAATACGGCATATCTGACGGCGCCCTTCGCCATGTGGATGGAATGTACTCACAGTGAAGGCTCTCGAGCACTCCTTGTCGAATGAGGAGCGTGCGTTCTGGGCGTTGCGTGTGCTCGCGAGGCGCTCGAGCGGCGGCGGGCGCACGAACACGATGTATGGCCGCAGCCGCGCCGTGCGCACCATCTTCAGTGCCTGCCAGTGCGGGCTCAGCACGCACACGCGACCTGCACACACACCAAGAATGAAGACCACACCAATCATACAAGAATGAAGGTGTTACCTTGGCTTTTTTTCATGTACCTTTGTCGCTTTTTGACCATATTAATTCCACCGTTCTCTCTTACTCTGCTCAAGAAGCAGTTTCTTGAACCAGCCTGCCAGCAACATGGACTGTAGAGCATGTTAGCCGCATCATATTCGGCCTTCTGTGCATGCTTGGATACACTAAAACTCGTGGAAGAACAGCATTTATATATACTGAATGTGCTTACTAGAGTCTTAATTCATTGAATGGTGTTCTAAATAGATACTCAAACAATCTCAGAACTGAGAAAAATAGCAAAATAACATGCACCAAACAACAGAAAGTCCATTGCATTTGCTCTCCTCTAGTTTGGCCCAGCCGGGCGATTTTTTATTTAAGAAGAGACAGCGAGAAACCTTTTCCTATGATAACAAAATAGCAGTAGAGTACTCACCGGAGCTGACGATGGCCTCGACGCTCTCGGCGGAGGTGCCGTACAGGTTGCCTTTGTACTCGCCGTGCTCGATGAACCTTCCCTCCGCGATGTCTTGCTCCATCCTCTCGCGGCTGAGGAACGTGTACTCCTTGCCGTTCTGCTCGCTAGCTTTCTGCGGTCGGGACGTGACTGTAAAATAATAACATAGCTAACAGTCAGGACTATGTATGTAGTCCTGATCTCACACTAAGATTGCCTGTTTATCATGAACTACCAGTACCACAATACCCGAATCCTATGATTGTCAAAATGATTGCCATAACTGTGCCCTACTACAGTTATGGCAATCATTTTGACAATCATAGGTGTCTTCGTGAAATGCAAGAACTATACCTGTGGACTAACGAAAATGACGCGAAACCCCATCGACAACTCATCTCGACACGTCTTGGATAGTTGTACCAGAACCAGTGGGCGCACGCAGCTTTGCCGGTATGTAAGTAGAAGCGGTGAGACTCACAGGGCACGGGCGTAATCAACTTGTGCGGGTCGGTGGCCTGCAGGCGGCGCAGCTCGTTCCTAGGCCTGGTGAGTGGTATGTAAGAAGAAGCGGTGAGACTCACAGGGCACGGGCGTGATGAACTTGTGCGGGTCGGTGGCCTGCAGGCGGCGGCGCAGCTCGTTCCTGCCGACGCCGGGCGCGCCCACCAGCACCAGCGGGCGCACGCAGCCCGGCCGCGGGTACAGCCGCGCCACCTCCTCGTACGTAGCGATCATCTCGCGGTCGAAGTCGTCGTTCTCTGGCAACAAACATTAATCGGTTAACCTCAGAGGCCTACGAAAGTCACTTTGTATAAGACTACTACCGAATATTGAAAAAGCGCATTCAAGACCAACAGCGCATGATACTGGAAACATTGAGGCTGAAAAAACACAGTACTTAATTGTGTATATTTTGTCATGATGGAATACCAGTAATGTCGTAGATGATCTTCTTGACCTTAGGCACGGACTTGCAGGGCAGCAGAGCGGCGGCGGCCGAGGTCTGCGTCGGCGAGCAGGGCGTTCGCGGCGAACATTCGCTCGCCGAAGTCGGACTGCACATCGCCGGCTTACCTGCCATACAATCAATACAAATACAGGAACAAGTTAGTTCAAGCGAATTATCCATTGGTGAACGACCAATAGATAATTTGATGAATTCACATAAGGCAGAATGAGAGGGCATGTTCAAAGGCGAGATTAATCTTTAAGAGCTTCTTAAAATAATTGTTCTCTCAGTACAGTCAATATAAATGTTAGAAATACATTTTATCAAAAAACTGTGTTTTACATTGCATTCTATTTATTTAACTAAATCCTTAAGAAATGCCGTTTTTGGCAGAAAATTAAATAGATACTTAATACCGGTTTTTGTATCGTTTTCATAAACGTCAGTCAGTGGGCAACAGAGTGATTTCAATAGGAGTGGCACGGGACACTCGTAATTTTAAACATGTGTGCACCAAATTAAAAAAAGTCTCAGCTAAAACTCGAGCAAGTCTTCGTGACCATTTTTCAATAGATACAGTGAAAAGGAGCTGTCAAAGTTTAGTGCAAATGGGCCTTAATCACCAATGAGCTTTTATAGTCTTTTGGACACTTACAACATCGTAAAATTTTTTTTTAAACTGATCATCCCATCTTTATGCATATTATGTCAAACTCTTTAATTCTGATTTCATCTGCTAATGCGCAATTGGCTTAGGCCCGTGCACATCAGTTATTATCCGGCTCTAATATGAGAAGAGCTTATAAAAAAAAAACATAATAATAATATTATTTCTTCTGTGTCTGCATTCTCAGCAGTCCTAAGCTAAATAGCCTGTGCTGAACTGACCGTCGGTGGCAGATGGCTCTGCTTGGCGCTCGTGAAGGATGCGTCCTTCCTGGAGCGCCCGCGATGGTATCAGACCAGCTCTCATAACCCGATCGCCCTCGCGACGAGCTTGCCACCTGAAACATTCAAGCATCACTTTATACTCGACAGCAAGTTACGATTTACTGCAATAATCATTTTCAAACCTTATTCTTACTTAGGTTTTAATTAACTTAATATCAATTATCTCTGAAAATTTAAGTAGACTTACACTAAAAAATACATATTCTTTAAAAAAAACCTCAGTCAGGCCCCCCTGTCATCTCCAACACAGGGTTCATGATAGACTACTTATTTGTTATAACAACTTTGCAACTATTTGAATGCAATAAATAATATGAGTATCAAGATAATATTTACACAATTAGGATACCCACGACGTGTAATTCCATTGTCAATGGCAGCGCCCCCGATTGACTTGCGATAAAACTTAATCTAACTTACCAGTAAGCGTCATCCTGGGATACTATGTGAAGAACGTCGCCCTTTTTGAAGTTGAGTCCGGCCTCCTTGCACGGGATGTAGGGATCTTCGGAGGAGTCGTAATCGAAAAGCGCCCGAACCCTTACTTTGCTCTCGCGGGATCCACCTTTCCCAAACGACGGGACCAGCTTGAATGTAATCGTTCCTTCGGAACTTTGCTGAAAAGAATAGTTAATAATGAAACCTAGTCATAGCCTGATTCATATAACACTATTGATACCATAGGAAAACACTACTGATCAGTTTGTTTATGTCGATTATAAATAAAACACGCTCACGACTGTCATCCCCATGATTAACGTCTTTTGATCTACACTTTACTATGTAGATTTGTAAGATTAGGTGGGGTAGTCAGACGTCCAAAAATGGCACATGCCCACGTTTTCCATACCATTTTACGTGCCAGCTTGCAAGCATATTGCCGTTTATTAGAACACTAACATACATTCGATTTTATATACCCAACTATTTCATTACATAATTTGTATATGTAACTATTGCGTGCTAATAATGTTAAAACAAAGGACAAACTAAAATAATAAGAATAAATGAAATCCCAATAATCCAATGGCCGATTTAACTCTGAAGCTAGCACAAACTTCAATGAAACGGAACTATGTCGGCTATTCTTGACAGCTCCGATAACTAACTCGATTATTGGTTCGCCGGCGGCGATATTCCATTATAGAGTTACCTACTAGTCCGCTGAGAGTTTTACGATACGATAAAATAAAAAAAATAAAAAGTGTGATAAAAGTGTCGCTTGCAGAATCCACTGATTTTATTTAGGTTTGAGTACGTCAAAAGGAAAAAAACGGAACCCTTTAGGATCACTTCGTTGTCCGTCGGTCTGTCTGTCAAGACCCTTTTTCTCAGGAACGCGTAGAGGTATCAAGTTAAAATAAATATCAAATGCGTCTCTTGGAGCTCTAAAAAATCAAGCTTCTAAGTCAACGGTCATCACGAATGGAATGAATAGGCTAGGGGTAGGGGTGTACCAATATAGCCAACACGTCGGCTGGAGTCTTGTTCTCGACGTTGATAGCGTTGACCTCGATGACCTCGTCGCCCGCGTGGATCAGGCCGGACCTGTCAGCGGCTCCGCCGTGCATGACACGGGCAATCACGATCTTACCAGTCTCTTCGCAAGTCTTTATCGTTGCACCCTGCGAGAGAACAAAATTATTAATACGTTAATTTTTACAGAATTTGGAAACCCGTGTCGTGTTTTTCATCATCGATTGCAGCGCTTTCTAGTGACCTATCTAAGAAAAAGCCTAAAAGCCTTCGACAGACATTTGATGATATATCTATTGCAAAAAACCGCATTTCAATCCAATAAACTGTTTCGGATATAAATGATTACACAAATAATTTCGTTATACGGGCTCCTTTTGACCCGGGTAAAAATCCGGTATGGTTGTTTCACATGACAAGGTCAATCGCCGCGAATCCTAGTGACCATGTAATGACTCCATTGGTTCCATTGGGCGTTCATGGATCAACTTCAAATCCATACTGCGTACAGAGTATGGAGAGAGAGTACAGAGTATGTACAGATTACAGAGTAGTCAGAGAAACGTCCAAACATAATGAAGATTCTAGTGACCTGTGGCGATATTACTTATTTACGGACCTTGCCGATTATAGCAGCGATCAATTAAAATTTTTAATTATAAGATCCGATCGAGATCGGTCCACCCGTTCAAATACGATAGAACATACTGACAGACAAAAGGCTTCAAACTTATATCACCACTCGTTTGCGTTCGGAGATTCAAGTAGAACATCAAGAACCAGTCATATTCACTTACGCTTTATAAGTTGGGTAAGAGGTAGCAATAATTAATGCACTGTCTATCTTTGACAGATTTGTACACATACATTATATTCAGACAAGATACTCTTTCGAAAGCAAAAAGCTGCCAAGATCACCTTCGTGGCTTAGCGAGTGAGTTGGCTTAGACGTGGGGGTTGCGGGTCTGATTCTTGCTGGGTATAATGTCGTACAATGGTCAATGGTATTCTTAGTTCCTGATTTGATGACCCAAGTATGAAACAGTTCGCAGAGTGTATTATGTTGTGATTAATAAGATCAAGTAACTTCTAAATCGATCCATGTCTAAATGCGTCACCCTGGTATATTCAAAGTCCCATTTGAATACTGAACTGGGTCACAGCATACTAAACTATTTAAGACGTCAGACCCAACACCAAGCTGTAGTCGGAGATTAGCGAGATTTTACACTTCATGTTTAAAAACTTACAAAGTTTTAACATATACTATCACTATTTTTTTGTATTCAATGATATAGTTGGTACATCCTAAGTACATTTTGAATATATTCTCAATTGTTGATATCTTTAACTAGCGTATTTAGGATGTTGGAGATTTTCATAGGGATGAATTTTTCTATGGATTTTTTGAAAGTTACGAATTTAATGGTATTTAAAATCAATCTAAATCCTAATATTTCACAGTTCGAATTAATAAGTGTAGCTGAAATAATAACTGGACGGACAATACACAAGTTAAGGTTTCCAAGAAAATTATATTTGGCAACTCGATACAGAGAGGTAAGCAATGCTGAAGCCAAATAATAACAAGCAAAATATAATTAAATAAAAAAGGGATGGGAAAAACAATAACGCGACATCTATGCTGGAAAACAAATGAGTGCTGTGTTGGATGGAGCCTGGGTACCTACGGGTGGGGAACTGACACAGAGCATTGCATTCACATCTAGAGATAGCAGCTAGTTACTCTTTCATTCATAGATAATAATAATGTGTGGGACAGCATATAGGAATGTTCAGATGACAATTGACAAAGGGAATAAAGCATCAGGCAGTGTTATTTTGTCTATGATAGAAAAAGCTGAATAGTGAGAAAATGGTGTACATAATTGGTGAACTCAGGCAGCAATAGTTTTTGTAAATAATTAAGATTTCAAAAAGTGAAGATGAGATATAAAACCTGCAGTGATATGGTCTTGCACTTTCCTTCTGAATGTTTATAAAGATATAAGCATAGAAAGATCCAATTTGGACAAATCTACATACAAACATATGTTATACTCACCACAATAGGTTCCGCACTCAAGGCTCCACCCTTTTAATAAAAATGATTTTATATTCTCAATCACGATCTATTTCAATCATCTAACAAGTTTGTAACTAAGGACTACCTAACATAATGTTTTGATTTATATTAGAAATATAACAAATATTATGATGAATGTAAATATTATATATGCTTTATATACAAAAAAACAAAATTACAGCAGCGGTCTGAACTAATAATGTTTGGTCAAATGCCTCAGCCAGACTTCAGACTTGTTGTAATCTATTTTCTTAGAATTTATTTGTTTTTATTCATTCATTTTAAAACCCTTAGCTGCTATTTCTATATGTTTGGTAGATAGTTTAGCTTGTCACAGGGGCGCACGCTAATTCGGATAGACAACCACAATACAAATGAAAAATATAAATGTTTATACAAATGTAGCGGTTAAAGCGAGCGCGCTCGGGCGTTCATGGTATGGCGAGACAAGCACTCCACCTGATGGATAGCGGTTACCGTCGCCTATTGACATCTGCAACACCTGGGCATTTGGCTCTCTGTATGGCTCAGGGCTTAGAACAACTTGTCCATTGAATGTTCTTATAGATGGACTTATTGCAAACTTGCACATTTTACTAAGTAAGGTGTTTTGCTCACTTGGACTAAACTTTGGTCTAGTTAGAACTTTAAGTGTCATTGATATACTTACAAGGGGTTCATCACTTTTTACTAGTTGGACGATCTTGACTGTTTCTTCTTCATCATCAGCATCCGTGGGCATGTCAGGTAAGTGAGGGTAGTAGTCTTTTTGTGCGACAGCATCATGAGTACATAAGATTGCCTAGGATAAAATAAGAGACTATTGAAATGTTTGTAAGTTTGTAACAATTTTTATTTTAGATGTAGAAATTATGTTTCTGAGTTTCTATATCATAGTTTCAGATATAAGCAACTATGATGGATAGACTGAATAATGATGAATATTGTAATATAATAATACATACTTTATAATTTCTAAAAGTGAATCTGTTTGTCAATTTATAATGGAACTAACACATTATGATTACTCTACTTTTGTACATATTAAAGCCTGTATTTAGTTCAAGATTATTAATGATATGGATATTCTACTTTGATATATAAAAAATACATGTAAAATCACATGAAATAGAATGTGGGCTCGTCCAACAAAGACTCACTTGGAAATGAGGCTTATGCACCACACTAAGTAACTCCTCATATTCTTTGGAGATAGGCATCACTCCAGCTAGGATCTGCAGGACTTCCAAGGTGACTTGCATGGAGTTGGACAGGAGAGGGTAGAACTTTTCATCTTTGCCCTTAGCCGCAATCTTGTTGTGAACATGCACAAGTGCATGAAGTTGTTTGGATTGTAGAAGCTCACTCAGAAAAGCCACATCTTCACTGTTGTCAACATCTTTCAATGATGCCAGTAGTCTGAGAAGAGCTGTGAATAGTAACGAGTTATTTTACAACCAATGTGAAGGTTTGTTTAACCTTTGGCCAAAGGTAAAAAGAAATATTAAAACTGGCCCAGCTATTTTAAAGCTATGATGCCAAAGACAGACATATTGTGTCTGATCACAGACATAAAAGTGTCAATTCACAGACAAACTAAATATGTTTTGTGTTGGGATTAAAAATAAATTACAGGCACACAAGATTGGAAAGCTGCACTATTAGTATTCAACTAGTGGTTTGTGTTTCTAGCAGAAAATGTTAAGGAATATACAAACTGGTCTTCCTTAGCCCACCAGCCCACTCAACCCCTCTATAAAGGTGGCATTGTATCTTACTTCTATTTACTACTAACACATGATTTTATTTGGCCTCAAAAAGGGTGTGTTGAAGTAGTCACAAATGTAAACTTACCTGGATCCCAGTTTTCGTGTGAAGAATCCATGACCAAACTAATCAAGATTAGAACTAAATTGAGACAACCATAGTCGGAAATCGATGATCTGATCACTTAAGTTCACAAACCAGTTGGTCACTATGAAAATTGAAAAAATACTTGATTAAGTAAGTACGACCGATGATATTGGATGAAGTTTAACAGTTTTTCATTTAGTTAGCTACCATTTCAATGACTCATGCGTGTTTCGGTAGGATCATAAGCAATAAAACTGTTTCTAACAATTATTCAAATTACTACAGTGCGGTAAGTAAGTAAGTTATCCTATTTTTTAGTGAATTACTTGCTCGGTGATTTCATGGTGAATTTTTCGAAATTTCGATTGATTGATTGGGGCCACAGATTATCAATTTTAGGGGCACAGAATTACTAGAGTAAAGATAAATGGAGGAAATTAATTCGATCGCTCACTCAGTCAGTCCATCCAAAGAGTATTCATAACATAACTAATCTGTGGAAATAAACGTAGATACAATTTAAAAAAAAATAACCCGTGAAGGAACAATAGACACATCCAATAACACCCTATTTATGTCTAATGAATGGAACTTAACGAACTATAGTCCGCACGCGAGGGCTAGTCACCTGCGGTATGCGAGCAGTGAGAGGGGAATGAAACAATCGGCGCGCATCGTCGTCTGCTGTCGACAAGAGCAAGATATTTTTAACCTGTGCCGTCGTCTCATATCACGTCGTAGTTCGTCGTCAATATGAATTAACCAAGTGGTTATATGATTGTGCATCATCAAGGTTTTAAGTAGGTACATATATAAAATATACTCTCATCTGTCTCATCTCATTAAACAAGATAATAGTAGTTACATTTTAAGTGCACCAATGTAAACCTTTTTTGAAAATAAACATTCTTTATTATAATTATTATTTCCTCTATGGATGGATATGATGCTCTTTCGTATTCATATCATCAAGACCAAAACATTTTTAATCTGTGTTATTATCCTTGTAGTATGTGTTTAAAAGGAAATGATCTCTGTCTAAGTCTGTGATTCGTAACACAGATAAAAAAAAATTGCTCTATTGGTATTCTATCTCTCTACCGAGGATTTCTTCAAATTTTGCCATTTTATTCTTGATAATCTATTATTGATTGTGTTGTGGTTGGTTTTCATAAAACCATCCTATTTAGCGTCGTAACAGACCGTTATTTCTTAGAGCAATACCACGGTGTTGATTGTGATTATTGAATTTTATATGTAAGAAGTGTCGTTCTAACAAATCGGTACGTAAAATAACTGAGCTACTTACAAAAATAAAATTAAACTGATTTGAAGTCTCAATGTTACTGAGATATCTTACCATATTATTTTTTGCGGTTTTCATCTTTTATTCTGTTTTTTAATATGTTTTTAGGGGCAAAAAATAAACGATTGCGTCACTAGTATTGTGCTTAAATAAGTAGGTACCTACGAAGATTTTCTTCCTACATAAATAAAACTACAAAAAACCGGTAGGTAGGATTCTAATAAGTAATACACTATGAGATTCTACCTCTTTAAAACAAGGAACTAGGTTGAATGTATATATTGACTGTTGACAAAAAAGATAAAATAATAGTGCTATTAATCAGATAGTTTTTCAAAATATTTCAGACACAATGGTATGGCTGTGACCCTTTAAAAAACATGATTTATGTAAGATGCAATTATCAATTTTTACCCAAGAAAGCTATGATGAATCACAATATATCATGCTTTCACACCAAATAAATTGAAATTAAACTGATTGCCTTAGCCTTAAACATGTAGCATCCTTTAGAGGGTAAAAGGCAACCTATGGATAAACAGATCAACAATTTAACTAGCTAACAACAACAGTCTTAAGTAAATTGGTCCAAAGGTTGTCTGGAAGAGATTGCATTACTACTGTGTTAGAAAAATAGTTAGGTTACTCTTTCCAGTCTCTGAAATGTACTGCACCCATTTTCTTATTTACCTTGTGTTCAGTAACCATTATACAGTACTTATAACAACTCTCTAGACTATTGACATCAAAATAGGACTAGTAGACCAAAATACTATTGTCTCACAAATTAATTGTCAATAGAGTACAATTTAGCATGAATGAAATGACAACAGGTTCTGTGCATGAATGATGTCATATTTACACCATCAGACAATAGACTCATGATGTGCATTCAAAATGTGTCTTATTGTCATTAAGCTTTATTATAGAGTGCATCTATGTGAACATAGTGGCAATTATATAAAAACTGTGTGCCACAAAGCTTGCCTTAAATTTATCTCAAAACTATTTAACCTATGTCGAAATGCAAAATCAATTACCATGCTGTACAAAACTAATCATACTGTAACAAAATTGTTCTCTCAGACCATCATCCAATAAACTACAACCTTATGCATATATTAAGGGGTTGATGAAAGTATATTTTGTTTAATATTGAAACGGACGGAGTATTACCTAGAGTTACTGAGTCAATATGTGGTTAAATTAAGGAGTGATTGTTTATAACTAAGCAATTCTTTAATCTGCCATTGAAAGGGTTTTCGGATCTGTATTTAGAAAGACATTCTCATTTTCAAAACAACATGAAGGCCGGCATCAAAGTTGAAATAGCTATATATCGACAGCATATCAATTCTAATTATTGTTCCAGGGTTAAGAGATGCTTAATGCAGGGCGCGAGATCGACGATTAAGCCGTTGTCGGCGGGTGGGTCGTCTGGTTCTTCTCTCGATGAGGTTTCGCAGCTGGAGCAGAACCTTCAGAGACAGCTGGAGGAAGATGTAGCCAGGTATGTTCTTTAACTAAGTACACATGTTTCATACATAGCTTTCTTCTATTAGGTGTTCAATAAAACGACTGTCATGCTCCCTTCACTGGTTAATTTATTAAATCCTGCTTACCTAATAATTGGATCAAAAGTTCTTTTGAAATGACTTCAAAATATAGCAGAACATCATGTGCTGAAATCAATGTTCAAGATTTAAACCTTTGCCATTTATAAAACACCCACCCAAATAAATTACACCACACCCAAACATATTATTAAAATATAACAAAACACAGCACCAGAAAACATTTAAACACATTCATGTCATGTACAACAAGTGAATTGTTGCAATTTTTATTGAATTCAAATAGCAAAATAAACACCCCCTGAATTTTGGCTATAAAACCTATCCTAATACCATCCTTGAAGTCATAAAAACGAAATGCTTAAAACAGCATCTCATTTGGATAAGCCTTTTCCAAGGTAAATGGTAACAGACAAACAAAAAACGGAACAGGAAGTTGAATATAAAAAAAAAATTCTTTGTTGCTATAAAATTTCCAAACAAGCATTTAGTCTTAACTGGTTAGGGAGTATTCGCTAGGTGGCTCTGAGTGTACTGTGGAGTTTCCAAAACGTGATATTCAGAATGTAATAGCTGAAACTATGTGCACCTTCAGTTTTCGGTTGTAACAAGTCTTACTGCACCCGTTACAGTTGTGGTCAAAATTCATAATCCGAACATTGAATAAAGCCATTATACTTACTCTATAGCTAAGCTTTATTTATAGTGACGTCACTACCAAACCGAAGGTTATGCGAGGAAGTACAGAAGTTCCCACACTAAATCTGGCAAGGCCTGGTCTAGATACGGTAGTTCAGCCGCTCCAAGCTGTAAGGGATTGAGGGTCCCTCAAACCCGTAGGTACTCGTGCGAGTATCTCGCACCTCAAACAGCACCCTACCATAATCTAAAATGGTATCACAGTCATGGTCGCTCACTGCCAGCAATCTGGAAGGTTGCTTCCATCCCTATTAGGGATGTAAGAAGCTAACGTCACTCCATTTCTCCAAACATCGACAGTAAGTATGATGTGATGGACAAATAAAGGTGATGGTTTTTACTGGTGGATGGTTCCTGTTGGTCGTTTTATTGTGACAATTAGCCTTTATAACCTAATACTTGACTGTTTCACTGTTGCTTTGTTATTCCTAATTCATGATAAATAATCTCTTCATCATCCGGTTCTTGGTCTCCATTCGAGAACCCTTCATCCCCAGCGGTCATCATACATAATTTTTATTTATTTTTTTTATTTTCCGAAATACAGTTTGGTACAATTCCATTTTCATTTATTGGTGTATCAAGTGGTATATGTATTACCTACAACTGACGTCGATTGATATAATTTAATATTGTGTCTTTTATTGTAACTTTTGTCGATTTTAGTTCCATCTTTCTTTAACTCTAGTCTAGATATTCTTCTTTGAACAGCTAATTTATTAAAATGTAATTAAAATGAAGCTGATCAGTGTGATCTATTCGCTTCTATGTTATCTTATTCATTAGGTGTCCGTCCATTTATGACCGCACTTGTTTGAGTTAGAGTAATAATTAGCAAATATACAGGAATATTTAAATAGATTTAGTTATTTTAAAAAATATGCTTTAATAAGTTTTCGATATTAGCATAGGAAAGCGTAACCCTTTGTTTATGCGAAGCCCGACAAATATGTTTCTTTTTGAAATAGTGAATAGAACCTAATAAAATTTTAGCTTTAAGATTGTACCTGTATATACTTGCAGAATGTCTATAGTTAGTTAAAACCTTTGCACCTATTTAGTTAGGGGGGTACCCTACCATCCTGTTCAGACCTTACCATCTCTAGTTAGGATGGAGTGTTTGTTTGGAGTTTTGGAATTGTCTGTCAGATTAAAATCGCATGAGGTACATTGTTTACAATAATTAGTTTAGTTCACACTATTTTATGCTGTAAATATAAAATGTACTCTGAATATCATGTTTTTTTTTCTATTTATTGCAGAATATTTGACGAATCTATTTGCTCTGATCTAGAAGTGGCTTGTGGAAAACTAAAAATACTTACTCATTCATGCATACTAAAAGCACGTACACTTAAGTTTTATCATAAGCTTGAGGCAATTTTGCATGTGAATATCGGGCGTAACACTTTTGATGAAATATATTCATTCATAAGGTATGGTTCATTGCTGTATTATTGCTGGGTTATAAAATAAGACTGTTTATCTGATTTCAAGTAACACAATTTTATCTTATTACAGTGACGCTTATACGGAGTGTGATATTCAACACCAGGAAAACGAAATAATAAATTATTTGAATGAAAAGCTTAATCTGAAATCCGTGGCCATCAACGGCGGCGGAGACAGGAGTTACCAGCAGGAAGACCTAGACGAGTCCGATGCCTATGCAACTCCGAACTGCATCAGTCCAGAGGAGAACAGCTTGCAGAAAACTTTGAGCTCTAGTCCTAGCACCGAGTTAACAAAAGAGTACTACGCGCTGGTGCCTATAGAAGAGCAAATATTAGACAAAGAGCTCATAGAGCAAGACGAGCTGTCCTGCGCCTTTAGCTCTTTTATAAAGCTGCAAACTGAACAATCGAACAATAATCAAATCACACAATGCATTAAACCCACAACGCTATCACTTCATTCTAGTCATATTTCCAAAATAAACAAGCATTCCATAATTTGTGATATTTCCAAGGATCTTGATTCCAATAGTTTTCTATTAGAAAACGATAAAAATAAAATCAACAACGCTACTAGTCAAGTGCGAAAACACATATCGGAGATAAATAGGAACACGGAACTTGCATTGAAAAAGTGTTATAAGAGCGAGAGGACACCAGCGGGTGCGGCTGAGCCTGGCTACTCGCCGGACAGTCTGATCGCGGACGAGCCCAGCTCCTCATTCGACGACCTGTCCGCGGCGCACTCCGCGTCGCCGGCCGGCTCCCATGCGGGCACCGCGGCCCCGGACCGCTTCGCTAACATGAACAACACCTTCACAACGGTATCAGACTCGGGTTTCGATAACAATGGAATGCTTGAGAGTCTGAATAGCCACAAAGACGTGACGCTGACTGACATGTCGCTGTCGGAAAGCACAATTCACGATCTGCTCAATGAAGAAGCCGTCGCCGGCCATGCCTCTGATGCTTTAGAGAAAAAGCAGTTGCTGAAGCCGAAACTAATAGGCAATTCTCAGCCTTCGCTCACGAGTGCGTACAAATCGATCGCAGAAATGAGCAATAGGTCGTCTAAAGATGAGAAGCAAAGACAGAATCAGGATTTAGTCACCTTGGAATCATCGTCGTTATCTTCTGAAACTGGGTCGTGGGAGTCTATTTTTCCCCCGAAGATGCCAGAGAAGGATCTCTGTGAAAAGTTTATTAACATCGAACGACAAAACTCCATTGAGCCTTCTTTCAAAAGCAGGTCTACTGAAGTCATGAACACAAACATAGATTTTCAATGTACAGATACTGCTCAAAAAACATCAAATAAGTCATCGTGTTGTTTTATAGATGCAGCTAGCTTGGCTGACGAAGAAGTACGGCAGCTAGAGCATGTTGAGGCTTTTACCATTAAGACAGGCAATATTATGCGTTCGTCAAGTCGACCGGTGCCTTGTGAACCCAAACAAGATTTGAGTCCGAATGATTTTTCAGAAACCAACGATAATGAAGACTCTCTAGAACAGTCCGATCAGGATTCGATGCAAAAAGATATTTCGCCGACAATTTTCGAAATGACACTGGCTGCCGAAGATTCTATAGAAGAAGCAAAAATGCATGAAGATCTCAAGGTGCCAGAGCAACAGAGCTCGAAAATTTTCGCTAAAAGTGTAGCAAGTAATGATACCAGTAATATTACCAAATCCTCTACATTAAAAACTGTTCTTATGTCTTCTACGCCGAATAATTCTATAATTTCTCTTAAAGCTTCTGACTTTAAAAAGTTTGATTCTGAAGGAAGCGATAGTGATACTGCAGTCTTGACCCGTGGGAGCACTGCAGTGGAGAAGTTGAAGCAGTCACACACCACACCGAGGCCACACACAATTCAACAAGACATACTGTTTGAAGACTTCAACAAAAAGTTAATCGAGAGTTCACCCATAATATCAGGTGGGGCTTCAATTGAGGACCATTTGCCACCATCAGGATTCAGCCACACAGGAAGTCCTATGTCGAAAAGTAAAATAGAAAATATTCCTATCGTGTCTGGTGCGTACATACCTCCTGAAGAAATCAAACCTGTAATAACACCCAAATCAGTTTCATGTGCTGCTGCATGGGTCGTCGACATGTCTAAAATGACAACACCGAATATCGCATCTCCTAACAGGAATAACAAAAAACCTGGAGACAAAACCTGTGACACTTTGAAATCGTCCTCGAAGTCTGGCAGTAATTCAGAGGGCTGTAAGAGCAGAAGTTCCGTTGATTCTGATAGCAGTGAGAAATCAACTCATAAGTTTTACATTGACCTGTCCACATTGCCTGATGCTTTGTCGCCAGAACAAAAGAGTGCAATTGAGGCCAGCAGCGAAAAGAAAAACATATTTTCAATGTTCATTGATCTCGGCGAAAACTCGTCCACTATCAAGGAAATGCCAGCAAGACTCTCTTCTTCTTTGAATACAAAAAAGACCAGCAAAGTAGAACCTAAACACACAACCTCCAAAACTGTAAAAGCTAACAAAAAGTCACCTGGTTCAATCAATTGTACTGATGACCCTTTTGAGAAACTGGAGTCGTTGTGTAATTCTTCGCAAATGACTATTTCAGAAATATTACAAGATCCCATTGCAAAGAAAATTGTTAACGAACAAAGGGAGGTTGAATCAGTAGAACTAAAAGAATACCATCAGATTTTTTCAAGAGAAGGGATGGCACCTACAATCAAAGAAGAGCCTGACACTGATCAATTCTGTGATATTTTCGTAAAGCTCTCAGATTTGGACAGACCGGCGCAGAAGAATGATGCAGACGTCGAGAGCGCTCCGAAGACCGAGAGCTTCGAGCGAATGACTCGCTCCATACCGGATAATAATTGGGGGGAATCGAGCCACACAAGTTCTAGATCCATCAACATAATCAGCTCTTTCCATTCTGAAAACGCTCTGAGCTTGAACAGGCTGTTTCCTCACCTGAAGAACGATATCAGCCGAAGCATGCCGGGCTCTCTCTGTGGACAGACGAGATCTCCTTTGAGGTTAGGATTTTCCTCAAGCTCTGGCGACAGAGACGAGCTAGCTTCGGATATTTCTGAGATGAGCAGCGTAATGAGCAGTATGTGCCGCTCTGTCATAGGTATGAACATTTTTAATGTATGCCTAGGACATTAATCATATATTTTTTATATTGTTAAAAATTAGCCGCTTCAGTATTTATCACATCTGATGAAAAAGGAAGATGCATTATAGTACTAGACAGGCTTCTGTTTTAGAGATAAACGGCAATAAAGAAACTAATAACCTCTTATGGAAAACACATAATAGGTTGGGGAAAAAGTTTCTTCGCATTTTTTAAGAAAATTCAAAACATTTTTTAATATAGTTTATTTACATTTAACTAAAGTATGTAGGTACCATTTTGTTCGATAACTTTTTGCCATTTTGTAGGCAGGGACATGATCCCATTGCTATAAAAACTTTGGGGCTTCTGTTCAAAATACCGCGACAAGTGGTTTTGGCAGTCCTCTCGTGATGTTAACCTGACACTGCCTAAAGAATTCTGAAGAGACCGAAACAGGTGGAAATCTGAAGGTGCAAGGTCAGGACTATACGGCGGATGCATTAACACATCCCAGCCAAACTCTCTTAATTTTTGCTGAGTGGCTAAAGATGTGTGAGGTCTAGCGTTATCATGATGAAAAACCACACCCCTTCTGTTGATTAACTCCGGCCGCTTTCTCTCAACTTCTTGTTTTAATCTCATCAGTTGTTCGCAGTAGAGTTCAGAATCGATGGTCCTGCCTGGTGGTAACAGCTCATAATGAATAATGCCCTTCCAATCCCACCACACACACAGCATCACCTTGTTGCGAGTTAACCCGGGTTTCGCCACAGTCTGTGAAGCCTGACCGGCCTTTGACCACGACCTTTTTCGCACGTTCTTGTCGTACGTGATCCACTTTTCATCACCAGTTATCAGCTTCTTCAATAATGGTTCGGTTTCATTACGTCGTAATAAAGAATCACAAATGAGAACACGGTTCATTAGGTTTCTTTCAGTGAGCTCGTGAGGTACCCAAATATCGAGCTTTTTTGTGTACCCAGTTTTTTTCAAATGCGCCAAAACTGTTTTGTGGTCAATTCCCAGTTCTTCAGCTACGTCGTAACTACTGATATGCCGATCTTGCTCCACTTTTTCAAAAATGGCATCCATTTTATCCGTAATAGGGCGACCAGAGCGACGTGCATCTTTGACATCAAAATTTCCGGATTGAAAACGCTTAAACCAAATTTGTGCTACTCTCACAGACACTGCACTAGGTCCATAAACATCGCAAATTTTTTTCGCGGCTTGCGTTGCATTTTTACCTTTTTTGTAGTAAAATTTTAAAATGTATCGAATTTCTTCATTAGATTCACTCATCTTGACAGTACGAAAAACAAATAAAAATCACACATTTTCCTAATTTGAATTTGGAATTATCTTCTTTAAAATTTAAACTTTTAATGATACCAAAACCAGCCAGATACAAATAGTATAGCCAAAGAGATTTTATTACAAGTTCATACATACAATAATGCGAAAAGACTTTTTCCCCAACCTAATATTTTACCCGTAACGCTTACTGTCTGAATCCATATCACAAAGTAGCGAACATTTTCATGCACCAATGAATTTTTCAATGAATGTGCGCTTAATGGAAGGCAGACATCGTGGTGAAGGCATGTGATATTGGATATTACATTAAGCGACTTCTATGCTAAATGCGGACTTGTGCTGAATATAATGTTTGGACGTGTCTCTGACTATTCCCTACTTCCTCACAAATCCGCGTACTGAGTAGATCTAAGGATCTCCACCGTGAGCATGTTTTTTTAATTTATTTAACATTTTCACTTCTAGAAAATAGTACAACCGAAGATACTAGTCACACATCAAGTCTGTTAATCAATTGCCAGTCTCGACTCGGGCAAGATCTACTGCGGATGTTTATGGAGGAAATCGCTCCTGACGTGATCGTCGAAGTGTCTGGACGGCGAATCAAAGCACACAAATGTATCTTATCATCGAGGTATGATTATTTATGTCCAATATTATTATTATTATTATTTTGTACACTCTGTGGGCTGTTCGTTGATGCCAGCAGTGTTCCAGTATCACTGACCTGATGGGAGTTGTCGATGACGGACAGCATGATTTGATGAGCTCTTGCAGTCCCGCCTTCGACCTGACTTCATTTGTGACGGTGCAGTGTATTACCACATGCTCCACAGTGTTCCGTGATGCTAAGGATCGCTATTGTCAGAAGCGGTTCAATGTCGGTGTACATCGTGAACTCAACGCGTCAACAAGTCCAAAATACTTTCGCCGTGTACGCTCACCGCGATATTGTGAAATATCGCAATTTTCAGCTAAATATCAACAAATTGTGCTAGTAAGGACATTAGAATAGTCTTCGAATGCCTCTCTGTGAGCGCCAAACTATCGCAGCTCTGGTGATTTAGATGTGATTACGTGGGAAGTGCGTTCCAAACAAGCGGTCTTATAAGCTGATTCTCAGGATGTAAGGTCAATGTACACGATTCCTAGTCATTTCCTTTTCATCAAGAACACCCTTAAGAGGTCTGTGACCTGTTGAAGGCGTAAGGTTCCCGCTAACAGGCGCTACCAACAATTTTATAATACTTCTACAAAAATCATTAATTATTATGAGGATTAATAGTAATTAGACATGACAGTGGAGAGGGAATATGAAAATTTAATGATTGTTCATGTTGCAGATGTCAATATTTTGCTGGAATCCTGAGCGGTGGTTGGGTGGAAAGCGCTGGGAACGTCATATCTCTACCACCGTAAGTATATGTTACTATTACTCTCGGAGTAAGAAGAGGTGTTGGCAAGCCTTAGAACCGAACCGGTAAACACTAGGAAATAGGTTCTTAAATTGCGACCGCGATCTTTAAAAAACTCCTTGACGAGTTCTTGTAACATTTGGGCTCGTTTTAATCATCTTACTGCGTTTTTAAACCAGCCAGGAAGACTAGTTTATGCCTATATGAGGAACACTGATCGGTCAAAGTGTGCTTTTCAGGGGCTAAAAGAGCGTGAAAGAGATAAAGATAATAATCTGTTTCAGGTTTTCATTTGGCGTGGTGCACTTTGCACTGTGCCACATCTACTCTGGAATCTCGGCGATTCCTGATTCCATCAGCATAGTGGAGCTGGCCACTATTGCCGACATGCTGGGCTTGGAGGGTCTGAAAGAAGCCATCATGTTCACACTCAAAGCTAAATATTGTCACCACTTTCATGAGGTACTTATTTATTTTTATATATAAATTTAGTTCCCGAACAAGGTTCTTCCCATTAAGAAAGCGTGAATGAAGTGGTGTATTTCGTCTCACATTGGTATTTCAGACATTAGTATAAAATAATATTTAGCGTTTAAATCTAGAGTTTCTATATACGCGGAATAACATATTGAATGGAGTTGTATACTTTAGGACAGTCATGATAATTGAGTAACTTGAACAAGAAGGACAAGCCAAGCATGCATCTACTTTCACTTAGTTCAATAATTTTGAAGAATCTCAACATCTTTCATACGAGTTACTGCAATTGATACCGAGAGCGGCGAACTCCGTTTATTGCGTATGAATTTTAGTACATTATTATCTTTTAGTTTTCGCATCGGTTCAAGCTCGTGTGAATAGAAAATGGCTGTACCAAAATTTTAAACATACATTCATAAACTCAAGCCTATTTCCCAGAGGCGTAGGCAGAAACCACGGATTTTGCTTTATTCAATTTTGCTATATTCATACATACATGCTTTTAAACTTGTGTACTTAGGCAATAAAAAAAAACATTTAACGTGAAATTTAGTGCAACGCCCGCCACTTTAGCCGCTTCGACTTTTTCCATACCCACTTTTCTACCCCTTTGAGGGTTGATTAGAAAAAAAACCTACACATTAAAAGGAATCCACCCTCTAAATTTCAGTTATGACTGTGTGTTGATTGTCTGTCTGCCTGTGTGTCACGCAACTGTAAAATAAGATTTTCCCTTGTTTGTGTTCCCAGCCGTGTCAGGTGTGCACAGCGGGCGTGCTCGAGTGCTTCCCATTGTCGTCGGTGTACGGGCTGGACGAGCTGTACCGGCGCTGCCTGCGCTGGATCACGCGGCACTTCCGCAAGGTGTGGCCCACCAAGGCGTTCGCGACGCTGCCCGCCGAGCTGCTGGACAAGTGCTACCACCAGCACTTGCTCAACCTCACCGCGGACAACCTCATCGACACCGTCTACGACTGCCAACTCACAGGTACTCACTTGATCCTAACTGACGAGTACGCGCATGCGCGGCACCCGCACGCGTTTTGTCCTTTTGGACGTGCGTGGTTCCATCACACCATCGGAAACAAATAATCAGTAGATTGAAGTGCACGGAGGCGCGAATGCGCATTCAGTATCGTACGCTTTATTTGCGGGTGACATAAAATTGGCTTATGCCGAGATTGTCATAGCGTTCTTTACATAGTAATATTTTTTTCATCCCATCTATTCAAAAAACTACGTTTTGGTCCTCGATAAGTGCGAGCAAAATGGGTCATTCCGGCGCATTTAATAACAGTGAAGAAAATGACTTTTAATTAAGAACACTATTTACTTAGAAAGTTTGAACGCAATTTGCTGCGATAAAGTCCTGGCTGGTAATAAAAAAAGCGCGCTTGTCGACACGGCATTGGTCAACTAAATAAAAAAAAAACCGCGGGAACTTCTTATTAGTTTTTTTATGACTTTTTATCTAAATATTACAGACAATTAATTTGATTCACACAAATTGAATAAAATATGAGTTCAAGTAGTGAAAGTGCAATATTAACACCAGAAAGTGTAAAATTAAACGCAGATACTGTCATAAACAATTGATTACCAAACAAATCGAGAGAAAAATATCTAAGAGCCTAGGAAATTTAATTGCATGGAAAAAATAACATAAAGCAAAGTTATTTATTAATATAAATTTGTAATTTGGATATGTAAATATAAATATTCGTCACTACTAAAATCATCTCTTATTTATTTTTCTCATAGAGGGGGATGAAAAGCAGAGTGTGCCACAACGGTACCAAAATTATTTAAACTCGAGTGACTTACTTTGAATCCCTCGCGCTTTTTTATATCCTTGCCTTTTTTTTGAAAAGTACTATTATATACCTCGGCGAAAATGGCAATTGCCTGACTCGTATCATTGAAGTCCTCGCCTAAAAACTGTTACTCGCGGCCTCTGCAATAATAAACTATTTACATTGCCAGTGGCGTCGCTGCACCGGTGCCGATGGGCGGAGGTGGTGGCAAAGCTGTGCCGGCGGCTGGCGACGGCTGCAGCGCAGTTCGCGGCTGTGCGGCTCTCGAGCGTGGTGCGGGCGGCGTGCGCGCAGCACGGCGCGGCTGTGCCGGCGAGCGCGGCGCGCGCCCTTGACGAGTGCCTCGCCTCGGCCGTGGAGTGGGCTTCGCCGGAAGAGCTGTGCCGCGCGCTTGCACTGCTGCACGAAGAGCAGCGCGACCGGTCGCAGCCCGACCTCATCGCTGAGAGCCCTTGCTCCGGCGGAGGCGCAGAGTGGCGTGCCGCGCTGCGCCGCCGCTGCGAGGGCGCCCTAGTGCGCGCCGCGCCGCACGCGCTCGTCACACCCGCTTTCAAGGAGCTGCCGGCCGAGCAGCGTCGCCGTCTGCGCGACCTCATGCGCCGCTACGTTGACTCCGCGCCAAACCTCGGCGCGCCTCCGCCCCAGCGCCGCTCGCGCCCGCGCCCTCGCCGCGCCGACACCCGCCCGCCGGATATCGAGCGCGTTCGCGCCGAGTTTGTACCGTATGTGCAGCGCCCGCCGCCACCTGCCCGCCATATCTCGGAGCCATACGCACCGCCGCCGCCGCGGTGCACCGGCGCCGGCCCGCCGCGCGTGCGCACCACTAAGGCACAGGAGGAGCGTGCCAAGTTCAACATGAGCAAGTCGAGCGCGGCCGCTGCCAAGCCGCCGGAGAAGACGACCGCCAAGCCAGCGAAGGGACGAGCACCCTACGGGAACGCCAAGCCGCGTTACCTGGAGCCGCGCACTCTCGTCAAGGAGCCGAGCTCAGCGGGCGCGGCGCGCCGCCCGCTCGGCAAGCTGCTCTCTTCGAGCGAGTCGTCGTGCAACTCAAGCCCCGTGCAGGCGCGCGCCCTAGCCCCCGCCGCGTCGCGCCCCCGTACTGCTGACCCATCCACCGACTCGCTCAGCGACTCGCTCAATGCGAACAAATACGCCACCTACACCAAGACCAGGCGGCTCCCGGCGAAACCACAATGTCAGTATTACCTCTGTACATCGTTTTGCGTTCTGTTAACTGTGCGATTGTTGTTAACAATAAAATGTTGCGTTCTTTTCAGCGATGCAGCCGTCGAAATGTCTCGCAACCTCGACGCAGCCCGGTAAGGCGAAAGCGACGAAGATACCCGTCTACCTGAATCAGAGTGTTTCAAGTAGTATTCGAGCGTCCGGTCCCAACGTGGCGCAGGCGCGCGTGCGCGCGGCCCCCGAGCGGGCCTCCCCACCAGCGCCGCGCTGCCGCGGCTCCCTAATGATGGCCACCAAGTCCAGCTCCGCGAAAATGGTCAACAAAACGAAGGAATGTGCTCATACGCAACCGAGAAGCGCGAAGCCCGACGGGCGCTCTGACAGCAGTCGTTCCCAGCCCGCCGCTGCCGCCGGCAAGCAGGCAAAGCAACGGCCGCGCTCACCCTCCAACGATATACCTCTCATGGAGCGCTCGGGTACATTCCTCAAAGATGAGCCCACCTTTGGCGATAAAACCACCAACATGGACATAAATAAGTGAGTCAAACTGGAATCACATTATATTTATGTATAATCTATAGGATTTAATAAAGTTACTTATTATTTGTTAATTGTTGATAAAAATGGTATTCGAAAAAAAAAAAATTGTATTCGTGTGAAAAACTCATAAACATAGTAGTAGTGAAATTATTAAAATTATTAATTCGCTTATTTATTGCTAAAAAAGTGCATGCAAAATGCGACTTATAATATGAATTATATACTGATTTCCCGAATCGTAATTGCTAAACTGGTACATGACACTTTTAACTTGAAGGATTAGATTGTATAAAGTGTAGTTAGACTACCGTATGTAGTGTTATTCTAACCTCCAATAATGCGCGTCGCTTGACACGTGACTGACGCTAACAGACGAATGCAAAAAAGAACAATGTATTTATAAACAGTAGCAAAAGCAAAACAATAACTGTCTCCTTCATACTCATAAGTTAGACCGCGCGCGAGAAAGACGGACAAACTATTCATGATGCACATCCTGTGCGACGTCACGCCGCACGCTTATTCAGAGACACTACACAAGCGCAACGTGTAAATGTGTTGAACGTGCCAGCATTAGTTAACCGACCTATACTCCCTATCATCCAACATAGTTTAGGATTAAAATATTATATGAAATGTATCACAGTTTATCTGTATTAGAAACTAGTACTTAGGGTAAACTTTTCTTGTCTTGTCATTGTTGGTATTACCAAAGTTTTCACACCAGTTGTATAATTATCTAGGTTTGTTTGTAAGTATTAGCAATCAAATTGCATTTCCCTGTATGTATGGAAAATGTTGTAAGTATATTTTGATATTTTTATTCATTTTATTGTAACGGACTTCATAAACAAGCTTAAGTTTTTTTTAAGTACTGAACACACAATCAATTGAGAAAGAATTTTACAATCAAGGTTGCACACAAAAATATATTTTGGGTATTCCTTGCATTTTTATTGTTCGTCGCGGTCAGTAATCTGACCGTGGAGGTATGGGGGCCCTGAAAAGAGCCTTGTGACCGAAAGTCCCCCACCCTATCAATTTATTGTAATTTTTTTTATGAATTTATTTAATTTTGATGAAGTAGATCGCGCGAAGTTCCCACAAGGCACCACGCTAAGGCGGTACGGTATCGTACATCAGAATTTGGTTGTTTGATCAGTATTCAAGAAACTGGCCGCTATTTATCTTATTTTATTTTAAACCAGCCGTCCTTTTTTTGTGCATTTTAAATTTATATGAAGTTTATTTTAACCTATGCCCTATTTGAGTCCTTCTGATGTGAGCTCGCCAGATGACGGCAGCTTTCCTGTCAACTTGTCTGATTTCGAATTGAACATTGCTGAATCGGAAAAGTATTTTCCTAGAGTGCCGTGGACAAGACTGCTTGTTTTGTGTTGAAAGGTGACGCAGGTTATGTAAACAATTCGTCATATAAATGTACTTGTTGTTGCCAGCAGCTCTGCACGCGTGAAGTCGTGTTTTAAAAAAAAAACATACTCCGATCTACACATTTTCATCCCCCTGCCCTTAAAATGTGTACATTACACGCCACAGAACAGCGAAATACCTACATATTTAAATCACGAAATCTTACAGTGTGGGTTAGCCAAATTTGTTTGTCTTCCATTCTTTAGAAACCATTAACTTGTTTAATATCATAGAGATAAAATAATCGATACTGGGCTTCCGAGATCTTAGGTAACGATACATGTTGCACATATCTTGCGTCACCTGACAGCTTTACACTTATTTTATTTTAATCTACTTATATTGTAAGATTTACGTAGTAGGTATAAGTGCAAGTTGCTATGATGCAAAATTATATTATCAAAATAGATTATCTTAAACGAGACCCGCTCGACGGCTGACCGTCCCGAATCTTCCCGGAAACTTAAGCCACCAATACACGTAGGAATATAGCGATATACTCATTTAGTACCCTTCTTCGGCTATCGGGCAAAACTAGTAGACATGCTTGTCTTACTATCTTTATTATATAAGTATAACATATTTTTGTAATACGCAAAAAAGCCTGTTATTCATAATTCCTCCATAACTTTGTTTGATACAAGTATGTCTATTTTTTGTTTAGTGTTATAAAGGACAGGGCAAGGTTTCTCGAATACCTAACCTAGCTAAAGGTATGCAGGAATTATGTATATTGAAGTTAACTATGGCCAATAAAATAAATACACATAATTCATTACTAGATAAAAATAAATAAATGGTATAATCCAAAATATGATTGCATTGTATAATAATATTACAGTGACATTTTCATCGGAACATTAAGGTTTTATTTCACAATTAAATTGCTTTTATTTCTTGGCTGCTCTATATAACAATTAATTATGTACATAGGTATAATATGTAACCATTGTTATTATGATTTTAAACAATTTATTTTAAGATGCTATTTTTTTGTTGTTTTTATTATTATTATTGTGCAATATTATGTTATTTTGTAATGTATTCAAATCACAAGGCCTACCGCTTGCACTTTTTTGCTTCATTGGTATAGCTATATTAAAAATATGTAAAGTAAATAAATAATAGATGTATGTATGAACTAGACGAAGAATGTATGAACTAGTAATATTTGACTTCATTAACGGGGCCTATATTTATATATTTTTATAATAGCAATCTCTTTCAAATATTTATAAACTACTTTATGTATCAATGTATATTTTTATAATGTACTTAAGTAAATAATATGCGGATGTTTTAATAATCGCATCGCGAGTCGGCTAGTAGTCGTAGTAAGTTATTCTTACACTGCAGCAAATGCTGGCTTAACCTACGGTTAACTACCGGACGAGGACCGACGCGATGTTCAAAAAACACAATGTTTTGACGGTTTTTCATGAGAGAAACGAGACGTCGTCGTTTAACGCCTGTTATTGTAACCCAACGGCAACTGGCTATCAATACGACAGTCGGCAATTCATTGGACAAGTCTTAAATGGATTGTGGTTTGGACCAAAACATCAGAACTATCCAAAAATTTGGAATGTGTTTGTATGGGAATCAACTCAACCTAGACATTGTTGATGAATTCTTACAGTTGTAGTCCAAGCTATACTACATTGGCATTAGCTTTATTTACCTTGCTTTATACGCGTATAAATAAAGAAAGAAAGAAAGATCATCTTTCATCTTCAACTTGCCACTTTCAACTTTCAAGGGCTAAGTATTTTTATTTTTATTTTTTTATAACTGCTAAATAAATCTCGCCGAAACCTCGTGCTTTCTAGTTGTAAGGCATGCTCTATGGACAACAAAAAGGAAGGGGCAAGTTGAAAGTAAAAGGGAATGTATGTGGACAAAGCATTAGATACACACAGCTCACTATAGTAACAATATAGTCAGTTAGGTATGTAAACTTAATTGTTATTATCTAGCATTGGTGTTGTAAGCATTCTTCGATACTTAGGTATTTTATTTAGTGTCTGTCGATTCGGTGCAGAATTAGCTAAACCGCGCTATTATCGCTGTCCTTCCTTTTCTAGTAACTACCTTTTGATTCCTGTAAGATGTCGCGATAGGTAATGACCTATCGCATACGACCCCTTATTATTGCAGTAAACGAGCATACGCAACGTGCCTACGGCTACGCTAGGCACACATTGCAATTCTGCTTTTATTCAGATACCTAATAAATAATTAATCAGAGTGGATGGGAAGCAAGTAAAACCTGTTTAAAATAAAAAGGCCTTTAGTAATGTGGAGATGAGAGCTTTGAGAGAGAAGTATGTGTGTGGTGTGACTTTGTGATATCTATAGCGAGTCAGGCACAGCGTGATGAGAGAGCAATGCGAGTGAATGAAGATGTAGTGACGAGAGCTGAGAAAGATATGTTGAGATGGTTTCGCAAGGATGGATCAAAGAAGACCAAACAAGATATGTGTTCTAGCGGCAGTAGTTGGAAGGGATATAATTTGGTGAATGTATTCTGACCAAATTAGAAAGGCCAGGTCAAGAGTACCCTAAACCGACGAACCTGTATGAACAGTGTGATAAAGAATGGATGAAGCGAAAGATGTATGACAGGATCGTAACGTGTGGAAATCAGCAGTATCCGTCTACCCCTCCGGGGAACAGGTGACTTTGTGTTTTTAAGCAGAGTGTTTTGTTCTTGACACATCAAATTTGAAGATTTTTTGGTCAGACGGTAGGAAAGAGACAAAACTCTGTTATTTATTAGCTTAGATTGCGTAGATGATAATGAACTCCTTCAAAGTTCAACTTTCAATTTGATCTCAAAGATGCACTGCAGTATTTTTGGTCTAAGATTTCTGGTCTGCATCAGCCATTGTTATGAAACGTAGGTAATGGCCATGTTCGTGTAAGTTTATTTCGTTACTTAATATTTTTTTAATTTATCGGAGCAATGTTGTAATTAACGATATCTATAACATGATTGAGATTAAGTCGCGCCCAGTGCAGAATGGTGGTTATTTAAAAATGTTGTTGTTTATCTTTATTTAATGAGTTAACCAAGATCACATTTACTTCCACAAACTCTTTCACATTTCTCTTCCTGGACTGTCTGTTATGTCATTATAGTCGTCATTCATAATTACTAAACCAAATATTACGAACTTCTAATCTAATTCGATTAAATAACTTATGAGGGTATATTAATAACGCTTACTTACCAGTTTATACCTGGCAACTCCATAGTTGCGCTGAGGGGGAAGTAGGCAACTTTTATTTTTTCAATTCTTTGGGGTATATTCTCTCAGCTCATGCGCAACTTTCTTAAATAACTAATCGGGGAAGTTGATCAAATAAATGGAATTAAACATTTTATTGTTTAACATAATCGGCACGTGATTTAGCTAGGCAATCTGTTTGCGATGTATTATTATTTATTTATCCATTATCTAGCATGTATTCTTTATTATCATAAAATAACAGATGAGGGTATATATTTCTTATACCGGATCTCGCACTAACCTATTCACTCCTTTTTTTTCTTCTACCTCTGCCTTCTGTATTCCCTTCTGTATTTATATGTAGTAATGTATTCTGTATCTAGATGTCAACAGTTTTCAGGTTCTATATTGGTAAAATATTGAAAGGTAAAAGAAAGGTATTTGTAGGTAAAATACGCTTAAAAATGGATTGGTATTTGTAAGTTACTTTGGTATAGTAGTTGGCTTCAGATAAAAAAATAGATTTATGTAGTGAAAGTGTGACTTGATCGCATTTCAACTTCTATAGCATTTGCTTAGGATATAACAATGAAAATAATTCTCCATTAATTGTATTTAAGTCATAAGATTAATAGAATATCTTCCTATGAATGAATAATTTAATCAGATAACTGTCGTAGAGTGAAATGTGCAAAATTATATGGAATTACCTGTTGTAAGATTATATTTTACATATAAGTTTGCTATACAACTAATGTATTGTATTTTTGAATATTATAATTGAATAAAGAATACACTTAATAAACAATTTCTCGAGTTTTAATTTTATTGTATTTTAACGAACAACGTATCTAGATTTGTTTGTAGGTAAAACATACTGTGATAGATTCAGATTGATTTGATATAAGTAAACGAATTTAGTTAAAAAAGTAAAGTAATTAAAAGGTCACTAGGTAGGTAAGTATATTTACCTATCACATAAACGTTTACTCAGCTGCTTTGTACAGCTTATAGGTATAACAGCTGCAAAAAACCTCGATTAAGAGCAGTTATGTGGTACAGCAGGCTTTCATGGTACTATTTAAAATATAACTTACGAGGAAGGACCTCTAAAAGGTCAACGAAACGTCACCAGGAGAATGGTAAAGTACGTGGTATAGTCGTAACAATATTCTAAAAAGAAGAAATGCCAGGCTCCTAGCAAGTGGAAATCTTTGGTCTCTACAAACACCCCCGAGAAACAGACGTGTCTTAAGTATGAATGTATGTAAAATAAAATGCTTTGTTTAAACATCGTGGTTTTTCGGTTTAAGTGTATTTGTATTTTGGTTCCACGTCAAGCTTATGGTTATACGAATTTGTTGGCAACTTTTAGACGCAATACCGCGAAAATCATCCACTCGATAAAATCTTGCCCCGAGGAAAATAGCGATCTGCTAAAACATTCCATTAGTTTTATAGACGAGAGGTAATGATTTGAACAGTAATAGTTCTGAAAATACTTTGACTGTAAGTTTATGAAGATTTGTAAAAGTAGGTAAATAAAGTTATATTGAAAGATACTTACTTGTTCTTTAGTCAAATATCTCGTCATATCACACTTTGCCGCTATTAAGTTTCCAGATACTTGGCGAATAACGGGCTGGTGGCGAAAACAAACAGGGTCTCAAAAAAAAGCTTCCGATGACGGTATTTTTAAATAAAACTTATATTAAAATACCTCACTCAATGGAAGCTTTCAAATTTTCAATGAATTTCTTTCTGGTGGACTGAGAAAATGAGTAAAAGATGGCGCTGTACATTGTACGAAACAAAATTACGCGGAGCCGCCGGGTGTCGCCACTGGACCGGAAACACAAAGAAATAAAAATACGATAAATTCCAGGAAACGACAGAAACGGATATGCCCACTCAATAAATAAGGCTTTCAGTGCGGTAAGTATTTTAATATGCGTATTATTTCAGGTAAAACGATGCTATTATACTACTAATTTATTAATAAAATTGCAAGCCACCACCGATGATGTTAGCAAAACTTGACAGCTAAAGTGCCAAAAACAGATGCCATGAAAATGCTATTTTTAATTAGTGCTATGCTATTTCGCAAGTCTTTTTCACAAAAAGTCATGTGTAATCTCCAAAGCTAAGTAAAATTAATAACTCTATAGAAATTCAGATATATAGCATCCCTATAACTGGCGAAGAAATCCATTCAAATGGTATGTTGCAAGATTTAATTCGTACTGGACCCTTTCATCTCCATCCAAAGCTTGTCTGGAAGAGATCGCTTTAAGCGATAAGACCGCATATTGTACTTTCTTTTAGTATATAATTTTGTTAATTGTTTGAGATGTAATAAAGTATTTTCATTCATTCATTAATTCATTCAGCCCTCAATTCCCGCTGTGAGACAAATGTTTGCATGTTTTGCAATTGTTCCGGGTCTGAGTGTTGTGGTACCACGGTACTCTTAGTTCCAGATACAGGGAATACTACGGTGGGGTCAGGACTCTGAACTGGGGACCTAGTACGAAAAAAAAATATCAATCATAAATTAAGTCTTTTATTTCAGAAAACGATACAATATAGCATAATAGTTTTTAACACGGAAATTTTTATTTTAAAACATCTACTATTATGTACCTAGTATGGGAGGCAAATAAAATGAAACATCAAATTACATAATTATTTCACTTAACACCTCACCGCAACACCTCAGTTCGGCATCCCGCCGTTTTGGCGTTTATCCCGAACATTTAACCACTACGGGCAGGCAGGTTAACAGGTACAGCACACAGCTAAAAGAAAACGTTAACGTGCCTTAAGAAAACTACTACAAGCAGGATTCTGCTTATGGCGTGTACTGTCATTTATCAATGAAAATCAAAAAATAAAAGTTATCTTGAAAACTAGGAACATAATCCATCTTTTTAGCTCCACATGGTTATGTAAAAAGTCAATGCCTCGTTTAAATTTACTATAAACTAGAGTATTTTTGAGTTTTGATTGTAACAGATGTAAAAAGTCTCTAGGCAATAAATCCAAAGGAATGTTATGTATAAAGTTATGACTATTATACATAACAAAATACATTTAAAAAGAATATATAGGTACGTAACGCGATAAAAAAAAAGTTTATCTGCATGGTCTAAGTCTAAGTGTACTTCTGAAGTGGTTTATTTTTGAACTGCACTAAATTCAGTAACTATGCCAAGAAGTTTAGTAATGGGAACAAAATTAAAAAAAAACTTTAACAGGACTGATTCATTGCCTATTATTTACTTTATGTTGTTAAGTAAATCATTTTATAATTTTTATAATAATATTTTTTGCTGTAGTTATTGATATTTCTCAATTTAAACCTCTGGATTAATGCACCATTGAAAAAGTTCCACATAGACATCAATCATTCCTTAAGTAATTTAGATACATTCTGCAAATTGCTTCTGCATTCGTCACCGTTAGTTGTTAGTAATATGTAATAGTAGAATCAGACATTCGATTCGGCTTCGTAAGTATCATTAATTACATCTAATTGGTAATCATGGTATGCTACCACGTTCATAGACACTTAGATTTGCGTGTTTTCGTCACGTAACAGACAGTTCAAGATAAATGCCAATTGAGAATATAATGAATGGTAGGTATGAATCCATTTAGTGCACAAAAGACATTCATTAATAAGCAACAACACTGTAACATATAACACAAGAGGTATGAATATTCTAAACAAAAATACCACCTGACAGATATTTATAACAATAAAACCAAACACCAACTAAATAAAAAAAAACATTGACAATTTTTTATAAAGGTACGGACACACAACTACGAGGTGCTATGAAACATGATTTGCGACGCCTATTTTATTGATACAACTGTTATAATTTAACACAGATTCACAGACAAATGAACGTAGGCTCCTTTAAGTGCCAACATTCTTTATACCGCTCGTCACACCTTCGTTCGACACTAGCTGAGCTTAGATAAACCGAGATTTGGTGAGTTATGTTCAGCAATAGAGCTACGGAATAACGCAATGATATTTGTGTAGGTTTATCTCAGCTAGCTAAAGCCGTCGCAAAAATCTCGTCTTGAAAGCCTCCACTTGTTATTTAACAATCCCGCTATAGGTCCGCGCGTCACCTCTTCTAACTCATGTACTTGACAGAAACTCATCTAATGCTTCTCAATAAGCTCTTGAAGCTCAACATAACCTACTTTGCTCTTTTGCAAAATGCCTATCACTGTTAGAAATATCGTCAATAATAAATACAAAAATAGCTGATGATTAAAATACTAATTTTATTTTAAGTATTGCTTTTACATAACTATTCATTATTTTTGCCTCTCAAATAAGCGCTAACATACGTAATTTATTTAAAGATATGACTCTTTAAGGTTAATAAGGTTTATGACTCTTCCTTTATTGTATCTGCTTCGTCGTCTGACATGCTATGGCATGTTGCTGTTGACAGTGATGTTGACGCGAGAACACCGGGCGGTAGGTACCGTACTGATCATCCGATCCTGCCGCGGTATGCCGGATTCTACACATGAGCGGGAATCAGGGCCTCTAGGGAAGCAACGGCTAGATATATCTAGGAATATCATAGAGCTTAGATTTTAATTGTCCATATCTCACGCCGGATGCAGTACGTCAAACTACTTAGCTAAAAATGTAGTCCCATTAATTTGTAAATATTGAAAAATTATTTAAAAGGCGATTATAAGTAAATATAACTTTCTAATCATATGCAAGATTTAAATTCTAGACAACATTTAAACGGTTTAATTGTTTGCCTAATAATCTATAAATTTACCATTTAGTGATACATCATAAGTCATAACATTAAATTATTGCATTTAATTATACATCAATAAATTATTGCAAAGATTAGAATATTTTTATTTTGCTCAGACAACAATCCGACTTTTTGTACTAAATATTTAAGGCAGGTGTAATCTGCATTCAAGGTTACAATTACATTTATTAGGCAGTCGATTCTACGCACAGATACACAATGAATTACTTGATTGTAACGCTGACTCACGGCTTTGCTGACACTGACCTGCTAAATATTGCATTTTAGCTTCATGATCATGAATGTAACAATGGAGCGTGTCATTATTGACAGAGTATGCTTTGCAATTCCCGGTAGCGTTTACGTCAATATTAGTACTTAATTATGAAAATAAAAATATATAGTGCTGATGACAAACTACTATAAGTATCTGCTTAGGATGTGAAAAGTACAAGTAATTAAAGTCATCTGCTTAAATGTTTGAGTTTAACACACTCTAATGACTATTCAAATGCATGGTTTTAATACTTATTTAGGAATTGCATTAAACCGATTGCCTAATATTAGGAAGTAAAGCTATGATAAAACGATTAAAACCAAAACAATGTTACACAAATACTCAACTACTCGTTTTAAATACGCCGCTAATTTTAGCACTTGTCCCACATATATATGTATAGAAGTCATGACATGTAAACCATTGCAAAATTTTGAAGCGATTACCAAACACCATCAAATCGATCATCTGTCAAGAGAAATTCCGACAATACACAAAATATAAATATAAAACAAAAGCCATAACCAATAAATGAAGTGATTAAATGCCTGCCGTAGGATACACCTGGAAGAGAGACGCACCTATATCCTAAATCCAGGTGACCTATATCCAGTAGGTAATACCATGCTCAGATGTTAATGACCAAGCTTATATTGCCAAAATTGAAGTTGAACCCACAGTAACAGTTGTGTTTGTAAGCGAACGGCCGGATACAAAATCAGTGTAGTTGTACTTCTGGATTAAATCGTATATTGCATAGACATATTTTCATTTTCACCTCAGCAAATGTACTCTGACCAAATTGAAAACGTTTAAGAGAAAGGCCATGTCAAAAGTACCCTAAACTTCAGTCAGGATCGTAGCAAGTAATAATCCTTGGTCTATTTAGTCCGTATTTGCTGTATAAGAACATTTTCTGATAATATAGTGAAATTGGATCACATGTCATGTTTTTTCCCCCAAGATATAAAAGTAACGGCACATAAACAAAATTTATTCAATAATAAATACATATAATAAATCCAATTCACAAAGACAAGCGAATTTACTATAAGTTTAGCGATTAACTGAGTAGGTTCCTGCGGTATTGTAGCGCAATAATTGTGTGCGGGGTATGTTTCCATTACGTCAATTGAAGTGAAACTTCAGAAAATGTGAAAAAACTTGAGTCTCGCAAAGAAAGGAGATGAAAGGGAGGAGAAAGTGGAGGTACAAAAACGACTAATAAATTTACGACATGGGGACGACACCTACTCAATTATGCGCTGACTATAGAACAATTAAACAAAATTAAATGTATTATAGATAATAAGATATACAAGATCTTTCTTTTAGTTGAGCCAGGGAGGGGAAATTCTAAACGGTAAAATATCAAAAAATGCAGAAAGGACTCATGTCATTTATTTTGATAAAGGTACAAACTTTAATTTTAGATTTTTTTTTAATTCAAATAGTTGGTTATTTAACTACGGGAATCGACAGTGTAGGTTTTTTTGTAATGTAAACTTATTTCTAAATTAATGGAATAAATGTTTTTGAATGTTCTGTCTGTGGTTTCGGTTTCTGTTAGCTTGCTAATCTGCACTTTACCACCATCTTATCATAAATTGGCTAGCACCAAGAAACCTTGATCTTATTTAACGAGTATGAAATTTTTCAATTGTTTTGTTATTTTTATTATTATTTTTGTCAAACTTCATTTTTTTTTATATCTCTATCCATTTAGAATTTCCCTCACTAAACAAACTCAATAAAATAACATGTATATCGTTAAACTCTCGCAAGTAACACATAATCAACATTAAAATAAGCGTTCAGGAATATAGAGGTCATTATTACCGAAATTATTTATAACAGACTCTTGCTTACTTATGCAGAGCCAAATATAAAAAAAAAACACTGTAAAAGCTCGTAAGGAAAGCAGGTAGTACGTCAATCTTAAAAAATAAAAACATAAAAGTGCAATCCCGATTAAAATAAATCACATGAACCCCTTATGACATTATTAATTTATTATCTGTGAACAAAAGCCCTAGGTCACCTATGTGTGATAAAATAATGTAGCGATCGTTGACATGATGGTAGAAGGTGATAGTGAAGCTGCCTCGTGCGAGAATCGCACCGGGAGTCGTGTAGAGCGGTATCCGTGAGGCGGTGGAGATGGCGCGGACGCGGGGCCGGGGTGCGCTTCACATGAAGAACTTGCCGATTATGATGCCGAGTACAGCCATGGCGAGGGCCACGCCCAGCCACGGCATCACGCTCGATTGCGCCTGCTTGTCAAGCCCGAAAGAGTGCGGGCGCATCACCCGCCCCTCAGCATTCAGTTGACGCAGGCGCATCAACTCTTCCTGTAACCCACACACACAAAAATAAGCATTTTCTCTTAAATAAAACTTCTAATCTTAACCAAATCAAATCTGAAGCGCAGACTAATGATGGCCTTGCCTTCCAAATCCTTCAAAAGATAAACAAGCCTACCAATTTCGAACGCAATTTCACTGAAATAAAACTTATAGCGCTGGCAAAAGTGAGTAAATAATCACACGTTTTTGGAATTTCTCTCAGAAACGATTACTTTTCGAAAAAAAAAACGAGATTTTTTATTTAACTTTATATCAATATGTCTGGATATTTTTTTTCGCAAATGTTAGGTTAGAGATTTTTTTATAGAGAAAAAAATTTAAAATAGACTTTTGTAAACAACAAGGTTCTTGGTAATATTATGATGTTTTATAACATATGATTAGGAGCTGCAGCCCCTTATAGCTTGGCAATTAATATATTTATTTTCTAATTCGCAGAGTTCAAGCCATGTCGGTAAAAACAAATCCTAACATTATTGTTTTTAATCAAATTCTATGCAACTTTTAATAATCTAAAAGTTTAACTTGAAATTCATAAAATGTTTCCAAAAGTTACTCAAATAAAGAGTATGATCCCTTAATTCATAATATGCTACATCTGAAGGCTGGTTTCCACCAGCTGCCTCCTTATATGTGATGTGTGGATACACATCTTAGTATCTGAGACCTTACAAGTTCTTTTCCGTCACGACTTTTTGCCCTGCAATGGATTCTAGCTAGGTCCCCAAAACCCCGTACCTCATAAATTGCATCAAAATTTGCGTACACACGCGTTAATTGGACACACGAAAATCGCCGTAGCTGCTAAAGCTGAATTAACTCGCAAATGCAACCTACTTTAGGAGCTACTTACTTTTTTACCTACTTTTTTTCAGTAATGCAGATTAGCACCGCGATTTTACTGAAATATTTATTATACCCTACATATTTATTGAAATATTGATTGTACTCTAAATTCTAACATAACCTACCACTGCACTAATTCGAAGATAATGCAATTGAGACCCCATACTCTGAGACAAACACCAAAAACAAACGCGCTACCTCAGTATTCCCCATGATGGAACTCCCCAGTTACATACCCAGTGCGTAGATCTTTGAGGATACCAAGTAGGGTATCCATCGCCGCCTATTGGCATCATTTCGAAAAGCATTAAACTAGTTAGTTTAGTCCATTATTGTTAAGTTCTTAGACATAAGGTCCCTCGAAATAATCTCATACAGTGTGCACTCATCATCATCATCCACTATAAGCCGCGCATTCCCAGAATACAACGCAGGTCGCATAGCAGTCAACTGCCTAACTATACGTTTTTACGGGTCTTTATCGCGTTTACCTTTTATTATTTTCCCAACGTTTCGACTGTATTGCAATAGCCGTGGTCTAGGGATGCTGGAGTATACGGAGCGTTCACCGAGAAATAAAGGCAGCAGTCGCTACTACCCTCATTCCATCTTCAGAATCAGAAAAGTCCATATTCACATTAAGACACACTACACTAACCGTATCAACGCACTGCAAAATTGGATAAAAAAACGGAAACTTAGGGAAAGTAATAGAAATAAGACCCGTAAAACCTTATAATTATATTAACAGATCGCGAAAGTTTAAAAATACAGTCACCTGCTTTACGGTGACAGCTCAAGCCAGTATGGATATGACGCAGTCTCTTTTAGTTCATACAAATTGCTTACAATCGCGTAAGAGAGGATTGACCGCCAAAATATGCTGTCTTGTAGACCGAGTCACGAGATGAACTTCACATAAAGGACTGCCGCACATTGAGTCCTCTGTTAAAACTAAGAGAGCTTTAGATTATTATCCTTTTTTATATAATCCTATGGGGCGCTTTGATAAGGGTGGACTCAAGGTACAAGACAATAACAATGTGCAACACAACATATAACTACTTAAACAGTTAAAAGCACATTAAACATGCTAAGTTTAGAAACTTTTTTGTTGATTCAATAAAAACCGAAGGAATTCAATAAAAACCATCGCATTGACTCATTCACGCCAATGCGGTGTTCAATTGATTTGGTTCAGCTATGCATTGAAGACTTGCCCTTGCATTGGCCCTTCTTTACTTACATATTCAATACCTACTATTACACCATCAATATCTATTCCTGAGTACTTACGAGACTAGCTGTCGTCACGTTAACAAATCAACGAAAAAATTTGAGTGCTTCAAGGAGTTATACAAAAGCTGCATATTTATTTGTTGCAAAAATAAAACACAATGACGCAATACACAGAAGCTCATCTATCTACGCACGCATTCGCGAAGTGGTCCTCCGCGATACTTCTTAAGAATACTGTAAATTTCCCTTGTTATCTTACCTATCTAACTCCTTACACTTCCCTATCAGCCAATCGTGTACCGTATCAGAATTTGTATTGAAATAGACGCTTGTCTATGAAACTCACTTTTAATTGAAGATTGTCGAGTCTTAATCTAGATTCTTCTTCGCGTAAGTGCACAACTTCTAAAGATGCCTTTTGAAGATCACTTTCCAATTTTTCCGACTTAAGGAGAGTCATGTTTGTCTGGAAATTGTATAAATAAAAAAGGTTACAAAAAAAGAGTTGTAGGTGACCCGGAATTGGATTCGGTAGAGTGTGGAATGGTTAAAGTTGCAAAAAATATATAAACATGCAATCAGGCCTAGGTTTAGAAGAAAAAAGGTATACTTATTGGAGTTAAAAGAAAGATAGAAAAGAAAAAAAGTACCCTTTTTTCAAAAAAATAATAGTGATATAAATAATAAAAAAATGCAATTCCAGCATTGCAGTCAAACAGGGGCTTTTGGTAGTTTAAAATCCACTGTCTTACATGAATCATCCTGTATATTATATACATTCAACATCGTAGCTCTACCATCTCAGTCATAATTATAATGTTCATCGCTGAAAGATGATGTTCCGTTTGCGTTCTTAAGATGATGTCTATAATTATGTATTGTGAAGTTAGGCATCCATTAATTGCATCATCGATACACATTAATATTAATTCTAAAGGAGCATTCGTTAGTATTTACCTACACATACAATATCGGTATCAAGTTCAATGTTTAAAACGGGACAGGACAGGTAACAGGTTCAGTTTCGTATGAGTTAAACCAGCCCCACACGATCAGTATTTACAGAACAGAAGCTGACGCTACAGCTGGAATTTTTCACTCGATGACCAGCAATGTTATTTATGCATTTAAATTAAGTTTATGATTATCACACGCGCTTCTTTCATAACTGTAAGCTGTCAGAAGACAAGTCATCTGTCTACTGATCAAAAGATGGTTGCAAAGCGAACGCAGAGGGGGCTTCGATACCGCAGCGCGAAGGCTGTTGATCCAAAGAGACAGAGCTACCGTTCTACTATAGTACAGCGACGCTGTAGCGTAGCCCTCCAAGTGAATATGAGGCCAGAGCTAATGATCATTGTCTCTTGTGTGCGAGGTGTTGAATCAATGAGCAGTATGTATCTCAGCAAATTCGCTTCTTCTTGAAGTTCCACAAAGTACTGAAAACGCCTAGAGAAGCTATTTTGGTGTGAAGCATGAAATGCCTTTTGCTATGCCATCGACGCAGACTCATGGGTATATGCATTCTATCCATTCTCACATAGTGCAGAACCTTACAGACGGCTCAGTGATAAATGCTCAAATGTTTCCAGCTAGCCGTGCGCAGGGTGTAGTCGTAGACTCTTGGGTGTCAGAGACCCACGCAACACATAAGAAACACGATACTGCACTCCAAATAATAACACCGTAGGATGATGTCGGCTCTCATGTGAATGACTGGCTTATCAATATCCAAAGCACTAGAGGTGTGAAGCCCCAGGTATCTCTCTTGTCTGGCATTACAGTCTCAAATCAAACATAGTTTGCGCGTTTAAAGCTTGATCCGCTAGATGGCTTCGCTGATGGTACTGCATGGATGGGACCGCTATGGATGGCACGTCACCGGAACCGAGGCAGGATGTTTCCTGTATATGATATGCGTGTTGTGTTATAGCGTGTTTTTAGTGTTTCTCGTGTTACGATTACAACACATCTTAAAGACGTCGTTCGAGACACTTCGGATAGACACGGATAGACAATAATTGCAAAGCAAAATTCACTAAACGACATAATCATGCATGCACTACGGTTACTTGCACAAACATGCTTTAAGTGCGAACTGGGTGGCTAAACTTCGCTGTAAAATGAAACATCCAACACCTTTTATAATTATTTATGTACTTATCCTATTTTACCTTTGTTGCTGGCTTAGCTTCCTCGGCAACAGCGACACGCTTTTTGGTGACATCATTTTGGGCGGCGTTGTCGCCGGAATCCTGTAATTTTTGACGGTAAAATTATACATTTATTGTGAATTTGTTTAGCCTATTAGAAATAATGACGGATGGACCAATAGGCAGAGGTTTGTGAAAATAAAAAAAAAATGCAATTCATCCATCTGTTTATATTTTTCTCGTGTAAACGCTTTGCGGCATAACAATATGCCTATGGCTTTGCAGTGGACAAGCCGTATAGCCTACCTGTGTAGGCTGGTAATGGAAGTCAGTGCATGGGTGACTTTTGTACACCAACTAGACTTAATTTAAAAAGAAAGAAATGTCAAGAATAATTAAGATATAATGATAATAGTAAAAGTAAAACTCACGTTAGCAAGATTAGTGTTTGCGATGCGTTCGGTTTCGAAAACACATTTCAGCTTGTAGTCCATCAGCTGATCAGTACCGATCTCCTTCCACTGAAAAAATAGTAAATTGTTAACCGAAGGCTTGAGACAAACTGAAACTGGATTTGAAATTATTTAGGTAATGCAGACAATTAACACACTACTAGACGGAAGCGTTCCCAAAATGCTGGCTGCATTGCCACGCTAAATGGCAATGCTAATTACGATGACCCAGATAAACAGATTCTTAACAGTATCTTCTACAGCAACAAATAAAGTTCAAATCAGCTTATTCATAAAAATATCAGTTAAAGAAGTTACATCATTGTTGCATGTAAATCCTTATCTGTTCAGATAAGTGGAAAACAAATTGAATAAGTTTCCTGCCTACTTAGCATGAAGACCCAAGACAACGGATTTGTCTACCTCTGAGAAGACAAAAATATTTTGTCTCTCTCTTTTGTTTGACAGAACAGGCTCATGCTAATCGGGCAAAAGGGGGCGCCTATTCTAAACCATACAAATTAATAAAGATGATGATCTACTCACGACTTGATCGACATTAGTCTTGCCCTCAGGAGCCACCACGCTCTGCACCATAAACTTATGTTTATGTTTCTCGTTGGGGTCGATGTGCACGGGCTGTGGTGTTACTGGAACCAAAATCAATTATTAACTCTATGTTGTGAATGTTTTTATAACCATGACAGTTTTAAAAGTAATAACTATTGCTGGTACTGATTGAGGTCTAAGTAACACAGCCTCAGATTACCTACAAGTTTATTGAATTAATTAGTCCTTTGTTACATGATGGCTAAAGTCGAAATGTTTACGTAAATAGTATTAGATACTTTTATATTCCTGACTAGAAGTTACTAATTCAGAAACATCCACCTACTGCTTTGGATGGAGATGGCCCGAGATCGTTTGCCGTGACAGTCTTTGGGCCTATATCTAGCAGCGCACTTCTATACAAGACGCCAGTAGATACATCGTAATGGCTGACCGATTTAGATGAAATTTGTAATAGGCATAGCCCAGACCTAGGAAGATATAGGCCGTTTTCAATCCGGGTAGAACGTGGGCAGAAGCGTGTCTTATACTAAGGAATGTCCCAGGAAGGCATTAACACTGATGCATGCAAAGCATGTACTCACTTGCTATTTCCACTTTGGAATTGGGCTCAAGGGAGCCAGAGTTCGGACGAACGCAATACTTTTTTGGGGCAGTAGTTTTTATCTTAAACAATACTGTATCCGAGGTAGGATTGCCGAGCCGCAGGTATGTGGTGCAACCTTGCTCGAACATTCCTGCAAAATCAACTAAACATCTCAATTATAATGACTATTTCCACCCAGACATGATAAGATAGCAACATAGGTACGTTACTATCCACCCCCTCCCTCATCTCATCCCCCCACCCCTCTAATTATTGCTAATCCCATGGTTCCAATTATACGTATACACAGACCTCGTATTTCCATCAAAATGTATCAAAGTTGACACTTTTTCACAGAGAAACGAGACGTCATCCTTTTACGACTTAACTAAGTAATAGAAGATTGGACTATTATTTAGTTAAGGCGACGTAGCTACTGACAATTGAGTCTCAAGAAGACCCTGATTTATACTCTATTAGAGAATAGATGGTACGCAGCCAGCGATGAACCAACAATGGACTTGCATCGGCGTACATAAACTGCCATATAGAGCAAATAATCTACCTGTAGCACAGAAACCCATATACATAAATAAACCTAAGGGTGCTGATATAAAAGGCCCGAACGCGTGTAGTTCGAGATCTCTGAAGTGAACTTAGATTCCACTTTGAAGAGGAACATATTAAGAGCTCCTACCATCGCTGTTTTGGTGATATTTAGCAATCTGGATCTATGAGCTAAAAATATTTAGACATATATGCAACTTGAACTACAGCTCTTTATATCCTCGATGATAATTATAAAAATAATAAAATAATGATGGTAAAAATCACGATTTTATGAATAACTTATGATAATTAAACGACGAAAACCTTGTTTTGCAGATTTATAGTGTTCGGTGCGCGGCTTGCCAATTACGGTACGCTAGCGCAATCTCTTATCAAACGGACGCACTACTTATTCTACCACCATAACACCGCAATAATCTATCCCGAACCCTAGCTAATAACTACTAGACATATATGAATATTCTACTAGACATGTAGTACTAAAATCTAAAATTCTCTCCAAAAAAATCTAATTTGTATTTTTGATAGTCACTCTTTTAGAACGCAAATTGTAGATTTTCGTTCAGAATGTGTGCTTCTTACACTACGGGTATTTATATATACAGTGACATACAGTGACAGTGACATAAAAGCCAAAACATGTACCAAACCTAATATCAAACCTAAATGTCTAGCTCATCACGTATCTACTACGGTATCAAAGCGATTAAAGTCAGTTTTCCCAGCAGCATATGCGAACTCTAACTTAGATTGCTTCATAACAGTATTATCATGGCTATAAAGCTATTATGAAGCAATCTTCTTCGAATAGCAACAGTTTCAGAGCGTCCGTCTAGTTTCCAATCGGGAACTAATAACTGATCTATTAACATTCTCCTTATGGAGGAATCTCATCTCATACATGAAAATGCCACTTGAAACTTTTACTACTACATATGGACGTAAGAGGTATTTAATCGGATTACCGAGCAAGGCAAGGCTGTATTACTTGGTGAACTATCCATGTTCCAGAAAATGTATTACCGAAAGCATACGCTAATAGCAGTTTTTTTTTTAAAGATTTTTTCGATAAATAGAGTCGAACCACCAGACATCGTTGAACAATTATGCATAGAATCATGGATAATAGTTTTTGGGAAAACTGTAGAACAATGACTTTTAGGCGATCTATCTCATAATTGATTCAAGTGGTTTCTAGGTAGAGTAACGTACCACTTATACCTACATAATATACATAGGTACATTTGTAATTTAAATTCTCACTAAAACACATTATTAAACTCTGGGTAAGTTGCTTTTGGTAGGTATAGTTACACTATGTTCTCTTTCAGTTTAATTTGCAACAGCCAGTCAATGCTGTATTACGATGTCAAGGTTAGGTTAGACAGAAGTGGGTAATATTAGTGTAACTACTAAAGTCTAGTAAATCGTGTATTCAATGAGTATTTCAACAACACTGTCTTCGCGAAAATATAGCTGCCGCACTGACCATCTTTGGCCAGCAATTTTGGTTCACTAAAAATTAGATGAGTGAAATGGAAATTTGAAATTATGGCTTATTAAAATTATCATTTGAGTTTCCGATTGCTAAGTGTTTTACAGCTAAGGCTTTGATAATTTTTTTCATGATCTGAAATTTGAGCAAGAATGTCCCACCTAAAAAGTGGTCTGCCATCTTTATATAAATATTATAAGAGAAGATCGGCTCTTTAGTCAACTCATCCCGCTCGAACTTATCCCGCGGGATGAGTTGACCTAATGAATATTTTGAATCGGGCAACTGATCCCATTGATACATTGTATGATTTGTATAGATACGTAAAAAAGTGTTTCGACGTTAGATTTAAGAAAAAAACAACGCTTCCACAAACACACAAATGAAAGAACGTCGTGCAATTCAATGACTACTTCGTCAAAACTTGGCTGGAGGAGAATTCACCACTCGCAAACACTTGGTGTACATTTCAACAAATGCATAAAACTAATAATGTCGTGGAAACTTGGAACGGGCATATAAAAAAATATATAAAGAATAGACCAAATGTTGCTCAACTTTTAGTGTGCTTAAGTAAAGATATTAATTTCTTCTCTTCCTTGTTAAAAAATCCCACCAGCCTCAGAATTTCAAAGAGGTTGCCTGAAACTATCGAGAGGAAGAAAAAAATTGACTATGTAATAAATCAATTACTCAGCGGCCAAATCACGGTATGGCATTGCATAGAAAAACTTAGATTTTGTTTTTTTTTATAATGAATAGTAATATTATATCCACCTTGTTGAATTTAACTAATTTTAAGTACTAAACTGTCATTAAGTTTGACTTATTCTATTTCATTTATATTTTTACTTTGACTTTTGACTGTGGTTTTGACTAAGTTAATATTAATCAAAAGACTGATTTGTAGATTATTTAGTTTTATTTGTTGATTTTGAATGGACATAACCAATATAACTGTGATTTTTGGGAGTTTAATTTTACTGTAGGTATTGTGTACGTTAATATAAAGGCTGATTTTAATATTATATAGTTTTAATTTGTTTTTAGTAGGTATTTTATATCAAACGACTGTGATTTTAACTATCTTCGTGTAGTTTTAAACAAATTTTAATAAAACAACGGTATTTTATTATTTATTTTTTACTTTTATATTGTTATTAACGTATCTAACTAATAATCAAGTTTTTTTTAACTTAATGCTTCATTAATGGGTGGGAATCAAACTCACGACTTCTCGATCGAAACCCCGATACCGTTAGATAACAATTGTAAGTAAGCGGCAGTATGCTACCGGGTTAGGAATAAGGCGCTTCAAATTTTTACACTATTTAGGTACTTATTTAGATCTAGTTTTTGTACAATAATCAAACGACTTTTTTAATATATCAGTAAACCCAAACAATGGTGTGTCATTTTTTCCCCTAAGATTTTTGTTCACGTATGTACATATATTTCAAAGAATACATTAATTTTTACCTTTTTTTAATAGCGGGATCAGTTGACAAATCAAAATTAATAAAATTAATTGTTTAGTCAACTCATCCCGCGGGATGAGTTAAGAGCGGGATGACTAAAGAGCCAGAAGATCGGCATAAAAAAACTTGGATGATGCCTGAATAAATGTAAAAATATATTTTAATTTAAAATATTATATTTAATAAATGAAGGGTCTTGTTTTTATTATTTTGCATATCTCAGGTTATAAAACTCAAGAATAATACAATTGAGTGAGATGTTTCTTATTATTAATGACTAATAACCTATAAATATAGTATATATAGTAAAAACCTCATGACACTGGAAATTCATATTTATACTTAATATCTGTAACATAATTAATCAATTAAAAATATAAAATAGTTTTGACCACTATTTTGTATGTCAGGCAACACTGTGCAGCGGGGCATAGGGTCCCATTGGCAATTTTAGAGTACAGAAACCCAAAAAAAATTATTCAAAATGGAAAGAATTATGAATTTGTTAGGAGAGATTATCACTTGTTTTCCATGAGTAAAAAAGTATCCTGGTGCAAACTTGGAAAATAACAAAAACAAACAGCAAAATTGAAAGTTTGCCAACAGGTCAATTTAACATCAAAAGAAAAAACACCAACAGCCTAAAATATATAAGACAAAGAACCAGTCACCAACTGCTTACAGAGATGAATCACCTTTGACAGAAGTGATTTGATCTTCACTTCTGTCAAAGGCTTGGACAGAAGTGAAGATCAAAAAGAATGATAGGCACGAAATAGCAAACAAGTGAGAGGTAGGCACAGTAATAAGTTTTATGGGTCTTAATTGTGCTTACTTTTTTTATTATTTAGTTTGAAAAATACTAGGTAGACAAAGCTTATGACAAGAGGATGATTTAAAGGATGTTGCAAAACCAACCTGAAGAGTAATACAGCACCGGACAGGTAAAAGTCTCTGGAGGAAGCTTATGTCTCATGATAGGCTGAAGGACAGATTGAATTTAATAAAATGATGTGCAAGGTTTTAATTCCTTTTGAAATGTTTTATGTATATTACATAAAAAAATATCCTCATGGCCATTATACTCATGATGCAGACACATTGCCAATACTCAATATGCCGATCCATGACGATACCCCAAGTAGGGGGTAGTCTCTACATTTTATGTGGGTATAAAACAGTCAACAGGATGTCATCTGTTAAGTAAAAGAAGTACTAAAAGCTAGTAGGTTAATAAATGGCCGTATCTTGACAATTATTATCTTCAATTATGTGCATGTTTTTTATGTTTTGCTATAAACTCTAGGAGTATCAGAAAGAATGTTAAAAAAAATTTTCAACATGATATATGAATATTTAAGTTGTATGTTATTTTAGTGTAAAGGTTAAACATTTTGATAAAAAAATATTTGTAAAGGTGTTTTACAAAAGTTTATTAAATTATTTTTAGCTTTTCAAAAATGATTAAAGTAAAGGACATTTTTTTGCAGATATCAAAATTCTGAGCAGTCGAAATTCCAAATCCAGCAATGCATATAACTAATTTTGGCCAAATTATCCCTTACACTAAGTGATATTTCTGGTAACAATATGTGACTTTTGAAATAAATATATAAAGAAAATATTAATTATGTTGAAGGGGAAATTAAACTCCAAGACAAAAAAAAAATATTTAAAGGCCTGTTCTAAATAATTTATAACTTGTAATTTGATTGTTTTTAGGATTTGTCTTTCAAGTGTTCAACCAATTCAAGAAGTGGCCAAGTTAATTGGACACAAAAATAGGGTGACTTCAGTTACATACCTACAAAATATAACAATACCTCAGATCAGTGTAATTTGTATAGAACCGAAAAAATTAAATCATAATCTGCAGGTAAGAAAATTGTTACCATACAATACCAATATACTTGTGTATTAACCATAGTACATACAGATGTGGTGAAATATTGATGCTGATAGTAAATAGCAATCTATTTAGGTTCTTGTGCAAGTATAACATGGTAAAAGGTGAAAGGTGAAGGTAGTAGGAACATTTTGATTGCTTGATATTCAGCCTAGAATACTGTAATGACTCAACATTGATTTAATGGCCAGTCATTTTAGGCTTTAAGTAGGTAGGTACTTATAAGTCATAGAGAGATAGGTGGATCTCAACTATAATTTATGAAAAACCCATGTCAAGAACATACTTATTTTGCTTTGATGATGTTCTAGAAGCGATTGGTAATACTCCGAACTGAATTTACATTGGAATTGCATCAACATATTTAGATGGACATTGTGGTGCAGGCAAAAACCGTCGGGTTGGTAAATATATATATCGGAGATTTTGTTGGACATGTTGGCTTTCATAGAGAAAAATCATAACAAGGATTAAGGAAAATGTTGAAAAACCGCACCCTGACAAAACGCCGAATCTGGAAATAGAAACTCCATTTGTCAGCAGCTAGCTAGCTCGCGATCGACGTGCTGCCCAAGTTTCAATGCGGTTGTATCCTACGCACTTTTAAAATATAGGCACTTACCTTTAAATGTAAGTTCATTTTGTGGATCTATAGTTAACACTTGGTTAGGCATATTGTATTGCTATTTATGAAGTATTTAGAATTCAAAATTTGCAGATTGAAAGTGAAATGGTTGTTTCGCGATGTCGGTCAGGCAAACTACCAACCACTTTTACTCAAACCGACGAACGAACGAAACGAAGCGAGCAAACCGTGCGAACAAAGATCTCAGTGTGACCAACTGTATATCGGCGATCCCAAGTGGTTTCTAAAATGCTAAAATGGCTAGTTTCAGACTGTCAGGCAGACACACACACAGACGTACTAGCTGTCTCTGTGTTTCTGCCGATGTTTGTTGGAACTGGTTTACCTAGAAAACACATATGGTATGTAGTTTTTATCTGGGCACGACGCAAACGAAACCGTGAAGGTTAGTTTGTAATATTTATGGCAGTAAATACCTACTTACTCTAACCGTGTGTTAAGTTTAATCACTTGCGATTGCACTTTTTTGCAAACGAATTCAAAAATAATTTATTCAATAAATCACGAGGATCACTTTGAATCGTCGATTTTACCTGTTCCTCCGCGATCAAGACAGAAAAGAAAAGTAAGAAACAAGGCTTGTTATTATTCCTAATTATATTTTTACAAAACAAAACAATATTTGGAAATTTGTTCTTTAAGGTGGGAAATTCGGGTGTGAGCTTTGTATGATAGTCTTTGTTATTTTAAGTTAGAAATAATAAAAAATAATACTGACATACTGAATGTCAGTATTATTTTTTCAATTTTACAGAATTTATTTTCTAAAAATAATTTAGTTATCTTTATTTTTAATTTTGTTCCACGTCTTAATTAATTGTTAGAAACTCCGATCCATCCAATTTATTCTAAGTGGACACAAACATATTGTTGGTTTAATTGTATCGCTTAGATATGCTAATTTGTAGCTTCACCTATAATATAAGTTACAAATTGTGTACGCTTAGAGCAGATCACAGGGCATACAAATACACTGTAACAACTTCAAAAAACTGTGCTTCACATAAAAAAATTAAATAGAAATAAATAAGGTTAGGTATAGGCATAGTTAGGATTTGAACGTATGCATCCAAATAGGTTACTAAGAACATTATTTTAATTCATATTATAACACGAGAATTTGCAAGTACCAATAGTACGTGATAATTTCCGTTTTAAAATACGAATGCTCAAAATCAGGATAGTTTTTGAAACAAAATTATTTTGTTTAATTTTGATTTATATTAAACGGCAATTTAAAGTTTTGGTAACGAGTATTAAGTATCGATTACGATAATATATTGCGTTATTAGGTAGGTAACGTTAGATAATATTTATATATAATATTTTGTAGGTACATGTTAAGATACCTTCCTATTGAATAATTCCTAATTTTATAATCTACTGAAGAATAATGTACCTACAGTAGATAAGATTATTTAACAAAATTTGAATCACAAATAATTATATAATTTCTAGAAAGTTTTATTAATGTTATTTGTTGTTTGAAACTGTTTCCAACCATTAGTGAATAAAATAAAGGTGACTTGCTATAAATAAATTATTAGCTAAAATATATTTTGATAACTTGCATCAGAAAGTGGCTAGTTCTAGCTATAAACTGGATAAGTTGGCAGCACTGAAGCGAACCGAATTTAAACTGAAAGAACGGTCGATGAACACAACGACATGCGCATTGCGTACCAACTCGCACAGACTAAACAGAGCAGTTAATAAAAAAGTAGGTGGCGCTAATATCAATTATTGAATGATTTTATGATGTTTTAACATTTAGTACATTATCACTTCACTTCTTATTTTATGGCTTTTGCAACTTGACATTTGTCACAATTCTGCCAATAGTACATTATCATAAAATATAAGTACGTATGTTTATGTGCCTAGTTCGGCAAGGTCTTAAAATGAATCAAAATAAAACTTCATAGGTACAAATGACTGAAATTTATCAGAAATTAATTAGCGACCATTTTTTTCCATGTTGTTTATTACTTTTATTCTAGAACATTTAAAAGTTTATCTTAGGATGTACTGTTAACAAATAAATAATGGAAAATTGGTGCCTGCAAAAATTAAAACCTGATACTAGGTTGATCAATGCTATCACGCTTAGTAAGGTATCCAAGTTTTTTTTAAATCACAGAGATGGCGCTGTACTGAATAGATTACGTTTTCCATACTTTGTACGAAATATATAATCTACGGCCTGTTATTTATAAATAATGCACATTCAGATGAACAGGAATTCTAAATATCTGGCCGTGAATTAGTGGCGCTATTAAATGACAACAAACCTCACAACAATTTCCTTTCTTTGTGCTCGCAACCTTTGATGTGTTCATATGTCATAGATATGAGAACAGTTAGTACCCTTAGAAAGTCTGTAGTCATCCATCGATCACAGAACAACAATACTCGAACAAAAGCCATCGATACATCACGTGAGACGCCTTCATCAGTGGTAATAAATAATTAAGTAGATTGGGGATGCTTCGAATATTAATGGTAATAATAATATAAGTTTGCCAAACGGTCATTAAACAGTCCAAAATAACTTGAAACCTAGAATGTATAGGAACCTTCGAGTACATGTCTCATCTTTAGCTGGGGTCTTATTTATAGTGTACGCTGAGTAGGTAGTCCTATTGTCAATGTTATTAACGTCACCCCGAACGTAAAACCTGAACGTTATTTTCACGTAAAAAAAACAAAATTTCAATTCCATATTTTTTGTAGTTTTTAACCGACTTCAAAAAAGAGGAGGTTCTCAATTCGACTGTATGTTTTTTTTATCGTGTGTGTTTGATACTCGATATCTTCGATAATTGTAAACAGATTTTAATGATTATTCGTATGAATCATACTATCTTCTGAGAAATACAACCTGGGAGTTTTAAAATCCAAAGTAAAAAGCTCCTTTGTTTATAAGAGTGCTTCACCGCAGTCTACAATGATGCAATTCTGAGATAAACTGTGGTCAAATGCGAAATCGGCAGCGATGGCAATCGCGAATGAAGTCGCGGGTACAGCTAGTTCTTCAATAAAGTGGTGTTGCTAGTATTTATTTACCTACCTACTGTTCTGTTTTCTGCTAGGTGTATGACATGATTTCTTTAGCCACTATTTCGTAGTGATTTAAGAATTTATGAACCTCATCTCTGATTTTGTACGGGGTTTATTCATAGAAATTTATTTGTAAAGCTGTTTAATTTTATTATGTTTCTTAAATTTTATTAACGTACATAAATAATTAATGCTTGAAAATAATAACAAAATTACTCATATTAATGTTTATTATATAGACTCTTATTTATTAATACATTAATAATTTAAAAGTATAAAAAGTAGTATATCAGTCATGTAGTTCCCATAATACGAGCTCTGCTAAGTTTCGGGTAGTGGTGGGTCCTCTGCACGTGTATTCTCTGTGCGTGCGAGCGAGGAGGCATGAGGTGCGAGGCATGATTGTGTTCTCTGGAGATTCATAATCTCATGACACACGTTTCGTTCTCGCAGTAGGTAAATGTTAAGGTGTTACGATGATTCGTCATGTTACCTAGCCTATACCTATAGCAAGCATATACCTTTCTATTCGCTAGTACCTTCCTTAAGATTTTTAGCAATAAATTCCATTGATACAAAAATGTGGATAACAGAAGCGAGGAGACAACACAACTAAGTAGAGTAGATACCACACAACACGCGCGGCACGCGCCTCGCACATAGTACTCCACTCCCGTACACCACCACACAACACGCATAATGCACACTGCTCCCAAGACTGCCTCACTGAACTACGTTCAGAAACTGCCTCGCCTCAATAATTTTGGTGTATGCACTACAGTGTGCTGGCTCAGTTGTACTAAAGAGGCCCTTTCACAATCCTCTTTTTTAAACAGTGTGCTACCATGACTAGTTTGGGGCTAGATGATGCTTTGCGAAAAATGACCAGCATTATTGATTTATTTATTATCATGATTGCGGGCTTAAAATAGGAATCCACCATAAATATATCACCTGTTACATTACTATATAAAAGCATTGGGAAACATGTAGAAAGACAATACACATTAGATAAAGCATAAAAATACCCATAAACACTAGTTTCAGCAGCTACACGTTCAATGGCTTTTTTAAATCGATAATTTATTAGTTTCTCTACTGCTTTTCTCACTGACAAAACTGATTATCGCTCAATATTAATTTTCTAGCAGAGTTCTACAATGGTTTTCGTGGTTTCGACATTTATACCCACTTCACTAAACTCTGTGTAGTATCTCTTACTAGTCTGTGGATTAAAATAAAAAAGATTTGTAATCTGTGAATACCACTATCTAAATATATCTGTGGTATATAACCACAGACTAAGACTACTAGATGGTATACATTCAACAAGAATCTGAAAATTGTATAATTGTTGTTTTTTGTTGACTTGATTGATCGATGCCTATCTTTATACGTAGAAAAGATACCTATAACAGATTGATTATCATTTGTGCACAAAATATCTAGGAATAGAACGCTAAAGCTAGCAAAGACTGTAGTGCGTTGTTGTGCGGTTGGTCGAGACTGTACTTAAATAAATCTTCAAAAATAATTACAAAATCTGTTCTTGCATAACATGCTCATGATTTCCGGCTTCTCCTTCAATTATCTTAAACTGTAATCATGAATTATTCAAATGTTCAAACAATTTTAAACGCGTGTATAAAATGTAGCCTAAAACAAAAGCTACTACAAAAAAGGCTGAAGCAGCAGGAATTTGAAATACGAAAGTTTCCTTTTAGTTCCACTACTCGGAATTTTTGTTCATCTGATGAAACTACACAGGCCCATACAGATGATACCACAGTGCTGCCTTCTCCACAAGAGGCAAGTATCTTCAGCTACTGTACAACCCCACAGCTGGACATATACCTCCTCCTAGACTGCTAAGATGAACGATCTTGGGACATCTCTATCCACCGACTGCCCGCAACTTTTAAGGTGTCATCAGGTGGGGGGCCTTCCTGCACTGCATTATCATCTGGTTTATGGTCACCATTTGAGCAAACCCTTCTGTCACAGTGGTTGTCAGTTCTGCGAGCTGTAGGCCATTGCCACCTCAACTTGCTTATTCATAATTTTTAACTGGTATTTTACCTATTACAAATAATGAGAGGATGATTCTCTGTAAATATATTTCCAGCCCAGCCCGTACATAGTTGCCAGGTATATTAATTATTTTTAAAAAAGCAAGGCTAGAAAAGTAATAATTTTATGATAAGTGCTAAAAAGCCCATTGAATTTAAAGCTACTTTTCAAGATATTAACCTATTCAGCACAATATTTAGATAGTTAATAATAGAAAAGATAGTTTGGACAGCCATTTCATGTCAGAGAATCATCCGAGAACTAATGTCCATTTTGCTTTTGATAATAAACTCAAGATTATTTATTGCAGTATCCTAAGGTGACTTGTAGTCACAAAAACAAGAACTATCCTTGAACAAATGGATTATCACATTATAATAGGATAAGCTATTTCAGAGATAAATGACAACAGACAAGACAATGGTATTTTATAATGAACAAAAACAGTGCTGGTTTTATAAAAAAAAAAATTCAACCCATGTTTCTTGGGGATGGATCAAAGTTGTTTGATATTAAGAGCACATACACATCCTTAAAGTCTAAGCTAAAGGATATCACATATTTATGTAACACTGTATTCTAATGGCTTTCAGAGTCAAAACTCAATGTAGTTGAGACAGATTAGACAGGAAACCAGAAAGTCTTGGGCTAACGCCGCTACTGTTTAATAGTACCTATGTATATTTGGTTAATAATTGCAAAACCAATTTGGATGAAACAAACAAAAACAGATCTCAACCTTTCTTGGTTATCTAAACATACCTATTTTGCATTGGCCGCTTTTAATCAACGCAAGCAAAGCCATTGGTTGAAGCTAGTAGGTACATGTAATATTTGTTATAATTTTCAGATCACTGTGATGCTCCGTAAAAACGAATTCAACAACGAATTGGCCACAGGGTCTGTAAAATCATATGATTCAAATCAGCTGGCATCCAATCAGCCGATCGAAGATACTAGAAGTGAGGCACTATGCAAGTTAACTCCTGGTAAGCATTTATAGATAAGTCTATATCTGACAGATTGCATCAAAGGAATTTTATAATTCTCTATATAGAATCTATACCTACTATAGATAGTCACATGTGGTATGATGCACAGCGGTAAAGACGAAGTAATTAAAAAAAAACAAGTGCTAATCAAAATATGATTAACGACTGTTGTGTTGGCAATCCGAATGGGGGGGAAACAGGTACTCCTAATTAAACCGTTTGATCTGATCCATCTGACCATATGAAGGCTTCGGTGGCGCGGGTTGGATTAACGCTGCAAGACAAATGTTATTATGTTTGATGAATAAATTGCAATTTGGTTAAAAAGTGGGCAAAAAATGGTAGATTGATTAAAAAAAATATATTGTTGTATCGAAGTGGCATAGCAAAATAATATGTATTTGAGGGTCCCTTAAAATCATCTCTTACATTGGTGCATTGACTATGAAGAAAAAATATCCATGGACCCAATTGTGAAACCTGAATAAGTAGGAAGGGCAAGTCCATTAAGAAACTACCAAAAACAACAATCTGTTCTGCAGTGCTACCTATCGAGGCAATTAGAACTAACATTCTTAATGAGAGTAAACATTTGGTTATTTCAGGTTTGCTCCTGGGCGTGTTTGATGGGCACGGTGGCGCTGCCTGTGCTAAAGTGGTTTCTAAACGCCTGCTCAGATACATTGCCGCGGCTCTCCTACCAGATGATTTGCTCAAGAAGTACATGGAAGATGCATCAAAGGAAACTTTAATGGAAACTTTCAATGACCAAGTAAGTAGCATGCAGTCGTTTTTCTTGGTCACCCTGCGTAAGGTCAATGTTCTGACCAGTTTGTAGTATGTTGGCCCTGAAAGGGCTTGTGACCAACAGTGAAATGATTCATCTTATGAATTTTTGGTTTATCTGACAGGCCAGCTGTCAAATGGAGTAAAAAAAAATACAAATATTTAGCTTTAGAATTTACGTTATGTTTTGGCACGGTTTTGTACCCAGTTTGACAGATTATGTGTAAACAAGGATACATATAACAATTTTGATTATATCCTTGATATTACAGGTTGAAATCATGGAAGAACTTAAAATCCAGTACGAAAATAGTTTCAAACAATATTTAGTGGAGCTTGCTAATCTTCCGAGAAAAGGCTACGACGTCGGTTCATCTCTGGAAACAAGTATTATGAAACTAGACGGTCATTTGTCAGACGAGGTCATGAACCAATACAATGTGAAGGGGGTCGTCAACCCGAAGAACCTTTCGATCGCACTTTCGGGCGCCGTGGCCTGTGTGTGCCACGTGAACGGACCGCACTTGTACGTGGCTAACGTAGGTGACTGCAACGCGGTACTCGGCACCATGACCGAAGAGGACCAGTGGGTGGCTAAGAAGATCACAAAGGAACACAACTCTGAGAACCATAATGAGGTCAAGAGAATATGGAGCGAGCATCCGGAGAGCGAGAGAACAACATCCATAAGAAGGGACAGACTGCTCGGGGAGCTGGCGCCGCTGCGGAGCCTCGGCGACTACCGCTACAAATGGTCCGCGAAGACCTTGACCGAGGTCGTAGTACCAGTGCTCGGCCAGAAAGCGATACCAGCGAACTATCACACACCTCCGTACCTCACCGCTAAACCGGATATCTACTACCATAGACTGACACCTAAAGATAAGTTTCTGATCCTCGCCTCTGACGGGATATGGGACATGCTGACGCCGTTGCAGGCCGTGAAACTGGTAGGCGAGCATATGAAAGGGAAGGTATTCTTTAATACATTAAAGTTGCCGAAGAAGGATATACAGTTGGGGGATATAGATGAGCTGCTGGAGCATCGGAAGGAGAGCTTGAAAAGTAAGCCGAAGGACAGGAACGCGGCGACCCACCTGATCAGGCACGCGATCGGGGGCACAGAGTATGGGGTGGACCACGCGCGCCTTGCGCATCTCCTCAGCCTCTCGCCCGAAGTCAGTCGCATGTTCCGCGACGACATGACGGTCACCATAGTTTACTTCGACTCCGAACACCTCAGGCAGTGTCCATCCTAAATGGGCATGCCCCAATCAAAGTGCTTCCGTGACAAAAGTAGATTAACTATTAAGAGATTTTAAATGCTTCGGACTGAACAAGGACATGGTAACTTAAGATTGGTATTAATCAAGGGCGATCTTGGATAGTAGTCTTATATTTTTAACTAATGTCCACAGTACAGGTTCGAGAAATGTTTGAGTTATAATAATTAAACTGTCTACTTTTGTCACTGACTGTACCATAATCTAAATTTTTGATAGCATTGCGTTTTTATACCTTGCGTCTTCAAAGATCATTGGTTATTTTTGTAATAAATGACTTTTGTATTGTCTTCTGTATTAATATGCTATTTATAATTTATTTTATGAAATTTTCTAAACAAAATCAGTTTTTTCCTACCGGATGGGATTATGGTAATTTTGTGTTTGGTATTGCCCGCTGAATTAGATTCCCAATAAGTACATTATTTTAACTGCAGGAAACGCTACCTAGTAATTTGTTTTAAAATTGAAAATAGTACATATATTTTATCACTGTTTCACTGTTTGATTCGCTGATTTTTCGTAGCTATTATATGTTTTGTTTTTACATTTTTTTAATGGTTTGTACTAATTTTTGTTAATTTTTCAAGGTGTCAAACTCTTTATGTATCTACTGCTATCTATTTATCTAATTTGGAGCCTCTTCCGCTCGACGATAAACAGTGGTAATAAGCCGTATATTTAATGATCTCCAACGAATATAGTTTCAATCGGTTACGATTACCGCTGCGGAAAATATGTTTGCATGTTCTACAGATATTTTTACTAATCTGAGAATTGTCCAAACAGGGCATACTAGTGATGACTATGTGAATATTGGGTGTTTATTTATTATATTATTTACTCGTAAATATCCAATCATTATTATTCTAAATATCCAATATTGTGTAGGTAAACACTACTCTGAGCGTAAAATATAGAATAAGTTAGTTATTATTGCTGCTCAATTTCTGGATTCAAATGTATCCCGTATAGTCAATACTTTAAGATTACTATTTCCTAATATTCTTGCCTATTTATCTCTTTGACCATATCCTAAACTACGTGGGCTCGGCACAACAGGTTTTATTAATCTATTGTCATTATTTAAACTACACTAAACTGTAGACTTTTCTTTAAAAGCCTAGTGTTTTTCAGAACACACTTTCTTACTATAAAATAAAGGGTACTTAGGCTTTCATCCTGTAGACACACCTTTTTAAATACATTTTTATATTTATACTTATGGCCGCCTGTACTGAAGTCAAGAAACTTAAAAGCATGTTTAAACAAATACTTAGTGACAGTTTTTCTACAGAAACCCGTCACTAGGCATGCATTTAGGACGGGCCTTAAAATTCGAACGTATGTGCCGTCTGCATTAATTTAGTGTTACATGAAGCGGCGATCGCCTTCCATTGTGTCATCTTGAAAGCTAACTACTTGCAAAAAGCAGGTATGTGACGTAAAATTATTAATTATAAGTAAGGGTCGGTACATATCTGACGGAAGATGCGTCACGTATTATCGGTCGCGAAACGCCAAAACAAACAAATATATATAACAAATATATAATAACGCACTAACGCATCATCGGTTAGGTGTGAAAGGATGGATGTTTTATTATATATTTGTTTGTTTTGGCGTTTCGCGACCGATAATACGTGACGCATCTTCCGTCAGATATGTACCGACCCTAAGATTTGGACATGTCTCCGCTTACGCCCTACTTTGTATGCTGTTGGAACTATGTACTGACGTACCTATATGTGTTGGAGTCGGAGTATGTCCATCATGGTTTACACTCGTGAGCGTTTTTGTGTTGTTTTGTTTTAGGTACTTACTACTTATTTTGTAGTCTTTCTGTCCCTACCTCCAAAGAGTAATGATTTGTGATCTGTGTGAATATTATTAAATTGTTGCGAGAAATTGCAATATTCTTATATTTTATATTTATTGTACTTACGTGTGCTGAATATTTAATAAAGTATCTAATGTAACAGATGCCGATATTTTTATTGATGTATTTAATTAATTGCTAATCCTAATATTTTTATTCTAGTAAGACTTGAATGAGGTAAAAATGTTGATGTGCCAAGATAAGCCATTAGGATGTAGCTGTTCAGACGAGAGTCGAAACTAATACATACTCAAAAACGTAGGAAAGTAGGTACTTTATAAAGTTAGATTCAAGTACATTGTCTTGATGTTATGTATGCCCGATTTTTTAGGGGAAGATTTCCGATCTCGTTTAGTAAGACACTTAAAAGGGCCAGCTATAAATTAAATATAGTGGAAAGGTTGTTCTCGTATAGACGTTAACTTAATAAATAAAACGACGAAGAACAGTTTTTCTTGGAATTAAACTTATATTGACGAAGTAGTTAAAATAGTACATTATTGCAGAGGCCATGAAATAGACAGTTGCAGGCCTATTTTACAGTAGGTCGAGTACCAATGCAGGCGATGTCTTCAATGATACGAGACGGGCAATTGCCAGCTCCACCATGGCATTTAAAGTGCTTTTCTCTAAATAGTGCAAGGAAATAAAACAGGTGTCTAAGTAAGATACTTTTAAGTATATTTCTTTTCATTCCGCTGGAAGCAGGTTATCCATCGCTAATTAACCTTAGATCTCGTGAAGTTCAGTCGTTATCCATTTCACTTTTGGAACCCTCGGAACTCATTATTATTTAGGTGTTTATGATCAAAATAACAAAATCGAGGCAAATTACTTAAATTTACCGCCAAATATTTTTAAATTTTTTTGCATGCAAACGCTTGTGTAGTCATTATTGCCGGTGTGATGGCATCATTGGGTATGCATCCAGCACGCGCGCAATTGATTTCCATGCAAAATTGCTGGCGCATTTTTGGTTCAAATTTAAAACTAATGCTGTGTACGTATCACCGATACTTCGTGGTTTTTTTTTAAGTTATGACAATATTTCCCCGCATGTATGAGAAAAGTAAATTATTGTGCCAAAAATGACGATAGTAGGTAGGTACCTATCTAGGTAAATTCGTTGCTGAGATAGGCCTTCATTATAAAGAAAACAACGTTGTTTCAACCTCATTTATTAGTTAATCATTATTAATATTAAAAGTGAATGTTATCATAGTATCTAGTAAAGTAGGCGAGTAATAAATTACTATATATGTAGGTACATAGAAATCCATACTAAAATACAAGAATAAATAGGTACAAATTTTACATTAACAATCAAATCGCATAGCAGCCCATACGTTTTAGCAGGAAATTCAAGTTCCGAATGTATTTTAATCATGATTAGTTCTTAATAAAGGATATAATAAATTTGAAAAGTGGGCTGTTAGTTCAAACATAAAACATCACCAGAAAATATACCTAGGTACGACAAGACAAATCACAATTTCGTTACATTTATAATATACGTATATATATTAAAGGTAAGAAACCTAATTTGCCTCGATTAACAGAATTTTATTAGGCACCTACTTTAAAGAGTAGCAAGGTTAGAATGAAAGCGATCAGAATCTCGGCTAAGAAACTTACTGTTACGTACATTTATAATTATTAAGATGGTTAGGTTAGGTACATTATTATGAAGTAACAAACTATTTGAACCAACACACCATGTAACGTCTGCTTAGATATATTCGTGGACATAAGGTAAGTTTGTTCATGTTTCCACAAGCATGGTGTTTTCGGTAATACAACTAAATCATCGTGTGAACAATAGTATCTAAGTAGGTTATAATTAAACAAGTAAGCAATAGAAGATTACAGTTATACATTCATAATATTATTATAACTACTCTTCCTATAGAATAGGTATCTAAGCTAACCACGTAACTAATAACACTGAAATATGTTTAGATCTACTGCAACAAAGTTATGACGGTAGGTAATTAATGAATTACTTATTTGTTTGTTTTTAAATTTTGATCCTATCCTGAAATTAATCCTTATAGCGCGTGCGAATGACGCGGTTGGAAATTATGCCGTTTGCTATGATTTAGTTAGCTCTTCTACACCTTTGACAATAGTGAGGTACATTCTTATTGTTTGAATAAGTATAAAATATCCGCAATTTTATCAATTATCAGGCTTCAAAATTACAATTAAGCAACAAGCAAGCATTGCTTGCATTTCAAGAATAATTAACGAATTATCACACTGTAACATCAGCTACTTTTAAATCTACATGAAATGCACAGCCCGCAACAATTTTTTCCTACGCTAGTTCGAGATTACTACAAATACCTTCAAAAGACACAAATTATTGACTTGTGATTCATAATTACCTATCGATAAACTTAGATACCTACTTATCCTCATTCCAAAAGTACAACGAACTTTTTCAATAATAGCTGAACGTTTCAAATAGCAAAAAAGTTTATTAGTTAAATATAGAAATCCATTACAGGACTAACCTAGCATAAGAATATTTAGTTTTATAAGCAGAAAATGTAATTCTTACGAAGCAGTAAAAAGTTGATAGATACGTTTCTTACGCTAATTTTCTTATTCATAAAATGACTAATTACTACTTTGAGATTCTCTAATGGAAATATCCAAAAGTCCTCCAAAATATATGTTTTCAGAATTCGCCAATAAGAAGAGAGGAGACGGAGACATACCTACGTGCCTACTCCGATTGAGAGCGAAGTCCACGCGCTGCTTTTGGCAAAGAGAGCTCAAGGAGAATGAGGGTAGTGGAGTCAAATCATAACACTAACGTCTCACTACTTGCATATTAAGGATATCTTATGATCCTATAGTACACACGTAAGTATGTTAGATTATAGATTTTAATAATTTGTCTCTTTGAATAAAACCCGACCAATCCTTGAATAGCTATGTCCGCCGTCTCGACTCGATGCGCGATCTCCTCGCATGTTATTCAAAACCTCACAAACTGTTTACCCATTTGACTTTTTTATACTGATAAAGCAAAATTGTTTTTTTTCCCTTTTATTTAATTTTTTACCTTACTCTTAAATCTTATGTAGGTTGGTACATTATTAATCCTCGTCCAAAATGTTGAGTTCAAAAATCATGGACGAGATTTTTTGTTAAATGTTAAGTCTCAATTATTTGTGGCTATGCCAATCAGCACAATTTTATTTTTAAACTATCGTGAGGACTGCATAAACCCAAGACGTGAAGTGCTTGGGTGGTGACAATTTTTCTATATTGTTATAATTTACAAAGAAATACGTCAATGGGGCGCAAATCTTAATAATTAATCGATTCATTTTTAGTCGATAAACACACATTTTAGTGACAAAGTGTGTTTATTTATTTAAAATAAAATCAATAATCTCCAATGAATAGGCGCAGAAACGCAGCTTCCAACATGCCTACATTCAACATGACAGATTAACATTTAAATGGTAATAAGTATAGATTAAAGAGAAGTTTCAAGAAACGGTTGCCATCTACTTGTTAAAACATCCATAAAATGGTATTTAATGTAATGTAATAAATATCGGTTGATAGACAAACAAGCTAACTGTGCATTTACCTATATCTATAGGTACCTATATCTTCCTGAGTATCGTCAGGCCCACTCGATCAATCCCTCGCTCAGCGCCTTGTGATGGGAAAACTTTGACTTAAGTTTAGAAAAGATCGAGAAGTTTCTAAGTTATTACTTTATTATAAGTTAATATTTCTGAACTAGCCCATTAGCACAAGTAGCGCATTCATCATTTACTTGAGAAAGAGCACTATAGATTTGCCAACACGAAATGGATAGCGAGGCCGTAAAATATTTAGGTTTAGGTAGTCAATCCAGGGTAATAATTTATAAACTTGATAAAGTAGTTTACAGTATACTATAATTTCCAAATTCAGTTTTGTTATAGTTAAAAGAAGGTTGTACCTATCTAATTTCGAAGAAGTTCACTGTTTCCACACATATTCTTATGTAGTAAGTATACCTGTATAAAATACGAAAGATTACTTTGAAATATAGTGACTTGGATTTTTAGGAACAGACAAATTATACGAATAAAAAATAAAACCATTAAAATTTGTAATAACTCTCGCGTTGCCTTGTCTCATGTTGGCAAATATCCAAAATAAATCGATAATTGAATTCCGCCGCGCGTTTTTCTCTTTTTTCTTTTCTGAATATTTGTTCAGAAGTTCAGTAGAGACTTGCTCACTTAAAAGAGTTGAAAAACACTTATTCTGTAGATACCTACTGTGTGTACTGGTATAGCTTCAGGGGGCTGGACCATACACATATGTACCCGGGGCTATTAAGAACGTATAGCCTGAGAAGGACAGAGATACGAATTGAAATTGCAAAAATCTGTTTTAATTGTGTGAAATACCGTTACAAGAAGTGTTTATCCATTCAATCGGTTGAATACACTGATTTTAAACATTGTTGTTTCGGAGAATTGTGGTCTAAGAAAGCGCTCTCAATCTGAGAGAAATGTAACAACCGTGTCTACATGGCGCTAACTGCGGAACCAGTCCATTTAAAAAGTCAGTGGAATCCACGCGGCGGAAATAAGTCAGTTCAAGTAAATGTGAAATCTGGCGAGAGAATGACCATCGATTAATCCCCACCTAAGGACAGTGCTTGCACGATACGTGGGTCGGCCTTGCTGCCCTCGCGGAACTCTTCAAGAGTTAGCTTGTCGTCGTGGTTCTTGTCCATCTGGTCGAAGATCTTGTCGACGCGCTTCTGCGGAGTGTTCTCGTCTTCCGGCTGCGGAGTCTGGCCCTGTAAGAATGATGGAATCTTTGAGCAGAACGGAGCCAGCGGGGGCTTGTGGGAAAGCCATACCAGTGCATCAGCGGAAATCGAGTTCTGTTTTGAATTTGGTATGGGCGTGCACTTAATTAGGTATAGACTTTGTCAATAGACTTATTCAGGTAACTGGTTACCCGTCATAAAATCTAGCCACAGCCAGCTAGACCCAATTAAGTAGTAAAATAATAGGTTGATTAGTTGTGGTGGTCTAGCAAAAGATACCTCGACTTTTTTTAAAATTCGTGCTTTGGATGCATATTTTTCGCATATAGGCAGTTAAAATCGGTAGGAAACCGGCACTAGAACCAAAACTATTGTGCTCTGAAATAAATGAAGTAGGTAAAACGTTGACGTAAGTGTTTAATTAATTAAAGCATTCTTACCACCATCTGATAGATAGCGTCCACTATGTTGTACATCTCGTCACGGGTTATGTAGCCATCGTTGTCGACGTCGTAAAGACGGAAGGCCCCTGTAATGTATGTTCGTACATTTAATTACAGTAGCACATAAATTTGCACTAATCCTGGTCAGCAGGATAAACGACAGCATGATGTACGGTATATAGACAGATGGATAACCCGGTCAGGGCTAAAACGGTGTGTTTGACGGCACTCTTAGTTCATCACCGTTTGAAGTACCTAACTACTTACAACCTACCGTTCAACGTTGAGCCTTTAAAACAAAATTTCAATATTTTTTGCTTAAGTAGTTGGATCTGTGGTTATGTCCCAGAGACGCGAGTATAAAGTCTCGTCTCTGCGATAGGTAGTTCAGTCGAACTACCTATCGCATACGTTGCAACTTGTTAAGCAATAGGAGGCATATATTCACTAGGTAACAATTGACGCGCAACATGCCCGACTTTGTACTATTGTGGGTAGTACAAAGTCGCGCGCATGTTGGCGCACTAATTAAATACGTGCCACGTTTCAGTTCCTTTTGCGTCAAGTGTTGACTAGTAAACACGTTCCATGTGCTGCTGCACATGGATGATGAACACTAGGTACTTGCCCGGGCGACACTGACCTGGCTTGTGCAAGCAAATTAGTCAGGGTCATTGTTCCTGGGATATTTACATAGATTACGAATCAATTCCCGTGGCATGTTGCTCCATTTGTCCCCTTAATGAATCCAAGGTTACCTACACCGTTTACAAGATGGTCGCCGAACGATTGTCGGTTTCATAAATTTTACAATTCCATGAATCTCAATTTTTGCTGCGAACTTCTACCTACATACACACAAGCACACAATTGTTATCTATTGTTTTTTTTTTTTACAACTGATTCGCGTGTATATAATATGTCTCTACTTATGAAATTGCAGTTTTGTCGAACTGGCCACTTTGAACTCAATTATGCGGTTTGACTGCGAATTCTAAATTCTAAATTTAATGTTGTTTTTGAGGGATGCTATTCTTTTTTAAGAAACAGTAACTATCTAATTCATTTGTTTTTTTGGTTTCAATTTCATTACATTTGAAAACCATGGCCTCTAAGAATAGTCGCATTTTTTTTTAACCACTGACCACTACCAACGAACGAACAGCACGTTACTGGTTCAACCGCGCTCGTTAAGGAAATGTTGGTATCGCAAGCGAATCTCGTGGACGTCAGAAGAACAACGCTGATAATGACGAATTGAAAGCGGATCCCCCTCAAACTACAGCACGTGAGCTTGCATAGACTTTTCATGTTAGTGTCAAAACAATATTGGGCCATTTGAGGCTGGCTATATCGGATTACTATTTTCCCATACAAAACGGTAATTTCATTGGTAATCATATTGGTTAAAATATACTTACAGTGTAGCTTTTCGTCCAGATTTCCCCGTGACGTCACAGAGAGAGCTCTAATGAATTCTTCAAATTCAATGGAGCCATCCTATAAAAACAAAATATTTTTTAGTAGGTGAGTTATATAGGATTGTATTCAGATGTCTTTATACAGTTGTTTTGTTAAATTACGAAACAAGTTACTTTTGCAATATGAGGGTTACGTAATTATGTTTTTCATCGTCTATTGCATTTACATATTTATATAAGTACTTGATTTTGTAAATACAAAAATTGCACGCAAACTCTTATTACAGACTCAAATAATGTGCATATATATATATTTTTTAAATCAAAAATAGGGTAATAATAAATAGGTTAAAATAAATATACTTATCAATGATTTAGGTAAATGCAGTAGACGATGAAAAAAGATTGAGAGTTAAAACATATTATATTATATCAGTCATGAAGTTCCTATCATACAAGCTTTGCTTAGTTTGGGCATATGCTGTGTAAAATTACCAGTATTATTATAAATCACAGCTAAACAAGGTCACCTTAATCACGGATATTATGTAACACTAATGCAACTGCAGGTACCGTATTGTGACCTAAGCACCTACCAAGGGAATGCAAAACAATAATTTGCTTTCAGGTATCAAATCCACCAGTTGTTTAACGAAGCCAGCAGAATGCTTTCTATGTTTGCATAACTTGCATACGTAGGTACCTAACAGACAGGTAGCTACTGATTTTCTTACGCCAGTAGATAATTAAAATAGTTCCGAAGTATTGCAAAGCAATCTTCTCATTGGATAGTGGCGAACAGAGACAAGGCTAGTTACGTTTCTACGTTTTTGATTCTATCAAAGACCTTAGATAGAACTCTTCTATGTAAGTACCTACTTACTGAATTCTTTCTTTATTGTCAGTAATAGCTAGGTACTCAATAAACATGCAACTTCTATATTCAAACGTTCAGATAAGTAATTGTCCTATAAAGTATGCAAATCACTTCAAATATAGGTACCTAAGTATTTACAAAATTGGAAAGTATAACCACGGTGTCCCACGTTTACTGACCACGAGCATTAAATTCAATGTTCTACACAAAATATTTTCTACTGTACCCACAAAAAATACCAAAACAACAATAACAAACAAACAGCCTCACTCTCTCCCAATTAGATTAGAGTTACCAGACGTCAGGATTTGTTTTTTTTAAGCATTTTTCATGATTTTTCGGTCATGATTCCGGGGTTTTAATTAATTGACTGGATTTTTTATGAATCCATGAAATACTAAATTAGTTAGTTAGTTTAAAAAGTTAGTTGTTTTATTTGTAAGAACGAACAAAAAAAAACAAACTCTTTAGAATTTTTATATGGTAAAGAAGTATAGATATCATATAGATTACATTGCACGCAATCGCGCAATGTAATACAAAACGACATTTTTATAGAAATCAGGCTTCTTGTCAGGATTTTCCAGTTAGAGATCTGGTAACCCTACACATAATGGACATCCTCAGATACAAACTCAGTGAGTGATCTTTAAGTAGGGGGTAGTCAGAGGCAAATCCAAAAGTTATGTTTAACTGCAAATGGCGGTAACTTTATTCAGTCTTCAATAAGTGTTGGAACTTCAATAGTGTTCATTGGACACTAACTGATGACGCATGCCTTCGAATGTTTGGTTCTAGGACATGCCGGTTTCCTCACGAAATTTCCCTTCACCTTTTTGAGCACGTGTTCAAAAATCAACAATACTTATTATAGTTCAATCGTTTCTACCTAAATTATGATGAAATATTTTCATGGGGTTACAGGTTTGGGGGTACAGGGCTTAGGTATTCCCAATACAGCAGAGAAAAACTTGCACAACGGAGTGATCGGCACCTCAAATGTATGGACTAATTTAAAGTTAAGTCTAATTTGATTATTTTTATTAAGATCAGATTTTTATTGTTATTTCATCGAAGTACATTAATTCATTGGATCGCTCCCTAGTGACTGTGTTAGGAAAATCTATTATTTAAGTCATACTATGATAATTATAATAAAAACCTATTGCAAAACCAGTAGGTTTTTTTTTTGAGTAAGTAACTTGGTGAATATTATGGTTTAGCAAGTGTTATTTGTTATGGAAACGTCAGGATTAGTAGAATATTACCTAATTATTTAATCGATAATGTAATTTCTTATTTTCTAGGTATTTTTTATCCTTCCACGAAATTAAAATAGCCGAATTTAAAATATAATTTAAATATTTTTAGTAAAGTGTATTTTTCGCTTCGGACTCTTAATTAACAGTAGTTAGGTACTTACTGAAGCCAGCCACAAAAATGTATTTTTTCCGACACAATTTGGCAATATTATTAGGTATTCCCAAGGGGTGTGATCTCCCGTAAATCAGGCACAGGCCTATGTAGGTACGTACAAAATCACAAAGTACTCTTGCACATTTAAGTCGTGTTTTAAGTATTATCCTTATCATCATGATTCTTTGGAAAACATATTATAAAGATGGTAAATAAAAACAAATAAAAAAAAATCCTACCTTACTCATGCTTCAGGTGAAAACAAAATGGCTACCTAAGAATTATGCGGTAATTCGTGTTTTAGTTAGATATTATATATCATATCTTACACAATAATAATAAATATAGTTATGTACTTACACAACTTAGGTTGATTACTGTAATATATTCTATGAAATTGTTAGTTAGGTTTTTTATGAATGAATGGAAATGAATGAATATAGAATGTTTTCAACACTGTGATTTATTAAAAGTTTTAATGTTATTTTCTTTAATTTAACTTTGAAATAAACAATAGAAGAAAAACTAAAAAAAATATTGTCTTAGGCTTTTCTGTTAACTGTACTGACTTGACATTGACTGGGATAGAAAAATACTTTTATTTTATTTTTATATTAAAAATGGCATGAGATCGCTTGGGAGTCCATGTATGAAATTATAAATTAAGAGAACAATAGATTTGGCATTGATGACCCATTTATTGAAGGATTGGGGGGGGGGGGGAATGGGGGTGAAAGTGTGTGTTTATTTTTAAAACACCACTCGACGCGTACAAAGCCGCTGGCTAACAGCTAGTTCATATATATGAGTAGTTAAAAGGTAGCTAGGGCGCGATTCTTTTTGCTCTTGGCCAATTTTCCTTTGTTTTGATACAGATGTGCTGTCTGCTAGGTATATAAGTACTTACCACCCACTGTTGGGGAATACCTACCCAATTTCCATTCACTTCGATCTTGCATAAAATCCGAAAATGAATACCTACAGACACAGTGAAACTTGGTAGACGAATAAATTACAACAATCAAAACAAATTGGTCGTGAACTTACATTGTTTTCGTCGAATACTCGAAAAACGAGCGACGCGAACTTGCTTGGATCACCCTGAGGGAAGAACTGCTTGTAGATCTTAATGAAGCCCTAGAAAATAGAATAAATTTACATAAATAGTAAGGATTATTGTAAGCATGTTCGCTTTTAAAATAAAATCAAAAAACGGACAAAGGTCGGAGAGGCGTACAAGCTTGTAAAGCACCAAACATTGCTGTAACGATAATATAAGTCAGATTGAAAGACGAACTTAACTTTGTAGTTGAAAAAATGGTCGTCCATACATCGATATACATCACGGTCCAATTATCCAACTGTAAGTGTAAGTTTGTAATCACAAAAACATTTGTTTCATATGATAATTATATAAATTCTAGGTTATATATTGCAAGTATCAAAATATGTCCGTTTTTTATAGCATTGATTTAGAAGCTTCATTTTGTTAGAGCTCCAAAGGAACGTAAACCTATAAACCAAATTCCAATAACAAAAGGAGCAGCTACATCTAGGCAAAGGAGTTTCTAGGCAAAGGCTGAGTTTTTCTTGAATAGCACTGAGCAATTCGCCCATACTCACCAGAACATTTGTGAAGGAAGCGAGTAAGTGACGTAGAGGAATAAAATACCTCATGGTCAGAAGTCTAATTACCATCAAGTCTACTACTTCCCTAGTGCTTAGACATTATGACTTGAATCACGCTTCTTATTAAAATGGTAGGCATTAAACATGAACTGTATCAAAACACTGTCATAAAAAACATACTTATACGTGACATTTTATGAATTTTTATATCGTTTGTTTGAATTTACTTAGACCTCCATTCCGCTCAGATTAAACGGATATTTGACCTTACTCTGAATTATTTTTTACAATTACGTGTATAGACTTGTAGGCCTACGCAGGCAGAGATGAACCCTGCCTGTTCAGTGTCTGCTTAAACCCTTACTTTAGGGAAAACAATCTTAAGGTAAGAGAGCATTCTCGATATTTTATTTTTGCATCGCCCCTAGAACGTTGTGATGTGCATAATATTTCGTTTCTTTTTTACTTACCTGCTCAGTCAGAAGACCGTTCGGACAGTCCTTCAAGAATCCCTTGTGCCTGAAAAAAAAAACATTAATTTAAAAACAATGTCGATGTTTAGAAACGATCCAGTTTTTTTTTTCAAAATTCGAAAACCTAGTATGTAAATGTACACAGTGTGAATTCACGTATTGAAGCGTCTCTTAATGACGCATGGTGTAAAAACCTAATCTAAGAAGTTAAAACGATAACAAAAAAAAATGATGACAATCAGATACGACGTTTCACATTCCACCATCCATTGCAGCGCCCCTTCGTAACTTGAAATGATAAAACTTATCTAAGATTCACACTTGAAATCATATGGATTGCAGAAAAACCGCACTGCCCAAAATAGTAGGTACAACAAACAACCCCTAACACTAAACGCGTATACAGGCTCCTTGCTCCTTGCGCTAAAGTAAAACACTTTTTTTGAAGATTACTTTAAAATACATACCATAACCGTATCTCCTTCTCAGTAACTGTAACAAAGAAGAAAAATATAAATTAGCTTTGTATTTAGGTGACCTGGTTTTCACTTCAATGATTCCTGCCTCTATGCACAAGGCATACACATAAGTATTTTCATACTAATCTGTCACTCAGACATGCCTCAGTTTTTGCCTATGTTTAGTAAGAGTTACTTAATAGTCTATCATAATATTATGAAAGCCTAAAAACTGGTATGACTTAGTCATTAACTAAGATACATTTTACAAAAAATACATACATAGGTACATCATCATTCGTGATGTATTTTTTTTTCAAAATCGGACGCTTTATTCAACAGTAGTGTAGCTACGAATGGTTGATATCAGGTTTACAATGAACTTAGCATAGTATAATGTTCCTGAGCCATTAGTGACCAAAGATATTCACTTCCACTGGCCACCTCCGGACTTTGAGGAGCCCCCGCCCGTGTCGATTAGCTTACCGCTACCCAAGAAAATCAAGAGCAGTAGAACTATGCCTTTTTGCAGCATCTTCTACAAAGCAGGCAGTCTCAAATAAAAGACAAAACGTTGATCTATGTCCTAAGAAACAGGATCCACCACCACAAGTGGTCTTGTCATCTAAAAAGATCTCTAGCCCGGAAGCTTTCTTCGTGAACCACAAAACGAAATTTGGAGACATAATTTGGAGAACTACACAGTTCAGCAACGAACTCGTTGATGAAAGAATATTAGAAGACATTTCCAATGTTTTAGAGCGAAAACGAAGGCTTGAGGACATCCAATCGGATAGTTTTCCGGTAAAGTAGTATAAAATAAAATAAAGTAGTTTAGTTGATGTAAAAGTAGTATGAGTAATAACGATTCATAGAAACCTACCTCATTTATAGGTCAATTGATTGACCTTTAAATGAGTAGGATAGTAATACCAAGACTTTTTTTCATCATTAGGGTATTTTCTCAGGAAAATAAACAATACTTCTACTATTTATTGATGACGCTATCCATTTGAACATTCGTCAAAATGTGATTGCATAAGATAGATTTGTTTGTGCTGTCTTATCAGTTTTATAAACATGCTGTAAATCTAGAAATTAATGTCTTACCTATTACTTATTTAATTTATTCGATCCCTTGCTGTTTCACTATTTATGACCTTAGCTTTGAATAGGATATATGGATACTTAGGTATATCTGTAAGGCAACCTTTTAGTGTATATATATATTTATTTATTTATTTATACGTTCACACAATAATGTAGTGCTAGGAGGACCTAATGCTAAAGCATTTTCTACTAGTCATCCTGGGCGTGCAAAAAGATGGTCTGGCGAACATAATGTTTTATGCTAAGTGGAACAAACAATATAATTGATCATTTCATTTAGAAAGTGGTTCGTACGAATCACGAATCATAGACGCAAGGTTTAATTTGAACAAATTGTTATTTATTTTGCGTTGTTCTCTGGTTTACGAGTACTTAATAAAAATGCTTAAAAATTTAATCTTGCTGTTTTCAGCGATAGTCTTGTTGTAATGTTATTGTGCAATACATTGGCGAGTATATTTCAGCAAGATATATTGAAAGCAATCAATGATACCTGATGTGGTTTTTCAAGACAAAGCGAGTACTGTTCTCGGAATTCGCTAGCCTAGTCACGTTTTGGATATAAGCTTTTCAGTTCAGTGAACTTGAAAGTTATTCGAAAGGATTGATTCATAGGCATTGAAAGCAAGTCAAGTTTCATAGACGAGCTTATGGGATCATATTCTGTCAGAGATCGTATGACATACCTAAAAGAAAAGAAGTGTAAATAATATCGCAAATTTCCAACTACTTTGTAAAAAAACCCGTTGTAAAAAAAAAAAAATGCGTGCAGACAGAGAGTTAGACAATGAAGGTGTGGACTGTGACTTCAGTAACATCTATGTTTATCAACTTTTCTTCGTGTGGCTTGCTGTTGCTTTGTCAGTGATCTGTGACCTAACCGGTTCTGTAGAAGACGAGAAGTTTTTTCTATTTTCTGTTGTTGTTGTAGGCATACTAATCAACTATAAAAATACCTTAATAAATTTTACTAATCTTAGATAAAGAATTTTTGTGTTCAAAAAGATTAACAATACATTTTAGAAATACCTAATTCAATTGTATTTTATATTATTATTAGTAGTTTCTGATACCCTCGACAGGAAATCCTATTATGGGGTCATAGTAAGTAGGTATGTGACTGTTTGGTGTTTTTAGTTCGTTGTTACATATTAAGGGCCTTGCGTATTATAAGTTAATTATCTGAAGACGGTTATGTCATGTTTCATTTCAAAATCAACAAAATATTGTTTTTCTAAAATACTGTTTAAAATATTTATAAGTAAGCATCTTTATACACATTCATTTCATACAATTATTTAGCTCAACGGTGTTTTGTTTTCTATTGTGTCATTTCAAATTCAACATATACAAAAGAGTCAAAGCAGTTTTTGTTTATTTTACTGTTAACAATCATAGCCACCATAGCCACAGCATTACATAACTTAGTCGTAGGTTATTACAAAAAAGTTCCATAATGTAGGTATGACGTTCAGGAAGCGCCTCTGCCCACGGCTTCGTCCGAGTTTTAGCCGGATACAGAATAGTGTATGTGTTATTCTAGGTCGCGAACTATACCTGTTCTAAATTTCAATAGATTTTTCAATAAACATTTAAACTTTGGTAATCATAATATTTATAGGATTCTCTGTCATGACTTCCACTACTAAAAGCAAGGCATAGGACCATGTATCAATTAAATCGATAGTCAGCCTAGTCACTCCGGACAAAGGATTTTATAAGTATAGATAAACTTGCAAGATAAAAAAAACTAAACAAAACATTTATTCATACAACTATGTACAAGTAGGTATATACAAAAAATACAGATGAAACAGCTAGCTATTTAAAGACCGTTGCAAACGATCTATGGATAACTCAACTGATCCAGATCACTACCAGGCGGAAGCGTTCCCAAAATACTGGCTGCATTGCCACGCTGAATGGCAATGCTAATGCGTTGACCCAGATAAGAACCAAACTACAAATCCAATAAGTTCTCGAACGATGATTATTTTTTTGGAATTGTTTGTTCACTCAAAATATTTACTCACATATTATTGAACGTGGTCAAAGGCGATCCCATAATTTTGTTTCGATGGGTACTCTTTTATAACACCTCTGTATTTTTGCGAAAACCACTACAATATTACGCGCTCCAGGTTTATTATTTCATTCTCGAAGCTGAGCTTCTCTTTTCTAGTCTTCCATCAATATCAGTTATTATTATTAGTTATTATTTTTCAATAAGTTCACTTTTCGAACAGACGACGCTTCTAATGCTAGTTGTGTTGGCATATCACAAACATAATTTCTACTATATTTGGTTTCTAACTGACTTTGTAAATGCGTTGTTTATTCAAAGCTGCCGCTATAAAAGTGACTCCCCCCAAGTAATTGGTAGGTATATGCGAAGTTTCATGTTTGTTAGTGCAAGGAATACGCTTTTTCATACAAAGGTTTTCAGCCATTTTCAGTTGAAGCAGAACTTGATGGCACTGGTAAAAATTGAAAAATGCTAGAACTCGCTATCGAAGCGTTTTGGCTGTTACGTTATAATAATGACACAGCATCATCTATAATTAATAAAGTGTAAAAAATAATAATAGTTTATGAATAGTGAATCACTAGTAAAATAGTCGATCACTATAATTGTACTCGGCACGTCATTAGTTGTACTTGTTAGGTCCAGTAGTACAGTACTATCATAAAAGTTATGGGCTTCCGATTTCGGAAATCTACGGAAATGGAAAACTTGCTCCAGTCCTTGAGCGGAAGTCAATTTGGAAGTGCATAGAGCTTTAAACGCCCCTAGCTTCCAATTTCCGAAGAATTCTGAAGCCCATAACTTTTATGGTTGTACTGTACCAGGGTTGTCCAGTACCTTAAAAAACGAGGGTTCAAAAATACTTTCATATGAAAAGCCTTTCCGTATGAAATATAGATAAAAAAAATAATTATTGAATGTTTTTTGATTCACAAGGATGATTTGAGTACAACAACAACTACTACTATTGAATTTAGAACATTCTGTCAAAAGTGTCATTCAAAAAGTCAATTTCACCAACTCTTAGATAGGACTACCATCCAAATATATGGTGGGGAATCGAGTCATCCACAGAGTCTCCCATCACGATTGCCCTGCTATATTTAGACCATGGCATGAATCACCTGTTAGTAATTTTTATTATTCTGTGCTCTTAATATTTCAAAAATGTTGAAAAAAGCCCTGTACGATTAGAGGTTTCAAAATAAAGTAAAACTTAAAAAAATTCCTTTCTAACTTTAAATGATGAGGCGCGCGCGGCCGATCCTACTACTAAATTTTGTGAGGATGGATGTTTGTTACTCTTTGACGCAAAAACTACAGAACGGATTTTGATGAAACTTTACAGTAATATAGCTTATACTTACATCAAACGCATAGGGTACTTTTTATCCGGGTAAAACGCGGGCGAAGCCGTGGGCAGAAACTAGTAGTGGTATAAAACTATTGATGAATAGAATGGGTTCATACAGTCACAGTTTATAAAGGTCAGTACAGTCGGTAAATAAATAATTTATACAACGTGTACCTATATAGTGCCGAGGAATACTTTTCTAGAGTATTTTTATATTCATTGGGAGAAAATATATAGGCATTTCATTTCCATAAAAGGATTGCCCAAACAACTTACATCTACCTACTTAGGTAATGCATTACCTAAATGATAGCCTATATATGTATACTATAATATATCTATACAGTGCTACTACCTCGGTGGCACGGTGGGCGGAGAGCCAACTGAGACACAAGAGGTGCAGATTCGATTTCCGCTGCATGACTAGTTCCTATACCACGAGAACCATGGTACCACAATACCTGCAATACCATTATACTCTGATACCCACAAGACGGGGAATCCTAGTGTGGGGTCAGAGACAGTGTGTAAGCTGGATGTTTATCTTTAAAAAAATTGGTGGCTTTATCATTATGAGCAATTTTTATTAGGCAACCTTAGAATGTATTACGTAGATATTACCAAAAATAAGTTAATGCTTAGTGCATAAGTAAGCTGTTTTTTTTTTGACTTGGTGCTTCGAGGCTTGGACGAGGATTACTGTATTCCTACTTACAGCGCCTTCTATCGGACTTTTGATTGTCTGCACTTGTAGGTAACCTACCTACCTACCTACCTACCTATATTATGCTGAGCTGACACTTTTTGGTGCGACATTGAACTGCCTAGTCTATATGGATCAGCGAGGTCAGTAGGGCATTTCTGTTCAGTTCTTCTTACTTATGGTAATACCTCGAATAATAAAGCGTTACAAGAGAGGTACTCGTACGTAGGTGAGATAATTGTTAGGTAGGTATACCATTTTACCTGTTGCTAGTAAATATCGAGGAATAACAAGCTTTCGTCAATTCGAATATAGGTACAATGCATAGTAGAAAGATAGATAGATAAATGATAGAAGGTATACGCGTTATGTTCATAGTACATAGAATAGAATAGAAAATAGTTTATAATACTTTATATATATACTTTGTTATTGTAAAATAGTTTATTTTACAATAACAAAGTACAGAAAAGACAGGTATTCGTACATAACAAAAAATAGAACCTTCTCCTAACAAAAACAAAGACAAAGAGGAAGATTTTTTTGTTTAGGTAAGTAATATAAGAATATAAGAAATATTTATTTTTTGACATAATAAATTGTTACAAGTTGTATATGAATCCATAGGCTCCTGAACTAGTAGAAACTGTATTTCAGGAGCCATTGGCTTCTCCCAAAGAAAGTTTTAAACATTATGTCGTACCTACAATAAATTTACCTACATTAAAAAAGAAAAACAAGCATTGGTAACAGAACTTGCGCAAATAATTTCAGTAAGCAACAATCTCAAAACGTATGTAAAAACCCTGTTCTCAAGTAAGTGACATGTAATACTTGTCTTTTTGAGAATAAATGATTTAAAACGTATCTATGAGTAATTTTCATGAAATTTTGGCATCAAAATCGTATTCGGAATCTTTTATCTTCGATGTCATAAATTATAACACGGAGTGATAAATATGTCAACAGCTAACTAGTTACAGATTTCCGAGGTAAATACTAGAACGTTAGTCGATATTGGCTTTCCATAAATCGTATGATTTTTAGGTATCTTCTGCCTTTCTACATACTTATACATTGCGGATTGAATAATATATAACAAGGAAGATGTCTCCTAATTTGCAAGGGCGGCTGTGATTTGAATATACATTGTACAGGAGTTCCATTTCATAACTCTACTAATCAAATTGGGCGTCGGAATTATGTGTGACATAATTGATGATGAAATGCTGGCTCATGTTTGCATAGTTGTATTGTTTTGTGGTAAATCCTAGTAAATTGTAGGTACTCTATTTTAAATAATGTCCTCGTGGGTACGTTAAACTCGATTTAAACTCAACCCAAATCATAAATTTAATGAATCGTTAATTTTTAATTTAACCAACAATCTATGTAAAAAGTAAAAAATACAGTTAAACAGCTATCTAAAAACCGTTGTTAAAGGTCTATAGATAGGTCAACTGATTCAGTTCACTTCATTTTGAGTCTACAAAACAAGTATATCCGCAAAAAAATTGTTTGATACTGCTAAGAAATAATGTTTATAACTACTTAATTGATATTTTAGCATATTTTAGCTTCCGTCTTTCGCCTCTGAGAAAGTTCGTTTGGAAACCAGACTGATAAATTTTGAGTTTGCTTCGTCTTTGACTCTAACTTTACTACTCTGACTGAATAATCAGACAGAAGATTTTGATAACGATTACGACTGAGCGGTTTTAGATTAAGATGGCTTAGCTAATTAAGTATCTGAGTGTACGAATCGACAATAACTAGTTTTATGACGTCACCTGAGAAGAAGTAGGTAGATACCTACACAGCAAACTAAACGTTTCGGTGCCACCTTTAGAATGAAAACGGCGAAGGAATGGAACACACTACCTACCATCATCGTATGTCTATCCTGAAAAATACAGTCAGATGGTCTATGCTGAGTTTATAATATGTCAAAACGATGAACGTATCGACAATATTTCCATACAAAATCGTTTCGACAAGTATTTAACGTATTAGTAACTCAGCATAGGCCCTCTGGTCTCTTCAAGGTACGATTATATAGGTATCTTTTAAACCTTCATGCTCCATCGTCGGTTATCACCAGGTGAGATTATGACCGAATCAAGACGCATGTATTTCCTTCGATGTAGTACTAAATACATGTTGAAATTGATGCCGTGTTATTATTTATGTTGAACCGCGTTACAATAAAGATTTTACGTGAGTTCTTTCTTATTTTTAATTATAATTGACTTTTTTTGATAAATATTATTTTATCATTACTGCCTGTTTAAGATAATTACTATTCTAGCTTGTAAGACCTACATAATTATTTATAACTTTTTTATTAAGTACAATGTTTTCACAGTGGCTTGTAAAAAATATAAAAGTCTATAAAATCAAGTAACATTATTTTAAGATCATTTTTCCATCTATAAAAATGTACGTTTTATGTACATTAACATTATACAGTTATTATGTAAACGTGAAGTAAAAACCTAGTGTTTGTCTTCAGTGTTGCATTCAGTTAAACATCCTCGCTGCCTAGTTGTTTTCCAAAACAAACAGAACAATGATGTAGTGGATAGCTAACGTACCTACCTATCAATCAGTTCGCGGCTGGGAGTCGAAAGTGATAGTTTCTTAGAGTTTGGCTCGGCAATGAAACAAGTTAGTCAATTTAATACCTACCTACATAACATTTGGATTGATTCACTCCATTCTAGAATGGCGGAAATATTTCGCAAATCAATTATGAGCCAAGAGAGAGCGCAACTTGGTGGTCATGGATATGGTCAATGTCCAAACATGTAAAACGGCGATTTAATTCTAAGTAATGTAAGTATACTCATTACATAAATTTTTGTTTTCACTTTTCAGATAGTATCACTTTTCGTGATCGCGTCTGTGAACCAATTTACTCTAAGCAAGCCCATAAATAATGGATTCACTCTGAAATTCAATCCAATTTCTGTGAATGAAGAAGCAAAACCCAAGTCATTCGGGGCATTGTTTGCAAAAATTCCTCAAGAGTCGACGCACGCCGCTGAGATCCGACCTGAATTTCTTTCTAAAGCTTATTTCTCTCATTCCTCCGAACTTGGCACGGGCTGTACAAACCAAATTGCGAAAATATTATTCCCTTTTAAGAGCAACGAAAGTAACTCACTGCTTTTGGACGCTAATTACATAAATATTCCGATTATTCAGCAGCCATTCAATGACTACAAAATCGTGGTCGCCACTGCGCCTTCCAATTTCAAAATATCTGGATCCGAAGCGAAACCGCTAGTCGTGTATGTTGTTTTCTCAGAAGACGAAGCAAGCGACTCTAAATCAATAAACATACCGTCAATTTACTTCGTTAGGAAACCGAGTGGGTTACCGGATTTGAAGAAACAGGAAAGAGTGGAACCCTTGCTTATCATAGACAGCAATCGAACTGTGACTGGTCTCAAAAGCAGAGAAGTGGCTAAATTTGTAAAATTCAAGAATAAGTTGACAAATCGATATGATTATGCAATAGAGCGACGCTAAAATATGAATTAAGTATAATTATATCGGTTAGTTTTATACTGAGCGGTCGGCTGGCAACGTGTCACGTGGAATGCTAAATACTTGCTAAACGCGGGATAATGTCATCTCTGGATGTGCCTCTGACTACCCCTTACTTGGTTTCTCTAATATCTACGCTCTAAGTATGTATCTGAGGATGTCCATCGTGGGGAAAACCGTCGAGAGCGTGTTTGTTTTATATTATTATATTTTTTATAAATAATTAACTAAGTACCTAATGTTGTAAATATAAGTATGGAACCCTAAAACTTTTTACCCTTATAAACTCACTATTTATCTTCATTCCATTGTGACAAAAATATAGAATTTGCTTCTCTATATACCACAATAAATCTTCTGGTATATAGTAGTAGAAGTATTTAGATAAATTACGGGTGTAGTCAATACAGACTAGACGGTGGTCTGGTTTTTAGTTTAGCCTACGTTTGCCCGAAGTAATTTGAAGAGAAAGAAGCCTATTTCTTTATCTTGTTTAATTTCATTTTGTTCCCTATCTACTTTTTTCTTCGGTCGTAATTAAAGAAACCATATAAAAATGAATGGACTTTTTCCTTCATGGGTAAAGGCAACTTAGCTAGAGCTAGGTGCATACCTACTGTACTTTTTATATCTACCTAATTAAATATTTGTAGCTCTCACAGAAGTGTTTGCGTTCAACTTAATTAGGTAACTCGTTGTTAAAAGGATGAAGCCAATAGTAGCAGTACTGCTTGATATGCACATTAATTGCCAAGCTAAAATAAATAAAATTGTGAGTTGTTTACACACAATTTTTACCAAAAAATACAAAAAAAAAAAAAAAATTGTATCTGTACTCTTCTATGTTAGTACTTTCATCACTCAATACTCTATAAATTGCGTTTTGAATAAATACATTTTTATTAAAACTCGCTATAAACTAAAAAGTAAAACGTGCTTAAACGGTGAATGAAAATATCGTGAGGAAACTGATAGATGCCCAAGAATTCGAAGGCATTTGGCCTCCCCTCAGTTAATGTTCCAATGGGCGGCGATGGGCTTGCACCCTGTCACGTGGAAAGCTATACTATGCAAAACGCGGCCATGTGTCAAATGTATTGCTAGAACGTGGTTAGGTCTGATATGGCATTGTAATCCTCATAGATTTGAGTTCTGAGTATGGATCTGAGGTTCTCCATCATAGGGATTAAAGACGTAAGTATGTTTTCTTTCTATATTTTTTCCTTTAATATCTTAATTAGTAAACTTAAGAGCATCATAATATATATTTTTTTGTTGTTCAAATATCCCATAAGTTTTATTGTGCAATGAAAGTTACAATAAAAATGCGACAGCAGACTTCTACGAGTATGAAAGGATCCCATACAAAAGGTTGAAACCCCTTTCCTTTCTAATGGAAGCTCTTTTAACAATATGCCAACTAATAATTCAGAGCCAAGGCGTTGCTTGTGCCATGATTTAATGGCAATATGTGTTGACTATTACTCAAACTGTAGGTACCTACGAGTAAGTATATAGGTGGTAAATATTCCATCGGGTACAGGGTAAAGCGAAATTGAGACCATGTCTTACCAGACCATGCGTGATGTTTGGAGAATATCTTATCTATCTTCTAATTTAGCCGCGACGCAAGCGACCCGTATCTGTTACCATTTATCTCCAAAACGGCTTTAACTGGTTGTCACGAGATTTTATCGCCACAAGTGACTGGGGGCGCTGCAATAGACGATGAAATGTGTTACCGATTATTATGCTGATTTTTGTACATTTTGTATGGATTAAAAAAAAGGTTACGTTTTTAACGCCACACGTCACTAGGGTAATAAAATACGTGACGAAATACAATACAGGTCGGCTTGTGAATGATACGTCAACCAACGGTTGCTTGCATTGTTAAAGAGGATGCAGTCACTCTTCATACCTAGTCTCAACTCTGTAATAATGGAGATATTTAACATATCAGCCATGAATCGAACATAGGTATGTATGAAAATCAATTTTAAAGAAAGAAAGAAATAAATGTATTTATTTGGCAACAACAAAGCACAGAAAGAACAATAAATAGACACTATAAATACCTATAAATAAGATTTCAACAAATAGTGACAGAGAAGATTTTTGTGCTAATTAGTCCCATCTGTGCCGTGTGGGCCAAACAGTAATGAGCAGCAGCTCTGATTTTCAGACAGGGTCTAGGAAAGATGACCTCACAAACGCGGAAAACTCCTGGGCTACTATTCAAATTGTAATACCTAATAAGAGTGAAAATAAGCAGGAAGATACACAAACACAGTATTCTGTGATTTCCTATTCATGTACATAAATTATATTAAATAGAGAAGACAAGGAAAATATATTACTATAGTAGTCTACTGTAGTCTTTACTACTGTAGCATTTTTTTATTAATAATTTTAAATCCCTCGTCGATGTAATTTGAATCACCCAGCCAGCAAAATAGTTTACCTGTCTTGCGGTGTCAGTTAGTGACTGATGCCGTAATCCTACATATGGTAGTGGATTCGATTAGTCCTATTAATGTTTAAGCATCAATGGGATCAGCACTAATGCAATCCATCACACTACACGGTTTCGATAACGATACCGTGTTCTAGAACAATGAACACGTTTCGTGCCAAATAAGCAATACCTATATGACACGAACGATAAAACAAAAATAGGTAAGATCTCAAAATTCCTTTTTCCTTCGCCTCTATATAATATAATAGCATTCCACTTTTAATAAAGACATAGATGACCTTATCAGACCTAACCCGAGATAATGATGAAATAATTGAAATGCTTGAATTAAATCAGCCTGTACAAAAATCTAGGATACCTAGGTCCTTATAGCTAGTGTATACAGTTATGTACAAAAAATTTATTAAATATATTGCAAATTAAATGTAATTAATATTTATATTATTATACATATATCCAGGGCGACTGGTCGAAACGACGCGTGACAAGAGAGCTGGCTCTTATCTGGGTCAACGCATTAGCATTGCCATTCAGCGTGGCAATGTGGCTAGTATTTTGGGAACGCTTCCGCCTGGTAGTGATCTGGATTAGTTGAGCTATCTATAGATCGTTTGCAACGGTCTTTAGATAGCTAGCTGTTTCATCTGTATTTTTTGTATATATCTACTTGTACATAGTTGTATAAATAAATGTCGTTATTTAATAAAAATAAAAAATATCGTGATAACAAAACCTTTTACTTACAGAAAGCGATGAAAACGCAAAACTATGAACTAAACTGTAGGTAAGGCACATAGGCATGTGACTAAATAAAATGTAACGGCATCTTCAAGGATCTGTGTATTGAGTTTGGATCTGAGAATGTCTATTACCAACCATGAGTACTGTTACAAGCTAGGGTACGGGATAAAATAATGAAGTCCACTTGAACACCAAAAGAACACTGTATTAGTCAGGTTACACTATAAAATTAACTTTGACACTAACAGCACAACAGAATTACACCACTTAAACAAAAGCACTAAAACACTGAATTACTAGGTACAACACTATAACGCAAACAGTCACTTTACTAATCACTGGGTATCGCTTCTTTATCACTTTGATCAATTCACTTCCAAATCTCGATCGGAACTGTCCTACGGGCCGCTCACCGCGCTTATAAATCCCCCTAAGACGATACCTCGATCCTTCCAGAAAGATCTCGTACAATCCCGTCCTTTCTAAGCGCGCACTATCCCCTTCTAACGCATTTGCTATCTCTTACTAACGCGGTTAATGACCGTTCTAGTCGGTTCCATAAAGGGGCGGGGCGTCCGCTACGTGCGTGCTAGTTCTTTCTACGCGATACTAGATGGCGGTAGAACGAGTAGTGCGTCCATTTGATAAGAGATGGCGCTAGCATACCGTAGTTAGCTAGCAGCGCACGTCACACTGCCCCCTCCTTAGACATGCTCGTCCCGAGCATTGTCAGACCCGTAATACCTCGCCAAACGGTCAACATGAACGATCTTAGGGGCTCCTCGCAGACCCTTCTGTATCCGATAAGTGACATCGTTAATCCTGGTCATAACACGGTACGGTCCGTCCCATTTGGGCTGTAATTTGGGAGACTTTCCTTTTTTCCGCACTGGATTATGCAACCACACCAGTGAACCTTCGTTGAATCCCAAATTGTTCAGTTTTCTGTCATAACGGGTCTTCATCTTTTCAGACGTTTGTTGGCTGGATTGTCGGATGTTTTCATATACGTCGTTCATTTTATTTCGTAAGTCGCTCGCATAATCTGTTATTGTGCGTGGAGAATCAGGTGGAATGCCAGTTATCAAGTCCGCAGGTAATCGCAGTTCACGTCCAAAGTTCGCAAAGGCAGGGGTGACATTTGTGCTCTCGTGAACTGCACTTCGATATGACAACAGAAATGGCTGAATGTACTTGTCCCAATCCTTCTGATTGGTCTCCACCACTTTTGCCAGATAATGTTCCAACGTCTGATTAAACCTTTCTACCATTCCGTCCGATTGTGGGTGATAGGAGGTGGTTCTGGTCTTATGAGTGCCCATTAAACGACATGTCTCCTGAAATACCTGGGACTCAAAATTCCTTCCTTGGTCGCTGTGAATTTCCAGAGGTACTCCAAAACGACAGAAAACTTCGTGTACTAATTTATCCGCTACCGTCGAAGCTTCTTGGTTAGGAATTGCGAAAACTTCCGGCCATTTTGTAAAATAATCCATGACTACCAAGAAGTATTTGTTCCCGTTTTCACTAACAGGAAACGGTCCAGCAACGTCCAGCGCTATACGTTCCCACGGCGCTCCGACATTGTATAACTTCAATGCTCCTTTGCTGCGCGTGTGAGGTCCTTTTACGGCTGCACAACTCGTACATTTCCGGCACCAGTCCTCCACATCATCTCGACAATGGATCCAGTAAAATCGTTCGCGGATTTTCAACAATGTCCTTTTTATTCCCATATGACCACCTGAACATCCCTCGTGGTAGAGCTTCAGAACGTCAGATATTTTGTTCCTAGGGACAACCATTTGAAGGTGACAATGATCTCCTCGAGCATTTTCCCATTTACGGCACAATACTCCATTATGGACAACCAGACTGTCCCACTGTGCCCAATAACTTTTTGTAGTTGTGCTCATTCCAGCAACATCACTCCACTTAGGTTTGGGGCTACCAGCTTTGATCCGTTCTACAATTGGCTTGAGATCGTTATCCTCCTGCTGTGCTTGCTGCAGGGCTTCCTTCCACTCCTCGCTAAGGTCTGTTCTCAGCATTCTTATGGGTACTGCTTCTTTGGACTCCTGTTTGACACAATGCTTACAGTTTTCCAGGCAAGGTCTTCTAGAGAGTGCATCCGCGTTACCGTGAGATTTTCCACTGCGATGTTCAATTTGAAAATCAAACTCCTGTAGCTGTTCTATCCATCTTGCCACTTGCCCCTCGGGGTTCTTGAACTGTAATAGCCATGTTAACGCAGCATGGTCAGTTCGCAGATGAAATTTACGTCCTAGCAGATATTTGCTGAAATGCTGCAAAGATTTTACTACTGCCAGCAGTTCCCTTCGTGTGACACAGTAATTTCTTTCCGGTTTGGATAAAGATTTGCTGAAGTAGGCTATCACCACTTCTTGATCTCCTTTGCGCTGAGATAATACACCACCAATACCGGTATTACTTGCATCTGTGTCCACGATGAACTCGTTATCTAGGTCAGGAAAGCCAAGAATAGGTGCCTCACACAGACGCTTCTTTAGTTCCTGAAAAGCATGGTTGCAGTCTTCATCCCAGCAGAATAGTCGCTTCTCCTCGGTGAGCTTGTGCAAAGGCTTAGCTACATCAGCAAAGTTCTTCACAAACCGTCGGTAATAGGAGCACAACCCTAAAAATGCTCTGACTTGTGTCTTGTCCATTGGAATCGGCCAATCCTTGACAGCGTCTATTTTCTCTGGGTCAGTTTGTATACCGTTTCGTGAAACTACATGACCCAAGAAGCTTACTTGCCGTCTGAAGAACGAGCACTTTTTCGGACTTAACTTTAGATTTGCTGCGCGGATCTTTGACAACACGCGTTCCAGATTTTGAAGATGTTCTTGAAATGTTCTTCCAATAATGATGATGTCATCCAAGTAGACAAGGCAGGCGTCTCCGATCAATCCAACAAGTACTAGCTCCATTAGCCTCTCAAAAGTCGCAGGGGCGTTGCATAATCCGAACGGCATGACTCGAAATTGCCAAAGTCCCTTTCCCGTAGAGAATGCAGTCTTTTCCTTGTCTCTAGGGTCTATTTCTACTTGCCAGTAGCCACTTTTCAAATCCAGAGTAGTAAACCACTTCATTCCTGTCAGTGTATCTAACGTGTCATCAATTCTTGGTAGTGGATAACTGTCTTTCTTCGTTACTTCATTGAGACGACGATAATCCACACAGAAACGCATAGTTCCGTCCTTCTTCTTGACTAGCACGACAGGCGAGCACCAAGGACTGGATGAAGGTTCTATTACACCATCCTTCATCATTCCCTCAATCATGGTTTCTACTTCTTTCTCCCGTGCTACTGGTAATCGTCTAGGTCGCTGGCGGATCGGTAGCTCATTACCAGTGTTTATCGCATGCTGTACTAGTCCAGTCTTTCCAATATCAGCATCATTCGAAGAGAATACATCGGCATACTGAAGTAACGTCTTTTTAGCCATTGCAACTTCTTGTTCAGAAAGATCCTTGCGACAAACTTCCAGAAACGATGACACATCATATTTGTTCTTTAGGTTTTGGCCACTGGGCAATTCTTGACACCTTCGCAAGCAAGCTACTTCCTCACAGGTTCCCATTAACGTCCCTTTTTCGATGAGGTTTTCTTCACTACTCAAGTTCAATATTCGCACTGCTGAGGTACTCGTAGCCTTCACTAGAGTTCGTGACATAATCCATGGTTGGACGGTATTCAATCTCTCTATCAGTACACATCGATTATTTCCCGCAGTGTGTGACAATCTTACTGGTACAATGGTTTCCGACCTTGGAGGCAGAACAGTTTTCTGTAGACAGTAAATATTCCCTGGTGATCCACCTTCCATAAAAATTTCCTCCGTTCCACATTTTAACACTCCTTGATTCACGTCGATCTTGCAGCGGTGCTCTCGCAAGAAATCCAAACCCAGGATACAGTCGTCAACCACGTCGGCCACGATGACGTTATGCAGGAAAATCCTTTCACCCAGCTTCACCTCTACCCGCTTCTCGCCTCGGATGGATATGTGCTGACCGGTTGCTGTTAAGAGTTGGACTCGGTCACTGTTACGGAAGAAGTTCCCAAGTAAGCGATTTGCAAGTTGGGAACTGACCACTGTACGAGAAGCACCAGTATCCAATGTGATCTTGCAGGGTGTTCCATTGATTTGGCCATTGATAATCAGGCTGTTCCCGTCGTGTGCTTGTGAGATCGAAATTCTTGGGACTTTTTCACTACCAGCCAGCACCCGTCCCGTAGTCCTGTCGTTTACTCGTTTCCCTGCTGCTTGTTGGACGGAGGCGCTAGCCCCCTGTTCTCCTTGAGGCCGATCTTCCCCTCTCGAAGTGCGTTTTGGGCAGCTAAACCTCAGGTGACCTTTTTCTCCACACTCGTAGCATCGAGGACTAAATTTAGGGCGGCTGAATCTGTCACTGGAAGGAGATGCCACCACTTCCCTGACGCGGTGCGCTCGATGGTCCTGACGTACGGCCTCTACCTCCAAAGCATGGGCCAAGGCGTTCTTCAGAGACTCGTGGTGCCCAAGCCTCACAGTAGCTCGTACTTCCAGGTCACGTATTCCATCGACGAACGCCTGGATCAAGATTCCATCAATGAGCGCAGGTGAAGATTGATACGCCTTCCGAACCAGCTTTTCAATTTCCAAAGCCCACTGTTGTAGGTTCTCGGTGCTCCGTTGGCTCCTGTCCTTTAGCTGAGCACGGAACACGTGCTCCAGGTGTGCGTCGCCATATCGGGACTCCAAAGCTTCCAGCAGTTGCTCGTAGCTGACTTCCTTCCCCAGGGCTTCTAAGATGGTGAGCGCCTGGTCACGAAGGCCTAGTGTAAGTGCAGTCATGGCTTGCTTCTTGGTCCATCCATTTGCTTCAACAACAGCATCAAGCTGGATCTTGTACGCTGACCACGAAGAACTTCCATCGAAGGGTGGGACCTTAAAACCTCGAACCGATGTAGAAGTTACTACGGGAGCCACGTTGCCTTCGCCAGATTTTAGTACACCCAGAGCTTTCTTCACGTCGGCGATCTGAGTTTCGGCCTCTGAGATACGATTCTCGTGGTGCTTCACCTGCTCCTTCACTTCTTTGAGGTCTTTTCCAATAGTCACGTGTAGTTCCTTCAGAAGGTGAGCTTGTTCCTCCTGTCGACGAGCCTGGTCTGCTTCCAGCTGACGGAGTTGCTCCTCCTGCCGACGTGCCTGATTTTCCATCATAGTCATTAAGGCAGCAAAATCAAACGAAGCAGGAGATCGGGCCACAGTCGATGATTCTGCAGATGATCCAGCAGCTGACTCCATCTCCGGCTGAGGTACCCGCCCAGGTTCTTGTGATGGGGAACCTCCGAAACGCCTTCCATCGACTTCTTGCTGTCGTTGATGTCTCGTCCTGACACCCTCCATACTGTCGTCCTTTGGTAGAATCGGCATTATTTTATCCCACTTCTGACACCAAATTGTTACAAGCTAGGGTACGGGATAAAATAATGAAGTCCACTTGAACACCAAAAGAACACTGTATTAGTCAGGTTACACTATAAAATTAACTTTGACACTAACAGCACAACAGAATTACACCACTTAAACAAAAGCACTAAAACACTGAATTACTAGGTACAACACTATAACGCAAACAGTCACTTTACTAATCACTGGGTATCGCTTCTTTATCACTTTGATCAATTCACTTCCAAATCTCGATCGGAACTGTCCTACGGGCCGCTCACCGCGCTTATAAATCCCCCTAAGACGATACCTCGATCCTTCCAGAAAGATCTCGTACAATCCCGTCCTTTCTAAGCGCGCACTATCCCCTTCTAACGCATTTGCTATCTCTTACTAACGCGGTTAATGACCGTTCTAGTCGGTTCCATAAAGGGGCGGGGCGTCCGCTACGTGCGTGCTAGTTCTTTCTACGCGATACTAGATGGCGGTAGAACGAGTAGTGCGTCCATTTGATAAGAGATGGCGCTAGCATACCGTAGTTAGCTAGCAGCGCACGTCACAGTACCAACCATGGTAGGTACATGAGTTACCGAGATTACCAGTCATGAGTATGTTTTTTCTTCATTAATAACGGGATACTAGTATTTGATCTCAACCGACATGATCTACAACGCTATAAGGCCAACTTTGTGCTCCCTTTTAAAACTATAAAGCTGCTGGTTAAAAAAATGTTATTTTAAATTACATTGTACCTGAGTTTCTTTGTTATTAGTTTCGGTTGGCGCGAACGGCGTTTCTGATATAGCTGCAACAGCTGCTTAGAATGCAAACGATGATTCGAAATATACAGGGTAATTCAAGCAAGACGGTCCAAACTTACAGGGTACCACGAGAACCTCGTGAACTTTCCGAACATCCCTTTGTATTTTCTATGATTGTGGACTGCTTGAGAGCTATGGCTATTTTCGTGACGATTAACATTTACTTATGTTAGGAACAGCTTAGGGTTCACTTGTAAACTAGTTTTAGCGATGTAATTTTCTGTCTATATACCGATATTTTAAACTAGCAAGATGGCCAATCAATCTGTTGATCTGAATGGAAATAAAAGTGTAAAAATCCTAAAAATGTGCCTTATTACGTTTTGATATCGTAGAGAGAGTGTCAATAATGTATATAAGGCCATATAACTAAGTAGTATGTCAGAGCTATTAAAATAATCGGACTAGGCCAAGACGCCACACCATCAATTGAAGTAGAGGTGGTAAAAGCTTTAACATAATTACTATAAAGATTTTTCCTTTAGTGCGACGTGAGGTGATGACAATATTTCTAAGTATCTTGGTGTTTCTTGGGCTATTCCTTGGGTACCTACTTTGTGGCTGCGAGTGGCATAAAATAGTAATACGACGTAAGAACATCCGTAACGCTCGTACGTTACGGAAGCTCGTTGAATAGCTCGTACTTCCTATTCAGTCGACATTTGGGCAAGCGCCGTGCCACAGGTGTATATCGCAAAAAATAAACTTGCCCAGTCACGATAACTATAAAAAAATGATATCGTGCGATGACGACAACACAGTGCTTCATCGAAGCCGTCATTGTTTCTCCGCCATTTGTGCGCGCTTATGAACATAGGGTAATTAATATTAACAACTTTGTTTCTAATAATAATACAGCAATGAAAGTGGTTATTAAAGGGAATAAAAAAGTGAACGGTATTCAACGGTATATACGTAGAAATATTATAATAACTGTGGAAAGTAAAAGTAAAAATATAACAATTGCGCCACAAAAAAGCAAAGGTCGCACTGATAACGGGCTACAGTTGTTTTCTTTTTAAAGGCAAAAATGTTCTATCCTTCCACTATAAAAAAATCCTTGAAAGTCAACCTTCATACGAGTACCATTACTAAAATTTCATTCAAGCCACTAGAATTATGTAAAGTTCGCCTTTGTACGGAAACGTGAAGCTGCAGTGATGGCTCTTAAATAGGCGCAATTATCTTGGGGAGCTCTCAGAATCGGGTCACTACGTCGGATGTTCCTCATTTTAACGACTCTCATGCGAAGTTAGATAACTCGTAAAATCCTCTGTGTGCTTCTACCTTTAAAAGACATTAAAACAAATTACGAGCTCTCCCGCGCTAATTATATAAGTAGTTACCTCCAGCAGAGTTGTGATGGCACATCGTTTTAGAATGATTCCCTGATCGCATGCCTGAATGTTTGTCTCCAAACTCAGTGATGGGCCAGCGCTGAACATGTAGAACCGCAGTATTTTACGGACAAGAGCCTCTATGCTCACAAATTATACGTTAAGAAGACTACAGATTTATATATTAAATTATCGAAATGTGTGACCGTTTAGACATGTTTCAAAACTTAGTAGTTTTGAAACTTGACCCTCAGCTAATAACAAAGATGTTATGATTTTTCGAACGGAATCTGTTACGGTTTAACGGAAACACATGCCCCGCTTTGAATAACGTAACTAATAATATATTTATGTTTAGCGTTAAGTTAGGATATCAGTTACTGCCGGTGCAGCAGAATCTCAAGATACGAAAATATGGAAGTCTCGACAGAGCTTACTTATTTGAGCCTTTGGCGTTGAGACTCTGGGTCCAAAGGCACCTTGGTTCCCCTTCGCGTATTCAAAATTCTTCCAGGGCGATTGGTCGAAGCGATGCTTGACCAGAGAGCTGGTCCTTATCTGGATTAACGCATAAGCGTTCAGCGTGGCACTGCGGCCGGCATTTTGGGAACGCTTCCGTCTGCTAGTGATCTACATCAGCTGACCTATCTTTAGATCGTTTGCAACGGTCTTTAGATATCTAGCTGTTTCATCTCTAGTTTCATCTGTATGTTTTTATATATCTACTTGTACATAGTTGTATAAATAATGTTCATCAATACCTAATTACCTAACAGCCTAATTACCCATTAAAACAGACTTTGTACGACTGTTTGGCGGTCTGTGTACTATTCAGCATCGCGACATGACCAGACTCGGCAGGTGTCGTGTTACTTATAGACCACAGTCATCAAGTCTACCTTTCGAGTAGAACCCTCACATACGGGGTGAAAAAGGACCCAATAAGAGCCTGGAAGCTGATTACCATGTTTTTATAAACACTGTTATCTTACCTGTAACAAGTTTAGCAGGCTGTGCCTAGGCAGAAAACGTGTTTTCCCGGTTGTCTATTATCGTGTGGGACCCATGTAGGTACTTACTTATAAACAAAATATAATAAAAATCTGTGTAAGTACTTCGAGTACACTGTGATAGGTAATCGCAATAATAATGTAAGCAATGCCACATCCGCCCGCGCCAAGACCATGCCTAGCTAGCTGCTTCTTTTGTTTTGCAGACGATGAAAACAGATTACCGCAATGAGCGGTATCATCTGTGGGCGATAGGAAATTTTCTATTCCATAACTAAACAGCACTGTACATATACAAGTTTAATGCTTGATAGAATTCTCTTCCAGCTAACCTTTGTGTAATGATACCATATAAAGTACATATGGCTATTTTTTTTTATCGTACCAATGTATTTTTTGGTAAAGAAGTTTGGTAACTTATTCGAAAATGAGCGCGTTGGTTGCCTCGTTACCGTCTACGATTTGACGTGAATGTATTTTGCCGTTTTAAAATTAACAAAGCAAATCATTAAAGTAGGTATGTAAGTACCTATACGGTAATGTTGCAGCAAAAGGTTTTCATCATTAAGAATAAACTCGTATTTTAGTGGCTGACATTGGCACGATTGCACTTGTTAAAACCACTTGTTTGTAAAAACACATTCTGTTTATTAAGGTCAAATGGGAAATAGCTTTGAAATGAACATAAGTAATACTTAGTAACTACTTAGTACAGTTTACCTACTTGATTTCAAGATTATCTGTTCTCTTGGTTCACGGTAATATCATTGCAAAATTTACTCGTCACGAAGAATTTGACTGATTATCTATACTTATAATATGTATTATAAAGGGGTTAAGTTAGTAAGTTTGTATTAAGGGGTTAATTTACGAAACTAATCATCCGATTTAGAAAAATATTTTACCCTGATTTAGAATGGACTTTCAGGGTGAAAAAATAAATCAAATAAATTAAAATTACGTCGGTTAAAATAAAAGTGCTTTTCGTGGAGAATGAAAAGACGAGACGGTTGGTCGAATGATTTTTAACCGGGTACCAGCAATGAGCAGTAGCTAGTTATACATATTAACAAACCAAAATGATAAAAACTACTATATAAACTTTTCTGGTTTCACATGAAAAGTAATTTATGTTATTTGTAACTTGTTTGATAAATGGCTGCGAAGACCGTTTTTATTTTGATTAAAATTATTTTATAGCTATTTTTATAGGATGGTAGTCTGTGGCCCACCCACTAGCTAATAACAAAATAAACGGTATCTGCTAGTGAGCGCCATCTTTATGTAAAAACTTTTGCATATCTATAAGTTTAAAAAGTGAGATCATCATCAACAGCGTGAAGAAGTCCACTGCTGGACTCTCGTTACTTGGAGTTAAGAAGTTTCCTTCCCTGCTTACTTTTGCAGTCTCTTCCAATAGAAACTTAGTGTAACTCGAGGGGTTATTATTTCCACCTAATGTACTACTTGTAAGCGTGATTCGATACCTTGTAATCCAATATAATCTGATACAAGTTCCTTAGGATTACATAAACACGCATTGAATAATAAGGTATCGCTTACGATGTGAAGCTTCTCGGAAATCGGAACTATAAAACCAGTTGCTGCCGATTCAAAGATATAAACTGTTATAGGTGCGAGAGGTGAGTAGATTAGTGGGGAGACCAAATACTTTTACCTGAGTAGGTATATATCAATATTAGGTATGTCGGTACGTAGCAACCAGTTTTAAACTGAATTGAATAATAATTATATAACCAAAGACAGTATTTAATATGCAAACCCCTGTACCCCTGAAGATGAAGCCATTACGTCCTAAAAATTTCAACCAGTGGGTGGCTGGTAACGGTCACGTGGCTTAGTTTGTATCAAGTTCTAGTCCCGCCGTGGTTGATTTTTTGGGATATGATAAATTCTTTTAATATGCAAAGTTTTAAAGTATTGCTAAAGTGGTGCACCTACCCAGCTTTTGACATTGAATTTTCATGTCCGCAACTGAATCCGCTGGATATCGTTGGTCGGACTTTTCCACAGATCTTGGAATCAAAGGTCTCGCTCGAGAAGTCTTGGGCAGTTTATTTCTGCCTTTACCATTCATTTATCAATAAATATACCTATAATAGACAAAACATCGACCTACTAGTAAGGATAATGGGAATAACGTGTTTACGGACTCTCGCAACACGTTATGGCTAGATATAATGTTATAGGTACATATGTATAACGTACAACATCGATTCATCTAAAGAGGTATAATTTTATACCTCTTTTGTGCGTCTTTCGCCTACATAACTGCATGTTAATGAAGTCATTAGAATAATATCTGTGCATATTTATGAGTGGTTTCGTATAATCAAGCTTGTGTATTATTTTATCATTTTATTATTTAGCACTACCGACACTTATTTAGAAATTTATAATTTTCCCTACTAGAGTACCTACATAATTTTTTTAGATCTTTAAAATTAAAATAATTTGATTGCCAGAATCAAATTAAAATTTAATAGACAGCCAACCATGTTGGGGCATGTGATCAAGATAATATTTATGGGGTGAAGGAACAAATTTGATACTTTTTTATAACATCTTGGTTTAGTTTGTGGTTATAGAAGAACATTTATAATTGCGATTCTGACAAGTGCGAGTCCAAATCGCATACCGGAAACCTCTTCCGTCAAGCTAGTAGTGTTCATTATTTTGGTGAACATACATCACCAAAATAATGAACACTACTCATAAAGTTCATAAACTATGGAAGCACCAAACATTGCTCTAACCACAGAAATTATAATACTAGAAACTAAGAGATAGTCGGATTGAAAGACAAATTTAACATTGTAAAAAAAAAACATTTCGGTCAATTCTCCAACAGCAAAATATGTAAGTTTGTAATCGCAAAAAATAATAATTATGTAACAAAACTAGAAATTATCAATTTTCTGATTTTTTCTTTTACTTGTGGTGTGAGACCTTCTTGCCAAATTCCATGATTCCAGTTCAATGGGAAGTACCCTATAGGTTTTGATTTATTTGCGAGTACGAGACCTATCAAAATATATCGCATAAATGGCCGTATTCTTTTATTGCTTTGACTTAGAAGCTTAATCTTTTTAGAGCTCCAAGGGACCGTTAATTTCAACTTGATACCGAGAAAAAGGGTCTTGACAGACAGACAGACGGACGGACGGACAACGAAGTGATCCTAGCTTCCATTTTTTTCCTTTTGAGTTACGTAACCCTAAAAATGAGAAGGTTTTAATGAATGAATGAGTGAATGAATGAATATATTTATTGCATAAAACATGGTATACAAGATGGTTATGTACTAATAATATGTGCTCATGTTTCACTATTTTATAGCATGCAATTAGTTTGTAATTTTCAATCGGCTATTCATTTTATATTTTAAAGAGTTTGAGTATTACGAAAATTGCGTAGTATTTTTTTATGTCAATGCAAAATACACTTGCCAAAAGAAATCTCTGATACAACCAACGAATATTGAGAAAATTTAGAAGACTTACTCATAACACCTCAATAAAGAGGTTAATTAATATAAATAACGAAAATGTATCGTTGTTTGATCGAGAAAAGGTCAGAAATGATTGTTTTTCTATCTTTTTTGTCAGCGCATTGTCGTGATTGCCACGCCCATAATGTATTAATATGGCAGAGATTACCATTGCTACGACTAAAGGTTAGTTTATGATACCTTACTTTCTACTTCCTGGACAGTAAAATAAACTAACCTTCTAGGAAAAATACTGTTTTCTACCTGCGGTAATAGATAGTAATCGTACATAGTTCACTAAGTTATAACGAGTTCAAGTCACCGAATCAGATTGGATGTTTTTCATGAGCTAGCGAAGTTGACTCCTTATGCCAGCCTACTCGGTAGATGTAGTAAGGTCCTTCTTCATAAGTATTTAAGTAAATGATTGAATTGCATTAAAGCCAATTAATTGCGTCTTTCTACATTATTACGATAATGGTTAATTAGAAGTTAAACGGTGCTCGTTACTCGTATGAAATGAGCATATGTATATTATCGCAATCTATATAAAAAAAAAATATTTAATAAATGTATAATAAATTATACATTTATTAAATATTTATCAAAATGATGTCTGCTGATTTTTATCAGGGTACCATTTAGGCAAAGCTGCGGGCAGGCATTGTGCTATTTAATAAACAAAAAAGGGGATTAAATGCTTGTGAGAATAATTTTAAACGTACGCATACTATTTTTCAAACTGTTAAAATATCACAATTCACAACTTATTTTGCTGACACCATATCAAGTTATACGAGCTTGAGTGAGCTTATGTCGGTGAAGATTCGCGCGAGCAAGCTGCAAAAAACGGATATTTTCAAACACCTTGCAAGATGAACAACTTATAACTAAAGTTAACGACATTGCTCTCGACATCATCAAGTAAAACTGGCAAGGCCATAATAATCGTTATAATCTCGAAGCATAACTCTTACGTCCGATGGGGTATAATAAATGTTCTCGAATGGCCACGACTCCGTTGACGCAGTGAAAGGCCTCCCATCCGATGGACTGATGACATCTTGATGAGGTGCTTCAAGACAGTAAGGGCCCGATCAAACTAATGCCATGGCGGTGGTTGTGGCGGTGCCGATCCATATATTCACGTGAACTTTGACAACCTCTTGACAACTATTTTACTCCGCGTCAGTTTGACCGGACCCTAAGTCACGGCGCTCTTTGGGGGAGGCCTATGCACATCAGTCAACTTTGACAAGTTGGTGATCTGATTATGTTTCTTAAATAATTTGACGAGGTGCTAATTACTACACTTTTTTAATAGAGGATAGTATGCCGGAATATATAAAGTCTGGTCCCTTAATTTTGAAGAATTAGTTTATTTTTAATTGGACCATTAGGTCTGCGTTCAAATTAATTATGAAGAAGGAAATTTTATTTTAAACACGCAACTGATACATACCTATACAGTCCTGACCCCGCACTAGGATTTCTTGTGTCGTGGGTATCAGGAACTACGAGTACCGCGGTACCACAACACGTAGACCCGATACAAATATCTGCTGAACATAGAAACATCTGTCCCGCAGCGTGAATCGAACCCTCTTGTGTAGCAGCCGGATAGTCGCCCTCCGCGCCATCGTGGTCGTCGAGGAGAATAAGTTATTGTAACAAGTTTTAACATGTGCGTTATACGGAAATAACTATAATGAACACAAATACTTGCATATACTCCTTAAAATAAACACTACTAATAATGAAACGAGGTACAATGATCGCTTAACAGCGATCTCTTCCAGACAATCTTTGTATGGAGAGTTTTTTATGTAATTTTGAAGTGGCCGTACTTTAATACATAATAATTTGGTTATTACCGTTAGAGACTGCGAATAAAATGAACTGCGGGGCCCTAGATACTTTCAAATTTAATATTATTTTCATTCCTAGAAGGGACCGTCTACGCCCACTTCTTGTTTTTTTTACAAACTTAATAAGATTAATGTAGCAAAGTGAAGTATACTTACAAATACAGAATAGAACAATAGGATGATATGGATTAAAGGATGGTTCTTAGGTTTTATCGCCACAAGCCACTAGGGAACGCAGGAAAAGACGGCGAAAAATTGATTATATAAAATATAAAAATACTAGATAAGCCACGGACGCACTCGGCCTCCGACCACTGCGTCGCCGTCGCGTCGCCCATTCGCACTATGTTGCTAAATTACATTTAACCTTCCTCAAGAATTGAGCTATCAAATGCAAAAACACAAAAAAATAACATTTCTGCTTTATTTTTAGTATGTATAGATAATATGTGGCAGAGTGACAGATTTCTATGAAAAAATGATAAATAGAGACGCGTAAATCTTTGCCTGATCTAAATGCAGGCAGACATAAGACATACTTATCGTGATCTGAGCTTGGTGCAGACTGGTAGTAGTCATCAAGATAGTAAAAACCTACCTACATTACAAATCGATTGAGAACCAGTCCCTTTTTAAGTTGATTAAACATTTTTAAACTTATGAATTACTAGGCAGATAGATCACAAGATTTTATAATATTCTAAAAATTCAATCGCGGCGGGACTCCATCCCGCCACCTCTCGGTTGGTACGCGGGGCCTATAATCTTGTGATTGCTCCACCTAAAAACAAAAATATAAGATTCTATGTTCTATGTTGTTTCTGGTAGGAATAGTGTGTTCAGTCCATTCACTTCCTGGCGAGGTGATGTGCCATGAATGCATGCATTATTTTGATTTCAATAATTCATTTTTGTATTTTCTGTCTTTTGTGAGTTATGTAGATACGAACACATCGAGCTTGATTTTAAACGATGTAGGAATTGTATTTTGAGGATGGAGATTGGTATTTTATTTTGCTCTTGCTTCCTTATTTGTGTACTCTTAAGTTTAGAATAGTTTTAAACAGCTCGGTTTCAATTGCAGTTGCGTTGAATATAGTTTTGCCGTTTGCCATTTTAGCGAGCAAACCAAGCGAATTCCAAATGGTTTGTCAATTTTTTTATGTGAATCATTAAAATAAAAACAAAACAAAAAATGAAAAGTCCTCCATCTGACAAGCAGAATTAATATGAAAATAACATTAACATTTGATACATAAATCAATAGGGTTGAAATAATTTTCGTTTATAATGGAAAATAATATGCCGGCTCGTGACTGTAATTATTTTTTTATTACTCATAAAAGTATACCAAAAATGTTAAGCTAGTCCTACAGCGGGAATCGACCTCTTGCGTCGCAGCTGGCTACTGGACCGACGCACCATCGAGGTCGTCAGAAGTTCAGGACTATTATTTGACTGTTGGGTTTTTATTTATTTATTTATTCAACTCAGCAATAAAATCAACTTGTATTCGCCTGGCACTCAGTAATCATCTTCGAGATTAGAGTTTTCAAATTCGTATTCGTATAAATATTTTCTAGAAACATTTTGAAATTAGATTGCGATGCTGATTTGCATCGTATTGCTAAGCAAATGGTTTAAATAATGTTTAACACTAGCTTTGCAAATACTTACGGGTATCTTGTTCGTAAAACCTGTCTGGATATATAAGATATCTACCAACACCTTATATATTATTTTTAGGCAACGCCTCCCCCAAAGAGTAACATGAAGAACGATCTTAGGCCACCTCCATCCATCGACTTTAAGATTTACCATCTTAAAATCGATGGATGGGCCTCCATCCATGCATGAGGGGATAGGTAATTAAGTCGGTATTAGACTAGCTGTTGCCACACGAGAGGATACGTGTTTAAAAAAAATACACGTACTTCCCATACACAATTTTCTCTAAAATGTGAAAATCCAAACATGTCACAATTTATTTATGCTGAGTAGTGTAAATAAATGATTCATGCTTCTCACTTCAATGAACAAAGACTTCATGCAAAGATGACGCTCTATTTACCCCCTTTAATGTTGAAATTTCCAAAAATCCTTTATTAGCGAATGCTTAAGTTATAATATAAACCTATGTATGTTCCAAATCGAATTTCTAGATTTAGTAGTATTGGATGCGCGTTGAAGTTTACGTAGCGTAGTATCTACGAGTACGTAGATCAGTCAGTCATTCAGTCAGGACAAACGATTTTATAAGTTCATCGATTTTCGATAAATCGATGACTAGATAATAATAATGTAATAAAATACTGAATTACATATTGTGCCTATTCAGATCAACTTATTATTTGGGCTCCACAATTTGTGGTCTACCTTTTTTTCCTTTTTCCTTCTCTAGGGTACAATCTTGTCACAATTTTACTCCATTTGTTTAGTCTTCTCATCATGTGCCCTGCCCATCGCCATTTGAGCATTTTTCTAGAACCTTTTTCTTGTTTCTGATGGCAAACAAGACAAAGGTTCAGATAAAGATGATAATCTTTATCTGGATAATTCACCACAATTTCGTCACTACGATAACTTGATAAATAATTGTAAGTTGGGTCCGTCAGAGAATTGCATAATCCTACCGATAATTGAGTCCTACTTTATTCCTGAAAGGTAGAATTTTAGAAAGAAGAATATTTGCTGTTTGTAGCGATGTTCGAGCGGTGTTTTTCTAACTTAAGTTTAGAATTTTCACAAGTGTTTACATAGTGTCTACATGATAATATACTACCAAAGTATTCTGTACAGCAAAATGTTTATATATGACATGTACAAAGGCGAGCTTATCCTTAAAATATTGTTCTTCTAGCAAATTTTTGAGGATAGTGAAGCTGATAAATATTGGTATTATATTTATTTAAAGTGCGACCCGTAAACTGTCTTTTATCTAGGTCAACGCATTAGCATTACCTACCATTCAGCGTAGCAATGCTGATTGATTGGTTTTTGGACGCTTCCATCTGTTAGTGATTGGGATCCATTGAGCTATCTTTAGATCGTTTGCAACAGTCTTAAGTTGGCTAGACTGCTTCATCTGTATTTTTGTAAAACCTAAGTCGTTGTTTTATTGATAAACAAAACACACACCATATTTATTAAGTACTACTACATAATAAATACATACTACCTAAACCGTAAAAATGAAGGAGGAAAATGGAATTCAAGTTAATAATCGAGTGACAATATCGCATGAATGCTATGGTTTTTGTGAGCAAGGGAAACAAATAGAATAATAATAAATTGATAACCAAGCGACATCGTTCAACATGATACGCTAAGGGCTCGGGGCGATGCGACGATGCCGTCGCCCGCACCATTCCTCATGGTTACAACCAATTGAGGTTGGTTTTTATATCGTGCTACAGGAATTTCGACAACATAAAAGCTAGAACATGTAGAGGGTAGCCCCTCCTTCCAAACGTATTTTGCTTTTACAGCGGTTTTTTTAAACTACTAATTACACAAAAAACCTTACGGGCCACCTGTTGGTAAGCGGTTACCGTAGCCTATGGACGCTTGCCAGAGCGAGATTGATACCAGAGGTCACTCACGCGTTGCCTCCTAAGATATCAAGATGAAAGATCTCATATGCCTGTAATTTCACCGGTAACCATAACCTTCAAACTGGAATACAGCAATGAGAGCATTACTGCTTGGCGGCAGAAATAGGCATATTGCTAGCACTTCCCCGGACGAGCTTCCAAAAAAACTCTACTACTTTTACTACCAATATTACTTGAGAAAATCTAAAATTAAAATTTGAAATTTACACCATATATGAGTGACAGAACTGACACGGAGCACACAGATTGCACGTAGTCTTGTGCGTCACGCCCCTAGAGTATATATAAATAGTGTGGGAGTCAGAAACTCTAGGGAGGTTCTGAGTGGAGCAAGGCATATAAGGCGAGGTCAAGGTCGTGTTTAGCGAAGCGACACTCGGGAGCTGTATTACTAAAAATGTATCATGATAGGTATGGCAAAATCAAGCGGCGGTGGTGTGTTAGCGTCCAGTCTACATGGTAAGGCGATGCGGTGTAGGCGCGGCTGCTGCGCTGTCTACACGAGGCCGGCTAACTACACTATTTTTTTTATGCCGTGCAGGAAATCGTTTCTAAATGAGGTTCACGGACTCAAGGATTCACTAAAAGTCCCCCGGTGGCCGGCCTCGATGCATTTCAAGGGGCTCCGGGATCTCCAAAGGAACGCACCGGTGCCTCTCTCGCATAGCGCCTTTTTTCCTAGGAGCAGTTGAAAAAGCACCCTCGCGGTGCTAACGTCGACACATGCCATGATGTACCGCCGCTCTCTGAGGCCCGCTCGAGAATAATCAGAGCCTCACTCCGATCACCCACGGGCCTGAAAGGTCCTGTACGGTAGGGGATACCGCTATGCCCATTGCGGGGGAGGCGCTGCGGGGTGGCCGTTGCCTGTGCCCAGCCACCGTCTTCTCCGAGCATGATCGGCCCTCTCCCAGTCTCGCTCAGCGGCCTCTTTACGAACCATTACGGTCTCACAGAAAGAGGCTACCGCCCTCCACTCGTGTCGTGTCCTCCGTCTCCACCGTCTCGTGTGCCAGCATAGCCGCTACTACGCTTGGCTGAGAGGGGTCCTGCCCAATCCTGGAGATCAGGATCCACCACGCCGAGCACTCTTCCAGCGTGTGCTCTGCAGAATCCCGGTCCCACCCACAATAGTGGCATTGCGGTGTCGGTTCGTATCCTAGTCAGCCTTCGAGGTTTGGCAGAATAGCGCCAACAATGCGCTGGTGCGGATCGTTGGCGGTGGCTCGTGGAGCCGCTCGCGCCGCTTCCGGAGTGCACGTCGGCGCTCTTCCACCCGCACTTCAGTAAGCGTGGCTCCGCCCCCGTCATCAATGCGAAGACGAACGCGTTGATGACGGGGAAACCACGCCAAAAGATTTGCCGCCTCAAGGGATATCGTTCGATATCCTCGTGCGATACGAACGGAAATGGTACGCTGCAGGCTATTAAATATAGCCCTACAGCGAACAACACCCTTTAGTCTCCCTGACCAAACGGGTGCTCCGTAGAGTGCCATCGAGCGCACCACCCTCGCGTAGAGGCGGCGAACTCCCTCTCTAGTTCCCCCGAGATTAGGCAGCAGCCGATGCAACTCACCGACCACCTTCCGAATCCGGGGGACAGAGCGACTAAAGTGCTCCTCGAAGCGCCAGTGACTGTCCAAGGTAAAGCTCAAGTACTTAAGGTAGAAAGAAAGAAACAAAATACATTTATTAGCATTATTATTATTCCTTTAAAATCGCAGGCCTGGAACCTTTAGAGGCATTAGTAGAGCTGAAGCTAACACTAAGAGGCCTTCTTGTACAATATAATCATTTATAAAACTTTATCTTATGGATGGCGACTGTTGACTGTTGGACACTATGAAAATATGGGTGATAAACTGTGCTATTTGCATGAGTACATGCTTAGTGTATGGTTGCTGGGCTATGTAGGATGAAACGGCCATTCTCTCAAAATTTCAGATCGAATCATAGGTAGGTAACTTTCGTCTACTAAACGGGCCCCATAATTGCCGCGAATGATAGGCAGAGTAGGGGCAACGTTGGTGTGAACGGCTAAAAGGTGTCGTAAGGTGTGCTGCAGTTTCACTAAACGTTACGCCCGTGCTTTATGTCTTTATCACTTCCACCCTTAGAGCATAGGTTCCGCTATTATTATTACTATTACGTATTTACAAGAGAACCTTGGCCATTTGATTTATCAAGGAAAAATCACAAGGGCATATCAAAGCTGAATAGTTCCACTCAAGTGTGTGAATCATTCGTTAATTTGGTCGTGGCAATATTTGTCATGGTAATTATCAAATGGCTTCCTACACAACGTAGTCGTCCGGTTTGTTTTCAGTAGTTGTAAGCCATTAGCGCACCTCTATTCCACAGCGATTGTTGATTCTGGAAGCTATACCTGCCTACCTATGGCCTAAATAAGTTTTATACGGGTCTTTATCGCGTATACCTTTTTTATTATTCTTCAGACGTTTCGACTGTGTTGTTACAGCCGTTTTCGGTCATGGGTTGACAGGAGTAAATAGAACTATAGATAAAGATCCGTATAAAACCTGTTTACTGATCGCGAAAGTTTGGAAATATCTATGGCCTGCCAAGCATTACACATCATTTATTTAATAATTAGCTCTGTTGTATTGTATCCTGAAACACAGGATTACCTAGTTAAAAATTATTATACTTAGCTGTATCTATTTATTTAATGCACTTATGTTTTGTATAATTAAGAGTTTCTTTGAATAAAACTGAATTGTTTTAAATTGTATTTGTACCGTGTGGAATGTTATTGAATCTCTAATAGAACATTTGAAGGTTTCGTTATAGATTCTTTATTTCAAGCCACTTTCCAGAAAATTTGTATTATGAGCCTTCGAAGTTGCTAAATTTGTACCCATTTCGTATTTTTTTACCTTTAGTCCTAGAAGTATGAAACAGGTGGGAACTGGCAAAGAAAATTTGTTTCCACGGATTTCCTTTGATAAACTTATGAGATGTGAGAAAACTTCGGGACCATCACCTCTTGTGCACTTCATTTCTCGTCCGTGTACCTACGATTGTTATCACGTGAAGATGCATTAAGATACTTACTTGCTAAAAAAAAAATGCGCGTGATTTTAGAAGCGCATAACGGAAGCACCATTTGTAGATTTTATTACGGCAGAGATTACACCTGAACTGTTAGATACGGCATTCACATAATTACAATGCATATCACGTACCTTCACTTTGCAGTTGCCTCAAAACGAGGACTTAGTTCATCTGCTCACAATGTGTGACATATGTAAATCTGAATGCAGTGTTGCAAGCGTTAAAGCCAATTTGAAGTGTGAACGTGTAAGCACATAAAGTTGGTAGTGTTTGTAAACGAACGATTTATACGATTTAAATTTGAATTTGCTAAATTCTCTGGCAGCTCTACTTATGTAGGTACTGATACGTTTTTGGTATTTGGATTGTGTCGTGGTGGTTAACTAGACAAACTCCTATTTAATCTTAATATGTTTAGTCACCGAGTCGGTCAAAATAGTTGCATTTTCAACGTCATGTGTATTGTGCCGATATTTGTTTTTGATTCGTTGACTTTTGTGTTACTTTTAATGAGCGTGGTCATACAAACTGTTAACCAAGTTTCATCAAGATTGAATAAACGAATTGGAAGTTATCGTCGGACAAACAAACATACACACAGACAAACGTCTGATTGTTCAAGTAGAGTCGCTTGTTCTGCTCTGTTGAACAATTAGTATAAGATAGGATAGGATAGGCTAAGATTATCGGCAGTTTTATGGGCAGAAATAAAAACTGTCTCTCTTTTGTCTGACGGAAAGGAGAAACAGAAATAATGTTTAAACTCTCTTCTGTGGACAAAACCGTTGTTTTGGTGTTCATGGATTTGCTGAGAAAGTTTTTCTATCATAAGTTTGAATGCCGATAGCTGGGTTTGAAATATGGGCGTATCCAGCATTTGCTTAGGGGTGGGGCAAAAGTAAGAAAACTTGATAAATACTAGCAATTTTAAATATATTTTCATAAACCGACCGTTCTTTTTTATCATATTATTTCCTTCTATATCTATATACTTATATTTATTAATAAAGCGATAATATCTGAAACGACGGTCGGATTTGAAAAACATATTTTTGAATATGATTGCCCAATTCATGAGAAAGGTTACAGGTTATTTAACATTACGCTACGATTCTTAAGAGTCCAGCAAAAGAAGTAATAGCACGGGCAGGCGATGCAACGCAGTGGGTCGGTCGGGGGACGATGGCGACCGTGGCACAGCTAGTTTCAATAATAACCTACGAGAGTACAAGAAGTAAGCCCAGCACTTCTGAATTCAGATACTGATCTGATAGTTGTGCCTAGTTTTTTCCTTATCTGGGTCTTTCTGGTGTTATGCTATATTGTTTTAGCTTTGTACTGTACTTTTCTCCAATAATACATACCTCTATGATCTAATATAGAAGGAAAAACAGAAAAAAAAGTATTTTCGTTTCGTTTCGTAAATTTTCATCAAAAAATGTTTTAACAACATGCAGAACAATGCAGAGTAAAATAATAAAAATACAGCACAACTGTCAAAACGTCGAAAATCCAAAAGAGCGGGGCCAAGTTGTAAAGCCGCTATTTTCGATCGGTTTTTCTTGCTAAATTAGTACTAAATGTTACTGTAGAACAGTATAGAACTAAGCTATAACTATACAGCACAACAAGTGAAAAATACACCGATAATAATGAGTAGGAACTGTGAATGTCGCAAGCGAACCTCGTGGACGTCCGAGAACGACATTCATACTGATGAATTGAAAGCGAATCCATCTCAAACTACTGCTGAGCTTGCATAGACTTTTGATATTATGTCGAACTCCTTTTTTTTTATTTTTGACGTTATATTTATTATATAGAATTATCACATTCTGGAAAGATATAACAATAATAATAATTGCTATTTATTTATCTCGCCTATCATAGAACAAACCTAGAACAATCCATAAAATTTACAGAATTCACAGCCGGTTTTGTTGACCGTAGCCAAGTTTTTATTCTCCGTAAAGTAGGTGGACCAAGGACCTTTCCTAGGATAGTGCATGTTGTGCAAGTGAAATATGAAGCGCCTGTTTTACGGCCGGATAAAACAGTTGTGTTAAAAAACACAACTAGCTTTTCTTATCATACGTAAGTTTTAGCTTCAAGTCAGGATGGAGGGTGGGGCAGGTGGGTACGCCCATGGTTTGAAACTAAAACACAAAACAGACAGATAAGTGGATAGTAGAAAATTTTATTACTCATGCTCTATCAATTTTGTAGGACACTAAAACAATGCCGCAGGAACACGACTACAATACTTCAAGGAGTTGGCAAATTCACTTGCAGCGAAGTTCACCCGGGGAAATATAACAAAATAGGTACCCATTGCATGACGTACAAGGAATCCAAAAAATCTATAATTTGTAGAACGATTTCAGAAAAACTTCTTCCCGCGAACACGTCGATTTTTTTCAAGCGATGACAATATAAATTTATACATAAAAGGGGTTTTACATAACATAACGCCTTGGCGCTTCTGATGTTACAAAACTATAAGTGGTAAAAAAAAGAAAAAACTTTGTTCGCGAGACGAATTTCTTCTGAAACCGCACGGTGCACGCACCACTCAGTACAACAACAACTATTGACAAGAATAGCCTTGCCTCCAAATAACAAACAAATATACACCAAGTTTCCCACGGCAGGGCAAAGGCTTCCCTCTATCAATGGTCTCTACCCTACAGTCCCACTTTTAGAGTTACATTAGCTATTCGAGTTTGGGAGCGCAGTATCTTATGCGGTCGCTAAGTTTGACTCCTAAGATACTGCGTCTATAGCCCGCTGGCATACTCCGCTGAGTACTAAACTTCTGGCTGTTGACGAGTGAAGTTTGTGCACCGTGTGTGAGGATGGATAAAATGCACATGCCCCATGAGCATGAGATAAAATTATTAGCTGTATATATAAATATAATATAAAATGCCACACAGCACACCTCTATTCTAGATTAATAAAAATTTTATATTGTGAATGTATTCTTGTATGTATGTATATTTGTTTTATCTAATAATTCGTCATTATGTATGTTTGTATTGTCTATACACCACCGTTCTTTATCGATCACGTCAATTCCTGCCCATCCAAAGGTTGTCTGGAAGAGATCACTATAAGCGATAAGACCACCCATTGTGCTCCCGAGATAAGCTTGTAATTTGCTGTGTTATTTGTAAGCAATATATTATGTGGTGTACAATAAGAGTTATCTATCTACACAATAATGTGCATCCGGTTTCTTATTTAGTTTGAGGATGTTTTAGTATAAGTACGTCTTTACTAAAACAATTATTCAAGTGACTATATTGTGTGGTGCTTCATGATCTGATTTTGTAATGTAGGTAAAAGTTCACTAATGATAGAGACAGGTAATGCTGTAAATTAGGTTTTTATAAGTAGGTCTGCAAAAGTACGTAGTGTTGATATTTTTTACATACTTGAGTAATCATTGCAAATGAGTTTAATTTGCAATGTGTGAATTAGCATTTTTTCAGCAATTTATTTTTATATTTTAAATGTATACTAAGTGTATTTTATAATTTCATAAATAATGTATTAAGAATGTACAATGTGTAATTAAGAACGTATGATTTGTAGGTTGTCTATAATAGTGAAAGACAAAACTGTAATAACTGTCCCAGGTAGCTGTCATGTGTATTTAGCGCTGGATTGCATGCGGCTCTGAGTCACTAATGATAGAGACAGGTAATACTTATAAAATCAATGCTACACCACTGATAATGTCTTACTTGACGCCCCGGTCTATAATTATCTGTATTATTTAATAGTGCTAGTCATTATGCACTGAATAATCCCACAGCTGTGGTTTAGGATAAAATATTATATTTATGTAGCGTGGGTAACAAAGCATATGTTTTGTTTATCGATTATATCTTATTTTTTGAATAAAGTGATAATTTGATATAATACGATAAAGCAACGTTATTTTGAGATGATTGATCTTTTCGATTGAAAGTTCGCTGTGTGACTAAAATTCAATAACTTCGGATAGGCAAGTAATTAATTGAATACCTACTCTACGAAGGCTCTGTCAGATTTATATTATTTGCGGCAAGATAACTTTGCCGTAGGAAGTTTTTAAAAAATTCGTGACTGCAGTGTCAAGAACCTTCCCGTGCCGAATTCTTCTAGAAAATATCGTAACTTACTGGACAATGGTTTAAACAATGAAAGGTTAGAGGCGGGCTACACAACGAATGTAGATCTAATAAGGAATATTTCCTTATCTTATAAAATACAGTAAGTTGATTACTTTGTTTAAGTATGGAAATTTTATAGATCCGGCAAATTATAGTTCGATTTATTTGAAAACGTATTGTCACATTTCAACATCCAGCCACATAAATGCAAAATATCACTTGTTTAGAACACTTAACGATGGCCCACGATCTTCGTAACAGATACAGCCTCTAGGAAAACGCGTTTTTTTATGTACAAATAACAGCTTCTATGGGTATATGAAAGAACAAAGCCTGATTGATTGAAGTAGAAATCAACCCAAAGCCTAAGCCGTAAGTACTAGAGACCTGAAATTAGGCGAGTAGGTTCCTTTTAATATGTAGGGGTGTACTAAGAAATATTTTTTCGATAATCGACCCTTAAAAGGTTGAACAGGGATAAAAATATGTCGCGGTGAAATGTCTTAAATTTTGGATAAAGTTTTCTTCAAACCATAAAAGAAAATCGTACTGAAGGATTTTCCAAAACGACCCCTATAAAAGGGCTAAAAACGTTTAAAAAATTATGGAACAAAAAAAAAAACTTGGCGTTAATATCATAAATAATGAGAAACAATAATGTTTGTATATTTCAGGATTTTCAACTACCCTTCATAAAGGTTGAATAATTGAGAATACTTCAATAATTAAACCGTTCAAATGGAGTTGCAAGCGGGACAGCTAGTATTAATAGATCAGTTTTGTGTCATCATCATCATCATCAAAAGCATATAGAAGTTCACTGCTGGCAAGTCCAGCAGTAGAACGAAACAGGCCATCTCCATCCACCGACTTCGCGAACCTTAACGATGTCTTCAGTCCATCTGGTGGAGGGCTTTCTGGCACTGCGTCGTTCGGTTTGTGACTGCGAAACTTTTGTCTATACAATGCTTCTTCAACTTCTAAGAATTATGTCGGTGACTTTACTTCTTTTACGGATTTTTATCACGCAGTGATACACACATATTTGGGAGTCCACCATATTAGATTTAGAATTATGCCACTTAGCTAACCATGCATTGTCATCTAAGCCAAACGTGTATGCAAAATTTCAGCTAAATCCGTTGGGGATTACTGGTTTAAAATTAAGTTGCAAGATTTGACCCATACATTAACTAACAAAACAAGGTATAAAAAAAGCTTTTGAAAAACAAAAACACTCTTCATTTTTATTATTAGTAAGAAGACGTCTAGAGACGGACCAACAATTCGGTATTGCTATACAAGCAATACCGAATTGTACTTCGGTATTACCCTCGCTAGATTTACCGATTCTATTCGAGGATGACGGCATTAAAGAGCTTCTACAGGACTTTAAGTAATTCGAGTATATAATCCGTAATAATTAAGACTTTCTGCGGTAAGATCGATAAGTGTTTCACCCGCCCTCAGAAACTCTGATGTTATTCCGTCCTTTTCTTGAAGCCTTGTTCTTCATATATTTCAAAGCCGTTTGTATCTCGTATAGGGTGACGACTAGAATATCCTCTGTGCAGTGTCGCGATAAGCGGGTTTTAGTCCTTGTATAGTCCTTGGAGCACGGCTTTGCGATGATGAATACAATTATCCATATAACTTTTAAAACTCTCTCAAAATCTCAGGCTTCGACGAAACGATACTACTGCTACTGCTGGCCGTCTTCAGTTTCGTTAACTGACTTTGTCTTATACACAGATCTTTCGAGTGTGTCCTCTCCAAAAACTCAGGTATCTGTGTGTCTATACATAAAAGTAGAGTCTCACATTGCTTGTATAACCTTGACTGTGTAAATTTTAATTATTTTATTTACTTACCTACTTATCCTCAGGGTTTAAAAGTGACGAAATCAAAGCATCGGCTCGTTCATTGGTCAATTCTATTGCAGAGTTTTAACGAGGGTCATTATAAAGCCAGTCGAAAAGGTTTAACTTACTAGCCATAACTACTTAGATACGTTACTATTAGATAAATCTTGTCAAGGTTACAAAAGGTCTTTATAATTTTAGTTTTTGATGAGTATTATGTGCGATCAGTGAAAGAATGTATTATAAAGGTCAGTTCAAGGTTAACTATCCAGTGGAATTGGCGTTGAGTAATTGAGTAGAAACTTGTGCAAAACTCATAGACTCATAGATAGGTACGTCTTTAGGTAGGTACCTAACTACCTATCTTGGGTATAAAAAAAGCGGATCAAACTTGGGATTTGTAATTTACGATTTATAGTTAATGTATGGTTTGATCTATTGTCATATACGAGTAAATATATCGATCAACTACCATTGACCTTATGAAATAATCGAAGACAGAATATTAAAATTTCAGCTCTGGTTTAAACTATTAATACTCACACTTCTTTGGTTCTAGTCAGCTTGAAGCACCTTGCGAGTTGCAATAGCGACAAGTCATTGGATGCTTTGTGACTGCCTCTCTATGCCAACGCAACACTCCAGTATAAGTAAATCATTGCTTGTCATCATTTAGGTAGGTGATAGTTCAAGGAGGCTACCACCACGCTAATTGCTTATCTTCATTTAAAATATCTGACTCAATGTCAAACTTGGTTCTAGCAATAACTGTAGGTAACTAATCAAAAAGTTGCAACCTACTGAAATAAACGCAGTGGTTATCGCAAGCTCCGCTTAGTATTCATTTAGTTTACTTCGTTATTTTTAAATGTTGCTCATTTATTTATTTTGACTCGCGATTCAAGGATGTGTTCAATGTATTGTGTTTGTAAGGAGTTGTTTGTTATCGTTTTGTCTGTTACTATTTTCCTACCATAAGATCTACAATGTCGATGCTGAGTTTATAAAATGGCAAAATGGTGAAAGTATTGACAAGATTTCTATACAAAAATTGACAACATTTTGTAACGTATTTGTTATTCAGCATAGAGGATCACATTACGTTTGATGAGTGTCGACGTTTCACACTGTGCTAAACATAAGGACAAATTACTCAAAAACTAGAGTTTTTAATAGTAATTATTTGTTTAAGGCTTTTTATTTTAAAAAAATAAATAAATGTTTCGCAATTTGAACATTATTTTACTTTTAATCGATAACCCAAATGGCCAGATAAGCTCGCAGAATATGCAAACATGTTCCGCAGCGGGAATCACCACCTCGTGCTACTGAGGTGTGCTACCTTAATGATCATTTCTTAATGATCTTTTTTTCTTTAATTTTCGACCGTGGCCCCTTAAGACTCATGAACGGTTCGCCACTCTCAAATCAATTGATAACTTACCTACCAATAATGACCAGGGGCCTGACCATCAAGTTTTAGTGCGATTTCATTCAGGCAAACAAATAAAATCTTGCTTTGAGTTGAGAACGCTATTGCGTTGTCATATAATCGTAAATTGCATAGCGAGATTTGCCATCTTTGCCTGAATTGAATCGCAATAAGGCTTTATGGTTAGGACTCTGTTCGCGACAACTTCTTGAGACTGATGCGAGACAATGGATGGTAATGTTAGGAACAAAAGTGTTTTGCGTTCACAATTTTTGTTTTATTTCCTCGTTAATCTATTTTATTTTTATTAGGATCTTATTTCTTTGTCCCATACAACCGTAAATACGGCTTACCTTCCTACGGACAGTAAGAATATTGGAAATTACTCGCCCACAATAAATATTGACCATTACATACTCCTTAATTACGTGTTAGACTATAAATAATAAACTAGTATAGTGTTTTAATAGTATTCGACGACCTTTGCGGCGCAGTGGGTAATGTCCACCGGAGACGCGGGAGAAGGGTGCGGGTTTGATTTCCGCCGTGGGAGAATTGTTTGTATGATCTGCAAATATTTGTTTCAGGTCTGGATGTTCTCTATGCATAATATGTATGCATTAACAAAAAAAATGTACATAAGTAGTATATCAGTCATATAGTTCCCATAACATAAGCTACTACTTAGAGGCTGTGTGAAAATGTTCATTTTTTTTATTATATCTGTAATCTCAACTTAAACCTATTGTCACAATTAAACGTTGGTAGGTATTTCGAAGACACACCACTAAGATACCGAAAAGACTTTTCTCATTAACTGAAAGTTTCCAAAATCAACAGCACCTCGGCTTTTATCTTGAAGAGTCAATTGCATTTCATCTGGGCGTTTAAACTGAAACTTTGGAGAAGCTTTCAAGGAACGTATTTTAAACTTTGTATGTTTACGTTTGTTATTCACCTCTTTTATTTGTGGCAAGTGTAATAGACGGTGAGAGTTTTGTAAAGGTAAAATTTTGAAAATTGGACTGTAGCCACTCGTCATCAATAAATAATGATGTGTTTCAGGATTTTTGGATTTTCTTATTTTAAGGGGAGGGGGGGGGGGGGCAATGGGGAGTGAAAGTGTAAGTTAAAATCATATATATCAAAATAATTCTAAGTATCATTGTTCCTTTAATAATTTCGTTCAAACAATCGTTTGAAAAAAAACGTAAAACCTTAAAATGTGGATCGTATTATAATTGAGTAGTTTTGTTGAAGAGGCTCAATGCCATACCTATAGATAAGCTATATCATCATTAGAATAGGAATAGTATTTAGGTATCTATCATTATAAAATATTTATATTGGAAATTAGATTTAAATAAGGAAAAGAGGTTAGATGATGATAGGTAGGGACGTAGGTCCCATCATCATATTGTGTTATGTAGATAGCACAATATGATAAAGGGGGTATGTAAGTACTTATTTATCTGGGTCAACGCATTAGCATTGCCATTCAGCGTGGCAATGCGGCCAGTATTTTGGGAACGCTTCCGCCTGGTAGTGATCTGGATCAGTTGAGCTATCTATAGATCGTTTGCAACGGTCTTTAGATAGCTAGCTGTTTCATCTGTATTTTTTGTATATACCTACTTGTACATAATTGTATGAATAAACTTATTTAAACATGTTTCTATTTCATCTTTGATTTTGCTAAGGAATGAACTAGACATAAAACTTGACTATTTTTTTTTTACCACAGTGTTGGTATTTGGATTATAAAATACCAACGGATGGTTTTCATCGCGTAGATTTATATTCACTTGGCTTTTTAAATTCTCGAACTTCTTGTTGAGTTGAATACCAAATAGGTGCATACCTATTTGGTGCGGTCCGAACGCATGTTCGGATTATGTCGACTATACTCGTAGATAAAAGTAAATTTAAAAAGTTAGAGGGGGCTCAACCAACTTTTAAGGTCTTATAACAAAAAAGAGGTATATGAAACCTCTTTTTGGGAACTATTGAATGATAACAGACACAAGGGGGCAGTGCAAAATTGGGGGCAGGCTGCTTTGGATTATGAAAACACGTCTGCATACCAATATGTATCTCGCATACTAATGTATACGCTTCAAAAACTGAGTGAGAAACCATGGTGTGAGTTATAGACGGACGTACAGATCGACAGATGGACATGGCGAAAATATAAGGATTGCGTTTTCACCAATTGGCTTTGAGGCCCTAAAATGTGTCAACGCAAAACACTTTTCATTCCAACATTACCGTCCATTGTCTTGCATTGGTCTCAAGAATTTATGGCGAATCGGTCGTTATCGGTAGGTAAATGAATAGGTTTTTATTGAATATACGGTGGCGAAGCTGTTTTAACATAAACCATTATGTTGAACCGGGTTACGGCTAAAAAAAGAGTGTGTACTTAATTGAAAATATGTTTTTTCAAACATGCCATTACTTTCAATATCAGTTTTCAATTTTAAATAAAACACGTGCCTGCAATTTTGTTTGGAAATACTTTGCCGGCGTGCAGGGTGCTTGCCCAAGAAACCCAGCGCGCCTAAATAATGACTACATTAAAAAAAAATGTTGTTTCATTTGAATTTGGATCTCTTTCATCAAGGTTATGGTATAAATATTTGTACCAAAACCTTGACGAAAGAGAATAATAATATATTCCATAGTGGCTGTATGCAGACGCCTTAAATTCAGCAAATGCAGTAAAATCTAGTCTCTGTTTCTCAATAAATAATTAATTGGAAAGCTTTCAAGCAGCCCTCTTCGGTGTTTGGTGCTCAGAAAGTTGGTGCTCTTTTTGGGAATATCCCGTTATTTATGAGGCTCTTGATTACGTATTACGTAAGTATGTGCCGTATTGGAGTAGTGGGCGGCAACCAGACTTCCGATCTGGAAGCCGTGGTTTCGAACCTGGCTGTGCAAAAAAAAATATTTCCAGAAAAAAAAATATGTGCGTAATATAACGTGCTCAAAACGATGAAGGAAACATCTTGAGGAAACCCGCATGTCCTAGAACCAACAATTCAGAGGCATGCAACCTGTCACGTGCAATATTAATTACTAGCAAAAACGCGGGCCAAATATAATACAATTTGCCCCCTACTTGATATCCTCAAATATTATATGAGTCCTGAGTATGTATCTGAGCATGTCTGTCATGGGGCATATAGTCCTGAGATTGATTGTTTTTTGTTTTCAATTATGTACTTACCTAATTAGGTATGTGGCTACCTTGTGGAGTGTTCTAATTATTTTTACGTGTGATGTTGGCATGGGACTTTACATCTGTAAAAATATTTTTATCCACAACGAAAGGATCTGGTATTTGAGGTGAGGTTATTTTTTGCCATTTATCTCCGAACTAGCCTATGAAAAAGAAATGTGTTTTTTTGCAAGCGATTGTATGACTACAAGAAAGGGTCTAAGAAAGGCGTTAACCGCACATGCCAGTAAGGGGCGCTGCAATACGCCCCTGACATGTAAATTAATTGCATTTTAATGTTATAAAAAAACTTGTCATGAGGTTTGCGCACATAAATGAGTATTCAAGCAATGATTAGTGATCAGAGTACCTACATGCGCTCTTTCCACTAACCCTATGTTTATGATCATGGTAAAGCTATACGCTTGGATAGCTAACAATGTTTTTAAAGTGAAATTAAGTTTTTATGATGAAGCTAGTCGTAGAACATGGGAAGGGGTGACTTGGTTTAAAAAATTCTTCTATCACTTTATTAACAGCTTTTTAACAGAAAGAATAATACTACTAAGCATATATACTGTAAACAGATGAAACAGTCTAGTCATCTAAAAACCATTGTAAACGATCTGTATATAGCTAAACTGATCAAGGTCATTTCCAGTCTTCAAAATGCTGGCTGCATGCTTGCTTGCATCAACCTCTATTATATAATTTGAGGTAAAATTTTGAATGACTCTAGACCGAGTACATTAAACTGAATCTATTCCAGGTGAATTAAAATAACATCAGCATTGTGCGACGAAATTTGGCATTAAGTATTTAAACATTTAAATACTGTTCAAAGTGATTTTGATTGATTCGCATTAATTTAATCCACTAATTTTTGGTTTCACTAAATGCGACTTCAAACGTTGAGTTTACCTTGATATTAATTAATTTAAGTTCAATTGAATCTCACCATAAACGAAATGCCACAGTGGAGTGGATTTTCACAGAGAAATAGAACTATAATTAAAATCATACAAGTAGGTACCATATCATTACCAATCAAATCATACAAGTATGGAAAAAATCCTACGTAGAATTTTGAAACATTGAAGCGGAAGTGCAAGTGTTACAATAGCAAAAAGACGTATTAAAAAACAATGAGTGTATTCAGAGTTAGCCAGATAAAAATGATCTGTATGGATCCGTTGTGTCGAAAAGCGATACATGGAGGCGAGCGGTGGTCTCTAGAGCAGCGTATCGAATGCGCACTATGCCTCCAGTGGACCTCGCCGAAAAGAAAGGACAGAATACTTGTTAAATAATGACGATAGTTGCACGTTACCCAGTGAAATGCTCGTAGGGATGGAGTGTTCTGACGAGATGAGCACTTTGGTATTTAAGAGCGGTGTGGCATAGCGAATGTCATCAGTTAACACAAGCTCAGCGGCACAGGAGCATCTCCCGAGGAGTTGTTCTAATCGGTGCCGAAGACAAGTGTGGCCGGCAGTAAGGTCTTAAAACAGCGAAGTCGACTCCCCAAGCACAATATGCGCGCATTCGTGGTAAGGTTCTTTATGGATTACACGACATCAACTGTTAAACAATAATTAACTGTTTGGCATAAGCGAATTTAATAATGTGATTGCCTTTGTACCTACTTTGGAATTATTGAAGGAGCATTTCAGTTCAAGCGTAAATTCACCATGGATGAAGTGTTGTGATAAGTGACATGCACTTGCAGAGTGCCAAATAGTGAATCACACTTGTGACATCAAAGTGTTTGTTTGTGTGTTTAATACATTAATTTAACAGTGATGTTGTAACTCAGTCCAAAACTAAAAGTACATGCAGGTATGCGGGAATCGGGTCCATGTTCTATTTCCTATTAGTGATACAGTTTTATCTATCCATTACCATATAATCTCAATAGGTATTTCAAGAAATTGGGATACTTATCGTATTAAAGTTCCTTTTTTTGAACTGTTTCTCGCATCAATCCATTTTGCAATTGGTGTTAAATGTAGATCGCAATTCACAGTTCTTATCCAGTTCGCGAAAGGAGTGCTCGATCATTATTCCATCGAAGTGCGATTTCTATTCCGTCGTCCATTTTACTCCCACACGTCACGGCGAGAGCACTCGATAAAAAGTACCCATTTGTGTCAGGGGTTTTAAAAAATCCACAGATGAGGTAACTAAAAAAATATTTTGTAACCCTTAATAGTGCAAAAGTTCTCTGGAACAGGGTCCCGATCCGTGTGCTTAGCGAACTGAATTGGCTGTGCCACTTTTTTATACATTTTATCGTGCATCATAATTAAAGTATAATTTATTATGGGAGCATAATTTATACCGCACTTTATAACCTATAAAGTGCGGTCTAATTTTTAATTAATCTGTTAAATTAGTAAATATCAATAACCACCCAATCGGGTCTGTGCGTTCACAGATCCAACCAGCTCGCGTAGCTTTATATTTAACTACCAATATTCATTTCATAAGCAATCTTGTGATAAAATTAGTTTTTAGAGTGTCCTTTCTTCTTTACAGTTAATCGCCTGCGTGGCCCTGGCTTACGGCCGCCCTGAGCCTCCAGTAGGCTACAGCTACTCCGCACCCAGCACCAGATACTCTACCGTATCAGTAGGCGGAGGACATGGGGGCTCCCAAGGTGATCTTTCTGGAGGCGGCCTCTCTTTCGGCGGTGGTCACTCATCCGGCGGTCTCTCCGGAGGAGGCCTTTCTTTCGGAGGCGGCCATTCATCCGGTGGTCTCTCCGAAGGAGGTCTCTCTTTCAGCGGCTCCGCTGGAGGGTTCGGAGGTTCTGGCTCAGGAGGACTGAGCTTGGGTGGTGATTCCGGATTCGGTGGCGGATACGCCGGTGGATACTCGGGCGCCCCTCTTGTCCAGAAACACATCTACGTCCACGTCCCTCCCCCAGAACCCGAACAGCAGAGACTCCCTAACATCCCTGCCATCGCTCCTCCTCAAAAGCACTACAAGATCATCTTCATCAAGGCCCCAGCACCTCCCGCACCAGTCGTCCCTATAATCCCCGTCCAGCCCCAGAACGAAGAGAAGACCCTTGTCTACGTACTCGTCAAGAAACCTGAAGAGCAAGCCGACATCATCATTCCAACACCCGCGCCCACCCAGCCCTCAAAACCCGAAGTTTACTTCATCAAATACCAGACCCAGAAGGAGGGTGGCGCTATCGGTGGCGGTGCTATCGGCGGTGGATCTTTTGGGGGCGGTTCTATTGGAGGTGGTTCCATTGGAGGTGGTTCCATCGGCGGCGGTGATGAGCTGGGTGCTATTGCTCTCGGCGGCGGTATCAGCAGTGGCATCGGCGGCGGCGCTGGTGGACACGAGATCAGCGCTGACTTCGGAACCAGCGGCGGCGATGAAGGCGCGAGCTCCGGCGGCCATGGTGGTGCCACCAGCTCTCAGTACGGTCCTCCCGGGCACGTTGCGGGTCCTCTTCACTAAACGATTCATGGTTATGTTTAGGTGGCAGGGCATTGGAGACGCTAAAATTATTTATTTAGTTCATGCAAGATAATATCAGTAATTTTTTCGTGAAAAAGCTCGTCCAAGTCCTGTCACCTTACAATAGCTCGCGGTCGAACGCCTTGTACATAGTCACCGATCCGCGTTCGCCCGCGGGCTCTAAGTGCGACGACAAAATACGAATCATCGTTTGTACTCGTAGTATCTCATCATCGCTAATCATCTCTACTCGTTATTAGTGCACTATGTTAAAGTTATTTAAAAGGAGGTATTTTATTTACTGCGACTGTTATGTTATGTATACTTATTATTATAACTTTTTTTATTTTTATAATAAAACCAAATGTGATGCTTACTCTGCAAATTTTAGTGACACCTATTGAGTTTAAACGGTCTAAATGGGTAATTACGTCATTGCCGAAAGTAGTCGTGAAAGGTTGCCCCCCATACCGCGACACGAGTCGTGACCGAGAAGGCGTCGACGGTGGCGATCGAGTTTCGAGATCGAACGGGTCCTTTCTCGCCCAGACTGCGATTAGCTCATAAAAATGGTGAACAAGCCCTGGCTCGCACGCGCCGTTACGCAAGAGGTGTGCGGGCGGCTGCCGGCCCGTCACATGACCGCACTTGGCTCACCTCTCAGACCGCACTCTTATTATCACCGCGCCTTAATGGATCATACGTATAATAACTTTCATTATGGTTTAGTGTATGATGAAACAATTACATAAAACTTCCGACATCCTTCGCACCGCTCTAGCAGACGCATCATTAATGTTTTATGGATTACCTACTAGTAAGTATAAAACCGAACCCCATTTCTAAGATTGGACTTCGTTTACGATGGAATTCTCACATTTTATAACAGTGCAATTAGTGCTCTTATAAATAACGAGTTAAAACGTGCGCTATTGTTAGCTCATAAAGTTTACTCCAAATAGAGTTGTGAAAATAAGTTTTCTAACAAAACATTTTTATTTTATGATACTCTGACCCACATCCGACATGTAAAGTAAATTCACATCTAGAATTTGTGTTCATCTTGATCACTGAGCTCAATCTTAATGAAAGTTTGGTTATGGTATGATTTTGCCGACGCACCATTTTGTGAGATCCGATATTATGATATCCAGAATAGTTCAGAAGAGCTGATACAGAATATCAGCCGTGGTGAATCTCTTATTACGAGAAACCCGCTGTTGTATAAAACTTTACCTAAATTCTTTTGACGCTAATATACCAAGACAGTTTTCAGGTTACCTATTTTTTACCTATATTCCATTTAGGTAAATGTTGATACTCAATGATGTTGAGTTTATCGCATTCGTTAGGTATACAACTAGATTCTATGCTAGGTTTGTATACATTGATACTGAACAATTATGCAAGTCCAGATATCCCCTCTTTCAGAGCAACATAGTATTAACTGAAAATCATTAAAAGTCGACTACATATAACCAACTCCAGCTTATGAAACGTGCTGACTTGCATATTAGGATAAAAGCGTTGTTTGCGTATAGGAGATCCTGTCCTCCCCTGGCCAGCAAGAAACGTCGTTGGCACTGTGCCAAAAAAACCTACCCGATGTAATTTGGCTGTTCATCGCTCGATATTCTCTTTTCGATGTAGACAAACAATGTTATGTAAAAATCATAATCTAGATTTAAGTAGATTAGAAACTAGGCCGCAACCGCAGTCAGTGAGGCATATTATACATCCTAACAGATCAATGTTCGTCCAGTTCACCATTCGGATATGTGACCATTTAGTTAAACTGAGAGTTTCTGCCGGGCTATAGGAATCGTTAAGCCATCCCAAGGACGTCTTTTGTCTGTGGGCGATCTGTAAACTTCTACATTAAGGTTGCCACTACATAAAACTTAGGTTGGTAGAATTTACTGTTGAATTCAAATTAACGACACAAATTATAGGTAAATTAATAGGTAAAAACTAAGACAAGTTTATTTTATAATGAATCCTACGTACTTTAGTTGGGGTCATTGTGTGCAACTCCAACTCTGAAAGAATACTTATAGAATAGAATAGAATATAATAAAATAGAATAGAATAGGTACTTAATATAGCATACTTAATATAGGTAACTTAAGACAAAATATACAAATTAAATCGTTGAGCCCACATTCCGTGGTTGAGTCATCTAGAGACCATCGCGAACAATCTATACCAACATAACTATGAAAGATAAACATAAACTCCAATCCCTGCTTTTCCATTTACATTGCCAGAGTAAACTACGCTGATTTCGCCGATGTCTACCGCAAAAGGTAGTTTGGCAATACAATGTGGAGCATGACATAACGAATAACAAAAAGCTTACCAGTCTACCGCAGTTTCGTACACATATGGATTTTTAACTGTTACGTATTGGACCTGCTTTATATTGAGGCAAGGGGCTCTTGTAAAATATTATGCTGCGTGGAGGTAAGTATTCCGAAAGTGTATACTGTATGAATAATTTATAACGAAACAGTAAACGAACTAGTATTACGAAATAATGGATTCGGACACAATGACCTACATGATTTTGCATTCGTGCTGTTTTGCATAATACCTTAAACGATCGATAAAAATGTTTTATTGGTATTAAGTATTGCAAAATATCTGTTTTTTTTTGAGATCGTCGTTATCTAGTATAGTAACGTCTTATAGAAAGAAAGATATTTATGAATTTGATATGATTTAATATGAATATTTATTATTTATGAAGAGCATGTCCGGGATTTTTTTACGTACACGTAGATATTTATTTCTGTCTCCAAGCTAGCATTGCTGTGTTCCGGTTATCGGTGAAATTATATTGTGTATATAATTTCACCGAATACTTTCTTTTTTGTCAACGCATCAGCAGTTTCCGCATGCAGCAGATGCCAATAAGGTTTAAATAACTTTATTCTCAAAAAGACAAACAGATGTCACTTACATGAGAACAATGCAATCTTAATTTCTGATTATTCGATAAGGCGACGGTAACCATATGTAATTTAATAATAATTTACTTAAAACATGAACAGTCTTACCATCTACCCATCTTCAAGTAACATACAAAAATACATAGCGTTGTGTAACACTGCTTACCATCTCAGATCTATTATCCTGCAAGTAACTTTAAAAAATAACTACTAAGAGTGGCTTATAAAATTGCGATCTCCTAAAATTGGCCGCATCGGGTGTGCATGGCGTTCAACCAAGTAGGTTTCTCGCTCTAATTGGTATGACGTTTTTTCATTGTGTTACAAACTGCTCGTCAGACAAACGCCAATTAGCATGAGAATATCAGCTGTGCCTGTATTTCTAATCTAGAAAGACGTGTTTTTTTTTTTTTTTTTTTTTTTTTCTAGCCTTCATACTAAGCAGAGCATTATGAGAACTACATGACAGAAAAATAATTATTTGCAGATGATAAAAACATTTGCCTCGCGACGGGAATAGAACCCGTAACCTTCTGCTCCTCAGGCGGGCCATCGCCCATTGCGCCACAGAGGTCGTATCCTTTCATATGAAATTAAGGTATAAAAATATAATCAGGTGCATTTTTAATGTCTCTAATAATCGCTGCTCTAGAGCCAAGTGAGTATCACTTAACAGATCACATGGCATTATTATGCGAAGGAGCAACGAATAATTTTTTGCTGATATAAAAAATAAACTGATTATTCTATTCTTATTCGTTTTGTTTTATACAAATGTCTAAGATCAGTATCTCCAACAATTTGGTACATCCAGATAGCCTAGCTTTTATAGGATTTTGGCCATTCTCCTTTATTCAAGAAAAAAAAAACATTAAAAAAAAACGATGTTTCAAAGTAGCAAAAGTTATGTTAACGGTTTCCTAGGAGGCTTACAATTAAAACCGGTAAGAAATCTCAACTTATCAAGTACTTGTTCAATGGATTCCAACACAAGGTGTTTAGCACCTTAATTTATAAGTAGGTACTGGGGATGCGCGAAAAAGGGATAATTGCATTAAATTTTATTTTCTCAAGTTGAATGGTAACATAATACTTAGATACGACTAGCTAAGTGTATCTTACCAATATTTTATTTATATATTATACCAATATTATATTATATTTTATTGTTTTGTAACTCAGAAACCTAACAGTTTTACATCAGTATCATCAGTCATTTTTATTACCTATTTGATTTTTAAAGTTAACCTATAATAAGATTTTTAAAATATTTCAAAAATCGCCCACCCTCGCTGATTTTTAGGATATTATAAAAATTGAATGATCGCTTTTTATCTATAAGATAAGATAAGAATAAGAATGTTGGACATTTTTCACACAACATCATATAGCCCCAAACTAAGCAGACCTTGTATTATGGGACTTTACTTTATGTATTACTTTTTTTTAAGTAAATACATGCATATTGTACATATTATTCGCCCACTGCGCCACAGAGGTCGTCATCTATGTTGTTCATTCTGTAAATATTAAGGTAGGTACCCACTTATCTAGCTACTAGTTTGATTCTACTTCAATCAAGATGTAGATCAACTTAGAAGTAAACAATTCCGAAGAGTGATAAGTCAAGAAAACTACAAAAGTTTCAGTCTATGAAAGGTGCTCCCTGTTAAATACGAAATGTAAATAAAAATCTTATAGCAAGTTGGCATTGGCACCACAGTTGGCAAAGTTCGAGAAATTAGGTTAAGCCTCTTTAGACAGGTAGATAAGATGTGAATTGCCGCCATAGGGCTGAAACTTTTTAGTACTGCCACAGTTTCAGTTACGATTACGTTTATACTCGTTTATATATGAAGTAACGTACCTTAAAATATATGTATTTTGAACAGGTAACGTTATAATATAATTTTAGTTTAGCCTAGGAAATACAGCATGCATTCGTAAGTATGTAGTACAAGGTAAATATACTGTTGAGAGCAATGAAATAGTGTAAATTAAGCAATGAAGAACCCGCATTATAATCCAATTAGCCGTTTCGGAGAAAATTAATACAAACTGCTATTATTGAAATCATTTTCAAAGCGGAAACATCTAGACCTGCAAAGAAATGCTCTTTTCAAGTATGTAAGCTATGCCATTTATAACCGTTGTTTAAAATCTTGCACTGTGCAAAACATTTGTCTTAGCTGTGGTGGGACGCGTCTTTGTGGAATGCAAAACTATAAAAACGAATTGATTAAGACTAAAATCTTGAACAACACTGTGTTAATGATGTGAAAGGTAAAAGTGAGAGGCAGAAGATAATTCGATGAATCTGTGCACTTTATCTTCAGTATGTAACATGCTATTACAAAAGTGCTGTATTGAAAAGAGTACACCTAACGGTGCCCTTACACGGTAATTTTTTTGAGTAATTTAATGCCTTACAAAAGTCCAAGGAGAATAAGTGGGAAAAACTGGACCATGCCTCATAAAAACGTATATATTTATTTCTAATAATTTCTTTCTTTCTTCGTTATTGTTTTATGTAAGTACTGCCATACTGAACTTGTACCGAAAACTGCTGATTTCCACCACAATTTAATTCGATGAAAATAATCAAAGAAAAGTCGTGAACACCAAGTTGTTATCTCAGATCCCATTTCAGTATAGGAGGACCCATTTCATTGAGACATGCTGTATAACTTTGCACCGTAATTTCATCTTTCATACAATCAACATTTCAATCTTCTTTTGAGACAATGTTGACTCATTAACAGAAAATCCTAACATGCCCCACGTAGTATTTTCGTCACGCGACACGGAAGGGAGGGTGAGTAAGTGCGTGTTGCTAAATTTGTTTTCTCTTAATTCGACGAGTACATTTTATGTTGTGGATTATTTGCCTACTCGAGTACTCCAATAGCACGTGAGAGTATTACTGATGTCACCGTGACAGGAACACAAATTGTTCGTAGAAGTGGAAAGGGATATTGATCAGGCTATAAAGGTGATATTATTATGTAAATCTAAAATTCGCCAGTCTCACTCAATGTGAAAATACCAGTGCGAGAGGGTCTAGAAAAACAAAAAAATATTTTGAATTTAAGGATAGTAATTTTTACGTATTTCAGTAGCTAATACTGAAATACGTAAAAATTACTCTTTAGTTTCTAGATTTGAAGGATGGACGCAAAATGGGATATTGAATAGCCGATGTCAAAAAGTGAATCTTTCAAGATAAGGTTTAGTTAAAATCTTGGATCTGTCTTTATTACATCATCATAATTTCAGCTAGGAATCACCCATTGCTGTATAGACCAGCGGCCCAGCGACATCAGGATACCTTAAATGCACATGACGTAAAAGGTTGTTTGTGTGTTTGTCTGTTACCATCTATCTCTGAAACGGCACCTAAATACGGTTTTTTGTAATCGATTTGTATTACGTCAAGGATAGGTAGAACCATCCTTTGATAGGTGTTATAGCCAAAAGTAATTAGGGTGCGCTACAATATACATGACAAACAAGTCTGTAATTATTTTTTATCTGATAAAAGTAAAAAATAAATAGTTAAACCTCAATTTTTTAAATTGGTTAAAATTGCTGTCTTGCGACATTCCTTGAGATAGGAGTACCTTATCTAGCTTATAAGCGAACATCGTTGTTTTATAACTATTATCTGTGATTCTTCACTCCACAAAGTTGAAATAATATGAATCTTGAGCTCACGTTATAGAATATATTCTAGCAAAACAATAATATCAAAGGCTTTCAGGTAGGTTAATGTGTCTGTCTACAGTGCTGTTAGGCTCGATGCTATTGTTGGTCTCTATAATTTACCGAAAATAATGACACATTTGTTAGATCTTTTATGTATTATGTAATTTGACAAATCAAAGGATGGTATTCGAATAGATTCAGAATATTATTTAAATGGATTCAGAATATTTCTTACTTAGGTTTGAGAAAGCCATTCATTTCAATTTCGTCATCATAGATAGATAAAAAAAAATATTTATTGCACAAGATAAAACAGGTACATAGGTGAACTTAATGCTAATTAGCATTTTCTTCCAGCTAAGCTTTGTGTAATTAAGAGTGGAGTGGTAGTCACCATCATTTATCTGCTCGAAAATAAGAATGAGTCTTAGCAATTGAAAAACTCATAATTTTTACCCGCGACGTCAGGAGTCCATTATGCTAGGCGTTTGTTTGTATAGCCATTTATCTCCGAAATTGTTTACCAAATTGCAATCCGATTTTTTGAACAATCGATTGACATTGTTTTAATCGCCACAAATCACTTCGAAATCGATGATGGGTAAAAAATGGGATTTTCTATATAAAAAATAAAATTTATATTGTTTATCTACAGGAGACCGTCAACTATAATTAATAATGAAAAACTCGGACATTTGCCAAATATATATTCCTTCATCAACATAACTATTAAAAACATGGGCTAAACACGGAGCGATATCAATGATTATCGATATTAACTTTTGTCGATATTCCCCATAGGTCTTCAGTATTCTTTATGTTTAGTGACTTAAACGTTTTTACAATACTATCTGCATTAACGTATCCTAAGCCAAACATGACTTCACATTTTCCAACACTTGATTCTCAAAGAAAAAAACATAAAGAAGATTCATAAAGAAGTCCCTCTAGCGGCTGAAGAGTTTAACGCCTGGGTTATAATTTTAGGTACACTAGAGAACTATAAAATGCATTTGCAACATCATTTTTATTTGTTAGTATTTTATTTTCGAAGTTCAAATTTATCTCTTTAATCCGGGTTTTAGATTTTGCCTGTTGCATTATTTATCAGCTTACAAGTAGCCTTAATTTTATAGGAAGATTTAGCAATTTTATTTCTTAAATACACTGCCTTTGCTGCACGACTAACTTTTTTGAAAGTTTTAGTATAATTATTTATGTAAAAGATAAACGTAGGAACGTGTAGCATTGACTTCCAAGTTGTGTATAGATCATATAATTTATTCCTACTTCTATAAATATCTGGCCCATTCAGCAAATCCGACATGTAATTTAGTTTTAAAAGTTTTCTCCTCTCAATACTGAGATTTGCGATATCTTTACGTTCCTCCGTAAAAACGCATGCGTGGTGCATTGCGTTTTTTCGTTTGTAGGAACATAGAATATAAAAATTCTGAAAATATGGGAGTAACCCAAATAATATCCAGTGTTCAGTAACACGCATAATGTCTACGTTAAAATGACTTATAAATAGTCCTACTTCTAAGACTTTGCTAGGAAGGCCTTGTATATTTTAGTGGACAATATGAAGTGTGCCTGACTGTCCCATTGTCGGTGTGGTCAGTTTAAATGATCGTTAGCTGACCCTATAGCTTGTGTGCCTTCATTATTACTACAACAAATTACAGGTTCATCAGTGAAGTGCGTAATAATACTTATAACGGGATTATAAACATTATATGCAAAAAATTTAGCAATTAATAATTTACTACGTTTACAAAGATACACAGTTTACAAAATAATAAACGTCTCTATAGCGACAAGTTAAGTTACATAAATTAGATTAAGATTGTTATTATCCTTTGCACTCAATGATTAAGAGTAGGGGAAAGCACACATAATTAATTTAGCTAGTCCTAAATCTGCCTTATCTAATAAGGTCTAGCCGTTGGACACCACAACTCTGGCCTAATTGTATTATCAGGGTGGTGTCTTTATCAATGTAATCATTACTCTTGATACTGTCAGTTAATTTAACAATCTGGGCATTCGGATAACAGTTGTTCACGACAGCTCTGAGGATGTTCATCGTAGGGAATTCAGTCGTGAACATATTTGTTTGTTTTGTTGAAAAAACTCAACTTGTTAGGTACCTTTAGATAGAAAATTCTTGGGAACTCATACAAATCGTTTTCTTCGTCCCTCCGGGAAAGTGCGCCCATTACTGTTTAGAGCAAGAGCGTTGCAGCGTATAGATCTCAGAGCCTACCTACCATTATCAAGGCCTTAGTTCTACTATAATTTATATGATGGTTTGTGAATAAAATGATGATACTCTGTGAGTCCGGTTCATTCATTGAGTCTTGCAGTTTGCGCTTTTTTTATACAACCCAATTGAAAACAAGCATACGGCATACCTGTTGGTAAGCGGTTACCGTACCAACTATAAAAGCATATTTTTGAAAAATTAAAACGGCATATGGACTTGTTTTGCGAATTTGAATTTTTCCAGTTTTGCCACTCCATGATAGTTTTTGAAACTATATCTGATTTACAAAAAATATAGCACTCACATTATGAAGTTCCTCCTTTCTTGAAGTCAGATAAAAATCTCTCACAAATGCGATAGATCGTGAATAAACTCTAAGGTTGGCGGCGGTCTTAAAAAATTCTGTCTGCATTTTCCATGTTAACTGAATTCTTATGAAAATTGCGGGGCACATAGCAATAAAAGAGTTTTATGCTGAATGGTAAGAAGGTAGGGTCCATGTTTTAGGACGGGGAGATATCGTAAAGCTTGTTTTATCCATGTTTAGTAACTTTGTGTTGAGATTGGAATGTGACCTTCGATATGTTTATTTCCTTTATTACTTACTTACCTTGTTCAAAGAGAGCTTGCATGTATTTTAGAGCAATATAAAATATTGTCCGATGGTTTCAAACATATTACAAATCATCGCGTCAAAGATGCCATTCAGTTTGGCAATTCAGCTAGAATTATAGGAACGTTTCCATCTGGAAGTGATCTGGATCAGTTGAGCTATCTATGGATCATAATCGTTTGCAACTTTTATTATTATTTTTCCTAGTAAATATACCACCCTATTTGGTATGCATCTTCAACAAACCGCATTATGGATTCATAGGCATAAAAGCGTATACATAATTTAACGTCGAATATAAAAGCTTTATCTTCTCGTGCTACATGGGTATAAATTTAATACAAAATTGTCTTATAAAAGATGAATACTAAGCTACGATAAAAGAAGATAAAGGGAACAGTCTTGAGGTCGCTAGTAATTGAATAGAACGCTCAAGCCGCCATCGTTCAACGGAAAATAAAAAGGAAGAGTTTGCAATCTGGGACAGCGAGCAGAAAAAAGTTCGGAAACATGGCCGCCATCTTTGCCATAAGACCTTACTGGAATGATTACCTACGCTGATAATTTCATAATACAATATTCTCAATTTGATGAGACGTGTCTACTTGGGCGCTTTCGTCATCAACTTGCCTATATAATTTTCAATACGTTTCGTTGATTTCGATAACTTGCATTTAGCAACGCACGATGCGAACTTTGCGTTGTTCAAGATCTTCGGGAGATTTTTCTTATAACTGGGTCAAATAAATGATGACAGATCGGAACGTGCGTTATAGGCATACGCTATTAGCCAACTAGTTTTGAGGCATGACTTTCTAAAAGTAATTATTTTAGACTATGATAATGATCATACACCATCGTCATACAAAAAAAAATCTTACAGCGGTAATCAAACCTACAACTCTGGTGACTCGCCCACCTCGTAATGGACATCGAGAGGGCTACTGTACTCCCTTTAGCGTTATAAAATAAATTACTTAGTTCATCAGGAAAGTAAACGCCTTTGTTTGTGCGTAATCATAATAAACTTCCGGGCGGGTGCACATAATTTCGGTGCGAAGGACGCATATTTTGTCGCGAGCCGTGTCACTCCAAGTCGGTTGGTGGTGTAAATTGAGCTTTAACGCCATCGGTTTTTATCCAACGTGGCCTGGCTCGAGAACTGAAATAAAATACGGTCGACCGTTCTGGAGTTTCGGAAATACAAAAATACGGTTTGGCTAAAATAATGATGACGTATATGAATAATAGTCCGATGTGACCCATTTTATTGATGCCTAGCCTCTGCCCATGGCTTTGCCTGTATGGTATCCGGATAAATAGTAGCCTTTGCGTTATTCTAGATCACGAACCGATACTGTTTTGAATTTTATTCAAATTCGGCTCAACCGTTACGGAGATTAAGGAGGAGTAGGATGATAGTTTTTACCTTGATCGTAATCCGCTATAGTAATCTTTTATAGAATGTAATCTATCTTATTATAAAAGAAAATGCCTGTTCTGCTATGGCCACACCATGTAGTTTCGCTGAATATATTACTATTAACAAAGAGCTGCAGTGTACGTAAATGTTTAACAATTTTGATGGAGTATCACAAAAGTATACTTTCCACAGGAGGTGCTAGAGCTGGTAAGTGTTAACATTTATTCTGTGTCTCCGAGAATGGCTAGCTACCGACACCTTGGGGCGAAAGTTGGCACGCGACCCATTACCCGACCGGGTCACGCTGCCAGCGGGAATAACAGACCAAGTCCATACTAACGGGCATGGCTGGCTGTGAAATAAATCACGCCTACGTCCCTTAAGTAGGGTGGGTCGAATCAGGCGATTGTGACGCACAACGCTGGCGTACATAACAAGGTGTCCCAGGATACGTATGTTATCTCGAAAAAGGCCGATTCTGCCTTAATTAACGTTTCTGATAAATAAGACGAATAGTCACATAAAAGCCTTTTGAACTTGTTTGTTTCTATTCGTTTCTGATGTTAAACAAACAAGATGCTGGGCAACGGGTTATATAAACTGCTGATTAAATATTTACTGAAAACAGCTGTTTTTTGACATAATATCATAAAAAAATGCTGAATTTTTAAAAGCCGTAGGCAAAATGTTGTTTTCTATTATGTGTTTAATGACCGTCTCGAAAGGACAAGATAGTGTAAATATTCTAGGGCACACTGTTTATTGTACGATTCCAGACGCTAGCCATGCCAGTAGTTTATAAGTGAATAATTAAAAAATAATTATGAACACGCATTTTTATTAGCATGGTTTTTTGCATTCCCCATAGTTGTCTTAATTTACTACGAAATGCTACGCCGTAGACAGATAAACTACAATATAAAGTGTACATGCTCCAACTGTGCTGTGTAGGTACTGTACAATTTGTAAACGACGACATCATCGTAATAAATTCATCATTATCAGCCTGTTAAATTCATGTTTACATAGGAAGTGACAATCGCATGGTAATAATTTAAAACCTTTTTTGAGAGTATCTTAATTCACAATTACTTTGTTATTTCAATTATTGTTTTGTACGATAAAATCATATAAAATCATAAAGTCTTATCCAAAACTTTAGATATAAATGGAAGTTGGTTTGTCAGTAAGTATAAAAATAAAGGGTAAGTTAGAAAGCTTCTGAAAGCTAAACACAAACTACTTATAGTCTGTGATTATATTCCAGAAGACTTAGTGCACCAGCTGCAAACAGATGACAAACTTTAGCCAGGGTCACACTGTGGAAGTAACTCGAGCAGACAGGGTTATTTTGTACAAGAAGGCCTTATGATTAAATCCAACTTGACAGTTCCCTGAATATGTATACTATCACAAAATGGGGTTATTATACACAATTAACAAACAAATTTTGTTATTATTTTAACATTTGTTCGACATATGGCAAAAATCATTAGAGAAGAAATCAGTTATTTTCGGTAAAAATATCTCCTGGTCCTGCAAAAAGTACAGCCAAATTAATACCGCCTTAATTTTTTGAAGCCGGTAAAAAAAGACAGTTTATTCTTATTTGACAGTCGATGCTAACAGATAATAATATTACTCCCAATCAAGCCAATTTAAATGCAAATGTTACCGTTCTGCCTTTATTATGACATTATTGTACAACAAAGCTTCGATCATATAAGAGCAAACTGTTTGCATAAAAGATGAATGATGATAGTGCACTGGTATTTGAAACCGCAATGCAGATACTTCACAGGTAGTACCGCTGGCTGGGGAAAAAATATCTCTTGAATAATAAATATATTTTTATTTATTTAAAAGGAAAGCCAACAGCTCGTGTGTTTACATTGTTTATCTTAACGATAGGATAAGTTCTGATAAAATTGCCCAAATAGGCGAATACAGCATTGACAAATTACATGAGTCATTTTTGTGAAAAACAATGAACAACATCTTAGGCGTTACTTCGTTATCTTGACCCTCATGTCCTGTATCCAGATCTGGCGTAAATATATCCAAACACGAGTAATTACTAATTTAATATTGTTTTATTTTCTCTACATAATGCTCTCAGCATTACTCCAGGCGTTTATTCGTGTTTATTCCGCTGCGCATGGGATTCAATTTATGTTATTTATTATTTTCTCAAAGTAGGTGTATGTTATATGATACTCAATATTCATCAAAAAGGATTTCTTCACTTCGTTTGAAAACATGTATATACTTATTTGGAATATTTAATTTTGATTTAGTGCTCGGAAAAAAATAACGAAATCGGTTTTTATAATTAAAAATGTTCTCTACTTGAATCCAAAAATTCCTAGTTATATTTTTAAGGTAAAAATAAAATAAAAATTACAGGGTACCAACCGATATCCTAAGTGCTTAAGTATACAAAGGCAGACAACGATATATTTCCGGTAGACTACTTAAGAGGTCAAGATGACTGACGAAATCGAACGTTAAGAATGAGATACCTAATAGGGTATCTAGAAAACTTAGTTGTAATGAGAATAGCCGTATATCCTCATTCAAGCAAATTAAAATCTCATCCCATTCAGTCCTTAACAACTTTTTCTTTGTCTGCGACTAAACCCGTAACGTCCTTTTCGTAAGGACACATGGAACAATGGAGTTCACGGACGGAATGTTTTTTTTGTTTTGTTCGCCGAGATCTGAAATACTATACCAGAACGAACGGTAACTTTTACGAAATGGTATACTCTTCCAAATTTCATCGGTACATCCAAACTTCAAAACTTTGACATTTTAAAAAGCAGGATAGGATTTCAAACTGCATGATTATTTAATCGTCTATAACGTCGTGATTAAACGTCGAGAAGTATTACAGTATTCGGCAGTTAACCGCAGACCTTAAGTCTGTTAAGGTCTGTCTTGTAAATCTTGTCTGTGGGACAGACTAGATTTATTATGCTACTACTTGTTTTTTTTTTATATTTGCATAATAATATAATTTTAGCAGTGGATTGATATTAAAAACGGTTGTTGTTATTGTGTTGTGTGCTGTCCAAAATTTGAGACATGTTAACGTATAACATGTCCAGAGTGTTTGATTCTAGGGCATGCCTCTTGCCTCCCTTGCGTAATAAATGATCCATTGGGTCTAGAACTCACAATCTTCGAATTCGTCGAAGAGAAAGTCACGTTCACTAGTCTCTACCTATCCCTAGTGCTCATTATCTATCGTAAAACGTAAAAAGGTAAGGTGGTTAGGATATACATCTAGTTGCATTCATCCGGCTCCGGTCAAGTTTTCAGCCATGTTTGCCTGAGTATTTCGGAGTATCTCGGAGTAACTACAGCCCGAGCCGGCTAAGGGCGGATCAAAACACTTATTGAGATATAATCATATTTCAACATTAACTTGGAAGTTTAAATGTTTATCTGGGTTAGAAGCTTTATGACTACATCTCGATTTGACTAGATAGTAGTTATGACTAGATCGCTTTATGACTAAACCTCGATATGACTAAATCGCGTTAGGACTACATTGCGTTTGGACTGGATCTCTTTATGGTCAAATAGCGTAACGACTATACAGTCGTTTGTTTTCTAAAGTACAGTTAACTAGCTAATTTGAACATTCTGTCTTTTTTCCTTAGTAGGTACCTACAGTCGTGGTCAACTAATGTGGAACACTCTCTAGTTAAACAAAATTGTGAATTTAATTGTTCTTTTCCAACGAACCTAAAAAGAAATCCAGTTTTGTTACATGTAAATATAATGAGTAATTTATGTGTTTAGCCCAGCCACCATGTATCTTGTTATGATTTATGAAAGGCTTGTATATCCTGCGATTCTATTATTATTATTTCATAATGCATACATATCAGAAATGTAGATGAGGTACTTACTACATCTATGTAAAAGGTGGTATATAGTAGAAGCCCACTACTTAAATAGGCCTTCCTCAAAGAGTGTATGATACTCTAACGATCTTGGGCCACCTACGTCCACAAACTTTTTGCAACCTTTGAGATGGCATCGGTCCATCGGAAGACCTTTATTGTTGGTGCACGAAACAGAAATGTGCAATTACATTTTGCTTTAAAGCCGGTAGGTATCTAGATACGTATATACGAATAAAGTTTAGAAGTAATATCATTGTGCAAGTATCTTATTCTCTTCAGAGATCTGAATATTTGTTGAAAAAAAGTTCCATCAAACAAGAAAATCGTACTTTATTAAGCGTTGGTAAATATAACGTCAGGGCTGAATTCCACTTTAGGAGCAGCGAAGAAACGCAAGCTGTAAGAGGAAATGAAGGCGTATCGATCCAGCGAAATTGTGTTTCGCTTCTGATACAATGTATTCTTTGTGAAAATATTCTTTGTTCACACGTTTATAAAACGAGATTGTAAATCAAATATACGACTTTTTGCAAAATCTAGGTTCTAGGTGAAGCACTTTCTGTTGGTATTTTTGTGCCTCATTTTAGCAAAATGAGGCGTTGTTCGCAGTCGAAAGGAGGAAGGTTAAACGTTCTCTATCTGCCTAACGCGATAATTTTACGTAACTACTTAATTACCTTACTAAAGAATACATTTTGAGGCATGATCAATTTAAGAAAAAAAAAAAGCATGAACAATGGTAAAATTTTGATCGATCTATCTATAATTTACTCGAAACTACCTCAGAACTCCCAATGTTATAATTTTAAAGCTATACACGGTAAATTTAAAAATGATACATATGGATGAAATCTTATGGTTTTAAACGTCAAAAAGTGCTTTGTTGTACCAATAAGACAGAAAAAGTTATTGTTGATTATCACTTGAAAGGGCATATTCTCGAACGAAAACAATTTGTAAAGGATCTTGGCATTATATTTGATGAAAACCTTACTTTGTATGCTCACTATGATGACGTTATAGCTCGAGCTAAGCTTCACGGCTTTATATCAAGAACCACTTAAGATTTAAAAAATCCAAAAAGCCTTTTCTCTCTGGTTATTTCGTCTCCCTTTTACAGTGTCCATATAGACCGTATTGAAAGGGTCCAAAATATTTTTATGAATATCCTGTGTTATAGATGTTGTTTCCCTCTGCTAAGCTTATTAAATTTAAAATTAATTCGCTTGCTAATAGGCGGCAATACCATGACTTATTGAACCTGTTCAAAATTATTCATTCCATTATTGACTAAACTCAACTTTCCCTTCTTAATTTCAGTATAAAGCCTAAATCTCGTTACCCTTTCCAAAACACTTTCGTCTTGACAATAACGTAATAATACGTCATATTTTAATCCCGTTGTCAGAATGTGTCGCTAATACAATAATTTATTAGTTAAATATAGTGAATCAATTGATGTTTTCAACAATAAGTTACCTAAATTAAAAAAAATGTTTTAGCCACTCTTTTAACTCAAATTATGTTTTTTTATTAGTTTTATTAATTTCGATCTTTCTTCTAAGGACCGAAGTTTATTAATTTTTATCTAACAATAATTAAATTAAAATATTGTTGGTTTTTCATAATTTTTATAAAAACAATATATTGAGGCGTCAAATTGTTATGCCTATCTTACGGCTCAATTTCGTGTAGGTACCACACAAATCAATCTGTAACTACACAAAAAATGCATATTAAATGAACGCCACTGTTTGATTATCACAAACTATCATTAGCACTGATATATGTACAGAAGTAGCACTCAGGTGCATTATATAATTGTACATATAATTGATGAAAATTGGGATAGTCCGTAATATGATGATTTTCCGAGGGACAATTCCTGCAACGACAGCAGAGGTTTATGAAAAACTTTGGGTACAGCCAGAGAAAAAGTTTGAGGTTTTAAATGCTGCTTTTCTTGGTCTTAGCCAAAAAAACTGTAACTATGGGCTAAAGCGGATCAAAAACCTAATATACCTAATATACCTAATATTTTGAACTAAGGATTACATGTTCCACAAATATTAAAACGAAACTGTTAATTTACTCACGTTGCTTTCTGTACGTGGACAAAGTGATCGGCGTCCCATGCATCGTTGGAAATTAAACCGATAAAATGCATCATGGAAATAAGTCACTTTCGATATTGACCGTTTCAACAAACCGAGATAAACTACGGAATTCATGTCCGAATGATGAATTCATAAATTATTCATAGGTTGAATAAATGCTTATTAAAATCGCTGAACGATCTGACAATTGGATCTTTCAATTGAAAATACAGCCAAAATATAGAGATAATTTTCACCTCCAATTAACGCGATATTAACAGTGCCCTTGCCCTGAATGGTTTAATGGTAATTAGCGCAGTGATTACGAGGATCCCAGGGACGCGGTTGAATTTCATGGTTTATTGGCACGCACACTTACGAGTACCTCGCATTTTAACAGATATAACCGTATAAATAAGAGATTTAACTATATAACATGGCTGCAAGCTTTAATTTTTGATAATAAAAAATATTACGATTTAGATTCAGTGTAGGACTTTACTCCAAACGCATTGGAGCAAACGCAGGAAGACATTAATTTTAAATACAAAAATTTGAGCCTAGAGCGTTTTCTGATATTAATTACTTAAGTTGCACAGTTGCTTGTGATAGTAATGGACTAGAATTTTCCAATCAATTACAAACATTAAAATAATTACAGCAGTAATTTCATAAAATGAGGGACTTTTAATTGCTAGCGGTTATATCTACATCAAAGGCTTCAATTAGATGCACCTATTTTGTAGAATTAGCAGAATTGTTGTGAATTATTGAGTACTGAATTGAACATTTTCTTTTAAAATGTATCCAGATACCGGTATATTGATTCATTATAGTGACAGCATTGCCACTAAAGTTACGAAAAGCCCCGGAATCGTGACTTCAAGAAAGCAGGTAGCAGGTAACTAAGATAATTTGTCCATAAAGCCTCTTCGCTGGCTTGTGCGTGACTGTTTTTATTTTGAAGATATGGCATTAGATATTTTTTTTTGTTAGGGCCTCGAAGTGGCCTCTTGAGAATTCAATTAAAAATCAGTTTTCGTTGGTAGTTTTGGTCAAATTTTTGCAACTTTAAGAGCTTATTCTTGACATCGGGCACTACACACACCCATTCTACAAGTACTGAAAAAGATACTCTTACATTTCAATTTCAGATTTGCGTTCGTCTGCATAAAATTCTATCTCGGTATATTAAACTGATCGAGAAATCGTAGTATGACACAGGACTGGACAGTTAAGCAGACGAACGTAAAGTAAAATAATATATATTTATTTGACATACCTAATACAATTTCACAGATTGTATATGAATCCATAGATAGAACTAGTAAAATTATTCAGGAGCCAGTGGCTTCTCCCATTAAAAGTTCTTAGTATTATGTCGAACAGTTACTTACGTAACGAAACTAAAAATATTTTGTTTTTGCCATTTGGCTTCGAATTTTTAAATTATGTTTTTTTTTTTCAAACAAACATAATGTCGAAAAATAATTACACCTTACCTTAAGGGCCAACGAGGCTGAAAAATCATTGTCAAAGATGTTCGTTGCCACCTCTTTGGTCCAAAACCTTATATAGAAAAAAACATTTTTTATGTAACCTCTTTGATATAGGTTATACGTAGTGGTTCCCTAACTAGTCTGTGGTGGTTATTTCTTCAACGGTTCTATGGTTCCCACATACAAAAATATTGACATTTGACGCAATCTTTACAGTAATACTATATAATAGGTTGGGGAAAAAGTTTCTTCGCATTTTTTAAGAAAATTCAAAACATTTTTTAATATAGTTTATTTACATTTAACTAAAGTATGTAGGTACCATTTTGTTCGATAACTTTTTGCCATTTTGTAGGCAGGGACATGATCCCATTGCTATAAAAACTTTGGGGCTTCTGTTCAAAATACCGCGACAAGTGGTTTTGGCAGTCCTCTCGTGATGTTAACCTGACACTGCCTAAAGAATTCTGAAGAGACCGAAACAGGTGGAAATCTGAAGGTGCAAGGTCAGGACTATACGGCGGATGCATTAACACATCCCAGCCAAACTCTCTTAATTTTTGCTGAGTGGCTAAAGATGTGTGAGGTCAAAAATGGTCAAAAATTTCTTCAAAAATGGTTCGGTTTCATTACGTCGTAATAAAGAATCACAAATGAGAACACGGTTCATAAGGTTTCTTTCAGTGAGCTCGTGAGGTACCCAAATATCGAGCTTTTTTGTGTACCCAGTTTTTTTCAAATGCGCCAAAACTGTTTTGTGGTCAATTCCCAGTTCTTCAGCTACGTCGTAACTACTGATATGCCGATCTTGCTCCACTTTTTCAAAAATGGCATCCATTTTATCCGTAATAGGGCGACCAGAGCGACGTGCATCTTTGACATCAAAATTTCCGGATTGAAAACGCTTAAACCAAATTTGTGCTACTCTCACAGACACTGCACTAGGTCCATAAACATCGCAATTTTTTTTCGCGGCTTGCGTTGCATTTTTACCTTTTTTGTAGTAAAATTTTAAAATGTATCGAATTTCTTCATTAGATTCACTCATCTTAACAGTACGAAAAACAAATAAAAATCACACATTTTCCTAATTTGAATTTGGAATTATCTTCTTTAAAATTTAAACTTTTAATGATACCAAAACCAGCCAGATACAAATAGTATAGCCAAAGAGATTTTATTACAAGTTCATACATACAATAATGCGAAAAGACTTTTTCCCCAACCTAATATTTTTATTAACCTTCGGAAAATCGAACACGGAATGGCACAACAAAATTATGTCCTTACAATTTAGTTTCCCGTCTTCGCTTTTTGGTTTCGGAACCGTAAAATAGAGCAGTTGAAAAGGCCTTACTGAACCACACTGCACTTTATCCTAGAGGATAAGTGTGACTTAGAAGTCACACTTGATACAAGAGGACAAGAGGCGTTCGGGCCGCCAAGAGTACTGTCTGATTGCATGCGACCGCAGATGGCTTCTCTGCAAGCAGGGGTGGGACCTAGGGAGTGCCACATGGTTATACCTGCCTCCCTCCTCCCCCACCTTCGTATGCGAAAGATGGATCCACCCTTGGCACCGATAGGTGATTATGGCTGATAAGCCATAATCACGTGCGTAATTAATTTTGGATGGCGTCCTTTCTGTTGGACTGAAGTAATTTTAAAGGTTATGGGAGTCGGCAGGTGGAGGTTGCCCAAGATCGTTCGTCGTGGCACTCTTTAGGAGAGGACTATGTCCAGCTGTGGACATCTGGTGTCTGTTTCTCTAGCATTATTTTTTACATAATCATAGGTACAAAGTGTTACTACTTTGTCACAGTCAAAGCCAAGATAAAGTAACACTGAGGTAACTGTGTCACTTTTGATATTGCCTGTCACGTATATGGACTGTCGATCGACCCATATGGGCACAACCTGCAAACGTTAAAAAAAAAAAAATAGTTATTTTTTAGTTTTGAGCAAACAACGTGTTGTAATTTTGCCGCGTCGGGTGTCGTCGAGTTTTATCAACATGAAACTATTCATCAAAGGCAATTTTCTTTTTCAGTAAATTATTAATGTAACGGGTCTTGTTTGGTTTTGACTAATTTGGCGGTCTAATTTTTTCTTATTTTTTTATGGTGTGAACACCAATAAAGTATTTTAATTCGTTCATTCATTCATTCCAAGATGGCGGATACTGATGTTAATAAAAAAATCGATATAGAAAGTAATTAAAAATTGAATTTATTCGAAAATCTAAGAGAGATGTCATAGTTTATTTTACCCGCGGCCCATTTGCGGGTAAGGTAAGGAACCATAATGTGAGTTTGGAGAGGTCGATTAATTAAAATTTTAATTATTATCTATTAATTTTATTTTTTGTCTGTATGTAAGGACTTTGTTTATTATGTTATTATAAAGGGATTCACTGATTGTAATGTAATTTTTGCGTTTGTTTAGTAGGACTTCATAGAATAGATAAGATAGGTTTAAGCGCCCACGTCACTAAGGGGCGCTACCGATTCCATGCTATTTTTGTAACATATTTGTACGATGACAAAAGGTTTTTATATGTCAACGTTAATAGGGGGAGCTGCAATACGTGAGGAATACACGTTTCACCAATCAATTATTTTACAATATTCACGTCCGCCATCTGGGATTTCAAAATGGAAGCCATTTACATAATTGTAAAACGATACCCATATAAATTATTTGAATAATATCAATGGTTCATCACGAAATGAGATCTCGTGGCCATGTTAACCCGGCCACTGAAAAGAGAGTTATGAATTTAACAATTGTAATTCTACTATTTCGGACCATCTCTGCGCCCTAACTAAAGTTTGACAAGCGAATTTCACCTTTCGCGCACTAAAGCAATCGCGAAATGAACCATTCGTAAAATGAGCTGTTGCAAATTGGACCAAATTAAATGCGACTAAAGGACCCTTCCCATTGACGTACAGTATGTCTGCAGAGATGTTGTGCATTTTGACAGCGTTATCGCGACAATGAGCGTGCAAAGACGCGGGAAGAAGATATTGTACCGAGTTGCATACACGAGATATAGATTAATACTATTATTTATTTACACGTGTATTTTTCAGTAAAACTTATTGCCACTAAATTTAAATAATTTTTTGTTGTTTTTTTTTCTGAATTACACTACAATGTACCTCAAGTGGCTGATGATGTCTGCTTTTCCGCAAATAATACTAGATAGTTATTAATACCGTGCAAGCCTCTAAACCTCACAGTGGCGGTGGCGGTGACTTCGAACTTTAATAACCACTTGCTCATCCCCTTACCCTTTGATCGCCACCGCCACCGCGCCAGTTTAACCGGACCTTGATACTTCATCAATTTATTGTCATTGATTGTGCATACAGTCCAACAGTCGCAAGCGTTTACTGTTGTACACAAATCGTGTACAGTAGACGTGTACAGTAAACGCTTGCGCGAATTGTATAGAGCCTGCTTGTTTGTTCATTCAGAGTGGTAGTTTATCCACGGAATCAATTCAATTAATGCTCAAGCTTCCATTTCATGATACTGTTTATTTTACAGTCCCGTCCTAATGGACGTTAGGATGCGTCGAAATTTAGAAGAGACTAATCAGAAAGAGTAGAAAACATAAAGAAGTGATTTGAGAACATGCTCTTGTTTTTGAAGTCTACTGAGGGGTAATTTTCAAGTTTTGTTGACTACAGGCTCAGTACTTATGGCGGACATCCTCCGAACTCAATATGCTGATCCGCGAGGATAACAATAAAGGGTTGGCATAGGATGTCTGAACTTTACATTTTGGCACATGGTCGCATTTACGTGGCAGATTGTAAACCATTGTTTTTAGCACATAACTCTTATTTATTACCAGAGCACTGGCTTTTATCTGTGTCAACGCATTATCATTGCCTTTCAGCGTGGCAATGTAGAGCCAGCATTTTGGGACCGCTTATGTCTGGTAGTGATTCGGATCAGTTGATCTATCTATAGATCGTATACAACGGTCATTAGGTGGCTAGCTGCTTCATCTGTATTTTTTGTATATACCTTGTACATAATAGATGTATCATTACCCTAATATTATAAAAAAGTACAATTTGTAAGTTTGGATCCATAGCTACTCATCCGATTTCAAAAAATATTTCACCTTTACTTCGAGACTAAGAGATATATTATCCCGTTTAAATAAAAGGGATTTGCAAATAAAGGGACGTGGAGAAAATTTTTGCAAAGTCGACAAAAAACGGTCGAGCAAATGCGTTTCTTACTATCGCTGTCTTAACGGTAAGAATTTGATTGGCTACTTTTAATCCGGATATCACGCGGGCGAAGCCGTGGATAAAAACTAGTCTTTTAAAAATCCTTTCGTTAGAGTATTAATTCGTTGTTACGTGGCAACAAGGAAATACGTTGCTCACGATACCTAGAGTTGTATTAATCTGGATAATTTCCAGCTCAAACCTACCTACAAGCCAGACGCCATCTACCGGTACTCCCAGTCTCTCCGATAAAGTGAACAACAGCAGCGTCGGGGTCTTCCGTTGTAATATCATAGAGCGTATCCGAACGGAGACAAACGTATTGACATGTTTTGTATGGAAATCTTATCATACGCCCATAACGTGTTGATAAACTAATGCTAACACAATGAAATGCGTAAGCTAAGACTTCGGCATGTCTTAAGGCCTGGTCAACCGGACGCATTGGCAGGGGTGGTACCAGTGGTGGTCAGTACATTCATGCCAACTTTGACAATCACTTGACAAACAATTTTCCTTTGATCGCTACCTTCACCGCGTCGTCATTTGACCGGTTCTTTTCGTAGAACACTGTCATTAGACAAAAATATTATCTGTCAAAGTTTAGCCTATTAAATTTTGATACCTTATATCAAATCGTTCGTCGTTTTTCGAGGCTCATTTCTCGTTATTTATTACTAGCCTCTGCTCACGCCTTCGTCCGCGTTGTACCCGGATAAAAAGTAGCCTATGTGATATTCTGATGTATCGTATTAGCTATATTACTGTAAATACTGTCAATTTTCATCAAAATCTGTTCCATAGTTTTTGCAAGAAAGAGTAACAAACATCAATCGACACAAACTTTCGCGTATATAATAGAAGTAAGATTTTACAATCAAGCCTGTGTTTCGCTATTAGATTATTGTTTTTTTTTTGTATTTTTCTTTATCGCGCGTGACCTCGTCTGGTGCAACACAGTCAGAACATCGTCGTCGGGGAAATAATAAAAAGGTAAACGCAATAAAACCCCGAAAAAAACTTATAACTAAATTATCGGTATCGGATTGTAATGCGGTTCTTTGCAATTGATTTCTAGATCTTCTTAGATATATTTTATCGCCACAAGTCACTAAGGGGTGCTGTAATTGATGATGGAAATGCACTTAGGGGTTTTAAAATTTTTAAAAATGTTAATTGTTATGCTGTCTTTATTATAAATCAAACAATAACGAACAAACACGCTCACGAATGTATTCCCCATGATGGCATCCCCATGATCTTTGAAGATACCAAGTAGGCATTGCCAAACGTTTTATTTAGCATATGACCGTGCTTTGCAAGTAGCACCCACATTATAGGTTGCAAGTCCCATCGCGGCATTTAGACATATTAACTGATGGCACAAGCCTTCTAATTTCTAGTTATAGGGCATGCCGATTTCCTTACGATGTTTTCCTTCTTGTAAATCAGTCACGCAATATATTATATATCATGGGTTTTTGTTCTGGACTCTGGACGGTGAATGACATAGAGGAAAAAATACTAGGTTTAGTAAATGAATAGGTTCTTTAAAGATTCTTCCTTGTCATCAATTTTTGAGTAAAACAAGTACTGATTTTGACGTCTATGAGATCAAATCAACTGTTTGTTCACGTAACCCTATATACGTAAGCTAGTAGAAGCGTTTCTTAATTGTTTTCTTTATTGCAATTATCAAAGAAAATGCTACTTAAGGAATCACTCAAACAAATTAATCGATTCCTTTAGCAGTTTACGAAGTCTGCGCTTTTAAATAAAACTGTGTAGGCAGTGTGTACGTCATTGTGTAGTCAGTTTATATTTTTTTGAAGAGTTTGTTTGTTTATGTTTTTTTTTTTTTATAAGTTGTTTGTATGTATCTCCGAAATGGGTTACTCAAATGAAATGCGGGTTTTTGCAATTGATTTTCATGACTTTAAAGTCAATGTCTTATCGCTGCAAGCCACTAGGGGGCCCTAATACGATGGAAAATACGTAGTAGGTTTTTTTAAGTTTAACTTGTATCGGCACTTTTTTATAAAACGTATAGTTTTAGACAAAAACATTTTTTGAATTATTAAATATCGGTAATGTTAGTAGATAAATATATCAAATAATAACATAGGCTCTTTTCGATTATTTAGTAGTAACTACAGAGATCAATCAGATCAATTATTTATTTATGTACAATATGTATGTATTTAAATAAAAATGTATATAAGATATCAGTCATGTAGTTCCAAGCTTTTCTTACTTTGGGGCTAGATGATGCTGTGTGGAAATTTTCAGCTTTATTTATTTATTTGAAAACGAATTGGGTCTGTGATACGCTCATACGCTCTGGAAATAATTAAGAGTAAGAATACTTACAGTAAGTCGCGGTCGTCAGCCGGTCGATGGTGTCTTGTTTTAGTTTGGAGTTCTTCTTGCCCATCTTTACTTCGGATTCGCAGACGCCGGTTACTCACAAAAACTTGACGAAGAACGTCAGTATGGCCACACACAGTGGCCTTTATATATTATTCGGACCCCAAGTTTTCACTCCACCTGCAAAAACAATATGAACGTGAATAATTCAAATATTTTCAAAAGATTTCGTACAATGACATCCGGTTGGATTGGTATTTTCCCCTCGTTTCAGGCAATGATTGGTCACGTAGAGTCACAACAATTTGTACGAAGCAACCGGGTGCGTTAACGATGCCGCTTCAAGCTCTCCCTATCTAATGCTACTAATCTTCTGTATCCATCTCTTTCTCAATAAATTTATGGCTATTTTCCTTCTTCTGAATATTGTAGCGAGTAGCGACTAGGCGCAAGGCAGTGAGACGTTAACTAAATGCTTATTTTGGCGTATCTTTGGCGAAAACAAGCCATTTATAAGATGGCGATAAATCAACGTGGTACGTTCGTACTTCGTTATTTAGTTAAGGGAAAATAGTTTGTCCCAACAACTTCGTCCAATCTGAATTGTTATTTTTAGGAATCGATGTGTTGTTTAACTTTAGTTAAAAAGCCAACTGTCGGAAGCGTTCGGTCTGTGCGCTACGGAGTTTGTTTTGCTTAAACAGCGTACCGTGAGGAAAAATAACTTTTTTATGTATCATCCTAACAATAAACAATACCTCATGTACAAAACACAATGTTGTAGATATCATGTTCGTAGATTACCTATTTTCGTTTTTTTTTTTTTCTATAAGACATGGCAATATTGCCAAATATCACCGGCGTACTAGAAGGCACTAATAAAATGCAAGGTGGTCATTGGTAAGTCAAGGGGTCAAATAAGGGTATATTTTCATTTATTAATATGCATAATACACTATAGACAGACGTTTTGATAAACATACTTTATTTTATAATTGTGTACTTTAAGTATAGTGGAAATGTTAATTTGCTTATTAAATAAGTAGATATGAAACTGTACTTTTACTCGTATTCTCACGTAAATGACGTTGCATGCTATGAATCTCAAAAAATATTGTATAATGAGAAGCCCAACTACTTAGGTACCTTTTAGTGTATTTTTTTGTATCTTTTCTCCGGGAACAGAGAACTACCCTCCATCATACTTTTACATGCACTACACGGTTTCACACTAAACTTTAAAAAGGTCGCCTTTGTGAAAGTATCTGAAACGAGGAAAAATTCTCGTTATACAGCGAAAATTCTCTCATTCGCGTGACTATTTAAGCATTCGCTTATGATCAGGCACAGGCTGGTTGATAATTACCTAAGTCTCAATAACGATTATTGCCTTTACTTATTCCTCGTTTTTTGTTAGCTAAAGATCAGCTGGTACCTATTAAATATATTTAAGCGTATACAGGGAGATATCCGCTCTGCTTATCATAGGAATTAAGGTGTGAAAGCACAAACGAAATTATTGCTTAAGTTTTATGTTATTTTATTACACAAATACCTACTATTTAAATAACGTGCAGCTAAAATTGGTAAGTTCTCAAATATTTTGAACAGCTCACGTCAGATACGTCAGCAATTGTTCAAAATATTGTTCAAAAAATGTCAATATTTCAAAACCGCAATGCAAAATAAATATTTCGCCAGGCATTTCGCATTATATGCAATCATAAAATTATAACGTACTTAGATAAGATTGATATAAATGACGTGCTATAAAAATATCTGTAGCTTCCTACTTAAATTATTTTATTTTAAAGATAAGGATTGGATCTATGAACAAAAAGGTTAGTTCTTTATGTTATATGCTCGCAGTAAAACGACAGAGTTTCTGGTAACATATCCGAGTAAAAAGAGCCTTAACATTAGATGCCTGTTTTATATCTTATACTTATATTCGTTGAAAACTATTTGCTCGAACTCGACTGTGTTCAAAATGGAACGGAAATAATTGTTGTAGAAGAATTTGGGCTGTAGCAAGATTCACAAATAATGCCGATATTCTTATCCCCAGATTGACTTGAAAATCTTGGCTACCTAGATCGAGAGTTCGCTGTCGTCAACCCTATTAATTGAGTACTAGGATGGATCATACATGGGTTGGAAGATGACAAACAATAACGTAAAAGGAATGTATGCTGAGATCTAGAATAATGAAACGAAACTTAGTAGCCAACAAAAAATAGTTTTACGGATAACTTTAGAAGTTATTTTATGATACAACTTCGGGACCCTAACATAGTGTATTGACAGATCTTGGGCAGCTTTAAAACGGAGCATATTATTTGGTAAACATCCTCAAATCACTCAAAAACGATATACAAACATCAAAAGTGTCTAGGGATCAAGTACGTTTTAGAGTATATAAATAGTTGTTGAGAGAAAATAAATCTGCAAATCATATTATTTAGTATTCTATTCTATAAGTATCTCCAAACGAAGTAGGTACCTCCTTAAAAGTTTGTGGTGAAACAAAATTGTAGCATAAAGTTATCTCGAGCAAGAGGGAGAAATAAGAACTCCTTGTCATTAAGTAAAGTTGAATTGAGGATCAACAAAAAAATAACCAACTTGTGTTTGCCTAAAGCTTTGCCTAAATTCACTCAGTTTATGGTCGGCTATCCAAAATGTTTCTTGTGGTTTTGTTCGTTCGTTTTATATAATCCTGATTGCATAATACCTAAAATCCAATTGAGCTCTACATTTAATTCTGTCGCAGAGTTTGAAATTGAGCGGAATCAAATGGCATTATTTCGATATGAGTTTATGTTATGTCAATGTTATTTGAGTGCTTGCTTTTTATATTAAAGGGTAACTCGGCACAGTCGTTATGTTGATGGAACCAGCCAAGGGTTATTACAGACGATCTTTTATTCTTCATCTTGCTTAAATTTTAAGAATCTCTATAGTCTAGACTAGACTGTAGTATTACTACTTAAGTAGTACAAGTTGTAAATCCATTGTAATAGTATAAGTAATACACTGCGAGGAATTTTGCTCAGAACAATCAATTCTTTCAATTCACTCGCGATAAAGCCAGCGGATAAGATCTCAGGCTTTTGCATTTACGTCCCTCGTTTCAGCAATGCGATTGTCGTCCAAGATCCTTATTATATTCTTTCCAAATCATGCTTGGAAGTTATTGAAGTTCGATAGTGAACAGCGCCAAATAACATCACCTAAATGAACAATTTGAACGTTGTGAACGTTTTCGAAAAGCTGAAAACGTATATCGTTTACTAATGGAACCGGAAAAATCGAACAAAAGATTTATGTCACTGCTACATTCTAGCTACGCCATTCAGGCCATGCCCATTACCTTGACCGTGTTTGTGTCTGATAGATACGAACGTGTATTATTTTTAGCTCAGAATAAAATATACTATCTAGAGATTTGGCAAAAAATAAAATAATATATATATCAAAGTTTTGTGACATAGACACTAAAGTATTAAGGAAATTGTGACACGTTCCTAAAGATGCTTATAACATCAGAGGTATACCTCGCGCGTTGCCGACCCTAAGATATTACGGGTGAAAAGTATCATGTGACTAACACGTTCAAAAATAACGAAGTTAGGGTCAGTGACAGTTGGTGAAAATAAATATAGACACTCGTTATTGGAAAACCATTTATTTATACATCAGCTTTATTTGTGAAAGTTTTGATCTCCAAAAACTGTTCTGTTGTTTATACGAGCGAAGGCTTAGCGAGGAAAAGTGTCTAAGAACCTATAGATTGTACGAAAACAAGTAGGTAGGCAGATATTTATGTGCGATACGAAGTTTATTTGCGGCAAAGTGTTACGTCAAGCAGCATTTATTTCCAGATCGATTTTGTAATCAACATGATTTTAATTTTATTGTAAAAGAAAACGCGAGCGAAAGTATAGTTCAACTCATATCACTAAACTAATAAAGAATACTTGCTCTCAATCATTTTTGTAGAACGCCCTAGGTTGAACCGTTTGATTTTAGGACTCTGCCTTTTTGGAGTGACACTTCCACGACCCTCTATCGTTCTATCACTATGCCAGGTAAATTTGAAAAAAAAGAACCTAAACCTATTCGTAGTAGGTGAGTATCTATTTGAATTACCTACCTATATATGCGTTTCGTCCTGTTGTTCTGGAACTACCTACTTACCTTTGTACTTTTGTTTAATTTAGTAGAATATTATACTAATTCAAATACTGTTCGAGTTTAAAGGTTGGGTTGGGTTTGTTAATTTATTGCCATTGGGACCTGCGCGAGCAGAGAGCATACTGTGCTGTGTGTATCCTATCCTAGGGATACATAAATAAAGTAAAATTATAACTCATGATACCAGTAAACAACCCCAATTACAGTCACAACTTTATTACCGTTTGCCAAATATTGAAAAAAAATTATTAAGAGGTAGGTTCGCGTATGTTGTGTTATATTAACATTAAAACACAACAGACAGGGTATTAGGAACTACAAGTACCATGGCACCACAACACCCTGACTGGTTAAAAACATCTGCAAAACATGCAACCATTTGTCCCAAAGCGGGAGCCCGGACCTCATGCGTCGGAGCTAGCTACTCGCCCACTGCGCCATCGAGGTCAAACAGATGGACAGATAATCAGAATGTGAAACAGATGGACAGATAATCAGGGCATAGCAGACTGCAAACGAACTGCTAATACGGAAATTGAACCGATGGCCATTGCAGCCCGGAAATTAGTAGAGCAAACCAATCAGGTCAGCGTTAGGGGAATTACTGGATCTCGCAAACGGTTTCTTTTTTAGGAACTTTTTTTATTTCGTTCCATATTACGTAGGTAAATGTATTCTACTAGGCTGTTCTGGTTTTATAAATGTATATACAATAGAACTTTGAATTTAGAGAGTAGTAGGTAATATCACTGAATTTATAACAGACCGAAGAACAGTGCAGTTGTAAAATTCAGAGGCTTGGATTTCTGAAAAAATCTTAAATAGAATCGAGACTCAACTTTTGAATTTTGACAGGGCTTTCTCTATCTATTGATTTCCCGTAAACTTTGGTTATGTAACCTACAATGTAGGTCACATTATGGACAGATCACATCTACACAAAAACTTAGAACTAAGTTTAATGGTTACAATATTCTCCGTTGCATATCTTACACAGCACATTATGTAAGTTCCAGGATACTTTGGCGGAACTGGATTCAACTTCGGGGCCGACATGCAATTAATGGGTAAAAACTTTGTCCTTCGACGAGATCAAGGCGAGTAAATTCTCTGGGACTGAGATTTAGAATAAAACAAGTAGATACAAGCAAAAAAAATCGTACCGATCAATATCGGTTATAGATTAGCCGGTAAGCTAACAAATACAAATAGGAAAGCTTTTAATTAAAAAACTGCTGAAACTCAAAGTGATTCTGTGTTAAGAGGCAGACAGGTGCCGAACCAGCATATGAAAAAGTAGTCATTTGTAAGTTTATATTAGCTAACAGTGGACCTATATACATCGCGCTGATAACAATTACATTTGGCGAATATTTGGGTTTAAACATTAGAAAAAAAAACACACAAACGATTACCTTTTGTGAAAATATAAAATAACAGTGTTCGGATAAGTAAGTCTTTTAAATTAAATAAAAATATATGCTGATTAATTTATTATATAATAAAACTGGTTGGGTCTTTTGGTGGGAATGGTCAGAGAGCTTTTGCGTCATTTACATAGTACCCTCCATAGGAAATCGGATAGTTTTTGTTAAACTACTTGTGAATTTGTAAGTATTGTATGTGGATGAAGTCTTATCAGTGCTTTTCTTTGACTCGAAGAAATATATTTTGTTTGTCTCGTCCACCTAGGCTATTATATTCACAATTGACTTAGAAAACCTTAAGGGGTTCCGTACATCATGGTTACATAGTTTTTCTGGCCTACTTAAAACTAAGTTTTTAAGAAGGCCAGAACAGTACGTAATCGGTATTTTAAAAGTGGGATAGTAGTTAAAACGAAACTCACTATGTGGCTCAGCAATCTTCTTTATCTTCAGAAAACAGGTTTTTCACAAGTCGGTGTTCTACGTAATATGATAGGCGTATTTTTAGATATTTGGGTTAACATATCCTATCACGGGCAGCTTTTATGATAGGTATGACTTTAAGTCATGTCGCTATGGTACGATATACGAGTATTTTCTATATGAACACCTCACAAATGCCTGAAAACTTCTATGGCGCAGTCCCGCGAAGACCCACCTGAGACGCAAAGCTCGCGGACAAATTTTTGTATAATCTGCAAATATTTGTCTCGGGTCTGATTGTTTTCTATGTATAATAAATATGAAGGTATGTTTAACAAAAAAATATCAGCCATGTAGTTCCCATAACACAAACTCTGCTCTAGATGGTGTTGTGTGAAAATGTCCAGAATTATTATTAATATTATTAAGATACTTACTGCAAGCTGGTACTGTGTCATACATATTATTTGCTGTATGATGCAGTACGAGCTATGTAAGGCGGAAGGAAAACAAGGCTTGCCAGTGGGTTCTGTTCATACATGTGTGGGAGGCGGTAATTACCACATAATGCCTTTACTTGCGCTCCGCTCTCAATATGGAAAGCCAAATTGCTTTTTTTCTGTAACTTTGCGATTTTGCCTTTTCGCAATTTGAAAATAGAAACAATGAGGATGCCTAACGTTACAATTCATAGAACAAACTGAGAGCGAGACTGAAATTTCGATGTCTTAGTAAATAATACAGAATGAGCTTGAATTCGTTTAGGTATTTTTGTTGAAACTTGCATGTAAGCAAAAAAACACGATCTCGTTAGAAGTTACGATTCATTTTTTTACCTATAGCAAGTTTCTATAGAAGGTACTTTGATGTTACCCCTTCTTGACTATGCCGATGTCTGTTTTCTTGATGCCACAGAAGAACTTCTTAACAAACTGGAGCGTGTACAAAAACTGTGCATCCGTTTCATATTCTGATTGCGCAAGTTTCATCAGGTATCCGAGTTTAGATCCCAACTCAAATGGCTCCCGTCGTCGTCGTGATCTTTACGTTCTGACACTTTTCTATAAGGTTCTTTATAGCCCTCTATCTCCCCCTTATCTCCGTGACCGTTTTCAATTTCTGGTCCCTTGTGGTATGAAGTCTAAGTCCCTTCTACTTAAAACTCCCTCTCACTACAGTAACTCATTTACTATCTATGCGGTGAAGCGTTGGAATGCGCTACCCCATGTCATATGTGATAGTCCTTCAATCGATGACTTCAGGAGAAAGTTAAAGAGCACTATCTGTATCTCTAAATTATGTATGGTATATGGTTTATAGTATTTATACATTAGCATAGCATACATACAATGCATACCATGCTTAGTTATTTTTTGTAGATTTTAGTAACTAAAGTCATGTTCTGTTTCAATATTTTCTTTTGTACACGATCCTACCTCTATAATTACCTCTCTCTAGCTCAAGGTGTGCTGGAAGAAAACTATTTTTAGGGTTAAGCTCGCCTTTGTACATGTCATTTAATTCTGCGTTTTTGTTAGTGTTTTTTTGTGTGTACAATAAAGAATAAAGTAGGTTTATATAGAAAGTTAGCGAAGTTAAACTATTGTACGTTCGTAATTCATACCAGTGCTAAAGGTCCGTTCAGCGTTCGGTATACCGACTACAACGGTGGATGGTATATTATGTATTGGTATACATGGAATATGGTTTTGTGTGACGCCAACTGTGTTAAATTGGATCTGCAGCCGAATGCTGTAGCCGAAGTGATGCAAACCAGCGAAGGCTTTTGGTTCAACACCATTCGCGAATCGAAAATCATCCATTCTAAATTATATGAATATTGTAAGCCCAGCAGACTTGTAGGATATACACTTACTTTACTGTTCTTCTATTGATGTTTTGTTGGCAGTCGAATAGATAGAAAAAAAAACTGGCAAAAGGATAACTCTCAAATTTTTTTAAGGTTTCCGAAATAAATTTTCTAAGGGTTTTCGGGGAGCCTCGAGCCCTGGGGCCACTAGACTGGGAACTCGTGGAAGGGACCTTATTTTGTATGTCAATAGGAGGAAGCGCGATTGCCGTGATACCGTTCCACCCAATACGCGTGTACTCCGCCTGATGGTTACTGTCTTCCGAAGCCTTTTGTTTATTTTGTTAAAAGTTATTTATAAAGATCGATTATGATGGCACTATGCACACAACCGTCGAATGCAACCAGAAATGTGAGATTCATGCTATAGTGTTCGTGCCCTTACTGAGTGCACACATTGTTCCCAAACTCGCCTTTTCAAGGAACAGATAGGCCTCAAAATTCCTCCCTCCTTGTTTGCCCCTCGTCTGCTCAGGTTGTAAAAACAGTGGATGTTTCGGTACAAAATGAAAGTGATTTGTCGGTATAAAATTTATACCCTTTTTTGAAACGTATTCCCCATGGTGCTCGCGTCTCTGTCGCTTCCGTTCTCTCACAGGCCATCAGACAAGTTTTATCCAAAAATACAAAGTAAGCTTGGAAAATCAGTCGATTAGAAAGAAAGAAAAACTTAGTCGGTACGTGAAAAATCCCGTTTTTTCAATATGAATAAGGTAACAAATCTCTTACTATTCGGATCAAACAATTCGGACTGCACGCGATGAGTGCACACCTTTTTTGTATAATGATCAGGACACAAAAACAAATCAGGACACAAAAGCTGTGAATCGCTGATTCTATTATCTACAATCTTGTAGAGAATTAACTCAGCGACGGTGACATTAAGGATGCCTCCCGTATCTAATATTCTAATGACACGATAGGCTATTGACACGATCTAGCACGGGGGCTTAACCCCGGGCTAGATATTCACCTCCCTGATCCACAGCATGAGAGTCATGACGCTTTCGAGACAACCAGTCAGGACGTGCTTGGTGCCGTCATGTCGTTTCAGAGTGTCTCTTCCAGTGGCCTGGATGAGACCTGTGAAAAACCTAAAGGACCTCCTAAAGGACCTTCTGTCTGGCGGTTCTGGTCATACAGGTGAAGTCCTGGAGGACATAATGGCTCTGATCAACCTGATGTTGTCAGGCCGAGTCAACAGCGAGATCACACAGCTCATGGGGGTCTAGACAAAAACCTCACGCTTAGCTTAACGAAAATTATTCAACGTAAAACTTGGTAGCAGTCACTTGGTATTTTGATAGCTAATGTCATTTTTATACAATTCAATCGCCCGCAAGCGTTAAAGCCAACATAAAGTGGCATTTGTCCACCCTGTACGGTGCAAACCTATGCGCACTATATATGCAAACCTATGCGGCTAAAGTATGTTGTCGTAAAAAAGCAGCCTATCTAGGCGACTGTTACTGACCAGTTCAGCTAGACTTTGATCCCCGAGGCGGCTGTGAAGCCGTACATTTTTGGAGCAAAATTGTGGGGAGGTTATTTTATAGGTGGATATTAAAAACGCCTTCACTTCTGTAGAAAGAGGCACTCTGCTAAAATAAATTAATAACAAAATCCCGTATTTATCTGTTTCTTTGGCAATGTTATGGTTCACCGTCTTAATTAATTTATCGGCAAAATTCTATTTCGTCCGCGGTTGTCAGCAGGGCGACAGCCGCGGCTATTTTCAGTCTTGTCACCAATCCGTTTATTCAACGTCTCTAATCTAAATTCAATATTTGGTATATGGATGATGAAATGCGGTTCTTCCGCGGATCCAAATATCATGATTGTTCCACCACTGTACCCATGGACTTCATGGCATGATTTTAAACGTTATTGGTGTCAAGGGGTCCTCTAATACCGTGTACGTCTAGTATCTGGCCTCATTCCAAAGCGAAATTCGTCAGAAAAACACTCTTCTTCTGCCCAATTTCTATGTTCACGAGCCCATTGAAAACGGGTTTATAAAATTCTGTGTAGTGTCCAGAGCGATTGCCACAGCACGTTGCCGAGAACCAGCTTCCAACATTCTCATAGATCAGATAATTTGTTTGCTCAAAAGACGTCTTTTCTCCATAGTAACGTTCTTTTGTATTGATGCCACTCAGAAGTATAGCATAAATTATACTGGGCACAAACCCGTTGCAGTATTATATTGGAATATAATACGACTTGACAGAAGGTTTTCATCTTTTGATCGAAATTCAAAAACTATTCCCCTTTTAAATGACGAAATTTACTAAAAATTTAATATTTTTTTTCTTTTAATTTTTAAATATATAATTATATCCTGGTTTTCAGTAACTAGCTAAAACGTGCTTGATCCCTAAACACTTTTGATGTTTTTATATTACAAGCGCGAAAAACTTTGTTTTTTTTAGCAACTTTAGTTTAGTTTCTATGAAAAATTGTATTCCTTGAATTTACAAACTTCACATAAATATTCTTCAATCCAAATGGTATCCAATGGAGGTCTTATATAATTATTTCTCCAACTTGGAGGGTATATGGCTCTTATGGTGCAGGGGTGTACTAAGACAGAAATTTGGAAAAAATTACCCCAAAGATGGTGAAGGGCTAAAAACCTTTGTATGGAAAATCGTATTTCTTGAACTTACAAACAGGAAATTTCTATTTGTCATTTTAGTATTTCTTTAACTAAAATGACAAAAGACGAATAAAATTATTTATCAAACCTCTCAAAGAGTGTGTAAGAGGGTGTACAAGTTTGTGTTTATACAAATAAGTTCTAGAAGTATGAAATTTGGAGAGTATATTTCTCTTAAGATGTAGGGGTCCACTAACAAAGGAATGGAAAATTCTATCCCTAAAAAGGGGGTGAAAAGGGCTGAAAACTTTTCTATGAAAAATCGTATTCCAAACTACTCCTCAATGTACTTTTTTTATATGTGGCTTCAATACTTGTGCAATAGCTTTGTGTCAGTGATTTTGCGTTCGAAATCCATCCAAATTGCTTCCTTTCAGCATCTGGTGACACGAAGTAACAGCAATGCTATTTCTACAACTCAGTGTGGCGGTGGATTACTTTGACGGCCTATCATTAGTGTCTAGTGTCGACAGTACGTAGGAGTAGGTAGAGCAGTAGGTAAGTGCCACATATTTGAATACATTAGGTAAAGGCAAACCCAATCGATTTGATTGGTTTATGCGCCGAAAAAATGAAATTCGGACATTATCTTTAAGTGTATTTGAAATCGTTTTAAAAAGTGCTATATAAAGACATCGTAAAACTTGTACGGAAGACTTGTAAACCGATTTGCTCATTTAAATTCCCTACTGATGTTTTTATAAAGCAAGATCAATACGCACTTGTTATAAAATTCTAAATTATCTGAAATATCAAATAACAAGTAAACATATACCTATTTGCTATTGCCTACGGCTTTGCCCACTTGGTTGCTTGGTAAAAATTAGCTTATGTTATTCAAAAGAACTCAGTATTTTTTTTTAATTAATAGCGGTCATTGTTACACAACGTCATCTAGCCCCAAAGTAAGCAGAGCTTGTGTTATGGGAGACCCTTTCTATCGATATACGAAACCGAAAGGGACTTTTCGAAATTTTTTAAATGCAGTCTAAAGAATTATCCACTACGTTTACAAATAAAATAAAATCCCCATTATGAAAAACTACTTATCTTCAATATTCAAAGTACAAATTCAGTTGAGCTATCTATAGATCGTTTGCAACGGTCTTTAGATAGCTAGCTGTTTCATCTGTATTTTTTGTATATACCTACTTGTACATACTTGTATGAATAAATGTATTGTTTTTAAGTACTTGCCTTCCAGTGGCATATGCGTGGAACTCGCAATAATAATATTATGGGACTGGAGCCACGACTTCGTTCGTGTGAAGTGTTTTCCATTAAACATTCAAATCAGACCCAGATAGAGATGGAGTGGCAAGATGACTTCCCACTCCATCATCAAGTCACGTTTAGTCAAAACACTCACAAGAGTGTGGTATTTTGAAGTTCTGAAGCAATAGTTGTTTTTGGAAGCTTCGTACCAATTTTCAAGTATCTAGTTGTATGGTTTCTAACCCCTTCAACCCGTTTCCCTAGTCATTCTTTGGTGTTTGTGTTTTATAACACGCATCAGGCTTCGTAGAGGCTCTGCGGCATTACGCGCAGGATTTATCTCTTTTGAAATCTCGTATGCATATCGTATGTTACAAATCAGTGTGTGACCAACGAGTCCCCATGGTGTCAAAGTATTACTAGGGGAGATTTGTTTCCAACGTGACACCGTTTCACTAGGTGTGCCTTGCATGGTTCTAAATCGTCAACGAGTGAGCTACCTGTTTAAACCCCTTCAAGTCTATTAAATTCGTGTAACCGAATCATATTTTTGCTATTCTGAATCTGATATTAAGTAAGGCAAGGCATTCAATTTTCAACTTCCACTGAATTTATGATTCTCGAACCAGTTCAAAAGCTACTTACCTATATTGAAAAATGTTTTTCGCACCGAGAACATTTTTCAATTTGCACAAAATGTGTAGCATGGTGTGCAGTGCAGGTTTATATTTTCTTACGCAAAGTATTTACCATAAAATATCGAGATTATCTCTTTCACGCAGAAAGAGATAAATCCGAGTGGTGGACTGTACTGACGGTATACCGTTAGATACAACTTACCTACTGTCTTCTGACGTCTAAAGTTTGTGTTATAAATTATTTTGTATTCTTAGTATGCGTTATAATTTTGCCACCATTGATATAGTCTTCACTCACGCGCGCTTATAGCCGTCGATACCGGGTCGGTTTTTAGCTCAGGAGCCTAACCATCAAGTCTTATTGAGATACAATTCAGGCAAATATGTCAAATTCCGGTATGCGATTATTTATTCCAGTATTATTTATTTATTTAATTAAATCGTAATAAGACTTGATGGTTAGGCCTCAGTACAGAATCCTGTGCTCCACTCGGTACACAGTTTTTTTGCACTATCCTGTTAACTATTCTGTGCACCACTCAGGATTTAACTCAACCTGAGGGAGCATTTATAGCTGTTTCCAACTTACTCTAGGAGATACAGCTGACCTGTTTTGCTATGTATGTTGGAAAAGTGTACGTGCTCCAGTTACAATACTTTAAAAGGCTAATGAATGACATTAATCGTGCTAGTATGAGAAGGTATTACTTTAAATGTGTTGTGGGGAAGATTATAGGTTCATAATAGCGGCAAAAAAGACATAAACCTTTAAAATTTGGTTACTAAAAAAAACATTTTTCTCGCCTAATAACCTTCTGGTAATAGTACCTAGTAGTAATCTCTGTAATGCTGAACCATTTTGCATGAAACGGAGGAGAATTGTGGGCAGAAGCTAATCGGCTATAATATTCGAGCAAGAGAAACCGGCTTGTCAATATCCGTCGATCCCCCGACGAGACGTTTGTATGTTAATCCAAATCATTTCATTGTTTCACTAAAAGAGGCAAAATACGAATCCAGCGATTTGGAAGAGGATATCGGATAAGAATAAAAAGGGGTCAATTTGTGTCATGACGAAATGAGTTATCGTCACGCATTGCGTACCTACTCAAAGAGCAGATAATTCTTGCAACTTTCATTTCCTATTAACATTCCATTACAATCAGAACACAATTAGCATTATTGTATGGGCCTAGTAAACGTCAAAATCGGTATTTTGCTCTATTTTGCTTCATTAGAAAAACGTCAAAATTGCTATTAAAAGTAGTCTAAAAGTCGACTGACATAATATAATAAAACGAGAATTGGTTATGACTTTATTACCAGGATTGATTTTCTGTTAGATTATCTGATTTTGTAATGGTCTTGGTTTTTTCTGGAATTTCTGTTATTTTTTTCAGTGTGTTTTCCTTTATTAATAAAACTTTCGTACTTAAAGAAAAACCACTGAGTTAATTCTGGTACACAGCTTCCAGTATGTACTATCTGGAATTTTGCAAAGAACAACGTAATATAGCGATATACCTATAACCTATACAGTTATATATATATATATATATAAATATAACTGTGTTGTTATAAGTATACATACCTATAACAACGTTGTTCTTTGCAAAACACTAAATAAAGCACTTAGTTTTTCATAGCATTTAAATTATCGTAGTTTCGTATCATTTAACGAAATTAATATATAATAGGTACATTATGCCATCGCAGTAGCATAGTATATGCTAAGATAACACTACGCGAGTTTTAACAACCTTTTCCCACAAGTGGATAGCCACCGCCACAACAATCTTTAAGATCAGTAAAAATAGTAGCTACCCATCTTAATAAGTAAATATTATGAAAAACTTACTTAATCCATTAGAACTTTCCAATTTAATTTGTTGGCAACTTTTGTATTCATACGGCGACAATCAGGTAAATTCTGGCATTCATTCTAATTTATAGAGCTTTCCGACGAAGAAGAAAATAATCTCTTACCCAATTCAGAAAAGTTAATCGATTCGTGATGGAAAAGAAAATTAAAAAGCCGTAAACTTTCTCGTAATATTGCTTGGGCAAGGATGGCGTCGTGATAAAATTCAAATTTTCAATGATCCAGCATGATTTAACCTAGCCCCCACGATCGGCATTAGCCGTGTCGTTCAAGTGTGCGTTCATAATATTCAACTTTCAAAAATATTGCATCTAGACCACACATCTAAAATATATATAAAATCGCCGACACACGTACTGATTCACTGACTGATTGGAAATCGCATAACCTAAACATTTCGTCCTATATATTTTTTTTAATGACGACCTCCGTGGCGCAGTGGGCGAAGGCCCGCCTGAGACGCAGAAGGTTGCGGGTTCGATTCGCTGCGGGAAAAATGTTTGTACGCTTAGCTTATGTTTGTCTCGGGTCTGGGTGTTTTCTATGTATAATAAGTATGTTTTACAAAAAAAAGTATATTAGTAGTTTATTAGTCATTACTACAAACTAAGCACAGCTTTTATTATGGAAACTACTCCCATAATAAAAGCTGTGCTTAGTTTGGGGCTAGATGATGCTGTGTGAAAAATGTCCAGCATTATTATAATGAAGGCCGTTGTGCATTTCTTTTGTTTTTTGTTGTTTCAGTTATGTTTTTATGTTTTATTATAAAAAGGTGTTATGCACAGTAAATAGTTTGTTTATCATTCGATTACGTTCATATCTTCGTATTCGAGGCATGCCTTACTGTCTGCGGCATACAATAAGGCAGAGGTAAATTTAAAGTGAACGCTCTTACGTATTTGCCCGCAAATACGTAAGAGCGTTCCCGTTACATTCTACTTAATGTGCTGACCCAACATTATCTACCAAGTATGTAGTACCTACTACTTATTTAGATAAGAACAATTGAATACTGTTTAAATAAATAGTTTTAAGTAATTACAAGCCTGTTATCGATACCTGCTTAGTAGTGACCCTTAACTCGGCTACACAGTCAAAAACTCAACTCTTTTCTGCTTGACTGCAGCCTTGTCTACAATACTTAACAGAATTTTTGAACATGATATACTGGAATAAAGGTTTTGCCATTTCATTTGTTTTCATTATTTAATTTCAAAACGAGTGACAACATCACAAATGCTAAAGTTATTTGTCACTCGGGCTTAAGCCTAGTTGGTCTTAAGACCAACGCAGCGAGTACAGTGACATAGCCTTTGACATTTAAATGTCACAAATGTGGACTCATTATAATGAAGGTATTCTGAACAATGCAACCCTTCGAAATCCCAGCTCACTCGGGTGGAAATATGTTATGTTTGGAAACTGACTTGGGAAGGAAGATTGCATAGGGAACACAAAACTTGTTTTGATTTTCTCTCATGTCTTGAGACCGCTTTTGAATGTTTGTTTTGCATTGTACAGGGAAAATCCTAACATCAACTTTGTAGAACTCATACTGAGTGTCCATCCTGAGTTACAAATAAGATAAAAACATGTCGAAACAGTTACCGCAACGATAAGATTTATCTACAAAATATCGAAACGGTCACCTTTTCATCATATTGGAAGAAATATTTTTTTTTACAGGAAATCCTTTCTATATTTTATTTGAAAGGGATCTTATCTTACTGCCATAAAGTATATTATATATATGTGCTACTATATATAATATACTAGGTACGGGCAGTACAGTGTGGCGGCGAGCGACATAAAAATAGTTCCACTATGTACGGTCGTTATTTAGCCAAGAGCGGTAACACATTGTTTATCACGAGAAGAAGCTTATCCGGTCATTATAAAAGTCAACACATGCGATTACATCATCAGTGTTGACAGTGTTCTTCCTTGAAACAGTCATTGTTTTTTTTTTCCGAAAATAGTGCACACTGTGAATATAAATTCTAAAATGTTTGTATGTTATAGTACGCAATGAAAGTGGAATCATTTCAAATGATGATGTATTGAATGGCACTATAGCAGAAAGATTATAGGAACTGTGAAAATTCAAAGTTAAAAAAACAACGATAAAGTCATAAAATAGCAAAGAGAAAAGAGGAAGCAAATAAAAAAATAAAGCTGTAAATACAGAGGGAGTTATACAGGGGAGTCGAATGACAAAGATCCTAAGAATCGTCCAAACGGACAACAGCAATAAATGTCTAAATGTCGGTCCACAAAATAAAGACCACAATTGGATGTTTTCATCCAAAAGCGCGTCTGACCTCACTAGCAGAGTTAAGAGAGAGTAGGTACTTATCTACTTGTCTGCCACTCTACACGGTGACGCCCAAAAGTTTTAGTTTTATGACTACTTACCAAATTGCTAAGTTTACCGCGAACATTAATTATAATTTCACGGCATGTTTGTTATGCGACAAATTTTACTTGCCTAAGTAATAGCGTTAGTAATTATTCATTATTATGTGGTTAAAGTCAGTCAGGCGGAATTCAGAGTGTGAGGTTTTGGTACGAAAACAACTAACAATAATACCCAATGTTTCTTTTAGAATGAAGCTAGAAGTGATAAAGCTATGGTTGTATTTAATAAGTACCTAAGTATTATACTGTTTGCACAAGGGAGTACGGAATCTTTGTTACCTATGCAGGTAGCATAGTGAGAGGTGTTTTTAATATATGTCAACTCGGACTAATTATGATGTAAGCAAGCTGACTAGATGGCGCTGTGTGCTTTTTAAAATGAGCGTTCTTTTAAAGATTGAGATAAATTTATTTCCCCTAAAACATATACCACGTTTACACATACCACGCGAGTGGCGAGGTGAATGACGAATTTTGACTAAGTACTTAGTTTTTATCTGTGGCAAAAGACGCATGTTTGAACGCGACGCACTCAACATTATGTAGGTACGCGTTAATAGCGTCGCGACCCGCGAGTCTCATAATTGAGACGAATGCGAAGGTGCATTATAAATGCGGTATTATGGATTAATTTACATGTGTGTGCATATAAAATAAATTATTATATACTATAATCATTTATAAGACATTAAATGTCAAAAAGCAGACTTTAAATAACGGGAAATTGATAAAAAGTCCAATATGCAATTTTATCACACATTTTTTTTTACCCATAGAAGAGGTTTTTTAATATAATCGGTTAACAATTGGCGAAGATATCGCGTAACATACACAAAAAACATAATACGAGTTGTGAAACTTATTTTTTGAAGTCGGTTGATATTAATTAAATAGCACTGTTTGCGATACGCTTGCAGACCAAGTTTACGGTTTCTTACTCTACCAAATAAAAAACAAAATAAAAATCGACCAACAAAATAATCATCAAAATCGGTTAACAATTGGCGAAGATATCAGGTAACATACACACACGATAAAAAACATACAGTCGAATTGAGACGTCCTCCTTTTTTTGAAGTCTATTAAAAATACATTGCAATTAACAGGAAAGTAACATGATTTTTGTTGTAACAGTAGATATGGGTACAAAAATCCGACAGCATTTATCATTTTTTAACTCCATGTTATTACTCAGTCATAAAAGTTTAACGTAAGTAATTAACCCAACGTTGGGTGTGCCAAAAAATATGTGACTGGCATTATTTACATAAGAAAATACGTTCGCTTACGTTTAACGATGTTTTTATCTTACGAAGGTAGTAACAGATATTTACAGGAAAAAAAATTGCATTCCTGTTTTCTCGATTAAAATGCTCGGTTTTATATGTTTTATCGAGTTGCAAGCCCATCCATGCTCTTGTTGTTTCTAGAGCATTTCCATTTCCTCACGATGTTTTATCTTCCCCGTTATCAGCATATGTATTGTATAGTATAGATACTTTGAATATCAGATTGGAATGGAAATGGAAATCTTTATTTTTGTTCTACACAAATTACTTATTCTTGAAATTCACTGTAACTTAATAAGTAAGGTTGTTTATAATTTATGTTGACTCTCCTCCGAACCGAGAATACTCGACACTTGAAACTTTTGAAATAAGAGGAGAAGAACTTTCCCAACTTGAGTAAATAGGGATGACTGGCAACGTAGATAAAAATATTGTGCCGACTAGGGGGGCTAGGGGGACTAGGGGTTGCTATTAATAATAAATAAATAAGTAGGTCAGAACGCTTCGGTGAAACTGCCTCCCCTTTTAGGTTCTTCATGTAAATAACCCTAGAAATTATGATGTTTTTGATTGTAAAATCATTTAAGAGCATATTCTTACTCCATGCAAAAATACGCGCATTTAAGGAAATTATTGTTAATTATTATATTAGCAACAACTGGCATAAATATTATTAGGAGAGATCTGAGGTTTTAGTTGATTATTACCTACATATTACAGCAATAACAAAGGACGTGCCTCTGACTACCCCTTACTTAGTAACCTTATGGTCTACGTACTGAGTATCTAATAGATCTGAAGGATGTACATTCCGTGATTATTGTCGGTAGCGTGTTTATTTTATTTTGTATTTGTAAATCGAAAATTTTCTTGACGCAGTTCCGTCTCATTCTTCTTCATCAGTATTTTTCATCCTTTCGGACGCTGTCTTCATTAAGGTGAGTAATCGCGTTTTAATACAAACTGATGAAGACTCTGAATCAGTTGAAACTTAGTCGGTGCCTTCACCGGTGCGTGAAAATACGAGATTATTTAGAAGAACTCTTGTTCTTGCTTAGGTCAGTTTACAGCTTTAGATTTCATATTTTGTATGTTTTGTATGTGTAATTCATTGTTTTAGTATTCTTAAAAAGTCTCTATAGCTAAATAATGAAATATAGTTTCAACCGTTTGTTTGGTTGTTGTGGTGTCAGTTATTTCTGGAGTTGAAAGGATTTCCTGTACTTGATGGCGAATATTGTCAAAAGTTATAACATGTCAAACTTTGGTTTGTGTTCTGGATGATTTCAATAGCAATTTAAACAAAAACAGAGGCATGACGTGTGTAGTTATTTAGGGTCTATTTTGTGAGCAGAATTAAAATAAAAAATAGTTATTGTTTTTTTTGATACCATTCATTCAATAAGTTAACTTTAGCAAAATGTTAATACCCGTTATGAATAAACGTGTTTTTCATCATTTAATGCAGCGCCCCTACTGACCAATCCTACCATCCTTGAAGTCAGAAAATCGTTTCTGAGATAAATGGTAAATGTTACCAGACAAACATACAAACAAACAAGCAACTTACTGCAAACGCATATACGGGCCTTAAAACTGCTACTTTAAAAAGTTCTAAATTGGACTGTTTTGTTTCGTTTCATTCTCAGCAAATTGATTTGAAATCACGGTGTACACCTACCGTTTATTCGACGCTAATAATCGAAAATATTTTAATTATATTAAAACTCTGTATTTTAAGAAAAAACCTTATGTTATAACTTGCGGGGCGTAGTTACGGGTTATGAGCTACTAGCTTCTGCCCATGGCTTCGCCCGCGTGGTTCCCGGATAAAAAATAGCCTATGTGTTATTCTGATGTATAAGTTTGTGAGGATGCTGTAACAAACATCCATCCTCACAAACTTACAGTACACAAACGTACAGTACCTACATCCATCATTTCGCATTTATAATAGTAGTAGGATTCGTCAATATTAAACGCAATCCGTCACTCATGCTTTTCTTCACAGTTTCGTTACACTTAGTCGAGTGTGTTCATTGATATGAAACTCACTCGAATGTCAACGCATGTTAACATTCGAGTGAAAGAAACTACGTATTTTCATACAAATTCGTAATAGGCCAATCGTATTACGATTTTCTTCTAAGTCGTTTCGAGATAAAAACGTCAGGATAACTATTCCAATCGAGACCTAGATAGTAGGCATATCGTGATCTAGGTTACTGTTTATCTAGATACATATTGATACACAGACAAAAAGACAATTAACTATTTTTTGTCGCTGTCATGTGTTATCGTTGACGCTCGTTAAACGTCCGTGTGAAGAGTCTCTTCTCCCAACCTGTCGCAAAATATACCTCACAATATACGAGGTAGAATATGTAATAGTTCTTCAACGTTGCTCGAACCCTAAATATATCTCGTGAATTCTCAAAGGAATGTCAGCAGTGAATATTCAATTGAAACTTGAAATGTTACGAGTTCAAGTAAAGCGATTTACAGCTAAATGACGCCACAGGCGTTACAGATTACTTCGCTAGATCGATAAGAGGTATAGGTATATAAGAACTGAGCAAGAAGGTTGATAATGCTCATCGTGTTAAAGATGTATTTTTCATTTTTATCGGCGCATCTGTTAACTACACAAAGCTAAATACGACGGATAAATCGTGCATGTATAATACAAATATTTTTTATTGTTGTTTTTAACTATTAAATGCAATTATATGAAATTATTTAGTTTATTTCATCGATGCTATTCCTAATTTTTATAATAGGTAGTAATCCAGGTGTATTCTGTGTTTGTGAGGTCATCCTTCTTAGGACCTGTCTGACAATAAGCGCTGCTTCTAGTGAGAAGCAGTGCTTGCAGTGCGAAGCAGTTATTTTGGGACAGGGACTCTGCGGACCTGTACTACGCTGAGACAGGGCCGTGGGCCAGCACGGCTTAGATGGGACTAATCTATATAAATCAATTGACTCAAGTATATCATATATGGCGAATCCACCGGAAAAGTCAGAAATTTGGATGAACCGTGCAAAGCCGAGTCGGATGGCTAGTCCTCCTCTTTGTCTATTATTTTAATGTATAAAGTGTATATTTTATTTATTTTGGAACTGTCTTTTATGTAGTAATAAATATTTAATTTCATCTTAGAATACCTCCTCCATCAACTGACTTCTCATAGATAATATATAGACATAGACATAGAAGTACAGTGAGCAGTGTACGAAGGTGCGTACACTGCTCACTGCACTTCCAACACATTTTACAATAAGATAAATATGTCATCTTAGGATATTTCGTGGATCTCCGCATTTTCATAGGTCCATCAGAGTTTGGGGCCTTCGTACTTTTACACATTTTACACTCAGATAAATATATCATTATAAAAGTTATTGTCGCGTCAATTCGTAACGCGTGAAAGGGGGAATCGATTTAAAACTAAATGCGGCGTTGGGCAAATATTTATATCCGGAGGAGCAAAGTATTATTGGATAAGGATAAAATAGGCGGCGGTGATAAATGATACTCATGAAACTGGACGTCAACATCGAAGAGCTTTTATAACTGTTTGCAGTCGACTATATTAAGGTGATATAGCAATACAACATTACCCATATTTATTCAGTTTGTACATACCTCCGCGTACCTTCAATAGTAGTGGATGGGTTAACATTAATTTGACTATTGCATGTTACGTAAACAGCCACACATTTCATTTATAACTTTCTCTTTTGTGTACCAATATTTTTTTCATCTATTTGCGTAGATAAGTATACAGTTTTTTTATTTTTTTATTTCTGTAACTAACTGTTTTTTTTTATATTTAGTCACAAAAAACCACAATTCTGTATTTGTACCCACGATACAGGGAACTATTTATGTGTCCCTTGGATGAAAAAATAACCTAATATTTATGGAAAAAAAAAACTTTTTCCTGTGAAATTTAGCTCTTCTCGTACTGTGAATGTCTTCAAAGTGAATATTGTTTCTGCATGAGCTGCAGTTTGTTTAGGGCCAAATCAATGTGTAAATTCTATTATTAGTTAGAAATTGAGAAAGTACGTACCTATATAATAACATCAACCATTGTGTCAGTGGATACATTACCATTAAAAAAATAAAAAGTCGCACTTTGTATTTAGATCATGAACAGAAAATAATTAAGAAGACTCGACTTCTTCTCGTAAATTAGTAAAGCCTTTGATAATTTTAATTAGAATTACATTATATATTTAGAACACTTTTCATGTAAATCCCAAGTAGCGGTTGAGTCGGTAGGAGGTAGGGACACTTGACTCTGACAAAAAGGACTGCTTTTAAATTTCATATTTATTGAGCGTTAACGCTCTCCATCAATAAATCACATAATGGAATAAATAAATCACTCTTTATATTTAGAGACGAAACTTAGAAACTTGTTCTAAAATAGTAAACAATAAATAATAGGTTGGGGAAAAAGTTTCTTCGCATTTTTTAAGAAAATTCAAAACATTTTTTAATATAGTTTATTTACATTTAACTAAAGTATGTAGGTACCATTTTGTTCGATAACTTTTTGCCATTTTGTAGGCAGGGACATGATCCCATTGCTATAAAAACTTTGGGGCTTCTGTTCAAAATACCGCGACAAGTGGTTTTGGCAGTCCTCTCGTGATGTTAACCTGACACTGCCTAAAGAATTCTGAAGAGACCGAAACAGGTGGAAATCTGAAGGTGCAAGGTCAGGACTATACGGCGGATGCATTAACACATCCCAGCCAAACTCTCTTAATTTTTGCTGAGTGGCTAAAGATGTGTGAGGTCAAAAATGGTCAAAAATTTCTTCAAAAATGGTTCGGTTTCATTACGTCGTAATAAAGAATCACAAATGAGAACACGGTTCATTAGGTTTCTTTCAGTGAGCTCGTGAGGTACCCAAATATCGAGCTTTTTTGTGTACCCAGTTTTTTTCAAATGCGCCAAAACTGTTTTGTGGTCAATTCCCAGTTCTTCAGCTACGTCGTAACTACTGATATGCCGATCTTGCTCCACTTTTTCAAAAATGGCATCCATTTTATCCGTAATAGGGCGACCAGAGCGACGTGCATCTTTGACATCAAAATTTCCGGATTGAAAACGCTTAAACCAAATTTGTGCTACTCTCACAGACACTGCACTAGGTCCATAAACATCGCAAATTTTTTTCGCGGCTTGCGTTGCATTTTTACCTTTTTTGTAGTAAAATTTTAAAATGTATCGAATTTCTTCATTAGATTCACTCATCTTAACAGTACGAAAAACAAATAAAAATCACACATTTTCCTAATTTGAATTTGGAATTATCTTCTTTAAAATTTAAACTTTTAATGATACCAAAACCAGCTAGATACAAATAGTATAGCCAAAGATATTTTATTACAAGTTCATACATACAATAATGCGAAAAGACTTTTTCCCCAACCTATTATATAAATATGCTGTTCATTTTCACACATCATCATCTAGCCCCAGATTGAGTTGTGGTAACTACATAACAGATATAATACTACTAATATATTTTTTTTTGTAAATACATTCATAGATATCACCCAGACCGAACAAATATTTGCAGATCATACAAAGATTTGCGGACCTCTGAAACAATACAAAGTTTTTTTTTATGTAAATATTGAATATATTTTTTAGTAGTAATCACCCATACCGAGACAAATATTTGCAGAACATACAAAGATTTGCGGACCTCTAAAACAATACTAAGTTTTTTTATGTAAATATATTCATAGTAATCACCCATACCGAGACAAATATTTGCAGAACATACAAAGATTTGCGGACCTCTAAAACATTTGGCGAAGGCCCGTCTGTGACGCAGAATGTTGCGGTTTCAATTCCCGCCGCGGGATAAATGTTTGTATGATCTGCAAATATTTGTCTCGGGTCTGGGTGTTTTCTATACATAAACTGATTAATTATTTATTTAAAAATCAAAATGTTTATAAGCATTAATCAGTCATGTAGTTTCCATAATACAAGCTCTGCTTAGTTTGGGGCTAGATGATGCTGTGTAAAAATATTAAGCATTATTTATATATTTGACTCATATAAATCGAACCCGCGCCGCGCGCCGCGTGCCTCGTTCTGCAACCACCGACGCCAGTCGAACTACGAAAACTTCAAAACGAATTGCTGAATTCAAACATTTACGAGCAGATTTCTCCCGTATTACAAAACAAATTTACTCTGTGGGGATGCCTTTTAAATAAACATTTTCGCACACTACCGCGGCTGGAAAAGCTTTTTGTGGGAGCTAAACAAAACGTTAAACAAAGCGAATTGTTTTTGGATTTTTCTAGTAAGGCGAAGCTATTTACGAGGGTCAAATACAAATAATAGACAACTTACTTAAATAGTAAGTTGTCTATTATTTGTAATATACAAAGCAGGTAGGTACTCCTATGTGCCTAGATATCAGTTATAGAAGATCACGTAGTCCATAGAAAGGTACAAACATATTGCTTGGTTCTACGAATTTTAGACATATTCTATTGTAGAACTAAAATAATCTCATTCACATAAAACCTTTTTTGACATTCTCGAAAAAGTGACTCTCCAACAAAAATAGTTACCACCAGCCGTTCTACGGAGCGTAGCGATGGGGATTCTCGAAATGATAATCACATTGATTCTATTGGTCGTACATATAATTAATAAGCCATAGTAAATGTTCCTACTTAATAACCAAGACATGCTTAGAGCTGAGCCGGGAAATAATTATGTAGGTACTAATTTCATATTAACCGCTTTGAATTTGAAACCTCAATATTCGTTTGAATACTTCATAGAGAGGTCTCTACACTAAAAAATACTTTTAGAAATTCGAACTCATCGAAACAAAGCTTTGTTTATAAACAGCCTTGCTTAATATTATCTCGTGAAAAGTGAGAAAAAAATAGAGTATTCTCCACGGGTTAAAGCTATATCCGCCCGTGGCGAGTTAGAAATCCTAGCTGCACTCAGGATTCTAGTCTAAACTCTAGAATCGGACTAAAGGTTCATACTCGTCAATCCTATAAATCGAGTCTCTACCACGTGTCATACAAAGAAGAACGTGGGGTTAAAGTAGTCAGAAAATAATTTTAAAAGAATACATGCTGCCAATGTGATTCTTGGCAGGATTCTTTAACACTTGTTTTGTTGATATAAAATTAAAAATATATATGATAAAAAACAAACTTATGTAGGTGAATAACTATTATAGTGCCCAAGTAAATGCCTTATGGAACTGTACTAGTACTTGAATCTACTCAATCTTTCGCTATAACATGATATACAATTCTTCTATATAAAATTGTGTCTTTTTATCTTTCGGCCGCCGCTTGCTGCCTAGTTCGCCCGCCGGCGCCGCCCGTGAAATTGCCCCACGCGCTAAGCCCATTGATCAATGGCCTTTATATAAAAATATTGCTACTAAAGCGGATGAATGAGATAAAATCAGATCTTTGCGATACCTTACAAGGTTCATAAAAACGTGACAAATATGCATTGGTATTTCACCAAATGATTAGGTACAAGTATTCAAAATTTAAACATCGTTTCTCACATTATTATACGTAATTATTATGATAAGTTACGCAGTGATCGCTTTAATAAAATAGTTGTGCATATACCTAATCTAGAACTACCTACACGGCAATATTTTAAATTAGTTTGTTCAATTTCTGCACGCTGTGGCGTCCTATAATTGAGGGAGAACATCGATTTCATTTTTTAGTCTGGATAATTACTGCGATTTCTCTATTGGATGACCTAAATTAATAAATAATAACATGTGGACAGTTACGATTAAGTGGCAATATGTATTTTCTTTATAAGAACCGTATATTTGTCTTATCGATCACCAACGCTGCAATGGCTCGAACGGGCCGGATCGTGATGTTATTACAACACCGGCTTGCTACCGTACAATAACAAACGTAATGCCGTCACGATAAGATTCCACATATACACATTAGTGTAGGCCAGCGAAGGGGAATCCGTTGAATAAGTTTATCTCTTTATTTCTCCATAAACGTAACAGTTACCTACACCAAGAAACGTGAACAGTTGTGGTGATTAGTGATTTTGTATTGTTCAGTTGCCGTAGCATGAAGAATAAACAGGATAACAGGATAACAGGAGAAATAACAGGAAATAACAGCTCTGTGGACAATTTTGGAATATTGTATATATATGATATTAGGTTGGGGAAAAAGTCTTTTCGCATTATTGTATGTATGAACTTGTAATAAAATATCTTTGGCTATACTATTTGTATCTGGCTGGTTTTGGTATCATTAAAAGTTTAAATTTTAAAGAAGATAATTCCAAATTCAAATTAGGAAAATGTGTGATTTTTATTTGTTTTTCGTACTGTTAAGATGAGTGAATCTAATGAAGAAATTCGATACATTTTAAAATTTTACTACAAAAAAGGTAAAAATGCAACGCAAGCCGCGAAAAAAATTTGCGATGTTTATGGACCTAGTGCAGTGTCTGTGAGAGTAGCACAAATTTGGTTTAAGCGTTTTCAATCCGGAAATTTTGATGTCAAAGATGCACGTCGCTCTGGTCGCCCTATTACGGATAAAATGGATGCCATTTTTGAAAAAGTGGAGCAAGATCGGCATATCAGTAGTTACGACGTAGCTGAAGAACTGGGAATTGACCACAAAACAGTTTTGGCGCATTTGAAAAAAACTGGGTACACAAAAAAGCTCGATATTTGGGTACCTCACGAGCTCACTGAAAGAAACCTAATGAACCGTGTTCTCATTTGTGATTCTTTATTACGACGTAATGAAACCGAACCATTTTTGAAGAAATTTTTGACCATTTTTGACCTCACACATCTTTAGCCACTCAGCAAAAATTAAGAGAGTTTGGCTGGGATGTGTTAATGCATCCGCCGTATAGTCCTGACCTTGCACCTTCAGATTTCCACCTGTTTCGGTCTCTTCAGAATTCTTTAGGCAGTGTCAGGTTAACATCACGAGAGGACTGCCAAAACCACTTGTCGCGGTATTTTGAACAGAAGCCCCAAAGTTTTTATAGCAATGGGATCATGTCCCTGCCTACAAAATGGCAAAAAGTTATCGAACAAAATGGTACCTACATACTTTAGTTAAATGTAAATAAACTATATTAAAAAATGTTTTGAATTTTCTTAAAAAATGCGAAGAAACTTTTTCCCCAACCCATAAGGCCTTATAAATACTTATATACATATCTATAGGCGTGGGACCATACATTGTCTTTATAAGTTTTCCCACCAAGCATATAAATAGCAGTAAAAATGTCAAATGACGGTGTAGGTCGTAACTCAAACTCGCAAATAATTTCGAACGCGCGTGTACGAAGGTGTCCCTCAGAAGCATGACGACCTCGTAAAAATATTATTAGGCACCATTGCAGTTAAATTTCAATTACATGCAGCTTCCTATCCAACTACACTTGAGTAGATAGCTCTAAACAGCCTTAAACTAAAAGGTTATCTCTTTGTGAGCTTTGAGTCCATGACACTATCGAACAAAAGTTTCATTTCAGGGTAACCTCTACCTGAACTTTTGGAAGTAATGAACTTTTGAACGATTAGATATTAAGAGTGTGTTATTGGTGGAATTTGATATCAACTCTGAAATTCCTCCACACCAGGTCTATACCGCGTATATAATGTAGTAATTTGTAATGTATTGATTTAACCATACCAAAACGTGGTTTGTTGTACAAGGTCAATATATAATAGTAGTATAATAGGTTCAATCAATATGTATTAAGGTAGAAAGAAGACGCATCAGTGACAATAATTTTGTTTAAGTTAAGAGTAGTCATAACATCATTTTTAGGTGACAAGAGTTTCGTGGCCTAAAAAAGCGAACATTCTAACCAACACAATATCAGGAATTCATTGACGGTGTTTTATTATTCATTTTAAAACAGCTAGACTCGTATTTTCCAAATTAAACAGACGTGGTGGCGGTGTTAATTATAAGGAGAGGTGGTTGTCAAAGATCGCGTCAATGTACTGCGCCAGTTTGCGCAGGCCTTTAGTCATGTTGGCAGTTATTACACGAAGTAGTTATAAACTGCCACCATATTAAATGGCCTGAAAGTACGTTAAACTGTCATTTTGTCTCCCCACGTAATGAAATGCGTCGGCGGCAACGCAAATACCTGTCGCCGTCATACCACGACACCTAGTTTGTACTGTTCACCGAACACGTCAATTCGAGCGCTAGCGTGGGTCGCCCAAGTGATATCAACCGATTATTGATGTGTGTAGTCAACATCAAATAAAGTTTGAGATTATTTAAATATATTTGTATTCCATTAAATTTTATAAAAACCTCTTTAATAATAATAATAATAATTTATTAACTCAGCAATTTTCATTAGATCTTTTTGTAAATATAAATTTTCTTAAAAGAAAGTTAGTTTTAAAGTAACATGTCGATAAGCCTTAAATATAATAATGCATTATGCATTATATTATAGCCTTATTAGGATTTACCTACACATGATATTAAATTTAAAATTAAACTAATTCACCTAGTGCACATGAACCACTATAATGTGTAATAATAAAAATAATAACCTCTATCGTCCTTCAGCTCAGGGTTTATCAAATGCCCGAACACTTAACTTGTTCCACTCTTTCTTAAATAGTCGGAGCGATTCAATAAAGGAAAAATATATAATTTTATATTAAAAAATCATAATATTTCCTTTGTTTTTTTAGAAAGTATTCGTTATAAAACTTTGGCAATTTTTCAACATATATAGAAACAAAGTTTTCAAACTAATGTCAAATGACATTAGTTACGAGCTATAAAGTCGCGACATCGGTGAACAGTAGTTCAATATCATTGAAAAAGACAAAATTAAAAATAAATACAGTTCTGCTCTTACCATTGCTCAGATGTAACAAACCTAATAACAGGATCAGTGGCACGACTAAACCTGAACGATTGTAATTGAAAACGAAAAAAAAAATAACCTCAAATTAATATTAAATACCTTAAAGTTATTGTAAGTGTTTAATGTAAATCAACAGTTGGATAAAGCCGCCTTTATAAACATCGATATCATAAAATTATACCTGTATAGTTTCTACCTACGAAACTAGTATAAAACGTCTTAGTTTTCTAGTTTGCTCTTTTCCATGAATATAAACAAGGTATAAAGTGAAAACGGATTTGATGGGCTCAAACATAATACAACGTCAAGTAGGGAGAAACAAGTTTTATGATTCATTCCATAACAAAAGGGGTCAGTATTGTCGTCAATCACATTGTGTCGTATCGACTGAAGATTGAAAGAAAAGAAAAAGACGTCTTCAATGAAAATGGCTCAAGGCTCCAATATTAATATAGTTATTATTTTTAATACTATCGATTAGGCATTGTAAGCTTTTTATACGTAAATTTATATCGACCCAATCTTCTTGGGTCTAGGTGTTTTCTATGTATAATATGTATGTAATTACAAAAAATGTATATAAGTAGTATATCAGTCATGTAGTTCTTATAACACAAGCTCTGCTAGTAAGCTAAGGCTAGATGATGCTGTGTGAATAAAATGAACAGCAGTATTATATTTTTCTCAATGGGTAATTTTGTATTATTTCGAAATATATGACTGTTTATCAATTAGTTGTTGATACCACTTATCCGTGTCGTTGACGGTCCGTGCACGTCAACAGCATTACTCTCACCATTATCGTGTTGCCTGTTCAGATTTTGAAACTATTTTTTTTTCTTAGTCTCATCCTTTTGGTATATCTTGCAATACAAGATAGACCAACAAGACGAGACTTGTATTTTGATAGGCCACTGGATTAGCCATTCAATAAACTCTGCCTTTCACTCACTCACCTGTTTGTTTAGCTATATTTTTATTTTCATTGTATCTCATTAATATTTGTAACGCATTGGAACAGTGGACGGAATCATTTTTCACTTCTCATGCTCTAAAAGGCGGAAAACAGTATTTTTTAAAATTTTAGTCTTTATTTTATACAGGCGTCGAAATTATTGTGATCGTTTACAAAGACATGGCACTTAAAAAATAGAATTTTGAAATATAAATAATATATCGTAGAAAAAAATTAAGTTTTTTTTTTATAATTATTTCCTTTAGAAAATAGAATTTTAAGCAACCGTTACATGCGGCAAGCGTTTCTTGTCGATCGTTGGATCTATGCGTCAGAGCGTGCAACAAGACGAAAAACGAAGGATATCCGCGAAATTTTTACAAATTTTACAGTATGTTGAAGTTTTACTGAGTTATTTTATTTTCTCGCAATCGAAGTGAAAAGTAGAGTAGACTCGGGACTAATACCCATTCATACTCAATTTGATGATGACATCACAAACATCTTGTATTGGTAGTAGTTGTCGATTTAGTCCCGTGTTGATTAATTTACTATTGCATTGTGAATAATTCATGTATGCGGAGTACTACTTCATTATCCATAATATCCACTATCATACATAACCAGTCTCTGAATACAGAATCCTAAAAATGCCTGGTTCATGTTTCAGAATAATTTGAATGGGAGGTTGTTTGATTATCTGTCTGTTACCATTTATCTCGTTCAATCATTTTGTTTTAAGTCACTAGGGGCGCTGAAATAGATCACGAAAAACACATCGTGATAATTTAATTTTTGCAATATTTCATTTGACACAGGTGTCGCACTCGCTGTAAAGTAATAAGGTATGTTGCAAAAATAAAACAAAACTCTAAGCCAACTGGGTGATACACTGGGGAGAAAGCTAAATTGTGTTTTATGTACTCATAATATATCAAAGTGAAGACATTTTTTATATTTTTTTACTGATGTTATATAGCATTTTTTAGAAGTGTAGGTAGGTATAACGAAGCATTGAAGGACATAGGGCTTAACCATTGAAGGGGGACTTTATTTACTTATAAGCCCTTTATTTTGAAGATGGGAAACTCAAATGGAAATTGCTTTCAAAGGTTTTTAAATATTTGTTCAATTATTGATTCATAGAGAGAGGAGCGGTACACGTTATAAAGATCGTTTGCATTTTACTCCTATCAAATTAGTTTAAGTGACGCTCTTCTTCGTATTTTCTGCATGTCACACATGACAGCATGTCATAACAAATCACGACTAAATTTGTTTGGTAAAAGAGATAACTAAGTTAGTTAGTTGGTGTACAAGAGAATCGACGCCAATACCTACATATCTAGGAATTTTAGTTTCTCTAGTTGGCTCGGAATCAGGACTTTACGTTTGCATCGATTTAAGTGGTGCTGGGAGATAAGGTAGGTTTTAAAACATGTATCATTGACGGCCTTTTTTCTATTTTTCTGCAGTTTGTTTCTCGATTGGCAAACTGGTACAAAAACTGGCAAAGTATAACTGGCTGTTTTTTCTTAACCAAAGACCGAGTTCGCATAATAATTCAAAACATACTTATACAGTCTTATATACTTATACATATCTGATATACCAACTTAGATACAAGTACTACCTAGTTGTTTTTAAGATTTTTGGAAACCCTATAACTGAATAAAGTCATGTTTACGGGACCACCGAGATCTGAGCATTTCAAATAAAAACTAAAAAATATAGATAAAGTAAATGCTTTTTTGCACGTCCCTAAAGTACTGCTTGTAGGCGAACTTAATACGAGATAGTATTTTCTTCCAGCTAAGCTTTGTATCATGTAGAAAACAGTTTTTTCGAGTCATCGTAACGTCATCGACGTAGGTCATGTATGTATGATGCGCGCAAAAGGCGTAGCCATCTTATTGAGAACCTTCTCTTTTTTTTAAAAGTCGGTTTAATACTACTTAAGTGTCTTCATTTGCATTTTTGTAAGTATGATAAATTGCATGCATTTTGTTATTTTCTTGAATTATTTACCTACTTATCCCTGTGTACCTTTGACAAACCACTATGAAGCTTATATATAATTATTATTATTATATCTTATTATTATACTATACTTAGAATAACTATGTAACAGTAAACTTTATTATGAATATGAATATAAAAAATATGTATTGTGAAAAGTATACCCTACAAAAAGCGTTGTTTAAATCTTTGGTACACCCACGTATTCGGTATACATACATACAAATTGAACATGCTTTAGCCAAACACCTTACAATACAAACGAGTTATTTTCTTTACCCTGTGGACTAAGCCAAGACAACACGAACTCCAGCATCGATTTCGCAAAGATGACGCAGTTTTTGAAAGCACGCCACAAGAGACGCATGTTTCTTTCTCTTTTCAACCTTCAGTTTCCGTGAGCCGCCATCTGCTCCCCAAATCAAGGTAGGGTCGTGAAGATCTGCTCTGGGGCCTATTATCAAGTTAATGTTTTGTTTGTGCTCAAAAGGCGGGTAATGACAACAGATAACCAGCGAAGGTATACCGGGCCATTGTTTGGGATACTTTTGGCTATTTATGTCACACTTCATCTAAGGACGTTCCTACTTTTGATTTAAAAAAAAAGGATATGCTCCTCATGCTTAGGCAAAAGATTAAGTATTTTATACGAAAGACAACTATCTCGTGATATTTAGACTCTATTAAAATGAAAGTACTGGCATGTAGGTCAAGTGTATTTTTTTTTAATTTTTATGAAATTGACCTCCAGTCATGTCGAAACGCAGGTATGTTACCGACGTTCCGAATGTTAATGCCGAATGTTCAAGACTATATCACACAAAGGTAGTCTTTTTTTAATCATATTACTTAAACACAAATTCTAGCTTAGTATTATAATATCTGTGATAATACCGAACAGTCTGAAAGACAGCTTTACTGAACAGGCATATAAATTAATTCTAGACCAGACGACTTGTAAACTTTAAGTTCAGCTGAACAATAAGTTTCGTATCTATTCAAAGCTTAACAACTTTATATGTTATTAAGTTAAAGGCATTTTATTGCTGCCCCGGGTTCTTATCCGATAGATACTTTGCTTCGATTACCGCGTGTGTACTAAAATAAAAAAATCTCACTGAAAATTATTTTAGAGGTTTTATTCAAAATAAAACCTTTACGACTGTAATCCCCATGGACCATTATACCATTTATACTCATTTCGTAGATCCGAAAGTTCAGAAACTATATTTGGCGCATACTCACGTTATGCACAATAAGTTAGCATTCTTTGCTTTTCAATTCGGTATATTTTACTCAAAGCTATAAAATTCTCATCCGTTTTACGTACTTATCCGTATGAAAATAATGAGGCAAGACTGTGAACAGGCACCACACGCCCGTTTGTGGCTTGAAATTTGAATGTGTATAAAAAACGAAGCTTTTGTTGAGGCTTTCGCAATACACCTTTACCGCTAAGACCTAAGAAAGTCACGAGACGAACAAAAAAGCTCAAGCAGTCCCAGACTCAGCGCAATCACGTAGATCGAAAAGGCGAAGTTCCATTTCCGTTCAACTGAAATGTCTTCGAATGTTTTCCGTAACTTTGTGAGTTATGTACAAAAGCAATTGCTTATGTTTTCATCTCTACCCATGGTGAACTTTGTTGATTTTGCTTGGAACGATAATGTTTTTTTATTAATTTATTGGAATTAAAATTGTAATATTGAACTTTAATTTTGTCAGTATCAGTGTTTATGCACGTTGCATTGCCTACGAATTTATGGTTCTAGGGCATACCGTATTAATGCGTACATACATTTTTCAAGTGGAAAAATCCATTCGAACCCTCAGATCGGAAGTCGTGGTAACCCGACTACGCCAACAAAACTCTACCTTGCGTTTTTCTTGATCCTTTAGACAGTGTGGTTATAAAATGAACTCATATTCTTCATTTAAGTTCATTTTCACAACTAAATAGTAAATATTTAAAAAAAAAAACATGTTTCTATACGCACAATGTAACAATCATCACCTGATTAAGTATAGGTAGTAGAAATATATAAGTACTTCTTTATTATTTAATGTACACCGAGAATACAGACCAAAAACTTATATATAAGACATGTATAAAAACTTGACCGTAAAAAAAAATATTCCAACAAAAGATTCTCTTCTCATTTTCGTGGGAACAAAACCCAATATAATAACTGGACTCTACTCTATATGCCTACCAGTTTAGGCACGAGTATCCATTTTATAATCCTGGATAGTTTAAAATGATTGCGAAGGCTCATCCTCTTCGTAACTGAACAATGGACCTACAGGAGTGAACTGAACCGTGAACCAACCTGCCGATTGAGCTTTTGTCTGACCTCGCCTTTGCAAAGCATCGGAATGTGTCCGATGCTGACTCTGAATGCACTAGATGTCGATTTCTGTTTGTATGGAGTACAAATCGAAAAACTTTGGCTTTGTAGCTGTTGACAGCAAATCCTACTAATAAGATGCTAATCCGATTAAATAAAACCAATTTCTGTGAAGTAGAGAACTGTTTTTTCCCTGAATTCCATTCGATGCGATTTATGAAATTTTAATATTGAAAATCATGTCACAGCGATAAAAATAATCTATGGAGTATGCTTGACTGGCTTCTAAATGCAAAGGTCAATTTATGCAGGTCAATTTCTTCCCGAGAAGCGTTTAAAATCGGCCACAATTAGAATGATATGTTCGGTTCTTGAAGTATACGCCTATGTTAGACGCGTACAATATTAAGGTTCTGTGGTAAAAAGTTAAAAACACCCCTCTTGGCCAGGCCACTGAACCCGATAATCATGATAACACTCCCCACTCAATGCCGTGCTTGGACCCTGATGAATCTACGTACAATCGAGGGTTCTGAATTTCTGAATAGGATTGCTCGCTCACTTGCTTTATCTTGATAAAATTAACATGCTAGAATAAGTTCTGTGACATGATTTTCGATCTTTTTTCAATGTTTAGATAGGGTTAAGACCCTATCTAAACATTGAAAAAAGATCGAGTGGAGCTTTGTAAAATTTTAAACATTGCTCTTTCGGTTACAAAATACAGACAAAATTATTTATTTCAGACTCAATTTACGTAGCTGAGTGAGACGACTCTGAAAGACTGTTTTAATTAAAATTCTGCGTTCCAGACGACAAACATTATGTAAATAGACAATCATGTTATTTTATGGTTACTCATCATGTAGCCATTACAGTTATTTTGATCACTAGGTTTTCTCTTATTCAATCTGAAAACTAGTAATTAAATATAACTTCAAAACTTTTATGAAGTTAAACAAATAATCTATACAGATTACACAGACATAGCTAGAAACTAAAAGAGTTTACCGATTTTCGTAATTCAGTTTTGTTTCTGTTGTTCATCGATATATGTAACCTTACGTTATGGTCAGTGTAACCTGAGCGGATCAGTGATTTTTGATGTATACACATTTTTTTGATGATTTGAAGTGGTCATCTAATTTGTCGCCGGCTGTACAGTAAAAGAAGAGCTTTAGGCAAGACTTTCAGTAAAGTTCACTTTGAGGCAGGTAAAGAAGTAATCTTATGATTCTTAGTTCTTACCTAACTAGGTACACGAAGAAAATGTTTCGCATACTACACGAAATAATGTATCTCGCGAAAACGAAACACAAAGCACTGTAAGATGGCCCCCACGCGATGGACTGATGAAAACTTTAAAGGTTTCGGGAATTCAGTGAACGGGGAAGTCCAAGATTTTTCATTAATGCACTTTGGGAGAGGCCTATGTCCAGTAGAAGAGTATACGTTTAAACCAGTTGAATAACTGCCTTTTTGTAAAATATAAAGACATTACAGATATAAACGGGCTGAAAGGGATTGCTTTTAGCTGCAAAATTGCTCATAATTGGTGCCAGCAGTGCTACCTACTCGTATTTATGCAACCAAGAAGACGGATGTATTTTCGTGGCTTTTATGTCAATCTGTCACTTTTTAGAACCAGCATACCTTTATCACAGATATTATTATTATAATATCTGTGATAAAGGTATGCTGGTTCTACCCTTACCCTTTATTAATTTTTATGTTCTCTCCACGGCATTGCTCGGGTGATTTTCGATATGCTTTTATTAACTCAGTCAAGATCTATTTATATTCTAACTGTTACGTAATCTTCGGTTAATATGGTAGGTACTTTCGCACTGTCGGGTTTATATCATTTACGGTCAGTGGGTATTATAAACATAAGTTAGATGTACTAAGAGAGGATTGTAGCATCATAGTCTTCAATCCAGCCTATCTTTTCGGTACAACTTTAGATGAGGAGGAGTTTTTCAATAAGAGGGCTTTTTTATTTGTTTGTATTTATTTCTAAAACTCTGTTGAGTGTGTTTGACACACGCTTGTAATAGCGCCACTTGTAACTAACTAACAAACACACAATGTAATTAAATCTTGGAAGTCAAGTTTAACCTACTAATTGTCGTATCGAAATATAATTCGGATGTCAATACTATAATTTGGTATCTTGGAGCTGATCTGATGATGGAGCCAGGATGTGGATAAAGGATCTCTTCAGTGGCTACTAATAAATCCCTTGAGTTTGTGCTCATATGATTCATTTTAACGAGTCCAATAGATTGGGCTTGGTAACGAGGGGGATCGATCCAGGCGACAAATATACTTTGACAACCGGCCACTATCTTGTGATCAAATTCGTTCGTCTAGTATCGCCCTCGGTTTTCTGCCCACATAAAAGCAAATGTTCTATTCTGTGATTCTGCCAACACCCACTTTCCTTTGCAATCCACATACCAAAGACATAGCTCTCAGGAAAGAGGTTTCTTGTTGCTTAGTACAGTTTATCGTTAAGCAAATTTTTAATTTCTCCCATAAATTCCGAAAAGAGTTTGATGAACAGAGTTTAGGCGATCTGATCATGTTTTCTTCTGAATTTATACCTACAAGCTAGCTATATTGCGGCACTAGAACTTTTAATTTGATAAAAAAAAAACATTATCTATAATAGACAACCCTGATATAATTATTAATAGTTTATTAATAATTATATCAGGTCCAGGTGAGCGGACAGAGTAACCAACTGAGCGAAAGTGAGCTTAATCGGCGTTAAATTCTCAGCGCTGCGTAGATGAAAACGGCTCTGAGAAGTATCATCTTTCCCACCCCTCCAATGATGTGTTATCCGCTTCATGTGGATACACATTTTTTATTTATAAATTAGATCGCTCTTTTACCTATATCGATCGCTCTGGTCACGCTAATTTACAAATATCCTATAACTCGCATAACTGACAAAAACCGGACAATATTATATAGGTACGTGATGATGAGAAATGTTGATTTAAAGCACTAATTTGGTTTAATAACTTATTTTTTTTTTTATTCTATTAAAGCGTTGGTGAAAATTTAGGGGAAAAAATCCAGCTCGTATATCCTATCCTATCCACCCAAGAAATAATGATTACATTAAAATCCTACTACTATTATAAACGCGAATGTTTGTGAGGATGGATGTTTGTTACTCTTTAACACAAAACTACTGAACAGATTTGAATGCAACTTTATAGTAATTTAGCTTATAAATTAGAATAACACATTGTATACTTTTTATCCGGTTACCACGTGGGCGAAGCCGTGGGCAGAGGCTAGTATGACATAATAGGTTTAGCTGAAATCTGTCGTGAAGGAGAAAATATTCTGCCATTTTGACACAAAAAAAACTCCTTGGTGTTGGTTTCATAATGAATAAAAAATACAAATCTAACTTGACAAGTTTTAGATGTTTATCTAATCGAGCCTGATCAATTCTGAACCTGAAATTCAATCAAGATACACTATCTCTTATTCAAGTAATTAACCAGCGTCAGAATCAAGCGAAGAAGAGATAGACCTATTTAATGATACACTCATAAAAGCTATTGTTATTCAGATAGATTACATATAAAACACATTTTTAAAAAGAAAATCCAGTCAAATATCATCATGGGTCTCGCCAGACGAAACAATAAAAAACCGAAATAGATTAAATTATTTCCCCTAATCATAAATTGTAAGTGCTAAACACAATATAACTTTACGACCACCGACTTGTAATAGGTAAATTCACAATCTAAAAAAACAGGACAAATCGAGCAATGTACAAACCAACAATACCAAAGTTTCTAGAGGCAGAGGAAGAAAAAATACTTTATATACAAAATCTAGAACATAGAAAGGAAGAAATACTTAAACACGACGAAGACGACATTCAAACTTTCTAAGACAAAAAAAAAGCAAAAGAAATATGAGCATACAAAAATGCATACTATCAGAAAAGTCAAGAAAGTCTGCGTCACAGAGATCGTCAAAGACAACAAACTTACAAATTAAATTAGACTACAAAAACCATAGATACCAAATATAAGAAAAACACTTAAATGCATCCAGGAGTCCGAAAAGAGCACAAACAGTGAACAGTTCAACGGAATCAGTAAACGAAGACACAACCGAAAATCCTACTTTAAAATTTGACCAAAAGGAAATCCAACTTCTTTTATAAAACCGTAAAACTCGAAAATGCCCAGGAGCAGATAGAATATCAAATGACATGCTTAAAGCCTCTAACAAATCACTTCTATCACTTCAATTAGATTCTAAGGGAAAAGGCGAATCTACGACAATGGGTAGAATCGGACATAGTCAGTCATACTATATAAGGAGACCCCGCAGACATCGCAAACTATCGTCCAATAAGCCTTATGGCCAGCCTATATAAAATATTTTCACAAGGTATGCAATCTAGACTAACGCCAAAAGTAGAAAACTTTATCTATGTAGAACAAGTCGGCTATAGAGTTTGCTCACACTATATCGAAAAATACCAAAAAATCAAGAGACCACTATATTTTGATTTTAAAAAAGCTTTGATTCCATAGAACATTCAGCTATTTAAAACGCCTTAAAAGAAGCAAAAATTAACGAAACTTATATAATAGACAAAAATATATACGCTAATTGTAAAAGTAGAGTAAAATTTTAATTTAATTTTTTTTAAATTTAATAAAACCGGAAACTTCATAAAGATAGGAAGAGGAGTTAGGCATCCACCTTCTACAAGTCTATTTATAACCGTGCTCCACTCAATTATAAAAGAGCTTACCTGGACCAACGAAGGAATAAAAATCTAACATACCTAGCCTTTGCAGACCACATAGTTTTACTCGCAGAAGACGTGAACAAGCTCCAATATATGCTAACGACTTTACAAAATGCTAGCAAAAAAGAGGACTGGAAATGAACCTACAAAAAACACAAGCAATGACAAACAGCATACAAAAAAATGTACTTAAAGAAGACACACAACTTGAATATGTTATTGAATATTGACAGAGTACATATGCTTAGATAAACAGTTTCTTTCAAGCCTACCAACAACATTGAAGAAAAATAAAGAAGAATATGAAAAACTTGTAAGAAATTCTGGAGCATGAAGAAAGTGTTCAAAGGTCCACTGCCCCTAAGGTTAAAGAAAATAGTAGTTGACTCTTGTATTTCCCAAACTAACGTACGGCAGACAGACACGGACATTCACAGAAGAAGTCAAAAATAAAATCACCAAATGCCATAGAGCCATCGAACGAAACACAATGAAAAAAAGACTGGCCGATAAAATACGTCACACGGAAATAAGATCTTAAACCATAGACACTGTAGAGCACGTACTAAAAATAAAGTGGCAATGGGAGGACACGTAGCGAGATAGGATAAAAAAAGATGGGAAACCGTAATCACCACCTGGAAAGGACCAATAGGAAAAAGAAGAATCGGCAGACCACAAGCTAGATGGACCGACTAAATAAACAAATTCCTAAAATCAGGAGACTGGACTAAAGTGGAAACAGATAGTGACCGCTGAAAAGAACTGGAGGAAGCTTTTATCCGAAAGGGGTCCTAACTATAATAAAATGATTACAAACAATAATAATTATTCAATATTAAATAAATTAAATAAAACATAAATTTTAATTAGCCAAATAAATTGCATAAATAATAAAATTGTATTTTTAAGTAATGGAATAAAAAGGCTTTTAAAAAAAAAATTACTTTCGTATACATTCGTACCTACTTGAAATTCATATCAATATGACATTTCTTTGCATTTAGACGATAAAATCGCAAACTTTATTGAAGTACCAAATCTTACATAAGCGCTTTCATTTTATGATATCAATCTGAACGTTATTTTTTAGTACGCTTTGTAGATTAAACTCGTAGATATTGTATTTGGAGTTTGGATTTAAAGGTATGTGATTCATTCATTGTTTGCTACATTGTTAAACGTGCAACTATCGATCGTAAACCCCTTCACGAAATAAGTAGGTACAGTTCGTTTCAGGAGCACTTATCCAAATTAAATTTGTGAAAGCATGAAGTACCTACCTACGCATTCATGGCCGGATTGAGCCGAAAAGCCGGAGTGTTTTGGTTTCATTATTTTCTACCTTATCTTCATCATCAACATCCTGTAGTTGTCCCCTGCTGGACATAGGTCTTTTAAATTATATTTCTTACCAAAGCCTTGACATGCAAATATTAATTAAAATACCGACGTTAAAATTTATAGGCACGTTATAGCATTCAACTTTCCGGGCAGTTATGGCAGCACAGATTTTTGTTCACAATCATATGCATGTAGATAGAAAAATAATAATAAATAAAATAATAAATAAAATAATAAATACTGACAGTTATTTTTCACACTGCATCTTATAGCTTGTATTATGGGAAATACATGACTGATATACGACTTATATACTTTTTTTTGTTAATACATAATTGGAAACACCCAGACCCGTGTCAAATATTTGCAGATCATTCAAACTTTTGTCCCGCAACCTTATACCTCTCAGGCGGGACTTCGTCCACTACGAAACAGAGATTGCCATGAGGGTTCGGAGTTTTCCCAAAAACTTATCAAGTTACTTGGTCAAGTTGTTCACCTGCTTTACTCAAGAAACCTAAACTAAAAAAATCATACGCAATCGTATTAAGGCTTAGTGACATTTCGATAACGTATGTTAATCTCATATTTTTTTTTACTTTTCTATTAGCGACATCGCTAAATTGAATGTTACTCTCGCTATATGTATATTAGTTGTAGTTCATAGGGAAATTCCGAATGGAGCTCAAACCAGTCAAGAGTTTGTCTGAGCTTCGACGACCTCTGTGGCGCAGTGGGCAATGACCCGCCTGAGACGCAGCAGGTTGCGGGTTCGATTCCCGCTGCGGGACAAATGTTTGTACGATTCGCTAATGTCTGGGTGGTTTCTATATATAATATGTATGTATGTATGTATTTACAAAAATAATATAAGTAGTATATCAGTCATGTAGTTCCCATAATACAAGATCTGCTTAGTTTGAGGCTAGATGATGCTGTGTGGAAAATGTCCAGCATTATTATTATTATTTAGCTTAAGTTGGTATTGTGTACTCAACTTAAACTCATACAATTTCGAGATTATTGGTCCCTGAAAACAATCACGACTTGGATGGACGTAAATTATGTTATCGATCAAGATGGCATCTCCAAAGGTTCCATAATCTGTTACTTATAATAACGGTGTAGGAGATATCTTGGGTCCAATCGGTGGTCGTTCATGGCCCGTGTAATTAGGGAGTAACTAGGCCTCTCACCCATCTGCCGCAAGTTACCCTAATTTTTAAATTTCGATATTGCTTTCACGAATCTCCCGATATTGTGGATGATGGTTTCAAATAACAATTAATTATTTGAATATAATTCCTTATACACAAATAAAAGCATCTACTTTATAAAGTCGTGATGTACGAAGCGTTATTTTGATTGTATGTCTGGCGATAACTTCTTATCTTCATGTAAAATTTGAAGTGATAACACAAATAAAATTTTATGAATTTTTGTATAAAAGAGAAAATTCAAGAAATTTCGGAAAAAGGCAGAAATATCATCTTTTTTCAGCACTGGAATTAAAAAATGTCTTTGCATTAAATGTACACTCAGGCTCCACTCGATGATTTGTCGCTTGCAATAAGGCACACCAATAATGAACTCACCCGTATTCATAACTGGAGTATGGCCTATGGCCCTAAAGTAAATCCGAACAAAACTCAAGTGGTCATAGTTGGAAGTCCTCGTACTGTAGCAAACATAGACTGGTTGACTCTACCACGCGTAGAATTAGTAATTTTCTGGCCACTGCTACCAAAATTGCGCATAAATCTCTCCTTCTACCGGTATTTGACTTTGATGACGCCTGCTATCTTGACCTCACGGAAAAGCAACTCAATAAACTTGAGCATCTACAAACTGTATGCCGTGATGCATAACAGTTTGGTTACGAAAATTTTACCACATTTCTGAGTTCCGATTCAAGTTCAAGTGGGTCCTGATCCGTTTTCGCCGGAATACACACATTCTCCACAATCCCCTGACTACTTCCTATCTGAAGCAACAATTTGAGTATCTTCACAGTTCCCATACTTACCGTGTCCTTCGCTCATCAGAAAGTATTAGTACACCACCAGCCATTATTACAATCTCATTAAATCCTCTCCATTCAAAGTTGTCTGGAAGAGATCGCGTCTAAGAAATAAGACCGCCCAATGTACTTTATGTTTTTAGTTTTGTTAAGTTATATATATTTTTCTTATGGTGTACAATAAAGTATTTTCATTCATTTATTAAATATTTGTTCAAAGCTAATTTTATCATATTAACATTATTAAACATTTTAAATTAATTCCATCAAAACAAAATAATTTAAAAGGACTTTTATAAAACGAGGAAATTCTCAATTTGGCTGTATTTTTTTCTCGTCTATTTTTGTTACTTGATATCTTCACCAATTGTTAAACGATTTTGATGATTCTTTTGTATAGAGAATGATCCCGATGTGGTCCATTTTATTTCTGAAGGATTGCTATTTTTTACGTATCATCATTTTATGGAATCATGACTAGCAATAATAGGCGATTTTTCCACGAAAAAGTGGAGTGGTTTTCCGAGTGGGAAAACAACGTTATTTTGCCCACTAGGATTTCAAATTTCATATTAACTTTTTTAAAATTTCCCGTTATTTGAAGAAGATTCATTGATTTAATATCTTATAAATTATGTTTCTAATCTATTTGATCAAATAATATAACGAGATCTCAATTTGGGGCGAGATAAGGTTCTTTTATTTTAACAAATTAAATGTAAAGATGCATATCAAGCAACCATTGCCTCCTTTCGCAGTTGCACCCCAAACAGATATACCTATCTAATTACAATTGGAACGGAGGCAATCGTATTACCCCTGCGGGCTACTCAATGCACGTTTAAAGACAAAACTGGTAGGAACTTAGTTCATTAACTCTATTTACTATTCCTGAAGACAAATCTTAATCGTCGCTTCCTGTAAGCCACCACTGTGCATCTGTAGTAAATTAATAGAGAGGTTCCTTCGACATTAGAATGTTGCGGGTTCGATTCCCACCGTCTGTCCTGACTGTTATTAAATAATAATAACAGTCAGGACGAATGATTTATAACTATATATGTAGGTTAAATTAAAGAGAACCGCAAAACGCAATTTTTAAAATTATTTTTATTTTAAGCATACCGAGCAACTATTGAAACTTTTGTGCGTATACAATATGATAATTATTTATTAATTGCAAACATCATTGTTCTTTAATATTATTTTATTACGTCACACAAGGTGATTAAAGATCAAACTATTCAGCCCAAGCCCACTTCAGAAATATGAAGCTTACAATTTATTTTTTTAGAGTCAAAATTGTAATTGTATCAACTCTCGAACACATGCCTAAAACACATTATGAAGGAAGCCTACCTTAAAACAAAGCATAATAAAAAAGGAAAACGACGGCAGCTTAATTATACCTACTTAGTGAGATTTGTAATCTGCTGTTGAGCAGTAATCAAAAATGGCGATAGTGACTCATCCAGGCTTTACCCAGTTTTACCCTTTAGAATCCAAAGTAATAATTAAAAGTACATTTTTAAATGTGTTGAGTCTAACTTTTATGTGAGGATAATCACAATTGACCCCGTTCAATTATGGCCTAACCTTTATTTCCTAAAAGTTAGATTTAAATGCATTATGGACCTTTTTTTGTGGCATTATGCTGAGACTGGGCCTTTTTGGCCGCACACTCGCAGCGAAAGACTGATAGACTTGTCCGTAGGGTCTAGGTACTTACCTCTGATTGTCTTGGCCATACCCTGTATATCTTTGTGTCACTATCACTATCTTCTAAATCTTTTATACTTTTATTTTCTTTATTTATGTTGTAGCACCTAGGCTCCTACATTATTTGTTATTTGTTCCATGTATTATGTCTTGAAATGTTCTGTGTGTGTGTGTCAAATAATTATTTTCAGACAAGCGAGCTGGCTTGGGTCTTATAACGTACAGTAAATACCTAAACATTATAATTGACAACGTTAGTGGCGATGCGGGTTCGATGAAAAATGTATGCATGATCTGAAAATATTTGTTAGAATAGCTGCAAGAAATATTTTTTGTAAAGTATATTTTTGGCTTAATCCTATCAAGCACTCATGTTTGCCTTAACGTAATAAATAAAGAAAGTCTTAGTAGTAAAGATCGTGACCCGAGTGCTGCATTAGGAAAAAAATACGCATTTTCCCGTAGGTCGAGACTTTGGCTTGGGGCCCCGATCGCTGCTCAAATGCGGTGATTTATATGCAAGTAGGTAGGTATGTTGGTTTTCGTAACCCTCCCCTAATCCCCATCCCAGCGCCTCCCTCCTTATTGCGTATGTAGAGAATGTCCCACCTATAATCACGAATACTTTATTTTATTCCCAAAATAATTTAAAATGTTTCGAGTATACCTAATATAATTACTTAACAGTAAGCCTGTTTAGTCATTATATAGTAACTGTTGTATTTTTTTTTTAAATCTATTCGCGTTCTTCATCAACCGCCTATAACCATCGCCTGTACCTTCACCATGGCCTCCGATGAAGAGAGTTATGACGAACACTCTTGGGCTACTTCCATCAAAAGGGGACCCCCCTACCCCCCGAAGGACCAATGACATCTTGGGCTATCTACACTGGCGATTGTTTCGATACTATATTAAACGACTAGATTGAGAAAGTTCCGAAGCTAGATTGTTGATGGAAATCCCGAAGTTTCACTCAGCCAGAGGGCTTCTTGAAGTGCTTTACGTAGAGGAGACGCAGCAAAGTCAATCAGGGGGGAATCCAGTTTGACAATGCTGTCATAGCATCGTTTGATAGTTTAAAAGGCCACTAACTATAAGAAAATCATTTTCAAACTAGACTGCCACAGTCCTCATTGACATTAGGTTTAAAATTGCTGTTTCTTTGAGCGTATTATTTTAACAAGTAGACCGAAATCACTACTTACGTCATGTTCGAGTATGTTACCAGTTATCAATTACTAGGGTATATAAAATGAATCGGGTAAAGCTAGTATATTTTCAGGGTTCCAACCCAAAGGGTGCAACAGGACTCTTTTACTGATTCTACGTCGCTGGGGCATACATGTTAAGTATACACTACAAAGCTAATTTGTATAACTTTATATAGCCAGACTTTTTCAAAAATCATGTAAGTACGGTATTTAAAATAAAAAATGTAAAAAAAAAGCTTTCTAGAGTAGTTTAGTATTTTTAGCTGTGCGTTGATAGATCAGTCAGTCAAGACAAACGATTTTATAAGTTTCAATTTACAAAATAATTCGTTATTAAAAAGTAAACGTCCAAGGAGGCTTTCAACAGAAACCGTTGAATAATGTGTGGTAATAATGTAAAATTTATTATAAATAAATTAACTGTTTTATTTTAGTTTAAACTAAAATAAAAAAGTACTTTAGTACTAAAATAATAAAGTCAGTACGGAAACTTTAGTGCTCGAATCTGACACGGTCTTGGCCAGGTTTACTGTAGATAATCAATTATTTGTCATAACAAAGCTTTTCTACCAGCTTAGACAATAGTTTGTGTGTTCAGTGCGTGACGTAAATAATGCTATTTATTTATGTCTTGCCTACATCGGAAAAACAAACTTTCCTTCTTTCTTTTATGGTTAGATCGTTACATAAATGTGTGTGTTCAAGAATGTTTTGTAGGTAAAGGAATAAAGAGGATTCCGAACTTCTGTATGAATAAAAAAATGTGGTTAGCAGCATCTAACTCGCAACAGAAAACCAAATGTAGAAAACTCGCAGTTATCAGCGGTTTTTTTTAAAGCCAACCAAAGCATTCGGAGAGATGACGCTGTAATGTTGCATTTTCAATGTTTAACCCGGTTACAAAGCGGGAGCACACGCAATCAATAATAATTAAAAAAATCTTTGTTTAATTAAATGTAACATTACAGACAATTAGGTACATAATTAATGATGATTATCATTACCTTGTACGATCCCAGTTAGAACCGTACAAGTAGAGTTAATTGAAATGAATGAACTTACGATGGGTCACGAAAACAAACCAAATTAAAACTGCATATAACTTATCTACTGTTCATTGAAATGATCCAAGTTAGTTTTACATGAAAGAGGTGTAAGACTGGTTCTTGATTTTTTAGGAATGTGAAACTTTTAGGAGTCAGTAGTACACCTTTGACCTCTAATAGTGATAAAGATTTTTGAGCATTTTTTTTTCTCTTCTTCTTGGCGTTGGCACTTTCGGCATTTGCCATTTTAGTATTTTTTATATTAGCGGAGTATTTTTTTATTCTTGTCTGCCTCTGCTGATTTCATATCCATAAAGGTAAGGTTTCAATCATTTCAAATACATACATCAACATTGTCTAGGGATATTTAATTTCGAAATTATTAACATAAAAACTATTTGTTATTTAGAAAAAGTTCGTGTGTGGAATTAATACTCTTTTGCTCTATTTTCAAAATTAGATAAAATAAACCGCATACCCAGCGAGACTTGGACATCCTAATTTTAAGTATGAATAATCGGCGAAGATGTGTCATAGTATGCAATCGGTGCAGTGGGGGAAACACCGATTATTAAACCGTAAAAAAGTAATTTTATACGTCATTATGACATCTTACCATACCTAGTTTTCTGAAGAAATGAATTACATTTTTTCTAAAAATCAATAATATGTTAAATATTCCTAGACAATGTTGATGTGTGTAATTTCAATCAATTCCGGCGATTTTTTCACTTAATTTTTGCTACCATTACTAATATATATTAGAATTTATGTTATTATTTTTCGACATTTACCTGTGAAAAATATAGCAAAACCAAAAAAAAAAACGAAGAGTTATGTTAGTAAAAAAAGCAGTACACATTTAAAATGCAAGATCATTGAATTGAAGCTACGCCAGACCTACTTAAAATTCCGTGTTGGCAAAAAAATGCGAAAGTCACCTGTTTTTGGTATTTTCACTCTCAACATTGCCGCAAACTTACAAGATATCTCAACAATTTATCGACTTTCTTGGTGCCTTGCTTTGTCAATACTGACTTTCAAACTATTTCTAGTTCAAAAAGTTTTGTTCAGTGACTTGATTAATGAATCTACCAGCCTTAACTAATCTTAATTAATTTATATCTGCATCTTCATGCATAATTTTTAATTTTAATTCGCAAAGTTAACATTTCTCGTTTTCCTACTTCCAGCTTGTACTCAACTGAAAGAGAAAATCATTGAGTGCTTAGCTAAAAGTTGGATAACCTTTTAGCTAAGCAGTATTTAGTTTTCAAAAATAAATTTAATTTTTATGTAAAACCCACATGACTTGATAATTTTTCTTCTCTTTCGTATCTGTTATCAAAACAGGACAGATGGCGCCGTACGAAAGGTTAGGAATAGATAGATAGATAAACTCCTTTTTATTTTTATATTGCACATCCAATAAAACAAAAAAAACAGGAACTCAAAAAATAGATCATTGCCTTAACATTGCATCACACCTCTGTGTTTGCAGCTGCACCGAAATTTGCAAATAAAGTATTTAACACGGACGCTTTCACATTTCAATTAACTCTTAACTGTGGGTCCTGTAGACCCAGAAAATCGTAAAATTCACCTATAATCTGATATATACATCGGAGCTTGTCCCACTTCCGTACCTTCCTGAAGTAGGCCGACCCAAGTGTGAGCCAGGACGTGCTGGCTTATTACTTCTAATGTAAGTTTTTGAGCTCTTTTGCTCACCTCGTTAGGTGATCACCTCGTTACTTTTTTGGTGACTCATTTTTACAATATATTGTTTATTTGCAGTATTGCACCATGACAAAACGATAATCTATCAGCAATACTGTAAAGAGGTTTAGAGTTCAAGGAGTTGTTATTGTTTTTTATAATCGGACACATAAATGACTAATTATAATGATATGTAACAAATCTGGATTTCATTTTGGATTCGTTGGAAAAAAGAAAAATTAAATTCACAATTTTGTTTAACTAAAGATTGTCCCTAATTAGTTGGCCACGACTGTAGGTCCCTACTAAGGTACTAAGGTAAAACGACGAATGTTCTAATTAGCTAGATCACTGTACTTTAAAAAACAAACGACTATATAGTCGTTACGCTATTTGGCCTTATAGAGATCTAGTTCAAACCTAATGTAGTCCTAACGCGATGTAGTAATATCGAGGTTTAGTCATAAAGCGATTTAGTCATACCTATAGTAGGTACGACTAAATCGCTTTATGACAGTCTAGTCAAATCGAGATGTAGTCGTAAAACTTCTAACCCCCAAGAACTGCCGAGACACACTGGTTCCAAAAGTTAAATCAGAACAATTATTTGCATGATTTTAGGTAAGATTATGCAAAAGTTGCATAACATCATTCATTGTCTTTACATACGTAGGTGCTAGCTACTGACCCGAAAAGTTAATAATTTCTACTAATTAATGTATCAATAGTCAGTAAATTTTGAATCAGAATAGTTAGAAAAAAGAAATTTAAGTTTGACGTTTTGGTCCAGCAGACAGACTTTAATAGAATTCCGTTTTTGCTATTGGCTTCAGAACCCTAAAAATGTAAAAATCCCACCGCAACATGCCAGAGCTGATTGGAAATGGTTGTATCGAGCCGGCAGAGTACCTGCGTAAATTAATACTAGATGGGTATTATGGTATAGGTACCTATAGCTGATTGTGATTGTTACACGGTGTAGGTATAAGAAGCTTTTTATACACAGTTCACTTATGTTGGACCTGCCTATACCTAATAAGTTTACGTTTCTATATTATTCTTGTTGTTCAATGAATAAAAAAATTAAGTATGTACTGGATATTTACTTTGACCTAGATAGGTACCTATTTGAGTTGAGTGCCATCAAAATTTACTAACGTTTACTTTTCTTTGCCTTTTGATCAAAAATAATCTTTCCGTCTCACTTCAGCATGAGATCAGGGTGTAAGTTTGAATCACATCGCTGATCTTGAAATCGCTCATGGCAAAAATTCTGAAATCACGTTTCACAAAGAGGCGCAAATTTTAATGTCATAGAGATCATGTAGTTGCGTTCCATTGTATGCAGAGAGTCAAATACGTATTGTTTTAACGTACAAAACGTATTTATTACGGTGAGTTGACCAGGCAAAAGTAAAACGATAGTGACAAGAGTCAAAGGTTTCTCGATTTCAATACGAGTGGTCGGGGACACTCGATATTATTGAGATAGGTGTGAGAATTATAGTAAGATAAGCTTTTAAAAATACGTACTTTGAAGAATGACTATCGGCCATTTTGTTGATAATATCACAAAGAGATATTAAAAAATGTACACCCAGTTTACTTTTCTTTATTGCATTGTCTACAAACGAACTAAGTCGGTGGGATATTAAAGTTTTTATAAGATAAGAGACACAGACTGTACAGAGTTCCTTTTTCTCCGTAATTTGCGTAAAAAAGCTAAAGATCTATTAAAATAGGTACTTGTAAAAACATTATTAAAACGAAGACAATTAAGAAGATACCAGTAGGAGGTAGTCGAAGAAAGGCCAAAATATGATTAGCTATCATTCTTCATGATAGATTGAAAGCGCCGAAACCTATCATCTTTTGGAATATTGTGTTCCATTAGTGGAACACATAATATTCCAAAAGGTAGTTTAAATTGAAAGGGCTCAACTTCAACAAAACGTCTACACGATACTCCCCACTTACATTAAATAGCGACCATTCGAGTAGGCTTGCGGCACAGTAAACACTTCCGAATGACAAGGATGGCAGCAATTCAAACTTAGTTTTCCTTATGACTGCCATGGAGCTTGACTATAAAATGGTACACAATATCCAGACAATGCTGCCTCTAGGTAGGTACATTTATGTTACGAAGGTTTTCTAAGAAACCTTTCAATATGACTTTAATGGAATCGCATGGAATCAGAGAACAGGTTCAAGTTTAGGTTTTTATATTTACAACAGGTTATTCTCACATGTTAATTAAATAATAATTTTATACAAAGCGAACCTTAAATACTTACAATGAAACAAAAACTATATAAAAGACTTGAAACTAGTCGAACAGAAATGTCCCCCGAAACCCTTACACATACACTTGAGATGCAAGTTCTTGTCTGGTAATATCTAATTCTTTATTTGTTCGGACCGGGTTTTTAATATAAAAGTATCAACTGTAGAAGTTTTCTTTTATCGGCTTCTATTTAGGGTTCCCTATCTTAATAGAAAAAAAATCGCAACAGAAAGATTAAACTGCTAAAGGTTGATTGATACCTTTAGCAGTTCCTGTGAGGTTCCTTGAAATGTATACCACATATAAATCTGTGAGTTATAATGCCGTAAGAAAACAAACTTCTAGCATAATTCATTTAAAAGTTATGGAAAATAAGGTCTTATTTTTGTATGAAAATGGCAAAAATAAAAACCTCCAGATTACTTATAATACTGAAATTTGGAATTCTAGGAGTCTTTGAACTTCCATTATGGATTACAGGCCCCCTTGTGAAACCTGTGCATGCCTATAAAACTTACAATCATTACATAAAGTCGTATAAAAAAACCTAATTTCAGAGAAAAATGAGAAAACCACATACGCAAACAGAATGACCCGGTTTGGTTGGGTCTATGAGTCTTGTTTAGTTAGTTTTGGTCACCGTTGTCTTCACAAGAATATGTTTCTGTTCATGAGGAGGTACCGATTATGTGCGTGCATCGCATTTTCCAGAAACACAATCATTTCAAAATTTTAGCATTGAAATGCATGAAAGCGAATACTATAGAATCGGTTCACCACCAAGCAGCCTAGCAGCGGATTAGGTACCACAGAAATCGGACCGTTAATTAATTCTCAATACTCTTTTATAACCGCTAAGCCCATTGTCCGTAAATGGGAAATTCTAGAAACTCGAACGGAAAAAGTCCGGTTAGGTTTATGAAAAATCTATTTGAATCGTTATGAGTGTCAACATACGAAAAAGTATGAACCTACAGAAAATACTGTAATGCGTTTATATCATAAGAATTGAATTCTATTTGTGATCGGATTTAATGTGGCACACTGTACCTATAAGTAACCTTCTGCGTGTATAGCTGCGTATTATTTCTGCAACGCGTACCAGAGAACTTTCCTTTGAAATGCCTTGTAAGATGAAATAGTAATAAACCAGTAATAGCTTTGAAAGCTTAGAAATTGTACTTATTGGAATCGGTTCCTTTTTTCCCTTTAAGATATTATACAAGTACGTGAGCTTTTAGAAAGAACACCTGCGTTAATGTAAAGAATATGAAAAGTTTATACCTGAATTAGCTACAATTTTTTTAACGGAACGTGCTGATGATGATTGTCCATCATCGTCAACAGCCTTAAGAAGTCCACTGTTCGACAGAGGCCTCAAAAAGTGTAAGCTATTACAACATTAAGCTGAGTCGGACGCCATTTTGTAGCATTTTCTATTGTAGATTCTATGTAGATTATTATGGTGTTGGTTAATTTTAGTAATTAGACTAAGCTTACTTCATTGTTAAAATGCTCAAATAAAGACTCCTTTCTTTCTGTAATGGGCTTTGTCGCAACGGTAGGTTTTTAGTATCATCACAGATATTACACTAACATACATAATACTAGGTTTCCATGTATTTTTCCAAATAAGCAGATCTCTTGCGTAAACTTTGGATTGATTATTGTGCTCTATTGCATTTTTTTAACCCTCGACGCAACCATGTTACAGGTTTAACGTGTGTATCTGGTACCGAACGAAGAACCGTTTTGGATTTAGTTTTTTTATTTATCAGTTTGTATCAAAATTGCGAAAATCGTGTAGCACCTGTGAGATCAGTTAACTGAACATGCCGTATTTTGACAAGTCCTGTCCAGTGAATACTGCGGTTTAGTATCGTTGCTCTGCTATAAATTAGAATGAATTCAGAAAGTTTCTGAGTTCTATTATTACGATGAAACCTAAAGAACTGCGATGCAGGGTATGACGACTGCTATCGCTACCTTAAAAAGTGTGCGTTTCGTCTCTTTTCGTTGTGATGCACTAAATGTTTTTTTAATTTCTAGGTAAACCCTTTCATTTAATTAATTAATTATAAACAGCCAATAAGACGCTTGTCAGCCCACTTGCATTAATAACACACTCGGTTTAGGGGGGTGAGACCTTGAATCGTAAAACAGTCCTTCATTTGCCTAAACAAACTCGTACAGTCGGTGACAAAGGCAATAACCAATTTAATTGATTGATATTGAAAACACAACCGTCTCAGAAACTAGAAATGTTTGATGTGTTCTTGAGCATTATAGATTATCATCCTTCAAACTTCGGTTAATAACTAATTTTCGATTGCAATTTTTTTTTTATAGTTTAACATTTGTTCCTAAAAACTAATAAAATATCAATTTCAAAAAATCTCTCTTACCATTTAAACATCTCATACTAACTTCTTCCAATCCTGCTTTTACAGCCGTTTAATTTATACAATTAAGTAACCGACCCACTCGCTACTCCGTTTTCGTAGATTACCTACGTATTCTCAATAATTCACCCTTTATTAATACATTTATTCATACAACTTTGTCTAAATTATTACAAAAAAACGTGATATTTACCATAATTTGTGAGTTGAATGTTTCCCGATATTTCGGCAACAGTTTTTTAGTAAAAAATGTTGTTCATAGCCAAGATAGTTTCAAAAGTTAAACTATATACAAGTAGGTATATATAAAAAATATAGGGGTATTTGTTACGGGTAGTTTTTGATAATCCTAATTTATATACATATATTGTCTCCATACCTCTGTTTTTTATAGTTTAGGATTTTGACCTCCTGTTTGCATAGTATTACGACTTTGTAATCAAGTTACCATTTGAATACTGGCCATGCTTTTAAAATCAAGAAATAAAAATATTCTGTTATCTTTTTTGGTATTTTATAATTATGTTATTAACTGATGTCCTATCGTTTGAAATAAATGAATATCTGAATATGTAACTCTCATAATTTGATTATATTTTAAGAGTATTTTATTAATAGTATTCGAATCTTTAATCAATTTAGATATTGTGTTAGATCTCTGTAATATCCACCAGGCTATTTTTTATACCATGTGAGCGAGGCATCAGAAGTCAGAAAAAGTCCCAATGAGGACCGACTTAGTACAGTCATAATTTTAATTCTGATTCTGTCTGTATCGTACAGTAAACAAAATGTTATAAGGAAAAAAAACAATAGATCTGTTTTTGTTTTCCATATTATTATACTGATAAACTTTTGTCAATCAACAGATAATACGTGTGGGTATTCTGCTTTCATACTGTGACCAACCGGGCAGTATATCATTCATTTAAACGAAAAAGTTCACTATTTTTATAAAATGTTGGTATTTTACTCCAACAAGCCGCGGGCGCCGTGAGGTACCTAAGTATTATGGGCTTAGTTTCACGCGTAATATTAAAACCTGTCTTTTACAGATCCCAACTCCGGCTTAAATATATCTACACTTTTTCTTTGACTCTAAAATAAATAAAACCGTAGGTTGACAATCTTGGCCTCCGTAGCTTGGTTAAATTTAATTAAATTTCAGTTACGTATTCAATTCGTCATTGTCTCTCAGTATACACGATTTATCTGTTGTAAACCTACACCAATTCTATTAAATACATCAGAGAAACAACGAAATTCAAATACAACTAGAATTACAAGCAAGATAGGCCCAAAATACTATCGCAATTAGTATAACGTATATTATAGATATACGTAACTCTTTTTCTCTTTAACTGACATCACTGTAAAAACGATTTCAGTGTTTAAATCTCAACAACTATTGGCAGTAGTTATTTTATGGTAATCTTTTCTAAAATTCCTTCCTGAATATTAATATATTTAAAATGATTCCAAACACGAGACCAGATTGTCATGGTTTACTTTTATAATATAGGTAATTCGAAAAATTCCAAGCTAGTGATGTCTTAAAACATAAAATTACTATATGAGATAAAAAAATATAATTTTTAAGCCAAAATATTACCAAACCTATGATGGTACTTTTACTCCTGATATCAATAAAAGTATTTATTTAACAAAAATAGTAAATTTTTCACAAGTATCTAGTTTCTATTCAATCTCATAAGTAATAAAGTTCTCAATCACATTTTTAATTAAATTTGTACTGTAATGCAGTGAGCGACAGTCTTTATTATATACAAAGAAGCCACATTATTGATTTTATTAGGACTTTTACAGATATTTTGCATCATGAACTCATTTCTCACCGTTTAACTTTACCAGCTCAGTAAAGCGGAACTAAAGGGCGCGGATCAGAACATACCTAAGTAAGTTAAATACGATGCTCCAGGACCAAGGCCCCAAGAAACATTTATCATGAACCCCAAGCCTACGATTAAAGCTCTCAAAACCACGAAGGCACTACGACGCTACGCTTCCATAGATCAAGCTCATAGGCCTACGCGGCACCTACGCGCTACGAAAACGCGTAGCACCGCTACGCAGTAATTTCCCGTATATTACAATAACAAAAATTCCACAAATTACCGCTGTTTGTAAATTCAATAATAATCTAAAAGATGAGTTAGTACCGTTATTTAAAATAAAATATCAGAATTTGGTTCTAATTCTGCCACGTTGCGTGTTTAAAACTCGTAAACGTTACGCCTAGAGGCGGCAAAGTGTTTTACGTGACTGCTAGTCTGAGGCGTAACAAATAACAATGCCAATAAGAGACTGGCTGCTTTTTTGTTTTTATTTTCATGACGCTTCTTATTTTTTTCATACAATTTTGAAATAACGCGACTTAATTTTTCAGATTTTCGATTTACCAAATAATAACCGTCGCGGCGCTAAGCGCGCACAGCAACTCCTAGAAAATAATTAAAAATCATAAAAAAAACGGGCAATAAAATAACAAATTAATTACTTGCAGAAGTTTTTTTAAAAAATAACCTGAAACAAGTAGTTAATTGTCGTAAGTAAACAAAATGCTTACCGTTTCGGCTGGTGTGTGAAAGTTTGTCGGGGTAGTCGCGAGTGGCGCGGGTGGCTGGAGCAAGCGGTCGCGTAAGAGTGCTCGGCTAGAGACGGATGGCGGGTGACGGCGCGCGGACGGTGCGGCGCGCGGCTCTGAAACTGAGCGGCGAGGCCGTGGTGCGCTCGCAAGGACGGCCCAACTCAAAGTCTGGGGCGCACAGCTCGGTTACGTAACGTAACGGCAGCGGCAGGGTAGCGCAACACCGCCCCGCACCCCATTTTTGGGGAAAAGATGAATGAGCAAAGTTCCCTAAAGGACGTTAGTCCTTTGAATAAGTACGGCCCGCGTAAAGGCTCGCTCCCATTGGCGCGGTGGCTATCAGCTTGCGGACAAATTTCCATTGTGGTACCTACTGTACAAAGAAAATGTATGAAAAGTCATCACTAGAGAACGGCTTGGCTGTGTTTGATAAAAAAAGGATTTTTTGGAAAATCCATCGGCAAAGTCAGAAATTTGGATGTATCGGGGCGGGTCACTAGTAATAAATAAATAAATATCCAATAGACACTTACATAGTCCAAACCCCACATTAGGATTCTAGGTAGGTACTGATCGCCACCGCCTTCGCCACCGCGCTATTTTGCGCGGGCTTTTACATAAAAGAGGACCGTGTTGATCTAGTGGCCGGCACTACAATTTCCGGAGCTTGTGGGTTCGAATCCGGTCGTGCACCAATAGATTTTTAGTCTCGAAAGACTTATGTGCGCATTTAACACGTGCTCAAAACGGTCAAGGAAACATCGGAACCTGCATGCCCTATAATCAAATAAGCAGCGATGGGCTTGCAACCTCTAAACTACTGTCAAAACGCAGGCTTGTGCCACACGTAGACGTGCATCCGACTAACTCGCTCAAAAATATATGCAATGAGTATGTATCTGACGTTGGTCATCATGGAGAATACTGTCGTGGCGTTGTTGTTGGTGGTGGCGGTGGCGGTGCGGTGGATCACGTGATATTTGACAACCGTTCGATAACTATTTTATTTTTTCTGTTTGGGAAGGCCCTTAAGCAGGGAACGCACATTTATTTATATTTACTGCAAGAACATTAAAAGATTATGTAGGAATAAAAGATACACTTACAGATATTAATTTAACACTAAGATATGCCTAAGTATTCTTACTTTGTGCAGACGGGCATTATCTAGTCTTTTTTATACAACTAAAGTGGCGAATAAGTATACGGCCCACCTGTTGGTAAAAAGAAAAGGTTACCCTTGTTGTAATTTGGCCCAAAAACCCATCTCAAACTCAGATCCAAAAACGGTATGAAGTGCCGACGTAAATTTATATTTACGGATTTCCAATGATTTCGAGACTTGACAGCGTGTCTTGACTTGCCTTGTGTACTTATTATCTCCTTTTACCTAAAACGAGCAACATCCTACTACTATTACAAACGTAAAAGTATGTGAAGATGGATGTTTGTTACTCTTTCACGCTAAAACTACTGAACGGATTTCGATGAAACTTTACAGTAATATAGCTTAAACATCAGGATAACACATAGGCTACTTTTTATCCGGATACCAAGCGGGTGATGCCGTGGGCAGAGGCTAGTAGGTATATATGTTTGTTTTTCCGCAAAATATCATGAAACAGCTCCTAACTATTTTGTTGAGACCTTCCGTAAGTAGCTTTTTATAGCAATGCGAGCATTACTGCTTGGCGGCAGAATAAGGTATAAATAAATAAAAATAATAATAATTAATGCTAGACATTTTCACACAGCATCATCTAAGCCCCAAAGTAAGCAGAGCTTGTGTTATGGGAACTACATGACTGATATACTACTTATATACTTTTTTTTTGTAAATACATACATATTGTACATAGAAAGCACCCAGATCCCGAGACAAATGTTTGCATCTGCAAATATTTATCTCTGCGGGGTCCCGCGGCGGGAATCGAACCCGCAACCTTCTGCGTCTCAGGCGGGCCTTCGTCCACTGCGCCACAGAGGTCGTATGATGGTAGAGTACTTCCCGGACGTGCTCTTTCACAAGGAAGTCTACTACTATTATTCAATAATTAATTTTGAGGCCGGAAGTTAGATTAAGATAAATACAAAACCACCAAAGAAAAATACGAACACATAAATTCACAAGCATACAAGATACAACAGGGGGTATTATCGCTAAAATAAAATCTCTTCCAAACAACCTTTGAATGGACTTGATAACATGTTGCTAGGTTCCGTGAAAAGGTAAAGATTCGGAATTATGCTGATAACGGGGAAAAATCTTGAAGGCAGTACGTATAGAGCTCGCCGAGAAGACTGTTTTATGGGTGTAGCTTTCCTAGTTTTTGAGCAAAGCTCCATCTTCTACATAATGTAGGGAAATTGTTCGAAGCGTATGTTCTAAAATGAATCACGTCAAACATGACATCGTGATGAAAGTTCGAAAACCATCTCAAGTTGGCAGCGTCTTACATTGCTACAGGATGTCCCAGAACATGTATATTAGCTCGAAAGGCGGTGATTCTAAAGGTTTTGTTATAAAAGTGATCAAGTTTCCTGAAGTAAAGTATCGGAAAAAAATATTTTCATATACATATATTATACATCCTTAAATCAGCTGAATTTTAGACCTAAAGACTACTTTAGACGAACAAGTGATATGGCATCGGGAACCATACCTAAGTATATTTATGAATTGTTTACTAAAACAGCTGATATTTATTTCTTCAATAGTGGAATTTCGAAAGTCGTAGAGCAAAAGTTATTATACCCATTATGTATACCCATTATGCTTATTTTACACATAAGTACCCATTATGTAAAAAGTAAAATGTAAATAAGCTGCTTAAGGATTAATATATACTCGTATATTCTGGAACACCTTGAACTAGTATTTATCAGCAAGGCCGTCTTGAGAGTTTCAACTATAAGTGCTCATCTGCACTTACGTCAAAAAAGCTGTCACTTAGAGTATGCGGGCGGCGGGATAAGATGGTTTTCATTATTTATTGTGCACTACCCTCTGTCCACGGCTTATCCCGTGCGGTAAGCGGATAATCAGTAGCTTATGTGATATTCTAGATCACGAGACCTATTCTGAATTGTACAAATCGGCCTTCGGTTAAGAAGCGGTAGATATGATTGGGAGTACTACCCACCATACCTATTTCTGCTAGCATACAGTAACGCTCACATTGCTGTGTTCAACAACAAAAAAAAAAACGTATGCGTGGAAAATACGCATACGTCGGTCGGTTAGCCTTTTTATAAAGCCCAGAACCCAAAATATGATAGTGTCGTGCCTCTAATATTAGCCAGTGTTGTACGATTGTGCATACTCTATATTTGGAGCGTCTGTTCATATTTCGCTCCAAGAAATAGGGATTATGAGAGTGCTTTCTCAGAATGATGTGCAATACAAACAGTTGGGTCACAGTTCAGAAGGCGCAAACTCTGCAATTGGATATGACTTTCAGAACGCAAAGATTCCTATCAAATGGCTCGTACCTACTTATTGTGCGAAATAATCATCTGTTATGTATTATCGAGGTACGGTAAATATAGCGACGTCAGTGCAGATCTTACTTCCCCCATTTAGAATTAGAATTAGATCACTGCAAAGCCTAAACGGTCCAAACTACCTGAAATATGGAGGGTAGGTTTATTTTGGTGTGTAGGGGTGTTAAGAAATTTTAAATTTTGGTTCGATTCATACAGAACTATGGCAAGATAATTTTTAAAATGAATAATGATATATATAATTATGTTTTGTTTTGTACAAACTTTACCAATTTTTAACAGACTTAAAAAAAATGAGGAGGTTCTCAATTCGTCTGTTTTTTATGTGTGTATGTTACGCTATATTTTTGCCAAGTGTGAGCCGATTGTAATGATTATTTTTTAATGGGTAGAGTATACTTCAAGATGTTTTTGATATTTAATGTCCTATAAATTATTATTATTAGTGTAAAAACACGCGTTACAGTAATATAAAAAAAAAACTAATGAATTATTCTTTACAAAAAACTATAGAACACGTATTAAGATTTTCTGCGAGAATATTAACGCGGCGTAGACACATTGTGTATTTTAGGATTTTTAACCACTATACTTAATAAAGTATAGTACTTGTGCTAGTACTGTGCGTAGTATCTTGAGCATTTAGTGGTAGGTAGGGGAAGGTGAGTTCAGATGAACTCTTTTGAAAGAATGCTTTCTAAGCAAAGGATATTTTATTTTAACATAATCTCAAATATCTAAATTGCTAAGTATGACACATTATCATCATCTAGATATTATAGAACTCCACTGATGGATATAGGCCTACCCCAAAGAGTGCCATGACGAACGATCATGGGCTAAGTCCACTTTGCAGTAGTTCGTACAGTTCCGATTCGGAACAACAGCGAATATATTCGTGTTTAGTTCTGTTTGTGATTCATATGCATGAAATCATCATCATCATCATCATCCCGGCGCGCTATAATTTATAGTTATTCCAAAAATTCGACAGATGAGTTAACATTACGTAGGTACCTAAACCAAAATATTGGTGGTTATACACACAATTAATGAATGAAAATACTTTATTGTAACACTTATGAAATAAGCAAATATAAACATTCTTATTAAATGTACAATGGACGATCTTCTCACTAATTACCTATCAAAATAATATTTTGGTGATCAAATCGTTATCAAAATTTCAATCGTGATCGGAAATGAATAAGAGACTGAATATCAAAGAAAGAGGAAACGTCAAGGTGACAAGTACAGTAAAAGTCTCTTTTAGCTTGTTATTAAACCGATTGCTTTTAAAATGGAAATCTGAAAATCTATTGGCAAAATTGAAAAACCGATTCGGATCGGTGGTGTATCAGATATCGTTTTGGAGAGTAATCAACCAATTAACAAAGTTTCAAACAGCGGCTTCCATTTTCAGTCACTACTAACATGTTGACCCCGATTTTATCACTAAAATTGAACCTAATTCTTTATTCCTTATTGATAAACACCTATGAAATGAGATGTACATGTAGGTTAAACCTTATGTAGGTTATACACAAGGCATACTACGAGTACTTACGTTTTTTTATATGATTTTTGTGGCTATTTTTTTCAGGGTTCCAAAGCCAAATGGCGAAAACGTAACCCTTATAGTTTCGTTATGTCCGTCCGTCCGTCTGTCTGTCCGCGTTACAATACCTCGATTTTTTATTCAGTTATCATAGCGTGTCAAAGCGTATCGAGATACAATTTGGTATGCAGATACATATTTTTTTATACCCTGAAATCGAAAATCATGATATAAAATATACTTAAGAGTAACTTATGCGTGTAAGCGGGACAGATTTTTTTTTGCCAATTGTTTGTCTTTTATCATTGAAGTCCTCGCCTGCAGCTTGGCCTTCTGGTACTCGACCTTGCAATAATGTACTATAAACATTATTGCACGCGATAATGACCCGTGTAAAACTTATAATTAAGTTACTATGTTTTTTCAACACAGCTACCAGTGATGACGTACCTCCGCAACCCGTCACTGAAACCTCACCGCTGGGTGAGGATCGAAGAAATTCTCAATCATTTCAATCTCAAAAACTTCTAAAACATGGAAAGTTTATGTCATAAATGTCAGTTTTTAAAGTTTTAGTACACTGATAAAAAGCATCTTAAGAATACTTGGAAGAGATCGTTTTCAGCGATACGGCCTTATTGAAATGTTCTCGAATGGCGACCACGAACCGAGCGATGCAGCCTCCCAATGGACCTATGACATCGTGAAGGTTGCGGGAGGATGGAGATGGCCCAATATCGTTCTCTATGGTACATATTGAGGAGGGGCCTATGCCCAGCAGTGGAATTCTAGAGGCTGTTGATGTTTTTTTCGTAATTTCGCCGGTTCTTTCTTGATCACCCTGGTTGGAGGACCAGAATGCCTAGAAAAATATTTCACGCTTAGTTTTCCTTTCACGTCAACGCAAATTTCAGGGCAAAACTTGGCAGCAGTCATGTGACATTTCAAAAGCTAATGATATTACCATACAATTCCTTTCCACAGGCGTTCACACCAACAGAAAGTGGTTTTTGTCAGGGGACAATGGTGTGAAAACCAGTGTCGTGAAAGAATTCAGCGTACCTTTGTAGAGGCTTATTATTTGTAATTCTTGGAATTTTGTTTCCCCACGATCTTTTCTTTCACCGTTTGAGAGCACCGTTTGCGTACATAACCTTTTTGCGTTGAAAAATTCCAAAATCCATTGATGCACTACCGTTTTCGAACCGTCTTCGGATCGAAAGAAGGGGACTCTAGCCACTACTACACCACTCGAGTTTGATATGTTGATGATGATCATGATGATAAGTGATAAAATGTGTAGGTGGAAGAAATCTGAGCAGCCCTTGAGTTCCCAGTTCTGCTGCACAAAGACGCCAAGTTTGTGTACGTGCTGGGTGGGCTGGAGGAGATTCAAGCGGCCTTGGACGAGAGCAATAAGCACCATTCTCAGCTCCAGGAACTGCGGCCATATCAAGAGTAGAGTAGAAGAATGGGTGAAGAATCTGGACTTGTTCGCTAAAACTCTTGTAAGAATTTAGCCTTATATCTTTATACTCGTAGTTTTGTCTTCTATTCAATAATTAATATAAAATCGGTTGCGTGACTGATGTTTAATCACTGCAAAGCCTAAGTCCCAGAGACAGGGAGAGTATGTTATATTATTAGTTCCGCTTCGTGGGTTACGTATTCTTAATAATTCACGCTTAATAATTCAGCGCCATCTAGGAAACGTTTGCGCTTCTTTGAGTTATGTCAAAGTGTATTTAATAAGTTGAAGAGGTAAGAGGGTTGACAGGCTGATTTAAGCGACATGGTACAAAATTTACAGAAGGTGATATAGGGATATAAATAGATAGATATTTAAACTAAAAAACACAGCCCCTTTGACTGAAATCTTTTATTTCTGGAAGTAATTGGTGAAAACTTTTCAAAAAGACGCCACGGCTCAGCAACAAATCGGTATGCAACAAAAGATCCCCGTTTTTTCAATTTTGAAGAAACAGATTCTGTTTCTTCAAAATTGACGGCATTACAGAATTCTGGATCGAATCGAATTAACTATCTTAAAGGCACTTAACATTACATCATCTGCGTTGAGAATTTAGGAACACAAAACTTGCTGGTGTATTATGCAGTGATAGTTCGTAAAACTTGGAATGTCATCATCATTTTTGCACAATGTAACTATACCAATTCTTTGCCTCAACATAGATGGACCACCATCTTTCGTGATTTGAAATTTAGATTTGCTGATAAAACTCTTGAAACATTTGTAGATAATTATCTTCACCCCTAGTTTGCCCTTTCATTGGAATAAAAGTCAATAACTCTTCTTTTGTAGTCATATCTTCAAAAACTAGGCGCACAAAAATGCATAATTCGACCATATCACTTACGTCTGTCGATTCATCGAACTAGAACTAAAAATGCATTTTTTCAGGTCATCCTTGAGTAATTCTTCCAAATTCTCACTCATTGCTTCGGTGCGGCGCATTACATTGTGACAGTGAAATTCGTTAATTGACGAAACTATTTCAGCTTTTTTCATAGCTTCCTTGATCATTTCGCATCTTCAAATGGTTTCTTTCGTTTTATCAATAGTTATTTAAATATCAAAAGTTACGAACGATGCCAATGTCACTTCTTTAGATTTTGTGTCTTCGTAAAATAGGATTGCTGTGTACATAGGTTGGTTTTTAACTAGCGTACCTTTATCTTCCTAATTTCACTGCCAACCGGAAAATCAGTAGGGTAAATATTTAAAACTACATACACCTAATGGTGTATGTAGTTTTAAAGTGCCTTTCGAAATTTACTCTGTGGTATTACTACGCTTGAGTTACAAATAATTTCATTCGTCGAAGACCACTTAGTCCAAGAAAAGCTGTAAAGTAGGTTCCTATCTTTACTGATAAGGGAGCACAAAGCATGGATGGTATTTACCAGAAAGTATCAGCAATACCTATCAATGGAAACATGTCATGTTTTCCAATGAGACCAAGGTCAATCCAATTTTATCTGACGATAGGCAATACGTACGACGTCGTTCAAAAACGGAATTGAACCCGTTGTACACCAGAAAGTAAGTTAAGTATGGAGGTGGCAATATAAAATGGGGCTGTTTTTGATGACACGGTGTGGGAAAAGATTAAATGCATTATGTATTAGCACCAATAAAAATAAAGTTTGGAAGAGCCCATGCTGCCTTATGCCAAGGAAAATCGGCCCATTATTTGGACTTATCAACATAACAACGACCGGAAACACACAGCACAATATGTAAAAGCGTTCCTCACCAATCAATCAGTGGCTGTGTTGGATTAGCCCGCGAACAGCGCAGACCTAAACCAGACCAGGAAATGTATGGCACGAAGTAAAACAAAAAGTAAATAGCTTTATGAAGCATTTTCAGATGTTTGAAATAGCATTTCTTTTGAAACTTGCACAAACTCATATCGTCCATGCCGGTTCCCTTGGGGGATGAAAGTCAAAATGTGTACTTTGTTGTAATTCATTAACGCGTAGTCCGATTTCATTAATTCTTTTTTTGTTAGAAAGGAGGTACTTAAAAATTTTTAATTAATACGTAGTCCAAACAAAAAACAAACACGCTCACGACTGTTTTCCTAATGGTGGACATCCTCATATACATATCAGTGAGAAGATCTTTGAGGATAAGGAGGCAGGAGGTGTTAATTCTTCACGAATTAACTGTTGATAGTCAGAGGCACGTCCAAACATTACATTTGGTACATGCCCGCGTTTTGCAAGTTAGCATTCCACGTGACAGGTTGCAAGCCCATCGTCGCTTATTTTGGCTCATGCCTTAGAATTTTTGGTTATAGGGCATGCCGGTTTCCTCACGATGTTTTCCTTCACCGTTTTGACGTTGACGGACGGGGTTCGAACCCACGACTTCCGGATCAGAAGGTGGGGTATCGCCCACTAGTCCAATACGGCTTTTAGACCGATTACATTTATTCTTTTTTTTTTCATTTTCATTTTCATGGTCATCAGGTTTGTAGTTCAGAAAATTACCGACACCACAACTTTAAGCAATACATATTCGTTGCTTAGTTAAAGTGCCTTTTTGATTTAATTATTTAGAGCGACATTTACGTAGGGTATGGTTATGTAGCCCTATTGTCAAAGTCTTTTTGGAAAAAAATCGTTGCCATTGTAGATAGTTTACTCTTTCACGTATAAACTACTGAACGGATTTTGATGAAACATAACAGTAATATAGCTTATACATCAGAATAGCACATAGTATACAATTTATAATGATATGTGTCATAATATAACGGTAAGTATCAAAGTCAAAGTCAATATTTTTTATTCATTGAAATCACAAGGATCTTATAAAAACCTCAACATAAAAAAAACGTGAATTTAAAATTTTAAAGTGAATTTACGCCGAATCCTCGCGCGCGCCCAACCCTAGAAGAATCAGGCAAAAAAATTTTGCTTGGTAATTTTTTTGATGATCTTTCATTCAGCTTTAGTGTGGTGCCAATCGAACAAGGTGAACTTATTTATAGAAAAAAGCATAAGTCAAAGAATTAAATCAAGTCTAAAAAATATCAACCAAAGTTCATAAGACAACACACGATACGCTTTATAATAAAAATAATGCTTAACCTATTCTTAAAAAAAATATTTTACCACAGATATGCAATTTGACAATTAAGCTAACAAGGGAGCGACCACATCAGGTCATGCAGTTTTATCGTCATTATAGGTATTTAAGGTGTAATACGCCTTCTTTATTAGATTGTTCTTTATATAAGATTTAAATCTTCGAATAGGCAGCTCGGTTACATTTACCGGAAGCTTATTAAAGAAGCGTACAGAGTTTCCCATAAAAGACCCATTGTACTCTTCTAATCTTAATTTCGGAACGAGTAATTTATTTCTCGTTCCGAAATTAAGGACATAGTTTGAAGTATGTCCATATACTTAAAGGAAAAAGTACCCTACTTTTATCAAAATACCACGTCGGCGAAGCCGCAGGCAAAAGCTAGTCACGAATAAAACCTAGGTATACTTATACAATCGTTGGTACTGACTGACTAAATGATCTATCAACAACGCCAGCCAAAACGACTAAGTCTAGAAAGCTGAAACATGGAACAAAGGTAGGTTTATTTTATAACGTAAGCATATGCTAAGAAAGGTTTTTTGGAAACTTCCACTTTAAGTGGGGGGGGAATGGGGGGAGGAGCTTTGTATGTAAGTCTATGTTCTTTAAAGTTAGAAACATGAACATTTGAATTACAGCTACTGAGCATAAATAAATAGTGACGTGCGTCAAGGTTTTTGGATTTTCATATTTTAACGAGGGGAAACGGAGGGTGAAGTTTGGGTGTGTGGCGTATCCGAATGCCACTGGCAATATTTGTAAGGTTCGCAACTCTGCGGAGCTGCTCGGACTACTTCCGATTACTGCCGCTCGTTCACTTCCGTTTTCTTATTGCTTTTCGGGGCAACAAGGTGCAACTGCTGTGTACCTTTATACCTACTGTACTTGATAAACTGTACTATTTATCGAACCGGACAATAAATAAATGCTGTATCATATTTAGTGGTTTCAATAAAGCAAGAGGGCTGCACAGTAAGTACAGCTACGCTTCATTGGTGACTCTTCAAAGACTCCGGCGAGCGGCGTCAAACAGACGTCTACCGGACGAATCTCAAGTACCCTACGGAGCTCTACCAACTATTTACAAATTTATTCCCGTCATCATTCCTGGCCGGCTACCATCACCCGCCTGAATTTTCCAAGGACGGTAGCGTAAGCACACCGGATCGGTGCGCAAAGGCAGAGCACGTCTGTCCAGCATTCCGTAGGCTGGTCATATAAGGGAATTCGTACAAGCCGAATGTTGTGGAATTGCAGTTTTGCAGTCAACAGCTGACTCCACTGGTATTTGCTGATACGCTTTAACCAGATCGATGGTACTATATATCGAAGGACCAGCCAAACCATGTCCTAAATCCACTCTATGACGTACAGGGTACCTGTCTGGTATGGTGCGGGCATTGAGTGCCCTGTAATTGCCGCTTCTTTCTTCAGCGCAAGGCGCAGTGGCGATGACCACCGGCTCTTAGAGGGCTGCCAGCTGCCAGGTGCCAGTAGCCGACTTGAAAATTGGAGTTGTAGCTACTCTTCAGAAAAAGAATAATGACGTGATTCAGGGTTTTTCGCAATATTTTAAATGGCGAAAGTGTTTTTTTCGCCATTTATTATGTACTTTGTCCTTAATTAGTTGGTCCTTAGGGTGGACGTTTTTGCCTGTTTTGGGATCATGTATTATGGAAAGGATGTATAAAAATAAGGAGTATCGCATAATCTTTGTTGTATCTAATCATAAGTGTGAAAGTATATAAGGAAAGTTCACTATGAAGGAAATGAAATTAGTGCAACGGGTATATAGTTTGGATATGAATGTCTCCAGTGATCTGTTTCAAGGTCTCGGGCGGCTACCGGGGCATTATACGAAACCTATTGATAGACGCATCTCCGTACATTTTCCCGGTCAGGAAAATACCTATCAGTTTGAGATGGTGTGTGAAAATGTCCAACATTATTATTAAATACTAGCTGTAACCGCGACTTAGATCGCGATTGCCATCCATGCCGACTAATTACTCTCTTGTCAAAATCGTCATCATGGTATGATCACCTTTGAATTCTTATTAGCCTTTTTCTAACCAATTTAGTATATATCATGTTTCTGTTGTAATTAACGATGTGCTATTGTTGACTACTTGATGATGCAAGGAATACAAGAATAGTTGCCTGAAGATTGGAGTTTGATTTTGCCACGCCATGTGACCCATAGGAATTTAGCACGAACACGCCTAATATTAGCTTTGCTGTTTAAACTACACTCTGTTCCATAGGTCAGTAATAACACCAACTTCTGATCCGGAGGTCGTGGATTCGAACCCGGCCGTGTACCAAAGGTTTTTCCACTCGAAAAATGTATGTGCGCAAAACGGTGAAGGAAAACATCGTGAGGCATGATTTAGAATCAAAAATTCGAAGGCATGTGCCTAAATAAGCGGCGATGGGCTTGCAACCTGTCACGTGGAATGCTAACTTGCAAAACGCGGGCATATACCAAATGTAATGTTTGGACGTGCCTCTGACTATCAACTTCCTTAACACCTCCTACTTGGTATCCTCAAAGATCTACTCACTGCGTATGTATCTGAGGATATCCACCATTGGGAAGGCAGTAGTGAGCGTGTTTATTTTTTGTTTGGACTACGCATTAATGACAATCTTTAAAGTAACTCCTTTCTAATAAAAAAATAATGAATTAAATAAGACTAAGCGTTAATGAATTACAACCAAGTACACATTTTGACTTTCATCCCCTCTCCCAAGGGAACCGTGCTGAATTTCGGGATAAAAGGTATCCTATGTCCTGCTCCGTAGTATAAACTCAAATCATGCCAAATTTCATTTGAATTTATTCAGTAGTTTTTAAAATATCTTTAATGTAGAGAATTTGACCTGTTACATTCTTATTACAGTATAGATATTTATATTATGTTTCACACATTTGTTTTTTTTAATTTATTTTAAGTGTATGAATGAATATTATTTTATCATAATATGATAAAAAAGAGTTTGCGAAGAACAAAACAAAGTAAGCTGATTTCGGATGTATTTATTTAAGTGTATGTTTACGTAGACAATACGCATTTGCAACTTTGCAACAAATAACCTTAAGCAGTATTTATATAAAATATACATAATTACTTTTTAAAACAACAATGATAATACTAGAGAAAAATAAACTAGGCCGTCCACATTTCTTGTACAGCTTTAAATGCTTACCTACCTTTGCAATTTATCACATACATATAGACAGATCACACACTAAGGCATCGTCCGCACGGGCCTTGCGTAGTTTATTTATAGTTTTTTTAACATCTAGGTATGTACGTTTTACTTTGTTGCATCTAAGCCTTTTGCGCTAGAAGTTTAAAATACACCGTGGGCCGATAAAAAAACTCTTAGCACAAAAAAAGGGCGGTAGAGTCAGATTCAGATTTGTTTATTTGCGCAAAATTGATCACACAGTGGTTAATAAATAAAGTATATCATTCAGAATTAAAATAAAAAAGATATTTATTAAAACGTACCCACCCAAGTGTGTAAAATGTAAATGCACATGAATAATTTTGTTAATTGGCATGATATGTACATACGTTTAGGAAAACGCGGTTTTCTTTTTTAAAGCAGTCGAAAAACCACACGTGCGAACGATGCCTAAATTGGAGTGATATAACGCTCACCACCGACATTACGATAAATTGCACAATCTAAAAATCGTTTTAATTAAACGTGGATGTTGCCGTACGTCCGATTTTTTAACAGTTATTTGTCGGCATCGCTCATATCATAAAGCAGGACAATAAAATACTGACTTGATAACATAATGTAGGTATACACAAAAGTCTTCGTAAAATAAAAATATCATTTTATATTGTGATTTTACTTAAAGAAACAATAATATACGATAAACGATTTCACTTTGGTCTTGTGGGCGGATAGAAATTGCGATGCGAAGCAACGTGCAAGTTATAAGTAGGGAGTGTTATTTGTTTGATACCTAATTAATCTAAAATTAACTTTTTAAATTATTTAAAAAGAGATGCAATCAAATTTTCAATGATTTAAAACAAAAGAGGTAGTATGTTTTAGTCTAAAATAACAGTCATAGTTTAGGCAAATTTCAACAACTTCGCTATCTTCAACAAAAGCTTCTGGCAACCGACAAGATCTAGAAATATTTAAAAGTAGTTTAGTTTTTTTTCAACAGCCTCTTTTGTCTGACGTAAAGGAACAAGTATTTAACAGGTAAAAACAACAGTTTTAGATGAAACAACAATGTTTGATAGATTACAATCTGAAATAACATTATACTTGTGTAATTAAATAGCTGATAAGTACACAAGATAATTATTACACCAATTCAAGCACCTTACGTACATAAAACATTACATAAAGCGAATCGTATCATAATTTTGCAGTTTATATCTCCCAAAAGCAATAATAATGTTAACTTTACATAATCGCTCAAAGCACCCAGTCATTTTCTAATAAATTCATCACGTGCTACGTGCACGTGATGAATTTAGGCTATTTGCCAACATTATTTTCCTTAAATAATCCTTGTCTTATACGTATAACATATCGTGTCGTTTCATGTATATATGATACGATATATAAATCATATAATGTCATATAAATTTATACATTTTATATATATTCTTTCTTAGTTTTACTTAATTATACTTATTTTAACTAAGTCATTTGTGCGCAAATGTTGTCAGCTTATATCGAGAACTCATTATAGTTGAAAATAGAACAGGAGATATCTCTAACTTCGAAAACTACGGAAAAAACTAAACAGTATTTGGTTTCAGTGAAATTTGAAAAATTCCAATTTACTAATAAGTATTATTTTAAATTCGACAGTATGAACGTTTTGGTATTTTATACTGAACGGCTGAACCGTTTAGGATTTTGGAATATACTATATTCTATTTAGTAAAGGTATACCTTATTAAGAGATCATTCTGATTTATTTTATATTTGAAGCTGTTAAATTTTAATAGTTTTTTTAACGTGTTATGTACAGTAAAGATTTGATCTATGTATCTATTTATCTTTTTCTTTCATAATTCGCGTGGTAAAAGTACCACGCGTACGATCCTGCCGATAAAACCTAGTAAATAACATAAAGCTGGGAAATACATTTGAATTATAATATGCTATTGACTAACGCCTAAATACAATTCGGAATACTGAATAAGACTACACACTATCTTAATGGTAACGAACGCTATAGCTTAATTAAAAACATGTTATTAATTGAATACCTACCCAATGTTAAATTGACAATATGAATTAACATAAAGGTACCATCAATCTTATTGTTACATCAATCGTATAAAATGGCTAGCTTCCATGAATTTAGATCAAAATCATCAAAATATATGTTTGTACAATAAATTGATAAGTTTTTTGTCTAGTTTGGTTATAACCATAATTGTAACTAATTATTTTGTTAGTCGTTAAAATAATTCATCATTACCTCAAGCTCGATTGCCCTGACAGGGTACATTTTATTACTAATAAGCTAAAATCAATGTGTGAACATTACACATATATGAATATGAATAATATTGGTTTATATTATTCATTAATTAAAAAAAAGGAACAGCTTATGTATCTTCATTGTTTGTCTACGATACGGATAGTTCTGATAACGTAATCACGTTATCAGATTTCACTTGTTTTCCTTCTGTATTATTACTTTACCAATTTTTATAAATATTATATTAGAACAAAAATAACGATATTTATTTATACAGGCTTTAACATTTTACAATTTAATAATAATTTTCTCTCTTTTCTCAATTCGTATTTTACAATTAATAAAACTTAAGCTTTAAAATTTGCAGACGTTTATTATTTCACATATAATGCCCGATTTTAACAGACAGAAAAACGGTCCTCCATTAGATTTAGGACATAAGGAGTTATATTTTGATTTTGTGTATAAAGATATTTATTTATACAGGCTTTAACAGGCATTCGTTTTTACAATTTAAAAATAATTTTCTCTCTTTTCTCAATTCGTATTTTTCAATTTAAGCACTTAGAAGCTAATCAATTTGTTTCACTTGTTTATCTTCTGTATTATTATTATTTTAATTTTTATATAAATATTATATTACAAAAATAATAACGATATTAATTTATACAGGCTTTAACATTAGTTTTACCTTCAAAAGCTTAAAAAATTGTAGACGTTTATTATTTCACAAATTATGCCCGATTTTAACAGACTGAAAAACGGTCCTCCATTAGATTTAGGACATAAAGAGTTATATTTTGATTTTGTGTATAAAGATATTTATTTATACAGGCTTTAACAGGCATTCGTTTTTACAATTTAAAAATAATTTTCTCTCTTTTCTCAATTCGTATTTTTCAATTTAAGCACTTAGAAGCTAATCAATTTGTTTCACTTGTTTATCTTCTGTATTATTATTTTATTTTTTTTATAAATATTATATTACAAAAATAATAACGATATTAATTTATACAGGCTTTAACATTAGTTTTACCTTCAAAAGCTTAAAAAATTGTAGACGTTTATTATTTCACAAATTATGCCCGATTTTAACAGACTGAAAAACGGTCCTCCATTTCGATTTAGGACATAAAGGGCTATTATATTTTGATTTTGTGTATAAAGATATTTATTTATACAGTAATTAAATTGTAAAACATTAGTTTTTACAATTTAAAAATATTTTTCTTTTTTCAATTCGTATTTTTCAATGAATAGCACTTATAAGCTAAAAAAATTGTTTCACTTGTTACCTTCTGTATTTAACCAATTATTATAAATATTGTATTACAAAAAAAATGACGATATTTATATAAACAGGCTTTAACATCAATTTTTATAATTTCTAAATATTTTTCTCTCTTTTTCTCAATTCGTATTTTTCAATTAACAGCACTTAGAAGCTTAAACATTTTCAGACGTTTATTATTTCACATATTATGACTGAAAAACGGTCCTCCATTAGATTTAGGACATAAGGAGCTATTATATTTTGATTTTGAATATAAATATATTTATTTATACAGACTTTAACATTCGTTTTTACAATTATTATTTTTTCTCTCTTTTCTCAATTCGTATTTTTCAATGAATAGCACTTAGTAGCTAAAAAAATTGTTTCACTTGTTTACCTTATGTATTATTATTTTACCGATTTTTATAAATATTATATTCCAACAAAAATAACGATATTAATTTAAACAGGCTTTAACATTAGTTTTTACTTAGAAAGCTTAAAAGCTTAAAAGCTTAAAAATGAGCACTTAGAAGCTTAAAAATTTGCAGACGTTTATTATTTCACATATAATGCCCGAAACAGACTGAAAAACGGTCCTCCATTAGATTTAGTACTTAAGGGGCTATTATATTTTGATTTTGTGTATAAAGATATTTATGTATACAAGCTTTAACATTAGTTTTTACAATTTAAAAATATTTTTCTCTTTAATCTCAATTCGTATTTTTCAATTAATAGCACTTAGAAGTTTAAATTTTTACAGACGTTTATTCATCACATAATTTGCCCAATTTTAACAGACTGAAAAACGGTCCTTCATTAGATTTAGGACATAAGGGGCTATTATATTTTGATTCTGTGTATAACGATATTTATTTATACAGACATAAAACATTAGTGTTTACAATTTAAAAATTATTTTATCTATTTCTCAATTCGTATTTTTCTATTAATAGCACTTAGAAGCTTAAAAAATTTCAGACGTTTATTCTATCACATATTGTGCCCGATTTTAACAGACTGAAAAACGGTCCTCCATTAAATTTAGGGCATAAGGGGCTATTATATTTTGATTTTATGTATAACGATATTTATTTATACAGGCATAAAACATTAGTTTTTACAATTTTAAAATTATTTTCTCTCTAATCTCAATTCGTATTTTTCAATTAATAGCACTTAGAAGCTTAAAAGTTTGCAGACGTTTATTATTTCACATATTGTGCCCGATTCTAATAGACTGAAAAACGGTCCTCCATTAGATTTAGGACATAAGGAGCTATTATATTTTGATTTTGTGTATAAAGATATTTATTTATACAGGCTTTAACATTAGTTTTTACATTTTAAAAATATTTTTCTCTCTAATCTCAATTCGTATGTTTCAATTAATAGCACTTAGAAGCTTAAACATTTTCAGACGTTTATTCTATCACATTTTTGCCTGATTTTAACAGACTGAAAAACGGTCCTTTATTAGATTTAGGACATAAGGGTCTATTATATTTTGATTGTGTATAACGATATTTATTTATACAGGCTTTAACATCAATTTTTACAATTAAAAAAAAATCTCTCTCATCTCAATTCGTACTTTTCAATTAATAGCACTTAGAAGCTTAACTATTTTCAGACGTTTTTTCTATCACATATTGTGCCTGATTTTAACAGGCTGAAAAACGGTCCTCCATTAGATTTAGGACATAAGGGGCTTTTATATTTTGTGTATGTACATATAGGTCCGTCGACTACATTACGTGATGCTTGGTCCAAATGAAAATGAAATATTTAATGGTTTTTAATAGTGCTGTAAATTTGCACTTTCGAGTACATGTGGATGATATTTTGTCTCTACTACTCAGAACAGCTTTCAAATTTTGAAAAGCTATACATATAGCAATAGGTCAAGTTTCTGAATGAACGGTACCTTTAAATAAAACCTACCGTCTCTTCATAAAAAATCTTCAAGTATAAAGTAGTATAGTATGCAATGGATAATACACTTAAAATAGCTAAAATTGTACATTTTGCAAAAAAAACTGTTCATAAAGTTAGAGTAATAGGAAGTCTGGACGGCATCTAACAAACTATGCTTATCCAAAACAGCCTTGTAGTTGTAAAAAAGGGGGAATTTTGTGATTTCATCGTCTTATAAGTAAGGTATACTTGGGATTTTTTAGTTTTAAGACTACTCTAGCATCTTTTTACACCAGACGTCAGGAGCCCATACATGCATTTGATGTTGGTTATTTTTATGTCAGTATTCCCGTTATTAACATGGCTTATCTTAATTATCAGGCTTTAAGTTCTTAGATAAGAATGTGATGAGTGTATGAAACAAAAGCGGTGTCAGGTACGTAGCAATTGTAAATCCGTTCCCCTCCGGGAAGCAGGCGTGAGTATTTAACGTTCTTAGATAAGTTTTACGCCAATAGTCTCTAGGGGGCTCTGCAATAGACGGTGAAAAAGTCGGGGACTTTAATATTTAACAAAACTGACTTGGAATTTGTGACTCAGAGATATAATTCGGGCGGCCTTTGAACTTGCGCAGTTTGTCCGCAGATTTAATACATTTTCTGGTGATTTTCAGTTACAGTAAACTCTAAAAGCGAATTCAGGCGGTAGTAGACACACATGCCTCTAAGCCAATGCCTATGTTGCAGAATGCGGACTTTCAGACTTTTTATTAATAATGAAGTTATATGTCTTATAGTGTCAATGACTTAGATTTTACTAAGCTGCAATGTTGCATCCCTTTTGATTCACTAATGCAACAGCTTAACAATAACTAATACTTATCAATATGAATACTATTGCTGAATTTCAAAGCTTGATAATTTGACGAAAACCTTAAAGGACGTTCTGATAGATAGATAGGCATTTAGCATGAGATAGTTGGAAGCGATGTAGTGGAGACAATTTTATTTCAATTTCACGAAAGTTAGTTATTTCGCCAAGATGTATTAAATCCGACGGGCAGTCTATAAATAATCCATAATAGCTACACTTCACTCAGATATTCATATCAGCGCAAGGCAGGAAGGCTGCAGTGTCCTTTATGATGCAACTAGATCTAAAAACATCTATATTTAAACGTTTTTTAAATAACCACACTGTCTTGTCATTATTGACAGCCAACATAATTGTTCGGTAAAACCTAAAGTTCTAGATAGCGACACTATTGTTTTTCGAATTGTGATATGGTGCAATAATGGCCAGCGCTACATAACTACATGAGCAGCTAGTGCAATGGAGGCCAAATACGCTACGGAAAAATCACTACGATAAGACGGTAGCGTATGGACTGCACCAATATGTCGTAATTAATGTTGCTTAATTACGGGGACCAATTCGACTTCACACAACAAAGTTTAGAAGCTCTGTTGTTGCGAGTAGTGTCGCGGAATACGGGTTAGTAATGGCCACTTCTAGAAGCCTCCGCGTCCTGCCGCGTTATATTGAACGCCTCAGTCTTGACGAAGTCCACAGTCCTGTAGGCGGATTCGTCGTCAGCCTCCGCGGCTGATAGCGACTTGCCGTGAATTATGTTTCTATTCGTGCGCGATGACCCCTGGAAATATAGTTACACTAGTTAGCTGTTTCTAGGTTGGTTTTTTGGTTTGATACGCTTTATGCTGAGATATAGTGACCTTTCTGCAAAACACATTTTTTTTATTGTGAGTGCCCACTTATACAAGTTGATTTAGGCTCCATGGTTTAAAGCAGGGCGACGGAGGAATCCGCGCCGGACCCGAATCATCCCATGTGTTTTTTTTTATAGTTTACGAGCTGGGGCGATTTTGTGTCCAGATTACCTAAGGTAAAAGGTTTAAATAGAATTACGATTCCGCAATTAGCCGTTGGAATAAGAGTTATCAGACTGTCAAGTTATTAAAATAATGAGAATATATTCCTTTTCTTAAACTTTACCCGATATCTTTTCAGATGTTTTTCACTCGTAAGTATCAATAGCACAACATCCATAACCGGGACGAAAATTAACAGATCATGCAAAAATCATATAGTCTGATGTGGGATAATCTAAAAATTGTGGGATAAGATTACCTTAAACGGCGATGACTTAAAGGGCAGGTCTAGATCCAGATACTGCAGCTCGTCTGCTTTTATCTCATCATTAATTTGCAGAGCAGGCTGTAATATAAATATATCACAGTTATTTGCTGACAGTCTTCAACTAGTTTGAAGCGTAGTGTATTCTCTAACTTGACACTCGAGTGTCCACTCCCTTAGGCTGCAGATATAAAGAATGCCGTCCGCTGCGTTAGACGGGTCCCCGCTCATTGATTTTGAAAAGTATAAAACATAGTATAAAAAATAAACAAACAGACAGCAAAACAATGATTTGGTATCTTTTGAAGTACCATATAAATGTATAAGTAATACTTTTACCAGTCTAATGAGGTGGTTTATGTGTCCTATGCTGTGGCTGGTATGACGCGGTTTCAGGGCTCGGTCAACAGCAGGCGGCAGCGAAGGCAGGTTCGAGTATTGCATTGACTGGAAGCATACAGAATCATCAGTAGGTAGTACAAAACAACAAACAGACTCGACCATGGATCTAAGTACTTGGCATAAAATATAGATTATCCAGAAGCCTCATGCCATTCAAACTGTATGAGGTGAAGTGAATCTAAAAACACAATTCTCGCGCCTACATCTGAGGATGTCATGTGGATAATGATCAGGAACATGATTGTCATTGTTATAGGGAGGTGCGCCTTCGTGGAATGCGTGAACTGCTAGCGGGGGCTTTTTCTTATAGAACTTATACAAATTTCTAGTATTCCTTAACTCTACAGGATTTATATGATCTCAGGCGAGGTTAGGTTATGTACCAGTTGTCCTATCGACTGGTACTCCTCGTCGTCCGTGTGACGCGGCGCGCCGGCAGGGGGCGGTGCGATGTGCGACTGCCGCCGCGGCACGGGCTCCAGCGCGCGGCTCGGCACACGTGGCTGCGGACAAAACAATACCTCATCATCACTGTTATGAAATCATAACAGGGCTGAAAGTTATACAGCCGTACCTAAATATTCGCACAAAACGTCAATGTCACTTGACGTATCGACTGTCAATCCTTTTCACATTGACAGATACGAATGTATTTTCACTCTCTTTACGTAAAAATCAAATTGTGACACTAGCAGAATTGTGACAACTAGCCATAATTAAGAAGTGAAATCTGCACGTAAAATTATCGAACGTGATGCTTGTATATTCTTACAATAAATAAGTTGGTGAAATGAATTAGTGTACTAAACTAAATAAAAATACAAAGTTAAAAATATGTGTTTGCATTAATTCCCAGCAATTACAACTCCGGCTACCTGACACCACGGCCGAGCCGGGAGAGGGGCAAGAGGTTCGGAACTATTAGCACACTCCACCCACGCTTGATAAATAAACTCGTTATAATCACCACATGCATAGGTTTTTGTACGTAAACTGTAATGTATGTATGGGTGTATTAGGAATGCTAAGGTTGGCACTATTTAATTTGACTTATCGCCAGAGCGTGATGGCATGCTTTCGAGCGCTACGTCCTCACCTCTTGCAGTCGGCGATGACACAGCCGACCACCGATAACGTTCGTGTCAATTCAATTAACTGATTGAATATTTACGGACGTGATTTTTGGTACATTTTATCAAGTGGCCTGGGAAGTTTGGATTTTCTTTCAGACCCCGTTGACAGTTTTCCCCATCAAAGTATTTGTTGAAGCAAAACACACTCGTAGTTCCTTATAGTCCCAATAGAGGCCGAATAAAATGCCACTTACAGATACATTTTCTTGTGTTTCTATAGGCTCTTGTACTTTGGGGCCTTGATATATTTCTTTTTGTACTGCACCTTGGTTCATTGCAAATGTTTTTGGTGGTCTCGGAGGAACAGGTGGTCCTGAAAATAACTTTTGTGATTTAACCAAAATATATACATATATGTATATTAAGTACAGCATAACGATTACCGACATGGATTTTATTACAATTTCACGCAAAAACTACTGAACGATTATTTTATGAAACCTTACTGTAATATAGCTTATACATCAGAATAACACATAGGCTTTATAGGCATAACTTTTTTCCGGGTACCACGCCGGCGAAGCAGTGGGAAAAAGCTAATAATAAGATAATTAAATGTTTTATTCATGGAAAAAATACATGGACAAAAATATTTTTTCAATTATTGCCAAACTGCATAAATAGTTTATTGGCATGAAGCAGACCTGCTTGTTATAAGAAAACGTTTTCACAAGTAGAATAAATATCTATAGACTTTTACTAAATCGGCCAAAACTTAAAATCTCAAGATGTATTTTGGTATTCTCTATAATTTATCAATTTCTTAAGGAAATCTATAGAACATAATAGACGTACTAAACCAGGTCGCTATACATTGATTAAAAAAGTCGAATGGAGAACCTCCTCCTTTCTCGATGTTGGGTAACAATACTCAATCAAGTTTAATTAAAATGTTACTTACCATCTTCAGAGACATCATTTCTGTTTGGACTTATTGATAAATTTGTAAATGACTTCTCAACAGGGCAGTCTCCTGGAAAACATAAAATTATTACCATGACATTTTTTCAAAATTCGGCCCATACTTAGATCTAAAGCTGAACTCTTCTTGGGGAGCTAACGAGGGCTAGGATCTATTAAAAATTCTATGACTATGTACACGACTGCTTTGCATGTTCAGCAGATATTTTTCTAGGTCTGGGTGTTGTGGTACCTTGGTACTCGTAGTTCCTGATACGAACTATTCAGAATGGCTACCACAAACTGAATGGACCGATTACATCTACAGGTTGTAGGAAGTCGGCAGATAAATGTGGCCCAAGATCGTTCGTCATGACACTCTTTGTGGGGAGGCCTATATCCAGCAGTGTCCGTACAAGCTGTCAATGATGATAATAATGAGAACAGTTCTCAGTGTCTGAACTGATGTAAATACTTACTTATATTTGATTGACTAGTGTTCAGGGATTTGCACTCTTCATCGCTCAGATTAGATTCATTTTCGGATAATTCTGCATTGTTCAGCCTTATGTGTGGTTGACTCATGTACATTTTCTGATCCCTATTGTCAGTGACTCTGTCGAGGGGCACTGTACTACTCCTCTCTATGTTTTTCGGATCGAATGTGAATGCCCTCTGCTCGTCCTGAAATCAGAAGTGAAATAAAATAGGATGAATGGAAGTGAATAGACCGCAAACAGAAACAAAAAAACCTTTTGATAATTCAATAAACTACAAAACCGCCAATAACTCATTTTGCCTGAAATATAGATAGATAATTCTTTGTTGCACACCAAATAAAAATACATAAATACAGGCATTTCTAAACAGACAAGGTGCAATATGCTGTCTCATAAGCAATCTAGACAACCTTTGGATGTAAGTAATCACTTTGATAAAGGCGCCCATTGTCTTATTTAATTAATAAGTACCTTATTATTTTGTGTAATATTATTCTGGTGTACAATAAAGAGTGAGAATGCATTCATCATTATCAGCAGCATGTAGAAGTACACAGCTGGACATAGGCCTCCCGCAAAGAGTGCCATGACTTCCCGCAACCATGTCATCTGTTATTGGGTGGGGGGGCTTTCTTACACTATGATCCATTCGAGAACCTTCTTCCTGAGCAGTTATTGGTTCATTCATCAATACTAATAATAAAGCTAAGGTGTTATTTTTTGTTTGAACGAATCTCCGGAACTAAAAATCCCCCTATAGCTGATCCCTATAGTTGTATGCTATACATCCAGATTGGATTAAATTTCAGTAAATAAATTAATAAAAAATAATAATATAAATAATGCTAGACATTTTTCACACAGCATCATCTAGCCCCAAAGTAAGCAGAGCTTGTGTAATGGGAACTATATGACTGATTATATATATTTTTTTTGAAATACATACATATTATGAAAAGATAATAACCGAGATAACATTGACTGAATTGGGATCCAATACAGTGAGTATATAGTTACCTGAGCTCGTACTCCTGTGATACACTCCGAAATGGCTATATATGTGCCGGTGCTATTCCCATCCTCAGGGTGATGATCGTCCATCGCAGATATCATAGACAAGCTGTTCTGGTATCTTATACTCATACTCTGGTATGTTTCTGAAAAGAGTTTTATTACCTGTTAATATAACATCATCATCACCAACAGCATGTAGAAGTGTACAGAATGCTTAGCATAAGGACCCAAGACAATGGTTTTGTCAACCGATAAAAAGACAAAAAGTATACTGTGCCCCTCTTTTCTTAAATGAATAAATAATCATGAAAAATACATGACTGATATACTATATAATAAAGTTTATGTTGTTAGATTCGCTCAAAACGGTGAAGGAACGCATCTTGCGGGAATCGTGGGCATGCCCCAAAACCAAAAGCTCTAAGGCATGTGCCATCGGTTAGTGTTCTAATGGGCGACGATGGGCTTGCAACCAGTCACGCCGTATTTTGATTATATTAAATGTGGGAGCCAAATAGGAATATGTTTAATTGGACGTGACTCTATCTTCTATCTAATTTTTTTTTACTGTACCGAATAGGAATGATTTGGTTTTTATTAGACCACTATTGTCTGAATCAATAATAGCTTACAATTCTTTGACTTTGTGGTATTATTATGTGTATAGTATGTCTATGAAAGTATATTGTGTATTATATTGTATACTAACTGTACCCGCGACTTCGTTCGCGATTGCCATCCCTGCCGACTGATTATTCGCATTTGACCACAGTTACTCAGAAGACAGTAACCCAGGATTCGAAAAAAGAATCATTAATATCGGTTTACAATTAACGAAGATATCGCGTAATAAACATACACGATAAAAAAACATACATCGAATTGAGAACCTCCTTTTTTTGAAGTCGGACTAAAGGCCGTGTTGTGGGAAGACAGTCGTGAGCGTCTTTGTTTTTTTGTTTGGACGACGCATTAATGAATTACAACCAAGTACACATTTTGACTCTCCCAAGGGAACCATGCTAAATTTCGGGATAAAATTATCCTATGTCCTACCTCATAGTATGAACTCAAATCTTATATATTTCATATATTATAGTATATTCATAGTATTTAAGTATACCAATGAAACCCCTTGTAAACTTTCTTACAGTCTGTTCCATCCAAAGGTTGTCTGGTCGAGATCGCTATTTAGCGATAAGACCGCCCATTGTACAACATTATCAAAGTTTATAGTAACTATGCTGATGTGTTCTTTGGTGTGCAATAAAGTATTTTCTATCTTCTATCTATTTAAATTTGTTTAATAGTTTTGATGAAAACATAACACTTGCTGTAGTTGAGTAAAAAAAACAGAATGCACTGTAGTACTCATAGGTAATGCAATTCAGTTTGACTAACAAATTAATCAATGTTATATCTAACATAGTGACTCAATTCTTTTTGTAATTTCATGGTGACTAATCCATACGATTTCCAGAATCTTATCTACTTTCCATTATATAAATAGTGTTATAATTCAGTAGAACAGGCAATTAATGTTCTTTTTCTCATTATTAATATTCCTGGCGAAGGTTATAAAAGGCCTGTGTCAATGTTTGGAATTGCCGCTGACAACTTCCAACTCATTAACCATATATCGGTACTGAGTATAGATTTGGAATTGTGGTACTGGCTTTTCACTAAAAAATAGGTTCATAGAAAAGTGGTGACTCTTTGTATGCATTCAGGCTACTCCATTCACTTATTTAGAGTAGAAGCACTTCCATGAAGTTCACTGTTGTGAGTCAAATGAAGTCTATACAAAGCTGATTGTTCGCAGTCAGGGGTCTGGTTAGTCTTTACTAATTATTAACTATTTACTCACCCTGTTCATTTGTAGATTCATCAGTAGACCGCAGTCCACACACTCTGCAGATTGCATCCACCCATTTCTCCATCTCAACCTCGCAGTCTGCCTCCAGGTGATATATCCTTGATTGAGTTTGGATCGTGAAGACTGAGCCACGTATCTTTGGATCCAAAGATCCAGTTCCGCTACGTTCCATATGAAGACCAGCATCCACCTTGGAAAAGTATGCAACTATTTCTAACTAGTTCACAATTGAACAAAGCACATCAATGAGGATAACATTTTTCTACATAAGCTTGTATGCCAGAACCAAACTTAAAACTGAATATAGACTGTGTCATTGTAATAAAATGAATAAAGACAATGTAGTAACAAACAAAAAACAAATTGACAGGAAAAACTGTTTCTGAACAGGGAAGTCTGTAATAAAATACTTGCTAAAAACATAATTAGCACTATACAACATATGAAATTACATAATAAAACTTACTTACTCTTTGCAACCAGCAAATTACCAATAACCTTTATAGGGTTATTGGTAATTTGCTGTATTTGCTATTCACTGTATCAAGAGGTGACAGTGCTTTAGCTACTAATTTAACTTGATATTGCATTATGCAAAAGTGAACCCTTCATGAGAAAAAATAATTTATGTTTTAAACTAACCAAAATGGTCAACTAAAGATTAGTTTTTAAATAATCTGCCAGCATTGATCCTTTTTGTCCATAAATAAGTGTTGCTGTGCTGACTTTAATAATAATTAAAGTCAGCACCGCAACACTTATTTATGGACACTATTTTGATGGAAGATCTCATTGTTTTGAAGTAATATGTGTGGTTACATATGCTTGAGCCTAGATTCAGTTTCACATTAATTCTGGAATATGGGCCTAAGAACCATAATAATAGCAAGTATGACTTTCTATATGTATGTATACAGAATTAGGCCAGACTTTAGTTGACTGTGGCTGTTCGTAAACAAACCTCTTGGCTGAATACAAATAATTGTCCATTCGCATTTTGCCTTGAGGGTTTTGGGGTATATGATCTTTACAAGTAGAGTGTTTTCTTTGAGTTAGTCAGATAAATAATTTATTAGCACCATATGTTGATGAAAAATTATTACCATGTCTAGTTAGTAAATGTATCAACTTAATACTGCAATGGTAGATGTACTAGACTAGCTATTAACTACTTAGTGTTTGAGATTATTGGATCTATGATTTCAATGTTGCATTTCAGTAGTATCTTTCAAGTGGCAAGATTTGTGAGATGTTTTTTTTTTTGGTTTATGATTTTTTTTGTACTTTTATCTTCATATTTGTCTATTTGCTTGGTGACTAATGGCTACTTTTTTTGCAAAAACAAAATTTTGCAAATTCTAAGTATCACACACAAGATAATTTTGATGTTGAATTGGACCAAAGATCACTCAGAATAATCAGAATTGAGTTTGATTCTACAGACCTTTAGAATGAAATAAGTAACATATGGGTTGACCTTGTAAATTTAACTTTCAGTATCTAGATTTTACAGAACAGAAATTTCACAAATTTGTGGCAAAAAATCACTAATTGGTAATCTTATATGTAGCCAAATGTGAATTGTGACAAATAGTTACAAAAATAATAATCAAGAGGTGAAGTGAAGTAGCCAAAGGTTTATAGTTAGGTACATACTTGTTCACATAAATCCAAATTGATGGTGCCCTTGAGCCGTCCGCAATTCCGGTCTGCATAGTAATCTAAGAAGTATTGTCCAGGGAGCTCGCACGACTGGCGCAAGGCAAACCACCTTCTGCGCCATTTCTATAGCAAAGTTTGCACTGTATGACCAACAGATAAGTAATCGTTCTCTAACCCTGCCTTGGGGGCTTGGGGGCTTGGGGTGTAACGTGTAGATTACGGATACATTCACAAATCCTATTAACAATAAAGGAGCTTACAAAACTGAGAATACAGGTAGGTAAGTAGTACTTACTGTGCGCCAGATTCGCTTTGTTGGCGGAGACTTCGTTAGCCAACCCTCGAAAACAATGTTTTTAGACATGATCAACTGCCCGATAGTAAAGAGTCAAACAAAACAGGGAAAATTCACATTTTACAAATAAAATGCAATTCGTATTCTGTCGGATTTTTTCTCTAGTACCAACCCAACTCCACAGAGAACAAATTGAAAAATAGTCCCATTGTTATGCGGCGTAATATCGATCGTCAACTTCAAATTCAACTTTTGTTTATGGCTTATGTGGTTAGGGTTGCCACAATTTGCCAATGTCGTGTCAACAAGATTTAAAATAATAAGACGATGGAGTAGTTTTCCGATATTTGGCCGGTTTAAAATAGAGGGAGACTCGAACAGTTATTTTTTTAAACTATAAGTTGCTAAACTTAAATGAAAGAAAAAAAAAAGAAAGGGGCAATAAAACACACATTATGTACATTTAATATTATGAAAAGAATGTATAGATATTCATCTGCATAGTTATCATAATGTTATTTTATTACTAGATAAAAATTTACCTAATAAACCTATAAAAGGGGATAAAATAGAAGAGAGAGAACGAGGGATTTCTGGAGGGGTGACATCATACAAAGATAGCCGTAACTTGGGACAAGAGAAAAAAATGTGATCAACATTTCCTTCATCTACGTAATCCACATTCACAAAATGAGAGATATCTGACCCTTATTTTGTCTAGAAAAAACTATGCCGCACGATAGGTTGTCTATGGCCAGTGTAAGTTTTCTTCGATTTCACACGATTCGTTCATAAATTTTACATCCATTTTACCGGAAAATAACTGTTTTTTTTAGGATTTCAATTATTTGTTTGATATCTTCATGTCAAGTTAATTAAACTGCAATTAAGAATTTCAAAATCTTTTAAAATAATGCATTAGTTTATTTTTACAAGGAATTAACCTAAAATGAATTCCAAAGTTTTATTTAATAAATATTAAAGATACGGATAGTCTAGTTTTTGAAAGCAATGTACACATGACGTTCGCTCTCCGTCCCATAGTTTTTTTTTTGCCGTTGTCCCTCTACATTATACATAGTAACATAATAGGTACTATCGCAAGTTACAGACGAACAATTTTTGTAGTATTTGTTGAATGAAAACACATAGAATATGTATATTTTTATAATTTACTTTTTATTTAAAAAACCGTATAACTTGTTGACTTCTCGTAGAACCAACCTTTATCAATTACCACAACAAAAATATGAACGAAACCGAAAACGCACTTGTAACGCGCTAGCTTGACACGTTATTTTGACAGTTCAAAACGACGCACCTCATCGCGTTTAAAAAAATTGACATTGGCATAAAGAATACCATTCCTTAAGGATTCCACAACTTAACGCGTCTGCGTTACGAGTCTAGGTCATAGGAAATAAGGGCCGTGTGCAAGCATGAATATCGATCGTCACTGTGAAGTATACCTATTTGATTTTGAAGTTTTTCGTTGTCGCTGTGACAGCGTAGTAATATGACAAGAAGCAATGACAGTGACTTTTTAGTTTAAGTTTTATAACTCACTATCACAAAGTCACAAAATGGTCATTATGCAACGCCGGCTGTCCCTGTGACTAAATAGGGCCTTGAGCTAACATTATTTTCTGATTCTACCATGGTGATTATGCGTGACATGCGCGTTGCATTTGTAGTTTATTTATTTATTCGGACACTCAACACAGATTAACACACACAAAAACAAACAGATACAAGGGTTATTGGACATACCTACTAGGGTTCCCGCAATTAGAGGGCATTACAGAATGCACAGTATAGTCTAGATAAAACTACCTATTCGTTAGCCAGCAATAATCGAACAGTCGGTCGCGGCGCTGAAAAACCAAATGCTGGTACGATTTCCGCATTTGACTATATTAATTATTTTTCGACTTTCGAAAATGCCTGACAATAATTATTTCTTTTTTATTTAAACTTGACTAAACAAAAACATTGCTTCGTCAGCAGATTCCTTTGTATGAAAAATAGTATTCCTTGAACTTACATACATGAAATTTCGCATAAATATTTTTCAATCGAAATGATAAAAGACTAACTTATTTTTTTTTAAACTACCCCTCAAAGGAAGTGTAAGAGGGTGCCAAAGTTTCTGACTGGCCCATTAATGCACAGCCTAAACCATAAGTCCTAGAAGCATCAAACTTGGAGGTTTCCTCTTATGGTGTAGAAGTGAACTAAGAATGGAAAATTCTACCACTAAGGGCTGAAAACTTTTGAATGAAAAACGTACCTATTCCTTGAACTATATAAACTTGAAACTTTGCAAAAAATATTTTAAATAGATAAATATAAAAAGACAAATACTTACCTACATGTATTTTTTCAAACTACCCCTCAAAGGAGGAAGGATGTGTGTTAAGTTTGTATTGGAAATGTTTAACATGTGACAATTTGCTGTTAACTTAGTTTAGATACTTAAAATATAAAAGAACTGAATACGTATCATGTTATCCTGAAAAAAATCGTTTAGTTTTTTAATACACCTAACAATTACCTACCTACTACCGGGTAGGAATGGTGGCGAATGTGGGTACGCTGAATATTTGGTATTGCACAGAACTGGACAGGTATAGATAGATTCCGAGCAACGCGTTCAAATAAAATGAACGTTGTCAAATAGTTGTCTTAAAACAAAATGAGGCTATTGAATCATCGCCTCATTTAGTCAACGTTTTTGAGCTAACCACTGAAAAAAAATGAGCCACTGATCCCACTCTGACCCTACTGTGTTTTTTTCTAAAACTGCCAATGAAGAACTACGAATAAAGATGTACCTAATAGGATTCCAAAGTTTGTTCATTTCAAACCTACCTAATTGGATGAACAGTAGGTACGAGTATAAAAAGGCACGAACAAATAAATAAACAAACATTGTTTTTTTTACAATTTCTCATAAACATAATAGGCACATACATATAGTTCTGAGCCCACACTAAGAATCCCTGTAGCATGAGCAGTGTCTCCATTACAAAAATAATATCGCGTTCGAAGCTTATAAAATAAATAGGTAGGTATCTACTGTGTCTGGAGCCCAAATTACCTAACGTGTAAATCAAGAAAAATATGTCGTGTAAATTGTAAGAATAAACCAGGGACAATCGTACTGACGGTATTTTCTGCTTCGTTTCCAAAGTTCACAATCCTTAGATAGATAGACTCAAGCAAGATGTGTTGTGACAACTCGATCACGCATTAGACCTTCCAAATTCCAAGTAGAACCTTTAATTTTCTAAACTATGTAGTACATCTAATTTTCTAATTAAAAAGGAGTGAAAGGTTTTTCGCAAAATATTTATTATTATAGTTGGTAAGGATACATAATTACAACTGTGATAATAACTGTAAAGAAAACTACTTGCAATAAATTAATAATCTATCTACTTGTACCTTCCTACCTAAAGTATATGGGTAGGTAGGGATTAAATACACCTAGGTAGGTAAGGAAATAGGTAGGCAGCTTACCCACTTACTGCGTAGAAGGTAGCTAGATAATGAAAAATAGCTTTACCAAAAACGTGGCTGGTATCTACCTACAATATAGGAAATAATTACTAAAGTGTTCTTCTTTAAGTTGACGCTCGATTTTCCTGAAAAGAGTTCAGATTTCGTATTTGAACCTCAACGTAATTGGTAGGATAAACTACTTCTTTAGAAAGCTAAAAAATATAACTAAAACGTTCTTTTGTTATTTTTCTGTCCTTCAATCATGTCAAAATTCTCAGCATGCTAACACCTGCAGAAAAAAAATAAAAATTGTAAAATTCCCATCCCCGAGAAAAGCTAACAATGGCGAAGCCGATGCCGAAGCAAGATGACGGGCTCTTCCTCCTCGAGGTACTTATCGACAAGATAAATTTCGTGAAAAGCCCTTGTTTCTCCGACAAAGATTTCAGAACTTGTGTGATGATCGAATGTCCCGCCGTCGAGCCCCTAGAAATTTGCGATGATGACCCTGGGGCATGCATTGCCAAGAGCGGCGGACCTTTTGTAAAAACTTTCAACAATGGAAAGTCCTGTTTATTTTCACTTAAAGAAGCTGACATCGGCAAAGCCATGAGCAAGTTCCCTGTCAAAGTTTCTGTATATAAATCGCTACCATGTGGCTGTTTACCAACCAAAATAGTAATGGGAGAGGCCACCATAGATATGACCAAAGAATTTATTCAAGCACGAAAGAAGTTTTTAGAAGATCCTAACAATGTAAGCTATCAGGCTTTGAAGGATTCATTCCGGATTGTTGGGACAGATGGAGTGGAAACTGGAGAAATCGTTATGTTTTTGAGGATATCTTGTTTCGGCAAATTAATCATCACAAGATTCCAAGGTGCAGGTAGTCCACCAAGTCTTGGAGCATCAGCTCCTGGCGGAAGCTCAGCTATTGTAGATCGCTCTTGTAATCCACGAAGAGAATTTCAAAGCACTCAAGATCCATGTGCATGTGGAGCAGCTAGGGGTGCAGTTGGTGGTGGAGGCCAGCCTGGAGGAGGTGGAACATGTCCTATACGTACGTATCGAGCCGTTTTTACACAAACTTTCGCGATCAGTTAACATAATTACCTAAGTACTAAGTAATTATGTTAACTAAAAATTGTCTTAAATCTGAAACATTTGTAATTAATTGCTCTACAAAAACGAACACTATTAGACAATATTTTTTCCAACTTGATTGTACAATGCGATACTATTCATTATTTTTTCAGTCAACACTTACAAATCTGGATTAAATTTGATATTTGCGTAAAAAACAACTTTAATTAGGTTACCTAACCAATTTAGTTTATAACCACATAACTTATATAACAATAATTTATGTATAGGTTTTGAAAATTGAATTTCGGGGAAAGCTTGGAAAAACTGCGAGACTCGATTCCTGAACTATTTATAATATTGAATTGTATTGTATTGTATTGTAATCTTGAAAATTGAAAATGTATTGAATAGTTCCTATAAAGTTCTTGAAGTTTTGAGCCTTTCAAAATGGATCGTTCCCCATTTCACATTTTACTTGTCTTAGTATGGGTCTAATCTGGCTTGGAAGTACTAACCAAGTAGTTACCTGCCTGCTTCTTTCCAGCTCGAGACCCGTATGACAGTATGCCGTGTGAAGATCCTGATGATCCATGCTTTTGCTCTGGCCCTAAGCCAGCCGGCAAGCAACAAATGGAGTGCAGAAATACTGATCAATACTGTCTGCATGTTCCTAAAGGTAGAGTTTTAATAACTTTTACACTTACCTAAAAATTAAGACGTTGACATTATTGATAGAATACGTAAATGCATATACACTTGAGACCAACTAAATCTACTGAACGCTCAAGTACTTAGCTTTTTTAAATGGAAGTAGGTATTGTAATATAGGTACCTAGTCTCAGTACTCATAATAATACGGGGTGCACGTCGCAAACGCCAATAAAACCCCCGTAACTCATTTAATCCTGTGTCGCATAAAAGTTGACCTGAGCACTAAAACTAAAAATAAAGCTTTTCTTCATAAAAGCTGTTAAAAAAAACCTGGTGATTTCTTATTAAAAACTCACGCACTTGGGAGGTGAGTCGATTTAGTTGCTAATCGCGTGTATAGATCTAAATGCATTTGAAAAAGGTCCTTAGATTTAACTAAGACGTGGATCAATAAATGAGCACTATCTTAGCCATGTCATAGTAGGTAATTACATAATTTGCATTCTGGACAAAGTAGGTGTTTATAATTTATCAAAGCAAGCAATACTTCCTATGCACATAAATTTTATTGATGGCCAGGTCGCAGCAAACAATTCGAGGAGATAGGAACAAACTTGGGTGGTAATGAGTTAAAGATAAAAGTGCCAGCTTCAGCATCTATCATCAAGAAAATAAGTCAAACACATTGCGCCATGCAATGCCCATATACGAAAGGAACAGACGGCGGTCCATGTGCGCCGCCTTGTGGAAAAAATCAAATTAGCTTAGCTTTACCCAGTGAAGCTACGTGTTGTCAAGGGGCCCAGCCTGCTGGCACCCAGTTCACTTGCACAACCGAAGGCTGCACTATGGCATCAAAGCATGGTCAACAAGCAGCGCTTGCTCGGGGTGATACAAAACAACAAGAGCTTCCTAATAAAGAAGTTTTCGTTTTAAAAGTAGCTAAAACTGCAATGCAGGGTGACAGAAAATGTAAATTGGAGCTTGAACTTGTTACTCCTAAGGGACCAGATAAAAAAACCCCTATTCAAAAAGTGAACATTAAAATGCAATCTGATCCTGATTGCGAGTGTTGTATAAGAAGATCTAAAAAACCTAAAGGCAAAAGGAGACGATAATACGAAGATATTTAATTATATATATTTAATTAAGTAGCTTCACTCAAATGCTAGAAAATACAGTTGCAAATTTATTCTGATTCCTGATTATGATCACAAAATTGTGCAGATTGCTGCCCGACGGGAAACAAGGTGATATTCCAATTGCCATCGGACTCCTGTGGCATGGGCCATAAGCAACGAGCCTATTTTAACTTCACATCTGACGGAGTGGGCGACGTAGCGCGAGACGAGCCAGGTCAGCTGATGGCCACCACTTCTGACAACTATCCTGGGGTCGTTTACGACTTCCCAAAACAAGTGATTAAGCTGCGGATAGGCAAGATAGTAGAGATGCCAAACCGAAAGTCCAAACTGGAATATCAGTTTGTTACACCAGTTGTAACACACGAACGAGTGGTCGCTACTAGAGAAGCGCGAACTGCACAGTGCGTTCCCTGCTGCCCGGATTGTTGCCCATCCAAATTTGCTAAGCGTAAATTGTAGTTTTATGTACTACCTACTTATCTTTATCTTGTTTACTTGCTATTTGTATCACATTCTTGTTTATTAAATGTTTGTTTTGTCCAGAACGCATTTTTTTATTCCATCATCTACTCAATTCTAATGCAGATAAATTGATCAAGCTATGGCCGGTTAGGATTTTAATTTTTATCACTAAGGCTACTCTAACGATACATTTTAACCAGTAAATATGGTCATAGGTACACTGCCGAGCTTGCCGTTCTGCCAGTTACTTACTGAAGAGCAAAAAGATGACATTATAACCAGCTGCAAGAAAGTAGAGAGTTTCAACGATGGACTTATACAGAAAGCTACACTGAGACCCTTTGACTCAAATTCTCAAGCCACTATAATAGTAAAAGAATGCTTGCATATTTTTATTGCAAATATAAAACTTCCAGTGAAATCTCAAGAAGTAAACTACAGAACAGACAGTATTTCATCCACGTCATTATACACGCTGAGATCAAAGAAACGAAGTGTTTCTTTTTCAAACACCGTTGACTGCATGTCACAGTCAAATAGTCAGAGTTCAATAGAAGAAAGCCTAGAGTGTAGCTTATTTGGAAACCAAGAAACTACTGTTTATATGACATTGTATGATGATTTTCCCCACCATCGTACATCTTCAACACAAGCAACAGCTTCAATCAACAAATGTTTACAAGTTTGTGGTTGTGAAGATGAAAAATTACCAAATTCAAATTTAGGTATAAACTCAAATTATTGTTCCACTGCTACTTTCCCTTCTGTGCCACATAGACATAATAGAATGGATGTAGATGGAAGAATACACTTTTCTGAGGTATATTTCTTTGGAAAAAAAAAAGAAGAACCGAAATCGGGGATGGGAAGTTCAGGTTCTAAAACAAAACTTCAAAGAAGCGGAAACATAACAGCTGCACCGGTAAGAAGCGAAAAAGACAAACCTCGCAATAAAGGTAATGTCTCTATTCAAGCTCAATCAAAATCCACTCCAGCATCTGCCCAAACAAAAAAATCATGTGGATCTTCAGCAGGTACTAGTACTGGAAAAGCAGTGAAAATCAAAGATGAAAAGCCTTGCCCTGCTGCAGGAGGAACCAAGGGGGATATGGTGGCGACAGTTTCACATATTCGAATCGGACCTAGAGAACCCTGCCCGGTACACGGAAAAGATCCATGCCAAGGTCCAAAATGTATTGTAGCCTCATCAGGTGAAGAGCAGGCTCCTGTAAAAGTTTCAACAGTAACCAATCCTCGAAGAGGAGTTTTCGAATTAGTTATACGCAGAATGAATGGAGCTCCACTTGCCAAGAATGAACTGATGTTAGAATGGACGCCGCCACCTTCGAGACCACCTCCTTGCGGCCCGCCTTGTGCCATGCCATGCTCTCCACCAGGTCCATGTCGTCCACCGAAATGCAAAATGATAGTATGTCGACCATCACCTTGCAAACCTAAATGCTGCAAAAAAGGGTGCAAAAAGCCGTGCGGTCCGATGCCATGTCGTTCTGTACCATGCAAAAAATGCTGTAGATCATCTTGTTGCAGCAAACCGTGTCGACCGTGTAAGCCGTGTCCTCCTCCACCAAAATGCAGGCCATGTCCGCCCTCGCCATGCAAGTCCCCTTGCGCTCCTCCTTGCTGCAAGTTCCCGTGCACAGCACCATGCAAAAGCTCACCCTGTTTGCGACCGTGTCCAGTCGGACGTAAGAAACCACGCAAAGCGCGAAGTCAGCCTCGCATTAAATCACACAGAAAACGTGTATCTCCTTGCTGCAACCGCTCGAAGACTTGCCCTGTTGTACGCTGTCGAAGTGTACCTGGACCTTGCTTTGCTTGTTGCATAACAACTTGCCCTCCACGAAAATGCTGTTCAGTGGCTCCTTGCAAACCCCCCAAGTGTTGCAAAAGTAGCTGCTCAACTTGCTGCGGATAAAACTATTCGCGAGCACACAGAAGAAATTAAATAAACAGTCACTTCAAAGTTATTGTTTTTGTAAGCTGCCAACTTCAATCCAATAGTTGAGGCTATGCTGTAATTGGACATGGCACGGACGGCTTTTTGCACCAAAACCTTTTTGCAAACAAAGTATTGCGTGTTATACAGAGTGCCCCAGATTATGTATGAAAGTTATTCCGAGCGAGGACGATTCTACTCGTTTATGGAAATAAGTTAAAAACTTATTTCATAGTTTTTTTTTTTTTCAAAAAAAAATACTAGTAGGTACCTATAATACTTTTGTATAGAACACGCTAAATCAGGTGGTTCATGGGCATTGTTCCCTCGTATTAACTAAATAACTACCTACATAGTATAAGAAAATAAAGCACGAGGATGGTCTGGAACTGGTTCGTACAGATAGCCAGTCTAGTTGGCGCTTAGTGGAGTATTTCGTCCCCTTTAGGGAATCAGCTGGTTAATATTTTAACTTTACGTCTGGATTCGATTTTCTAAAAGTCATAGTTCGCAGAACTAAATTTGCTAGGTAATAAATAGTTTAATAGGTGTGGGTATATCCACCTTCACCTTCATAATATTCTGGGATACTCTGTATAGGTTACCTCATTCGCAGGTTTTTAAGGCTAGGATCTTAAATATTCCACTTACTTACATAACGTGGACTACGTTTCTCGTGGTTTCATGCTAAGTAGGTATCGTCTTGACTCTTTATACCCGCGATACAAGGAGTTGGTATATGTATTTAAGAGTGTAAGAGGTTATTTATTTGTCAGTTACCATAAAAAAACAGCTTCGTCGGTTGTAATGCTACTTTTAGCAATAATGACTTCAAGGATGGTTCTTTGGTAGGTTTTATCACCACAAGTGACTATTACAGCGGCAATAGATGTAAAACGGCGTAACTGATTGTCATGCAGTTTTTGTAATAGTTTTGTATGACTTCAACAAAAGTTCTTAGACAAGGTTTAACGTCACACGTCTATTCGGGCCCTGAAATATGTGATCGAATAAACGTTAGGGGTTTATAGATGTAAAATTTTACATGTCATATAAATACTTAGGTTCTAAGTATATAGGATGGGCCCTTTCATTCTATCACATATTGCACCGACCCCTAAATGACGTGTGGGGTCGCTGCAATATGTGAAATCTATCTAAGAAACTTCTTTAAAGTCATGCAAGCGATAGCATTTTTTTTTTCATCCAACTTGATTGTGTCAGTACATCCATAGTACTGACACCACACTAGGATTCGCTGTGTTGTGGGTATCAGGAACTACGAGTATGTACCACAACACCTACACCCGGAACATTATATCTGCAGGACATGCAAACATTTGTCCCGCAGTGGGAGTCGAACCCGCATTTCTTGCGTCACAGCTGGCAGCACACGTCCGTTTCGCCTCGAGGTCGTAAAAAATCCCTCTTTACTACTCCTTGCGTGTCGCGGGGAAAGATGAAGGTGATGCCCCGCACTACACCATGCGTGCACCACGCGCAGTGCGCCACGCGCAGTGCACCACGCGCAGTACACCACGCGCAGTGCACACACACGACTTTGATTTTCATTGCAGAACTAAGAAGACCAGCGCAAGTGAAAAGTGTAGATGATAATGAAATGTACAGTGATAAAATTTATGAAGTTTCCCATGGCGTTATTGTTGCCATTAAAACCAATTTGCGACTACAAACTTTGCGCAACTTTTTCATTAAGTTACCCGGTTAGGTACCTGGTGTTCCTGCTTACGGCTTTACTCTACTTATTAGAAAACTAAATTTCATCCAAGTCTTTTCGAAACAAACATCCATTCTTTCACATTTATTAGGAACTTACTGTAGTTAGCCTCTACTCACGACTTCGCTTGCGCATTACCTGGATAAAAATAAAAAGCTTATTTAAAGTGTCGTAACAATAAACTAGGTCAGAATAACAGGATCATCGAAATTGGTTCAGCCATTACGGATATTATTCACGTACATTAACTGTAGCAAAACATTTGGTATCTCGCTATTCTGAGATACCACTTTTAGTGTGTAGACATGGGCGCCGGCAACACCCTGCAAAGGGGTGCACTTGCACCCCCCTGTCAGGAAAGAAAATACATATATTGTTTTTATTAAGTTACTGATAATAAAAACTGAATGCGTCTAGGTTGCTTTCCAAATTTTTTCATAACCTTGTCAATAAATTCAGTATCCTCTGCTCTTTTCCCGTGAACACTGAGCATGAACAGCATGAATTGTGTAGAAGCACAATAACGCCTTTGCGCTGATATTTACAATTCGTTTTGAATTTGGTGTGCAATACATAAGTTTATGCTATTTTTGCTCCTGATTCTAAATGATTCTTCAAAATATCGTCTGCCGAGTCAACTCTAAAATGTAGCAGGTCTGTAGAAACAAAACCCTCGTCCACTTTCCCACGATGTAGAAGGTCATGCATGAAGCACGCAAAAAAAAATGTTGTTACGATAGATCAAAGTTTTAAAAGATTTTCTATAACTTTCTTGTGATATAACGTATTTAAAGATTCATGAAGGCTTGGTCCCTTTCCATGATCTTTTTAAACGTATTTGACGAAGCTAGTGCGTAACAATGCCACTTATGGTCGCATGAGACTGCAGCTTCATGAATCTTTTGATATTTGAGGCAAGGAGATACTATAAACTATAGGGTGTCGGCAACCACGTGTTGAATAGCACCGGCATCTAACATGCCTACCGCTCTCATCATTTCTTCTCCGCTCAAATGTCGATGTTCCATGACATTAGAAAGATCACAAAATCAGTTAAAATTAAAAAAGGCACAAAACTTGTTAATAATTAAATTAAAGTAAATTAATCTTAGGCAAAATAAAATTAACGTTGTAAAATTCTAAGCAGTTTTACCTTCTGTTTATATTATATTCTTTTTTATTTTTCTAATTTTGTAAATATAACAAAAGAGGATTAATTCAATATATAAACTTTTTTATATAGCTAAGTTTCAAAACTTTAGGGCAAACCACTAGGCCTAGTTTTGTAAAAATAAAAAATAAGTAGATAATTCATTATTTACATAATGTTTTGAGTGAATCAATCGGACCAGGGATTAAAACAAAGTTTAGAACTAATTGCACACCCCCCAAAGGGTAGTTTTGAAAATTTATTTTAAAGTTTATTTATGCAGAGTTTTGAGTGAATTTAACCAAGGAATAAAATTTTACATAGAAACTTTACCACCCTGTTCAACCCCTTCAAAGGTTGATTTTCGAAAATCTGATTTGTTATTCCAGAACCTATCTACATTCCAAATTTCATCAAAACCGGTTTAGTAGTAACGGAGATACTTACGCGGTAACAAACATTCACACACACATACTTTCGCATTTTTTATATTAGTAGGAAGTAGGATAGGATAGGAAGTAGGATAGTAGGATATGATAGGATTATAAATACAACGTTTTCAATTTAATTAACTATAAGTCATATACTTATATACATAGGTACATTGATATCTGTACATTGCATTAGTGCATTGCTCTCGTGTATAAAGCATGGCAATTAGTAGACCTACATCCGCCATCCTGATGCCCATCAATTTTATGAAGGGTTTAGTGCATCTTTTTTTCTTCATACGGCAACATTGAGCCATGTGTTAGACGCTAGCTGCTTTCAAACTTAATAACGTTACAATAATTTAAGCTATAAACAAATCACCCTTAAAATCTAATCAATTCGTAGAATAAATAGGTACTTACCGGTCATATTGATCAGGAGGTTCCTACACAAATAGTAAAAATATTAATTTATTTAGACCATAAATTGCTTAAAGTAACAATCCATGTACTAACTGCTAAGTAGGTAGAATACTAAGTAGCCACATTAACTTATAAGTATGTTCTGATAACTTGGCTCATACAGTTGATAGGTAGCTATGTTAATTGTGATCACAGTCGTGGCACGACACTATAATAATAATTAAATGGCCTAACTCTAACTCATAACTAGGTTGCCTTGTTCTAGGAGATCAGGTCCACCTCCCCCTTGCACTTGCCTTTCAATATTTTAACGCACCTACGTTAAAATATTTAATACGATAGTTGTTACGAAACTTAATTTTGACGGTTCTAAACGTTATTATGTAATCTGATAGAGATAAACTAGTGTTAAAACCTATCATACTACTATTATAAACGCGAAAGTTTGTGAGGATGGATGTTTGTGACTCTTTCACGCAAAATCTACTTAACGAATTTTGATGAAACTCTACATATAGCTTATATAACAGAATAACACATAGGCTACTTTTTACCCGGGTACCACGCGGGCGAAGCTGTGGGCAGAAGCTAGTTATCTATAATGCTCCCTACCATTATACTTGGTGTTTTTGGTAAATTTAGAAGTGGAGGTTCACCTGATGGCAGTTACCGTCGCCTATTGACATCTACAACACCTGGGGTAGACCTATTAAATCAAAATGATCATATTCATAGAAACGTCACTTTAAACTACGCGAATTTTAAAATGAATTCACGCTGTATTCTCGCGCACTTTCAATTCTAGATGAAGGCAACAAACTGTGCTTGGTATTTTTTATGATCCTTGGATAAAATAATTTACTCCAAGATCTTGTTTAACTACCTTTGATCTGTGGCGCCCTTTAAACGTAGTAGTTATTTCCTCTATGTATTGCTTTGATGTCCAATGTCCATGTCCAAGCGACAGGAATCTAAAAAAAACATCTGTCACGATCCTAATAAATCCGGCGTAAAAAGCTCAGCATGCGCAAGTCTTTTCGAAATAAATAACAAAATTCCTGTAGTTGCTTCTAATAAGAATGTCTGACAAAAACAAAAAGAATGCTAAAAGCACTCAGGTTCAGGGGAAATCCGGGAAAAACAGTCAAAAATCTGCACCGCCGTGCCCGTGGCTCTGTAACCAGGTTCCTACCAATGTTCCTGACCCAGGAGCTGCTCAGAGTGTCTTACATCCCAATAAAGACGTATTTGTTTTAAAGGTTTGTCCTTTTATGCAATTTGACTTGACTTCTTGATAAGGGCATGTGTGACAATCATGTTTATGCAATTTATCACAATGTAATGTGATCATGAGCGTTCATCATAGGTTTGACGAGCAACGCAGAAAGCCGGTACCTTTTGGCACAGATGTTCTGAACTTCAATTCAAGTACTATAGGTAGGTACTACAAGTACTAAGTATAGGTAGGTAATAATGTGTTTGTTTATCTTTTACCTGCCATTTCTCCCAAAAATGTATTGGCGGTTGAAATGCGGTTTGAAATCGTTTTGTACAACTTTAAAAGTGGTTGTGTATGACTTCCAATGATTATACTGACGACCTCGGTGGCGCGGCGGGCGAGCAGCCGGCCGAGACGCAAGAGGTGCGGGTTCGATTCCCGCTGCGGGACAAATGTTTGCATGTTCTGCAGATATTGATTGATTAGTCAAACTGAGGGTATTTATCATTTTATTATGATAACATTTTCTGAAGTCATACAAAACGGAAATATTACAAAAAATGTGATTATAATTGATTACGACGTTTCACATTCCAACATACATTGCGCCTAAAGGCTCCGTTTGATGTTTTTAGTAAAAAGTAACATGGAAGTGTTTACGCAGGTAGCAAAAGTGGGTCCCACTGGAGATCGTCGCTGTAAGATAGAATTGGAGCTGGTGACGCCTAAAGGTCCTGAAAAGAAGGCGCTCAGTCGCATTGATACGAGGGAGACGCAGTGTGAACCTGAGCCACCGCCGTGTTGCTGCATGAGACCTAATAAAAAGAAAAAGAAATAGAGTGGACAGCAATCCGATAAATTACTCATAAGTTAGAAAAACACAAAATTTATTAAATTTTGTGAGTTCCTTACATAATGGAATTTACAAGCATTGTTAGGTTAGTTATATGAATGTAACACATACTGACAAGCAAGTGCGTTCAGCACTAGGGTCCAATACACCGTTACACCACACAATGTCATAATATTCTTGATTATTTACCAAGGATTTTTAGACGGTCTTGGTAGTAAGGGTTATTTCTTTAATATTGTTGACTTGTTGATTTTTGTTTATTATTTTTATAGAGGCCTGTAATGCGTAGTTCACCGGGATAATATAATCTAGTTACCTATCGCCTCATTTAATATTGGAGATACTAGTAAAACCTTCTTGTTATATTTTGGCAAATGTCTGCCAGCTTCTCGCTGAGTTTCTGTCAATATTGCTCAGTGTGTCAAACCGAACTATACACAAATGATTTGATACGCAATTTGATAAATTAAAAACATGCAAAAGTGCATTTAATTTTACATCTGTTCGATATTCATTCTTACAAGAAAGTATTTTTTTACTATGGGAAAAGCCGGTGACGGGCGTTTGAGTGGGAAGCCGTACGAAGAAATTGGTCTCATGTTCAATGGGAACGAGGTATGAATCTATGAAGATTTATGAGATGATGATGATGATGCTGTCGAGAGTTTGTTAGTGTGCAATAACCTACAAAGATCATTTTCATTGATTGAAACATCCATCGTCGGCTTCGTCACGTTCCCGGCTTCTTATTTCCCTACTTCTTTTGAGAAGACTAGGTACACCGAAAACCAACACGAATGTAAAATTAGAAAGTTCTAGCCCAAACCCAAGGGTTGAAACCATCCCTTTACTAAAACTTTGTGGTACGGAACCGGCTAAGTGTGACTCGCACTTACTCGTTTTTTTTAGGCTGATTATAACGTGAAAAACCCGCCTAGTTTTACAGATGTCAGGCTGACACTCCCTATTCCCAAAAAATAGAGTCAAGTTCCCGAACCATGTTATGTATGGTTTGTTCCGCGGACATTGTGCTACGGGTTTTTGGGTTCCTAACTGCTCTGCCTGGACCTCAATTTTCTAACCAATTGCTATGAAAAAGATTTAACGTAAGCAGGAAGATAAAAACAAGGTTTTTAAGAAGAGAGCAATGGAAATCTTAGGGCGGGTTCCTATCACAGCCGTATACTGGTGATGTCTCGTTTCTCTATGAAAAACAGTCAAATGTTGATATTTTTTTTCAAGGAAAAATTAGTCGTGATCATTTTACCTGTGCCTGTTAATTCGAAACCGAGGTTAGAAAGAAAGGCGGTCTGACGATAGCTCGACCTTGTCTAATCAGGGTAGTATGAAGTGGGTATGTTTTAACAGTTAGTTATACAAAACAATATTCTATTTTTGTTTTGTACAAAACCTTATGATTTTCTTAAAGATCAAAATAAGAGTTCCGAAGAGCACCTCGAAGCCACCCAAGTTGACCTCGTCTCAATTGAAGCTTCAGCAGCAATGCACGTGTGAACACGAGGGTTCCGTCTGCTTTGAATCTTGCGGCATGCCCGGGATGATCGATAGCGGTACTGCATTAGTGAGTTCTACGGTTTTACCTACTTAATCTAATCAGGAACATCTAATTCACGAAGATCTTGCACAAGCTACAGGCCGGGCTACGATGTTACTCTGAAGGAAATCAACGAGATTACAGGGTGTTTGGACAAATACCTCGCGCTTAGTTTTCCTTTCACGCTAACGCAAATTTATCAAGGTAAAACTTGACAGCAGTCACGTGTCATTTCCATACAATACAAACTTTCCGCAGGCGTGAGCGCCAATAGAAGGTGGTATTTGTCTAGACACCCAGGACATAATAACATTATCTCACCTCAATCGCTACACATTATTTTACCCGCTAAACAGAGCTTCTTGCTGTTATGAGTGGCAAAAGTTTGAGTGGCGCGGCGAGCGCAGCGAATACATACTCAATGTGTGCGTATGAGCATTAACAACCGACTTAAAAAAAGGAAGAGGATGTCAAGTCAAGTCATCTTTTTTATGTGTATGAAATGCGATATCTTCGCGAACTGTGATCCAATCTTAATTTATGATTCATTTATCATTGTGGTCGTTATTTTTTAGTGAATGATGGGTACAAAATGTATATATGGGGTCACCCCCATATACATGTTATGAAAAAGGGTAAAATTGGGAATGAAATTTCATATCGGGCCTTTTATCAACTTCCCATTATTTAAAGTCAGTATATTATCCTAAAAAAATATAGGTACTTATTTTTAGGAAAACTGAACGGATTAATATTCACATGGCGGAAACACAGCCTCAATCTTATTTTTTGTTTACCCAGTTAATGCCGGATGAAATGGGCAACGCTAAAGATGTTCAGGAGGCGCTCTGCAATGTTTGCAATGTTACCCCCAAGGACGCCCCTAAAGGTGTCCAGGCGCAGAAGGTCCTTCACCCGGACAAAGACGTCTTTATCCTGAAGATCGGAAAGCAAACTGATGAACCTAACCGCACCGGTAATATCGAGGTACGCGATTTACATATAGGTTCTTCCCTATAAAATGAATACAGCAATATTTTACCTTTTTCTACCGACTTCAAAAAAGGTTTTTTTTATGTGTGTTTGTTACGCAATATCTTCGCCAAATTATGAACTAAAATCGTTTAATGATTATTTTTTTAATGGGTAGGGTATATTTCAAACGTAGTGTATCCCTTATTTGAATTCGGATTTAAATGTTCCCTAAAAATAATTATATTATTTCTTGCCATTTCTACTTATTTGTATGTGTCTATTAAACAATCTTTTAATCGCACTCCAAAAGCTGCACATCGAGGTGCAGAAAGTACAAACATCTTCATACTTTCATTATTTCGTAGTGTCACCCTAAAATAATTCGGTGCACATCTCGCAGATGATTCTAACATTAGTCTTCATACTAAAAATCGCTAAAAATCTCCGGGTAAAAGTAACCTTCGGGAAAAAACGAAGAAACAAAATGAACGCGATTGCTTTTTATGTTAGCACGACATAAAAAACAAGTTTAAAATGGTGGGACATGAAACCAATATTAATTGGAATAGCCAATTAATATTCGGTAAACTTTGTTTCATACTTATAATATTCAACATTAGCCAACGTTAGGCTAGTATAGCCTCATAGGAATATGGCTATTTTGACGGACTTGGAGTATTTGACTCTTTTTGAACGCAGTAACACTAGTCCTACTGCAAGTCAGCCGCGTGGTACCCGGGTAAAAAGTAGCCTATGTATTATTCTGATGTATAAGTTTTTTCGTAAAAAAGTAACAAACATCCATCCTCAGACTTTCGCATTGATATTAGTAGTATGTTAGGATGTGTGTGTAAATAGGGCGCGCGCACTATATGTTTCCCGGAATTGGCCACTTACATAAACAATATTTAAAAAGTAATTATAATATTTGAAAATATTATAATTACTTTTTGGCTCTTGGAAACAGTTTGTTTCATTTATCTGTCTGTTTCTATTAGAGCGTCATTTCAAAAATTGCGTTTCGACATCCCCTTGGATTTTACTCGTGAAAGTGTTCGTAGTATGATTTACTACGATTATAATGTAATTTGACAGCTCAGCCGAGCCTCTCTCAGCTTCAAACTGCTTTTGACGAAGCATCATACACGACAACTATGGCTGGTTTGCAGAATTTAAGCGCGGTCGTGTCAGTGACGAATTTTGCTATGGTCGCCCGTCCACCGCAGTGAACAACAAAAGCGTCGATAATACGGATGTGCGCCGTATTATTGAAACAGACAGGCATGTGACCTACTATGAGATTCGGACATCCTTAGGCATAGGCATGAGTCAGATACAAACAATCCTACACAAACATTTGGACTTGAAAAAGCTGTGTTCGCGATGGTTCCTTTACAATTTGACTGGGGCTTAAAAAACGGACCGCGTCACTTGGTGCGATGCAATGCCATTCTAGGTTCAAAGAAGGGGCATCAAATTTGGTGTGATACATAGTAACAGGTTACGTTCCTCATGGCCATTTTGGTTTATCCAAGGTGGAGTTGGTGACACCCCGAGCGCCCGCCAAGTCGAAGCCAGCCACGCATTCGTGCAAGCAGATCCAGTGCGAGGACGATGACATTCCGTGCTGCGTGCCGTGCCGCACGTGCCGCGGCGTCGTGCCCAAAAAGAGGAAGCCAAAGAAAACAACCTGTTGTTCTTAGATATCAGTGCCATCAGTTCAGTCTCTGTAAAAATTGCAAAATAAATTGTATTCACTATGGAAGGTTGTTTTGTCGTTATGTTGCTCTGTAATGGAATTGCGTGACTCGCAATTGGTCTACCAAATCAGCTGACAAAAACAACAATATTTTACGTGTTCGATTCCCGCCGCGGGACAAATGTTTGTATGATCTGCAAATATTTGCCTCGGGTCTGGGTGTTTCTGTGTACAATATGTATGTATTAACAACAAAAAAAAAGAAGTAAATCAGTCATGTAGTTCCCATAACACAAGCTCTGCTTACTGTAGGGCTAGATAATGATGTGTAGAAATGTCCAGCTTTTTTTATTTATTTATTTAACTGTAATAAACTACGGAAACTGATTGTGTGAGTATGGTGTGAGAGTCCACTTCCACAATTCTGGGTCGATACAAAATTGAGTGGCTCAACGGAAGTACCTAAGAGTACAAACCTACCTAACTTTTTTAAATGTCTGGAAGTAAGAAACATTAATAACGAAACTGATCTAAAAACCGAAATAGACTACCGAAATACAATCAAAAAGTTAATAAAGCTGGCCGGAAACGTAGCTACGTCTATCTCAAGCAAAACCTACTGTTAATTTTGTTTTATTCATACCTACATAAACAAAGCATATTTACGCAACATATTTTATAATATATTTGCCTTACGTAATCTCTAAGATTATTTCATACAGGTAGCCCCCATTATGTATCTCACTCGATGACGAACGTTTGACAAGTTGAATTATTTTCACTTGAACATAGTTACTATCAATATGGCCACAGAGTACGGGCTGAGTCATTTGACTTGTCAAAGGTTCTTCGCCGAATGACTTTCAGATAAATAATAATAATAATAAAATCATTTATTTCTCTCACATTGGTTCATTTATTAATAATAAGGGGCTTTTGGATGGAAAGGTGGTTGGTTGCAACCGGGTGGGGAGAATCGAAGACCAACCTCAGTGGAGTGCCGTGGGAGAGACATTTTCCAGCAGTGGACTGCGATGGGTTCATGAATAAGTAACCAATACGATTTATTCTGACTGAATACTCCGTGATTGTGTAAACCACGCCACGGCACACGTCGACTCTGGTACACGAACGTTTCGGCGTGCTTTTCGACGAGTGCCGAACGCGCCTATGAAAAATGCTGTTTCAGATGATTATGATGTAACCTTCTTTCAGTTCACAGACTTTTTTTGACAGATATCTGCCAGAAAATATGCCGAACTTCAGGCCACAGATCTTCTGGCAAAGTCAAACAAAAATTAAAATGATTTGGTTTGCAATTTAATAAAAGAAATTAAAATAAAAAGTGCCCTAATTTCATCGATATTTCATAAAAATTGAAAGTAGTTCAACTTCTCTGCAACAATGGGTAAAGCCGGTGAGAGTCATAAGAGTCGGAAGCCATACGAAGAAATAAGTGCCATCTTTAACGGGAATGAGGTAAGAGAGACGATGAGATAAGGACAGCCTGCACATTTGTTAAGAAAACAGTGTCCTACAGAGGTAGTACTTAAAGTTGAATTTATAGAACTAACTTTTCGGAAACCTATAGCACTCATAAGTTAAAACATCTGATAGTACTATTAAACGCATTTTTACTTTTCATAAACTAATTTGTTGTCTTTCCTACACTAAGTGTTAAATATCGAATGATTTACTCAAAGGTCAAAATAAAAGTTCCGAAGAGCACCTCGAAACCGCCCAAGTTGACCTCGTCTCAGTTGAAGCTTCAGCAGCAGTGCACTTGTGATGACGAGGATTCCGTCTGCTCAGAGACGTGTGGCCTATCCGGGGAGAACGAAGATAGTGGAGGAAACCAGCTCAGTTTTCAGGTTAGTTCCAACAATTATTTATGTAAGTAGTTACCAAAGTAGAAGCCTGTCGAAAACCACTGCTCGACATAGGCCTCCCCAAAGAATCCGCCATCCATTGACTTCCTGCCTGCGTCATCGCCATTTGAGAACCTTATTCCCCAGCACACGCAGCTGTTGCCGATTCCGCGAGATATATGACCTGTCCATTGATAATTCAAGTGATTGCTAATTATGCTAAGAGCTACGTCGGTGACTTTAGTTCTTTTACTGAATTCTTTTTTTTTTTAACACTCAATGAAACTCCAAGAGTGCTATATGAGATGCTCAATATGGAGATCTCTCCAGGGGTATCTACCCCCGGTGTATGATTTCGAGCTTATGTATGAGACAAAGTTGGAGTGCCATTGTCACCTTATTTTCATCACTGTAAACACGAACTGATTATAACTTTAAAAAATCTTGAGGCTCTCGAGATTTTTATGATGATATGATGAAAATTCTACACATACATATAATACAACAAATTAAATACCTACCTACTCTCCGTCTTAATATTTATTTTACCTATCTGTTTTGTAGGTAAAGGTTGTTTAATAGGTACCTACGCCTTAATCTTCCCTTTACCAATTTTTGCACAGATACCAGACGACATTTGCGAGGCACTAACCAACAGGACGCAGCTGAACTCTGAGTTAGTTTACAGTAAAAAGGAGGCTCATCAGACGCTTTGCAGCGTCTGCAATGCCACCACTGCTAAAACGGGGGCGGCTGGAGGCCAGAACGCTATTAAGGGCATCCTTGGGGGCCCCAAAGGCGCAGGTGCCCAGGCACAGAAAGGCCGACCGGACAAAGACGTCTACATCCTCAAGATCGGGAAGCAAACCGATGAGCCGAGCCGAATCGGGAATATCGAGGTACTATTTATTATTTCGACGTTTTCTTTATGGGGGTCCGAAGTCTCCTTGCAGTCCTGAGGCTGACCTGGAGGCGCCCAGATTCCTTCCTTTACTATCCCTCAAACAAACTACCAATAATAACATTCACTGGGATTTGATGCTCAGTAGTAGAACAACTTAATTATAATTTTATTATTCGTGGTTCTGTAGAGTGAATAATTTTATTGAAGGAATTTTAGCTTCACCTATTTTCCACGTGGTGGTTAGTTCTAGACAAATGATTAAACTTTACTGTGTAAATGAAACCATAAAAATGTATCTTAGGTACCAAAGAACTTTTTCCAAAAAATATTACAGAGATTGGTACATCTATATAATTTTCTTACATTACCTAGGATTGGACGACAGTTCTTGTGTGGTCTCAGGAGGAAATAATGTCTAGATTCCGTATCGTTTATGTACATTTGCAAAAATCTTAAAACAAATAACGCATCGCGATTCGCTCGTCGTTTTTGCTTAGAAAACTGAAATGAACGTATCGTTTCCACCTTTATAATACGAACGGCCAAGGAATGTAACACACTTCCATCTCTACCTTCCCTGAAAAATATAAATTAATTAATAAATAAATCTGGACATTATTACACAGCATCATCTAGCCCCAAAGTAAGCAGAGCTTGTGTTATGGGTCTGTTCTAGTGAATAGGTATCTTCTGAAACTTCATGCGTCAGCCCTATTATCACTTTCCATCAGGTGAGATTACGGCTAAAATAAGATACCTATATATAATATTAAATAAAATCAAAATATTTTAAACGGGTTGGTACTTATCGATGTACCAACCCGTTTAAAATATTAGAGATATATTATCTAATTATCAGGGTGCTCAGGACAATTGTTCTAAGATTTGGCTTGGCACACGGACGATAGGTAGGCAGACACATAGGACATGACAAAACTATTCGCCCTACTAGTTTTCGCCAGTTTGCCTCAGAACCCTAAAAAGTATATAAAAGTTTTTTTCTGATTGTTGTGTAGGTAGTAGGTTGAGGACCGTATTGCAGCTACCCGTTCCTTATTCACGCGGTGGTTGTTCTTAGGTGGAGCTGGTGACACCCCGGGCGCCCGCCCAGGCGAAACCAGCTATGCATTCGTGTAAGCAAATCCAATGCGAAGAAGAAGACATCCCGTGCTGCGTGCCGTGCCGCACGTGCCGCGGCGTCGTGCCCAAGAAGCGAAAGCCCAAGAAAGCACGCTGTTGCGCATAGGTCATATCAACGATATCTGTCTAAAAATTGCAAAATAAATTGTTTTTACATATAAAGTGGTTTTGATATTTAAGCATTAACATTACCTAAATATGCGTTGATTGAATCCCGTCTGATGATATTTCACTGCCTACCTAGTAACTTGTACCCTTGTAACTGATTGTCTTTATGGGAATAAACGTCTTAAACCTTAATTAAACCATAACGTCTTTGTAAAAGAATTGCGATTTGCCGCTCATCATCATTTGTGTAGTCAACTGCTGCCTAGCAGCATACCATACTATCTGCACCAACTCCATACACTGATTTTCTAGAAGCCAGCGCCGGCTAAGGACTTTAGGCTCTCCCAAGAGATAAACATAAAATGTCAATTATCAATTTTAAAAACGTTATTAAACGAAACCTTATTAAATCGGCATAGGTACTAAATATCTCCAACTCTGTGTGATCAATGTGTATTGATACCTACCTATTGTTTTGTAAAAGGATCATTCATCAAGAATAACCAGCCTTTCTTTCCAGGCTTAGTCGCGGAGGAAGATGCTTTTTTTTAATGAATGACAGTATTTAGACTGTGTCCTTGAAGTAAACAATTATTTAAAAAAACACTTTATATTTACTAGTGTTATATTTACTGCGTAGAGTCCGCGCCACTATGCGAGAGTTTGATATTTAAGTTAAAATTAACTACCTATATTATGTACTTATATCTAGCTACCTACTTCTAATTAAATAGTTTTTATAATGTCTATACCCATGCGTTTTTAATTCATTATTCTAAAGACTGAGCACTATTCAAATTCAACTGTAATTTTTGTCAGAAACTATTTGGCTTCTATATTTATAAGAAAAAATTTAAAGGTATCACACAAAATATGCCACCCCCTGAACGAAATCCTAGATCCGAGCCTGTTACTACGCCGCGCCAACTGAATTCAAAAATCCTAGATCCGCGCCTGTTACTACGCCGCGCCAACTGAATTCAGAAATCCTAGATCCGCGCCTGTTACTACGCCGCGCCAACTGAATTCAGAAATCCTAGATCCGCGCCTGTTACTACGCCGCGCCAACTGAATTCAGAAATGCCGAACTTTGTATTTAAAAGTTATGTAGGCTAAGTACCTACTTACTTACATATCTATGTATTTTTATTGCTGACTATTTTCATAAAGACTACGTTTTTTTAATTAATGTACCTACCCACTTTTTAATAGGTTTAAGTAGGTAATAAGTTTTTGTACGTAATTAAACAAAAAAACAACAAGCTCACAACTGTAATCTAATCACCATGATGGATATCCTCAGATATAAATAATATTATACTTACTTACATACTCCTGTTCATAGTTAATAATTGTATGGTAACTGGTAACTCCTTTACGGTACAAGATGCACGACTATGGGACGCCATACCTTTTTCTATTAGATTAACAAAATCACTCGCTATTTTTAAAGTTATGTTATTCAACCATTTAGGTACTCAGTCTCAGAGCTGCTAGTTCATCCTTTTTTATATTATTACATACTTATTATCTCACATTACTATTATTTGTATGTATATGATATGGGATATGTATATTATGTTGTTTATGTTCTTATTTATTTGTAATATATTATTATATGTTTACTCGTACACCGCCGTCTTTTGATTCTATTTTATCCTGTCCATCCAAAGGTTGTCTGGAAGAGATCGCTTATAGCCATATGACCGCATTGTAACTTTTATTTAATTAATTCCTATGCTTTTGTATTTTGCTTTGGTGTGCAATGAAGGGTTTATCTATCTATCTATCTTAGTCTATATAATGCCAATTTCCTTACGATGTTTTCCTTCTCCACATTTGAGCCGTATTATTATTTCTAACTGCTATTTTACCTAATAATATAATTAGGTACCTTTAAACATCCCGTATATTTTTTTTATATAAAAACGAGGCGTCTTACTGCTTACCTACTGTAACGTTCCTATTGCCGAGGGGGCTCTTTAGAAATCATTAAATAAGAAAACGTTTCCAATCTTTAACAAGTTTATTTCATTAATTAACAAGAGGGCGCCAGGGTCAATGACCCGTTAAAAAAAAGAAGAACAAAAGATTCTTATCCTCAGGGTTACAATCGTGATAGGTTCAGGCCTACTAGTTCAGAATTCTTAGCAACCAGATCTAAATAATCTAAAGTTAAATATGCCTGTGGCAGGTAAAGTGGAGTGTACGTTAGTTAGACAACACACTAATGAAACAGAGCAGTTGTGGAGCTCAAGCTCCTACAACCGCGGTACCCCCAATGACGTCCGGAGCCCCGAGTCAGCAGCCGCGGATCACGCCAGACGGGGAACCAGTACTTGGACAGCAGGCGCCAAGGGGAAAGACTCCCACACCCCTCCGACGACCAGAAGTTAGCTGAGCCTCGGAACAGCCGGAACAGTGATGGGTGAATCCCCGTAGAGGGATTAAAGTAGACTCGTTGTAAAACGAAAGCCAAGAAGAGAGAGAAGAGATAGAGGAATAAAAAAAAAACCCTGTTGAAGAAAACAGTTATTTAGGGACATGTTCAGGAGTTTATAGACCTAACAAGAACGGCGTCGATTTACACCAGTACTTACCCACGTGGGGGTTTTTTATCTCTAGCAGGAACTAAGAAAGCAGGTTAGAGGGCTCAGGCCGACTGGACTCCAGCAGCTCCACAGGAGGCTGAAAACCAAGCGAGGGTTAGCGATGGGTCCATAACCTATAAGCAGGCACGCGTATATCAGCCTAGATGCTTACCACGATGTACTTCATCCAGGGCCTGGGGAGAGCGAATGACCAGCGCGGGTTCAGGACACGGCAGATGATGAGGCCAATTGTAAAAGACACGCCACGCGATCGACTCTCCAGCCTCGTGGTACGAAGTCCTAAAAAAGATCAAGGATTGGTCGGCAAGACTGTGGCAAGGCACTAGTACGTGGAGTATCCCGCATCTACGAATACTCACCAGCCGGCAGTACAGTTATATCACTGGTAAAGTGCACTCGAGTTCAATGTTCACCTTACTCGCCGCGACAAACAAATAAAATGGCCTCGCGAATCCATACCGACATCCTCATCCAGAATGTTGCCAACTTCCACCGAGAATCTACTATCCATAAGCCTATACCTCGCCTCATACCTACAAAGATTCCTTCAGCAATTCCAGGCTGAAACGAAAAACAAAAACACCAATAACCTACATTATCCTGACCGGTTAAAATCTTCTACTATGATGGTGTCTCATAGAATAAGAGATGCAACACTGATTGACATCAAGTTGTCTATGTTAATCTCTACCTACTGTCAGTGTCATAACAAAACAAAGATGCTAGCTATGGATAGGTCTCCAGCCAGTTTACCCATGCATCCATAGATGTTAGACTACCCAACACCACAGCTTATATTAACGATGACGAGCGTCTTCGAATTACACCGTTACACTACCTTACCTACGGAACATATTTATTGGTACTTACTGCAAACCGACATATCTAGTATATATATGTAGGTAGGTATACCTTAGTTACTTCCAGTTAGGGATAAGTCTCCACTATGTATGAAGAGTAGTAGACCTAGCGTAGGTAGATATCCAACACCGACGTTCTAAAATTACGCAGTGTCATTCACCGCAGATAAATTTGGAATTATTACATTATGTAGGAAGGTAGGTACTAGAACTGTGCCAAGTGTGTTAGTTTTTATGATTCATCAACAGAAGATTAGTACCTACTTACCTAACTGAACTTACTTTGAATTTATCTATCTGTAGGTAGGTAGGTACAAATGTAGCTACAACTAACGGTATACAGTGACAATGGGGCAGTACACGTGCACCCGTAGCCAGTCACCCAGAGCGGAGGCTCTCAAACTTCAAGCTGGGGTTCTACAGACTTCAGCTCTTCAAGCTGAGGCTCGTTAAACTTGAAGTCGAAAGTAAGTCTATGTAGTGTAGGTAGGTAGGTACCTACCTATTCTTGCTTGTAGTCTGCAAGAAAAACATGAATATGTAGGTCTCAATAGGTAGGTAAACTTAAATAGAACTCTACGGTGCAAGGTGTCTGAATGTGCGAAATCACTAGGTAAGTAGGTAGCCACTTATCCTTGGTTACTATTTATTATTATAATCGGTATATGCGCCTTGGTGAAAGAGCACTACCTACCTACTCGTGTTCGAGTTGCTAGCTAGGTACCTACCTACCTGTGAACTGATTCTTGCTATTTAGGTAGGTAGGTATTAAGTATACAAAAGTTTATGTAATTATGTAGGTATTTTATATACCTATGTATTAGGCGTAATACGAATACCTATACCTAGGAATAAGTACCTACTGTACGAAAGAGATACGTTCCATCCAAAGGTTGTAGGTAGGATAATACCTACGTGACGTAAGTAGGTAGGTAAGAACTTGTTAGCCCCAAAGTAAGCAGAGCTTGTGTTATAGGCACTAGGTACATGACTAATATACCTTTACGTATGTATAGGTTATTTTTTTTGTAGATCCATGCATAAGTATTATATAAGTACTTAACTACTTAGTAGTACCTACTTAGGTAGACTAGCTGTGTCATGTCCGCCCTCGGCCCGCAACCCACCACGTCGGCGTCGCATCGCCTAGCCCGCCCCCGCGCTTTCGGCTCCTAAGGGTTATTTTCCTTTCTCAAGAATTGGGCTATCAAATGCAAAAATATTTTTTCTAATCCGACTGGTATTTCCAGAGATAAGCGCGTTGAAAAAAAATAGTTTCTTCAGCTTTAGTATTCGTAGATTCCTACCTAACTGTATAGATAGTATAGATAAAAAAACATCCAGACTCGTGACAAATATTTGCAGATCTTAGGTACAAACACATTTGTCCCGCATCGGGAATCGAACGCAACCTTATGCGTCTCAGATAGACTCGCCCACTGCACCACATAGGTCGTCATATTACCTATGACGACCTGTGTACCAGTCATGTAGCTACCTAGTTCCCATAACACAAGCTCTGCTTACTTTGGGGCTAGATGATGCTTTGTTAAAATGTGCAGCATTATTTATTGACATAGATCATTAGGTAGGCAGGTACCTATCTACCTACCTCCCTGTATTACAGATAGCCGGACGCGCCCAAGTAGCTGGTAGTGACGTAAAGAAAGTGCGATCACATTTATTGGCACCTAACTAATGCACTACCTACTGTTGTACTAGATACCTAGACATGTACACACAACAAAGAAAGTTCGCGATCGCGATACCTACCTATCTATATAAATGCGCGAAAGCATATTTATTGATATATTGAAATATTATTAAAAATTATACCTATAGGTTAACCAATTGTTTGAATTATGTAAGTAGGTACTTAGGTAGGCACAGAAAATATTTTTTTAAGTTCTTAATTTGTTAAGTAGGTACCTACCTACCTAAGTAGGTATATATTTTTTAACAAATAATGAATACCTTATTCTTAGGTAGGTACTTACCTAGGTATTTTAAGGAATAAAAAAATATATCAACTTTTCAATGATCGCTAACTTTTTTTTATGAGTGTGCCTACTTACCTACCTAGGTACATACCTTCGGCATCGTAAAGAACCGTGTTTGCCGTGTATGACGCAATAATAATCAAGCTTGCCCGACGCCGCGGCCGGCGCGTACGTAGTACGTACATTCGCCTCGGTCGCTCAACGCAACGCAACAACTCGCGTTCATTTCATGACATTCCGTTTATAACTCGCGGCTGAGACGCTTGTGTGCCGCTGCCGCGCTTCGCCGCTCTATTATAAAGCACGTGGCCAGTGCTTCGGTGTCACTACTAACCTATACCAGCTGCAAGAAGTTCCAGCGAACACCGTTCATGTAAGTCTCAGCTTTTTATATTTTTATAATCAATGTATTTGTAAAGTATGGTATTCAAATGTGTAGGTATATCTACCTACCTAATTACGTTTAGAACGATATCTTTCAGTTTCAGATATCTAATTAGGTGAAAGTGATTACCTACTTACATTATACTTCACTATGTGAATGAGCGATTCTACCAGGATCCTACGTTTTTTTATCTGTGCCTGAAAAGAAAGTAGGCTGCTATCTGTATTAAATTACCTACCTTTCACATGCATACAATACCTTGGTGACTCTAGCTCTAAAAATTGCAGAAAGAAATCAGTCAGTACCTAGTTATTCATTTACCTACTTCAACAGCACTTCTCATTAGCTCTAACAATAATTGTTCTGCTACAAACTAATTTTGGTGATATCATCAAAGCTAACTTACCATAGATAATAGGTAGGTAGGTTAAATATATTAACAATATTATTGTGTAGCTTATGTTCTGACAGCTCTACATAATAATGTTAAATCCACACATTCAACACGTAGTTTCAGCCCGGCCGCGCGGTTAGACATTGTTTTATGGAATGTTTTATGTAATAGGTAAATACAATCATATTTTTTTAGACGAGATACGTTACAAATCACTTTTCTAACAATTGTTTTACAAAAAAAAAATGAAGATACATAGTTAAGTATCAACCCCAACTAGGACAGAATATTTATTGAACGTGTGGCTTTTGAAATCATAGCTATATTATCCTACTACTGTTAGGTATAAACACGAAAGTTTGTGAGGATGAATGTTTGTTACTCTTTCACGCAAAAGCAGAAGCTAGTATATTATATAAGTAAGATGCATGTACATACGTAAGTACTAAAGTAACATAAAAAAAAAATGGTATAGACAATTACAGGTGGTACATTGATGAATGACGAGTATTGTCAAGAACGGAGCAATGTGTGACCTATTACGATGCATTGCTTCCTACGTAGTCGTGACATTCAGCGCAGAACCGGTCGAAAAGCGCGAACGGGCCGAGCCCACCAGCAGACTTTTCTACGCATGTCTGGGTATGCGTCTGACCTGCCGATATGGTCTTATCTCATAAAATACAAATAACCTTTTTTAAAAAAAATAAACAAACTATCAGAACTTATAAAAAATCTTTACATATTAATTTACTTACCTATCAATGTAAACGTAGTTTTCACGCTTAGTTCATTCATTTATTGCGAGGCGCATAAAATTGTGACATTAATTTGACTGCGTAGGAATTAAAAGGGTCATAATTTTAATCCGAATGGTAATTCTAGAGATTAGCGCTTAAAAAAATCAAACAAACTCTTCAGCTTTATTATAAGTAGGTATATGTATATATATCGATTTTTGTAGTTACTTAAACTATCTCAATTATTTTTATTTATTCACTAATAAACATATTAATTAACAGAATGAGAGGACATGTAAAGTGTCTGAGAGGCAGATATAGATATAGAGCTTAGGGCTTAGGTTAGAGGTAGTTGGGTGGTTAGAGAAATATTGTGCTTTTGTGTGATTCAATACGCGTATATTTCTTTTAGATTCATTTCTTATCAGGGTGCAGAACCTGTCAGAATGAATCGCATTTTTTCGATTATAATAATATTGTTACTTTCAGTAGTTTGCCACGAACTGAATTCTCGCGATGTAGGTACCGTTTTTATCATCATAATTCAAAGATTCCCGATAAAGCTCACATTTGATCTAAAAAATTATAACCTACCAAGATTCATCGGTTAGTAATTATAGTCAAATATACAAACAAACATAGGTACACAGATATATATACAAACGCCAGATTGCCTAAGAAGACTCACAGATATTCGTTATTATCACTCCACGATTAAATAGCAATTGTGTAGTTAAGTAAAATAAATATTTTTATATTTAAGTAATAAGTATATGAGTAGCTAAGGATAATAATGCCATTTTGGTTTAATTAGGAAATGAGCAGTAAATATTTGGTGCCTACTTTGACGACCTCGGTGGCGCTGGCGCGGCGGGCGCATAGTTGACTGCGGCGAGTTGCATGTTCTCCTGATATTTGTTGCGTTTTGGCTATGGCCGAAATTACATGGCCGAAATAATTCTAATAAGGTATTATTAAAAAAAAAGATTAAACTTTGTATTATTTTGTTTAAAGACAGAGCCAGGGCCAGGGTTTGTAAAAAAATCGATATTAATAATAAATATCAAAATATCCGATATTTGATATATAGGCTGTGGCGTAAAGAGTAGTCGAGCCATTAATGCATCGGTGGAGTGCATCATAAGTGTATAGAAACTAAAAATAAAGAACATCCAGTTCTTAGGCATTTTCGAAATTTTCAATTTTTTTTACTCTTGTCCGTTCTCTTTGGCACAAATCAATTAATTTTCTCAATCTGTTTTTGTTATAGCATTCAAACTGTGCTACCAAATGCTAACTGTAATTTCTGTGCCACAGGTACAATTTCGATTTTCTTTTACAATAACTTACCAAAATAATGTTTTTTTTTTCATAAGTTTAACCTCTTGCATTGTATAAAATGTAGGATCACCTGAGTCACTCAGGACTAGTAAAAATTACTTGCCTACTTTAGTAAGATTCCGAAATGGTATAGCACATTTCTAAGAATATACCGGCTAAGATTGACCAAGGCCTGTTTTCTTAAAATGCTATTTTCACTTTTGTTTTTGTTTTGATGTCGTCAATGCGCAAAAGTGTTTTCTACACGTCCAGTTAAGATGGATACAGAAAGGTAAACGAAACAAATATACTAGACGAGCGTGTATGGGGATGCCTAGTTGGAATGGGAAGATCTCGGCTGAAGAAGTATACTCTGACTAAATTGGAGACGTTTTGAATAAATAAATTATGTGATGAATATGAAAAAAATTAAGCGAAAAGGGTATGCCAGGAGGTAGAGATAACAATACTAGCAAGTGGAAATCCGTGGTATCTGCCTATTCCTCCGGAAAACAGGCGTTAAGAAGTTTTTTCAAAATTTTAAAATCTTCGTACGTTTATTCCCTTCATCGATTGCAGCGCCTTCTAGTTATTGAGGCAATACAACTTATTTAAGAACCATTCTTGAAGACACACAAATCGATTGCAAAAACCCGCATTACAATCCGATCAATTGATTTGGAGACAAATTTTAACGGCAAATTTAACTTAATGTAAAACGCATAAACGAGCTGCTTAATTTGCTGGTGAATATTAAACCATCGAATTGGCCTCCTTTTTTTTTAATCTGTTAAAATAGGTTATTGGACTGGACAATACAGACATTCAGGCATCTAATAATTATGCAGTCTTTGAAACAAACCATATTATCGACAAAGTCTACAGTTTAAAATTGTATAATGTCCGGGCGACTAGCTGACCTACATACGTGGACCTAGCATTATAATTAAATATTCATGACAGGGTGAAGTTAGCCGTTAAAACTATATTCCTAAGAGCTCCGAAGCATATAGTCCTCCTCATAGAAATCGATGATAGCGAACCAAACAAAAATTTTACTTATTCTTGTGTACCTTACATGGCTCGCTAGACCAACCTCTGTCTGTCAAATAGGAATTTATACGCATTCTCATTTATTTTTAACTATAGGAACCTTTATTACACTTGGTTACGTCGAAAACTTACATTGTAGGACCTCCAAGGGTGCTAGAAATAGGCAATTATTTTACTTTCATACCTATGAATGTTTACATAATTAGGTTACTTAAGAAAAGTTTAAATTGCTGCTGTTTACAATAATGAGTGTTTTTCCTTACTTACAGTGGAGAGTAATATTTTCCATTCGTATGAGTTCTTCGAAGTCATGGGGCAGGAATCATTAATACGAGTACCTACAAAAAACAACCACAGTTTTTTTTTAAAACATTTAGCAATTTTAATACATTTTATTTTAAATATTATAGCGTATATAACGCTATTTATCTAATTAATTCTAGCACACGGAATTCTAGCTGAAGGAGTGTCGTGTTTTAAAAAGTTTTGAAGAGCACTTGGGAACAAGTCGCCAAATGACTGTGCGTCCTCCGTCCCCCCGAGTGGTTCCGTTACTTTTGGAACGCGTACAATTTTTTGCACCGACGTTTTTTGCTATCGGTACCGTTACACTCATTTGAAATCTTACACACATTTGTTTTCATAGTTAATTATATGTTTAGCAGCGAGCCATTACTTTGTACCGATGAAGGATCATGCCTAGGGTTACCAACATTTTTTGTTATCAAACATAGTATTTAATCAAAAATATAATGTATAACTAAGTTACAAAATTAATAGTTTGTTTTAATTTCTTTGAGCCATTATTAACACGGGTTTATTTTTGAGTAACGCTTATAGCTTGTTTTAGTTATCAAAATACAACTTTCCTATATTCTACTCAACTCTCCATTTCGCCCAGAAAGGGATAAAAGCTGCGTTCCGTTTTACGCTTAAACGTTTTTAAACTAAGAATGTTGCTTTATTTTTTAGCAAATAAAGTTTGTAGTTTTTAGTATTTTATTGTTTAGTATTTTATTTTAGGGGCCCTAATACATACTATGCATGTTATAGTAGGGTTAGCAACCCTAATGCCTTACCATGAAATTCACAGCCATGAAGCACGCAAGAGATTCCAAGTATTGTATTCTTCGGTCAACAAAACTAATGTTGTTCTGCGATACCTCACTTGGCAAACCTGTATTTATCTCATTCTCGCACTGTGCGCTTCTTTACATGGAGTGACAGTGACATAAAGACGGAGTTACGTCTGGTGTAAATCGGGTGTGATCACAATTACAAATTCTGGTTACCTGAAATATGTAGGCACAGTATCAATTGCATCACAGTACCTATGGCAAAGTCTATTCCAGGAATGTGTCGATTGTAGTAAGGTAGAATGTAGGTAGGTACTAGGTAACGCACCCGAAATATTTTGGCGCACGAGTGAGCGACGTGAGTAGGTAATTAGTGGGCACGCAGGCGCTAATAGTCACACAGTAAAAATAGTGTAGTTGGTATATAAATAATATTTATTGTTGTAAAAAGAGTCAAGCAATGACGAAGATCTTAATAGGCGACGATCAGATGCGCCGTATGCCTGTTGGTCTAATCATAATCATATATAAAAAAATAGAATAGCAAACAAAAAATGCACGAACATAAAATTTGCACTCTATTTACGTTCTATTTTTACGCGATCGTGTAATACTCATTCTTTGCAAGCATTTGTGAAGGATGTCGTGTTTGTAAGTATGAAACGGAGCCGAAATCTATAGATTTCGATTACGATTACGATAAATACAACCGGCTGATTCCCTAAGGGGACGAAATTGACCTCTAGTAGGGACCTACCGTAGACTCGCTATCTGTACGAATTGGTCCCGGTCTGTCCTCATGTGCGTTAAATAAAGCAAACGCACACGAGGATGATCCGCGACTGGTTAGTACAGATAGCGAGTCTACGGTGGGCGCTTAGTGGAGGAATATTTCGTCCTCCTTAGACCACCCATGAAGTATACCCTTATCCATTAAAAACATAATCATTACAATCGGTTTACAATTGGTAAAGATCACACAAAAAAACATACAGACAAATAGAGTTTTTTCTTAAGGTCGTTTGATATTAATTAAATTGCGATATTCTCGATACGCTTGCAGTTCACGTTTTCTATCCTGTAGGTGCTCTAATAGCATCAGATCCTCAGGTGTCCACAATATTTAGCTAACTGTTTCGAATAAAATATAAAAGAAAAGTCGCCAACAAAAAATGTTTCGGCTAGTCGTGATTCCAAGAGGTGATGATGTTTTTTTAAGTTTTTCGGAAAAAATAGCCTTCCCTCGTGAATAAAATCGGACTACCTCGGGATCATTCTCTATACAACAGCAAAATAATCATCAAATCGGTTAACAATTGGCGAATATATCAGGTATCAAACAGGTAAAAAACCTCCTCCTTTTTTTGAAGTCGGTTTTTTTTTATAATGCTAGAGATTTTCACAGAGAATCATCTAGCCCTAAAGTAAGCAGAGTTTGTGTTATGGGAATTACGTGAGTATATCACTACTTATATTTTTTTGTAAATGCATAAATTTATTTATATAATATGTACTAGCCCCGAGTAAAATATTTTCAGATTAAACAAATATTTGTTTCGCGGTGGGAATCGAACCCGCAATCTTGTCTCAGGTGAGCCTTTGCCACTGCGCCATACACCACAGAGGTCGTCAGTATACAGCCTATGTCCCCCTTGAATGTCCAATATTCTTGCCGATTAAGCTTACATTCGAACTGAGAATCAAACTTACAATCTTTAACTTTTTATAATTATATTAGTGTAGAAAAAAATGGATTCTACCTGGACGCTTAAAAAAATAATATGTCGCGCCGCGCGCCGTCCGCCGCGCCGCGCCTGTCCGGCAGTGTGTGCCGAGTTATTTAAAAACAATACGTGTTTGTCCTTCTTCGAATCCTCCGAAACATTAAAATAAAAGTACTTAGTAGGTAGTACCTCTACATAAATTGTACTTTCAATGAACCGAAGTTTATCTTTTATTAACATAACTGCGTCTACGCATCTCTTGTCTGCGCCACAGATGGGGCTGGTCACAGTTCGTCTTATTGATAAGTTTATGGCCTCTATTGTATTCAGTTCATTGTTAGGGGATAATCTCTGATAACCCGGTGGGTATGTACGAAAGTAGGTATACTACTTAACCATTGTATTATGCCACATTTGTTTACCGTTTCTTAAATACCTTTGTAGAGTTTGCTCTACATAATATTAGATCTACATAAAGATCAAGCGGCGAAGATCTCAAAGTCTGACAACCCGGAGTTTGTATGTAGGTATGTTTGGTTATCCGGCGATAATTGCCGAACCATGTAGGTAAAATATTGGGGAAATTTGGTTGGTAGGTAGATTCTCAGTCGAATGTAAGCTTAATCGGCAAGAAAGATTTTTAACTTAGAGGTGTCTAAAAATCCCTAAGAAATAAATTGAATAAGCGAGATACTTTAATCTGAAATAAATTGTGTCGTATTATAGGTATATTTTTCTATTATTATTTTAGTCGTTATAATTTTTGAGTAGGTACCTAATAAGAAAATAGAACTACATAGATCTGGGTAGTAAAAACATTGTGGTTTTCTGAATTACGCTTGACGAAAACATCCGCCCTTCTTTCGGTAGTCAGGTTAAACATATTTGACACTTTCTGACAGTTCTGTCATTTTATATAGGAAGGTCATTTTATTGCCAGCAGGACGACCTGCCCATGGGTCCTTTTGCGTTTGGGACGTTTTAAAAGATTGGCAATTTTGCTAACATTACCATTCGATACGAAAAGGAACACACCTAGCACTAATGAGTTGTTTGTTGATAAAATAAGTGTGTTATTGTTCGGAAATTATTTTTTATGAGTAATTTTTAATTTTAAAATAAAAAATACCATTAAGTTTAGTCTAATCAAAAATTGTGGACCACCTGGATCAAAATGACAAGGCTCCTTCCCATCACATCCAAAAAAAGATTGCCACTCACATCCGGCAGCATATAATAAAATAAAAAATGTATTCCGACTCACATACACGAAATATTTTAGTAGTTTTTATTATTTAAAAAAAAGGTTTAAGTTGCGAGTCTAAAATAATGCTTGGCTCTACCATGCCTCTAGAATGTCAATATAAGTAAGTACCTACAATTGAATTTGAATCATACCTTCTTTAAATATTTAATTATAATTGTGTATTTGTGTTTTTAAATTATTGAATATATGGCTGATTGAAACTGTGATAATCGATAATTATTTAGTTTTAAGTTAAAATGGGCTTGGATGTGGTGGGAAGTAGCCAATGACAATATTACTTTCTGAAATGGACACTACCTACAACCATACGACCGAACGAAAAAACACTTACCTTATAATTTTGCTACTCGTAGATAAGTCCAGTTTATCATACTGATTATGAATACCTACCTAAGTTAAGTCTAATGAGGAAATTGGTTCTAAATCATCAAATTGTACCGTCATTGCGTGGTCGGTCGGTAGTTATTTGACGATACTAATCATCCTAATTACGGAAGCCGAATGAATAAGTCTATTTACTTACAAAACTGTGCTATTGCATATCAATGCGCCATTTTTACATATTAAATTGTAACGATTAATTTATCCTGACGTTCTGGAGAAAGGCCAAGTACCTACACTAAACTGACAAGCTTGTATGGAGAATGTGACGAGGATGATTGAAGCGAAAGAATTATGCCAGGATCGTAGCAAGTGGAAATCCGTGACCCCTCCGGTAAACAGGCATGGCTTTATTTATGTATGGATGTAAATAATCTATAAATTTCCCCTCATTCAGCCATCACATTCTTCATACAAGAAATGCAAAATGTGAAATCCATGGTTTCATTGTTTCTTGCAGAAGCTCTCCCTAGTTTATATTTGCACGTGGCAATAAAACCTATGGTATTATTTATCTCAATATCCTCGAAATGATACAAATCAATTGCAAAAACCGGATCTCAGCTGATATGCCGTTTGGGAGAGAAATCATAACAAACAAACAAGCATACAAACAACCCATATCGATCGAATGAACTTATGGGTTTATTTTCTGACGAGCATACACTGTTTGATCGTCAGTCATGCAGCGATTAATTTAGGTATTAATGTAGGTAGATAATTAAAGAACCCTAGATTGTAAATTAGCCAGTTGCAGACGCATGCAAGTCAATAACCGCTGATCAGGAATCTAATAATAATAATACTCTAACTGTGTCAATTTAGGTTCATTACTTTGTATGCAATGAACCTTAATTGACATAGTTACTGGAGTCTCGACAAGTACATCACGCTTAGTTTTCCTTTCACGCTAACGCAAATTTGTAAAGGGAGTCGTCACGTGATTTTCCACAGCTAATGTCATTTCCATACAACCACTCTTCAGTCCATACAAACAATAGTCAGACATGCAGCGGTTAATTTAGGTATTTATGTAGGTAGATAATTAAAGAACCCTAGATTGTAAATTAGCCAGTTGCAGATGCATGCGAGTCAATAACCGCTGATCAGGAATCTAATAATAATAATACTTTAACTGTGTCAATTTAGGTTCATTACTTTGTATGCAATTAATCTAAATTGACATAGTTACTGGGGTGTCGACAAGTACATCACGCTAAATTAACCTTTCACACTAACGCAAATTTGTAAAGGGAGTCATCACTTGACTTTTCCACAGCTAATGTCAATCTTCCCGCAGGCGTTAACTTCAACAGAAAGGGGTATTTGTCTAGACACCCTGGTCTGCTTGCATCCAAGCAATAACTCAAGTATAGGTACGTAGGTATCTATCTGGTATCTTGGTACTTTACTTACCTACACTACTTTAGATTTTACTCTACTCTTTATCTAACGCCAAAGCCCATTTATATGGGAGAATATAGACAAAACAAAAAACACTGCTCATATCATTACTGAGCCATGATTTGTCTTTCATTATCATTAGAAATAATGATAATTTATTATTACTCAGTTGATACGGTAACTTATCAGGTGGATGTACTAGAGATGAAACGGATAGCTGTTTGGCCGGATGCCGGATATTCGGCCAACCTTGAAGCCGGATATCCGTCCGAACATTGCCGATTGGCATATCGTAACGAGCGAGCTCGCGTAGGTGGCGCACGAAAGATCGATTGGACTCGGGTAACTTATGTTTATATGTTCGGCATTCTCTTTCTACGTAGTGGTAATCAATACCTAACTAGTCTGTGGTGGTTATTTCTTCTATGATTCTACGGTTCCAAAATACAAAAACATTGTCATGTGACGAAATTTTTAGATTAATATATTATCTTAATAATAACGCTGGTAATTTTTTCACCTAACATCATCTAGCCCCAAACTAAGCACGGCTTGTACTGTGGGAACTACATAACTGATATAATACTTATTTTTTGTAAGTTCATACATATTATACATAGAAAATACCCAGACCCCGAGACAAATATTTGCATATTAATTATCTGAAATCGAATCGAACCCGCAACCTTCTGCGTCTCAGGGGGGCCTTCGCCCACTGCGCCACAGTGCGGCCGAAACATATTTAGACATGTCCAAATAAAATTCGCTAATTAGAATGTTGACATGTCTAAATACTTTACGGCCGAAACCGAAGAGTCGGTTTCGGCAGAAAATCCTGTTTCGGTCGGAAACTACTTATAATCTAAATAATTCATTATGTTATATGTTATAGGTAGGCCTTTTTATATTTAATTAAATTTGTTAATTACAATTTTATTGCACATCTTTTAGAAGTTTCTTATAAAACTTAGTTCATATAACGATTTACTAACTATTGATTTGGACGGGGGTTTTGTTACATATACCATGATTAATGAGATAGGACCGGTGGTCAACAGCATGGCTTCATATAGATGTAATATAAGACTGGCTTAGGCTATCATTCATTGTAAAAAGATACCACGCTTACCTGAAACATTATACCTACCTACTTACTAGCTACTTTCACATTGTTGGTTATCTACCTAGATAAACTGATAAAAGGTAAAGAGTATACCACGGTAATATTATAGCTACAGATACTGATATAAGACAAGCTCTGTGGCTCAGTGCACGAAGGCTCGCCTGAGACGCAGAAGGTTGCAGGTTCGATTTGTAGCATATGTTATTATTTGTCTCGCGTCTGGGTGTTACTAGGTGAAAAATTACCAGCAATATCTATATATGGAATATGTTATAATATATATATATATTTATTATTACATACATATTATTCATGGAGAACCAAAAAAATAAAACAAATCTTTGAAGATGATACAGACATTTGTCACACGGCGGAAATGGAACCCGAAAACTTCTGCGTCTGCGGCACAGAGGTCATCGTTACAGATTGTGCCGTTACAGAGATTGTTAGAAACAAATATTCAAACATATTATTATACCTTCTTATGAATAATAATGTGATGATAAGGATGTGATAATTATATTTTAACTGTATTGATAAAAGTCGGTATATATTCAATAAATTATTATGTAGGAGGATAGTAAAAGAAACAAGGCATTCAAACATGGAAGACCTCGATGGCACGGCGGGCGAGAAGTCGGCTGTGACGCAAGAGGTGCGGACTTGATTCCTGCAGCGGGACAAACGCCTGCATGTACTGCAGATATTTACCACGTTACTCGTAATTCATGATAACCACGACACATGGAATCCAAGAGTGGGGTTCAGGACTATGTATCTGTTGCGTATTTATATAATAAAAACAAACAAACTGGCCTGCAGACGATAGAAAGGCCCTTCTAACATCTTCCATAAGGCCATTTCTGGCATATTCCCGCCCAGACCGGGTTATAAGAGGCTTGATTCTAAATACCGACGACAATAGTAGATTGTACCTTAAGAGAGCATAATAATGTTTTTACGGCGAGGGCGCTATTTTGAATCCCGTGCGGAGCGAAGGATATCACACGACCTTCGGATCGGTAGTCGAGGTACGTCCCATTAGGCCAACACGGCTCTTTGCTAGATCGATACATACAAATTGTGATAAGCAAAGTTATAAACGCGGTTTAGCCTCAGTATTTCGATCTGAAATACTGTATGGTTAAATCAATGTATAGTATATTATAATATAAGTGACTGACTATAATATAACTGCTATTTGAGACGGAAGGAAGTAAAAATCTAAACTTAGATATATTCAAAAGAATCAGGTAAACACAGCTAAACCAAAGAGAATTATATAAAGGCTTAACCACGTTTCTAATAAATATTATGAAGGTAAGAATTAATCATAATATTTGACGCTTATGTTGTACCTGAATTAATTTTAATATATAAATTGAACACACGTAGGTAGACTAAGTACCTACCTAGTTACATATAAGGAAATTAAATTATTTATCAAGCACGTGGTTTACACGTGACCATTTACATGGTACTTCACGCGGGGCCACCTGTTTGCAAAACTTTGGATAATAAAGCCTTAATTAATTTGTATGGTTTGAGAAAACAAACGGGATTTGGTAGGATCTCGCAGGGTCAAACAAGGCCTACAGAATTGACAAGACGTTGAAATGAATTGCCGATTTTTTGTAACACAATTAAGTAATAGCTTTACCATTAAAACTCAGTGCCAAAATTGATCATTATTAACATTAAGAATCCAACACTGTCGTCATCCGGTTCGTGGTCACCATTGAAGAACCTTTCTTGAAACAGACGTGGTCACCACGTGGAAACGGACACTGTTGTCATATTTATAAATATAGAGAAATACCTAACTTAGGCAAGCAAATATTTGTTGATGATTTATTACTTAACTGCATTCTGTGTTAATCGCGTGTTTTATGAGTACCTACGTGCGTGGGCAGGGTATCGGTATCACTTCTATTAGGATGTAAGGCGATCTTTGACATTCTGTTTGTGGAGAATATTCGTCATGCGATGTAGCAGTGATAGATTAGAAAACTGAGTAAATACAGTATCTAACGTATATTTAGTACAATGTTTCTTTGATTGAAAAGTATTGTTTAGAGAGTATTTTGTGTAACGTTCCATTCGACCCGAAAATGATTATAAAATAGTTACTACACCGCCAGACAACGGGTTCTCGGGAAAATGGGTTCAAAAGTAGAAGTTTATTCTTTCAAAATTAAGTTTGAGTATTTTTAGTTCCAAAGCGAAATTTACTGAGACAAATAGCACAAATAGAAGCAAAAGCTGGATATTAATTACTACATGACTGTATCAATGGTATCAGTAGCTTATACATTTTAGGAACCAGTTTTGTCTATCTGTGGTCTGGAAACAACCAGATTCTTAGTAAGTCTTTAGTATTGGAGGACTTGGTTTAGCCTCTGACAAATATGGAAAGAAATGTTCCTAGCGACCGATCGATGGTGAAAGGACCAATGTGGTGAATGGATTATGGTTGAAAGGTTATATATTATGATTTTTTTTATTCATAATATATAACCTTTGACAAAACGTTGTGTAAGTACATGGTCTAAACACCCTGAACAGCACTCATGCATAAAAAACTAGCTTCATTTTGCTACATTTCCGTCATTCGCTCTTCAGCTAAGCGAATAAAATGCAATTTGAACCGCAATTCAGACTCGAATTAATTGAATCGCTTAAGTGAGATACCTACTTTACAAACAGAGCAATGCCAGCAAAATGGTTCATAAGAAATATACTGCAAGCCCAATCGCAACAAATAGGTCATGCAATGTTTTGCGATTTGGACACAATTCAAAAGTAACCACACAAATTGTGAAACCAAAGTTGTTGAGTAAAAGTTTCTAAAGGCTTAGGTAAGACTTCTGAGTGAACAAAAACTTGATAAAAACGCAAGTTTTCGCATTCGCATGTTTAAAAGTAAAAAGTACTAAGTCCGTGTTGTTGAAAAAAATATCCTTATATTTATGGGGTTATTCCCGTTCCTTTAAAGTCCGTTGTACTCCTTTCGTTATGCTATTTTTTATAGCTTCACTACAGTTATAAAAGGTTTTTCAATGAAAAAGAAGTATGTTTTATTCAGTTCAAGTTAAATTATTATTTTTCCCTTGGTATGCGCTTTCCGACTTTTCTTTCCCATCGAACGAACAGTAGAGGCTGGCGAGTCTCTGTTGTCTCCTGATCAGGCAAAAGATGATGGATAGTTTCTTTTATAGTATTGGTCCTGGGCCAATATACAGTATCTACAGAATTCCAGAATAGACCACCGCGACATAAATCTAATAGAAAACATCAATCAAAATGCTCGTCTTACGTTAAATTTACAAACAAACCCAGTAAGAATAGAGAGAGGAGTTAGACAGGGTGATACCCTGTCGCCAAAACTGTTTACACTGGTGATAGAAAAACTTTTCAAAAACTAAGACTGGAAAAATCGTGGTCTTAACATAGCTGGCACTAGACTGAGAATCTAAGATTCGCCGATATATCGTCTTCTTCTCGGTTAAACCTCACGACCTTGAAGCAATGATTTATCAAACCACCATTGAGCGCGTACAAAAATACGTATATCTTGGTCAAGAAGTCGTGAATTTGCCTTTAAGATGAATATCAAACAAGAACATTCACGACCAGTGTATCTTACCTGTACTTACCTACGGAGCTGAACCCTGGGTTTTCACAAAATAAATCATCACAAAGCTCAGAGTGGCCCAGAGAGAAAGGAAGATGGTAGGTATCAAGTTGAGAGACCGGAAAAGGAAAGGCTTAGGGAACAGACTAGGACATTCGAAGTCACAATGACATCATATGAAGGAGTTTACACCCTTAGGGTTGAATGTGGCTAAAAAGAAGATAAGAATGGTATTGGTAGCATCAGTTGTCGGATCAAGGGAAAATAACGTTGGGTAGCTCGTACCATAGGATTTTTTGAATGCACAACTTACCTATTATGACTTTGGTTCCCTGGGAGCGACACGGGCCCTCGTGTGAGATGCCACGTGTGTCGGCAAATAGCATCTCAGTGGTAGATAATAAATAAAATGGTTTTTTTTCTCGAACGTTTCGGAGTTGTACTTCTCATAAATAATCTACCTCATAATTTGGTACCCGAATACACTAACTTACCTACATAATTTCAACTTCATAGGTACCTATAAGTAGTGTGCATATATTAATATTTACTCCCAGACGTGTATTCTCATCATCTATCGCAGCGCTCCCTAGCGACTAGTGTAGATAAAACCTATCTTGGAGCAATCCTTGATTACATATATAAATCGATTGCAAAAAACCGCATTACAATTAGATAAGCCGTATCGGAGATAAATATCATAAGACAAAGCACTTACGGCAAACGCATATTACGTCGTGGTTACAAAAACTATTGACATAACGGTACACAATAACTATTAATTGTTAACGGTAAAGGTTATCCATGCGGCTTACATAGGTAGGTACCTACACCAAGCCGTCTATAACATTTTGCTAGCGTTCATTTCATGGCAATAAAACCATGAAATGTTCAACATCAATATAGAAACTTTATTCTAAAAATACTCGAGATAAGGTATAAAAAGTTGTGGTCGTGATAATGTCGAAAGTAGAAATTCCGCGATAAAGAACCACGTACATAAATATCAGAGCGTAAACTCTTTTGTGTCAAAAACTTAACTGTGACATTACCTAAATACAGAGGGCGCACTATATGTTTCATAAACAATATTTAAAAAGTAAATACAATATTTGAAAATAGAACTCTTTGGCTGTAGAAAACAGTTTGTTTCATTTAGCTGTCAATTGTTTCTTATAATGTGGCGTCATTTTAAAAATTTCATGACTATGAAGTTGGCTCGTGTAAATTTTTGTATAGTATGATTTATTACGATTTTAAGTGTAATTTGACATATCAGCATGCTACAGAGCTGTCGATCTATGCCTAAGTATGCTTGATCCTAGGCATAGATCGAGATATGAGTCAGATATAAACAATCCCACACAAACATTTGGGTTTGAAAAAGCTGTGCTTGCCATGGATCCCTCACAATTTGACTGAGGTTCAAAAAATGGACCGCGCTACTTGATGGAATGCCATGTTTACCAGATTCAACGAAGGGACATTAAATTTGGTGTGGGATATAGTAACAGGTGACGAAACTTAAATTTATAGCTACAACTAAAACATAAATCGATCGTTTGGGTCTTTCAAGATGAGCCAATCAAATTGGCGCGCGTGAAAAGTGCTGCAAAGCGAATGATTGCTTCTTTTTTAATAAAACTCGTGGCTGCTGTTTCTTTGGAGAATCGTCGTAGTGAATTGTGATTGGTACATGACCATTTGTTTGCCGGAAGTTATTGACGAACTCCGTAAAAATAACCGTAAACGCCGTATCATCTTGTATCATGATGACAGTGCCAGCTCTCACACAGCCAGACAGACAATCGAATTTTGACGTAGAACTTATGAAACGTCCTGCATACAGTTTCGACCTAGCACTTTATAACTTCTAACTGTTTCCAAAAATTAAGAACCAAATTCGCGGTCAACGATTTCATAACCAGAAGAGGTTGTCGAAGAGTTTGAAAAACATGTTTTCGTGGTCACGACGGAGGAGCTGCATAAATGTTTTCAAAATTGGTTTTCGTACGAAAACGTGGGAAACAATAAATTCATTTTTGAACATTATTTTTTTTTCTTCTTATTTATTCAGGAAGTTTTTAGTGCGCAGTTCGTATGAACAACACTGAAGAATTGGTGGTAGAATATATTTGGGACTTTTTGTTTAATTTTAAATAATTTTAAGCATTTTGTAAAAAAAGACTTATCAGATCCATCTAAATTATTCCATCCTATTGTATAACCTTCTAAATTATTTACGTATTGTTTTGACCCGGCAAACATGACTGTATAAAAGTAAAAGAACAAGTGGTAATTCCGATCTCTAGTTATGTACCTAGTAGGGCTATGGTAGAGATCCTTTGTGAAAGAGTTCGTTCGGTGAAATGCTGGCACGGCACAGTATATATGTATTTGTGCCGCCAAGCAGATAATCTTGTATTGCTTTGTTCTGGTTTGAATTAAAGAGTGAAATTAACGACACATGGAGAATAATCAAAGTGTAGGTAGGCACCGCTGATGTCAAAAGGCCACAGATCCGATAAGCTGTGAATCTAGTTTGCCTTTAAAAAAGTAACCTTCAAGTAGGCAGACGTACCAACTCGCGTAATGTAACCATTCAATCTACTATCTCCAGACAATCGGATATCATGTTTTGAATAACAAAACCAAGTTCAAGAAAGGTGATAGGTACCTACTAATCATTATATTAGCTCATTGGAAATCACAAATGAAGTACTAATGTTTGTGCCGACGTAATACATAACGAACCACGAAAAATTAGTGTAGGTTTAAATCACACCAGACAGTTGTAAAGTACTGAATGCTGTATAGATAGATATGTTTTATATCCCGCGACGAGCCCTTATATGGCTTGATAATACAATCGATGATGGAAATATACATCGTTGGCTTTATTTAAAAAAGAAATTCCTTCAGGAGAAGAGAGACCCGATTGACGCATACGTGCTATAATCATCATTTTAAGTTATTTTTAACTTATATTATTATGTAGGTATAATCTGTTGATTGCCAAGATTTGTGTGCAAAATCAATATCCATCTAGTCCACAGTTTTGTACATAGTCATTATAACTACGTACATAATTCGGTATCCTCTCGAGTCGAATGAGTCGTATGATACGACTTGTATCAATCAGTCAGTCGTGACTAGGCGGTTGACACGGGAAGACGTCGACAAGTATTAAGCAGTTTGAAGAATACACGTTGATGTAAGTTGAAATTATTTATTCGATTTAATGTTGCACGGTTTAGTTTCGCAATGCGTTGAATTTACAGTATATTTTATCAGACAAATAAAGTCCTCTTTTTTCACCGGTCAAAGTATACCAATTATTTTTTTAAAGATTGATATTTTTTTAAAATTAATAAATAATATTATTGAAATAACGCAAACTTTGAGAATACTTTGAGAGCTATAGAGCGATCAGAGCTGTTCTATGCTACTTTAATGAACTTAAACAAATAACTTAGTGATATTTCAATATATTATAATTAAAATCATGATGTCTGGGGGTTTACGGTATAGAAGCTAGACTTGTTGGAGGAGAAGTACCCGAAGTAACCGAAATAAAGGTATATCTAATTTTATGAATATATAATAGACTAAGTAGTCCAAATAGTTATATAATTAAATTACCTAATCTTACTAACTTACATACTTCTATTATAGACATTAACTAAACTTATCTTGAATCATCACAGTTCATTGTAGGTTAAGTTATAACCATTTTTAGTTTATAGTCGAAACCAGGTCATTTTAGATAAAGATTTTGTTTATGCTTCAAATAAACTATTTTGCAAGTAGAGCCGATTATTATTATAAGATACAAGTAAGTGCAATGCTTGTAAATAACATACTACCTAATTGTCATTTTATTTTTAAAAGGCTAAAAATATGGCATATTTTTTTATGATTGTGTTGGTAGTAAAGCCATAGTTGTTTCTTAATTTTCCAAATAAATCTTAAGTTAAGTGATCGCTGAAGTTTAAAAAGTACAAAATCTTTCTAAATGTGTGCGTCTACTTTTCGATTCCTATTTTAGTGCCTTAAAGTAATTCCCTGGACTAGATTAGCAAATCAGAAAGTAGCAAATACCGTCGTCATAAAGACGTGGACGTCCGCGCTCAAAAAAAAGTGAGAAAAACGCATTTTTGCTCATTTACTCTCTCAAAACCTACTTTTAAAAACATATACATTGGTAGGGTAATATACATATTTCCCGACATTTTAGCTATTCCAAGTGTCTCAAACCCAATTTTCTGTCAAAAAGAACTGTTCCTTGGGTTTTTTTCCGTAGGTAATAAATAGGTAGAATGTTATTAATCAATCAGTTTATATATAATTTTTACATTTACATTGACTCTACTTAGATTATGTACATATCCGAAGATGGCCAATAACAACAAACAACTTAAAATTTCATAAATACATTTTACTTAACCTTTTGCTTAATATAGGTAGGTGGTATTGATAAAAATTAACGTTGCGGTAAAGTTGGTAAATAACAAAAAACAACGTTTGATAAAAAAGTACGATAAAAGAATTTGTTTTATAACATTTATGTAAAACAGCATGATGTAATTAGGGTTTTGCAAGTACCTACGCAAAACAAACATATACAGGCTCCTAATAAAATTTGTGAATATACTCGTAAATTCCTATTTTATATGAGATAAAGTGCGTGGACACGATTTTTCGCATATTATTCGTAGTGACGAGAAGACCTGCAACAATTCTGATGATACCTTTGTTATCCAGATCACAAGCGTACATAGGATTTTTTGCCACCTTGGTAGTATACAAAGAACTCGCAAATTACTTATCTATTATATAAATAAATTTAATGGATTAGTTCCAGCCTTTTTTACCCTTTCAGGAGCCCAAAACAAATATCGTGCCTACTACGTTAAACGCATAATATGTTTGTCACTTTTTGAGTTCTAAATCCAAAAATAACCCTTTGTTGCACCATTCCGTCTGTATGTCCCGTTCGTGTGTCAGTTTTTAACGTCTCGTGACAAATTTTAGTATGTAGACGTGTTTTCCACTTTTAAGTTGGGTTATTACCGTAAGGGACTGCGGGTCCCTAATTTCAAAAGTTTCAAAACTCATATTATTTATTTATGTCTTCGTCCAGTCAATCTAAAGTTGTCCACCAGCTCAGCTCTAACTTCATAACCTTGAGTCGTAGAAAAGTCAAACAAATTTTAGCAAGTAGCGTTTCATAAGAACCACCAAATGTTATCTCCAAGGATTTCCAATGATAACTTTAAGAGTTATGGGGCAACCGGGACATTTTGCAAGTCTACTTGTCCTACTGAAAAGTCACGCACCACTTCTTGTAAAACCAAACCCACAGCCAATATATGATCCCAAATGCGTATCAATTACAAGAGAACTATAAAATAAAATTGAAAAAAAAACAAGAGTTATTAAATACATTTAAATAATTTATCTTACATACCTAATGCTCTGCAAAAGGGCCTACAGAAAGAAAAAAAAAACAAAACAAACAAACACGCTCACGACTGTCTTCCCCATGGTGGACATCCTCAGATACATACTCAGTGAGTAGATCTTTGAGGATACCAAGTAGGGGATAGTCAGAGGCACGTCCAAACATTACATTTAGTACATGCCCGCGTTTTGCAAGTAGTAAGCATTCCACGTGACAGGTTGCAAGCCCATCGCCGCTTATTGGAACACTAACTGTTGGCACATGCCTTCGATTTTTTGGTTCTAGGGCATGCCGGTTTCATCACGATGTTTTCCTTCACCGTTTTGAGCACGTGTTAATGCGCACATAAATTTTTCGAGTGGAAAAATCCAGTGGTGCACGACCGGGTTCGAACCCACGACCTCCGGATCAGAAGTCGGGGTATCGCCCACTAGGCCAACACGGCTGAGAAATCAAAGCTAATATAACTATGTAATTACTTAATTTCAATGCGACATACCTCGTCGTCTAAACATTAGAGAAGATAATTGAAAAAAACTGTTTAAATGTGCCAAACACAGCACTGAATATCTGACTCATCAAAAAAGGTAGAGAATTATACTTACTATGTATCAAATAATACGTTTATAACAACGTTTATTCTTACGTAAGTTCAATGACAGCATAATAAGTACAATCAAAAAGCAACTGGCAATTGATCAAGTACCAATACCAATCTCAACTTAATTATTGATGCAGTGGTGATAGGTTCACTAACTACTTACGAACTAACTGAAAGGGCAAGTAATATGGCTTGAGTTTACCAACCATTTAAAACGAACGGCAATTGATCAAGTACCAATACCAATCTCAACTTAATTGATGCAATGATGATAGGTTAACAAACTACCTATTTACGAACTAACTGAAAGGGCAAGTAAAGGCTTGAGTTCACCAACAATTTAAAATGAACGGTAAAGATTAGCCATTGATACATTTATTTGTACAAATATGTACTAGTTGGTTTTACAAAACATACCTAAATATGAAACAACTGGCTATCTAAAGACTGTTGCAAACGATCTATAGATGATCCCGATCCTGATCACTACCAGACGGAACTAATGATAATGGCCAGTCGGCCTGAAAGAGTTTTGAAAAACCGCAGGGCCCCAGTTCCCCGCGAAGCCGGAGTCTCAACCCCAAAAATATGACGAAAGCTTTAATTAGAACCAAACCAACCGTTACTGTGTTGGTGAACTCGGGCCTTAGTCGCTGTTTGGATGGATTATCAGTAGTGGCATTTAAAACTGAGCATTTAAACAACGCCTGTGATAACGTTAAATTTTGGAGCCGGGGTAGGATGAATTTCTGTAGTTTTTAAGAATAACCCTAAAATCTCTGGACAATAAACACCAACATTGATGCCTCAAGGTCATCGAGATACGCTGTATCGGAATAATCAGACAAGAATTAAGATGTCAAATACTCCATAGGCAAATCATCCATCTGAAATACCTACTACATGGCTTGCAAAGTGTAGCTATAGGTAAGTAAATGGGTACATACCACCTACTTAACATAATTCTTGTTTGGTCTTAATTACTTGCGTGAGGGTAAATTATAGTAATTATCACCTTCCAAGTTAAGGGAGGTCCTGTTAAGGGAGCAGTGTGGAGTGAATGAAGATGTAGTAACGAGAGTTGAGAAAGGTATGTTGAGATGGTTTGGGCATATAGAAAGGATGGATGAAAGAAGATTAACAAAACAAATATACAAGGCGAGCGTGAATGGGAAGGTTGGAAGAGGAAGGCCTCGGCGAACGTACTCTGACCAAATTGAAGACATTCTAGAGAATGTACAGTACAGAAGTATTTGATGAGGATGAACGAAGCGAAAGAAGTATGCCAAGATCGTAGCAAGTGGAAATCCTTGGTCTCTGCCTACCCCTCCGGGAAACAGGTGTGACTATATGTATGTATGTATGTATCACCTTCCAAAGTGCCTACTAAAAATGCCTCAATAAACAATTATTGAACTATTGAGAAACGGATTATTTATCTGCTTCCTAGAATGCCAAAATTAATGAGCTAGAATTAATTAAGTAACGATGTGCCAACTGAAAAGTCATTAAAATGTCTGTAAATAAATTGTGAACGGTTTTTGGGTCAATTAAAATGTCTTCTACATATTATGTGGGTTTGTCAGACTTCCGTAAAAGCACATAAATGCTTTGTCGTGAATCTAAGGGCATAGGATAGGTATTTATATGTCTCAGGTTGACAGGAAAAGTCTAATGGCATTTTATTCGGCCAAGCCAATAGTCAAGAAGTCAAGACAGAGCTTGAAATACGAGTAAAATGGTGGGAACCACATATTTACTAGTGATGTGGAAACGTTAGGTACCTACTTACTACTGCCAAACAAAGATGTTATGACAGTGCTGCCAAAAGCTTTGGTTAAGACTATAAGTGACGTTATACGGTTCTATGGTTATATATTATGTTGATTAACGTTGATGAATTGGTAAATCAGTTGCGATTTCTAAACGTAGTGGTTAATTTCCTCTATAGAGACTATCGACGTTCAAGCAACCGTGACGCTCAAAAAAGCAGACATGTTCAAATTCTTTATTATTTTAACTAAATTAAACATAACATACATATTAACAAAAACACTCTAAAATCTTATTGTGTGCAAAAGAAAAAACAATAAGAGTTTTCTCCGAGCAAACCTTTGAAGATTCAAAGGTTTGCAACATTCGAGGGACTTGAAAATCGGTTCAATTTTCGGATTTATCGGAAAAACTGACTCCTTGAAATTTTCCTCCTTTTCTGCTTTTCAACCTTATACTAAGAACTAGAGCACAACTGATGTTGTGGCTTGAGTAGGCACTCTAGCCTGACTTTCAATCCGAAGGTCGTGGGTTCGAGTAAAACATGTGACATGTGCACGAAAGGATAACTTTACAGGGCGCTCTGAAACCATTCACTACATTGGTTCTCTCTTTATTGGACATTAGGTCCTTTTCAGGTACACCATGCTTCAGCCTGGTCAGATCACAGCGATAAGACCGCCCATTGTGCATTACTTTGGTTTTATGTTTTTTAGTATGTTGTACTGAAAGGTGACCAAGAAAGAACTGTTGACACGTATTCATCGATCATCAGCGTTAGACCACTGATTGAAAACTTTCGCATCTAATGGAATGTTTCTTTGTTCACAGATAAGCAATCAGATAATCACTTTATCGGAGGACAGTTAAAATGGTCAACGTAAGTTTTTTTCTTGATTGGGATTTAGAAAGACGTCACATGATTTTATATAAAAAAGGGGTGGAAGGTGTGGACTCCCCCATTCCAACGGTATCACTCCCAAAGTTAGGAATTGAATAGTTTCCGAAAACGTTTTTAAATTCTGTGGGTTATGTAGGTACTTAAATATTAAAATGCGAGCATACTTTGTATCTAATTTCCACAAAGAAGACAAAATAGGGTTAAATAAGGTCATGTGACTCACCAACAACATCAATACGCTGCCCTCGGCTCTTGCTCGTGTTTTTATTTTCCCTATTGTACTGAACAGTTTCGAACTGATATTAAGATTTAAATAGGATCCATTCGGACCAGTAGAGGGTTGGTTCATTGTTAATACAGCAAAACTAAATCCAGAAGACAAATTCGCATACCTACTAAAAAACCAACATTTTATGATTTCTAAGCATGCGCCTTACAAATATAGTAAATTTTATTTTTCAATACTTAAGTACCTAAAAATAGGTACCTATAGGTATAGGTGGTATATTAATTTATTTAATTTTAATTTGGTTATCGTTGGAATCAGGGCGTTCACTCCTTCCACCCTTCTGCTTTCGTAAGACTAAGCTATTATATTACCGTTGGTATGATCAACTTATTTAATATATTATGTTAACGAGAACGTTAATTGAGAAAATTAAATGAATAAGTTTATTTATCAGAATGATTTGATTTTTTAGGAAAACAATGGCGTTGTGCCTTCGCAGGAGCTGGAGAATTTCCTATCCCCAGATGAAAAGAAGAATGAGAAAATTGTCAACAAGTACGTATCGCCCATTTTCGAGTATTAATAATATTCCATCTATAGTTTACTAGCTTCTGCCCACGACTTCACTCGCGCGGTGACAGGATAAAACCTTATACGTACCTTATACGTAGGTAAAGTACAGTTTGAGATCTATAACAAGGAATTTGAAATTTCATCCGAATCAACCAAACTTTCAATATTAAATGGAAATATTTATATGGTTTTAAAGCTTAGACATTGTTGTCAAAATAAAAGTGATTGAATTGTGGCATTTTAAATTTGTGTGTAAGTAAATGTTTCTGGAAATAGTTATGACAATATTGTTTTGTTTGCGAACAGATACAGTTTGAACAAAGACGCAGAGTCCGCGGACTTTGACCCCTTCAGTGAACGGAAGTTGGATAACCCTACTTCGTAAGTACAACTTTTTGGTAGCTTTTATCGCGAGACTTGTCTATTAGTAAAGGATTACCACTATTTATCTAGGTTAACTGTTTATATCTAATAAAATTAGCAATATAGTATTCTGAATATATAAAATCGTTGCGTGACTCACTGACTGACTGAAAATCAAACCACAGTCTACCCGTAAGTCCTAGAAACCTGGAACTTGGAGGGTACATAATGTGTTTGGGGTGCAATAAGAAAAGATTTTCTGAAGTTTTACCCCTAGAGGTTGCGGAAACGGTGAAGATTGTATGGAACATATATACCTACCTAGGTACTAGTACATTTACTATAAAGATGTTATCTAACTCAACGGAATGTACTAGCCAAGGTATTTTTTTCACTATAATGATTACTAACCTGCGTGGAAAGAAAACAGTGTTTTTAGGCTTGAAGTCAGAATAAAACATTGCAAATGCGATGACAGCTAAGCAGCGAATATTTGTTTTATCAAATGCGATTATTTTTTCTTTTGAGCGAACTAATTTGCGATTAGCGAAACTTGCCTTATTGTACGATATCCTCATATTTAAGGGCGATTATCATCAGACATATATATATATTAGTAGTCTCCAATATTTAAAAGGCGAGAATCGTATCCGGAGGCACAGCCAGTCGCGGCTTTTGGTTTTTCTGCTCATTCTGAATTTAGTCTATGGTTTAGGCAAGTCGTGAAATCGTTAGCTAGTACCATAGGACAATCGCAGATTAGTTTTTTTTTTGCTTAAAATAAACACATGTGTGCGAGAATTGCATATGATAATCGTAAGCATACCCTTTCTCACTAGCTGTAGTTTGTTATGAAACTACAATAAATAACCAACCAATTGGTATCAGCAGGCTTCAAGGTCCTAGCGTGGGAAACAGAGCCATAACCTACGTTTCATAAGGATACAGGCAGCGATAACAAAATATGTAGCTACGATATCTTTGACAGCAATACATATTGTTAACAAAGTAATCATCAACCTAATTCGTAGGCTTCAACATTTCTTTTAACGTAAATCCTCGCTTTGCGAATTTTAAAAACTCCTTGTAGACACTACCTGTAGTGTACTATACTCATGGCCATGTTCTAGTAATAGATTTATGCGAAAACATATGTTTGGACATAGGTAGGTACATGTTCAAATCTTTGCCTAAGCTTCTTGCATTAATTCATGAATGTACACACAGAAAATACAGACAAAAAACTTACATATAGGACATGTACAAATGCGAGCTTAAACCTAACAAGAGTTTTCTTCCAGCAAACCTTTGAGTTTTTTTATGTTTATGTCCTACTACATTTTGCGATATAATTTCAGAAACAATGACACGCTTACCCATCTGCTGAAGGCGTCACTCGGTACCGGCATCCTGGCCATGCCTAAGGCCTTCAAATGCGCGGGTCTGGTGAACGGCATAATGTTTACCGTACTCGTGGCCGTCGTCTGCACTCACTGCTCTTATATCCTGGTATGTACAACATTGACAAAGTTTGTAGTGTTTTTTATACAACCTATGTGGCAAATATGGACGCTTCCAACAACAGAGGCATCACACGCGCCGACTCTTTAAAAATGTAAATCGCCCTTTTTGAAGGGCCACAAAAAGAACGTACTTATTTAAACTAAAACACTAATTACTAATTTAGTTTACTGCCATGTGTAGCAAGTCGTTTTTATTCGGCTGCCCTCCGTAGTCCGTAGCATCGGCTACACTCGGCTCTTCCCCAAAACCGGCCCAGAGCGAGCATGCAATGTGCACGCGTGCGTTCGTATCCTCCGCGACCGACTCACATCATTTTTGTATGATACCTATAACGTAATTCTGTATCCATCAATATACTCCGTGTTCTGGGTATGTTAATAAACTTTACATTCTGTTTTAACAACCTGTGTTGTGACTGGAATCCTGACTCCCCATAGGCGCTCCGTTAAGCATGTTATTTTCTATTTTGAATACATTAATTTATGTTAATATAACCTTATTCATTGAGCGGTTCACTGAATTGTTGGTTTATGTAGAGCTAACGTGGGCGTTGTAGTCGATAGATACCTACTACATTTATTTATACGACCATGTAGATGTTTCTTACAAATCTTGACAAGTAGGTACAAAAGGTGGTTGATTGCTGTGTTGGTATGTGTTATTAGTACTTACTCAAGGTGTGCAAATTTTGTACCTACAAATGTCTAGATTCGCATCAAATCGTGACAATTACGCGTGTTTGATTTAAGTACGTCATCATTTAGTTAATAGAATATGCTAACAATTAGTTAACTACGTAGGTCAGCCATTAGGGTAGATAAATGTGTTTTTATAATTTACTGAAACCCGTAACATTAGTTAGGTAAAAATATTAAGTGTAATTAGAATATCCGCCTTTGGCCTTTAAAAATATTTGCAATCCAAGCACACACCATACCATTGCCATCTTCGAAGAAAAATGTAGGTATGTAAAAACTCAAATTACTTAAAAAAAATAGCGGCATGGTACTGAACCCTATTTTGTCTGCTATCTCAACTCGAAGTTTTCGATTACATTCATTTAAGATTGACAGCGCTTTGGTTCTTCTAAGGATTATCTATAGCTAGTAATTTCTCGGATTATCTCAATAATACTCATTATAACCGAGTTTAGATCCTACGTAAAGTGTTTTTCTTTATTTCAGAAGTATGCAATAAAGATTTTTATATATATATATATCTCGTAGCACCTCTAAAATGGTGTCTCTCTGTTCACAGATCAAATGCGCACATGTGCTGTACAAGAAAACAAGAAGATCAAACATGACCTTTCCAGAGGTAGGCGAAGCAGCGCTCGAAAACGGACCCCAATCATTACGAAGATGGGCAAAGACATTTAGGTTCGGAAATCAAAACCTATATCCCTTTTTTACCTACAAGGAACTTTTAACTAAAATTACATATTTTTTTCAGAATCTTCATCCTCGTGAGTCTCTTTCTGACGTATTTCGGCACTTGTTCCGTTTATACTGTCCTCATCGCTAAAAACATTGTTCAAGTAAGTAGTGCTATCTCTATTATTAGTATCTAATGAAATAACAGTTAACAATAAAAATTAAAAAGTTACCTTTGTGCCCGACTGCACTAAACTTAGGCAAACACTTAGCGTGCATATCTCACTATGACTTCTTGACTTAAAATTACCAAGAGGTACCCGAACGATAAAAACAACATTTTGATCCAGGTCGCAGCGGACTACATGGGAGTCGAAGAAGACCAAGTAGACATCAGATTATTTATAATCTGCCTGCTGCTGCCGCTCATATTCATGGCGTGGGTGCGCAACCTCAAGTACTTGGCTCCCGTGTCCATGATCGCAAACGTTTTCATGGGAATAGGGCTCGGCATTACATTCTACTACCTGGTCGGGACTGGGGACCTGAATACTGACAAAATGAAGGATATGCTGTTCAATACGCCCAGCCAATGGCCCGAGTTCTTCTCGCTCAGTATTTTTGCAATGGAGGCCATTGGCGTGGTGATGCCGCTGGAGAATGCCATGAAAACGCCGCGTTCGATGCTTGGCCTCTGCGGGGTGCTTAACAAGGGCATGTCCGGTGTGACGCTCGTGTACATCCTGCTCGGTTTCCTCGGGTACCTGCGCTTCGGCGATGAAGTCCAAGATTCTGTCACGCTCAACCTCCCGAAACAACAAGTGTGAGTATCCAACTATATACATTATACAGCGTGTCCCGCGGCCATGCTACATGGAGGACAAGAAATTTAAATACTGATGCAAGGAAGTTTTACTTAATGAAGGCTTTCGATTATTTTTTAAAGGAAGTAATAGTGCATTCAATGATCCAAAAATCGCTTATCTAAGCCGGTACTTAAACCCGATTATAAGAAAAAAAAACATATTTTAATAATACAAAAAAAAAAAAAACAAAACAGTCGCGCTCACGACTGTCTTCCCCATGGTGGACATCCTCGGATTCATACTCGTGTGAGTAGATTGAGGATACCAAGTAGGGGGTACATTTGGTACATGCCCGCGTTTTGCAAGTTAGCATTCCACGTCGAAAGAGTAAATCACAAGTATCAATTCCTTAGAGGTGTGCAGTGAATGGTTTTTTTCTGTCCGACCTAAATTGGTAACCTTGGTTATATTGATTTACAAATTGTATTTGTCTTTCAGATTAGCCCAGGTCGTGAAAATATCGATCGCCATCGCCGTTTACTGCACGTTTGGTCTTCAATTCTTCGTGTGCATCGAGATAGCGTGGAACACCATCAAGGACAAATTCACGAAGCGACCCGACCTGGCCGACTACATCTTGAGGACGATTCTGGTGACGATCTGCGTTCTGCTCGCCGTCGCCGTCCCAACTATAGCTCCTTTCATGGGGGTAATCGGAGCTTTCTGCTTCTCAATCCTGGGTCTCATCGCTCCCGCTTTCATCGAAGTCATCACCTACTGGGATATCGGATTTGGACGCACCTATTTCATCATCTGGAAGAACATTCTTGTTCTCATTTTTGGAATGCTTGCGCTCATATTCGGCACCAAGGAAGCCGTCATCAGCATAATACACGAGTATCAAAAATAAGATAGTACGTTGTATGTAAATTCGGCCGACTGAGGGCCGAATTAACGCAACGTGTGGTAATTAATGTTTAGGTAGGCTTAGTGTTGTCTCTGTCACGTGTCAAAACATAACGTTCGTCGTAATGTCTGTTTGGTTTGTTGCATAATCAGCTGATCAAACATTTGCAGCTTTGTATAGATTGAACTTGAGAGTTGTGTATGTACTTTTACGATAATAGAGTCGGATAACTATGCACCTGTCATTCTGTAATGACTTTAGGATTGCCCCTATCACGTGAACAGAGAACTTTACATTAAAACCAGTATAAGTTTAAACTATTGTATGCCGTGGTTTTTTGCGGCTTACTCAGTAGGTACTTAGTGCTAGTTAGCGTCAATATTTGCTATGCGTCTGGGCCCTTGTTACTGGGAATTGTTTCAGGCTGGATTAGACGCCGCACCTTATTAATACATTCGTTTCCGTGTACAAACGCCCTTCAAGTTTTATTATGTAAGATAGATTAAATTTACAGCGGTTGTATACTGGGTTAAATCTATAACTTTACCCTGTCTAAATTATCTATTTTTATCAACATTCCCGGCCCAAGATGGAAAAGTGTTTCACTATATCGGTAGGTACTCAGGGGTCTACGGAACGCGGTGTTTCTTCGCGAGATTGACATGTAGACTCCCTGAATACAAATGTGTAATAGGTTTATACAAATATTACTTATTTATATATACTTACCTACCAATTGGATTATTATAAAAATGTGATAAATAAAGCGGTATTAACCCTGACCAAAAATATATTGTTAGCTATTTTTAGCTATATCTACAATGTATGGTTAGCAAGATAAGTAACATTCAACGTCCCCAATTATATTCGAATTCGTTGTATACTAAATTACATTTTGTGAATAAAATAAATCAAATTGATGTCACTAAATGTGGGCACACATTGAAGCATTTACTTGTAACAGAAAATCCAGCTTCTTTCACCCTGTTGACGATCCAAAACATTGAGCACGATGCTCGAAATAATGCGAGTAATTTTTCAAACTTTGAGTAATTATGTTCATGTTTGTGTAACATTTCATCAAGCAATCCCGATCCGAAATTATAACAAAGTGTTTTTTTACATTTTATAAACAAAATTATAAACAATTATTTAAACTTTAATTATAAACATTAGGATGTTACAAATACAAATACTCCTGATACATTACACCTGAGCTATTACAATCCAGAACTTAGCATCAATCATTTGCACAAATGTTACATAACATACTCGTGTTTGTTTTTATCTAAAAGTTTTGTTTAATTCAGAAGTAAATGCTCGAATGTACCTTAATATCACTATAATAGTATAACTTGTTATGTATGGTTGGAGTTGCATTTAGTGATTGTAAGCTAAGCTTTTATAATATTTGTATCGTATAAGGCTATTTTAATTTTAAAACAGTTATTCGCATTTTACATACTTTTATAACAAGGTACTTAAATTGCCTATTAGTTATTGTGATAGTATTGAAAAAAAAAGTTTATAATATCAGCAAAGAAGCCTTATATATATTACAAAACGAATTTATGCCCTGATACAAAGACTATATTGATACAGAGACTATTTTGTAGTTACATATTATCATCAAATAAGATGATGATAATATAGTGAAAATACACCCCCTTAGCAGAGTAACGGGTTAAATCATAATGCCTATGTGGTTCTACATTTGTTGGTAGTTTGTATTATATTAAGCCCAGAACAAAATGCGAAACGAAGGCACTTAGGCATTTTATTTTTTTTTAAATCCGGAAAGTTCCTATCTCCTGTTATTTATCATTAGTGATTATTAGATAAGATACCTTTTGAAATGTTTGGCAAAAAAAAACTTGAAACAGAACTAAAATATTCTTCATACAAATTAATGTTTTGATCTATAAGAAAGTGGCTATTTTGCCAAGCTGACTAGAAGTTATTAGTTCCAAAAATGTTATGAATTAAATGGTATTATTTTTAATGTGTTGTCAATACAAAAATTACAAATTATATGTACAAGCTCTCAGCATTGTTTTATTTTGCACAATATCACACCACAATGGCACTGGAGCTACCGGAGTCAGCAATTACCACGAATTTCTACGAATTGCTACGATATTGACGTATCCCACGGAAAGTAGTACTTCTATTCGTAATACACAAAAATGTTAATACCTGGCTAGACCCCAGGTGAGTGAGGACCAATACCCTCACGCTTACTTTTCCCGTCTCGCTAACGCAAATTTGTCAAGTTAAACCTGGCAGTTGACATTTCCAATTCAATCTTTCCGCAGGCGTTAACGCCAACAGAAAGTGGGGTCTAGACAAATTCCTCACGCTGACACAAATTTGTCAAGAGAAAACTAGGCAGCTGTCACGTGACATTTCCACAGCTAATGTAATTTCCATACAATCCAATCTTCCCGCAGCCGTAAACGCCATTCTGTTGGCGTTAACGCCTGCGGGGTCTAGACAAATTTCTCACGCTTAATTTTCCTTTCACGCTAACGAAAATTTGTCAAGCTTGGCAGCTGTTAGGTGGCATTTTCACAGCTAATGTCATTCCCTTACAATGCAATCTTTCCGCAGGCAGTTATTATTACTAGCCACAGGCGTCCCTTTTGCCGCCTTTTGATAATAATCGGTTACAGCTGGACCGATTTGGATCTAGAAAAACACAGAGAGTACTTATTATCCGAGTACCACGCGGGCGAAGCCGTGGGCAGAGGCTTATATATAATCTAACTAACGTGTCGAGACCCGTAATATTAGAGTCCCGAAGTTGCATGCATACCATTATATTATTGGAAATCAGTCGAACAAATTCGTTGGCAGTAGGTACTGCTAGAACACGAGATTAGAAAGTTACAGGGCACAACCCCTACAGTCTAGATGTGTTAGTATGCCAGTTTTTTTTTTAACTTTTAACTGACACATACTCACGACCCCTAGGATCCCCCGTGTCGTAGGAATCAGGAACACCCAGACCCAGAACAAATATCAACAGAACATGCAAACATTATTTAGTCTCACAGCGGGGATCGAACCCGTACCTCTTCGTCGCAGCCAGGTATTCGCCCGCCGCGCGACGGAGTTTGTCATTACCTGATTACCTGGGTAGGGCTTTTTAGGATTCCGTAGTCAACAAGAAACCCTTGTGGTTTCGCCATGTCCGTCCGGTTGTTTGTCTGTAGCTTAGCTCAGAGACTCTTAGTACTAGAAAGCTGTAATTTGGCATATAGGTACATGGGTTTTTTCTCGTCTATCCCATGGTGTTAAATGGCTAAACTGTTATTTTTGGGTATGAGAAAAATACACGGCATTAGTATATATAACGAAGTTAAAAGGAAACTATCACAGCTAAGTAGGCTTTACAAGTTAACGAGTAATAGTCGACCAACTTATAAAATGTACTTGGAGACGTAAAAAGGAAAATTTCGTACAACTTATATTGAAAATTACTAAGATAAACTTCTTAGTTGTATAAAACAGTCAATATAAATGTATGTGCAACTACGGAACCCTACACTGCGCATGACCCCGTACTTGGCCGGTTTTTTAACGATGCCGCAGCGACGTGCGATCGTCATCGCACCTCTATTATTATTTAACGCCAGCACATTACGATAAATAAGTAGATAATAATGGTGGAAATTTTACTAAGGAAACTAAGCAGAGCTTGTATTATGGGGACTACATGATTGATATAAGTACTACTTATATGTGTTGTGTACAAACATTTTTCCCTAGGAGGGAATCGAAACCGCAACCTTCTGTGTCTCAGGCGGGCCTTCGCCCACTGCACCACAGAGTTCGTCTAAATAATATAATAAATAAAAGAGCAATGGATATAATTATAAGATATTTATTACAATAATTACCCGTCTCACGGACGAGGCAGCCGTGGACTGTACAATAAATAAAAAAAATACAAGACGGAACATACATTTACAAATAAAAATCTAATCAGATTTAGGTATACATGTACATGTATAAGGAGATGGTAAGCGGTTACCGTCGGCTGGTAACACAACACAAGTATTTTTTTGTAATATCCGTCCGCCATCTTTGATTTTAAACAAAGGCTTTTAAAGAGGGCGATTACGGAAATTATAAATCCCCGCTTAATCCCTAGCAGAGTCTAAACCAGAGGATGGCAGCGGGAATTACTCACATCAAAAGGGTTAGTAAGTCCAGGAATATAATTACTTAATTCAAATTAAGAATTAATTCCATGATATCGTCGGCTTGCCAACAACACCGCTTCAGTCAATTTTTGCGGTTTTGACATTTATATGTTATTGGATCGCTTTCACAGTGTTTTTTATGCAATCACAGGCCGTTATTTAAAGACAAGCATCACCACGTAAGACTTCAATTCTCCATGCATAAACACCGTTGGCGATTTAATTTTGTGGACTGACACGGTTTTACCTTCTAGCTAGTCGAAGATATCCCAACTATACATCTATGTATGTACACTACATGTTGTGTTATTGTGTACCTATAGCAGCATGGATTTAAATGCGATAAAAAAATAATTAGGACCTTTACATACCTACTCAGTAGCATTAAGGCTTGAGCAGATTTAAACGGGTTTGTATTTCGTCTGTGCAGGCGCACAGGTCCATAGGAAGCGCTCGTGGTGTGTATTGCCTGATAATTCTTAACCAATACAATGTTTGCAATATTGTTTACCAACATCAACATTTAGATTGGTGATCGCTAGTGGCATTCGGTTGACCACTAGCTCATACGAACCTACAAGAATAAGTAATAGGCCACCTGGCTGGACGAACAAATTCATCGACTCATGACAACAGTCAAGGTCATCAAAACCAGCTTTTAAAGTTACACCCTGAGGCTGATGTATTCGCTGAAATTGTATGGAAAATTCCTGATTATTCTAAAGTTTAATAATAATAATTAGGAATCAGTAATAATTTATCTATATTTTATTTTAAGTGTACAAAGTTAAAAAGTTGTAGGTATTTTTACAAAGTTAAGTTTAGTGTTTAAATAACGACTATCGAGCGAACTGTTATGTTATTTTACTATTTTGAATAAACATTATTTTATTGAATGAGACCTTCAGTCTGAATTAGAGGAACAGCCAAATACTAAAACGCTACTTACTCAACGCTTAATCACGCCTTAAGATGCAGACAGGTGCCGAATTAACGAATCAAAAACTAGCCATACAAAATTCGATCACAAGACCTGCATAAAACAGTGGCGCTTACGACACCGAACTGACAAAAATTAAGGAAAACACGTTTTGTTCATTTTCTCGCTCAAAAGTTACTTTTGAAAACTTAAAACAACGAGATTTTATATTCAAGTATATTCTTTATGAAATGTATCACGCCCGTAATTGTATTATCCGTTGGTTAATTTCACTTTTTTTTTTCTAAGTAGGTAATTTTATATAGGAAAAATTTTGAAAGATCGTATTAATTAGCATTAGTCTTGGAAAATGACAGTTAATACCTAATGTCTTTTTTCAATTCTACTTAAATCTTGAGTAGCGTTTTAGTATTTGGCTCGAACCGAATATAATTTTAAGAACTACCAACAACATTGCATATTTAGACTATCTACATTAAATGCAAACATTGGTTTGTAAATCTAGTTTTAAAATAAATTACATTATTGTTTTCGAATAATATTTACATTCAAGTAGATTTAAGACCTATTGCGTTATACACTTGGGTGCAAAAAAATCGCACATGTATAAATTTTCATCAAATTTTCAAAAAACAAAAAAAACGTGTTTGTTTTTATTTTTTTTGGTATCTAATGTTAAAGTTTATTTCAAAACCTATCCAGCGGTACCTTTTTTGTCCTTATACCGCGTCTACTTAGTGAGTTTTGGGTAAATGTCTGAAGTACCTGTTTTTGTGTATTTATACCATAAAAGTTAGGGGTTGAAATTAAATTAAAAACATGAAAATCAGCATAAAAACTTTTTTATTAATAAGGTGTGTTCCCTCCCCTAGCCCGAATGACTGCTTCCATGCGTTTTTTCATTGACTGAACTAAATTTTTTATAAAATCTTGCGGTATGGCATCCCATTCTTCTTCAATCGCATGTTGCAGCTCCTGGAGACTCGTTGGGGCAGTGTCTCTGGCCCGAACTAATTTTTTTAGCTCGTCCCATAAATGTTCAATCGGATTGAGGTCCGGGCTGCGAGCTGGCCACTCCATGACAGGCGCCGCAACCTCTTCAAGGTACTGGTACACAATACGAGCCGTATGCGGTCTTGCATTATCTTGCATGAAGGTGAAGTTTTCTCCGATGTATCCCGCAAATGGTACAACGTGGTCCTGGAGTACTTCCTCAATGTACCTTTGAGAAGTGAATCCCCTTGATCGGCGGCCAGGATTCGCTCCGGAGATGAAAACAAGATCAGTCTTTGCCTCCAGTGATATGCCTCCCCAGAACATGCATGATCCACCGCCGTAAGAGACTCGTTCTTCGATGCAGCATTGTTGAAATCGCTCGCCTGGCCTTCGGTAGACTCTTCCTCTTCCATCTTTGCCATGTAGGCACATCCTGCACTCGTCAGAGAACAGGACTGCGCTCCATTGGTCTTCAGTCCATTCCAAATGCTCTCGAGTGAATTGAAGGTGGGTTTGTCGGTGGGCTGGGGTCAGTTTCGGTCCATTTGCTGGTCTGTGCGCAGTCAGATTCCCTTCCCGTAGTCGTCTTCTAACTGTCCATCGGCTGACATCGACTTCCCGTGTTTCTTGGAGACGCTGTCCCAATTGAACTGCATTCAAACGCCGATTGCGCAATGCAGTCGTCACAATAAAGCGGTCGTCACGCCTTGTTGTGGCACGGGGTCGGCCAGATCCTTGGCGCCGTTTGAAGCCGCCAGTCTCTTGATACCTCTGCCATACTCGACGGACAGAGAACCGGCTTAGATTCAGTTGTCTTGCCACTTCAATTTGGTTTCTCCCTGCTTGAAGTAGGGCCACCACTTGAGCGGCTATTTCTGGTGTGGTACTCATTTTTTTATTTTGGGTTACGATGTTATCAATTGACGACTGTTCAAAGTACATTTTGATGTGCGAATGAGGTCAGTACCCTTAAAACGCACCATTTTATACCTGCGACAAGTAGTGCGAGCGTCTCTACCTGTAACGAGCGATTTCGGGGTATGCTATTGTATTGTTGTTATTGTATTGTTTATAGAGGTTGATGGTCACTCGATGTGTCACTCAAAAGCCTACGTATGCATTTTGATTTAATGGTAGTAACATTTTGCAGTACCGTTAAAATCACCCAAATAAAAATTCAGCGAAAGTCAAAATGTTGCATACGTGCGAATTTTTTGCACCCAAGTGTAGTTAAAAAAACGAAGTTTATAAGTAATGTTTTTATTTTATTTAAACAAAAGTGATGCTAAGCACTATGTTGGTTGTTTTCAACAGCCTACGAGACGCTAATACCAGCTAAGTAAATATAATAAGAACATTATTATTATGGACACAAATACGACTACAACTTTTGTAAAGAAAATAATTATTATTTGATGATTTATTGCTTTTATCCAGACCCATATATATTTCTTAGGGTTTTATAATTCACTTCATACAACAAAAATAATATTCTAATGTAGACTTACAAGTACTTATGATTGTATATCAGAGGAAGACTGAAAGTAGCGCCACCGCCAGTGACAGAAAAATTGAAGTAATAGTTAAATCTGGTACGTCACATTACAAGAGTGATAAATAATAATGCGAATGGAAATAAAAGCAGAGATAGGCAAAAGAAAAGATCGATGAATTCTGTGAAGGACGGCACGTGTAAGAAAGGAGTGAGATTGAAATGACGGCTGATGGAGGAGAGTAAAAGAAGAAAACATGTGTCGGACAAGGACAAATTGCTATAAACAACATTACTCAATTGCAATTTGGTGTGAACTATATGGCAAAACAGTGTCTCCGTTCGTTCCTGGTGTCAACCTGTTTTGTCATTATTAATAACCAAAAAATTATGCGAATTTATGAAATTAGAAGAGAATGCTTATACCATAAAATCATGAGACTGATAATTTTCCATTATAATCAAGAAGTATCGATTGGCGGTAATTTATATTTTCTTATAAGCTACGCTACAAGTAGTTTACTAAGTTCTATCCAATGCTAAAACTTCTGAAAATAGTAATATTTTAAAGAATTTATACCGTCACAGATAGTATTCAGGACTGATAGACTCAAATAGATCTACGATTAAAATAGATTGATAAGTACGCATTACAACGGTTTCGTGCAGGCACTAGTCTCACTGTGAATACCTAATTAACTAGGGATAATATAATCACTATGAAACATGAAAGTTAACGTAAGAAACCGCCAGAGTGCGTTGCAACTTTTATGTTAATTTACTATAATTTTTAATCGTTAGGCCTTTGCGCATATAACATATTTTACGGCCATATTTCACGAATTATACAACTTTTTGAGTACTTTTATTGCAATTACAACTATCCTACTTTCTACCTATGATAAATGCTTAAGTATGAATGTTTGTTTGATACCGACAATCTTCGCAACGACTGAACGGAATTTTATGGGAATAGATATAGATCTCTACCTGGAAGAACATTATACTTATAAAATAGGCTGCATTTTTAAACAGATACCACACGAGAAAAGCCGTAGGTTAGTATTAATATAAGTATTTTCTGTATTCGTCAGAACTGCTTGATAACAGATTGTTTATGGTATCATAACATCTGTGGCATTACTAAATAAAAAACTATGGAAACACACTCGTTGTTATCTGCGTCCTAAAATGTATAAAATCTTGTTTTTATTGTATTTAGACTACATTTAGTAAAGTAAAATAAGGGATAAATTTGCAAATATATTAAACCTATCTATTGACATATTCATTAATAATCTGACTCAGTAAATTGACAGGTTGGATTAGACAAGAGGCGAAACACTCGATTTGCCTATTTTACAATAAAATTGTAAATTATTGGACATAGTATTCATTATAATACAATTGCATACTTTTCAATACATGATTTTTAAAATTAATAAATATTCCGAACCTTACGGTATTAGGTAGGTGCGTTGATGTTAGCCGTTATTCCAGCTACAACGCGTTAAATCGAATTCAGGAGTTAATATTTAGTATTATGAGGTACTTATTTATTTAAAATGGATACACAGAATGCCTACTATTTTCATGCAAATAAACAGATTGTATATTTGCTTTCTTGAAAAAAACTCGGAAGTACGCTTTCTTTTAGGAAAACTTGTTTAACATCACGGGCAAAATCATGTTATGGGACTTGTAAAGTATAACAATGGTTTTAACTTTCAATAAAATTAAATATTCGTAAACTAAGGAAAACTACCTACCTGTAATTACTTGGTTGTAGTATTTTTATTATACATATAAGATAAACTTCAAAGTCTATTTTTAAATTATTATTTTTCAACATGAATTATCTTACATGAAATACACAAATATTTACCTGCCTATTTCAAAAAAATAATCAAATCTCAAATATCAGAGAATTTATGTGTACAAATTCTTACAAAAAATATAAAATGAATGTTCACTTAATTTAGAAATGGCACAGAATTTACAGAACACTAATATGGATTCCGATTAACTCAAATTATGTACTTACATACGTCATTAGTTGAAAATGACAAATATTGTGCTAATAAATTATTATGGTGTCTTTTATATAAAAATGCCAAATCTTTTAAAGAAATCACAGATATTTTTACACACAAAATGATAGTAGGGTTGTGGCACCAACAGATGAACGATTAAGTGTTTTTGATAACTTTGAATGCCTTTTTTGCGTTATTTCGTGAATTCAATATATACTCAATATTTAACTAATGTAAAATAGTAGTAATAATATTAATAGTTGACCATTAACTTATTCGAGCAAACGACATTACTTGAATTTTAAAATACATTAATTCATGTATATTTTCTATCATATATGCCAATATAATTAAAGCTAAATATATCAAGATTTTATTCCAATCAAACCCACTGAAATCAATCTTTATTTCTTAATTTAATCTTTAATGCTTTAATTTGGAATTTGTGACCTTCCATAGAAATCTGGTTTGGGGTGAGACCCACTCACGCAACCACTAACCACATCTCATGGAGGACAAAATATTACCATATGCTGAAAATAATATTGCACACATGTATGTAGCGAGATATATATATTTTTTTAATTTTAGTTCAGGCAGTCAATTGGTGCTACTAAACTACTTAGGTAAACTCACGAGCATCCATATGTAAACATGGAAAAACTATGAAAGCCGTGCAATGGCATGTTCACTCATGTAAAATTACTTCATAAATCTATAGAACTGGGACTCTGACAAATTCGGCACTTATATTAATATTGCAAACTGCTTTCGCATTCCGAAACCGACAAAGTTATGAAACTCTAATTATTTCAACCACATTCTCAACCATCTAGATATACCAATAAATTTAAATCCGTATACATGGTAGCATACAGGTATACCTACTTGTTTTAGTGCCTACTCGAGGAACTTGATCGTAGTTAATATTTCCCTAAGACTGGAAGTCACACAAAGAGTGTATCATTCTGTTGATTTATATTTTTTCGATTTCACATATTAATTATTATAGAAAGTAATAATGTTAGCAACGTTTTGTTACATTATCTAAAACTAAACCAGAAACAGCACAGTAAGAGTTGCAGTTCTTTTACAATAACTTAAAAAGACCACGAGTTATGTGCTGTCACATGCAACACATATTTATAACCTCCTGTTGGAAGTCGATATATTAACTGTTGCTATTGCTTGTACGTGGATTCACAGTAGGTTGTTCATTATGGATTAATTCAGTCAAACCTAGCAATGAAAAGTAGCTCTACCAATCTTCTTTACAAATCTATTAATAAGGCGAATTCATATTCTCCCGAAATACCTAAATAATATTTTAGTGTTGAAACTCCAATCTCTATTCATTTATTTTACAGTGCACGCACATACCTTTAGAGTGTGCACACCACAGCTTAGCTCTACTAACTATTATTTAATAATTCAGACAGTTTTACTGGCATTATTGCAATTCTCACTGAAATTATACTCATTTCAACATTAACGCTCGTTTATAAAATTATTTTGTCTAAAACATTTAAAAACGTTTCTCCGTGCCACAGCTATTTTTTAGGACAAGAAGTGTCCTCTTTTTTATTTACACAATTGTGTAAATTAAATTTGGCCTAAGCCTATGACAAACTGATTCATTCCCCATTACCATATTATATGTGTAATTGGGGAACAGATCAGGCTTAAACAAACACTATAGAGACTTACGTAAAACAATTTTAAACAGGTGTTTAGCTAAACAGTATTTGGTTTTCTACTGTTGAATTTGGAATGATACATAATCATAAAAAGACAAAGCTGTTTTAGTTTATCAAGTACTTATTAAACAAGAAATTACTTTGCAGAATTCTATAACCTAACTAAACTATCGTCATATAACTCTATTCCTATAGGTTTTTACCTAAATTATTACCTATTGTCTTTAAATTATTAATTTGCGTCAAATAATAAATACCTACTTGCATAAGCTTCTAGCAATATATTCCCATATTTATTGTAACTATTTGCACTGTTTTCAATCAAGAGAGTACTTCGGTAGATAGGTAGAGAATCAGTTAAGAATTATAATTTAAGGCTATATAACGATTGCTTTGTTTTCGATATAAGATATACTAAAAATTACTTACACAAAAAGATTTTCAACCATGCTACCTCAACCTACATTAAATTCTGAAAACAGACTTGTCTTACTAACAAACCAAAAAAAAACAATACATAATACGCAGAACGCTTAAACGCGTGACGGCCTATTCACTGCAAAATCCCGAAATCTTCAGTATTAAGTAGAATTTGATTTCATCAAGTGTGGCCAAAGGTGCGTAGGTAAATGACGATAATAGGACTAAACTACGTTTGTAGTGCGGGCTAGGGCAAATAATACCCACACCGTGAGATTTTTTTTTAGAAGGGATCTAGCGTGTTCTAATATGAGACCAGACTATTACTATTTAAAAAATTTACGAACTATAACGAGATTCCAATATATTATAATGGAGTTTTATTATTATTTATTATTGCCATGTTAATAGTCTATAATGAATGTATTGTTTGTATTTTCGCTCTGCTGTAACAAATTAAATGCTATAGCTGGGCATGCCGATTCACTATATGGTCATAATACATAGTGTATGTTGGGAAACCTCCCCAAAAATATCAACCAACGCAGGCTACGAAAGCACGAGCTCTCGATTTGTACGCGGGTGCTGTAACCACTCAGCAACGAGGCTCCGTTGATATTTTTAGGAAATAATAAAAATATAATATACCGTTTGTAGTTACGCTAATATTGTTCGCAAAACGAACGAACACATCAATTCGTCAATATCAATCCATCCGTTGAGCAATTGCAAATAATTTGGTAATATTGCTTACTAACACATCACCGTAAACTAAATTCAATAAGACGTAACCTATGTAATATCAAACGAGTAAGTTAGAAAAATGCAGATTAATAACATATATACATAAATTATTTCAGATCAAACATTTCTGCGTGAGATTCAACGTATCGAGGCGAGATAATTCTACCGGAGTCTACGACGGGTGTGAGGAGTTCTTCCGATTGTACTTGGATCCTGATTCTGTTATCCGAAGGCAGGTTGGCACCGTTACTTGTATAGAAGCCTAGCGAGGTCGGCTTGTGGTGGTGTTCGTCGTGGCCTTTGTATTTGGACGGTGTTATCACGCCCAGGTGAGAGGGGCTCGCAGCGATTGGGTTGTAAGTCACGTGTATGCGAACAACGTCGTCGGATAGCGGAGACACCGAAGGGGGGCGGGGAGTGTTCCGCGGGGTTGAATGCGCAGTCGAAGGTGCGCGCTGTATACTCAGCCCACATACACCAGAACTGAAATGAATTAATTCAATAAGTACCTGCTTATATGTAGTAAATATATAATTAATAATGCTGGACATGTGAAATTACAGGCACAGGAAACTTTTCACCCGTTTTCTATCAGGGTCGGCAACGCGCCTCTGGTGTTGCGTGCGTCCGTAGGTTACGGTAACCGCTTACCAACAGGTGGGCCGTATGCTAATTAGACTCTTAGTTGTATTAAAAATCTTACAAGATCAACAGCCAGTTAGTAAATAAGTGTATCTGGTCAAAAACGAGACTAAGTGCTCATCGAATCATTATCTGCTTCATCAACAACTCCCTCGAGGTCGGGGATACTGGAACATTGCTGTTATCAACCCAAAGTCCACCGTTATTTTAGGGAGTTGGGATGGTCGGGGCCAGTACAAAATAAACCCCAATGCGGGACGGCGCCAAAGCAAATCTTTTTTTCCCTTCTTAGAATAAGAATAGCTACCCTAGCTTAGCGTGAAATTCTAAAGGCTAGAATCAAGCGCTCGTCTAGCATTTTTGGTATATGGTATTTTCTTTCCTTTTTCAAGTTTCCGTATTGAATTCAATAGGTCAATGGTGCCAACACCCTTATCACACTAGCAAAATGGCAATGGGAACTAGACACTGGTACTCATTATGCCCAACTTAACTATAACCAAAACAAAAATTTGGAAAAGCTAAAATTATGGTCGCCATTGCCATTTTCTAAGTTTAATTAAGGGGCTGAAACACGACAATAGATCGATGAGTTGAGTGTAAATCGAGTGCTTGACTCTATCGAGGTCACATTTAGTATGCTTATTACTTAGTCAGTGCTTAGTCGAATACATTCCATTCATTTCAATAGGTAGCGGTATCACCTACTAAAAGTTAATCGTCAATATTTGAAGAATGGACGTAAATCTTGTTAAAAAGGGCAAAAAAGCATATCCACCAAGATTAACCAGTCGTTCTTCTGTATTTTTTAATTATACCCTCAAGTAATCCCTGTGTATGTATCAAGTTTGTAGTCTTTACCGTTACTGATTAAGTTTCAAATGCCGATTAATTAAACATCACTACGAACAATCACGACTATTAGTAAATGACGGGTGCATACATTGCATACGGCGCCATTACTTTCGGCGTATGCAATGAAAAAGTCACGGCTAAAATAAACAATTAAGGTGATTCTGTTTCCGCTTTTCGATTTGAGTAACATACTAAACCGTAAGTCACGGCATAAACACTTGTAGTGAGTCTATTTCCGTTTTTCTATTTGAGCAGCATACTAAACGTGCCAAGCCGCTACGCAAAAATCTCACCCATCTGACCCAGTGCCGTCTTCGGACACGTTGCTGTGCGTGTCCAGCGAGTTGTCGGGCGCATGCGACCGTCCGCTCGAGAACACGCTGAGGTCAGCCGTGCTGGTGACGCTCGTATCCGCTAGGGAGCGGCGCGACCCTAGCGCAGAAACAGAGTCGTCACATCGTCCGCCAGCCACCACACTGTGATCTACCGACGTTTCCAAATCTATCAAAAAGTATAATTTTCGTGAAAAGTTTTGCAGAATAGATAGATAGATAACGATATAGATAGATAGACTCTTTATTGTACATAACACCAATATTTTGCAATGGGTAATTTGGTTGGTTAATTAGGGCTCTCAGAGAGTATGTTGTAAGTCACGTCTCTTCGTAGGACAACTTTGGCTAAGGGGAAAGAAACTCTCCTGTTTTAGGAGGATAAATACTGTGTTGAGATTTTTAAATTATATGAAGTACAAGGTTGTGTATAAGAACATTGCGATTGCATCAGTAAAACAATTGACCCTACTTCAAAATTTTAAACGACATAATTATAAACTTCAGAGTTTTTAAGGGTTCCAAAAGACGTGAACATTTAATTCAGTCATGTTTCTGTGCGTTTCACATACTGATATTTACTTGATTTTGTACATGGATTTTAGTCAATTTTTTTTGATACCCAATACGTACACATGTTGAGTTGCATTATCTTGCGTATTATTGAATAGGAAAAATATGTTTTACTTCTACAATTTTCTAATTTAAATAATCTTTGGAATATAACTCTAGAAGTGTGAAACGAAATTCATTATAACGTAATGAATATAATTTTACGTCGTGTTACTTCGAGACGCAATCAAACACGGCATGTTTCGGAAAATCTTGAATAGTTTTACTGTATAGGAACCTTATATAAGTTATAGGGTCAGTTGCTTTGTTTCTGTAATATGAATAGCAAGATATTTACATTAAAAGTGGTGGTAGCACAAATTGAATGCAACAAACACATGCAAAATAATAAAAACTTGTTCGAAGTACTCACCCCGACCAAAGTAAAAACACACTTCAAGCAAAATCGCATGCGTCGTTCAAATAAATCTCTGCTCATAATTCAGTGAAACACGAATTATTCATAAAAGTTTATTTACAAATCAATGTATTCGTTTCCTTATTCTTCTAGGACGTTTATTAATAAGAAAGTTCGGGCTAGGCTGTGGTGCGGACAGGATTAGGATGGGTGACTGCAGATGAATGTCGACCGAGGCTTGGGACGGGTGCAAGGGAACGCCGGGTGATAGCTCATCTGAAGAGAAAAACTCAGTCAAGCCATCTCCTCTATACAAGCTAGCTAATCATCTTGGAATTGAATATAGACGTGACATCAAAATAATTGTGATCCGCTAAAAAGCTGTTAGAATGGAATATCTTGTGATGGTATCGCGACTACGGTGTGACAGAATATCTAAACGTACCATTGTGTGTGTACGGTTTTGGCACGTATCGTTAAATGACATGTGTCCCTCAGACCACCACAGGAGGCAATACTAAAAAAATAATTGAAAATTTAGTGATGATTTATCGTTTTTTTTATGGTAGGTACCTACCTAAAACTTTTGCGCTCAGGCGCACATTTTAAATAATTAGGTCCTATAATTAGGCTTGAATTAGTATATTTTTAAATATTATTAATCGATGGTAAGGTAACCACAATTCAAATAGATTTTTTAGTTATCGAATTCTTTCATTTATGCGTCACTTCATGACTCTCTTCCATACAAACGTACTTCAAGTACATCAGTTCCGTATCGTTAAACGGAGCTTGTAATATATTGAACTCCTAAAATATTAGGCTATCATCAAGTATTTATTTTATACTAAGAACATTTAAAACTTTCCAAAAACATTTGCGCCAGATTTAGGAAGATAAATGTTTATAAGTATAAGCTATAATAATTAGCTCGGGGTCCTGGTAACGTCCGAAGTACGTTGGTATGAAGAGAGCGCCATGAACATCTTTAACACTTACGTCTAAAATTATTTAAAATTATACAAATAAGTAGAAGAAATAGATGATAGGGGTGGGTTTATGCAATTAACATTTCACTAAAACTAATGAGCAGAGATTCATTTCTGAGAAATAAGAATAATAAAATATATAAGAATATTTAGAGCAGAAATAAAACGAGACGGACGGATAGGTACATCAAAATTAACAAACAAAGTGCTTATGCTACGGTAGTTTTATGTTCATGAAATTAGCACAAGAAAGCTGGAATTATGAAATTAATCATCATAAGATTCGAGAAGTCATAATTATTATTATTCAAAATATTTTATAAATCAGATGATATGTATAACTTTTGGAATTACCACGGTTATGAAAATAATTTTCACTAAAAACGGGATATTTACATCATTAATAATGCACGTGCACCACGCTTAGTGTTGCATACTATATGTGCGTAACACCAGTTACATAGATACAGTAAATTAAATAACTAATCCGTGCCGAAATTTCGGGAAATATAAAACATGGTAAACATGCAGTTTTTAGTAAAACTTAGGTAATAGGACGTTTTAATAAATCAGATTAAACGGAGGCAGTGTGTACAGCGATGGCCAACGGTATTTGTTTTGTAAAAGTTCAAGATTACAGAATAAGCTTTACATAAAGTTTTTGGTAAGATAATATAATTATATATAAAATTCCAGATATTACAGAAAAAGAATCAGATCGAGACAAATAGACGAATTGATTAAAAAATAAAAAACTTTCGAAGTGTTTGAAAAAAAATCATGTGAACATCTGGAATAGAAATGAATTTAAATTATGGTTATTTGATTTTGTATAAAACGTGTCGTTGTATAAAAATGTCCTCGAATCTTAAGAATGCGCATGTTAATAATAAGGCAGTCCTCACCTTGTGTTAATGACATAAACCCACCTCCATACCAACACATGCCAGTGCAGGACAACTTAAACTGCTATTTTAGGTAGCTAAGGGCCTGCAATCACTATGATTCCTTTCTTTTATCACAAGTTCGTCTTAAATTGATACGAAATCTAAATAATCATACCAAAAACATTATAATACGTGCAGTTAAGACATCTTGTCATACAGAATTGAGGGCCAATCTTTTTTTAAAAAGATGCTTCAAACTACTAGTATATCTCCATAATATTATTTAAAGGGCAAGCTGGGCTTACATGCGTTGTTACACACTCGTAGCTTGTGTTTTGAGAAATAGGTTACAATGCAAAATCATGCCTAGCGATCGTAGGTGCTATTGCTGTCAGCCAAACGTCGACCATAGCGCAATAATTATCAAAAGCACGAACTTAGAAAGTTATACAAACATCAATAATTACAAATAAATTGGCCAAGTACGAGTTGGACTTGCGCTCAGAGGCTTCCGTACCATCGGAAAGACCTACAAACATTGACCTTCTAGCGATGAATTAAAGTTAATATCGCATAGAAAATGTGTAAAAACGATTCATAATTTTAGACTTCCCTTATGACCGCCGAAAACCTTTGTGTTTGTGTGCTAATCAAACAATTTAAGTTTTACTTTATTATCCCCTCTTTTTGACAGTGTCGGGAATCGTTTAACGAATAATTCTTTTATTTAAATAGCGTTTAAAACTAGGACAGAATATGTTTAGTTATAGGTATTGGGTTTACAAATATATTTCAGAGAAAAATATTGAATATGATAATTATGATGACTGGTGTTTTATACGAACTAAACATACCTAGTACTAAAACATACGCCAAACAATTATAATACAAGCTATACACACTTCACAAGACAGTACTTTTAAAATTCATGCAAGTCTGTTTTCACCACGCATTTTATGATTGTAAGTATAGAATTCACTCATTATGCGAAAAGGTTTGCCAGTGTACTAACTAGTCAGGGGCACCAAAGGACAGGAGCATTTTTATATGGAGCTTGTAACTTGCTTCACTTTCGTACATTTACTGTTATATCTGATCTGGTGATGTTCATGGAAGACGGACCACAATAATAGACTGAAGGTGGTTTAGGTAATTTTGATCGGCTTGCTGTTCAAATTACGAATTTCAGAAGATTTTGTTTTTATTATAGATATATAATAAACAATTGCTGAGTTTCACACAAAAGCGTGCGCGAAAAAGGATGACGGAGTCGTTTTCGCCACGTAGGCGGCTACAGAACTTAATAAAAATGAATTTCCCCGACAACTATTACATTAAACATTATGTCTCTTGATTTTCTTTTGCATTGTTTTGTTTTATTTTGGATGCAAAGTTGTATTAATTTTTTTTTTTTTTTTTGTTTAAATATATTTTTAATTTGTTTTATGTTTGCCGATAAATTTTATCTACTAAATACACACGTTTCATTTCGCATAGTGAGCGTTTCCCGTTTCAGATGGTAAAAACTTGTTCAATACGCTACAGTGACAAGCTTGGTCCGTGATTTTATGTCGATCAGTACTTATCTAGACTAGCGCACAAGCACGCGTGTAAAAGTATCCGAGTTAAAAGTAACCGACTAGACACCTACTCGGACTTTTTATCGTTTCAACATTTACTAATTATTTTACTTTATTTTTCAGAAAAGTAAATTTCTTAATGGAGACAGTAACAGGCGGTTTCATCCAGAATTTTAAATGAGATATTGAACGGCGAAAAAACTTTTATCAGTCTGAAAAAATGTAAAAATCATCATAGTCATCAACCGGTGTACTGCTGGGGTCTCCGCAAGAGATGCCACGATAGACGTACAGTCATACGGTTATAGTGTCGTCGAAGATAGCTAGCCTGGTCGTTTTAGCTCGGATTATTTAAGTTTAGTGCTGTCTTTTGAATGGGTGGCCATTTGTGGTATTTGTAACGGAGCACTTGCGTGCTTAGTTAAGTTAAATAATTTAAACATTTTTTTCATTTTACTTTAAAATACGACTAGTGACCACTGTTTTCGTTGATTTGCTGACGTTCCGTAGCATTGAGAGCTATAAACTCTGAAAGGTATTACCGGGTTTACACAAGCGTGTTCGCATTTGTCTCGGCACGCTTCGATAAGTTCGTGTAGAAGTGCCGATGCGACCTACCGTTCCCACAACCGCGGAGTCCTCAGTCAGTTTCGCGAGTCGCGAGTGGGCGTGCCGCTCACATAAGGAGTAGCTCATGATTTTTTTGATTACTTAACATAAACTATCAGCCGGTTCGCTTGGTACCCAATACTATGACAGTATGAAGTATAGTCACAGTGCGGTATTGAACTCTATAAATGCGTGAAGTAATCAGAACCCAGGCTCTCGTCGGAACTGGTACGGGAGTTGAGCGATGTGTCCAAGTTACCTGAGACAGTGTCGCTTTGGGAAACGCGCAGCTCCTGCAAGTCGACTGCAGCCTTCTCTCTTCTGAAAAAAACCGTAAATCTATTTTAAATTCACATCACGGCAGGTTTACCGAGAAACAAAATCTAACAATCTAACGAATGTAATCACCCAGTAAATAGATTCATGAGGATACCAAGGCGGTAGTCCCCTTGACTTTCGTATTTTAGGCTGGTGCGTACATATTGCATGATATCTTTAGCACACGGCCGTGGTAACCCCATAAATTACGATAAGACTTTCTGGCTTCAAGACAGGCAATGCAGCAACGCCCTTGGTCCTGTAGATATCAATAGATCGCCGTTGTATGCTAGATGTTTTGTCTTCGTAAATGAAGATTGAATCATTTCAAGTGATATTTTCAGTGTATTTAGAATTATTTCCAAGTTAGCGTACAGGATGTGATTTAGCTGGGTTTGATTTTGATTTAATATAGCTTTCTTATAAATTTATTTACGCGGGATGCCCTGTTACCGTCAATGGTGATACACAAAGGTTTCGTGATCGTGGAAAAACACAGTACAAATTTGAATGAAATCTGTCCACTCATATTTTATTTATGAATTTTCAGGATGCGATGCAAAGGTGAGATCACGGAATAAAGAAAAAACGATATTGCGCCGATAAAAATCCAGTGGCAACTCGTTTTAGGTTCGATCGAAAGATTGCGTTGGATTATCGCTGAGCGCGTGAATAATGTTAGAAAATATTCTAATTGTTTAGAGCATGTATTTACGTGTTTTACAATCATCATGGCATCCCGAAACCAACCACAGCTGGGTAAAGGACTTCATTCGTGTTGGCACCCTCCTCTATTCAGCAGACATAAGAACCAAGACAACCGTTTTGTCTACGGAAGAGAATAAATCCCTTCATGAGACCGGAACATTATGTTTTCTTCCGTCGACAAAACCGTTGCCTTGTGAGCTCAAATTGATGTTGTTCGTCACCCGCCCCGTATAAACTGCAACATTTACAATGTCGTTGACCTGCACATTTATAATCACCTCAATATCACAGTAGCCCTGGCCTGTTTTTCGGTCTCCGAGAAATTCGGTGCGCGCTGCCCGATCTTGGATTTCTTGTCGGGCTCTACAAAGGTGCCCAACTTGCGCTGTGGCAGCTCCTGGGGCGGCGGAACGCCAGGGTAGTCCAGCTTAGCGCGCTTCAACTCCTCCATGGCCTTTTCTAAATGGTAAATCACTATGTCGTCTTCATAACCAAAGTCTTTATGGAGTTTAACCTGGAAACAATTTTGCAAGCTTATACTTAGGACGTCCTCCTGATGATAAATAACATACAATATACAGATAAAGTTATTGCGGCTGCTTACCTGAATATAATTAACAATAAGATCCATATCATTCAATTTCATAATTGCTTTCTTATGCAGCTTGAGTATCGTATATGCCATTCCAGTGATAACACGCTCTCCAATCATCAAGTAAATATCCCACACTCTCAGGCACAGGCTAAACGGCACTCGCTCAACGAAACAAACAAAGAACCATTTCAGGGAATAAAGTATAGCGTCCAAGCCGAATTTATCGAAATGGACTTTCAATTTCGGCATGAACTTATTGAGTATCTTATCATGGTGTTCCAGGAATCTCGTCAGCTTCGGGAAGCCTTCCACGTAAAGGCCGTGCATGTAATACTTGTTTTCTGAGAGCAATATCGCCAGGGCCCAAAATGCATCTTCTTCATCCATGTACATGAGCAGAACACCCGCCAAGCCCGACATGCCTTGGCAGTACCCTACTTCAGAGTTGTAAATGCTGTACGCGCATAGGACGTTGAAGAGCGAACACTGCTTCTCAGAGTATCTCTCTCTGTAGAACTGATGCTCGCGGAACTGTCGGTTCACATCGGAATCGATCTGCCTTACGTCCGTGGACCAAAGCTTGGCGAGTTTCAGCATCTCCTGGTACTTGCCGGGATTTTCGGACTTCATTTTATTAACGTCTAGTAGTTTACACCACACTTTAATGCGGAGTGAATCTGGAATGCCTTTGAATATTCGCCTCTGGAGTTTCTCCTTAGTTGCGGGGGTGTCCCATGAGCCGAGCATTTTTACCCATTTCTTTTCTCTTTCAACTTCGACGTTGATCTTTTGTGGCGCCGTCTTTTGCGGCAACCGTTCATCGTGGATGAATCCATACCTGGAATGTTAAAGTTCTCCTTAAACACAGTATACAGAGTTTTGAATAGATATTTCTTAAAAGCTTAAGTGAGCGGTACCGAGACTTTCGATCCGGAGATCGTGGTTTCGAACGTAGTCGTGCACCAATGGATTTTTCCAATCACAAAATGGCATAAAAAGGTATGCGCGCTTTAACACATGCTCATAAATGTGAAGGAAAACGTCGTGAGAAAAACGTCATGCAAACCAAAATTTCGAAGGCATGTGCCAATTTTTGTTCCAATTAATGGCGATGGTCTTGCAGGTTGCACGTCGTCACGTTGAATGATAACAACTTGCAAAAAGCGGGCATGTGACAAATATAATGTTTGGATGTGTCGCTGATGCACCAAGTATGTCCGTCCATCATTGAGAATAGTCGTGAGCGTGTTTGTGTTTAAAAATGCGAGACTATTCAAGATATGTTACTTAGTTCCAAGAATTCTAGATTGATTTATATGATTACCCGTAATATGTTGCAGTACACAGCAATAACGTTTATTTGTGTATTCAAGGTCAAGGAAAAACATATGCAATGGCGAAGAAAAACATTGAGAGGAAAGTGTCATGTTATATGGAAATTATAGTATAATTAGTGACATAGTAACATCAACCAATGGTGAGGAGTATGTAGTGAAGGAGAACATGGTGAGACAAGCAGTAAGTCCTCTGCAGTCTTCAAGACAAGGTTCAGTCACTTATGAATAATTAGTTACTAAAATACACACTGCATTAACCAGAAATTAGCAACAGTAGCAAAAACTATAAGGGAAATAATCTATCTATACTAATAATAAAGCTGAGGAGTCTCTTTGTTTTTTTGTTTGAACGCACTTATCTCTCAAACTACCAGTCAGATTTGAAAACATCTTTTTGCCTTTGATAGCCTAATTCTTGTGAAAGGTACATAGGCTACAAACCTTAAGAGCTTAGCTAAAAAATGGCAGAAAGAACGCTAAGCGAAAACGAAGTAGAAGCGCGAGTGGGTGATGCGACACAGTGGGTCGGGGCTGAGGGCGACCATGGCACAGCAAGTCAATAATACAAGTTAAGCAACAAAAAAACAACTTTGCAAGAATAAATAAACATTTGCAGCAGACATGCATTGAGCAAGAGTGACATTGATGCCAAATAACAAGTAAAGTAATAATCCATATAATTAAATTAACAACTTGTATTTTCCATTAATTCAATTGTAAAATTGAGTGATTCCATTATTTTATTCATTCTATACTAAATGGAAACAGAAACATAGAACAGATTTTACTGTTTTAAAATTCATCATCAGTGGGTAATGTCCAATCCAAAACCCGCCTGCCCAAATGTCACAACACAGTTCCTGCTACCCTTATTCAGGGAATCCTAGGACACACTAGGACTATGTGTGTGTCTGTTGGATGTTTATATTTATTTATAAAAATGTTCTCCCAGTTAACTATGTTATGTATTGATGCTCAGCAGAATTTTTAACTAAACATAAATAGGTCAATATAAACATTGCAGTAATGACAAAAGCAGAGCAAATGCTTAAAAAAACATGGACTTCTGCATATGCTTGAATGCAAGGACAAAAGGAAACCATGAGTAAGGTGGTTGGAGAAACTAGGGCAAGCTGCTGGACAAGCGCTGCTTTAATTATTTAACCTAGTATGATACACAGAATGCTAGATTTTGCATTCTGTGTATCACATGCTCATAAGAACTTACATAACATCTTAAACTGCAAATAAATATACTAAAATAAATGCTCATTGCTCACAAAAACTTAATAGACAGAAAATAAAAGATTTTTTGAATTTTTTTGTTTAAAATCTTTGCCAATACCTACCAGCATTGGTTTAGTACATATTAGGTAAATGTACTAAAATTATCTTAAGCAGATACTTTATAGGAACCAGTGACAAATAAGTATGTTGTAATGCTTTCCTCCAGAAAATCATTAAATTCTCTTTTTTAGTTAGTATTTACCTACCAAATTAAACCAATGTGTTCTCAAAAAAAATCTATAAAGATATTGTAGGACATTTGGATGACAGGATTTAGTTACATGACACATTAAAGATGAATTGCAAAGGACAAGTAATAGAACATTGGTATGCAGACTACAAATCATGAATTTAGAAACACAATGTAATAAGACAGCTTAGAAAGAAAAAACAAGCAAGAAAAATCCTTTAGACTTAGCATGAGCAATTAAAAACCAAGATAATGGTTTTATCTTCATATTTTTTTTCAAACTAGAACAAGCACTGTTTTAGTTATTATTAAGAATTTAGGGCTTCGCAGTGTCGCATATTCAACAGGGATGATACAGGTAGCGAGGAGAAGGCAGCCTCTTGTAAAGAAGGGGGTGCGGTACCCCATAGTTTTAGAATCAGTGACCAACCTGTCAGTTTTGTGGTACTCTTCAAACTCGGGGTCTTCCCAGGGGTCGATTTGGCCAGCAAGATTGTCGCGCCCTCTCTCGTAACGCTGGAAGATGCGCCCCCTCTCTTCGGAAGCACGCGCCAACAGGGCCTCCTCATTCATAACACTGCTTGGTTGTACCACATTCCGCACTGACCTACTCAAACTCACTACCTGTATTCGATTGAACTTCTCGAATCTCTAATACTTAGTGGGTTTTTTACAAATCTGACTGCCCCATTTCCAAAGCAGATCCGAAGAAATGTAACACAATAAACATCACGCCCCTTTAAAACGGAGTTAATTTGCTCTCAATTGGGATAAGGACGTGATGTCATGTTTTTTTTGACTGTAGCTATTCCATCCTTACATCCACCCGAAAATAATAAATTCGAGCTAATACTTAGTTGCTTTGCATGCTATTACTCTAGCATCCTAGTAGTCTACTATTTTCTACCAATATCATTCACAGATTAAAAAGGGAATATTACGGTACCACTACCCTAAAGGAAGTAGATGACAACATCGAACAGAGGATCTATGCTGAGTTTTTGCAACATACTAAAACCGTTGCCGAATCGATCATTTTGAGCCGTTTTCGAGCACGTATTTATAAATTGCGATCTATAGCTGCATTACACAACCTTGGCTCGTGAAGCGACTCGATTTCGTCAAGTGCGAACGATTCGTTATGCTTCGGACCTTCTGTCAAAATCAAAAAACAACTAAATTGCGATCTCTAGTGCCAATTCGGACAGTGTAGCGCGATGCCCTAGTCATTCACTTTGACTCTATGGAACACAGCCAGTTGGGCTATGCCGCGTGAGTGACAGTGACATTAGGCGCCAATCGCGATCTAACGATTGACGAACGAGCCAACGCCTAGCGCCCTCACGCGGAAGAAAAGAGAAGTGCGGCGTCCCGCGCGTTACGACGAATAATTTTCCATAACCTACTCACATAGTTGGCTTGGTTTTCGGTTTGTGAACTTTTATAGCGTGGCATAGATAGTTTTAAACGTTTGTAATAACAAGATTATACAGAGTACATAAATAATAATAATTCATAAATACCCTGAACAGCCAACCGGGCAATATTAAAACAGCTCAACGCTCGGTATTTGTTGAATTTCGACAGACGTTCACCGTTTCAAAATTAAAAAAAATGCATTTATCTCCCTGCGAATTTATAAGGGTGCGGGCGGGGTGATTTAGTTATTTCTCAGTTTGCTACCACGCAGTAAGCCACGCCTGAGAATGAAATAAATTGGGTTGGAAGTTGATTTTTACAAATTAAAAAACATCTGATTTGTTTATTACAGCAACGCCCCGAGTGAGTAGTTGAAGTGGTTTGATAACACCTATCTATGAACCTTTAGGTGATTTCAAAAAACTGCGTTACATAGCTTATCGGTTGACAAGCTGTTTTAACATATGCCATCACTTAAAGGCCTCCAGCTGATAGCGGTGAATATTATCGATACAATAACATGGACAAAAGACACAATCTTATGAACAGCCCTTTTTATTGTTGAGGTCAAAAAGCAAAATTCGTAAGAGCTTTTAATGTACTATTTTTTAAGCAGACAATATATGTATGTTGCTTTATAAATATTATAGTTAGATTGGCTGAACCCGCGATTTTGTTCGCGATTTCCAAATCTAATTATTTCTAATTATTCGCATTTTACCACAGTTTGCCTCATATTAAGCAACACTGTATACTGCGGTGAAGCACTCTTATCAACAAAGTAGATTTTTCAGAAGACTATACGATAAAGTGCTTAGGCCAGCCTAATATGAGCCGTACGTTCAAAAGTTCCTGTACATTCCGGGTTTCAAGTTATTTGGACTTAATACTGAGGGTTGTAAGGTCTGTATGTTTAGAACTACAAACCGATGACCTTTAAATATTTACTGGACAATCTTTAAAGTACCTTTCTAACAAAAGGAATTAATGAATTACAACCAAGTACACATTTTGCCTTTCATCCCCTCTCACAAGGGAACCGTGCTGAGTTTCGGGCTAAAAAGTATATCCCGAAACTCAGCACGTTTTCGGGTAATATTAAGACTTGGCCGGAATTTAACGACATTTTTCAGTCGCTGATTCACGAAAATGATTATCTTTAGGACACGGAACGGATGCACTATCTAGTGTCTAGTTTGGCAGGTGATGCGTTGGCCCACATTAGAGTATTCCCAACAATAGGCAAATATTACCGCGAAGCATATGATGCACATTTGGGACGTTTCAAAGACAAGCGCGAGTTAGCGTTTTCTATAGCATGTATTTTTTTTATAAAAACAATGGATTATATTTTTTCCCTTGTTATTTATATAATAAAAAATACCTAACTAACAAATTTTATATATTTTACACCTAAGTTACAGTCAGAATATTGAAATTGTTTTGAGTTTACCCAAAAAATTTGGTAAAATTCACAAAGAGGAGACGGCTATGTTATACAAAAATATACGTAAAGAAACTTATTACATGCGTAGCCTTCCGTGAGCTAATCATTAAGTACTTGTTGCCAAAGGGTCATGAGGCGTGCGTCTCTATGTATGCATTTACAACAAAAATGTAACAAAGCTGCTAAACTAAGCTCTTTAATTTTCAGCATTTATTCATAAACTAGCATCTGCCCGCGGCTTCGCCCGCGTGTTATGTTGGTACACCACCAACTTTTGAGTGTATTAAAATCAGGGAATATTTTTTTTTCATACTAGGAGATAAAATAATAGGTTGGGGAAAAAGTTTCTTCGCATTTTTTAAGAAAATTCAAAACATTTTTTAATATAGTTTATTTACATTTAACTAAAGTATGTAGGTACCATTTTGTTCGATAACTTTTTGCCATTTTGTAGGCAGGGACATGATCCCATTGCTATAAAAACTTTGGGGCTTCTGTTCAAAATACCGCGACAAGTGGTTTTGGCAGTCCTCTCGTGATGTTAACCTGACACTGCCTAAAGAATTCTGAAGAGACCGAAACAGGTGGAAATCTGAAGGTGCAAGGTCAGGACTATACGGCGGATGCATTAACACATCCCAGCCAAACTCTCTTAATTTTTGCTGAGTGGCTAAAGATGTGTGAGGTCTAGCGTTATCATGATGAAAAACCACACCCCTTCTGTTGATTAACTCCGGCCGCTTTCTCTCAACTTCTTGTTTTAATCTCATCAGTTGTTCGCAGTAGAGTTCAGAATCGATGGTCCTGCCTGGTGGTAACAGCTCATAATGAATAATGCCCTTCCAATCCCACCACACACACAGCATCACCTTGTTGCGAGTTAACCCGGGTTTCGCCACAGTCTGTGAAGCCTGACCGGCCTTTGACCACGACCTTTTTCGCACGTTCTTGTCGTACGTGATCCACTTTTCATCACCAGTTATCAGCTTCTTCAAAAATGGTTCGGTTTCATTACGTCGTAATAAAGAATCACAAATGAGAACACGGTTCATTAGGTTTCTTTCAGTGAGCTCGTGAGGTACCCAAATATCGAGCTTTTTTGTGTACCCAGTTTTTTTCAAATGCGCCAAAACTGTTTTGTGGTCAATTCCCAGTTCTTCAGCTACGTCGTAACTACTGATATGCCGATCTTGCTCCACTTTTTCAAAAATGGCATCCATTTTATCCGTAATAGGGCGACCAGAGCGACGTGCATCTTTGACATCAAAATTTCCGGATTGAAAACGCTTAAACCAAATTTGTGCTACTCTCACAGACACTGCACTAGGTCCATAAACATCGCAAATTTTTTTCGCGGCTTGCGTTGCATTTTTACCTTTTTTGTAGTAAAATTTTAAAATGTATCGAATTTCTTCATTAGATTCACTCATCTTAACAGTACGAAAAACAAATAAAAATCACACATTTTCCTAATTTGAATTTGGAATTATCTTCTTTAAAATTTAAACTTTTAATGATACCAAAACCAGCCAGATACAAATAGTATAGCCAAAGAGATTTTATTACAAGTTCATACATACAATAATGCGAAAAGACTTTTTCCCCAACCTAATATATATTTTATAGCACACCTTACTTTAGTTTTGAAAAAATATTAACGCATTTAGGGGTTGATTTTCGAAAATTATATTATCCTATGTGTTATTCCAGTACCTCTATATTCCAAATTTCATCAAAACCGGTTTAGTATCTATCTACGGAGATACTTATAATAATTACGCATTAATTAAACATTTGACATAAATAATAAATAAAGTTACATAAATACTAATAAAACTTAATAAGCACTCCTTATGAAGCATCTGACCAAGGCGCAAGTAAGTGTGCACCTCTGTCCAACGTCCAGTGCCTCATGAAGACTGTGTCTACATCCACATCCATGATCCATGTGATAGGTACAGCATTTTTTAACCTGTTCGAACTGTTGGACGCACAGATTAAAAAATGTTTGCTTTGGCAAATAAAATTTAATCTGTGCTTTGTGGTGGACGGGTGAAACTTTTATAAGTAGTCAGTTTCATTTTAGTTTTATTCAGAGTACATTTTTATTTATTGGGTCGAAACGTCTATTTAGTGAGACTTGTTTATTTGGTAATCCTAAAAATCATAAAATATTATTCTTTTGCTAGCAGAAGAATCATCTGCCAACAGCAAGACATCAAAATGAATCCCGTAATTAACGTAAGCAAAGTTAAAATTTTTACTTTTCTTGAACTTTCGAAACTAGTTAGTTACTATTATTTCCTAGCTTTTATCGGCGAAAGGCCTACATTTATAAGGTGCTTATTTTTGGTAGACATAACAAGCTAGAAATACTTTAAAGAATCAGTACTGGATTAGGGTCTTGCTAGTTTTAGCACGAGATTCTGGTTTGTTCCTGAGATTCCAAAGTCCAAAGTTCAGCTGTGTGGAATCACTACGTTATGTGGTTAGTTTCGCACGGATGTTGATGAAAATGGAATACGTTAATCTAATAATTAGGGACTTACCTAGTTACTATATTGGATGGATCCAGTAGGGAATATACAAAAAGAAGGTAGAATTTATTGAATTTTCTACAAAATCATCAAGAACTATAGAAATTAATGGTATACTGTGATAGTTTTTTAGTTTTTGAAGGTATTTTACTCTATGTTTTTATTTACCCCTGGATCTCTTTTCACACCATGAGACTTGGTACCTGCAATTAGAGTTTTTGCTGCCTTATCACCTCCAGCTTAGCAACTATAGGTACAGCTGGACCCTACAAACACCTTCAGAGGCATGGACATGTTCAGATCTATATACTAATCTAATATAGATCTACTACTAATATAAATTAGTATCAGACTTACCACTCCTATGAAAAATACATAAGGCAGTCTTGGGCCCGTTAAGTCATAGGATGTCTTCATAGTACTGAGGGTTTAATCCAGGGCTAAAGTTATGTGCCTTGCCTTAACCATGTTGTAAAACTAATTTCAGATTGCTCGGGTTACCCGCCCAATCTACCGCAAGCTCTCAACCACTGCATCTCTTGCCTCTGCCCCTAAGGACATCCCAACAACTGGATTCTGCTTTGGTTTGTATTTTTAATATGTTATATTGAGCTTGTGTATGTATTTCTATGAAATGGCTTAACAATGATAATGCAGTATTTTGCTATAGTTTTATATAACTTTAGATAGGTTTGTGCCCCATGTTACCAAAAAGCTCACTTTTGAAGTAACCTGCATCACACTGTAGAAGTAATCAAGTAAATCACTGTAACATACATTAGAAAAAAAAATCCTTTACTTGTGCTGTAAGACCTTGCTTCTTGCCAAATTTGTTTTTATTGCGTTACTTAGAACTTGATATTTTTAGAGATCCAAGGGACTATAGACGGTTTGATATTAATTTCAACTGATACCACCATGCATTACTGAGATAAAGGATATTGACAGACTGACAGACAGACCATGGACAATAAAGTGATCCTATAAGGGTTCCATTTTTCCTTTTGAGGTATGGAACCCTAAAAAATATTTTTTCAACCCCAAATGGGTAACCACATTGTACATACTTTTGTTTTATTATTATTCATCTTTGAATTGTATGATGTTGACTCAATGTTTTGGAGGCTGTTAAGCATTTTAAGAGGCCTTTGATTGGCCTAAAACAGAACTGATTTACTTTTTATCTCAAACAATTAGCTTCACTTAACTTTGTCTTGGTAATAATGGTACCCCAATAAACTGTTTGTGCAATTTTTTTTTTATCAATTAGATAACATGTAGGAATTTACAATAAGGTGTTACGTTAATACCTTTAGTTTATCGTAATAAGATAGTGTGTTAGTATTATCATTATCAATGACTAGCTGTGCCACGACCGCTCCCGGCCCCCGACCGACCTATCGCCCGCCGCCGCATCCTCCCGTCCCGTCGCATCTCCCGCACGTGCTATTACTTCTGTTGCTTGGCTCCTAAGGGTCGTAGCGTGATGTCAAATAGCCTTTAACCTTTCTTATGAATCTATCAAATGTAAAAATAAATTTCAAATCCAACTGTTAGTTCCAGAGATTAACGCGTTCAAATGAAAAACAAACTTCAGCTTTATTAGCTTTATTAGTAGCAGAAAGGAGGGCCATTACAAATGTCTTCCAGGGGTAGCCTAAATGGAGGCTCTAACATCGTTCCGCAAAGTACTTACGTCGTTGATTTGTAAAAAAAAAAAACAAACTATGTTTGTTTTACAATGAGGTTATGTTACTTTGGTACCAAAACATGAAAATCTTTCATTGTCTATATTTTATGGCATGTCATCTTCCTCTATAAGCGTTGAGACTTTAGCATACAAGCACCACCGCTTCAGTGGCCCAGAAGAGATGGGCTTCTTAAAGTGTTAACAAAACACTTTAAGAAGCCCATCTCTTCATGTTTCTATGTGAGCTTTAAGGCGCACTTCTGCGCCTACACAAAAGTCGTACGGGACATAGTTAAAATAATCTATATCATATTTCAGAGCTCAACGATGAGCAGAAAGCCCTCCAGGACCTGGCGCGCAAGTTCACGCGGGAGGAGATCATCCCGGTGGCAGCTCAATACGACAAGACCGGGGAGTACCCTTGGCCGATCGTAAAGAAGGCCTGGGAAATCGGCCTTATGAACGGACATATCCCCGAACATTGCGGTAATGTATACAAATAACAGACAAAAAAAACATTTGAGGAAAACTTATAAACTCGTGACGCAAAAATACAGGGCTAAGTCAGCCAAGATACGTCACGCCGCGTTGGTTGGTGTTTAAAATTCGTCCTATGAGTAGGGTAGAGCTATTGTATTTAAGTTTTCGCTCAGCACAAGGAAAACGTCAATAAATCTACCAACATCATATACAACTCACAAATGCGGCATAACTTAAAAATAGTAGCAATCATTGTACCTGTAAGTGTACTCCCTCTAATTTTCATACAGGAAAAAGATACTTACAGTATCTACAAATATCTACTCCACTATCTTACCGCGAAGATATCGAAGTGAAATGGTTACAGGGGGCAATCAACTAGGTGTGTTCAATTCATGTCTTATCACTGAGGAATTCGCTTTCGGCTGCTGCGGAGTGAAAGCGGCAATTTTAACTTCTAATATAGGCGTAAGTCACTCAAAATGATGTTCATATTCCCGCTTTTGTTGCTGAGGTAATAGAGTGAGGTTTTCATGGATCGGTGTAACGGTATTATAAATATCCTCGATAATACACCTACCTACCTAATTTTATTCAACCTATAGCCGCATATACGCAGTGATGTCAGGCACCGCCTCTATATATTTTGCGTCCAGTCACTTCTGTTTTGTTTTGGATGAAAGGGCAATAGGTTCACCTCAAATCCGCGCCTTACCTACGCTCTATGTAGGTAGATTTCGCATGGAAAAAGCTAATTCAATTAATATAATATACGTATTTGGCAATTTGGGGAACGTGTGAAGTTCAGTAAAATTTTCAACAATCACACTTTCAAGAGCTTAGGCACTTTTAAGTTGTTTGGTAATTGTAGGTGAAATTGAGCAGAACCGTCTATAGAAGCAAAAAAAAAACGTCCACTCAAGGCTTATCTATTTGTAATCAGTGCCCTTGACAAAATAGACTATGGACTATGCACCGTGGACTTATAGTATTACTTTGCTGAGGAGTTGATAATGTATGTTGATTGTTATTTATTAAGTAAGTATGATAATTTGAATCGTCCGCTTGTAGTCGAATGAAAACAACGACGTCAACTCACGATTGACTTTGGGCTTATCTCTAGCGCCTTACTGTATTTACGGTGATTTCACAGGAGGTCTAGGTCTTGATGTGTTTGAGTCGTGTCTTGTCTGCGAAGAACTTTCATTTGGCTGCTCAGGAATTATGGCAGCGCTGTTTATAACCAATGTCGGAGTGAGTTTCTTTCCGCATGATGCGTTTGAAAGTGCTTTAGGGAACGAGGCGAGTGCTGTTTTCGCTTTGACATTAATTTATGTAGAGGCATTCATGTTGCATGTAAAAAAATATATACAATTACTCTCATTATGCATACTATCCCTTAAACATGGAAAGGGTTATTCTACATGGAAACGGCTAGTTTCGGTAAAATATAATAACTCTGCTGTTTCAATTCCGTTAACGGATGTAAAATATCTTGTTTATTTAATATGACATTCTTCAGAATGTCATGTTTTTACCTTCTTGTAGGTAAAAAGCACTGGAGAGTGCTTTTTACCTACAAGAAGAATGTTGGCGAACAACACGCAGCACAGTGACTGCAGCGAATTCCATATCAGCGCATCCATAACCAGGAGGAACTGATAAGGATATCCCTTGTTAGAGCCTAAAGTCACATTGAACTCCTGTACGTAACTTGAATAAGCTGCAGGTATTTCTCAGGCACACCTTTCTCAGTCAAATGCCGCCACAGAATCTTACGGAGAAACCTTGGAAATCTATGGTGTGCCTTTCAGAGGCCATCGAACGTGGAAGTTCTTGTTCGCACGCCTGTATTTTTCGCTAAGTTGGCGAAGAGCGAATATGATGTCCGTTTTCCCACGTCCATGCATAAACCCGATTTTTTTCTGGATCACCTCACTCTCCTGTCTCATCCTTGTCGCTATCACTTTCTTCCATATCTTCATACTATGCGACAGGAACTTGAAGTTTGCACTTGTGCACATTTAACAATAATCGAATATTTCTTATCTTGTTGTATTATTATGTTAAGATACGTGATTAAACAATACGTGGCAAGCAACACCAGCTTGTGGGACTTAGCGGATCACATTACCCGGATGAATTCCCAAAAACGGTCTATCATTTTTGGAACACCTTTGCTGCCTGCCACGCAAGGCGATGTCGACCACGCAACCATCGAAAGAGTGTTGGAAAATATCGGAGGTTAGCGATGGTGCGAGGATTTATGAGAGAATAGAACCGGCAGTGGAAAAAAGGAAGTTAGGAAACAAAACCTGAATTGATTTTTGTATACAGCGTGATTGAGCTTCAAGGTATTTCAGGGGGAATGGGTGGTCTGGGAGTTTTCGAAGAGTGTGTCGTTGCTGAGGAGTTGGCCTTCGGATGTTCTGGCATTTGCACCGCCATTGGAGGCACAGGTTTAGGAGTAAGTTTCTTCGTAGATAAACTATGGCCAATTTGTTTGTAGTATCCTTACTTCCACCATGCTTGGGGACCTTCGATAATATACGATCGAAGATTGGTATCCATATACATATCACAAAACATAGAGTAACTTCTCTATTCACACGCTTTTGATGTTATGTAAATGTTGATTGTATTTTGTATAGTACTATTTATTGTATTGCAAAGTATTTTAGTGAGTAGGTATAAATATTTTAACATATAGATTACATTTTTTTGATCATATAAGTAAGTAGGTATGTTTTTATACTATTTATAAGAGCATCAGGAGTTTTATCTGCGAACAACTCGGAATGTGTACGATAACGCAGATCGCAATGCTCAATGGGTTTTCGGAGATACAAAAATGACGAATGACACGATATTGTAACCTAATATTTGTCAAGATTATATCTAAGAACCATCCTTAAAGTTATTGAATGCGTTCAAAAAACCATACTTCAATCAGAGATAAATCGTAATAGACAAACTCTTGCTGCAAACGCATAAACGGGCTTCTTACTTCGCGGGTTATTAAAAAACCTGATTGATAAGTTACATAGTTTAACCCTATTTCGATACTAGACTTTAAGTACTCCAATTTTTTAATTTACGATCGAGTAATTTCGCCCGCTCGCGGTCCGTCAGAGACGCTGTCCTCATGCGTAAAGCCGTTGTAATCTTTCTGCCGTTTCTGCGTATACCGGACCCACTGACTGCACGTGTAAAAATATAGTATGCCATAAATAAGGTAGGTAACTGACAAACAGCTGCAAATCATAATTTTAAAAGCTTATAATATTTGACGAAAATGGCATTGCTGACATTATCTCAGCATTATGATTCCAAAGTTCATACAAAAATGCCGTATTATTTAATCACCTTCGTTCTAGTATCTTTTTAAAAGATTTTTACAAAATTGGTCATAGGAAATATAATTTTCAAAAAGTGTCATTATTTTGTTAATAATAACAATAGTTTATTTATTTCAGACAACACAGTAAAGTGCACGTACAGATACAGGCATCATAAGAGAAATAGGTACCTTAAAACTAAAATACATACAGATATATAAAAGAGAGACTTGTTTAACAAGCACGTTACAACGTTAATCGTTTTCAACTTAAAATCACAGGTAGGTATCCGAATCTTCGTAGATATCGGTAAACGAGCTCGCTTAATGTTGTACCTACATGACTTTTCTGTGTTTGTAGGTACTTATATGTAATTGCCCTACCATGTTTTTCATAAAAGAGGTGAAATTTTGCCCCTTTTCTTACTCAAAAGACTGGCAGAAAGATAACTAAACGGAAGCTTAATCACATCGATGGTGCACTGCATTTATTGATTACATGGTAAAGCAACACTGATCACGCCTATATTGTCCTCCTGTCAACATAAAATCTCCACAGGTGGCTTGGATATGGGTGTCTTTGAGGGGTGTTTGGTGGCCGAGGAGTTGGCGTATGGATGCACTGGCATCATGACGGCCATGGAGGCTAGTGGTCTGGGCGTGAGTGGCTTGTCCTGTTTGTGCATGCGTTCCCTTCCCAGACATACTTTTGTGAAGTACAGACGCTATAATATAGTTAGGTCATTTAGCTGGTCCATCAGTAGTTTAGCTTATAGTTCCATTTTACTCCCAACATATTTCTAGCCTTGTTGGTACCTTTGTAATTTGTAAATTTCCTTGACGTAATTTGGTCGTATAGGTACCTACATAAATACAATCCTTTACATAACATAAATTCCCGCAATTCCCATGAAAACTTCATTTTTGCTTCTTAGCTTTCTGCTTATGTGTTGAGGTTACTGTTTTTTGTCTTGCTCATAAAGCTACATCTAAAACACTAACAATAACAAATTTCACATTATTCAGACAATTAATAATATTTAATGTTGTAGATTTCATTGTTTCTAATCAGAATAATACTATACAAAAATCTTTTGAAATTAAGCAACATTGTGTATTAAAAATTAGCGGGTCTGTTGCTTCCATAAAACAATTCTACGAGGCTTTAGTCCCCGTTTTCGACACAACGGGTGGGGGAGATTTTATGATTTCCCTTAAATGTGGGTTAACACTTTAAAAACTATAAACTTAGTACATTAACGATCCTAGGTATTTCCTTAAATAACCTCTCCGCTTTGGCCAATGCCGGGTCTAACCATAAAGAAGATATGTAACAGCAAAACAATGTACCTATGTTTCAGCAAACCCCAGTAATCATCGCTGGTAACAAGGAACAGCAGAAGAAATACCTTGGAAGGCTGATTGACGAGCCCCTTGTGGCTGTGAGTATTTTTATTCAGTGCGGCTACCAGTGCGGATAAAAAGTCCTATATGAAATTTCAACCCTTATTTTTAGCCTTAGAAATATAAGGTGGTATTTTTACATATATTTTGTGGGACAAACCACATGGGTAGTGTATATACTTCAATGGTTTGAAATCTTGATTTATACTTCAATGGTTTGGATTAAAATCGGTTCACAATTGGCAAAGTTATAGCATAATATACAAACAAAAAAAACTAAGTACGAATTGAGAACCTCCACCTTTTTTGATGTCGGTTGATCGGAGTGCCATTGTCTCGTTCCTGGATAATGCAAAATGGCAATTATTTTGCTAGTGTTATTAAAGCGCAGAACACTAAGCATCACCAAATCAGCGAGCAAAACATACAAGGGTTAAGATACCACTAGGTATCTTGTATTGTTTATAACCCTTGTATGTTTATTCACAGATCTGGTCGCAACATGTTGTTTCTGGAATCCCGCAGTCGTGAGGTTAAGCGAGTAATTTATTTTCGCAGGCTTACGGTGTGACCGAGCCCGGCGCAGGTTCCGACGTAGCCGGCATCAAGACAAAGGCCGAGAAAAAGGGAGACGAATGGATCCTCAACGGGCAGAAGATGTGGATCACCAACGGTGGAGTCGCCAACTGGTACACTCAGAACTTGAATTTAGAGATCTGTCAAAACATTGACATTGTTCCTAGAAATTGGGTACAATTATTATAGACGTAAATGGTATCTCGTTTCGCTATAGAATCTGTCAAAACTATGACATTATTCCAAGACAAAAACGTAATGCCATCCATGTACGACTAAAACCAGGTGGCAAAGCGTGAGTGGTATTGCAAGTATATATAGGCTATGGTAACCGCTTACCAACAGTTGGGGCTGCCTATACAGGGTGTAATCGTTAAGTGTGCACAGGCGATTATTCCGTAACTATTGCAGATATCAAAAAACTTTAAACTGATATCGAAAGTACTTTACCTAATGAGTAAAATGACATTAATAACTTTTTAAAAATAAAATGAGAAATATCCAAAAAAAATACATTAATCACTCCCATACATTTAGTATGAGATAGTAGAAAGGTTTTAGTTTCCTTATTTTAAGTGGAATAGTACCTACTCATTTTACCCTTGTCATTTTATAATTATGTACGATATGAAGGTATTAATGAATTTCAAGTAGATACACGTGTAGATTAATTATCTTACCACTTCAAATTTATAATAAACCTTGTTTCAATATTGATTTGAACTAGCTGAAAAGCAACATACTAAATAAAAACAAAAAGAAAGATACTCTTTGGTGTTCGTTCTAAATTCAAATTCTTTATCGCGGGTTCTCGTTCCCGCCAATTTATTGTATTATTCAATTTGCGTTAATAATCGTGATTGTTGCATTTATTGATTGAAAAATGGCATATTCCAATACAGAAAAGAGGGACATGTTAAAAATGTACTACAAACATGATTGTAACAATAGGGCGGCCATTATCGCCTACAGAAGAGAGTACCCAGATAGAGAAGTTCCTTCTGGTACGTATTTACGTAAGTTGGATAACAATTTGATAAATTATGGATCTTTTAACAGAAAAAAAGGTTCGAGAACAAGAGCTCCGGAATTTGATAATGACTTAGATAACAATATTATTAACTACGTAGTAGATAATCCACAAGAATCAACGCGTTCAGTGGCCCGATCATTTCCAGTGTCCCACAATTATGTACACAAGTTATTAAAAAAACACAACTTCAAAGCATTTAAGATAAAACCTACTCAAACGCTGCACAATGATGATCCTGCTCGTCGGCTGGTCTATTGCAATTGGCTAGTCAATAATTATGTCAATGTAAGGTCAATTTTATGGACCGATGAAAGTAATGTTTCAAACTGCGGCATTTACAATAGAAAAAACTCGCATTATTGGTCAATTGACAATCCTCGCTTAACTACTGAAGTTAGAGCTCAGGTGCGATTCTCAATTAATGTGTGGTGTGGTATTCTTGGAGATCGGATCATTGGGCCATATTTTTACAGTGGAACCTTAAATGGACAGAGATATTTCTCCTTTGTACAAAACGATATGCCAAGTCTCTTAGAACCAATTCCAGACGATGAAAGAAGGTCGATAATTTTTCAACAAGATGGAGCACCTGCACATAATACAAATGTTGTAATGAATTTCTTACGAAACAATTATAATGGCTTAATAGCCAATAATAGTGCAACCCCTTGGCCTGCCAGATCCCCGGATCTCACGCCTTGTGATTTCTTCCTATGGGGATTTGTCAAAGACCACGTGTACGCTGAGAGAGTACACAGCCTAGAAGAGTTACAGAATCGTGTACGTCGTGCAATTGCTTTAATTACTCCGCAAATGTTAAGGAAAGTTCATTTAGAAACTGTAAATAGAGCTCGTCATTGTATTGCACAAGGAGGACGTCATATGCTTTGAACACAAAATTTTGTACTTACTAAGAAATAAAATGTATGGGAGTGATTAATGTAATTTTTTTGGATATTTCTCGTTTTATTTTTAAAAAGTTATTAATGTCATTTTACTCATTAGGTAAAGTACTTTCGATATCAGTTTAAAGTTTTTTGATATCTGCAATAGTTACGGAATAATCGCCTGTGCACACTTAACGATTACACCCTGTATAGGAGATTAAAAAAAACGGAACTCCGCGTCTCGTTAGCTGCCCATCGATACTTCGGGGCAACCTGGTAACATCGGTAGAACTTTCTGCTATACTTCGCCCATCGATACTTCGCGGCAACCTGGTAACATCGGTAGAACTTTCTGCTATACTTTACCCGTCGATACTTCGCGGCAACCTGGTAACATCGGTAGAACTTTCTGCTATACTTTACCCGTCGATACTTCGGGGCAACCTGGTAACATCGGTAGAACTTTCTGCTATACTTCACCCATCGATACTTCTGGGCAACCTGGTAACATCGGTAGAACTTTCTGCTATACTTCCCCCATCGATACTTCGGGGCAACCTGGTAACATCGGTAGAACTTTCTGCTATACTTCACCCATCGATACTTCTGGGCAACCTGGTAACATCGGTAGAACTTTCTGCTATACTTCGCCCATCGATACTTCGGGGCAACCTGGTAACATCGGTAGAACTTTCTGCTATACTTCACCCATCGATACTTCGGGGCAACCTGGTAACATCGCTAGAACTCTCTGCTATACTTCGCCCATCGATACTTCGGGGCAACCTGGTAACATCGCTAGAACTTTCTGCTATACTTCGCCCATCGATACTTCGGAGCAACCTGGTAACATCGGTAGAACTTTCTTTAACTGCCTGGAATTCCTAGAAGTCCACTGCTGCCTCTTTAGTATTGACAAACGCTTTTGATGGGCGACCAAGACTGATGTTATCGATCCATCGAGAAGGCCACCTACTTAAGATCCAAAGATTGTGCGTTCAAATATCGCTGTGTGCCAATGCATCCCCTCGATACATCCTAAACATCGTGAGAAAATCATGCCCCAGACACGTACATAGTCCTGGCCCCACACTTGGTTTCCCTGAATCGTGGCTTGGTGTCCCAGGACCTATTAAGGTAGGATGCTCCTTTCATGCTTTTGAAACTACGAGTGACATGAGAGTCGTTCATGGTGAATCTTTCATGTAATGTGTATTGTATTGGTTATTGCAGGTACTTTGTACTGGCTCGCACGAACCCTGACCCAAAATGCCCCGCCAGCAAGGCCTTCACCGGCTTCATCGTGGAGCGAGAATGGCCCGGAGTCAACCCTGGACGCAAGGTGAGCTGTGAATAAATTGTATGTCATTGGTGTGAATTGTGAACACCAAGGACATACAAAATATTGGACGCGGTATTTTGGATACGACCATACAGTACTGTGCCGTAAATATTACACATCGAACTTTAGGTAAGAAAATCGGCTAGTTCAACTATGTAGCGCGTTGTCTCACTCATACCTCCCGTGTGTCATTTGTTGCTTCGAGCGGTGGAAATTACGCTCTACAGATTCGAAAATAGCCGATAATGATAGCCTTTTGCCAAAGCTGGATGTGTATTATTTACGGGTCGGCATTGTAATGGTAACAGCCCAAATAAGATTATTACTGTTATTATCTGGTGATAACAACAATTAGAGATTAAAGGTTTTAACCAAAATACCAGTGGTTGTACTTTCGTGAAGGTTGTTACAACAAGCAACTTAAGAGTTCGCATGTAAATAATTAAAATAACGGAGTGCTATGGCCGCCATTTTGCCGTCGAGAAATTGTCTTCCACAGTCCTAAAACCTCCATTGTATTTTGTCAACAGGAACAAAACATGGGTCAGCGCGCTTCTGACACGCGCGGCATCACATTCGAAGATGTGCGCGTTCCCAAAGAAAACGTGCTGATTGGAGAAGGCGCTGGCTTCAAGATCGCCATGGGAGCATTCGACAAGACACGCCCACCGGTATGACGACCTGTCCTGTAATCTGTAATCACCATGATGGAAATCCTCAGATCTGTATTCAGTACATAGATCCGTGAGGACATCAAATCTCGAGCCCTTTAATTTTAGGAGCTTTGAGGGTCTATAAAAGATTTCACTGCAACAAATACCTTATTCCGAATCGTTTTTGATGAAAACCTGACGAGCGCCCCAAGTTGAGATGACTAAACCGTCGATTCATTTTACAAAAACTAAGTATACCTTATCTTTAATAGTAGATAAGGTATACTTAGTTTTTGTTTACCCGAGTTGTAAACTTCTCTGAACGTCATGTAAATTATCCATTCACATATTAAGGTGATAAGCCTTGACACATTTGTGTACCGAAGGCCTACCTTCATAACAAGGGGTGTAATTACCTGTTCGAGCTCATTCAAGAAATATACCATTCTTAATGTATTAACTGTCAATAGCTTTGGCGCAAAAGTATTATGGACTTCGCCTTCATCAAGCCTTGACACATTTATTTATGAAAATGGCTTAGCAGCTTAATATTAGCTCTTAGCTAGGGGCTTACGTTTTACATTAAGTTTAACCATGAAATGACTGCCGTTGCTAGGCCAGACATCGATAATGACGACGGTGAGGTAGATTGGCTAACTGACCTGCCGACCGCGAGTCATATCCCCTATCGTTTACATAAAATGCAAAGCGTATCCGTACGAAACGGATACGCTTTGCATTTTATGTAAACGAAACGGGCTGTCTGCAAGAAAATGTAAACAAACCATTGCTCCCAATATTGATTTCCATAAAATATTCTATGTTTAGGTTCAATGGTTTGAAAGTTACGTATTTGACTGGCTCACGTCATTTACCTGTGAGGTAATAAAACTTAGCATTTTCGTCCGCAAATATGACTCAGAGCAAGACGTGTTTAGTTATTTAAATGGGTAAGTTACCAAGTCCATCCACAAAATAACGTTTTGTTTTGAGATAATGCCTTATCTTTATTAGAATCATACTTCATATTAATATATAAATACATAAGTATGGATGCTAGAAGCTAAAAATCTTCGTAACGAGTGACCCGATTTCTACGAATTTTCGAAGAGGTATTAGTTTGTATTAGGTATTAGAGGTGTAGAGGTATTTTTATAATAACATATGTACTGGTTCTACATCATTTTCATGTGTTTAATTGTCTTGGTCCATATCATTATCTATCTCGGTACTGGCATGATGCAAGCCCTTGCTCTGCAATTGAGTTACTTGTTTTGCTCGCCATTTGATGCACTTATGACAAGATCTTCGTGGTAGTGTACGATTATTCTTAGTGTGTTGTTTTGATTTTTTATGTAAAATACGGGAATCGGCTTTGCCAACGAAAGCCATTTGCGACCCAGTTGAATAAATTGCTTGATCATTGCGCAAGTCTTCGAGTTACGCAATGATCAACAGAACACAGAGTTCGACAGAATAATGATTATCAATCAATAATCAGTATTCTGGGCCAGTTACATATTTTTTCAGTCTATCAACATGATATCGTTTACATATTTCTTGTATAATTATCGGTGCGAATTTACCTAAATTATTTACATATGTATTGTATTCTATAGTCTTGGCTTTAGCTAGACAATTAGGACAGGGTGTTTTTTTATAATGTGGTTTTGTGCACCAGAGACTGATTCTAATTATCGATCGCCAGTTCCCTCTTTTTGACCAAAGACCATATTTTTTTTAAGTAAATCTTTCTCCACCCACTAAATGAGTTTCTCTGCAATCACAGGTAGGTGCCGGCGCAACCGGACTGGCCAACCGTGCTCTGTACGAGGCCTCAAAGTACTCGCTAGAGAGGAAGGCATTCGGGGTGCCTATCGCATATCACCAGGCCGTCGCTTTCTTGCTGGCGGACATGGCCATCGGGGTGGAGACCGCTAGACTCGCGTGGCAGAAGGCCGCGTGGATGGTCGACCATGGTAACCTGACCTCATCTTATAAACGCCGTTTTGCATTGTTCTGGCATCGATTGTGTACAGCTGAAATGCACTTTTCAGATAATATTCCATGTATTTGACACCATTGTCTACATATTTTTACGGATATACTATGGTTTGGGAATCATATTCTCTCATTAAAGACGCCGTGATGATGTACGGGTTTTTTATGAAAATTAGAATCTCTTTCTGTTTTTTATAAGTTACCTAGGGACCGTGAACAATGGACTATTTTCTTCTGAGAATAATTGCCATAAAATCGTAAGATTTTGAAAAAACTTAAATTCTTCTGTAGGCAAATAATGGTATTTTATTTTAATACAACCATTGTACCTACCGACGTAATGTAAATCAGTTACGCTTGATGTAGTGCCGGACGAAAGGTGTTTTATTCAGATGGATAAAAAGCCAACTGGAATAATCTGATATTCATAGAGCTCAAATAGCCGTATAACTAATGAATATATTCTCGTTTTTAGGTCAAAAGAACACTGTACTAGCATCGGTTGCAAAATGCCACGCTTCAGAAATCGCTAACAAGGCTGCTTCCGACGCCGTCCAGGTTTTCGGAGGTAACGGGTTCAACACAGAATACCCTGTCGAGAAACTCATGAGAGACGCTAAGATCTATCAGATCTATGAAGGGACATCGCAAATCCAGAGAATTATTATTTCTAGAGAAATCTTGACTGCAGCCAAACAGTCTACTTAATTTTATGTACATTTATTTTCAGTTTTTGTACATCACATACCTAATTGATTTAATTTTGTATAAGTAATATGTCTTGAGATATTTTGAAATTTTTTACCAATATTTGATCCTAAGTCTTCTATTTTTGAGAGATGTATAGGTAACTTCTGTTATAATAGCATGCTAAGTAAAGGAAACTATATGTGCCTACCTATTTAAATAAATATGTTCACCTTGTTAATTTTATAGATAGATAACTTATGCATTAAACTTTTTTATTTATAAATAAGTTCTACATATATTAAATAAAGATAATATCTGATTAATACTGTGTCTTAATGACAATCAATTATGACAACTTTTTATTGAATAAGTTGAAATCATACTTACAAACTGTCTGTCTAACTGTATATACCTATCTTAATTATCACTAAATTTGACCCGGACAAAAATGGATTATACCCGTTCCCTTTTAGAAGGATCAACTCTGTTTTTCTATGTACCTATTAGGTAGTTATAATCGGTACTTATGAACGCCACCGTGACAATTTGACCGGACCTGTCTGGAACCTAGATCTATTTCTAGGTACTTTCACCTAAATTGGTTAAGCCGCAACAAACATCCGTATAACTTGCGCATTTGTAATTATTACTATTACGTTCAACTTCACCTTTTATTTTTAACTTATCAAAATACCTTTAAAATAACGTATGTTCGTAGGAAAAACAATAAAGGAACTAACCTCTACATTAAGGATAAACAACGGAACATTGACCATAAGTATGATAGGTAGGTAACTCGAACAAAATCATGCGCCTATTTGGCCAGGGTATTTATTTATTTATAACGTCGGTTCACATTGATTCGTATTTTATCCTGACGATAAGCCAAATGTTTTTTTTCTTGACTCATTCAGCACGCACCTTTTCACATTTTTCACACTAGATGGAGTGACTATTCATGTATATAAATTACACAAACGATTTCTGAAGGCAAACTTCGTCAACCTTTTCCCTTATGTCACAGTTAAATAATACTATACTGTATTATGATTGAGATTAGATACATCATTCACCTATATAAAAATATGGTATCAGGTACTTAAATGATAGAAGGCCATTCATGTTTCATTGGATGCATTTTTGAGTGTTTAAATAATTTAATTGGGAGAAGCTACTCGTAATTAAGTATCAGAAATATATTAAACATGCTTTTATTTTGCTAAAATATGATAATGAACTAAAATGGTAAAGATTACTGTTGTATTGAAATCATATTTTATTTCGTTCACAGAACTTCCATCTATTAAATACTTGTGGAACTATTTAAATCACATATGGTGCTAACTAGATGGCGCTACGGCGGACGGAAGTCATTGAAGTGTCTTTAAAAATAAACCATATTTCATTAATTTTTAATAATAAGTGTTGTTGAAAAGAATAATTACACTAAAAAAATTCCTATTTTTAATGGTATTGAAGTAATCATGGATCATGTAATACAAAGTTTAGCTCTATACTCATACACCTAATGATTGACCTACATTCGGAGCCCTTGTGAAAGGATTGTGCAATAGAAACGGTCATTTATTACACAACACATTACATTCGTAAGCAAACGTAGTCATTTTGCATTTACATGTTTTTTTTAACATATATTGTTATGCACAATTATTGTTACTAAAAATAAAAATGAAAATTACATATATTATGTTGTTTTCTTAACCTTTGTAAATTATTTTCCTCGCTTCTTTTCTTTATAAGAATTTCGTATATTTTTTTTACATTTTTATGGAGAAGAGTTAATCGTTCTCTAGGTCATGACACATATATTTTATAAATGGGTTAAATCTTACTGCCCTTCGACATTTCAATGTCAGTCATGAACACAGTGGCTTCACTGAACCCAGTAGTTACATATGTCGGTCGGACTAGCAAAGTGTATGTGAAGTGGCCTAAAGACCTACATTTTGTTTTGGAACGTAATAATGCTGTTTAGGAGTGCTAGCTGAGTTAAAATTTATCCTCAATCCTAATAATCGTATTCAATCTATTGGGCCGTATTTCTTGGCGCCTGTCTGGTAATTGTGCGTGATGTACGAAGACGCTCCGAAAATGAGTGTAGCGCACAGTCTGGCTGCCTCGACAACCCAGCCGAAAAGTGATATTGTCGTGACTGATGTACCAAATGGATACAATATGAGCTCTATCGAAGAGAAACAACCTGAAACTATAAACTTGGACCTAAAGATAGCCTACGTAGATCCCGCTAGCGGTAAGTGCTTAGCAATGCCTACCTAGGTAAATGAGACATGCATGACCATACATCTCTACTTATGGTCTTTTTTCGTGAGTTAAACTCTCTAAAGTAGAGTAAGTTTCCAAGTCGGAGTTGAAATTGTTGTCTTTACCCAGGTAGGTTTCAAATTTCCTACCAAATTTAATTCACCAGATTGTTAATTTTGTTTGATTTCAGCTCATATTATTTTTACTTGATAATCAAATTGGTCTCCAGTAAGAATCATCTGATTTTTCGTAATGGGACATGAGGTCTGTCGGTTATAGGAAGCCGCAACATGCGTAGGTATAATATAAACGATTTCTATAGGTAAACAAAACAGTTTTTAATACAACACTTTACTTTCGTTGTTCCTAATGCATCGTAGAATTCGTTGAGGCTACCTGCTGGGCTGTTACTCTACGCTCGGCTGCACGGTTTGGCAACGCCGCCGCCCCGCGCCCGTTTAGTTTTTTTCGCGCTATCCTGAGCTGCGATAGAGTCTGACCAGCCTGTGTGAAACTGTATTTTGAGAGAACTACTGAACGTGATTCGGAATAGTTTGGTTGTATAATTAGACGCCACAATGCGGTGAATGAGTAAGGTTATTGTCAAATGGCTATGATATTTCGTATTCATTGTGTGCCACGATGTCGCATTTTGATTTCATTCGGTGTCAGTAGGGCAAGCTTGCTTTGTTTGCTCGACTGCAGGCTGCAGTAACTGCGAACAGCGATGATTTAATACAGTTTGGTACATTCAATTAGGTATGAAATAAGTCTTGACGAAAAATTGCGCTGTAGGTAACCTACGTCTGACACTAAAGATCTGAGAATCTTTCTTTATAACCTGGGTCCCACTTGTCGTATCAATATCTATCAATACATGTACTTCGGCAGTTATGTAGTTACGCTAACCAAATAGATTAGGTACCTATCATTGATAGAGGTAGGTACACACATTGCCTCACAATCATCTCATCATAATAGCACTGTACACAGTGCCTACAGGTAGATATATTTCTAACCTACCTAATGTTAGAAATATATCTACGTAATTAGGTATGTAGTGAAATACTGGTCAGGTTCATAGCGAAATAAAGCAAGGAGCAAGTTAGATTTTTATCGGTTTATTCTGATAAGAATCCTATGGTTAACATTGTATTTTTGTAAAATTTGTATATCCCACACTTGGACAGGAGCTAGCAACACTACTATAGGTAGAGCTAGACGTACATTTATATTAAACCTATTTGTATAGGTATTACAGGAAGCACGCAGATTACCTACCTACGGCATCATTTTGTTGACAACCCTGAGGATATTTAGGTAAAAAAAAAGTTTTAGTTTTTTTTTATATTTCAAAGTGTTCTTGTTCGTTCCACAATTTAAGTACTCTAGGTCCTACCTTCCAAGTGTATAATTTATGGGCTTGTTAAAACAGCACGGTGCGCATGCCACCGAATAGGTACCTAGTAAGTACCTACCCCCTACTGCTTGCAGGGTCCGTTTCAATGACGTCCAATGAGGGTGACTTTTATTACGCATTAATACTACGTTATTATTATTTAAATATACCGCTGCGTAGGCAAATTGTAATCTATGATCGAAAATTAATCAAAAAGACTGGGTAGTAGGTATTTATTTTGTCGAAAATAAAAGAAGTATGTAGATAGAATGAGAAAGCGGCGAAGGAATGGAACCCACTACCATCGTCGGGCTTTCCTGATGATTACAATTAGTGTCTCTTCAAAGTAAGAGTGATTAGGTATCTTCTAAATCTTCAAGCTCCATCGTCGGTATAATCATTTACCATCAGGTGACATTATGAAGGTATATTTTTAATTATAAAAGTTAAGTACCACCTTTAACTTACATAAATGGATGCATCCTTTATTCAGGCATTCAGTGTACCTAGTTCGTTTGTCAAAAATAATTCAAGTAATAAGTAAGTTACCTTTTTCATTTGAATTAAATATGGTTAACCCTTATTCCCGTATTCAGTTCGCACGAGTTTAGCACATGATTTTACAAATAAGCATCGACGACAATTGGTAGGCACATTATATACACGTCTGCGGCGTTGTATGCATTTCGCGGCACATGAGTTGAGTGACTCTGAATGAAAACTACGCTTTGCTGTCTGACTGGATTGTTCACGTGCAAAGAAATATGTTCCAGTAAGAACAGAGTTCACAATCACATTGCATAATGTACCTTAAGTAGGTAGGTAGAGCCTCGTCAAATGGTTAAGCTTACAATGGGGTATTTTTAACCGATCTAAAAGAAGAATCAGGGAAAAAATAACGAAACGTATTAAATAAGTACTTAACATTGAAAAGTGTTTTGTCTGTCCGCCCGTAGGGGGTCGCTAACAGTCAGACAGATCGAAATTTTTGTTCTCAAGGGGGCACCTTAAGGTGACAGAACAGGGTACAAATGGTAATAATTCTACCTACCTACCACATGGCTTCAAACAATTATAGAAATTGTTAACTCATGTGGATAAAAAGTGGACGAAAAGCCTTGTAAATAGTTATTCTATTTCAATTGCCAACTTTCTTGTTATAGTTTCTGTTTGTGTATTTAATGTCGTTTATGTAGATTTTGTGTTCTATCGTCAATAATCGTGTCCTCACAGAAGGCCTAAAAACCGGCGCAGTAACGTACTAATGCTTCATTAAGCTGAGACACGGACCTATTTTGACCCCAAGCAAGACATATTTTTTATATTGGCTAATTCGATACTATTAACCATTTGTTCGTGTTTTTTGGGTTAAAATTTATAAATATATATAATCATTCGTTTTATATGTATGTAATGTATCAATGCCCGCGGTTTTACTCGCGTAGGATAGGTTATCGAAAGGTGCATCAAAAATAATTGCAAGCCTTGCACCCATAAGGGCCTTTTTTTAAATACTCTGATACAGTTCTTTTGTATTTTTAGTATCCAAACTAAGTTTAAAGTTTTTTCCGAATTATTTTTTTAGTGTACCCCTACACCATTAAAGGAATATACCTCTCATAAGTTTCATGATTCTAGGACTTACGGTTTAGGCTGTGCGTTGATCCGCCTGTCAGAAACGTTAGAGTTTTAAACAAACTTGCATACCCTCCATATCCCTTTTGAGGGGTAGTTTGGAGAAATAATTATATAAAACTCCTATCATTTGGATTGAAAAATATTTATGTGAAGATTCAAGTTTGTAAGTTCAAGGACTTTTCATGCAAAGATTATCAGCCCATTTCACCTCCTTTTTGTAGAATTTTCCAAATTCCTTTCTTAATGTACATCACAAAAGAAATATACTCTCCAAGTTACATACTTCTACGACTTACGGCTTGGCTGTGCGTTGATTCAGTCAGTAACGTAACAGTTTTATATAGGGTCTTTCATTAAGCATGTCCTATATTTAAATTTAAATAAAACAAAGTGTGTGTGTGAGATATTATCGAAATTATTCACTACGTCTGTCAAGACGTAGTGTTGCCATTATGTGTGGAATATGACATCATTCAAATGTCCGCCGCGGCTTCTCTGGGTGGAGCGCATGCGAGATATCCAATTTTCCATGACTTTTGCGCATAAATCAGGCTCAATTTGACCTATGGTTGGTGGTTTATTCGCATACCCCTGCGACTTATGAAAACCCCACAAGAAAAAGTCTAGCGGGGTTAAGTCACACGATCTCGGTGTGGTCTGTGAAAGGCCGAGTTCTTGTGAGCGACGCGAAATTGACTGCCTCGGATTCTCCTGCACACTCTCACGGACAGCGGCGATGTTTTCGGCAGACCTTGCGTTTCGTTGACGTTGGGTGTTGGTCGATCATTTACCGAACCAGTGGACTCAAATTTATCCACCACACGACGAATAGTCCTCTCGATAGGACGATTATGGCGACCGTAAAATGGGCGAAGCGCGCGGTGCGTTATCCGAACAGAACACTCATTTTGATAAAACAGTTTTATCATTTGCACGTGTTGTTGAATGCTATAGCTATCCATGATGATTTGTCAAAACAGAATGAATAAATGAGAACCAATTTGAGAGATGTAGCTTCAACAAGATGGCCGCTACCAACTGCCAAAGTTCGGACGTGCCTATTGGAAGACCCTTTATATCCTGATAGTGCTAGAAATAGTTGGCATGGATGGCAAAAACTGAGGGAGGCATATTCCCAACAGTGGGTGTCGTCGGGCGGTGGGTGATGATGATGATATGTAACTAATAGTGCTATAAATAGTTGGTGAGTTTTCAAAAGGTATTGCTATAAGCGGGATTGCCTGATTTTGAGATTATTTCCCAACACTTACGCTTTCCATCGATTCGACGAAGACTCGTCCTACCTGCTGGGGTTTCCCCACGATTATCGAACCACCATGACGTCATCGCGTGAGGTTTTCCCCCCACAGAACATTAAAAGCCTCCCGTTGCACCACTCAGAGGTAGATCAAACCCTGGCTAGGCAGGAAATCAAGTACCTATCGTAAAATGAAAGCAGGAAAAATTATGTTAATATTCATTGAAATTTTATAAAAATGCGACGCTTGGAATTCCTTTAACACTAAAATGTCTGTAAATATAATGTAATGTTTTCTTTTAAAGGAATCGCTCTGGATAAGGTACGCGTATTATATGTGTTTTTTTCAGTTTTTTTAACGTCACCTGCTTTAACAAATTTTCACAAATTTAGAGACTAGGGAAAATAAATCATTTACAAATACTACCATTAAATATTTAAAAAATATAAACTAAAACCAACGTTTTATGATTATTGGCTTGTTAAATCTTGAATGTTAATGCGATCGACTAACATTTCAATACAACTCATATAATGGTAGTTACACTATATGCACACTCAAGCGAACTACTTACTTAAGTTTCAAGTTGTCTGCGATCGATGTGATGTGTGTGTACTCTTATCACTCAGATATATCGAGCTTAATCCTAAGAGTTTTCTTACAGCAAACCTTGAGCTAGATTTCTTCATTGTACTTTGTACACAATTCAAAAGAAACACGCAAAAAAAGGAGTACACGTTTTAAATCAGAGTAATAACGGGCGGTCTTATCGCTAGGAACGATCTATTTCAGACAACCTTTAGATATACTTAGCTTAGTCCTATAGATATAATATTCACAACCACGTAATTACTTTACCTAACTACAAGTTAACAGTAGGTACTTACGTAGGTACATTCGTACCTACGGAAGTATCTACGAGTACTTTCTTGTTTAAAACAGACCGTGACTGAGTTAACTGAAAATTCTGTGCAAAACAAAATTATCCCAATCGGCTACATACTGTGTTGAATTTATAACTTGGTGAATATAATCAATCCTACTAATATTATAAATGATAAAGTTTGGATGTTTGTTGCGTCTAAACCAATTTGTATTAAGATTAGCAAAGAAAAGTAAAGGTGAACTCATTCATTATAAGAGTAATCGTCAAAGAAAAAATAAAATGGAAAAAGTAGCACCAAAGTTCTTAAGACAAAACACGACACGCTTCATAATAATAATGCATAACCTTTTGCTAAGAATATGTTACTAATATGTATTTAATTTGAGCAGATCAAAGCTATCGACGGAGCGTGCGGAGTGATTACATCGGGTCATGATGTTATACCGTCAATATATGTAGGTATCTATCGAACATTATTAAGATTCAGTCAGGACATTCAGACCATTTATCAAAATCCATCAACAGCTGGAACCAAAAGAACAGACATACAAACATACACAAAAAAACATTACCCTCTTTTTGGGTAGTCGGGTAAAAACATAATTTGATGAAAAAATATCGATCGAAAATTAAAGGAAAAACCTTAATGTTTTGCATAAATTAATGGTTGTATCTCTAGAACTACGCTATATTCAGCATATTTTAGGGCGTTCTTTGGACAGTAATCTGTGATCTATAAATGAAAATAGACCCGAAATAATAACAAAACTGTGTTGAAAACCTACTCTAATAATCTCAACGAACAAGTCACTGCTACAATCTAATCTCGTTTTCTTTTTGACCTGTGGCGTTTAGTTTGACTGCCAAAGAAGGCTTTTTTCAAAATATTTTCTGATGCAAATTGCATTCTTAGATTGCCAACTAGACTACCACAGATTAAAAAAATACCTTAATTAGTCAATAATATGAGAATGGCTATGAAAAATATTTTAAAAAAAACTAGAAACTAGTACTTCGCCACAATCTGAGGTCTCGCTCGCGATGCACCGTTTTTACCAGACTACCGAAAAAAAAACACCCTGTCTATGAAACTTATTTTCTAACTTAAAAGTTCTGTTGTACCTACCTATCTACCAAGTTTCATCAAGATTTAATAAACGGTTTTGGCAGTTATCGTCACACCTATAAACATACCTATAAACGCCGATTGTCTAAGTAGATTCAGAGATCTTTGCTCGCTTCGGTCGTTCTATAAAAAAACATCAACTATGCAGTCAACTTATAAATCTTAAAATAGCTACTATTAGGAGTTTATAAATGTATTGAGGGCTGTAACAATGACACAGTTTGTATTATGTGAACCATGGGAAACAAAGGTTTCTTTGCCCAACACTGTTTGTTTCTTTCAAACAACTTGACAAATGTGCAGCAGTAGAAGATTGACATTAGATTTCTTGCTCACACCTACCATTAATGTTAGTCCACAATGATTTATCTACTAGCTTCTGCCCACGGCATTGCTCGCGTGTAACCCGGATAAAAAGATGAAATAGTGACGTTCTCGGAGTCATCTAGTCACCGACTTTAAAAAACGATCGATAGACCACGTAAATAAAATTAGGAATTAGAAATTTAAATTGATGTATAAAATTATAAATAATATGTTTAACTTATTATAGTGGACGGACTTGTAGTATCAAATAGTAGACCTAGCTACACGAAAAAGTAGTTAGAATAGTACATTATTGCAGAGGCCGCGAAATAGGCAATTATCATTTCCGCCTAGGCATATTATAGCCCTTTTCCCAAAATAATGCAAGGGATTAAAAAGGTTTCATAAGTATGATACTTTTACGATGACTTCTCTGGAAGCCGGTTTTCCATTGCTAATTTGGCTTCCAACCTTTAATCGAATGGAGTGCAGTTTATATCCATTTCACTTTCGGATCCTTCGAAACTCATTTTTATTTATGAATTCAATAACAAAATTACGAGATCGAGACGACCTTTTGTTTTACCGCCATTGTTTTTTTACTTTAGGTACTGCATGTGCTGAAAGGTAAAGGCGTCTGCATACAGTCACTTAAACGCAACCTATTTATATAGAGCTCGTTGAAAGAGATCAAAATTAAAATGAGCCAAATAAGGAAAAAGTTTTGCATTTGCCGAAAGTTAAAGGGCATCTATGATAAAGGCGTCTGCATATAACCACTTCAATGCAACCTATTTGTACCAAGCTCGATGATAGATAATTCAAATGAGGCAAACAAAGATAAAGTTTTGTCGTAGTCATGTTGCTGGCGTGTATTTTGTTCTAAATTCTGTAAACGTAAATACGATACTTCGCATGTTCTTTTGTCGAAAGTAATGTCAAATTCTCCGCGCATATTTGAGAAAACTAACTTTTCTAATATTTTTTTTTAAATCTTAGAATGGTATTAGAATTTTGATTACTGTTAAGCATAGGACCTTGCAGTGCGGGCGAGGCCAACTTATGGTAGTTTACAATATTATATTAGGTTGGGGAAAAAGTCTTTTCGCATTATTGTATGTATGAACTTGTAATAAAATCTCTTTGGCTATACTATTTGTATCTGGCTGGTTTTGGTATCATTAAAAGTTTAAATTATAAAGAAGATAATTCCAAATTCAAATTAGGAAAATGTGTGATTTTTATTTGTTTTTCGTACTGTCAAGATGAGTGAATCTAATGAAGAAATTCGATACATTTTAAAATTTTACTACAAAAAAGGTAAAAATGCAACGCAAGCCGCGAAAAAAATTTGCGATGTTTATGGACCTAGTGCAGTGTCTGTGAGAGTAGCACAAATTTGGTTTAAGCGTTTTCAATCCGGAAATTTTGATGTCAAAGATGCACGTCGCTCTGGTCGCCCTATTACGGATAAAATGGATGCCATTTTTGAAAAAGTGGAGCAAGATCGGCATATCAGTAGTTACGACGTAGCTGAAGAACTGGGAATTGACCACAAAACAGTTTTGGCGCATTTGAAAAAAACTGGGTACACAAAAAAGCTCGATATTTGGGTACCTCACGAGCTCACTGAAAGAAACCTAATGAACCGTGTTCTCATTTGTGATTCTTTATTACGACGTAATGAAACCGAACCATTTTTGAAGAAGCTGATAACTGGTGATGAAAAGTGGATCACGTACGACAAGAACGTGCGAAAAAGGTCGTGGTCAAAGGCCGGTCAGGCTTCACAGACTGTGGCGAAACCCGGGTTAACTCGCAACAAGGTGATGCTGTGTGTGTGGTGGGATTGGAAGGGCATTATTCATTATGAGCTGTTACCACCAGGCAGGACCATCGATTCTGAACTCTACTGCGAACAACTGATGAGATTAAAACAAGAAGTTGAGAGAAAGCGGCCGGAGTTAATCAACAGAAGGGGTGTGGTTTTTCATCATGATAACGCTAGACCTCACACATCTTTAGCCACTCAGCAAAAATTAAGAGAGTTTGGCTGGGATGTGTTAATGCATCCGCCGTATAGTCCTGACCTTGCACCTTCAGATTTCCACCTGTTTCGGTCTCTTCAGAATTCTTTAGGCAGTGTCAGGTTAACATCACGAGAGGACTGCCAAAACCACTTGTCGCGGTATTTTGAACAGAAGCCCCAAAGTTTTTATAGCAATGGGATCATGTCCCTGCCTACAAAATGGCAAAAAGTTATCGAACAAAATGGTACCTACATACTTTAGTTAAATGTAAATAAACTATATTAAAAAATGTTTTGAATTTTCTTAAAAAATGCGAAGAAACTTTTTCCCCAACCTATTATATTCAAAATGTTATAACGCCCGTTGTATTTTCTTTCGTCTGTTGCAACTCCTCTTGTGGCGATAAAAACTAATCACCATCTTTGGAGTCATACAAACGTATATCAATGGCAAAATAAGCAATAAAAATACCACAATCTTTAAAAAACATTTTTGTGCTTGTTATATAAACATTTTATTTAAAGTAGCTAAAGATGGGGCCCGCTCGCCCTAAACCCACTTAATTCATTTTTGTGTTTAATGATAAATATGACTCGCTACGTGGTACAGGCATCTTTTCACCAGTAATACTTAAGCCTGAAGTATTCCGTAGAAATAGCCACTCATCAGAATAAATAATTACACCTGGTATAAATTATCTGCGATATTAGCTTCTATTTGAAAAGCCAGCCTAAGCTAATGAATAAATCATCTAATAATAATATCATGTGCTTACCATAATTGTCTTAACAATTCTTTCAAATAATCTAAACTTATAATCATAATTAAATAGTGTTGTTTCAGAGTTTTCACATTTCAAGGGCACAAATAAGGGCTGAAAGTTTTTATAGGAGTAGATATCGGTTTTTTTAAAGGTAGGAACTTGATCATTGAAAATTTTTGCTACAAATCATATTAAATAATTACGTGTTACAGAGTTTTTGGATTTTAAAATTTTAGGGGTGGATAATGTTTTTTATTATATTTCGTGACACAATTCTAAATTGTTACCTTATGGCATTTGAGGTCATTTTGCCTTCTCCAAAATTTGAGTCTCCTTGAATTTGAGTTTATACAGTTCGCTGTGTTGTTTTCATGCAAATACGTTGACCTGTACTGTCCATCATTACGGCCTTGAAACCTTGTTTATCAACTCTCTTAACCTTTTCCAGTCAAGACACCCTCACTAATAAGATTCCATTGTTGACGTGGTAGGTATATAAAGGACATATTTTAACTCCAAATCAAACCGCGTATTATGCAGAAAATTTTTGATGTTTCCATTACCTTTTCCAATCGTAATTATTTCATAGCCATTTATTTTTGGTGTTTCTAAGAAATTTCCTAAATAAGCATGCAACGTAATAAGTTTATTTTAATGTTATCGGCCCTCAATGTTATAACGCTGAAGTTTTAATGATTTAAGTATATTTAAATATAATATATTAAATATATATATATATATATATACATTTATATACATTTATTCATACAACTATGTTCAAGTATATACAGATGAAACAGATAGCTATCTAAAGACCATTGCAAACGATCTATAGATAGCTCTACTGATCCAGATCACTACTAGGCGGAAGCGTTCCTAAAATACTGGCCGCATAGCCACGCTGAATGGCAATGCTAATGCTTAGATAAGAGCCAGGTCTCTTATCACGCGTCGCTTCGATCAGTCGCCCTGAAAGAATTTTGAATACGCGAAGGACCCAGAGTCTCAACCCCAAAAGCCATAAATAAGTAAGCTCTGTCGAGACTTCTATGTTTGCGCCTCTTGAGATCCTCGGCTGAATCAGCCGCTGCAACGGCTCTAACTGATCTCCCCGTCAGATGAGATGGTGCTAGGGTATATACGCATGTGGTGTCCCATCCCAAAGGCCTTCCCATCTCCCAAGGGACAAGGGGTCATGCCATCATGCCGCTTACCCGATGGTAGTTCTCGAACCGTATGGTCTACTACGTGACGATTCACGTAGTAGACCATTCGGTTCGAGAATAGCTGGAACGTTGACGCTGGTAAAAGTCCGGTGTATGATATCATTAATGCTAGCGTGGCGAGAGACCCTACCGGCGGCTCTGGTACACGATAATCCGTGGTGACCAAGCTGTTCGACCGCCGTACCGCACTGGCACTGATGAGGGGCACAGAAAATTTGAAATTAGCCGTAGAACAAAAATGCTTTCTGAAACAATAAAAAATATGAGAGTAAACTATTAGTTTTTTATTATTTAATAGAATACTTGTAAACCATATCCAAACTTCACCTTGTTATCATCTTTTACTTTTAACATAAAAACCGTTCCGTGGCTGAGGCTGAAGTATAGCAAAATTTGCTTACTTAAAATAATTCTCTAACTTAACATTATTATATTAAGCAAAGTAATTAAATAATTTAAAATATTTTGATTGCACGTAAATTAACATGATATAAATAATAACTCAGTATTTTTTTGGGTTCACATAAGTGGTTTATGACGCTAATCAAGCGTTCAATATAGCTCTCTAGCGCCAAAAATCATTTCGAGTTATGTTAGTGCACTTAATTTGAGGAAATCTATCTATATTATGTACTATATTATATTATAACTCTCAACTATAACTCTTGAAAGGATCAATAATAGATGAGCTTTATCCATTCTTCACAAAAAAAAATCGTAGTCTTTTTCAACTTTCTTTCGACCTGTTCTGAGAATTTGTACTGCTCTTATAAAAAAATACCGGTAAGATCAGTACTGCTATAGAACATCGCCAACTCATTAATCTTTGCGTGTTAGACTTAAGTAACGCCTTCAACTGTATGAACCACGATATTTATTTGGCAGTTTTGCGCTCTATACTATGCGACATGAAGGGAAAGTACCTTAAATATTGTAGATATGATATTTTGCTGAAAGAAGACTTTATTTTATTTTTAAAAGTTAGTAATAAATAATGCATTCAAAGATTTTCTAAAAATAATTTGCTTCGTCTGGGAATCGAATAGTCTCAATTGTGAAAAATAAAAATAATAATTATTATTATTAATAATAAATATTTACCATATTTTTATGATGCCAATCGAAAGATTTGGCAAAAAATTATAATTCCTCTTAAGTAGTATAGTATCTCAAAAAAAAGGAATAACGTAAAATGTTTGAATCAAATTTCAATATTTTTTATTATTCACGACGACGACGTTCGAAAAATAGCGATATTATCATTCCATAGATAGCTTTGATTAGGTATTCGTAAATAAGTACCCACTTAAAAAACGACTGCCTGGCACAGTTTTCCTTATTATAGGTGCAAGTACAGATAAAAAGATAAAACCTTATTTGAATGCATCCTCTTTAAGCTAGACAATTGACAAATTTAAAATAATGTTCTTAAATTTGAAAATGGAACAATTAGTGAGAGCGTTTGTTTTTTCCAGATTATTATCTGTTTATCTTCGTTCACTTGCACGCGTGTTAGTGTGATAATTTATTGCGAGCATGGCATATGAATAGGTTTTGATTTAATGGAACTTACTTTTTGAACAATAAAGACATCTCTTGAAGTTTGTATAGCGAAAAATATCCTGATAGACAAACACCGTCTCGTCACGTTTTAAAGGAGGCTTCTAAATAATTTGAAAACTTTGGGACGTTTTGATCAACGCTCATGACAACCACAGAAAGAGAACCATATGAACAACGACATTAAAATTGGAATTAAAAAATATTAAAAAACATGGTTTCAAAAGTTTTGTTAAAGGACGATTGGTTCAAAAATTACTTCCGAGAGATAGAGAAAGGAGACAAAATTTATTTCCTAATATCCAGAAACTCTTGCTCGAATTTATGCAATGAATATTTGCATAATAATTTTTGGGCAGACCAATCTAACTTTAGTGTACAACTGCCACAATAATCGTATTTGGTCTTAAGAATCCCCTACGAGTTACCGAAACGAATGACCAAGTGTGTTTCTCATTCAACTGTTGGTGCGGAATTAAAAAAAACCGGGTTATTTTAATCCATTTTTACCAAGGAAGCTTGAACACAGAAAAGTATTTAGAAATACTTTAAATTTTAAGAGACGTGGTAAGAAATCTCTCCGCGGCGGAGAAATAAAACTTAATTTTCCAACAAGATGGAGCTCCGGCTCATAATAGTGAGAGAGCAGCAGAGTTTCTGAATTAATGTTTTCCTACTTGGATTGGTAAAAATGGACCGATTAGAGGTTTTTTTTAAGTCGTTTCGTTTCACAGACATTGCAAGTTATTTTTAGAAAATCGTTGAGGCTGTATTACTAACTTTTAAAAATAAAATAAAGTCTTCTTTCAGCAAAATATCATATCTACAATATTGAAGGCACTTTCCCTTCATTTCGCATAGTTTTGTGACGCCTTACTATCAACTAAACTACGCCTTACTAATTTGTTGATGAGATGTTTATTTTTACTGGTGTAATATTGAAGTGGATGTACCTTAAGGTAGTGTTTCACCTTTCCCTCTTCTCTTTTTTATAAACATCCTTGTTACGATGTTAAACTACATATAATATTACTTGTATGCCAATTATATCTCATCAAACCCTTGAAGTTCAAGGGTTTGATCAGCTTTAACGCTAACCTATTAAAAATCTCACCAAAGGTTTAAGACTTAGACCATCGAAAGCGAATATGAAGATCTACTGTTTTATACAGAAGTAAGGTGGCTAAGTCGTGGATTGACACTGGAACGATTTCTAAATTTAATAGAAGAAATTGGAATATTTCTGGCGGAAACGCAAATGTCTTGAACACACGGCTTCAAGGCAAAAATCAACTGATATCCCAGCTCTACGCTCATGTATCATCCTTTCAATGCAAGCTGACACTTTTCAGATCGCAACTGAATTCTGGAAATTACAATCATTTTCCGAATTATAAGAAAATGGCTGAAAAATTCAACAAAACTGCGATTAATTTCAGTTATGTAGAAAAGCTAGATATTTTGATTAAATCTTTTCAAGACAGATTTTTGGACTTGAAAAAGTGAAACCTCTGTTGGACATATTCAGCAATCCTTTCACGATTTCAGTTGAAAATGCGCCAGAGTAATTTTCCTTTTGTACCTTTGAGACATATATATATATCTATACATTGTGTATGTACTATTTATTTTATATTTTGTTATCTTTCATTTAATATCCTTAGTATGTATTACTATTTACCCATCTATATGTTTTTAAGTATTTGCGTTAAATATAACTTTTTATGTTTGTTGTACCCATTATGCACACACTTCTTTTCCACAATACAAAGGTTATCTGGAAGATAATGATTTTTAACATTACGTCACCTATGTAGAATAGAATATAAAAATATTTATTGCCTGAAATTATGACCTTATGTACTTTTGCATAAAAAAACGAACTATCTCTATCTAAACAGATAATGATTACATTCAGACAAAAAGAGCACACTCAGCAAAATGCTGGCAGACTAAGGCGTCTGCACAGCGCTGATTTTCAGTATACCCCTATGTCTATACTACTATTATGTGCAATAAATTATTTTATATTTATCTATGCTTGAAAAACTACCGAATACATTAAATCTACACAAAAGAAGATGCAGGTAGATTTGCTAGTATTGTAGAATTCCGTATAAATTAAACACTTATGTTTTATTTGATCCTTTTATTCATGAATGCGGCATCTAGCCAACTACTAACCGAATGTAAAAGACGAGCGAATGTAACTCTGCGAGCTCAACTAAAATTTATCCGTATAAATTGATCGAAATTCGACTAATAAAGAACCCCCAAAACACGAGTCATGTTCGAACTTGTCATATAATCATATTTAATTGAATACAATAATTCATAAAATATGAAAAATATACTTAGTAAAGTAGAGCACCTTACAGACCGTTTCAAGTCTTGCAAAATTAGTAATAACGCTAACTTGGATGACAGCGGGGAGCCCTCCCCGCGCTCGGTTTTTTGACGCATTTCTATGTTTTTTAGCAATAGACTTGGCCCTTAAACTTACACTATGGTGTCGCAGCTTTTTTTGGGCCAACATTTTTGCTCTACATTTTATTCACTTATTTATTTCAAACCGTTTAGACAGCGCACTTCGATTTCTGCAATTCAATATTTTTTTATCTAGATTAAAATACAAATAAAAGTATAATATGGTCCATATTAGAGAAGAATATTACATGCTAAAACTACATCCACTCTAGGTAGGAGGTTCATAGAGCCACTGGAGTGCGAGTGTACAACATGCTCTCGCCCAGCGCTCCATGCAGGCACAGTCGGAATCCAGCCTCCCTGCAATGAGTTGCATGTAGCTGTTGGAGCTGCCACGCACCCGGCGGATAAGGGGTGCCGATCTTTTGCGCATTATCGCTGCGAACCTATTTATCCCTGCGTTCGCAAACATTCCTGCGAAAGCGCGACTGCCCCAACTTTACCAGAATAATTATTCAGCTAGCCTATAGCACTCAGGGATAATGTAGCTTCCTATCGGAGGAGTTGTTTCGGAGATTACCCCCTACATAAAAACTTTACCTCTTTAAAATATATAAATATAGATTAGTACAGATAGTGATTACTCGACGACATGTGTAAATTCCGATTCCTGCCTATGCTCTAACCTGAAATATACGGAGGATATAAGATATCTTGGTATTACCATCGTTAAAAAAATGTCTTGTATAGAGTAGATCAAAAACTTATCAGGACGTACAAGACGTGGAAGCGTTTCTGAGATACAGTTCTATAAATAGAACTTCGGGTGACGGTGCACGCCCACAACGCTTAACTTCGCTGTGTCGGTGGAAAAGTTAGGTATAGTTCGATTTTTATTTTTGTTAGCAATAAAGCACGATTGTCTAGGAGAGATCGTTGTCAGCGATAAGACCGCCATTTGTAGGACACCATTTCAAACCTAGGCGACATCCGTCTAATCTGCTGTACAAAGAATGCTCGGTCCTTAACGTGAGACAGCTCTACATAAAATCTTTGATATTTAAACAACATCCCTTAGTAAATGAAACCATTCTGGAAAAACTAAAAATCCAACGTAAACAAGACAAAATATTTAAAGTTCTTAACGTACACATTTTGGAAGGAAATCTCTAACAATTATGGGACCACGTATATATAACCGCATCAGCAAGGACATAACGATAGCTACTCTAAATCGTAACCAGCTAAAAAATAAATAAATTAGTTACCTAACTAATCTAAAATATAACGAAACTGAGAACCTCCTAAGCTACTATTACTATTTTGTTTATTTTCTCTCAACAGTCCAACCATTACCTGTAACTCTGTACATGCATATTTAGATATGTATTATCTAGTTTGGCTTTGTGGGAGAGTCCGTAGCGAGTCCCTGTGACCCTGCCATACAGGCTATAAATTCCTAGTGTGGGGAACAGAGCATAACCTATGGTACTGTTTTATTAAAATTATGCTATTTATTACTTACCTAGGTAGCGATAACAAAATATTTACCTAAGATATCTGTTTGAAGAGCAAAAACATTTCATTTAATTTTAATTAAAATAAGCGCAAAGTATTTATTCTGAGTTTAATATACACGATAATTAACAAAATAATTTACATCAACAATCATTCAAAGTAAGTTTATGAGACTTATAAACTTATGTTGAATTGACTTACTTTTATAACAGGAAAGGATTATGATTTTCTAAAAAAGGGTATTTTTTTTCTTCTTATTTAAGTGAGTAGCTAACTCAAACAAATAAGTTTATTTCGTTTTTTATGTGAAAGCATGTTAAACGAAAACTTAGGGGTAGAATTTTCCATTTACCTTTCTACTAAGTGTATAGGTGATATGTAGGGGTGCACTTGCGCCCCTACACCATAAGAGGAATATACTCTCAAATTTTCATGCTTCTAGGACTTATGGTTTAGGCTGTGCCTTGATAGTCAGTAACGGAACAGTTTTATATATTTAGAATACACAACACAGTAGTGCGCGTCCGTTCCGTAATTGCCCAATAAGTTGTAGTTATACAACTAACAACTTCATTTAAGTAATTTTCAATGGAATTTGTACGAACTAATCCTATTTACTTCTCCAAGTACATTTTATAAGTTGGTCGACTAATACTCGTTAACTTGCGAAGCCTACTTAGCTGTGATAGTTTTTCTTTTAACTATCACGGCAGTAGTATTACTACCGTGATAGTGATTTTTTACATATCCAAAAGTAACCGTTTAAAAAGTAACAGAATTGGACACTAAAAAAAAATTGAAAAATTTGCACTTTAATGTTTAATATGTCGCAAAGGGATCCCTAAATCGAAAAATAGTTTTACACACCCCTCATATTTTTGAACGATGTATCCAATGAACACACCAATGGAAAGACGAGATAAAAAAAACATCCCCACTAAATCAAAAATCTATCTCAAAGTTGCAAGCTTATTAGAAAAGTTTATAAAATATTTAAAAAAAAAAAGCTTTGCATAACTTTTTTAAAGAGAATTATGTATGGCTAGATAGCAATATCTAGCCATACAAGTATTTCGTTAAAAACGTTAAATGCTTGCAATCATAACATTTTTTTTGCTTCTTAGTGGTTAGTTCCTCTAACCACTAAGCATTCCAAACTCTCCTTCTCATCAAGACATTATGTATTTATATTATAGGTTCCTAAAATCTTGGTCATGACAAGCATTTCACTAATTTTATCTCCATTTTCAGTAAGTGACTGCACTTTTTAAATTTTTCTGCCATACTTACTGTTTTTTCGTTCATTTGATATGTATGCTTTTCATGATGCATAATTGTAATAAACTCTGAATTCTTGGCATAAATGCTGTATAACTTATGCATGACCTCCTTTGCAGTCTTGGAATTTTAAATCAGCACAATTTGACTGATGTAAGTAAACGTCAAAGCTGATGTTAATAAAACCAGTTGTATCTTCCTTTTAAAGTGCGAGAGTCACTGCCAGATAATGAGGGCTCCTCCTACCGGCTGTTTTTGCAAAAAAGATATCGTCTATGGGCATAACTTATTAAATTATGAAACAGTTGATTAACTAAACACGATTTGTCTCTTTCTTAACTATATGTGTTATTTCCAATTTAACAAAAGAAAACAAAACACTGCCTAACTGAACAACTGTTTAAAATATTTGTAAGACAGCATTTACCTATCTATTTAATCAAGCCCATCCCTTCAGCGCAGATTTATTTTGTATTCGTGTTACCAGTTTCGTTTGTCTGTTATTTAAAATCACTTTTCCTTTGATACACCACTAGCCAAGTATCTCAGAAATGTCCAGTACTGACCGTTATGAGAGTTATCTTGCTCCAATAAGTCTTGAAAGGGTGACTATTCATAAAATCCGTTAAACAGTCTTTGTTATATATAGTCAGGGGTTATAATCAGGTTCCTTTAGTGATTACCTACATTATAATATAGTGAAACACTCCGCGACCTCGCCCGCATTGAGTTTTTTTCCTTACTAAATTTATTTCCCCGTTTCATTAGAATGCCAAAGTCTTTATTGAATCAACTATTATTTCCCTCATGATCCTTTAGACTGAAATCTGAAGAAAAACCCATGTTTATCTACTGATCACAAATTATATTTACAAGTTGGCTCAGAGCAGTCATACAGCCTGACGTTCAGGCTGTATATAACTGCTGTTTAAGAAATGCTTGGAATAGCGGTGCTTTCCACACCGCTCAACTTCGCCGTGTCGGTGGAGTTAAGTTAGGTATAGTTTAGGTTTAGTTAGATTTAGTTTTTCTTTTTTATTAATTCTATTTTATTTTTTATTTTGTAGCAATACTGTAAGGTTGTCTGGAAGAGATCGCTGTTAGCGATAAGACCGCCATTTGTAGGACGTGCTTTCATTATATTCTTCAATAAAGTAATTTTTCACTTTATGATGATTGAAGCATCTACATAACAATGTGGGATCAGATCTTTCATAATTGCAACCGGCCTTACTTGAACTTACCAATCAACCTTTTAAGGGACTCTGGCGCGTTGCACAATTTGCACTTGCCAAATAGCATGACCTTGAAGCGGTACCGCTTATCATAAAAGCACGTGTCATGTTCTATTTCAAACACCATACTTTCTTTAATTAAAAAATAGAATCTCTGGTAAAATTACGGTATTTACTGAGTATTATTATTATTCTTCATATATATTCAGTATCTTAGACGTCTAGTCCTTTGTGAATCTTTACTGGGCCGCGAAGGCTGTAGGAAGAAAAAAAGAAAATACATTTATTTTAACTCTTTTTTTTTTACGAATAAAATATTACAGGGTTAATTTTATAATATTACAATTATTGAAAGTGAAGGCGAGACTGATGAAATAATATCGTATTATTTGGGCGAAACCATTAAGTTATTGAAAGAGTAAAATGTGAATAGAATAATTCTTGGCCATATTCGGCTATATAGTTTCCACTCTTGCGCCTCCAACCCCGACAGGCCGGCTATGGAAAGCCGTGGACAGCGAGGAAAGGGGCTCTGCGGTGTCGCCCTGTGGTATTAATAATTCCTTATACTGAACCAGCAGTTATCATTAGGAGGGAGAGTTAATGTCTGTAAATAATGAATCCAGCTTGTTAGAAACAGTTACTTTTCAAATAGGAGTACTTTGCCTTATTTAAATATACTTTCCCTACAAACCTTTGGTTTTTATGTGTAACGTTATCATTGGTTTTGGAAACGTTTAAATTGTTAACTACGTTACGTGAGCATTTATAGTTAAATTAAATCTGAGCAATGATATCATTATTTAACCTTGTTGTTGCAATGTATACAATCTAGAGTTTATCTATCTATCTAGGTCGAAGTGGACTATTACCTAAAATAGTAACTGTGGACATTTTAATCTAGAGAACTACGTACCTTACCTACAGTTCTGTTTGGGAAACAACAATTCAGCTCTTACTATCAGCGCTCCTCGTCTGTGACCTACTGGCCTAGTTACGCGGCAGAGTAATCGCTCGTATCGTTCACAAGTATTAACCAAGTTACCTACGTATTAGTAAACCACGTATTCACTATACAACATTTGTTTATTAACAAGCTATAATATATATAGCGAAATAATACGTTACTATTCTTCTGCTAACGTTCAGTTGACCGTTTAGATGTCCTTGATGATACTTTTGAAGAAAAAAACAGTCGCAATAACGGTTGGACCACACGAGTTTTGCAAAAATTTACAAAATAAACTTTGTCAACAATCCTGATCAGGTACATTGTTCATTTTCATAAAATCAAGTGACCGACTGGGCCTATTTAGAGGCAGTCAACTGCTGAATTAACACATTGAAACATTTCTAAATAGTAAATTTTTTATTGCTCCATAAAAAAAAATCAAAACAGAAAGGACTGTTGTAGTAGGTTGTTTAAGAAATGCAACTAATAGCCTTAAGTATCATGTTTATCAATTGTTACATAATATTTGTAGTTTCTAAAATAGTGTATATATGTATATTTACAAAATGTTTATGGTGAGTCTGGAAATACACACACATTATACGCTACTCCATTCAGTGCATAATAGATAGGCTAAACATACTTTGTATGTAGGTTCAATACATTTATTCGATAACAGACAACTTACTACAAGTAGGTAGGTAATGGATAACACGAATTGATAACTTACATTCGTTCAATTAATAGTCCTAATTGCTCAGAGATGTTGCTACAGACAGACCAAAATCAAATAAAATCAAATCAAATGCAAAATCGATTATTGTCCCATACAAAATCGAGATCTTGTGTCCTTGTTTCCCCTACCTACACTAGATCGAATCAGTGCACATTGCACATAATATTTACGTCGGTACCTTGTGAAATTATAGTAACATCTATTTAATTTGCAAATACTTTTTGAGACTACTATGAAAAAAAATGATCTTATAAGAAAACGTACTGGACGTGTCAGTTGATCTCATAAATATTTTATTTTGCAATCTTTTTGATGATTTGTAAAAAAGTGACCAAAACGTGTCCAGACACGATATGTTTTAGGGTCCAGTAGTAAAGTTAATTATCGTATCAAAAACCTATTTTATTCTATTTCTTCAAAATCTTTTATCTATTTTTTTTTAATTTAGTTATAAATTATAATCGCTCCGTCACCTTAAAGTTCTGAAGGGGTGGTGTGTCCTTCTTTTGCCACTGCATCAACTTCTGTTTGGGCTCAGGTTGAACAGATGAACCCAAGATTTATCCACAGTAACAATTCACCCCAAAATGGAACGGCTCGATTTTTTTTTGTTTTTGAGGCGTGATCATTTATGCACTGCACTGACTTTAACATGCCTAGATAATCGTGTAGGATCCTCAAAAGTGTGGTAGATGATACTCCTACTATTGCAGAAAGCTGTTTGTTCTTCAGACTAGCATCTTTCAATATTATTTTTTTAACTTTGACATAGATATCCGTTCAGGTGACCTCAGCTAGACGTCCTGGGCGCGGGTCGCTTTAAACGACCCTCTGCCATGTTTGACCATGACCAAAGACCATGCCACTTGTATATCGGGGAAAACTCCGATTTACAATTAATAGCCATTTAGTAATTAATATTACTTTTCCTTTTTTAAGTCCCACTTATTGAACAGCTCATATATATTTGTCTCGGGTATATATATATTTTCTATTTATCATATGTATATATTTATAACCAAAAAACCATAAGCAGTATATCAGTCATGTAGTTCCAATAACACAGGATCTGCTTACTTTGGGGCTAGACGATGCTGTGTCGAAATGACCAGTATTTTCCTATACCTACCTTTATTTCCTATACATGATATGGTTGAGAAGGTTTTTCTTGTTTCGTTTGTAAGGAACTTGACAGAGGCACGAGAATCGATATGCTCTATTGTCACATTTTTTTTGTTTTTCATTTTCCCAGACACATCTGTCAGTGTTGGCCTTACCTGCACCATTTATGTAATACTTCACCAATATAAGTACCTTAACCTATACAGTCCGCGTCCTACCCCCACATTGTAATCCCACTTGGTTCACTAAAATGTGTAGGTGGTGCACAGTTGATTTTAATTGGAAGCTTCTATTATTAAAGTTCCGATGCAAAATGGCGAAAACAGAACCATTATAATTTTTCATCACATTCTGTCTGTCCTTCCGTTAGAACCATTGTCCGCTGATGGGGGCCGAAGATCGGATGACAACGGGAATAACCCCACATTATGGCAGTCGTGTCATAACAACCCATAAATAAGTTTCTTACAAAACTTCTTAAATGTATTACTACAGTCTTAATCACTAGTCCCCCCTCTTATGTTATAGATTACATTATCTTAAACCAATTTTTAGTTTAAAAATAGCATCAGTGAAGGCTGAATCTGCAGAAAAATTTTACTAAACACGTAGCTACAATTACAAATTTCAAAAGTTATACCTTAAATAACCGATACTCCCACATAAACTTTCACACCCCATTTCTCCTACCAATTATTAATAGGATAGGCAACTTATCCTATCCTACCAATAATTAGTAGTATAGGATAAGTTGCCGGTTCAAGGGAGCACATAAATTTTCATTAATTTGACAGGCAGGTGTTGCTTGCCTCCCTCCCTGACCTATAAGCTAGCGGAATAGATGAGGCTTCAGTCAGCGGAACTTATTACACAATTCCATAAACTGCGAAGTAGTTACCTGGCGTAGTTACGTCACTTAAGGACAGCAAGCAAGTGAAATAAGCGTTTTAACGTTTATTTTGAGTCAGACTACATTCTGATGGGCCAATAAAAATAATTTGAATGACGCCCAGCCCCCGTGACCTGACATACATCAGTTGATGTGCCAACAACTGTGACATACTTTCATGCTGAAAATTTCCTAATTTACCCGAAACACGAAATAATAAATAAAGCGCGTCGGTTTGGTCTCCACCTACTAAATGTCGTATAATAATTGCTTTATAGTTAATATTGTTTAGATTGACCATTGATACTGTCATGGTTTACGTTGATAGTTATGTAGTCAAAAACAGAAACAGTTGGAAAAAAAACAAGCTTACGTTGTTCACGACGTCATCCACACGATGGAAATTGACATAAGTGTGATTCTTTCAGAGAATACTGCAGTTGTGAATGCATGTAATACAGTTTAAAATATTGGATGGTAGAATCTGAACGAGTGCCAATAATTAATCTCACATTCGGAACAAGTATTCTGCGTCCCAGATTATTCACTTGAACCATCCCTGAAAGAGGGTGCAACGAGACTTCAGATTTTAAGGGAGACAATGCAAAATCTTGCGAGTTGAGAACTGAACTGTCTGGAACTGAAGAATGATTGTAAGATTCCGATTCGCTCTTGACCTATTTTTTGTAAAAAAAAACAAACACTGATTTAAGGGAGTTATCTACATTGTGGCCGGAAAAACATGGAACATTGTGGATACATTTCTAAAAGCTAATTTCGTATCGTACTCTTTATGTACTCGTAGCTAAAGGAATGATAAATAAAATTTAAATTGTAGTGAATATTCAATATTTATAATAGAATCGCTACTCAACTAGTGGTGGCCACTACTGTTCGGTATTTGGTACCACCTACTCTTTACTGTACTATAAGGGTATCGTAGTTCACGTAATTTTTGATGATCTTTGTCACCGACCGTCTCTTGTCAACCCACAACAACGCGATGCGGGTTCAAAGACAAACACGTGTACACATGTGCTTTGAACAATGTTGAGCTCCTTTGTTAGACCTTCTAGAACAAATAGGCTTTAAATAAATAGGTAAGAATAAAACCAAAAGAAGGTCTCTTTATGAGATAATTACTATCATAATTATGGCATGTTATGCAGGGCCAAGTGTCATAGAGAATTCCAACGCGACGCGTCGCATTTGTGCAATGAATAGGGCTCCCATGCCTTGCACTTAACAGACCAATAATTATAAAAATACATGGTAATCCTGGTATGTACCTCCAGCATATAATTTTAAAATAAGTGTGGTCAGCGCAGTGCTGACTGCGTCCGGTTTTTGTGTATTCAAAACGACAGTTTGAGCTGTAAGTAAGTATCTGTGTCAAGGTACGGATCGACTGTTGCGCAAACAGTTTTTTAATACTACGCCCAGTTGCGAGGTAATTAATTCGACTCAGTGTGTCGCAACGAGCGATTCTCTTGCTTTTAGTACATTTATTAATCATTTTAAAATAAATAATTTACTTACCTAGTTTTAAAGTTTACAACAACTCGTGGTGGTAGGACGTTGATATCGGAATTTCCGTCTCATTTTAGGGATGATATCAACGTATATCCCTCTAAATGATTTTCGGTAACGGTAAATCATTTAGAGAGATATTTTTCCAGCAGCGAACAAACATACTCGTACTATAATTCCCCATAATGGGCTTACCAAGTGACTACTATAGGGTTCTTCAAAAAGGGTTTTAGGAAATTTAAGGAGTTTTGATGCCTCTTAGTGTTGATGGGCTACGCTTACAAACAGGTGGGCTGTATGTTTGTTTGATACCTTGGTGCTACAAAAAAATAAACTGTGAGGATAGCGAGTGGGGAGTAGTCAAGGCCAAGAATATTAGACAGCAAATAGATTTTTCGACGTTAAAACCATAAGAGCGGCCTGTGACCTGAAACTCTTACTACCATTCAAAACGCGAAAAAGTGCCAAATATAATGTTTGGACGTGTCTGTCTCTGGCTATCCCTTACTTGGTATCCCCATAAATCTGCGTACTGAGTAAGGATCTGAGGTTCTCCATTATGATGATTATTATAATGAGTGTTTGTTTGTTGGTTAGTGCCTAGATTTTATTGTAATGTTAATTGTGTCTTAAGTTTTAAATATATAAAAACCATAAAAAATATATATTATTTGAAAATAAACATGCAACTGAAAATAAACAAACATTATTATTTTTTTACCATAAATCGAACAGTATCGAACAGGCGATAATTTTGCTAGATCATTCTAATTAGCCTTTATTACATTTCAAGGGAAAATAAAAATATTGGTTTTACTTTTAAACCCATTTCAACGATATTCCATTAATAAAAAAAAAAAATTGAACTAAACGTTCTGTTTCTTTGATACAGACTTCTCAACGACCTTTTTGCATGTATAAATCAAACTAAATCTATGGGCATTATTTTTGCGATTTAGGCTCTTCAGAACAGTCGTGTTAATTTCATATCCATATTTTAATTTTAAATTAAAAGCTAATGTTTAGACGAACAGACAAAATTGCTACAATATAATTTTAGCCTCTAAAATTTTATTAAATTGAGGCTCTCGGATACGGAACCCTGTAGACATAAGAAAGATTTTTACGATTTTTCATCAATATCTTACATATACCGGACTCCTCGGGCCGCGGGTAAAATGTGATTGGGTTAGGAGATAATATCGTACACGAGATGATGTCGAATTAGGACCATTTTTTTGTACGGACGCCATTTATGTGAAAAATACGGGCTCGGTTGGTTTGGTGCCGAATACTTGTCTACGTAGGTGTTGTTTTATTGACAAGCTAAAATAATAACCCTATATCCCTTTATTCTAACGCGATGGTCCAAAAGTGATAGAGGCGTATAAGGATACCTGACCTATTTAAATCAACCCCTTTATTATGTTCTATGTTTTACGGCGTAATATTTAATTCTGTGCGCTGATTCTGACCTATTTCTAAGAAATAGAATTCGCTCTGTTTTCTGATTTGATGTAGCCGTGTATCTGGCAAGATCATAAAAAGGTAGGCGAACGTATTGATAAAGTAATGAAAAAACAATAACAAACTTGAAGTAAAAATGTTAAATAATTAATAACAGTCAACAATGTCCCCTTAAGAGCTCGGTGGCCCTGCTCTCGATAGCTCTCCTTAGATGGCTCACCAGCAGACTAGGTCGAGGAAAACAACCACGTTGTCAGTGTCACAACACTGACTTGCGACTCCAATAACTGGCTTCCACACTAATGCTGGTTTAATCTCATTCAATATTTGCACTAGTAACACAAAAACAGCAATGTATAGAGAACTATCTATGTACTTAATCAAATTAACAATTGTGGTGTGAAGTTAGACGAATTTATCGGTGGTATAGGTCGGCTGTGTGGTCACTAGCCATAGTTGTTTTGTTAAAGTGCGCTACATTTTAGGTTGGCATTACTGCTGTTTGTTCGCAAATATTTATTAGACGACCTCTATAGTTTCAAGGTAAAAGTAATCAAAAATAAAAAGTTGACTACGCCTTTCAAAAGTAAAATTAAACGATCATTCACAGGGTGTCATATTTTAAAATGGGCAATACCGACTACATTTAGTTGGTTTCAGTAAATTCGTGGTACGTGGGAGTTGCGTTTGGCGAAGTGCACTGATGTAGGCGCCTGGGGCATTGTAATGCACCAAGAATGAGAGGTTGCTTGTTGATATGTGGCTAGTGTCATTTTATAGTTCTTCATAGTCACACAGATGTAAACTATCGTCTATTAACCATTTGAAAATAATATTGCAGTGAGAAGAGAAAAAAACCGGACAAGTGCGAGTCTAACTTGCGCAACGAGGCTTCTGTAAGCTTGTATTGAAAATATAAGTTGGATTAACTAGACAAACTTAACTTAGTTGTTGAGAAAATGACCGACCATACATCGATAAACGTCACGGTCAATTATCCAACTACAAGAGAAAGTTTGCAATCGCAAAAAAAAAATCATATGATATAACTACAAAATAACGACTTTCGGACTTTTTCCTTTACTTGTTTTATGAGTCTTTGCTTCTTGCCAAATTTTCATGATTCTAGACTAACGGGAAGTACCCTATATATAGGTTTTGATTTGTTTGTGAGTATCAAAATATGTCGCATAAATGGCCGTATATTTTTTATTGCATTTATTTTTTTAGAACTCTAATGTACCATACGTTTTTGATAATAATTTCAACGGACGGACAAAGAAGTGATCCTATAAGGGTTCCGTTTTTTTCTTTTGAGGTTCCATTCCTCAAAAGAATAAACGGAACCCTTATAAACACGAAGTGTGAAAATAATAAGTGGGTGGTAGGTGGTTCGCGAAAATATTGTTTTTCCCTTTGTGATCCTATGTCACTCTTAGGATCACGAAGCATCTACCGGTAGGTACCTAACAATACGGTGTCCATTTTGAGTCGATTGAGTGCTTTGGTGTACCTTATTTACTTTAACATTATAGCATATTAATAAAGATTTTATTTATACAACGGAATACTAGTAACAACTTTTATATTATGTATTTATATCATGCATTTTGATGGCGAAATTAAAGTATTTCAGTATTGAAATATGTAAAGCAATACTTCACTCACCTACCGGTTTTTTTAAATACTAACACATCGGTTAAACGTCATATTCCTAAAGTTTATCGTAATTTTCTTGTTATACCCCTACTTAGATAAGAGATGGGTCCATTGAACATATTTTCAGAATCTAAAGTGTGTGTGACCAACTTACATAACGCGCCTCGACACGTAATCTTTGTTATCCCTGTACAAATCTACTGTTGCATAGGCCTCCCACAAAGCGGGCATGCGAATTATCTCGTCTCACCTTCATCCACCGATTTCCTTCTACTATTCATCCAGGTGATGGGGTTTTATAAATTGATATCACACAAAATTTAACGAGTGTCACTCACCGGACATTCTTCTGGCTGATCGGGATACGCTGTTTACTTTCAGCAGTGCCTTAAAATGTACATAATTTGTGAAATCGATTCAGCAATTGTCATGATGTTGACACGCGAATAAGTAACGAACTAAGTTGCAAAATAACATGTCAAGTCTGTTTCGATTACAAAATCTAACGCCCCGTCCATCGTCCACGTCGCTACTCGGTCATATACTTTAAGAAACTGGAACACATACCAAGGTACAAAACATTATACATTTGTATTAGGTACAAAACAGAGAATAAGATGGGTAGGACAATACAGGTCCAGCACGAATCTTAAACTGAACAACTGTAGCAAAAAATGTATGAGAACGTGAGTCTAGATTGAGATTGAGCTTTGATGCGAGCCTATGTACACCTATTGGGTTACAAGTTCCTGTCCGTATCCTCTGTATTTATTTACCAAATCTAAGATAATTAAGTTATAAAATATGATTACTTAATAAAAGGTGCGAGTGAGATGACTTAGTGTTTTGAAAAGATTCGCTAAGCAGCTCTATCCAAACGAGCGGATAAGTAGGCGAAGGTCGGGCGCCATTGTAGTCGGCGTGAATAATGGTGACGTATTGCTAGTAAAAGATGTGTGAGGGGGTGGGGGGGGGGGGGGTGAGTATTATTTGTTTGGGGGGGGGGGGGGCGAGTTGCTTGTCTGTGTCGCCATGGTAACCTCTGGACAGAATTCTTCAACACCTTGCAGAATTCGTTTCCAGCAAATAATCTGCTGCGAGTGTTTATACTTGCACAGCAGTGCAAATGACTTGCTGATTTCTGCAGTGAAGCACTACACACGACCCAAATGCGATGTTAGTGAGCAGGTCAATTTCCAGCATGCAGCTGTGATCTACAGTTCCTGATACTTTTTAACGATAGTTACAGTGATTTAACCGTCGTAAAAACTCGAGTAAATAATGCTCTCCAACTTCCTGTAGCAGATCATTTCCTAGGATACCAATATAAGCTCTATAAATATTTTTTTGTACATCCATAACATGACTAACATCAAGAGTACAAAATAAGAACAGAACTCACACTGAAATGCAAGCATATATTATGGAAGATTGTTGCAAATGACTACAGTAAAAATACTGGAGACTAGAACTCTTCGGGTTTTCATAAATCAGAGTAAATCAGAGTTATAACCTAGAGCACAAAATGTGACTGGAACTCACGCTTACAAACAAAAAAAACAAACATGCGCACGACTGTCTTCCCATGGTGGACACCCTCAGACACATAGGGGACTCTCAGTAGGGGTTAGTCAGAGGCACGTACAAACGCTTAAGAGGTAGAAAATGCGTTTTTTTTTATTTAAACTTTTTTGGTGACTAGAACTTTAGTTTTTTAATGGAAAACTGATAATGGTTATTTTTTCAATCGATTATTTCATGGAAAAATCGCAAGAATATTAGAGATTTGAATCCAAAAACTCAAACAGATAGTTAAATATCTAGTTCGACTATAGAAAAAATCTGTGTTGCTTGGGGTCAAAATAGGTCTTTTAGCTTAATGCAGCATCGTATAACCTCTTTAATGGGTTATTTTATGTTATGTTTGCATTAGACTTCAACCTCCAAGAATAATTAAAATCATAGGGATTATTAAATTAAGACATTCCTTCTATTGGATATGATTTAGTTTCACTTCAGCGTGAGTTCCGGACATAATTTTGTACTATAGATCCATGCGTAGTGGGAGCGGTCACTTCAAATTTCTTCAAAGGTCTGATACAAAATGATGTGCTACTAGAAGTTGGCAAACAATTTTTTCCTTTATTTAATGTGTTAAAAACATTTCAAGCGTCATAAACATTGAAGTAGATTATTTTGTCCCCCAAAACAACTTTCCTATTAAAATTTTGCAAAAAAATCATTTTTTTTTAACAAGTACATATATTCTACAGATTCACTGGAATTTTGGTATAATGAATGATATTCATGTTCATCTGAAAAAAAAACTCTAGATACTTTATTTTTCTCCTGAAACAGAGTAGGTACTGTAGCCTTGAGTAAAAAAAAACTGAATAAGTGATGCTTCTTAATTTTAACAATATCGTTGGTGTAAGACATATTTTTATTCGCAAGTGGTATTTTAGAGGCAATTTGGCATATATTTTCCAAGAAAATTTCTGATAATTGTGATTTATTATATGAAACAAGATAAAAATATTTAACATATGTTTTTCCTTATGCCACAAACAAACTAATTATGCTTAAGTAAAGTGATTTAAAGCTTTTTTAAACTGAAAAAATAAAATAAAAAAATATACATTCCACGCCGCTGTTCAATCTTAACGTAATTTCGATTTCATGAAAATTACTAAGTAAAATTAGATTAGTGGTAAAAATGTTCCTGAAACTGAATGAGCAGGGTATGTAGAATTCATGTCAATCACCAACTAAAATTTGATCTGGTTTACAATGTGTTGATGCAAAATTAACAGCATACAGAGTCGGAAATAAAATAAGTTGTTTTCTCTCATATTTAGTTAAATGTCAACAATCAGACAAAACAGAAGAATACGGATTAAAATGAATGCGTTTTCTAGCGTTACTTTGGTTGGCTAACTAAACGTAACCTGTATACATATTTTGAAAAGATTTCAGAATTTTCCCACTTTAAAACCAGATGTGATATAGAAATCCTACTTAATAAGTATCTACTTAATATTAGAGTTGTGTCTAGTTTATGCCGTAGGTAGGTAACATAAATCTTAATTGTGTGATGAAAGTGCCATAATTAATACACTACCTTACGAGTACTTAGGTACCTACCTACTGTTTGTTTGACCTGGTAAACATCCAATGTAACAGAAGCAAAACCTACCTACCTACTTAGCTGAGTTTATTAATATTTAATGTACTTAACTATCTACCTAGAAATTCAATGCCTTATACCTTTGGAAGAGACTAGCCACCCACAACCCAGGGAATCCTAGCGTGGGGGTTAGTAAACATGATTTATTTGCCAAGTAGCTGATGAAAACACTTAAACTTATACTTAGTAAGTGTTGTACCTTTTTTTAGTAGTTTTCGTTAACCTAGTAAATAAGTGCAGGTGGGGAATTTGACTTAAAGACCTATGTCCCCGGACCGATGAGTTATAAAATGTAAAAATATTTTAATTCTAATAAACAGATTATTATTAAATCTGAAAAATTAACGTGTTTTTAATACTACCCAATTAGTTCCTGTCTTAGTATCTTACCTACTTGCCAATAGTTCCTTGTTGACTACGGAACCCTAAACTTGACTAATACAGATACTCCTTTACAAACTCTAAATCTTAAGGGTTTGTATTGTTTTTATTTTAATAAATATGACACCACGCATGCAGGTAACAGCTAGTAGGTACTTGCTGTTACCTGCAGCTACGCACCTAAAAATTCTCATGCTACGTCATAATAAGTAGGTACTTATTATAAAATAAAGACTGACATAGCATGAGAAATTTTAAGTTTCCTGTGCAGATTCGCAAAGCAATATTTCTTATTGCTTGGCGACTATGCACAGTGGCCATGTTATGTTATGGCATTACGATCATAAGACCGATCAAAAAAACTAGTAGGTATTTATAGAATGAAAACACATAAAATATGCATATTTTTATTATTTACATTCTATTTATAAAACCGTGGTACGTCATGAGGAGGAAATAATGTCACATTACGAGAAGAGTGTTAAATATGAATGTGGATGAAAATAATAGCAGAGGTAGGTCAAAGAAAAGATGGGTGGATTGTGTGAAGGATGACATGGCTAATTAAAAAAGGAGTGAGTACTGAGATGACGGCTGATAGTGTGCCAAAGAAAACATGTTGTGCCGACGTAATATGGGATAATGACAAGAAGATGATTAAATAATATTTTATATAGGATGTCGAAACTTGTAAAAAGGATTTAGTATTAACATCTTGGCTGGATACCTATAGCCATAGCACTCTTTGGAGAAGGCGTTGTGTTAGTGTTATGATATATTAGATAGATATATACCAATGTAGGTATGTTATTACCAAGGTAATAAAAAAATAAGCAAATCTGTTTTTTCCGTCTAGTTATCGACTCCAGGTATCCAGTTCATCGTTTCTCAACCTGAATGGGAAGTAGTTATCCAAAATTTTAGGCATCTATAGTGCAAAACATTTTGAAAATTCACTCGGTTACACACATATTCCACATATTCTCTCTCATATTCTCTTCGGTGTAGGGATATTCTTAACCACAAGAAAGTAGAGACCAAAATAAAAAAACACTTACATATTTACCCGCAGGCGTATATGCGTCTGCAATAATAGGTTGTTATGCGAGCCCCAAAACAATGACAAAACCGGAAAGAGATAAATAGGCAGACAAACAATGTCTGTTATCATTTCTTCATGGATGGTTTTTAGATATGTCTTATTACCACGATAACAAGGGGGCGCTGCATTCAATGACGGAAAAATACAACTTTTTTTTAAGAGTGTGACATATGGAATTTATTTTTAGTTTGTTCAAAAACTATAATAATACTTATGTGGGAACTTACAGATGCAAACATACAAATTACTTAAAACTAGTCAATATATTATATGAGTTATGTCAAAACAATAATAGGGACCTACTAATATAAAACCTACCCTCTATTTAATTCATACGACTGTGGAAAGCCCGGACCGAACATGACACGTCACTGATTAGACGTCTGGATAAGCCTTGAGAAATGAATGGTTATTTTTAGTTAAGACTATCTATCAAAACGCTATAGTTGCGTACCACATAGCCATTTAGCTAGATAGTAAAAACGCATATAGTAAGGTCATGCGATTCTAAACTCACCCATGTGTCTCCTCTCCGCTTATTATGCTATCTAGATATATTACATTGCGGTTTGCCAGTTATATAGGATGAGGCATATACATTTTATTTTGTACCTGCAAAATTATGTTCTGGAGAAACATTCATTATGGCAAATACAGTTGATTGCGATCCACATCTTTTTATGGAGAAATTACATGTTTTAGGCCAAAAAAATAATTGAAGAAGGGCAAAAGAAGTAACAGCGCTGTGGCGACTCACAGCTAGAAGAGATAAGATGGAAAGTTCTAATTTTCCTGAGATTTCCATTATAATAGCACATCCTGTATTTGGCGGATGCAGTCTCGGAGCGACACGGATAACCCTCCATCCGGCGATACGCAGATTATGCATTTAAACCGGGAGAAGGAAATTGAAACCAAGGCTTCCTTTATAATATCCGTATACACACTAACTTGCTCTAACTGAGATCTCGCGATGAAATCTGTTTGTATAAAAGAACATAATGTATGCATTTTTCCAAAACTATCCCTAGAAAAGGGTACAATAGGGTGGTTCAATCCTACCATTTTAGTCTTGATTGCTATTTTTACAGTAAAACTTAAAAAAATGGAATCACGACAACCTAAAATGATGGGTACTTTGTATGAAAGTTTGGTCTTTAATGTTACAAACATGAAAATTTGAATCCACATACAGCGACTGCGGAAAAATAAAAAAATGTCGTGTTTTTGTATTTTTACATTTTAAGGGGGAGAAATGGGAGATGAAAGTATGTACGACTCCATGCGTTAAAAGCTACTGTCAACAGCTAGCTAGTCTCGCGTAGCACTGCTACAAACACGTAGAACCGTCTCACCTCGAGGAGACAAGTCCTATAATATTTTTTGGTGATATATGTATAAAATCTTTCTTGCCTGACGGAATTAAAAGTAGCCTTTGTTTGAATAAAAATTCATAGATACATACTAAAAGGAAGACATTCTCCTTTCCAGGACCAGCGACTTAGGCACTGCGTTGATCTCTCAGTTAATCAATTAGTCATGTTCTTTTATAATAATAATATAGCCTCCAATGAATTGTATTTTAAGGAATTAATAACATTAATTCCTTGAATTTTGAATTTGAATTGTATTTTAAGGAATTTATAACATTAATTCCTTAAAATACAATTAATTAAATTTTTTTTACTTAATCCGAATAATAAATAAGACTTTAATTAAATTGATTATCTGATTCATGCATTACATTAAATAGAACAATAAATAATATATGCGATAAATTAAGGACCTCTCGACGAGTAAAGGCCTCCTCCATTTCGCTCCAAGCGTCTCTACTCTTTGCCTTGGTAAACCAGTCCTTGCCAGCTATCTTATTTATCTCGTCCATCCATCTCCCTATTGGTCTTCCCCTGTTCCTCTTATCAGATGGTCCTGTCCATGTTGTTATACTTTTTTAGTCCATTTACCAATGTTCATACGCGCGACGCGGCCAGCCCATTTTCATTTAACTTTCTTACAATGTTCCATAGCATCAATTACATTTGTAGTTTTTCTTGTCTGTATTTCTTTTTCTGTCTACTCTTGTTTATTTCCTTAAGATGTCTGGATTTATTGAACGATATCTGCTTACCCAAAAAATACCCATTCGTTGGTATTTTTTGTTATAGGTCATGATCTTAGTTTTTGTGGTATTTAAGTTCCAAGCCGATTTCTCGACTGGCAGAGTCTAGTTCGTTGTTTTTTATATAAACCTCTAAATAGCTTTATTATTTAATAATAACTTTGGAACCCTTTAAGGCGTAACGCACGAGGCGATAAAGGATCGCTTTTGTAGCTTCGTGCATTACGCCTTAAAGGAAAAATATTAAACTACCTAAATTACAGTATAAATAGAGCAGAATACGCTATGTCGCATAATTGAATAATGGAAAGGAATGCTAGTGAGCTACTGATGTAGTTACGAAATAATGTTATGTATCCTAAAATCCTGTAAAGTCAAAGCACTTTACTGAATTTGTTATTCGACTTAACGGATTAAAATATTGACTATATACTATACCTACGAGTACTTACCTAGACCCAATCTCAAAAACGCCTCAATTCTAATTCTATTATGAACAACTGCGCTATAGCAAATTGGCAATGACGTCAACGAACGCTCAAATAAATATGTAAAACTACGCTATCACCATTATAGTCGGTTATTTTGTATAAAATAAAACCACCGAGTTCTCTGCTGGATGCTAATTACGAGTATGTGTCCAGATCGATTCATAAGAGCTACATTCTAAACATTCTACATTATTCATAACTGGTAAAAATCTTGTTTGATCATTGTTGAACTGACTTTACTCACACACACACACATGTGTGTGTGTGTATGTACGACACGCGCTTGGTCAATTAGCTTTAAGTTATGAGTTATATCCCATGTCTATTGTGGCTTGCTAGGCTCGTGTACCCCAGGCATGATGGGCTGGCAATATATTAGTAGGTACCTAACTATTAAATTACTTGTTATTACTGCGTCCTCTTTACCAGACACCATTACATAATGCGGTATTTTGCCAACTAATTAGATTCTGTGATGTGGACGTGTCGTTGTGGATTATTTCCGTTTAAAACCTGTACACAATATGTTTGCTAGCATGCTAGTAGTTACTGGTAAAATAATTCCTACTATGTTACATCTATCCAGCCCGCTTAGCATGAGCACCCAAGACAATGTTTACGAAAGAGAAGACAAAAACTATTGCTGTCGCCTATTCAGCTAAAAACAAACGTATATACTAAAAAATCGATAAATATATCATTGTGGCATGATTACCGGTACAAGGCACCATAATGGGTAACACTCAATGCTACCACAGGTAGTAACCATCAAGCTTCTATTACGTATTAACGTATAGCTTTTATATTATAGGCAGTAATTATCTGCGTTTTGAATTGTACTCTTTTTGGTAATGTTTTTATATTTATAAAATTATGTACGAGTAAGTATAGCATACATAGAAAATAAAGTAATCAGGAAGGTATTTTTTTATTTACCGCAGAATACTAATGAATCGCATAGGATGGTTAGAAAATGACAGTAAATACATTGTGTAAGGTATCATTTGTTTTGTATCGTATCGGTATTTGGCCGTTACTCTGTGCTTATAATTTTTCTGCTCGAGTGGAATCGAACCAAATACTATCGATACTCCTATAAAAACTTTCACCCCCCTTTAAATGTGATAATCCGCAAACCCTGAAATACGTTACTATTTATTTATGCTTAAAGAACAATACAAAGTTCCTGCCACCATTTCCTCACCTTAAAGTATAAATTTCCAAAAATCCTTTCATAGTACATGCTTACGTTATGAAATAAACCTATGTTCCAAATTTCAGCTTTCATAAACTCAGTAGTTTTAGTTGTGCGTATCAAGATCAGTCAGTCAGGACAAACTAGTTTATAAGTTTAGATTAATTATTCTACATAGTGATACAGGGTTATTTGTAAATCACGCAAAAGCTTTATTATGATGGTCATTATATATACTTTATTACCAACAAATTATGTTCTACAGTTTTTGGAAATTTGTTGTTATGATAATAAAAAAAACCTAATGTCAGCTGTTTCTTGAAATGAAAATCATGTTGGAACTTATTTTATTTTAAACATTATACACACAAAAAGTGTCCAGGGATCAAGCACGTTTTTGCTAGTTACTAAAAATCAGGTATTTTTATTATATTTTTTGTCTCTTATGGAAAAAAATTCGTAAATTTCGTCATTTGGAAAGGGAATAGTTCTGAATTTAGATCAAAATATGAAAATCGTCTGACAAGTCGTATATTTATATCCTGCAACGGGTTTGAGGCCAAATCAGTATAATTTTTGCCATACTTCTGAGTAGAATCAATACAAAAGAACGTTATTATGGAGTGAAGACGTCATTTGAGCTTAGAAATAGTACAATGACCACGACGATGTTGGTTACGAGGCTTCATAGCTCTTCAGGGATGTTACTAAGCCATCAAACCCGTAAGCAGTACTACCTATTATGCCCCGCAATCGCAGAGCCTAAAGAGGCTAATTCAACTGTAAAGACAATGGGCTCGTGAATACAGAAATTAGGCAGAAGAAGAGCGGCGTTTTGTGTGTTTTTCTGACAAATCCCGACGTATGTTGGATAACTCCTGGACGCCAAGAACGTTAAAATGATTCATACAGATGGAACAATCATGCTATCAGCGGAAAACCCCAACTGATTTGGATCAGAGGCAATCTCAATGCACAGATTCACGCTGAAATGATTGTATAAAATGTTGACATTCCCTTGCTAACCCAATTTGGTGCTTCATTTCTGCTTATGCATGATAGTGCACTTCCACACAGTGCCAGGGTAGTAGCAAACACACTTGCTGCAGCTAATATCAACGTCCCTACCATGGTCTGCTCAATCGCCAGACTTGAATCCCATTGTCCCATTGTCCAAGCACGCATGGGATATGATTCAAAGAGCTCTGCCAAATATGAATGCCGTACACACACCAGAAAATCTTTATCATCTGTTACGACAGACGTCGGCGGCCATTCCGCAACGTGATTTGGATGAACTCATGTTGAGTATGCCTAATCGCTGCGACTGTGTTATACGTGTTAACGGCGGAAATACAGACTTATAATTGTTTATTTTAAGCAATAAAAACCTTTAAAAACTTTGTTTTTTATCTCTTTACTACATTTTAATGTAAGGATTAACTAAGGTGAAAAAAAACCAGAGAGTCTTCTTCTTCAGAGAAACTTCGTCGACACATACTAATAATTTTTTTTCATCAATCTAATATTCATTTTCATTTAATTTCTATCAACAAAAGATTTTATATCTCTGGACACTTTTGTTGTGTGTATATTACGCCTAGAATGAAAACTTATAGATAAAAAAACAAAAATAAGTAAAAAGTCCGTAAGTTGTTGAGAAAAAGTTGTTGATGATAGAAATTATGGTCCAAGTACACTAAACACGAGACATGACATGACCTACGTTGTATTAATAGTGTCAATTGTATATCTGTTTTCCTCTGTGCTGGTTTTTACAAACTTGACCCACTTGGTGCTGTAAGTATTAATATGGATGTGTAAATTATATAAACTGCCTACACGAATGAACTATTAAGTGGTTAAACACGATTAAATGCGTGCCGTATGCAGTCTGTTCAAGCTACACGTTCACGGTTGCATCAAGGGTAACGCAGTAATGCACACGTTGCGTGTACCCTACATTCGAGATTTTATCTGACGTAATGTTGTAAACGTCAATTGCGGTGCAGCCATAAAACAGAACGGTGCATTAATCTATCTATATTGTATTATAATAAGAATTTAACAGGTCAAATTCTGTACATGAAATATATTTAAAAAAAAAAATCGAGGGTACTCTATAATCGATACTTACCGAGTCTAATTTTTTTTATTTTTTTTTTATTTTTGTCTTCCTGTATCTGGAACGCGCATCGCGCCGAAACTACTGAATAAATTCAAATGAAACTTGGCATGATTTGAGTTTATACTACGGAGCAGGACATTCAGCACGGTTCCCTTGGGAGAGGGGATGAAAGTCAAAATGTGTAATTAGTTGTAATTCAATAACGGGTAGTCCGATTTCATTAATTATTTTTGTTAGAAAGGAGGTACTTTAAAGATTGTAATTAATGCGTAGTCCAAACAAAAAACAAACACGCTCACGACTGTCTTCCCAATGGTGGACATCCTCAGATACATACTTAGTGAGTAGATCTTTGAAGATACAAAGTAGGTGTTAATTCTTCACGAATTATCGGTTGCTAGTCAGAGGCACGTCCAAACATTACATTTGGTACATGCCCGCGTTTTGCAAGTTAGCATTCCACGTGACAGGTTGCAAGCCCATCGCCGCTTATTTTGGCACATGCTTTCGAATTTTTGGTTCTAGGGCATGCCGGTTTCCTCACGATGTTTTCCTTCACCTTCAAAATTTATGTGCATAAATTTTTCGAGTGGAAAAAACCATTGGTGCACTACCGGGTTCGAACTCACGACCTCCGGATCAGATGTTGGGGTACCGCCCACTAGGCCAACACAAATAGTGCCATTCATGATTTCATTTATTATTTTATAAATGAAATCGGAAACGATCATTATACACAGTATGGACGTCCAAAATAACTTGAAACCTAGAATGTACCTTCGAGTACTTTGTAGTGTACGCTGAGTAGGTAGTCCTATTGTCAAAGTTAGTAACGCCACCCCGAACGTAAAACCTGAACGTTTTTTTCACGTAAAAATTACAATAATTCAATTCCATATTTTTTTTAGTTTTTTGTAAACGACGAAAAATGATGAGGTTCTCAATTCGACTGTATGTTTTTTATAGTGTGTGTTTGTTACGTGATATCTTCGCCAATTGTTAACCGATTTTAATTATTCTTTTTTTTAATTCTGGGTTACTATCTTCTGAGAAATAAAACCTGGGAGTTTTCAAATCCAAAGTAAAAAGCTCCTTTGTTGATAAGAGTTATTCACCGCAGTCTACAGCGTTGCTTAAAATGAGACATACTGTGGTCAAATGCGAATAATTATTCGGCAGGGATGGCAATCGCGAATGAAGTCGCGGGTACATCTTGTCATGAATAAAATCACAAAACAGTCCTTCTATCTTTAGGTAACTACAATAATGAGCCCAGCAATACCTACCTACTACGTGCCGAAGGTATACAATCAACTTTTAGTTTATCGCATCGGCTTCATTGAAGTATAACAAAGCTACATCCTACATCCAATTGAAATCATCTTCACAATCAGCTTTGCATTGATACAATACCTACTGATGTATGTACCCACTGTTCATCCGACGCGTCGTCCAATAGAAACGAAGTCACGTTTTATCTCTCGCATCCGTCGCGTCTCAGTCTGATCCAGAATTTTCCACTATTTGTGCTATGGGCTAGTAATAGGTTAGCATGGGTATGGGCACGTCATGAGGAGGGAAGAATGTCACATTACAAGAAGAGTGTTAAATATGAATGTGGATGGAAATAAAAGCAAAGGTAGGCCAAAGAAAAGACGGATGGATTGTGTGAAGGATGACATGGTTAAAGGAGTGAGTACTGAGATGTCAGCTGATCTGTATCTCCTGTGAGAGTGTAAGAAGAAAACATATTGTGCCGACCCCACGTAACGTGAGATAAGGACAAGGAGATTATGATGATGATGATGACCACCTATATATTGTCCATCTCATAGATAAGACTAGTCAAAGAGTATTTTTCCTACATAACTAGTTATCTCGGAACTGTTAAAACTCCAAGCTCTAATAAAATTGATTTAATACTGAAGTACCTACTCGCTGCAGCGTATTTATTATTTATTAATAATCGAAAATCGTATGAAAATAGAAACACGTTTAATTAAAATAATTCCGTAGCGTAAAATGAACAAGCAATGTTATAGAGAATAGAATTCCAAAGTCATGGAACTTTAAAAATAGAACCCATTCACTGTACGCGCTGTCATGTCTCGTATATTCTACAATTTACACCTGGGTCAATTGACGGTCGAGCATTCCATCGATACTATTGATTCCTGGCCTCTAGGAATGAAGGAGCAAGGGCACGTTGAGGCAGCGCCCTCCACCTCACACCCATGCAACAGGGGGGCATGAATGCGATTCTTCTGACCTACTTTTAGCTTGATCTTGACCTGTTGTCCTAGTTTCAGCGCTACGTCATACGTTATTCTTGATAAACGCGAGTTCAAACATTGCTGCTATTGTAAATATATATCCTACCTAACTTGTTTAACTCTCTGTGTAATAAATACTTGGAAATTGAAATTCATTCTAAGTATCATGCATGACTATTTTTCTTCTGAAGGTAGGTAGGTACTTTGATAAGCGTGTCAGTTAATAAATACATTTTCAAAAACATCATGAATATCTTTCGAAATACCTACGCATTACAAAAATATCCGCCGAGAATGATCGCTAACTCCCAGTTGTTTAAATCCCCCTGACCTACTTTCGTATAAACTTGGCCCACATTCATGACTACTAACGACACCAGACGATCTTCATACTGATTTATATTAAACTACCATATATAACGCGTCGATGATGCCATGCGTACTGCCTGCCTATCGTATATTAGCTACCATAAACCGTGGCTTAGTTAGGCAAACTATAATTATTAATTGTAACTTTCTATACGGTTTCTATGGGTCATTTTTAAAGCTCTATTCGAATAGTGGTTATGAAATTATTTTTATATTTATTTCATTATTAACAGAATTACTCTTAGGTCGACCGATTCCTCGTGACCAACTTATGTGACGGAGTAAGTTGTTGGTAAAAATTTGTAATAGTTTGTTTGTTTTGACAAATTTATTTTTCAGCTATCCTGCTGCACCTGTAGCCAAGTTGATATAAAATAATATAAGAAATGTATGTGATCACGTGACATCTGAATAGCTTATGCGAATCACAAATAGCTGATCGCGTTACTTTGGCTAACCGAAGTAAAAACCTTCGATCGGTCATTCTAAAACAATAGAATGAGATCAATACTTGTTTGCTTCATGGGGATTTAACGAATACAAAATTGCCCCTGACCCAGTTCTGTTCACATCAGAATTCAAAGGAAGCGCCATCAAGGAAATTTCAATTTACAATGGAAAACAATGTAGAACCTTGCGGGAAAATAATTAAGACAAACCTTGGAGGTTTCATTAATAAGGTGTACTAGAGCAAAAGCCGCGATAGTTTTTCTGATTTTAAATTTTCTAGATATGCTTACGGTTTTTTATTAAAGAATAACACAACAAATAATTGAAAACTATACAAAATATGATTACGAACAGCTGATAAATGTGAACAAGGAAAATTACTCGAAAGTGTGATATTTCGACATTTAATATAAACTTTTGAAAAGCCATAGAACTTTTGTTTGATTCCTTTTCTAAAGTTACCAAGAAACTTGGTAGCTTTGAATTTTTTCCCTTTATTATATTGTATTTTTTTTTAAGTATAACAACAAATAATTGAAAACTATAAAATATATGATAACGAACAGATAGCCTGATAAATGTCAACAAGAAAAATTACTGGAAAGTGGGATATATCGACATTTAATAAACTTTTGAAAAGCCGTAGAACTTTTGTTTGATTGCTTTTCTAAAGTTGCCAAGAAACTTGGTAACTTTCAATTTTTTCCCCTATTTTTATTATTTTTTTAAACAACCAAAACAGCTGTTTTCTATTCTTCGTGCCTACCAAAGTTCTAATGTTTAACTAACAAGTCACGTGGCATTGGGTTATGTGGCATGAGCAGCTAATTTATTGTTTCTTTTATCGATAATAGTTTTTTTTCACCATTTTCTTCACTAAAAATAATAGAATACAGCAAAATCGTAGAACAAAAGTTGTTATTTGTAGAATGACAAAGGGTTGGTATGGGAACGTATTCTGGGACCTACAACTGATAGATATTGAATGAGTTTGATGTATAAGTGAGTAGCTGCATGCATTAATGGCAACAGGTAGCATTGACGGGCTGCCTACGTACTAGGTAGTCCGTCAATGAGCTAGGGCTACCACTACGGCGGCACAAGATAGTAGTTGCTAGCAGAACTGGGACACCTATACAATCGATAATAATCACAATAGATAATAGATACCGGAGATAATAGTCTTATGCCCGTCTTACTCAGGCGTGTTTGTCTGTAATTTCTCATGGACCTTGAAATATTAACGGGTCAATTTTTAAAATACCTCCTTTCAAAATAAATAAGTGAAATCGGACTAAAAGCCATTTTGCTCTAGTGGGCGATACCCCAACTTCTGATCCGGAGATCGTGGTCGTGCACCAATGGTTTTTTTAACTCGAAAAATGTATGTGCGCATTAACACGTGCTCAAAACGGTGAAGGAAAACATCGTGTGCCAAAATAGGCGGCGATGGACTTGCAACGTGGAATGCTAACTAGAAAAACGCGGGCATTTACCAAATGTAATGTTTGGACGTGCCTCTGACTATCAACCAATTATTCTTGAAGAATGAATACCTCCTAGAGCAAGCTGCTAACGATCATCTTTCTTTTTGTTGGTGTCTGTACTGTTTAGAATACACTTTGACTTAGATTTTTGGATTGGGTAGAACGGAGCATATGTTTTGGGTTGAACGGGTAAAAATAATATTGGGTAGAAAAATTGTGGGTTGAACGGGGAAGCACTCGGATGTACGTATGGTCTAAGTTAAGTGTAGACAGGAATTAGTGTTGTCCCTTAAATCATTCTCAAATCATGGCCATACTATGCGTCAGTTTTAGCTCAAGGGATTACTTATTACTACAACATAGGTACGTATATAGCACTCACTTATATCTAAGTATTTCGAAGAGCATACCGTCCCCCGAGAAGGATTTATGATTGAATCATTATAGATAGATTGCTAAGGGACGGCATCCCCTACTTATTGTTCATCGTTTTCAGTAGGAACTATAACTTTATTATTTTGATAAGTTATATCAAAATCAATAGCCTGTTTCCTTCCTACTATCCTAAGTGACCAAGTGAGCGAAGCAGAGGCTAGATATTATAAATATTAAAGTATGAATGTTTCTTGCTAACTGCTTATGTAACCTTTGTAACTGCTTAACAAATTTGGATGAACAAAAATTGTTCTTGACCTAGAATAACTTTTTTCCAGTGTTCCTGCTGTCAGTTTATTAGTATTATGTATGTGCTGAAATAGGAAATTACACACTAACAGTAAACGCACAACCTAAGCCGCTGGTCATATAAACTTTTTTTTAATTTCTATTTTAGGACTTTTTTAGCGTCCTTAGAAATTAATTTTTAAAAAAGAAGTGGTTTTATGGTCCAAAAACCAAAAAAAAATAAACTTAGATATACACAGGTAGATTTCTTAAATAAAAGAAGCAGATGATTTGTTTCAGCTATTTTAGATTTGAGTTTTTTCTTTGAGCTGTTTGACAATAGCTATCATGGTCTTAACTCCCGACGGTTGAAGCAGGAATTTGAAATTTATGGAGAACTCGAAACGTTCGAAGTCGCGACTGCGACTCGACGTCAGCGTTGTCTAGTACGTCAATAGGATACAGATTAGAGGAATCAGCTGCCCACGTTATCCTGGAATGCGTGGGCGTAGCAAGTCACCTCGCACAAAACCTTGGCAACCCAAGGTCACTGAAGCCTGAGAAGAGCCCAGGAAACTTCAATGCATCTGAGCGGAGTTAGGCTGTCTAACTAATTAGTCAAAAATTCCCACGCACAATGAACCACAATGCGAATACACAATGAGATCAAAGAAGAGATAAAGAGCTCGTCGGAAGTACTACCACCATACCTACTTCTTTCTGCCCGATTCGAAAGGTATGGGTGCCGGTGAAATTACAGGCACAAGAGACTTCACCCGTTTCATGTCTCAAGTCGGCAACGCGCTAGTGATACCTCTGATGTTACAAACGTCTATATGTTACGGTAACCACTTACAGGACAGGTGGGCCGTTTGCTTGTTTGCCACTTAAGTTACATACAAAGAATAATCAAAGATTGTTAAATAGTAATTTTAGTTCAGATAACTCGCAGACATTATAAGTAATTGTTACGCACTGTACCTAATTAATGAATAAGAATTTTGTTATATAGAGCGAAGCTAGCTAGATTAATATCAATTAGACTTATGTACATTAAGTAGTTACTGACTAATGAGGTTTTCAGCATTGCTTATATATTTTTGTAGTGAATGTATCGAGCAAATAAATCTGAAACTAAAATAAATATAAAAACTGAGAGAATGCCGCGAGCACTTTAATGCACTTAAAGTTTACAGTTTGTTTTGTTGAAGGTTCCACTTCCCCTTGTCCTTGCTTCGTCCTCTAGTTTCCTAGACCTCATTGCATCTGAGGAGGTCCAACGAGGACAAGGTTCTTCGAAGAAATAATAAAGCGAAGTAGTTATCACAAATTGTCTTTGCCTTTCTTTCAAATAATTTCTTCTATAAAATGAGAAGAAAAATCAACTCAAAAAACGAATTCAGTATATTTATATGCTAGTATTTACTAGCACCCTTATTTTATAACTTTTTAAACTTAATAAAAAATGTCCGCCTTAATCCTTTGTATAGTGTTAGAAAAGAAAAAGGATAGTTATCGAGCTGATAAAGTTAGTAAGTTATTAATAAAGTTAATAACAAGAGGATAGTTATTCAAAGATGTAAACATTATGTACCCTGGATATAGGGTAACGCAAAAAACAAGGTATTTATTTATTCGTTTTGTCACCCTATCTACTCAGTTAATAGATATAACTACTATGCTAGGTACATTATTAAAATTTAAATATTTACATTAACTTAAAAAAAAAATGTTTTAGTTACATAATTTGATGTTTATGAGCTTAATTGTTAAATATATTTCATTTCATTTTCAAAATAATATATTCGTGGGACCTCGAAAGATTATCGTTGCCAGCAAAAAGCCCTTTTTAAATAGGACCAAACATGACTGACTTATCGATGGTGTAAGACATCCTTAAATGAGTATATCGGGGGAAGTATGAAAGTAGCACCCGTGACGGAAAAGTTGAGGAGTAATATTAGCATGGTATGGGTACGTCATGAGGAGGGAAGAATGTCACATTACGAGAAGAGTGTTAATGAATTATGAATGTGGATAGAAATAAAAGCATAGGTAGGCCAAAGAAAAGATAAAAGATGGTGCAGGATGCATTATATAAAAACTATAAGTAAGCATAAATAATTATTTTCATGGTTAAGAAATGAGTGAGTAGGTACCTACTGAGATGACGGCTGATAGAGGAGAGTGGAAGAAAACATGTTGTGCCGGCCCCACGTAACGTGGGATAAGGACAAGGAGGTGATGATTTGATAAATAAATTCTTGGGACTCCGGAACTATTTTACTTTATGGTTGGATGATAGTACATTTAACTTGGCTATAAAAATAAATATGTTTCAACCGAGTTGGTTGGCGCGAATTCATGGACAACGCACCGTGGAAAAGCTACTTAGGTGTAGTTGGATTTACATAATATAATAGACCTTACAGTAATAATTTATGAATGTTATTTTTCGAATGTTTGAATGGTCGGACTAATTGGTGTGGCAGTAGCGGTGGCGATCGGATACTACAGTAAGCTTTGTATCCACACTGTCGCGCAATTTGACAGCATCGCCACCGCCACCGCGCCTATCGTGTAGGCCTTTACTACAAGCACACTCGTGAGCAACTTCATCGACCAACGCTAAAAGTGCGCATTTTTTTTTTAATGACTTTATAACATTATTTTAAGAAAGTTAAGTTTTTACTTTATAGTGATGATTTTATTTGATAATGCAATCTGAATGAACATGGATGGTTATGAAAGGAAAACCTTTTATTAATGATAAAACTAAAAAAATCTTTCTGATAAGCGACAGAGTGAATAACCAGTTACGGGTTTTTTATTGTCGATTTGGACGTGGACCTCGTGGTTAGTGTGTTCATTTCTGGATCGATTTAAATAATAATGGTGTTATCATAAATAAATAAATAAGATGATGCGATTGGATGTAGTAAGTACTGTCAAATGCTTCAACACCATTTTTGTGCTGTCCACATAACAGAATTTATTCATTTAATTGCAAAATACATATTCAGCAAGGTTGGAATAACTATGTAAATTTTACCTTTCAACTATGCAACACATATCACCTTGACCCAAAAGTGTTTCGTCAATAAATAAAAAAAAAATCGGCTGTGGGTAAAATCATTCAGTATATTTGATATATTTGTTTAAATGTCGAAGGTTAAACTTTCAAAAAAACATATTCAATGCAATAAATCTTAATTGTCTTCGTGATAATTGGTAAATTTTGTTTGCATGCAACATGGTCTATTCAATACTTTTGCTTTTTATGACGAAGGTACCCCCCACCAACTCATAAGTTATCAAATTAGTGAGTATGAATAACGAATCTTATGGCGTGGTTTTCAGATATAACAATCGCAGAGTTTTTTCTAATTATTTCATGAATACCATAGTAAAGCCCGGCATATCAAAGCCCGATCTATTTATCGAGCGAGTTAGATCACGGAATAGGAAATTCCGTGGGTTTGTCGCTGGGGTTGTTGAAATGTAGGGGCTAAAGGGTAGATAAAAATACATGTCTAACATACATGGTCCTAAAAAACGTTGGTTGCAAATCTCAAAAATCATTATTATTCTAAGAATACTTGTTATAATAAGTTGCTTTATTTCTGACACATGGATCCATTTCGTAATATCATATAATTAACACATTAAGAAACACATACTATGAAAAAATAAAATCTAATCATACACACAAGTGTATTCTTTTATATGAAGGTTATTGTTTATTTATATATATAAAACAGTAGTTTTAATTTTTCTCAACTATTGGACAGGCAAGCCTCTAGAATCATTCCATCATTCCCGGTACTAACTAAGAATTAACTTAGAATTTTCCTTATTAATAATACTTGCACAAAAAAAGCTATAATTTTATGCACTGCCTAAATCACAGAACATAAAAGGTACTCGAATGTTCTGTGACCCAAACTTACAAAGATCGCAAAAATAACAAAAGTATAATCTCACTTAGTAAACTTTATGCTGGATTTAGATTACGATGGATGATCGTACGATTTTCTAGGCTTCCTTTTCGTTCTAGTTATTGCTTACTAAAATGTGTATATGTTTCATGCTAGTACTGATGCATATATACTCCGATTGCCAATTTGTTTTAATATACGTATTACACTTAGAACGTTTGATAGTTTTCCAGTCGCCTATCGTACGGTGTTTACATTGGTACACACGTTTAGTCTTCTCGTAGGTAGGTAGGTTAGGTACAACGCATCGTGTCGACCTCGACGAACCAAAAGTAGTACCACTGTCACTGGGTAAGTGTGTCAGTGTGCCAGTAGGTCGCGCGTCATCTGCGACCATGCCCCCACCCCCTTCGCGTCCTCCTTCCCCTCAACACCAAGGTCCTGCCGCTTCAGAAACTGCAGCTGATTTTATATTAATTAACCTACATAATAGCCATTGCACTATTGAGGCAAATGGGTAGAGTGATTTGTAGGTAAGGAAATAACGCTAAATATTAGACACCCCAATTCTGCAACATTTAGCGCAGTACAACCATAAACTTTATTTCGATACGACGGACGTAAAATAGCCTAACAAGTAGGTTCATATTTTGCAAGAATCATACCATAGCTGCCATAGGTGAGCTTTGTTTCCCGCACTAGGTCAAAAATAGCCTGTAACTATAACGGGGTGACGGAACCCGCCGAAGAACTCTCTAAATATGTATTTTGTGCAGAATAACTCGGTATAAAAATGATTGATACTAAAAAAATATATAATAGTGATAGTTTTATGGAGCTCTTCAGTGTCTCTATAATTAAGAGGCAGTAGATAATTATTCAATATTTCATTTAACTTATTGTAATTAACAAAGGTAATTGGTAATACATTTATTACCAAAAGTTGTATGTACCTATTTTCAATTGCAGAAAGGAAGGGACGCCTTATCTTGCAGCAGTGCGCATAATATAATAAAATAATAATTTATTTTATCATAGCATCTTAATAATAATAATAAGCCCTAGCCACCGACCGCTTGGGTAGTTCGTGGTTCTCTGTTTTATTTTAAATATGCAATGCAATGTTTTGATGTTAATTGTATTGACTTTGCATTGACAAACATAATTTTGGCGGAGTAACATAAAAGTAATGCTTCATAATAATTGTTATTAATAAATCTTACATAAAAATATATGGTAGGTTATTTAACTAATAAATATAAAAAAAAACATATCTATAATCTCTAAAATTATATTAGTACAAACACCAAGATTCAGAAAGATTTAACAAACGGTTTGGCAGTTATCGTCGGACACACACACACACATATTACGCGTACATACAAAGTATGTTTGACGGGTTGTAAAAATAGACTCGGTGATCTTCGCTCGGTAGCTAGATCTCCAAAGTAATAATAAAATGCTCTTTTGCCTTAAAATTATACATTCCAGCATGATGTATAATTTAGATTCTAATCTACATATAATATGGCCAGGGCTCTAAATTTCTTAGTTAGGTATTATGGTGTTAACTTGCCGAAAGGCGCTGCAGTAAAAAAAAACTCTTGTTATTAGGGTTTGAAGTGTTACTTGGAGAAGCAACCGACTGATGTAGGAACAAATTGTGGATTGTTAGAGTAATCACTATGTTCAGATCAACCATAATGACAATCTTATGATCTAGATTATTCTAGATCATAAGATTGTTTCGTTATTTAGAGATTTCTAAATAAAAAACAATATTAAAAATGTGTAATAACCCATATCGGATATAAAAGATGTAATAGAAAATGGATTTAATAAAATTTTATAAACCTTGACCCCCTCCCCGAGAAAATCCGTCGGGGGCTGCCATTCGCTGCCCTTAATTAAGAATAGGAGAAATATCGAGTGCTTACCCGTTCAACCCACAATTTTTCTACCCAATAGGTATTTTGCTCAGTTCGACCCAAAACATTTGATTCAAGTTACCCTTTCTACCCACACCTACTTATTCCTAATTTCTATTGTTTAAATTCAAATAAATGACACAGTGAAACACTAAAGTAGAAGGGTCAGCAGACAAAAAAAATAGATATTTATTATAAATATTTTTATTAATAAAATCAGTCTTGTTCAGATAAATGTGATTCAAATATTTGACTTCTTCAAGATTACGAAAATTAGTTTTCTTGACTCCTTGACTTTTGTTGCGAGCATTGTATAATTTTGTGTTTTCTATTATCAAATGACGGTATGTTTGTGACTAAATTCAGTCCCTTTGTCAGAACAGTTTCTCTATACAACTGTGTAATCGGGATCCTGCTGGTGTTTTCGCTTTGCTCACGCATTTGTCTATTTCTATTAACACTTGAGTATCTGCTTCATTGACGCGCTCGCAAACGTGAACAGTTTCTTTGATAACACTAGTTTGGTGTACATTTAAATGCACACAACCAAAACACCTTGGTGCTTTTACACACCGCCACACTGTATCTCCACCACTGTTTTCTCTTTTTTTATAAAACTTGTATCCATTGTGCAACAAAATTTGTCCGCCACGGTTTGATTGAATAAAATTCAAATTGTTCTCACTATTAAAACTTGAAGTCATTTCGTTTTCCGCCATATATTTTAAAGTAAACCATTAGGTTAGTTGGTCTAGGAAATACTGACAGGAGTGATAGGTAGGATAGGAAGAGTAGAAAGAGACCTAACGATGAAAAGAAAAGGATAGGCGTATACCTACCCCAATAAATAAGAATAACACTGGTAGACCTTACCGTTGTTGATTGGATTATCTATTGTACAATAAGTCCGCCTACTTACATTATTCTAGGAATTGCACGTGCATTCGTTTGAAGAGATCATAAACATTAGCATAAAATATTATTACCTCCATATTTTAGGTACTTACACAATTTGAAGTTACTGTGAGTAATAATTTCATCAAGTTCGATTTTTTTTAAATATTATGGTGTCTGTACTGTTTAGAATTCACTGTGACTTAGATTTTTGGATTGGGTAGAACGGAGCATATGTTTTGGGTTGAACGGGTAAAAATAATATTGGGTAGAAAAATTGTGGGTTGAACGGGTAAGCACTCAGAATATCAATTAAATACTTAAATTATTTACGTATTCAACTTAATTTGAATCGGTCACATATTCTAAAACTGCAATATTTGGTTATATGTTGTTGTTAGTCAGGTATCATTTAATATTGTGAATGAGTATTTCACACCATTCAATGTCGTAACAATTAAACCGATTCATATTTTGAACTAAAGATTGATAAAAGTTATCTAATAAGAAAGTTCACGATATTTTTTTTTATGTTTGTTTATAATAAATAAATGATTTGTACTTATCTTATCGACGAAAACATTTACTCATATAGGCCAAGGTTTGAGAGTTGTTGTCAACATCAACACATTCAAACATTGTATGATCGGATTGTATAATATCTTTTTATTTATACGTACCTGTTTTCATATTATTTAAATGCATGAATAATGTATCGAGGTAGGCTAATATCCCACAAGTATACGTACTTACGGGGCACGAGTTAAAAAATTTACTTATTGAGGAACACTTAAATAGCTACTAACGTTAACCACAGATTACTGAAGAGTTGCAAAAAAAATTGTTAAAGTAGTTACCTGCTTTTTTATTTTCTCATGTTTGTTTGGGACGAAAGACACATGTTTGCTAAATTGTATCTTTATCTGCTTTAAACTGAGAGATAAATAGGGGTGTGACCCACGGACGGATAGATGGACATGACGAAACTATAAAGTTTAAGTTCGGTTTTGGTACCCTAAAAGCTATTAAAATCGAGCCAGCCATAACGCCAATGTAAGTAACCAGTGCAAGCAAAAATACATCAAATTAAAGATCTTCTATTTATAAAATAAAAAAAATGAATCACTGACGGACCCTATTCGTAAAACTTGACTACTTATTTGCTGTTTCCAAATATCGTGGTCGGATCAGCAGCGGCGTGGGTAGCGTTCTTTTCCAATTGAAGGTAACAGGGTTGAGCAATATTCGACTCGGATGCGCAACCAGAATATCGGAGGAACAAAGGATTTGGTAAATGGTTACGCGTCTTCGTTCACAAAAACACTAACCGCCTTACTTGTAAAGATTTTTAAACAGTGTTTTGTTTTCTAATGTTGAATTTGAAATGACACATCAGAGAGAGATAATCATATAAAAATATCGTGGTGTTCATATAAAATTATCGTGGTTTGCTATCAGTTTAGCTTATTATAATCACTATATTATGTGTCTATGTTTTGGACTGTAAATTGGTGTTATGCACAATAAAGAGTTTATCTATCTATACAACGTACTTTACTATTCTCCAGTTGACGTTTCGTTGGCCGTATAATGTTATGGTCCTCACGACAAACGTCAGCGACCACGCTGGACAGTAGTGAGACGGGAACCCACCTTGCCCCCCGTTACCTGTGCAGGAGAAAAGTAAAGTACGTGGTATACTCGTAATAATATCCTAAACAGACAAAGCACTGTTTAAAAAGACCCTGAGTAAGGTATATGGTGTACTTTTTCAAAAAGTTAACGCACGACGTATTTTTAGTTAAAACGAAATAATGATGCAGCTTGTCACATATTAGGTCAGCTAAAAGAAAAAAAGTTGACTGTACAATATCCATTTGCAGATTCTGTTTAATTATACTGCTGTCTACAAAATACATACCTACAGATGAAAATTTCTACCTCTGCATACAATTGATGCCCTTTGGCGAAATTGAATTTCAATTTATCTTGGTAAGTGGGACACGACGCGCGCGCATGTCGCAATACGCGCACCAGTGAATACGAGTATGTTTTACGGATACAGCTCCACTGTTTAAAGTGAAGAAAATCCTTTGTTCTTTTACACAACAATAGTTAGTTCGCCATGTGACTGGTTCTTTCTTGGTCACCCTGCGTTAGGTTAGTGATCTGAGTAGGTCGAGGTGTGATGGCCCAGACTTCACAACTACTGCTCTATGCCACGATGAAATAATTCCGGACTAAATTCTCGCGATGTTCTGTGTCTGGTATAAGATTATTTGAAATGTGCAATCATAGTCCTTTTATGTGACACCCCTACATAATAAAAGTTATTTTTCTCACTTTGCCCTCCTAGTAGATCACCTCTCATAATAAAAAACACCTCGTGACAAACACTTTTTATATTAACCATCCGAAAGTTATCGTCGGACAACCATACTAAAATAGGTAGGTACATTCAAGGCCGGTTCATCCAACTTGACTTTGAGATCTAGCTCGCTTTGCTCACTCGACGCAAACACAAAACAAGACAAGTGCGAGTTGAACTCGCGCACCAAGGGTTTCGTACCACCACACAATATAAAATATTTGCTAATTTTAACCATACTAACTTGTTTTTTTTTTATTTGGCATGATAGATGCCATAATAATATGTATTTTGTGAATATTTCAACTGGTTACAGTTACATTGTACAGTTAAAAAGTTACAGAACCATACAGAACCCTAAAAATAGCCGCTCAATTCTTCGATAAGCCAACCTTGGATACAGAACCCTAAAAATAGCCGCTCAATTCTTCGATAAGCCAACCTTTCGCCAACCAGAGATTTTCATTTGCTCTTTTTACAGACCTACCCTATGATGATACTGCCATATATTTACAAAAGTGGTAATCCAGTTACTGAAATCGCAGCGGAAAGTAAAGTCAAACCTCCTGAAAGGTAGGTACCTATTAGTCTAGTACCAGCCTATATAAACTTTTTATTTTTTCTAACTTCTCTTTGGATACGGAACCCCAAGAAATGAATATAATTCTGGTCTAGCGTTTCATTGCACAACCACTTCTCATTATGACCTTGCTGAATTAGGCAATGTTACCATACAACTAGGCTGCTTCAGTATTCGCCTTGTATTTATTGTTTGAATGATTTTGGAGATAAAATAAGTAAGTAATACAACAATAAATAAATGCGGGGGCGATTGTGATAAAGAATAGGTTTACCAGACCATAGTACATACCACGCTTGAAGACAGTCACATATATTTTATAGTTTTTAATAAAAATTATGAAAATATAAGTTTGCTACGCTCTCTGTACGCTTCTTCTGATCAATGCTGGAGCGTGCTTTATGCCACAAAGCATACTCATCATAGTTTCTTCCTACATATACAAGAACACACCACCGAAATGCGACGAGAAAATTATTTTTCATCCCATCTTTTCGAAAAACGACGTTTTGTTCCTCGATAAGTGCGAGCAAAATGGGTCATTCCGGCGCACTGAATAACAGTTACGAAATTACTTTTGAATTAGGAACACTATTTAATTAAAAACTTTAACGCAATTAGCTTCGATAAAGTCCTGGCTGGTAAGCGCGCATGTCGTCGCGTCATTGGTCAAGTAAATTAAAAAAAAATCCGTAGAACTTATTAGTTTTTTCTTAGTTTTTATCAAAATATTACAGACAATTTTAATTTGATTCACACAACACTATTTAATTAAAAACTTTAACGCAATTAGCTTCGATAAAGTCCTGGCTGGTAAGCGCGCATGTCGGCGCGTCATTAGTCAAGTAAATTAAAAAAAAATCCGTGGAACTTATTGATTTTTTCTTAGTTTTTATCAAAATATTACAGACAATTTTAATTTGATTCACACAAATAAAATAAAATATGACCAGAAAGTGTAAAATTAAACGCAGAAACTGTCATAAACAATTTACTATCAAACACATCTAGATAGAAAGCCTAGGAAATTTAATTGCATGGAAAAAATAACATAAAGCAAAGTTATTTATTTATATAAATTTGTAATTCGGTTATGTAAATATAAATATTCGTAACTACTAAAAGCATCTCTTATTTATTTTTCTCATAGAGGGGGGATGAAAAGCAGAGTGTGCCACACGGTTCCAAAATTATTCAACCTCGAGCGACGTACTTTGAATCCCTCGCTACGCTTATGATTCTACTCTAGAAACCCTCGCTACGCTCGGGATTCTACTCTAGAATCCTTCGCTTCGCTCTGGATTCAAACAATCGCTCTCGCCCTCAATACATTATTTTGGTGACACAATCTACTATTTCAAATAACTTGCGGAGCAACAGCATTTACGATGAGTCCAGAGTCACCACTGATGACGTCATCGCACAATATAGATTTCTTTGTTATCGTGACTGGGCAAGCTTCTCGCGAAATACACATACGGTACCACACTCGACCCAATGGCGGCTACACATTACCGCCCGCATTGGAATAATAAGACAGGGTTCCCTCCAAAACAACTTGAACTTTTTCAAGGACTGGGTTCGATTAACACCCTTCTGTTCTGCTGTTGGAGTACGGCCCATTACGGCTTTGCTTTCAATTACCCCATCACGTACCTACAGAGTCAAGTAGGTACACAATGGGATAATTTAAAAGCAATATGTGCAAGCATACGAGTGGGATTGTGAGAGTGTTACCACCAACTCACGGGCAGCCGCTCATCATTCGAGTATTTCGTAATACCGCTAAAATCGTGGTAACCAGGCCAAGGCTGGGTTTATTTACATGTACGTGAGAAATAGCAGTCACTACACACATACATATATACGTATGCATGAATAATGTTCCACCAGATAACAACTCATTCGTTCAATCTTAGGTACTTAAAATTACAATAATGTTATAATTAATCATTAATGTCCCAACCAACATTTTGTGATCAATTGTAGTTTGTTTTGCAAAATGAAATTAACGCTTTAATGAATGGGTCATTAAAGCGTTAATTTCATTTTGCATGGAAGTCAGCGACCTTCAATGCAAAACGTGGACATTTATCCCAATTATATTATTCGTACATGGCTCTGACTACCCCTCACTAGGTGACCTTACAAATCTGCATACTGAGTATATATCTAAGGAGTAGTAAGAATGCTTATTTTTTTCACATTTAGTACCTTAGGTTAGTCCTCATAAAATAATTCGTGGGAATATACATTTATTCATAAAACTATGGTATATACACAATAAACAGATGTAGCTTGTATATACCTACAGATGTAGATATATACAATTCAATTCAATTCAATATATTTTATTCCATTTAGATACAATTATTGTACACTTGGAAAAGTCATTTTAACATTTTTAAGGTTATTATTAATAAATCATAATATGATTTTGACATTAAAAAATATACAAAAAATACAGATGAAACAGCTGACTATCTAAAGACCGTTGCAAATTATCTATCTCAATTGATCCAGAACACTACTAGACGGAAGCGTTCCCAAAATACTGGCTGAATTGCCACGCTGTATGGCAATTAATTATCATTTCAGCGTTGACCCAGATTAGAGCCAGTTTTCTGGTCATGGGTGGCTTCGACCAGTAGTCCTGAAAGAATTTTGAAAACCCGATGGGCCCCGTTTCCCCACGGGCCCAGAGTCTCAACCTCAAAAGGCTCAAGTAAGCTCTGTCGAGACTTCTATATTTGCACCTCTTGAGGTCCTCGTCAATCAGCCGCTCAGAGCCGGTGCAGCGGAATCAGCCGCACCGGCTCTAAGTGATGTCCCCGACAGATGAGATGGTGCTCGGATATCTACGCATGTGGCGTCCCATACCAAAGGCCTTCCCCTCTCCCAAGGGGTTGATCAGGGCCGTCGTGTCTTCAGAAGGACTTCACCTGCATGGCCATACCTGCAGCAGGCACAGCACAGATGCTGTGGAGTCTAAGCATTCAGGCCGGCAGATTCACTCTGAAATGACATAAAGGCACTAAGCACATCTTGGATGATCGTCTCGACAGCGTCATAACTCTTGCGGTGGATTGGGGAGGTGGATATCTAGCCCGGGGGCTGGATGCTTACTCTCAAGAAATATGAGAGTATCATTCGAATTTAAAAAATTGATAAATTAATTTGGATATATTTGCTTTTTAGGGCTCGAGGCCACGTGGCAAAAACCTTTCGTGACGCAGGAGGGGTTAGAATTTTGACCTGACTTACGATCTAATAATAAAATTATCTGCTTAAAATTGAGTTAATTTTACTACCCTAGCTCACGCAGCACTTATAGTATTTTTCAAATCCATTCTTGTGTCACTACACACACACACACACACACACGCCGATTTCTCAGTTGTAAAGCGTATCGTGAAAAAAAAGACAATTCCATTAGAGCTACGAATGCCTGTCCGCCTCATCAAACAGTGCGCCACGGGCCCGCATCTAATATCTGCACAAACCTTTGATAAACAACTGGGTCTCCTTAATTATGCTTAATGTGTTTTCAGATGGATTTATGAACATTCTATACAAAGTTGTACCTAATTAACTGGGAGGTTATGTTACATTCTACTAAGCGGTTAGGGTAGTGACCTGTGGAGATAAAACCATCCGATAAGCCGTTTCGGAGATACATGTCAACATACAAACAATCTCTTACGGCAAACGCATTATACGGGCACATACGCGTCGTAGACAAATAGATAATTTTTCCAATCAATTTGTATGTCTTCAAGAATGGTGCTTAGATATGTTTTATCGATATAAGTCTCCCTAATGCTGCAACCGATGATAGAAACATAAATCGTAGGTTTTCACATTTTGTAAAAACTTACTTGATTAAATGAGAAAAAGTAGTGCAGACTAGATTAATGCTTTGCGCCATTGCGACATCTTAGTGAAAGATTTCCCCGGGGAGCTTCCAGCTTACATTAAAAGGATTGATCACGGAGATACTGCTTTGTAAAAACAAATGAAATGTAGGTTACTAGCGTAGTACCGAGAATCTCGAGCTACCCCGAGATAGAACTTGAGTTTGCTTGTAGGTCGTACAAGCAAACTCAAGTTCTATCTCGGGGTAGCATAGTCACTATCTGACAAAACCCCTTTTAATATAAAAAAGTTCTATCTCACTAATAAAACTTATCAACAGTCTATCTGGATAATTGTGAACCTACCTAGTACTGCAAAATAAATTACAATCTACCTTTTATTTACTCAAATGAAATTCGTTTGAATGCTATACCATACCAGAATATTGGTTCCACATTGTTGGTTCACTTCCATGGCAACGTCAGGTAACGGGCGGCCGCCATAAAATATCAAACCCTTATTCGAATCTTCAATAAGCATCATTACAACAACACTAGTAGATATACCTACCATCATAAAATGTTTTCAAAAACATCTATCTAGCGGTACCGTAGTACCGTAATCCGTAATAACCCACTTTTTGAATATAGCTTTGTGAATTGTGTCCTTTTAAAGCCGCCGGCCCTCAAAGTACGGATTCTTTAAACAAAGAAGTTAGTTGTACTTAAGTAGGCAGGTATATAACAATTGTAGTGCGCTTAAACGATGTCGTTCATTATGTTCTTCTAGAATTAGGTAAAATTAATACATAAAGAAAGATTACTTATTATGACATTACTTACTAATTATTAGAAATCAATCAATCTATACGCGTACGTTGATCAAAGTAGCAACTTGGATCATGCATGACCTAACTTCATGGACCATCTGAATCACCCCAGATTGATCTACAATTTTGGATAAAGTTGAGGAGCAATGTCTAATTTTGTGTAAAAATTCTGACCAATTCCATATTACGCGCAACGCAATTGTGAGGTATTATGAAATATGCATTCATTACTACGACAATGACATATATGCGTTCTTAAAAATATGAGTCGCCCTTACCAAATCTTTGTTTAGCCTTAATAATCTGATAGATAAATACTTTATTATTATTTATCTAATTTAACTGATATCTCATGTCTGGACCCTGGACCTTTTATTTCGTTTTTTTTTTAATCTATTTAAGATCAACATATTATTTGATAACAATCAAAACGGTATTCAAATAGCCATTATGATATGAAAATTATTGAATTGTACCCTCAATTAAAACAGGTCACTCGACCAGAATTCCTGAAATAAGAAACAAGACTGTTATCACTGACCTAGTGACCCAATGCTCTTGACTCAGAAACCTGAAAATCAGCCCTCCGCCCTCTCAGCCTCAAGTATTACCAGTTTCACCCTACCGGCAGCTACCTGCCGCATACTTACGAAAAACAAAACAAACAAACACGCTCACGACTGTCTTCTCTATGGTGCACATCCTGAGATAAATGTATCTCAGGATGGAATGCTTAGTGAGTAGATTTTTGATGATACCAAGTACGGGGTAGTCCAAACATTACGTTTGGTACATGCCCGCATTTTACAAATTGCATGTGTGGAGAAATCCATTTTTGCACGACCGGGTTCGAACCGACGCCCTGCGGATCAAAAGTCGGGGTATCGCCCACTAGGCCAACACGGCCTTTTCTTTTTCGGTATACTTACGATATATTGTTATTTTGAGTTTAAAACTACGTTCTAAGATATTCAGGTAGATGAGCAAGTGCAAGTAGAGTTTTGATGTGAAGGTCCTATTAGAAGGATGACGTGGTATGGAAAATATTTCATCATTCTAAGATCTTAGAATACCTCTCTCACGAGTTGGACGAGCTAGAGTAACTTTTTATAGTACGTAACGCATTAAAATATATATAAAAAAACGACGCCGTGGATACACAGAATTCAGAATATACGAGACTTATTCTTTTTTATTTAAACTTAAGGTATAGGCATAGATGGATGATAGACTACATACAAAAACCAAATTTATATATTTAATTTATATATTTTTATTTCAAGACAAAAATTTTTACAAATCTCTTAATAATAACTATGATCTATTGGTAAGCACTTAAAACTAAACCATCTGTTATCTTATTTCTACAAGTAGAAAATAGTCTTACCAATTTCTTTAATAATATGAAAAATGAATACCTAATAAACGCTTTCAAGTATCCTTTGGATCTTTTGGAAAGGATACAACAAAAGAGGTCGCCCTCTTTTGTCGATCATAACACAGTTTTATTAAACTTTAACCTCTATTATTATAACATATATAACTTTTTAAAAATCGGCTTCCGGTATATAAAAAATATGCTATTTTATTTCTTAAATATAAAAAAATCTTTTTTAAAAAATAATAAGCATATCTTGCAAATAGCAGCTTTGAATAAAAACTAAATTGAAATCGGAGCATCCGTTCCGTCTGCACAAAACCTCCCCAAAATTAAATTTCACCTCGAACCAGTTCTAGATCACTCAATACAGCCAGAACAGATGCACATCCGGTCTGGAGCTGTGTTGCCACTGACAGGCAGCCAGACATCGCCATTGTACCAAAAACTTCGTGTCATTTTCATTTTAACCTATAAAGGTTGAAATGACAGACGGGCTTCCACTGAGAGTGGGTTAATTGTGTAGAAAATAGCTGAGTTGCATAGAAAAGTAGTAATTGTGGAAACAGTGGAAGCTCTTCTGTATGAAGTTGACCGTTTCTAGTATCTGAGGGGCTTTCTTCCCCTCCGATAATGTGATATATATCACATAGGTGTATCCAGAGATGGTAGTTACTTATCCGTGTGAATTACCTACACGCAAACTTGCCGTCCATTTGCATAACAGTGAAAAGGATATCCTTTCGTGACAATATTGTCACGAAGGCTACGGGATGCCAATAGACCGGGAGTTCATAGTCGTCAACCATATCAATCGAGTACCAGGACGGATCATACTTGGGAATAAAGAGGCAAAATAAAGTAAATAGAACGTAGCATACGTCAAGGCGCAGCTTGGCAGATTTTTTAAAAACAAACCCTGTTTTTAAAAAATCCTGCCAAGCCGCTTTCTGTCACCTCTTTTCATAAATATGAGTGTTTAAAAAAATCTGCCAAGCCGCGCCCTGGCAGCATACGTTATTTTTTGTTGTCTTTCACCCCATATATGATTTGTCCTGGTTCTCGATTGATAGGTATGACTGCTATGATCTCCTTGTCTGCAGAGTTATCTAGAGTAGGTACAAAAAGAAGACTTAAACAGTTACACGCTCGACAATCTGAAACCTGTATTCATTGTATAAGCATCCTTAGACTACAAATTTATTGAAATCAAGATACGCAACAATGAATCACCCATGTGAACAACTTATACTCGATACTGCTGCTTACGGTGTTATTATGTATTATTTATTACATGAGTGCACGTCTCACTTGCAGCATCGGCCTCGAGGCGAAAGTATTACGTCAGTTGCGCACATGCAAAGAAAGCATGACTGCGCGTGCGACTTCGTGAGCGAGCACTCTTGCTTTCGTTCGGGGCCGCAACGTCTGAACGATAGCGAAAATGACACACTTTGTGTGGTGGTACCATCACTGTCGCTTTTTCGTTCGGTATTTAGCGCACGTTTATGATAATGATGATAATTTACACTAGAAAAGGGATGTTTACATTGATTAGTGAGACCATGATAGTCTCTAAAGAATTACTTAAATGGACACCTTTTCAATTTATTTTGAGACTATTATGGTTATTGACATCATTTTCGTAATAAGAAGATCGATAGCATCCACCCACAAAAACTTCAGTTCCTGGTGCATCTAACTATGCTGAAGTATCGGGAACCAATAAAACTCAAAAACCATGCATTATTGTATGTATCATTATGATTATAAACGTGCGCTAAATACCGAATGAAAAAGCAACAGTGAAGGTGCGTACTTGGTACCACATAAAGTGTGTCATTTTCGCTATCGTTCAGACGTTGTGGCCTCGAACGAAAGCAAGAGTGGCGCTCACGAAGTCGCACGCGCAGGCATGCTTTCTGATCTTCCTCTGGCTTCTATGCCTCTATGGCTAACTTAATACACATTGGGTACATTCATTGAAAATTTATAGAATTGCGGCCTTACATAGACTTATTAGAATTCATGTGGAGTCACACCACCCTCACTGCTGAGAAATAGCTAAGTACCAAGACCTACATTGGATACTGATTGTGATGTTTAGTGCTTGAGATCACGTCGAATCATATTACGTAGCGAATACAAGGCTGTCACAGACAGTCACTCGTTCGTGACCTGTTGACTGATTCAACAAAATTCAGGTCAAGATGTTTATTTCTTTTATATTGAATAGCTCTCATTATAAAGAGTAATATCTAAAATAGCTATTTTCTTAACAACCCATTCTTAGGTTTCCTAGGAATGCGCGTATAAATGGTAAATATTTTTCTAATTCTACGTGTTTGGTATAAAACAGGGTTGGGATTTAGCTCAGATAGTTTTACAACGACATATTTTCTTTGCTTAAGAACGATTTACAAACCTAAGCCCGCTTAAAACAAGTAATAAGTACTTGGTTATTAAATATACCTAAAACATTCTGTTTAAAATATTATTAAAATTTAAGGTTTAAAAAATCGGCTGACCAACGTTTTCAGCCTTTTCTATCGAGTAGGTATACTTACATGATATTGCATGAAAGAAAAAATATTAAAAAATACAACCGATGAGTTGTGTGCATGGCAGCCAGCATATGTTTGTTATTCGTATTTTTTGTTGTCTTTCAACCTCATCGTCTTTGACTCAATGTATAGGCTGGACAACTGTCTCCTCCCGGTGTGATATCACCATATTCATTTAGTAAGACCGGTCCCACACTCTTGCCTCAAGGTTGGCCCCAACATTTGCACCAACGTTCAGAGATGGCCGGTCAGTGTCGATTTCTTAAAAGAAAATCACTTTAGTAGGTATGTATAAAAAACGCTTATTTACGATGTTTACAAACGATACATACAATTACCAAAAATCAACTGCCGGCCAAAAGGAAGCTAGAGAGAGGAGACGGCGTTGTTCTAGTGACGTTCCTTTTTTCGTTCACAGATAGTATTTACAAAACTGTACAATAGTATCTAATTTTACCAATCTATGGAATCGTAAAAGCACTTTCAGAAATTTCTAAATCAGACATCTTCACATTGGCTCTGCCAACCCGATACTAACTTCATCTCCAGCGCGTGGATTCCAAGTATAATTACCAGCCAAAGTTGGTACTAACATTCGAGCCAACAACGTGTGGAGCCGGGCTAAAGGACAACAACAATTTAAGTAACGTCAAAACTTTAGCCTTAGCAATTGCGACACAGCATCTCTACCAGTTTCAGTATTATTTTATTTACCTATTAGTTGTACCCGCGACTTCGTTCGCGATTGCCATACTAATTATTCGCATTTAACCACAGTTTGTCTCATATTATGAAGCAACGCTGTGGTCTGCGGTGAACACTCTTATCAAGAAATGAGCTTTTTACTTTGGATCAAGCTTTGTTTGCTTTTTGAGGAAAAATGATTGAAGGCGAAAGTGTAGGGTACATAGAGTTTTAACGATTATTTTCCAAAAATATTAATAATAATTTATAAGACATTAAATGTCAAAAAACCGACTCCATATAACGGGAAATTGATAAAAAGTCCAATATGCAATCTCTTCACATATTTTTTACCCTCGTGTGTGTATATTTGTTTCATAAAATGTATATGAGATCACCCATGAAGAATAAACTACTCATTTAAAAAAACATACAGTCATATTGAGAAACTCCTCCTTTTTTGAATTCGGTTAATAACTACAAAAATGATGGCATTGAAATTTTTACGTGATGGTCCATGGTGTAGATATCAGCTTTCTAAATCATGCCTTCAGGGTGGCGTTACTTTGAAACCTAGAAATTACAAATCTAACGCCAGCTTTAGATGCTACATGTATTCGTAGATTTTCAAGTTATTTTGGACGTCAATACTGTGTATAATGATCGATTGGCAATATCCGACTCTTTTGGAATGGTCTGACTTTAACAATTGGGCTAACCATTAAGCCTATACGATAATGTGCGCACGCCAGTTTAAGATGAACCGTACGTTCAAAGGTACCTACCGGATTTCAAGTTATCTGGACCACAGAGGCTTGTGATGTTTGTAATTTCTGAACTAAAAATGACCGATGACCTTGAAATATTTACGGGACCAAATTTAAAGTAACTGCTTTCGAACAAAAAAATAATGAATGAAATCGGACTACGCGTTGATGAATTACAACTTGTACACATTTTCACTTTCATCCCCTTTCCCAAAGGAACTGTCCTACCTCGTAGTATGAACTCAAATCATGCCAAGTTTAATTTGAATTAATTCAATAGTTTCGGCATGATGGCGCACCCATGATACAGACAGACAGACTTAACTATAAATTTTAAAATATCTTCAATGTTCAGAATTGCCGAATGTGACAAAAAGAAGAAAAAAACTATGGTGCGCGAATATCATCGCGTACAAACAGGGATAGCGTTAATTAGTTATATGTCTGTCTTAAGTATCATTTGCTATGAATTGTCCGTGATAACCGATAAAATAGAACTATTATCGGATATCACGGAATACAATCAAAATTCAGTAAAACGGGATAGCGTTAAATTGTCTTAAGAATCATTTGTTGTCTAGAATAGAGCATGACAAAAGCCAATCCTTCCAGAGTTGACATCTTAGTTGAAAATTCAATAGAAAAAAGGGGCAATAAAGGCAAACGTTTTGAATTGCTAAATAGTACGTACAAAATGGCACCTATTATCTTATGACTAAGTATAAATATTTCTATAAGTACATTTAAATTGCCCTCAATAGCCACCGAATATAATTGCTTCTAAATGTCACTATTTTATAAAAAAAAAAAATGGCGAAATTTTTGTTACTTCGTTTTACATTCAGCATACCATTTTAAAATTGTAATTCGAAAATGGGTTAAATTCTTTCAAAATCACATATTTATAAGTTTTTGGATGTCTGTACTGTAAATACATTATGAAATTAGGACCATTTGCTAATAAGACGACCTGCTTATAGGTCGTTTTGCGTTTAGGACGTTTTGATAGGTAGATAATTTTTCTAACATGACTATTTGATATGAAAGGATATTTTCGATCGAAGGGGACGTCTTAAATTCATAAGGGACGGTACGACTTGATATCATGACTGAAAGATGCATAAGCGTTTCGTGTCGTAATGATATATCTTACACGATACGGACAGCGATGGTAGATGAATGCCGATAACGTAAACATAAGCTAGCTTGGTCGCGCTCGCGGCAACCCTGCCCTGCTGCGGCACTGCGCGCAACTGGGTCAGTGGGCCGCCCCCCGCGCCGACCTCCGCCCGCGCGGTGGCGCAACCGCGCGAACGCGCACTAACATAGACCTGGATCGCGGGAAAGTAGGTCACCGACTCACTTTCACTTATTACATGGGCTCCTAATCGTTTTCCATTGTGCGAGCGAGCGGGGTTTTGCGGGTAGCGGCGGGGCGCGCATGCGGGAGGCGCCGGCACGGGCGCCGTTTTCACCGGCCGGCCGTCAGTCGATCGCGGAACGTCTACTTAGTGGCACGCAGGCCCGGGCTGCCACCTCGGTCAGTTAAACTAAGCGCGATCGTAATATTCACATTCATTCGAACATTACCGGTGAAGAGACGTACACCGGTACCTCTCTTCCGCCTGCCAATTTCAAAACTCGTGTAGAACAAAATGTGCTGGATTTGTGTGCCTCCTACAACTAAAGTGCTAGAACAGGTGCAACCTGCGAGCGTTGGTTAAGTGTTGCGGCCAGACCGCTAGTGAACTCGGTGACTGTGTGAACGTTGTTGCGGTTGAACGACGCTGTAGGGATTTGTAAAATTCAGCCGCCCGAGGCGGCCGAGCATGACGATGGACCAGCAGACAGGCCTCATGTCCCTCAACATGTCCCCGTTCGATCTGAGTCCTGGTCCGGAAGGACCGGTCTCCGGCGGTGGACCTACAGGACCTTCCCAACAATACGTGCCTCAGGGTGCTGCATACCAATGCCAACCTGAGCAACAATCTTTTGGCTATGCCAACTTGGACCCTTCATATCTATTCCCAACAGGCGCTGGCGGTGAATCCGGCGATTACCTGCCTGCAACGGCTACCGTCTGCGACCAAACCGACACCAAGGATGTGATCGAGGAGCTGTGCCCAGTTTGCGGCGACAAAGTTAGCGGTTACCATTATGGACTTCTAACTTGCGAATCATGCAAAGGATTTTTCAAGAGGACCGTTCAAAATAAGAAGGTTTATACGTGCGTTGCTGAACGATCTTGTCACATTGACAAAACGCAAAGGAAACGATGCCCATTTTGTCGTTTTCAGAAATGCTTGGATGTCGGCATGAAACTTGAAGGTGAGTTTTGTATATAAGACATCATTTACCATTACCTACCACAATAAAATACCCTATATTTGCTATCAGCACAATTTCACACATAAGTTATGTCCAACAAAATTTACATTACTGACAAGGATTTAGATAAATATTTTTAGGCAAAACCTCATTTATATTTCAGTCACATATTTAATCACAAAGAATCACATTCTAAATCGGTTAACTCAGTCCTGTAGGTCCTACTCAGGAAATTAGGCATTTAAAAAAAAAAAAAAAATACAACGAACTATTGAAAACCTTATATCTCATCAAAACATTAACATTGTTGTTTTCAGCTTATCTTATTAAAGTCGTATGACACCTAGGTCGTAAGTACCTGAACTGGAGTTTTGCTGAACACTGTTAATATAATTCCTACCGAACTAAGTTTTTGAATGTATAGCTTCAAATACATTTTACGAGTATGTTAAATATCTCGTCGACCTGACTCGCCTTTACCTCGTTGGTATTTGTCTATTATTTTAACGTAATTTTGAAGCTTTCTTATTGACACTTATTTGTCGAAACTGGTAAACCAGAATAATCCATGGATAAAATATAATTATTATCGGTTATCACGGTATACAATCAAAATTCAATAAAGAATCTCAAAAACAGATTTTTGCTGTTATTCAGTCAGGACATAAACCTAAATCACAGTCACAAACATTAATAAAATTCTGCACTTTTCCTTACGTGAGTTTTTAAATATCCTCTCGTAAGGAATTCGTCATTTGTTTATTTACTGTACCACTTGTGGTATCTATTAGTTAGATAATCATGAATCATTAATCGGTCAACATCACTCCTAACCAAAAACCATCCCCAGAACATTGCACAAAACCATAAAAACTTTTCAGACAGTAGGGAAATATTGTATAATAATTATAGACGTTATCTTTCACCAATTGAATCTATACAAATCCATATTTCAATCCGAATTAAATTAGAATTCAACGTTTCTACTTTACTTCTTAAAAATGTTCACTACATGAAATAAACGCAAATATACCAATAACGATATTAGAACTACTTGAATTGCAACAATCTAAGTAACTGCAGAACTATTTATTTAACAACTTGTATTTAGTAGTTAGGTAATGTCTAGTTAGATCTATGTCCAAGATATAATTCCTAACTCAATAACAGTAAGATATAATTTCAATCATAGTTTCGATGACCTCGATAGCGCAGCGGACATTATAGTCGGCTGCGACGCAAAATGTGCGAGTTCGGTTCTTGCTACGGGACAAATGTATGTTCTGCAGATATTTGTTCTGGGCATGAGTGTTTATGGTATCCCAGTACTCGTAGTTCCTGATACCCACGACACAGGGAATCCTAGTGTGAGGTCAAGACTATGTGTCTCGTATATTTATTATTGAGTAAAATTTTGTTGGATTCCATTCATTATAATAAATCAGGGCAGGATTTTCTTTTTAAAATTAAGAATTTATTTTATTGCTTTTATTTTTCGCCGAAAGCTAATTTAGAAAATCTCCATTACCACCTATTCAATGATTTTAAGTTGGGTCTTGGCAAGAATTATCGATTACCTATCGGATCAAATCAACACATTAAAATATAAATTTGGGTGTATGAGGTCTAGGAGAGGATGTCATGTGGGTTGGAGTCATGGGATAAACGTATCTCGCAAGGGTGTGGTCGTCGACGGTTAAATCTTCTGAAGGTTTCGCACATTATCTTGTAGTTAGGCGATCGCGTGGGGCGGAGCTTGAAGTGCGGATCGTTCTAAATTTAAAACGCGCACGGCCGCAGAGCGCCCTGACCTACTTGCGAGCGGGGCCACGCCACGATGCGGCGCGAGCGCTGCTTGTTTGTGCGTGCGCGTGCGTGCACACGCTCTATGTGCGATCACTGCGTGTCGTGGTGTGCGTGCGTGAGCCGCTCGCTGTTACGTCAGATGCTTCACAGTTTGCAACATCTCCTCAAAATTGTGTCTGCAAGAATAATACTTCTTAGATCGTCCGCAACGCCTTCCACATAAACAAGATATTCATCGGAAATTATCTTAGTAGTAATTGCCTATTTAATATTAATTTCACAAATATCTGCCAAAAAAAGTGCCTATTTTATTAATAATCGTGTGTATCACAAATACCGAAATTTCATGAAATAAAAAAAACTAAATAATAATAATAATAATTTGTCATGAATTAAGAACTACGATGAGGTCTTAATTATATAAAGTCAACGATTTAGGCGACGCCACCCAGCATCCTAATCTAGAAATTAATTATGCTAAACCATCAAGCGTGAGCATTGATATCGCTCACTAGACAGAACTTGGTTAAAAGCCCCAATTAGACGTTGGCCTTGAAAATTGTCTATGTATTAGGTATATTGTTGCGCATGGCGTGGGACTCTTTACGCCGTCGCGTCGTCGTCGTCGTCGGTATCTGGCATTGTAAATAAATTACGATTTCGAAATATGAAATACCTAAACTTAATAATAGATTGACATAACTGAACACAAGGTGTTTTAAGAAATTAAAAAAAACAGCAATCATGACTTGGTTTACATCTTGAAATTTAATAATAAAGCATTCAATGAATTGGAAGAATAGATAATAAAGTAGTAGTTTGAACTGCAAAGTGATTTTAAACAAAAAAAAACTATGAACTTTATAAATGTTAAAGTTTGTATATTTAGATTATTGTTGCTTCTCGTAATGATCACCTCAACGGCTGGTTAACGTAGTATATCACATGGGCTTCTTTTTACCCGGTTAGGTAACATGGGCAGAAGTTAGTTTAAGTAAAAGCGTATACATTAAAAATTATACCTGTATTATATTTTACAGGCGTAACTCGGAGTTCTTTGAATTCTTTTTTTTTAACATCGAACAGACACATAGTTCACTCTCCATAAACAGTCATATTTATCAATTTGGTTTCTGGCGGCGACTGACGTCATATGACATCTATCACTGTCTTTTATACACCGTGCATAGATTCTCGGCCTTTTAGCTAAGATCACTTCACTGCTTTGGTCTTAGCTAAGATCAACTTCAACTTTTGTTATATGGCTCTATCTAAGATCAAAGCCAAGTCAAAGATTCATGACAGTGACTTACCTAACATTAAGTCAGTCTGAATCATAAAAAAAAGAGATAATAAGTAAGTGGTGTTAAAACCAAATTCATTGTTCACTTTACTCAATTTGGACCTTATCAGGCGTCTTTTATTAAGCGTGCGATATGAGCGAATAAATAGAACTGTAAAGAGTAGAGAACTATAACAATGTCCAAGAGTCCAACAACGCCCTTTGTCAGCATCGGACTCAGCCAATTGGCCCTCATAGGCGACCGATGTCTCAATTTATATCGTTATAACCTCTCGCCAGTGGCTTCAATCAGTGTCGTGCATGCAGCAGCCACACCCCGGAAAACTCATCTCGTTGGCTTAAGTGGTAGAGGGGGCCTTAAGTGTTCCGGCATTTGAGTCTTAGCGGCTACTCCCCGCTTAGTGCATAAAAGTCTGCCTCAGCAGCAAGGCTATATGGAAGGGCTAGTTCGATGGTAGGGATCTTGGTATCGTTGTCTAGAAACTTGACACTGCATTGAACTCTACTCTGATTTGTTTTGTAGCGGCTGTCGTTGGTTAAAGATTAGAATGGATAAGAGGGTGCGTCTCTGCTTGCACGAACACTAATTTACGCACCGTAATATAATATTCTGCGCAACGGACTGTTTCTGGAAACTGGGCAACTGAGATGAGACACATGAGACACATTCTCTCTATAGTCTTTCAGCCATCCGCAAACAGATCAACGAGAGGATGTTTTACACGCGACACATAGTAAACTTTAGTTACGCTATGGTTCTTGAAGAAGTCGGAGCAAACAAGGAGACACGTCTTGGCCGGAACCGAGCTCGATTCTAAGAAACACACAGTTGTCTAGCTTCACTGAGCAGCGTAGAACCCAGCTGATATCTTAATATGCGACACATTGACAATATTTGGTCATACAGCCTTCCAATGTACCCAAGCGATACATGGTGGGAATCACAGTTGAACCTTCTCGATTAATAGGCTATACGTAGATTCTTACCACAAACCCAAAACCCTAACCCAAATGAAACCGATTAATGAGGTGTAAAGTAACTTGATTGCATTACAGTTGATGTTTTCAGTTTTTCATCAATTCTGAGATAAAAACCCTAATCTTTTTAAGCATGTGAGTGTTCGCATATGCTTATGAAATGTTAGTTTTTCGTCGTAGTTTATCCCCAGATCGTTGAGCCTTCTATTTATCAATTCATCCTGAAGAGGTATAGTTTGATCTTCGACCTTGAGAGGACCGCACCAAATTATTTAAAAAAAAACCTGTTAGGTATTTGAATTCTGAATGAAACTTATGACGTTTCGTTTATATTTGAGGTCAAGCTCAACTTAACCTCTTTCATAACTTCTAGCATTTTATTAGTGTAGCTACAAATTTAGATTTTGCTGAGATTTTGGAAACACAGAATTCGTACAAAAGCGTCATAGATTAAACCCCCTTCGGAATAAATCAATTTGGGGTTGCTGTACTGCGCCTTCAACTTTCGGAAGCCGGTCCTACATAAAGGCAAGAAAAATAGATAGTAACGATGTGATTGGTAGTTATTTAAACAAAAAGTAAAAATAATAATTGAAATACTCTAGTGAATGATGTTGACTGCAGCTGTACATCTCCATACAACGAGGAATCTCCTCAACACAATTAAATAAAAAGGTGTCTTCATGCCTACTGGAGACACTTATAGATTCTGAATAGTATATGTCGAAATAATAAAAAATAATATCAGTATAAGCAAAACCGATACCGTGTTGGCATAAAATATGGAAAGAAATAGACTTCTATCCTCTCGTACAATTAATTAATGAGTGACTAATACATTTTACTTTGCAAAATCATTAAAACACCAATTATAAGACTTGTAGGAAAAGCGTTTGGCAAAAGTCAGTTAAGAATAACGCGAGTGGTTGGGTTGTGTTCTTGTGCATTTATTATTAAAGGCCAAGGCTTTATAAAAACACTTTCTCGTGTATCCTTTTTCTTGTTATATCATGTCATTGCCGTATTAACCTAGTGGACAGTACCCCGACTTCCGATCCGAAGATCGTGGGTGCAAACCCGGTCGTGGACCAATTATTTTTTCTATTCAAAAAATACGGATGGATTAACGAACTGAGAATAGATCTGATTATGTTCATCATAGGAATATAGTCATGTGCGGGTTTGTTTGTTTTTTTTTTTTTCAATAGTATTTAAACCTTTTATCACGCAAAAATAAAAACATCGCCTGAACTTCTCTGAATGCGACATATTTAGAAATTCATAATCTCTAAGAAGATGGCTTATAACTATCCCTCACAGAACGTAATTTCACCATAGTTGTAGCTAGATATCACAAATGGATCGACTCCACCTTCACCAAGCTCCATCTGTGGCTGTCCCGGCCCCAGAGCTTCTTGTGCCGCTGAAGCCACATATTCAGCCCCGGCCGTTGATAGTGCCACTGTCTTTTGATCCGAGAGCTATACGATATTATGACCCCACCATGTATATGAAAATGTACCCTATGCACGATTATCTGTCTTGGAGGTCACTCTCCCAATCTGCGTCGCAATACCCAGTAACGTTTGAGTGAGTAATTCCTGTTTGATCTTGAGCCATCATCTTTAGAGCAAACCAGTTAATTGGATCAATCATTCTTGTTCCCAATAAGCAACAACACTTTATTTAGTGTTTCATTTTGAATAATGTGCCAGTTTTACTTTTCAATTGTGATAAAATATTACAATTGAAAAGTAAAACTCTCGTATCTCTGCGATCCTAACTTACTCCTAGCTTCTTTCTTTTTGATATGTTAAAGGATTCTAATGACTAATCAATAACATTAATGTAGAGAATGTAAGTTGTCGTTATCTATATCATTTAAAAAAACCACCATCCCACTCGGATGGTTGGATCGGTCGATACAAGTTTACCAGATACTTAACCATCCCACTTGTGCCAAAATATGTTTGTGTTATCTGTACACATTACAAAGATAGGATCAACCATTCGAAAGTCGTCGCACAAACATACTTACACTATACATATCATACAATAACAATATTTCCAACTTTATTCGGAGATGTCTTAACAAGGAATTGTACTGAAATTACCTTAAATATGTGGGCAAGCGGTTTTGTTTGAACAGTTTGGTTTAAAATTTGAACTAAAAACCCAAAGAAGAAATAATAATATAAGATCATGGATAAGGTAGAGATACACGCGATAATATTTAACATAAAGATAAGAAAGCGAAATCTCTAAAATTATGTAACCATCAACTTGTGACAGAATCACTATACTTACTTATAAATGTATGTAATATGAAATATAGTGCATCATTTTGAAAAAAGTAGTATTCGTTATCTACAGAAGACGTTGAAGTCTGAAACAATTCAATGACACATAGCCAATTAAAAATGATCAATCATAGAAGTACAACATATATTCATTATTGCTAAATTATAAAAACCCCATGACTTGTAGCAACGAAACCTATCTTAGAATCATCTATGTATATTGAAGTAATACAAATCGAAGAAACGCATTTCAATCGGATGAGCCGTTTCGGAAATTAATGATAACAGGCAACAAAACTCTTACGTCAAACGCATATACTTAAAAATTGCACGAAGCGTTTTTGCAGATACATTATAGGTATAGTTTTACATGAACAAAGATCATTTATTGCAAGCATAATGTCAGATGACACAATTCACACAAATCGCTGGCTGACCCGAATAGCGGCGCGGTTGCGAGAGGCTCGCACCGCGCCCGCCCGACCCGCCTGCGAGCCTTGTGTAATGCCACTACCAAACCGTCGACTTTACGGATCTAGTCGAGCTACAGTTTACTACTTATGAAAAGAAGTCGCAACTCGCAACAGATCATATAAAAGTCACCTTTCACCTTGCAGGTTTTTTTCATCTCAGGATCTATCTATCCTAGGATTATTTACATCTAAGGTGGCAGTTTAAAGATCCGTTTGGCTTTATGATTAGCAGAGTCACTAGAAATATGGGCGACGTTATTTTTACTAGGAAAGCATGTCAGCAAAACACTAAACCAATTAAAAATTGAATGTAAGATTAGCAAAAATTTCAGCAATGTATCAAATAGTATCCCGTGATTATAAAAAAAAAGAAGTAGTAAAGTGAAGTATTTGCACATTAGGGAAAAACTATAAGTATAGCGAATAAGCTCATTATTAACAATCAATAGTTTATCTCTATTTGTAGAGTAACACTAAAATTATCCTGATAAAATTTCGCAAAGCAATCAATTTCCAAGTCATACTCCCCTATCAAGAAATTCGCCCGTTCTAGTAACTCGCTCGATCATTCCAGTATCTCGGCTGTTCAAGAAACACGCCCGCCATTTTACAAGCTTTCATACAAATAAAACCGCATTGAAATTGGAACACTTGCATTGGATGAGCCAAACCTAATAAATTTTTTTTTTAGTTCATAAGTAAGATAACCGACGATTTGTATAGAACCAAGTGGAGGACTCTGTTGTGTATCAAGCGTGCACCAGTGACTGTTTCGTGTGTTTCGACACAATCGGCCGTCGTCGGTGGGTACGCTGCGCAAGCGTCGTTTCACAAGACGCTCGGTCGACCTGTCGCAATGGACTACCCAAATGTGACCTGAACACGTATCACATTTTCTTATCCATTCTGTATGTATGTCAGTGAGTGCACATCAAGAATAACATTAATCGTTACAATCAAATTTTTACAAAAAAAAAAACGTTTTACTTGTATTTGCTTTATCGATTGCAGCGCCTAATAAAGACTTTTTAAAAATTGCAAAAAAAAACTGTATTACAATCCGATAAGCCGTTTAAGAGTTGATTGCAGACAAACAAAGAACTACATATGCCAAACGCACATACAAGATCCTGTCGTCGCGGGTAAAAAGCTTAGGTAATATAATGCCTTGGTATGACTTACAGTCATTTTCTAACAAGGGCACAGAAGTACCACAATATTATAAATACATGATTTCTGAAATTATAATATTTTTAAGTTTTTTTGTATGGGGAACACCTTCGACTTGTGTTTTTAAAATTGGTCCAGAAATTACCTCCTAAAAACAAAATTATATTAGTTCATTATATTAGGGTAGATTATTTTGTATATAGTAAAACGTAATTTGTGAAAAGGACAAAATTCATTTTGGACTAAATCGCGGCTAAACGCAAACAATATCGTAGAATAAGTAAAATTATTAGACTCCAAAGCGAGTACCTACGGACTATGATTAAAAATATACGGGCCTAGTGATAGTTATTTGCATTTATACTGCGGTTTTTGTATGAGAATCTCCCTTGGGTTTTGACTTGTTGATTATTTGCCATGTACTAGTATTTTCCGAAAATGTTAACTGACTTCATGTTAAAGTTAAAAAGATACATCCCTATCACAGACAATTATTTAAGTATATAAGTAGTATATCAGTCATGTAGTTCCCATAACATAAGCTCTGCTTAGTTTGGGACTAGATAATGCTGAGTGAAAAATGTCCAGCATTTTTTTTTATTATTTGCCATGTTTCTATCTAGCATTGTGTGTAAATTACTAATAGATTCCCATGTCGTAAAAAAGCATCAGTCATGTCGTTCCCATAATACAAGCTCTACTTAGTTTGAGGCTAGATGATGCTGTGTGAAGAATGTCCTGCATTATTTATTTATTAACACAAACAACTTTAAAGCCTACCTACTGCAAATATTAGAGTATTTTATAATACTCTGTGATTTCAAGGAGTATAAATCCATTACTTAACTTTGATTAATACGAAATATAACAATACTACAACGTGGTACTCGATTATTTACCTACTACTATTAGTAGCTGGGTTTTTCTCGGAATTGGGATGACCTCCTAAAACAACAATACTACGTGTTCTGATTTTATATAGTCATGTTACTCTTCGGTAATAGCAAAACGCTACAAGACTTGACACCTGCTGCGGGATTTTCCCAGCTATGGACGGTCTTGCCGGTCGTTTTCTCCGTCCCTAGAACTTGCTATCCCTCATATCTCAAAAACCACCCTAATTATATAAAAAACCCTCGTAAAAATCGAATTCTGTTTATGTTTTCTATCCTTCTTTTCATGATTAACATCGCAATATGTAATTAGAATGACTAGTTTAAACGGATGAAAAAATATTATGAACAATTTGAGCTGTACGACAATATGACTCGTACCGATATTGTGTTTGCTCTTTCATGACATTATAGGTAGACACTAGGTACAGTAGCATGACACAAAATGATGGCAACTGTACGGATCGCTGCCCACAGTGTGCACGCAACCTTACGTAATTTAACACCATATGCTATGTGAGTATGGTAGCTAGTTAACAGGTCTTTATAGTATATTTAAAAATGGTGTCGCTTGTTAAGAAAATGACAAACTTAAAAACGAATAGAAATTGAGTGTAGCTTAGTTGCGTTTTAATGTGCAGTTCTAGTAACACATGCCATCTTCAGTCTGTTAACTCCAATAAGTACGTTAGGTTAAATGTACTCGTACCTATTAATAAAAGTAAATATCTAGTTCAATCATTTATCGAGCGAGCGAAGCTAGTTAGAACCTGATAGTCAATCCGGCGTTAGTATGTATGTTTGTTTGTTCGACGATACCGAACTGTTTATTCAAGCTTGTTAAAGCTTAGAAGGTTGAAGGTTATATAAATACTTATGTAATTCTTAGTTAGAACAGGAGCTTAATCCTGTTCTAACTAAGAATCCAAGAGGCCCTGAGAAATAAAGTGAGAAATAGTTAGTTTTCGGGATTACCCAACTAAAAAAAACAAATTGGTTGTTTTAGTACAAATAACATAATCATGAGATCGGTAATAAAAAGTAACCTTATTTGATGCGCGATGACGATTTGAAAAATATTAAGATTGCAAAACGAATAACCCCTACTTTCGGTAGTCGTGTAAACATCGCTAGATGGATTCTAATTTACTTGTGGCGAACTACAAGTAAATTAGAATCCATCTCGACTCTTAAGAAATTCCTATTGGACTTTGTATTGACAGTAGTTGTACGAGATATTCATTGCATATAGGCATTAGCTTAATATACACACCATGCAGTACTTATGTATGTCGGTCGGTATAGTTAAATCACATACATGGCTGAATCAGGCGCGTTCGTAGTTTGAGTCGCGCGCGACAGATGTTAGATCACAATAAAAATGCGCGCGCCAGCCGACTATTTCGGCGCGCTGCCTTGACCCGAATCGAGTGTTTCGACAGAGCGGCCTCGCACACCAGGCCTTTCTATTTTTTTAGGCATTACCTGTCGTATCATTACGACACTACTATGAGCTCAGCCATCTTACAAGGACTTTTATGTGCGGGCGCTTCAATCCTTTACTAGAGGATACATGCGGGTGGAGCCCAGATCAAAATATTGTTTTTGCGTCAATAGGTAGAGTATTTACAACTAAACGGGTGAGGGGTGTATTAAATAAATGGGCTACGAGTTCGAATCGTTGGATCCACTTGGATCACTGAGGCCTCCGTTACCTTATGAAAGATCTACGAAGGCTAACTAGCGACATCTAGTTATGTATTCTGTTACTAAAGTGTCTTGAATGGAAATCCCGTAAACCAGGTAGGAATATGCCTTAATGCGAACCGTGGTGTTTTAATTTTCCCCTTACATCACTTATCTTATGTTATATTTCCAGAGAATAGAGTAGGTATGTGTTATTTGATATTAATTTAAATTTGATGCCTTTAACCGTTTCTGAGGAATAGAGTCTAACACAGAGACAGACGGACTACAACAGAATGGTTTCATTGTTACCTTGAGGTCCCTAAAACTCACCGCCTGTTTAGGGTAAGGTCGTGTTATGTTAACAAAGCGATTTTTTATTTTCTGTTCAACAGCCATTGAATTTATAAGCGATCTTGACACCATTACGAGGATGATGATGACGTACGCAGGTGATGATGACTGAGTAGTTAGGTACTTACGTAAATGATTTGTATCTAGTTTTATGACAACACTGTCGCTGTCGTCGCTCTATCGCTTGGCTTGGCGCTGGCGCACGATCGTGTTGAAGCTGCCGCACGCATTCGTTTACACTCGGTCGTTGTCGGCCTCGCTCGTACCTGGGGGGAGGGCGGCAGGGCACAGCTAGCCTTGACCAAGTTTCACCGACTCGTCGGACGGTGTCGGTGTTGGTACAAGGATCGATCCCCACCTCTTCCCGTCCTTTCGGTAAATACCTTATCTCGTTGACACGATTACTTGCATTCAACGGCCCTGATTAGTTCACCAAGGTTGAACAAGGAGGACCCTTTAATTTCTTTCACGTGTTTCTCGCATCCCAGATCCTATGTATGCAAAATAAAGATGTGCAAAAACGTGACCACGTTTCTAAGGTCGACCTTGACCCATCTGTGCTAAATTGGGCCATGTAACCGCAAATAAACATAATTAGCAGAGTTGAACTCACTCGTATGCATCTCTATTTCTGCACTCTGTTATTACCTACTGCGTTTTGTAAAAATGACCTTGACCTTGATCCACTTTAGTCTTGTAATAATAAACGACTGACCTCGTTTACTGCATTATCGGCTGCTATAGTAATCGTGCCTAATTAGATGGGTATCAGATCTATTTGGTTTGTTTAATTATGTTTACTCTCCGACCTATTTAACCGACTTCAAAACAAAGACAACGCACTTTTTATGTGTACTTACATACATACCTACTAATAATAAGGTATTTATTGGTATACTTAGGTATAATAATAGAAATACTGCGTAAAGCAGGACCCTTCGCAACAGGATTTATCTCGCTTATTTATTTGTTTGTCTGCCCGGGTGGCAACCTGATGGTTATACCTAAATCACCTAACTAAATAAAAATCGATCGATAGGCTTCATTACTAAACGATCCTAGTGATTTCACTGAACAAAAACCAAAGTCAATACTTTGTTACCATAACATAATTTACAAATATTATATTCACTATCGTTGAAGGAACTATTCGGAAATCTATAATATCGAGAATCGGAAATAATATTGGAATATGTATGAAAAAATATACTAGTCTACCTAACCTACTTACTTCAGGAAAATCAGATGTATACGATGATATGAGGTTAAAATATAGTGACAGACAGTACAAAAGAAATACCTGGTAAAGGTAACTTACATTCCGTAGATTTGAGATATGTATCGACCTTAAGCAGAAAGTAAATTCAAGGACACTTTTGTAGCAAGGTTTAATCTTTATTCACTGCAGGACGCTCTGCTAAAGTTTCTCAAAGCAAGTAAGGTTTAGTCTGGTATGTACGGGTGTAGTACATGGCTGAATGCATACCGCGCGAAGTTTATGTACTTATGTAGGGAAGAAGCCATACTGGCGTTACTGTGTCAGTACTGAGCCACAAACCATGATCTACAAAGCTAAACATTCGAATAATGAATCCCTTACTGCATTAGGTATAGGTGCCATTCTGAATTTATGAGGAATCGTGCATTAAAACTAGTTTCTGCCCCAACGTTTTTTGCGACGATATTCTGATATCCCAGGGTAATATAATAAAAAATAGGAAGTAAGATGGGATAGTAGAATGCATCATTCGTTTTATTTATTATTTTAATTTACAGGCCATCTTAAAATATAAAAGTACCTTAGTCTGCAATATGTACAATTCCGTTACGCTCTGCGTCTCACTTAAACCCTTTACGAAGCCCTATAATTCTATCTTTATCGCTCAGAGGCGCGTCGGCTACAATAAAAACTGGTTGTTATTTTTAACTCTGGACGAACCGACAACGCACTGCAAGTCTCCTTCCGTTCCAGGGTCGAAGTATTTTATTGTACAAAGCATGACTAGTTAGTGCTCATATACCACGACAGTTGACACATAAAACTAAATTTGGAAATAAATGAATGCTATGTGACATATATATTTGTTAGCTCACACAAAATGAACATTTACTGCCAACCTATTGTACAATAATTTCTATTTATGCCATAAGTTTGTATGTTATACATAAATAATAATTAAAATTGATGGAAATATATTGAGTAGGTATATACAAAAACATGATATTATGTTTATTATTTATTAAATTGAGTCTTTTATATTAGGAAGATATGCTAACTCTGAAACCATCTCTGTCACTCACTCACTAAAATACGCGCTGTGCCAGAGGACGGATTCAGGTACGATTGCGAAAAATACAAATATAAAGGTCTAGAATAGAAGAATAACTAGAACTTTTCATCAAAATTCCTTGTCTATTTACCTGAGTAGGACTCCCTACAAAATAACATAAAAATTACTCGTTAATATTTTCTAGGTTTCGAACCTAGAAAAGGATGGACGTAAAACAGGTTTTGGTAGAGCCGATTTAAAAAATAAGTCAATCGAGAAAAGTTTCATCAATTGTTTTTTCATATTTTATTTAAATTATATCACCAAGTAATAACTGTATAAAAACACCCATTTCTTAAAAAAAATCTAGTTATCGTCATGGTAACATTGTTATCTTGTTTTTCTTTATTGTTGTTTGCTACACAAATATCTATTTGTAACACTTAATTTAATGTTCCCCTTGGGCACGAGCTGCTTAGTGGTCTATTTGGAAGGCTCTTAATAGTCTTCGCACTCAAGTCGGCCGTTGTAGAAGCAACCTTGCCAAATGGGGTATAAGTGGCCCATCCCACGTCCAATGTGAGTGCGGGGAACCTACACAAAATATGCACTGGCTCTCCTGAGCACTGTGCCCCAGCTCGCAGGTGCGAGGAACAGCTCATCAAGGCAACCGATCAGGCTCTATAAGTGGCCACATATTGGTCAAAACAAATAATACAAAAAAACGAGGCATTGATACGAAATGAGTGAATGTATGAGGGTTCCGAAGCCAAATGACGACAACAAATTTCGTCTGTCAGCCATCACACATCCTGATATTCCTCAGTTTAAAAAACGTAGTACTAGCTGCCAAAGTGAATAAAAACGTATTCATTTTGGCAGCTAGTACTAGTAGTTAAAGCATTTAAAAGTCTGCTACCATTAAGCATTTAAGATTCCTGATGAAAATATTTATTGTTTCAGCCGTTCGAGCAGACCGTATGCGTGGAGGCAGAAATAAATTCGGTCCTATGTACAAACGAGACCGAGCTCGCAAATTGCAAATGATGCGACAGAGACAAATCGCCGTACAAACTCTTCGAGGCTCCCTCGGAGACGGAGGGCTGGTGTTGGGTTTCGGTGCGTCTTACGCAGCAGTGCCAGTAAAGCAGGAGATCCAGATTCCACAAGTGTCTTCGCTGACCTCGTCGCCGGAGTCGTCGCCGGGGCCCGCACTGTTGGCTGCGCAGCCGCAGCCTTCCCAGCCACCGCTTCCTCCGTCTCACGACAAGTGGGACGTGCATTCGCCCCATTCGGCCTCCCCGGATGCCTTCGCGTTCGACGCACCCAACAACGCCGCGGCGACTCCATCAAGCACGGCCGAGGCTACAAGCACGGATAGCCTCCGAGTCTCCCCCATGATTCGAGAATTCGTGCAAACTATCGATGACCGCGAGTGGCAGAATTCTCTTTTCGGACTCTTGCAGAGCCAAACTTATAATCAGTGTGAGGTCGATCTCTTCGAGTTAATGTGTAAAGTGCTGGACCAAAACTTATTCTCACAAGTGGATTGGGCGAGGAACACCGTTTTCTTTAAGTATTTAAAGGTGAATTACCAGATAAGTATAAGCTCCTACCCCAAATCCTCAAACCTTTTCCTGGTGTACACCTCTTTGCGAATGTGACGCATTGCATTGCATTGTTTTACCAAATCGTATGTTTGCATTGCGAATTGTAGTAAGGGGTACCAACTATAGTTGAAGTACTCGCACGTCCGTTGTGGTGTGATAGAGTGAGTAAGGGCGCGTATGACGTAGTATGCGACGCGTTGCCTCTCGTAATCGATAACGCCAGCGCCCCCGCCATTGCCATCGCCCGCGCTACCACCGACCGCACCACACCAACTAGGTCAAGGTCCCGCAACAAGCGGGCCGCTGCCGATGCCGGTGCACGCCACTATCGCTCTACTCATTTGTCAGCACATAAATAAGGTTATAGAGTTGTCATTTTCGTGTTTGGGTATATTAGGTAGGTAGGATATAATTAAGAATAAATATCACGTACTCTACGAACGTCAGTAGGAGAATTATAAAGTACGTAACAGAACAGCTTAAATGAACTTTTACAAAATAACTGGGATTTTAGCAGGAGATAATTCAAGATCTAAAGGAAATCACTTGAAATTTTAATAAAGCCTTTATAAATTCTTATTTCTTTTGAATATATATTTACATAATAGCAGTATGAAAATACTCTAGCAGGCAGCCTGCCTGTATCAGTATTTAATAAATAACGAGCTCTCGGAGCAGCAATCGTACTTAATGGCGTAATACGATTGGACCTGTATCGGTATTTAATAAATAAAAAGCTCGGAGCAGCAATCGTACTCAATGGCGTAATAGGATAGGACCTGTATCGGTATTTAATAAATAGCAAGCTCTCGGAGCAGCAATCTTACTCAATGGCGTAATAGGATAGGACCTAGTAGTGAGTGAGGCGCGGTGGTGGCTGCCTCACCGTGGTCGTCGTAGGACGCTTACGCAAGAGCCGCAGTCAGTCACGTGATAACGCGGCGTTGCCACACCGTGCATATTGCCTATCTCCTTCCCGCCCGCGCCTGCTGCCTTTACAACTAACAATGATTTTTGTTTATGCTAAAATGACTAGACTTATTTACGAATCATTCTAGCTATCAGTACGGCAATAATCATAGATGTATCACTCGACCAAAGTTTATTTATACTGAAATTGGGCCACACGGTTTAGTTCAATTTAGATGGCGGTGGGTTATAAATGACATTAAGAACATGGCGTTAAGGACGGGGGGGGCCAGAGCGCTCTAATGTTGATGACCCGAGCTTTCTCCAGACTGATGTGATGTAACGGTGCGAGCACGCGGGGCGGCAACGCTGCACTTTCGTCCGCGCACTTGACACACTGGCCGTGGCCGAGTTGCCGCGAGAAAGCACTTTTTACCCGCGGCGGCGCGGCGCGTAATCGGGCGCACCACGAGGCGCGTACTGTGCCGGCCGGCGACCGGCCGTTATCTAGCGGAGACGGAACGAGTTACGCGGCCTTTCTTCGCTTTCTCTTACGTAATCACTTATCAATTACGAAAAGTCACATCATATAACAGCGCACGATGAACTTGAGCGGGCGATAACGCGTTATAATCGAGAATGCCACTGTTATTTGTTTACTTTAGATGAGAGGTGTTTATTTTCATCGTCGGAGATAATATATAAGAAACTAAAGGGACTTTTGGGGTTAAAATGGAAAAAAAGATATTAAATGTCCAGTATTTTGTTATCAATGAGTTATTTTGAGATGTAGCTCTCACTTCAAATACTCAACAAAAACGTAGATTTCCCTCCAAAATAGAAAAGTATTCATCACAAAATATCCGAAATAATGTTAATTGATAGTTCCGACGACGGCGCGGCCCAATTACGTGGGTGATATCAAGTTTCTGGGTCGAACAGATTAGAGATTACAAGGAGTGGGGACTGTTTAAATACTTTGACTGGATAAATTATCTCGCAAATGGCACGGCTGAATAAATATATATATATAGAAGAGATAGATAGAAAATACTTTATTGCACATCAAATAACACATCAGCTTATTTAAGCACTACAAACTTGAGGTACTGCTTCATTTTAATAAGACGAAGTAATGAGCTTAAAAATGGATTTGCCTTTATTTGCATGGGCAAGCAGGCGTACAGGCATTGCCACACAAAAACAAAATAGAATACCCGAAATAATATCTTTTCATTGAGAATTTTCACCATGACCTACTTGTGTGTATCACTATAACAAGTTTCTAGGTCAAACAGTTTTAGTACAGTACAGTATTCATATTTCTATAAAATCCAAAAGACACAATTACAAAAGTAACAATGTAAAATGAGACATTAAATTTGATTTACATTATTACGAGGAGTCCCACAAAACCAGCAGGGGCATCAGCAGGCAACATGCTGATTATTCTCATAACCAATAAAGTGTATTTATTATTTAAAAAAAAAACGAAATAAGCGTTTCATAAAGTTTAGCAATCAATGCGCGTGTGGTAACAGCTCTGAGCTCTAAAATTCGTTGTTACATTTCGTAAACGTCTAACTTAACGCGCGCGGTCCGCCCCTTGTTTTCTAATGCAACTCTGCAGAATGTAGGTCATCGTCAAAGTCGCAGTTACTCAAACAACTGCATTTGCGGCTTATTCAAAAACAGCTGGCATTATGTGATTTTGTAATAATAACCACTGTTACTTTAGAGCATACTTTTCTCGGATTAGACTACTTACGCACATCTTTCACACCACATCGAGAGAGAAGTTAAATACGTCGTCAGGCGACTTTTGCCAAAACAAGCATTGAATTTCGCAATGTTCTCGCAATATAAACAAACAACTAGTAACGAAGCAGGTTATATTGGGAAGAAATTAGCTGGCGACTTACATACTTTTATTTTAGTCTAGACAACATTTTTAGCACGGCGTGTTGCATCTCGACTAACATATCCAATACAACTGCTTCGATATTCGTATGCGTCTGTCTCTATTATAGCAGTACTGAAACAATTATTTATCAGCTAGCTTTATTCTTTGCGAAGAGAATTCCAGCTATGCATTTGTAGCAACGCATCTTCAATTTGTTTTAGGTTGACGATCAAATGAAACTGCTGCAACACTCTTGGTCTGATATGCTAGTGTTGGATCATCTCCATCAGAGGATGCACAATGGTTTGCCGGACGAAACCAATCTCCACAACGGACAGAAGTTCGACCTCCTCTGTCTTGGACTGCTCGGCGTGCCCTCCCTGGCGGATCACTTCAATGAGCTGCAGAACAAGCTAGCCGAGCTCAAGTTCGATGTTCCAGACTACATTTGCGTCAAATTCTTGCTGCTCCTCAATCCCGGTTAGTATCCTATTCGACTATTACAACCAACATTCATATTATATTATTTTGTCAGCGTCTTTTTTTATTTGTGTAGCTCCCATTGCGAATGTTGCTTGCTTTTACTTTTTGACTTTTATTTGTTTTCATCATTTTGTTTGTTGTTTTTTTACCAGCAGTTTTGAGCTCATTGTAATTATTTGAAGAGTATTCTTGGCGTTTCAGAGGTGAGAGGCATCGTGAATGTGAAGTGTGTGCGAGACGGATATCAGACAGTGCAGGCGGCCCTGCTCGACTACACGCTCACATGCTATCCTACGATACAGGTACCTACATATCTATCATTGGACATCTCCAATCAATCACATATTAAAAAGTACCGTATCAAATACTATGAATAATAACGAGAGTTCAATTTACATAATGATTAAACTATTGACAATGAATAATACAACTACTTTAAAACAGTAGACATCAATTAAACTATCTACATAATAATAAAATAAATCTGTCTTTGCAGCGTCCCCTAGTGAATTGTAACGCCCTCCTAATGGTCTCTAGATAAAACCTATCTAAGAACCATACTAGAAGACAAACTAATCGATTTCAAAAAACGCATCCGCGATTAATAAAATTACAATACTTCTTTCGAACATTTGTATTGACTCTGTCGCAGTGTAGGAGAGCTCCCCAATAGGCCGTTGACATCTCAATTGTTGCGCGAAGTTGGTAGATAGAGGTGGTTCAAGATCGTTCGTCATGGCACTCTTTGGAAGAGGCCTATGTTCAGCACTAGTCTTATACAGGTTGATGATGATATTCACTCTACAGAGTGTCATCGAAGTATGACCATCAGCTCAAGGATGCGCCTCAAAATGGTAATCTGTCGTTTTCAGGATAAATTTGGAAAGCTGGTGATGGTAGTACCTGAAATACATGCGCTGGCAGCGCGGGGGGAGGAACACCTGTACCAGCGGCACTGCGCCGGCCAGGCTCCCACGCAAACACTTCTCATGGAAATGCTCCATGCTAAGCGCAAGTAAGTCTCCCCACCATCAGTTACGTTTACTTACCGAATATAAAAAAAATATTACTAATAATAACGCTGAAGAGTTTGTTTGTTTGTACGAGCTAAACTCTGAAACTACTTGATGGATTTTAAAATTTCTTATGCATTTGATAGCCCAATTATTGAGGAAGGATATAGGCTTTAACATTACGCTACGACCCTTAGAAGCCGAGCTAAAAAAAAGTCTGGCTACACGCCCGCCACCGAGGTCGCCAAATATACTCCTGTATTCTGTACTTATTTTTCAGGAAAACTTGTTCACGTTCGTGTCGACTTGCTCAGTCAATTCCGGCTTAGTATACATGTTGTCATACAGGGTATGAACGACATTGTTTTTAAGGTGATATGTTAATTTTGAAAATGTCTCTCTCCCTCCATGCAAAAATACGCGCAAACAAAGAACGGATTCGGGCACGATAGCAAAAATAAAATATTTAAAAGCTTATATAGCATAGTACATAAAAAAGCTTTTATCACTTACTGAACTAAGTAAAACAAATCAAAATTTTCTCAATTCGAAGGATAGAAGTTGTTTGACCGATTCCAAAAAATAGATCGATCATGAAAAGTTTTATCAACTTTTTTGTCTTTCTTTTATTAAAACACATCATCACTATCTAATGTTAATGTTACCGAGTAAGCCTTAACGCAGCTTGTCCAAAATTTGAACATATCACCTTAAGGCTAAGTGAGAGCAATTCAAAACGTATCAACAACGGAATTATAAAAGTGAATATAATATTTGATAATGTGTATGTTTACAACATTCGACCGCCTAGACCAATGAATGTCCAATCTCGTTCTAGGCCGAACGGAGGCGAAATGGTTAACCGGAGTCCCGACACGTCCACCCTAGACAGATTGTATGTTATCACATGTTTAATTATTTTTATATTTGTATCTATTCATCACCTTATAGCAACCACCTTTACTGCACTTACTAATTCTCATCTATCGATAAGAGTTGCCAGGGACTTGGTTGTGGGATAACTAGGGGTGAAGTTCCGTTTTACTTTGGTTCAACTAAAATGTCTGGCAACTTTTTGTATGAACATTTTATATTTCAGTTAAAGTTTAATAACATTAACTAATCAAAAGTAGAACCTATGTTATCGTTTTGCTTATTTTTATTTCTGAATGTTACAAAGTAATTAATGAGTAGTGTAAGTTTTCTTTGGTGCTTATCTAAATGTGTAGAAAATCGTTGCGTGAAAAACTGAATGTCAATGATCAACGCACATCCTTTACCGTAAGCCCTAGAAACTCAATATTTAGAGGGAGATTACTTTCCAAAATTACAGCCCTTGTAGGGAGCAGGTACTTTGTGGGCAAACAATATGACGTGAACGAAGACGTGTGACGTCAATATAAATCATTATAAATCTTTCTTATTCGCGTTTAAGTATTTACTCATACAATTATGATATTTAAACACCAAACAAAAATAAGTTTTGAGACTTATCTAAAACATACCTATACTAAAAGGCTATTCACACCCTGACGAGTTTGTAGTGTAGTGTAGTTCTTTAGAGGTGTCCGTAATATAAGAAAACTTAGCCTTCAGACTATGGTCTCTAAAATAGTGGCACAAATGGCCTTGTTTGGACCTTCAATCTTGCTGTGACGTGGGATCGGAAGTGGTCTAATCGAGTTAAACTTTACATATACTATTATGTGTGAAAACTTAATCGTGAAATATTACCACTTACTAGGCCGTTCAACTTTATTTTTGTGTCAACATCTAAGTAGATGAGGGGCGATGTCCATTATAGGGATTACAGTTGTTTTTTTATACGAAAGGACAGATTTGATAATTAATGAACACTAATTTCACAATTTCTCTTCATTGCAATTGGTGCCGGACTCTCAAATATTTTAGAAGCTAATTTTCTACGGGTTATTATATTATTTGTGCCATGTATCTAAGAGGAAACAAATATTACGGGAATTGACGTTTTATATTTTGACTTACTGATGCGATGATCCGAAAAGAAGGAAACATTATGTCTGGAAACAGAAAAACCCCCTTTCCGGTTATCCTGACCAAATACCAAACGAAAGTAAAATACACTTTAGCGGCAAGATTGATAAAATTACGTTGAAACTAGAGGTTCTTAATAAAACTGCCCAAGTTTTACGCTATGTTTGGGACAAAGCGTGGCTTGACAAACCACGTAATGTGACTCCTAAAGTTGCAAGCCTCCCAATCTCCTAAATTAAAACAAACACGATCACAACTGTATAACCCATTATGGACATCGCATATACATACTCAGTGCGTAGATCTTTGAGAAGACCAATTAGTGTATAAGGCACATGCCGCATTTTATCTCCTAAAGTAAAATGTAATTCGGAACCAACCATTTTATGGTTATGGGGTGTTAGTACCTAAAGTATATTAATATAAAAACAGATTGCTTACTTAAATTAATAAGTTTATTATATTAATGGATAAAAATATCCAACACGATACATACTAAGTGGAAGATGGAAAATTCAAATTAGTTTCCTTATTCGTTGGCATGTTATGCTTGTCTTGATCAGTTTGATTGCGCCCTTATTTTTAAGACTAATCAGTAATTTACCGGAAAGTGATTCCGTTCTTCGGTTTTACGGATTTACCTATCTATTGGATTACCAGAAAACGAATGTATTATCCGGCAAAAGCATAATTATTGCATTATCGCACGGCACACTTGTCTTTGTAATTATACCTTACAATACAATTATAGATTTTATCTGAAATGTTTGTTTTTTGAAGGTGGTTCTTTTAGCAGTGAAAGCATGTTACCTCTAGTTATGGTTTATAAGCGATTGCTCTTTGTGTCAGGTGCGGATTCCTGCCCAGCGACACGATTGAGCCTCATTCGCCAATATAGAGTAAGCATTCTGATTTCTGACTGAGTATAAACTGCACGCCTTTCTCGCACTCTTGTAAGTGAATCTGCTTACACCCAACCTTATTGCAACTAGCGGCACTTTCTTACAATATCCTCCCTCCAATATCTTTTTTATTTTTAGCACGGGGGTTATTAATGGATAGCGATCGATGTCACTAGTAGAGCAGTCAATAAATTATTAGATTGACATAAAACCAAACCAAAATATCTCGTGATTTCGATTGCTTATGTAAACATAGGTCAATTTTTATTTTTTACTAGAGTTAACGATTGTGAATGTTAGCTTGGGGACAGGCTAACATTCTACGCAACTATACAGTTGAGTTCTTGTGCAGTTATTTTGTAATGTTACGTTTAGTTACATAGAGATTGTCTTATAATTTTATGGCTTTGAACGTATGTCGTTTAACTACTAAGGTTAGATTACTTTTAGCCTACGAGTTCCTACTGTAGAAAGAGCGAGACGGCAATAGAATGTGCTTTATAATGTTTTCGAATCAAAGAATGTGGCTTGATCTGTCGTAATTATTCAGGTTATTCTATTTATTTGAAATTCATCAAGTTCTCCTAATTGTCTCCGTGATTAGACTGCGTATTAACCCATGCAAGCAATTTTAGTTGTGAAAGGTATTTTCGTTGGCTTTTATTGTATAAGTAGGCAGAATTATAGCTGTACAAAATGATGAGGTAATAATATAATTTATTATATTATCGTGTGCAGTAAGTAGGGCACCAGGTGATTAATCGTGCGATAATTTCCACACTATGCTTTAAGTTCACTATCGCATATTTTAATGATGTGCTCAGGGGTTAATTCATTAATTCATAACTTTTCTACAAAATCATACTGCATATTATTAAAACCCTGCCGGATCCATTATAGTATCTATATACTTATTAAATATTATTTTTGGGAATAATACGAAAACTTCCCAAACAATGGGGTTTTTTTCACTCACTCAATACTCCACGCATCGTTTTGGCATTCTTTGACTACTCTCGCCCACTTTGACACAATGACAATCGCCGAGGCTGGTTAAGCATATCGATAACTTAAAATATCCTTTCTAATTGCACAGCGTTTTTATTACATAGTGTATGATGCATGGTCTTAACTCTCATTGGACAGTGGGTTTTCGAGATGATTCTGTAGACTACACACATTTGGGTGTGCAGTCGCCCAGTATCTTACCTGCAGCACCTGTTGATTGTGGGCTATATCTCTTGGTACTTTCTATTTGCAGATCTTGAATCCCAGTGAATCCAGTAACTACCCTGGAGAAAGCGTACGTGCGAAGCGCCCCTGACACGACTTAAGATCGAACTTTAAGTTATACAAAATATAACATACTTATTTAGTTTTAGTTATTAAGTTGGTGTGTGATTTTGTATTGTAATAGCGCCGAGCGCCGGCGGCGGGGCCGCGCGTGCCTAGTCCGTATATGGATAAACAATATTATCTACCTATCTTAAATCGTAACATAATATACAAACATATATTATGCACCAGTTTTGTGTAGCTACAGTTAATTTATTTTGCAGTCTATATCGTTTTACGTCGAAAGCTTAAGTACATAATAATATTATATTTTAGGATTTCTTCAGCTTCGGTGCGTAAGCAGAGGAAATAATATTAATATTACATATTTTAGGGAAGCGTCTGTGATTATAAACGAAGAAATTTGATGAAAACTGTTTTAAATGTTAGTCGTGGTGATCATTATTATAACGTAGGTGAATAATTAGACAGCGATTGTTCGTTTTGTCGGTGTACCTCTGGATGTAGTAGCGGCGGTGTGCTGTGTTGTGTTTGTTCGCTTTGCTGCCGGGTGGATGAAGTTTTATTTTTATTGAATGAATCACTTACTGTCGACAGTTACTATTAAACCGTCATCGCTATGATAGGAGTTGAGTTGTGTGGCTTCTGCGTGCAACTGATTTAATGATTCGTTCGTGGGACATGTGTGACAAGTCGCACTCGCGACGCTGTGTATTCATAGACTAGTTTTATTGGCTTTCATCATTCAAGTTTCAAAATTTTATTAATAGTTGATATTTGGAAATTAAATTATAATATTAATTGTTGTCATATGTAATACCCATTAATGTCTTATTCAAATCGAAGATTATATATTATATTTTATTCAATAAGTTAACTGAGTGTTTCAAATTTAATATTGAGGTAATTTAATCGGCCATACCAGTACAAAATAAAACTATTAATAATTGTACATAACATTTTTAATAAGCACATTTTATACAGTGATTAAATCTACTTAAATGTGTAACTATGTAAAATATTTCAGAAAATACTTGGAAAGAGCCTTAAAAATCCTAGATTTTTAAAGAAAAAGAGATGGTTATGTCCTACAGGTAAAAAGCCCAGGACGATGTATTTTTATATAAAGCATATTTGTCTTTATTAACATATATAATATGTTAACGGAAAGAGCATTGTTTCATATTTTTCTAAAAAAAAAACAAATAAATATTACTGAGTAGCTTATATATTTATTGAGAATAAATAAACTACTTAAAAAGTGGCAAAAATCATGGACATGTATTGGTAGCATCTTAATATATATTTTTAGAACGTTGCGTATTTCGTATATCGGCGTTGCAAATTTAATTTGAAAACGTTTTTTTTTATTATCTTCAACATTATAATGATACATCAAGTTGGTTCCGACGTTCCATTCGCTGTAGGTACTAATAAAGACAAAAATTAAGTACCCTAGTAGTAGGTAAAAATATATGCATAGCGTTTATCTCGACGACACCATAAAATTATTCTTGATTCAAGTACACTTTAAACCAACCTAAATCATCTTATTTAAATTTAACGATAATGTGATTGTGAGTTTGTGTTAAAATCGAATGTTTAATTCTTTATCTTAAAGAATCGCACCAAGTGCGTATATATAGGTAAGTAGGCTGCAACAACATCGATGTGTAGATTTTAACGATTACGTTTCTAATCGGGATTTCCAATACTTTTCGCTTAGTTTTAAAAGCACTTTATTCTACAATACCGTCCAGTGAACACACTGTTATTTTATCATCATGCATGTTGATAATATAAAAATAAACATAATCAAGCGGTACACGTAAATTTAAATAGGAGTACTCTTAACAAATCGAAACAAAATCCGGGGTTTCCAATTATGCATCACTTATTAATTTGAAAAAATAAAGTTCCTCGAAATAATGTTGTGGTACAATTTTAAAGATATTATGAATAATGTAGTTTAAATCGTTTGCTACACACGTGGTCGATTTGTTTACCGACATTGTGTATGTATTCGGGGTACCTTCTAAGTTCTAGCATCAATTTAGAGAAATAAACTATACCTACGTAAAATTAACTCGTTTTTAATACTTCAGATTTGTATAGAGTGATACGTGTGTAGAGCAATGAATTTAGAATGAAAGACACTTGAGAAGCTGTGCTTAGATAATCCGAAGTACACATTGTCTTTACATATATATAACATAACACATTTGCATAGCAAGCAATCTAGACAAACCGACTCATAAGTCGCATCTTCAATGTTCGAGCGCTTTTATAAAAGTAAAGCTGATCTGTGATGAAGTAAAATAGTAAGGAACGTAGGGCTGTATAGTCATAATTAAATTTTGACATTTGTGAGTCCGGTTGCAAAAAGGGGTCTGCGTGATGCGATTCTATAGGATGGTATCAACAGACGGTGAGAACAGTTTTATAATAGCATCATTTGGAAGCCGTCTATACCTCAATTTTGGATTCCGTTTATAAGTTTTGTGATTTGAGTTTACCGAACCTGTTACCATTTTAAATAACTAATAGTATTTTGTACCAGAACTTACTAGTATTTTGTATTATTGTAACCACTGTGTCGCAGTGGGTGAAGGCCCGCCTGAGACGCAGAAGGGTTGCGGGTTCGATTCCCGCCGCGGGATAAAGGTTTGTATGATCTGTAAACATTTGTCTCGGTCTGGGTATCATCTTTGTATAATATGTATGTATTTACAGAAAAGGTATATAAGTAGTATATCAGTCATGTAGTTCCTATAATACAAGATCTACTTAGTTTTGGGCTAGATGATGATATGTAAAATGTGCAGCATTATTATTATTATTATATACTCTGTTAAGATCACAAGTCTAGTATCAGGGAAAGAGTAATTTCTAAACCACTTTATACTGTGTGCACTTTTGTTCCTTACCTCTAGTAGCGTGAGCGTATACGAGCCGCAGGGCGTCGCAGCATAGGGAATTACATCACAGATTAACGCTTAAGTCGCGAAACCCACCAAGTTTTGTACACAATACATTACATTACAATACATTGCAACTCCCGCGCACACAAGTACCTACGGCGCGTGCGCTGCTCTACGTGGCATCTCGTACGCTCACGCTTATCCTGCACCGTTCTTAGGTTACATTAATATCTAAAACTGTTCATAAAATATGTAGCTTTTTTAAAAAAATGTACTTAATTTTTGGCATCAAGGTGTGATAAATGTGTGAATGAACGTTATAAATTCGGCACCTCAGCCCCACCATAGTGATCAAGCCAATCCTTGAGATACGTACAAAGTTGCAAAACATGGTATGCCGTCAACATTTAGCTTATAACAAAACTTGCCCTATTCAGGTGTCACAAAGATTTCACATTTACAGCCTGCTCCTGAATACCTTTCAAATCGTGTCAATAATATAATGGTAACTACCAACCACTTCATTCAGACAATAAAATGGTCTAATGCAGGAACGCATTGTTCAATGCAATTAATTATCAGTGCTTTTTATCTTGTATAATCTTTATATTAAAAATAGGTTTCAATTTCATTTCGTGTTAGTACATATTCGATTTAACTATTCATTAAAATCTAAACCTACTATATACTACTACTATTTACATCTAAGTTAGGTTGTAGGTATTTTATGTAACGTACGGCAGATGCTGTAAGCTAGTGTACCATATTTATAAATAAAATTATAAGTATTTTTAACTTTAAGATACACATGAGTGTTCTATGTAAATGTAAATTTTGAGTTCAATTAGATAATAAGTTATTATTGAGTATAGTTTAAAACAAGTGCGTAGATAGAGAAGGGTGATGCGCGCGCGCCGGCAACCGCAAGGTGTGCGCGCGTTCGTTCTTTTCGAGTTAAGCACTGTTCATTCGCTCAGATTCGCTCGCGTGGGTTCGTATCTCAATCCTTTTTAACCCTACATCTAACCCAAGTCGTCAATCTGCACTGACTCGCTCCCAAAGAGTCATCATCACATTTCGCAGTAGGTATATTAATTAGTTTCAAGTGTTCATAATTACCTAAGTGATCGGTTTCGAGTGGGGGCACGCGTCGCACACATTCCAAAACTAGGTACGATTGATCGTAACGCTAAGCGGCGCGAGTCGAGTGTGCGTTACACTTCGTTAAGCTAACCACTGTTGTTCATTAACGATAAGCTAGGTTTAATCTCAATCTATGTTGTATGTGTATATTATTAATATCTTTTAATTAACGGGTGGTGTGAATTTGAGCGAACCGACAGGCAGGGGGCGATTTCATACTAGTTATTAATCTTACACTTCTAAGCTATTATTTGGAACTTGCTCTAATTGGGAGCCGTGTTAGTTCTATTTTATCAATTGTACATACCTATAGATATGGTGAGGCATACATGGTTTTCATCTTAGATGACTATTGTTAAATTTGAAAATGTGGACTGGCAAATACCAATGTAATGTCGCATTACGTACGATGTTGACAAAACGTTATTTGATAGATACCATAGAATAAAATGGCTAATTGATGTTTTACTGTAAATATTGTGACGAAGGTGAGGTCGCGACTCGGCAGGCGGCATTGCAAGGCAAGCGAGCGTAAAGGACCTGTCCTAACCTCTCGTTACTTTACCTGTCATATTCAGTAAGCAGACACTTAACACGTCCAGCTCATCCGCCAGATCGGCCGCTCCCGTTTCTACTGAACGCTTATTCATCGGACTCAAGTCATATTGACAAAAACATATTTGCAAAAAAAAAAAAAAGATATAGTAATGTCAATTAACACACCTAAGTAATTGTAGGAATTATTACCGATTTTAAATCACTGATAACACCAAAAATAATGTGCCATCCCTACATAATGTATTCCTACACAATTGATCGTGTAACAGTCGCCTGGAGTTTCTCTGCACTCTGATTTATAAGTACTCACCATTATTTTGGATGTCTGTTAATTGAAAAAGAAATGTAAAAACCTTTTGTAAATCACTTATCATTTACAGGATTTTTTCTGAAATGCGGCGCGTGCCTAATTATTTCATATAAAGATTTAGAAAATTAGATGACATGCGTTTAGGTGCGCATACGTTTAGTTGATCGGATTTCCACAGATAAAATATTAAATCTGATGTTCTTTAGCGGTTGCAACGCCTACAGACAGGCAGACCGACCCAGTTGCGTTCAGAGATGCGATAGTACCGTCCGGAGCCGCAGTTTCACCGAATCATTACCTCACATTACGTCTTTATTATAATGTAACATTATTGTTGTCGCTATTCGCTAAATCTTTAAACTTAATTTTAATGCGAACCTTATTGTTTAGAGGTTTGATTAAGTTTTTAATCTGTAAACACAATGATCTATTTTTAGGTGGCAACATAGATGCATGTTAGCGGTGTGAGATGTTCGTGCATCGTCATCGTATTTATTTTCTTGGTGATTACTGATGAATAAATATTGTGAAAAGCACCACGCGGGCGGCGGCTGTGCGTGCTGCACTGGAGCCGTCCGCTATTCTAGAAATAAATGATATTTTCGTTTACTCTATTGTGTCTTTATTTCATGTTACCCTACCCAGTCACCATTAGGCTCAGTAGCATAAGCAATCAAGGCAACGGTTTAGTCGACGGAAGAGAAGACAAATAATATTTGTATCTCTTTTGTCTGACGGAAAGTAGAACAAGAAATTTTCGACTTATTTTCTGTTTACCAACATTGTTTGGTAGGACTTCGATAAGGCTCGTAGACAAGGTTTCACGCCACGCCAGAAGGCGCTACAATTCCTTATTTTCACTCTTCTCTATAAAAAGTGTGTGGTCAACTCATTAAATTATGAGTCAAGTCCGTCTCTTTATTTAATTTATGGGTATAGTTTGTCTCGTCCATGTTCATGTTAGGATGTGGATGTTAGGTATAAATTTGTAAGTTTAAATTACATATGTACGTTTACGTTTATTTGTACAGTTGTAAATAATCAAGTGATACTGAAGTATAAGGAGAAGGCATGCATGGTAGCAGATGGTTTAACAAAACCACTTCCGAGAGGTATGTTCGAGTGGTGTGTGAGTGGTATGAGTGTTTGTGTTTGAAGAGTACCTATGGAAGGTGTGCAAAAGGACATGAGATTAAGGAGTGTTGGAGCAGAGGTAAATAATCGGACATAGTGTAACCTCATGTCAGATAAAAACAATTGTCGGAAAATTTTCAGTGACACTAGAGAGATGAGAATTTTGCAATAACCAATTTCCAGTATCATAGTATTATAAAGTGTTTCCTCATTGTTCGTTTGTATATATTTTTAAAAATGATTGTATAAAATGTTCTGCGTACTCTGCTGAGTTTCCTTTTTACTAGGGCCCAGGTATAAAGGAACCAACCAACTACGCGTAGTGTCGACAACATTTTGTTGTATAATGCGAACAGTGCCTAATACCGGATGTGATCAGATAATGGGATTCTTACGGAGTCTCTTTTCTATTGTAGCTAGGATTCCCGTTACGGGACAAATATTTGTATGTTCTGGAGATTTTTGTTTCGGGACTGGTCGTCGCAGTTGATACTCTCGACGCAGTTATAGGTTTAAGTAGGTCATAGAAAAAATAGGAGAATTTCGATGAAAATATATAATGCATACTTAATTGGGGATTTGTAAAACGGTTGAATGCATAATAAGGAATATAACCCCATGAAACCCTAAAATTAAAAATGGTAAGAATTGTAAAATATAAAAATGGTAAATATGGCCCATAAAAAAATCCGTGTTGGCCTAGTAGGCGATACTTCTGATCCGGAGGTCGGGGTTCGAATCCGGTCGTGCATCAATGGATTTTTCCAGTCGAAAAATTAATTTGCGCATTAACACGCGCTAAAACGGTGAAGGAAAACATCGTGAGGAAACCGGCATACCCTAGAACCAAAAATTCTAAGGATGTGCCAAAAGTTAGTATTCCAATAAGCGGCGATGGGCTTGCAACCTGTCACGTGGAATGCTAACTTGCTACCAAATGTAATGTTGTGACGTGGCTTTGACTACCCCCTACTAATCTAGTATCCTTAAAATTATGATGCTCCTACTTTGCGTTTTACAATTTCCTTTTGCAATAGGAGCATCAGGACATGGGTGTCCCGGTGCTCCTATCAGTAGGAGCACGAGGAGGAAGCGTTGCGTGTTTGCCTTGAAATAAAATAAATTAAAAAAAAAAACAAGATTTTACCTCAACACTATTATTCTACTTCGTTAAAACACGCCCTTACAATCGACAGTGAGCATGATAACTTTTTAAACTCCACGAATCATGGAGATCATATTCTCGGAAATTTGTGCCTTGTGTATGGTGAATGCTACTCACTGTGTATGTATCTGAGGATGTCCACCATGGGGAAGACAGTCTTGAGCGTGTTTGTAAAAATGGTCTAAGGTACACACAAACTAAATGTTTATTTACCTTGAGCTCGGGTTGCCTTCGAAGTAAACTATTTTTTAACGGTCTCCATAAGTTTATTCCGTTTATTGCCATGCAATAAATATGTTAACAGGCAAATAAGATAAACGTATCACGAGATCCTTAGTAAAAAGACAACATTTTCAAATTGATCGTGGCAGGCAGGTTGGTGTAAAAATTTAGAGTGCCGATCTGTGGCGAGCTACATTTACATACAATTTCATTATGTGGCTCAGCGCAGGTGATGAGCACGAGGGCTTTTGGGATCATTACCTAAACTCTATGCGAGTCATGGAATTAGCTTGTCAGAACAAGCAACAAAGAAGTATCATTGAATGAACCATCACGGAATAGGAAATACTACATGAATCAGATGACCGACGCAGTGTAAGCACGTCTCCAACCCGATTACATCGGATTCGATCGTTCTTCATGACACTGGTGGAGGCCTATGTTCAGTAGTGTGCTTCTACAGTCTGTTGAATTTGATGAACAAGCAACTAGGAGTTTATTCATTGTAGACCCTTATCAAAAACATTATTAAGGTGAGGAAAACACTGATAAGTATTTACTTACTAATCAGTGATTTTGATTTTGTATTTCAAAACATTATTCCAGGTTAGATTTAATAATAAATCCAACCAAATTTCTTCTATATATCATAAAACTCATTAAATAATAAGTGATTATGTAACAATGTGAAACTGGAAATAAATGACTAAGATACAAATAATCAGTATTTTTATTAATTATATTATACTTGCTATATTTCTATTGTTTTATACAATAATGGGTAGATATTTCTTCCAAAATAATAATAACTTTATTATTATTTTGAAAGTTAACATATTAGGTTGGGGAAAAAGTCTTTTCGCATTATTGTATGTATGAACTTGTAATAAAATATCTTTGGCTATACTATTTGTATCTAGCTGGTTTTGGTATCATTAAAAGTTTAAATTTTAAAGAAGATAATTCCAAATTCAAATTAGGAAAATGTGTGATTTTTATTTGTTTTTCGTACTGTTAAGATGAGTGAATCTAATGAAGAAATTCGATACATTTTAAAATTTTACTACAAAAAAGGTAAAAATGCAACGCAAGCCGCGAAAAAAATTTGCGATGTTTATGGACCTAGTGCAGTGTCTGTGAGAGTAGCACAAATTTGGTTTAAGCGTTTTCAATCCGGAAATTTTGATGTCAAAGATGCACGTCGCTCTGGTCGCCCTATTACGGATAAAATGGATGCCATTTTTGAAAAAGTGGAGCAAGATCGGCATATCAGTAGTTACGACGTAGCTGAAGAACTGGGAATTGACCACAAAACAGTTTTGGCGCATTTGAAAAAAACTGGGTACACAAAAAAGCTCGATATTTGGGTACCTCACGAGCTCACTGAAAGAAACCTAATGAACCGTGTTCTCATTTGTGATTCTTTATTACGACGTAATGAAACCGAACCATTTTTGAAGAAATTTTTGACCATTTTTGACCTCACACATCTTTAGCCACTCAGCAAAAATTAAGAGAGTTTGGCTGGGATGTGTTAATGCATCCGCCGTATAGTCCTGACCTTGCACCTTCAGATTTCCACCTGTTTCGGTCTCTTCAGAATTCTTTAGGCAGTGTCAGGTTAACATCACGAGAGGACTGCCAAAACCACTTGTCGCGGTATTTTGAACAGAAGCCCCAAAGTTTTTATAGCAATGGGATCATGTCCCTGCCTACAAAATGGCAAAAAGTTATCGAACAAAATGGTACCTACATACTTTAGTTAAATGTAAATAAACTATATTAAAAAATGTTTTGAATTTTCTTAAAAAATGCGAAGAAACTTTTTCCCCAACCTATTATGTATATTTTTGTTGCATGGTTTGTAAGTACTATTTGTAGTACTTTACATTCCAAATGCCTGACATGTTTCATTGCTGTAGTATCAGGAATGTTGCCACTCATAATTAAGGATACTAAGGCACCATCACTGGTTTTACATGTTTTAACTTCATAAGCTTTGGAAGCCGTTATTCTGCCAAACCTTAACTTGTGCCACGAGTTGCTGACAGTCTTTGTGGTTTCAAGAGGTTTTTATTCATTGAAATCACAAGGATCATTTAAATAATATATTTCATAAAAATTTATTAAAACTGGTCATTAGGTTAATAAATAAAAAATACAAATATATAAATCTTTGGATAAGTAATTATATAATAACAGTAGAGTATCTACCTAACCTATTATCTAACTATACTTAGATATTTTTTCCAAAAATCTTTTAGTGTGAATTTAGTAACTACACTGCACCTGGGTCGAATTCATAAGACGACCACCAAGATCAATATTGTATGCCATGAAAAAAAACTTTCAATCCAATTGATACCAATTGAATGAGTATAAAAGTCAAGATCATTAGACAAGCTCAAATATACAAATATTATATACTATTAATGGGTATTAACATAAGTGACAATTACCATCCAACCCTATTGTTAAAGGTAGCGAAACTTAATACATAATGCTTTTGCATTATTTTGAAATAAGCTTAATTTCAAAGGTTTCTATCGCGATATTACATACGTATTTTTAATGAACGTTCATCGTAGTTGTGATTACTATACAAACCGTTATCTGATATTATTGAAATAAAATCAGTTTATTTGACAAAACATGCTATGGTACTCACAAGGCCTTAATCACTTTTAAGAACGCATAATATACTAGTAGTACATAGGCCGAAATTGCTTCATGAGAATGCAAATGTTTAGAATAAACCAAGCTATGGTCATGTAAAATCTTCAAAGCACTATATGACAGACAGATGCTGGTAGGCCTTTAAATCACGCTATGTTCACTCGCTGGTTAAGGCTGCATTCTCAAGGATCCGTCGAGGCGGATCGTCTCCCCATTGAGCATCCGGTTTTGGATGATGCTTTGCACGAGCTGCGCGTACTCGTGGGGAGCGCCGAGCCGGGACGGGAACGGTACGGAGGCTTCGAGGCTCTTTATCGCGGGCTCCGGCAGCTTTTCCATCATCGGCGTGCGGAATAAACCTGGAAAATTGAGTAATTGCGTTATATACTTTAGGCAAAGCGGCAAGCTTATTGGAATACAAACTGATGGCACATGCCTTCGAAACTTTGATTTGAAGGCATGTTTCATGCCATTTTCATGATGATTCATTCGTTTCGAACACGATCATAGTTTATTTTTTTATGATAAACAGTCATACGGCCCTAACAGCCTCCTGATCCGGCGGGTTTCGTCGTCTATTGACATTACCGCCATGCGGGAAATGGGACGGAATGACGGAAGGGAAATGCGTGGGCATTTTTCACACACGAAAAAAAAGGTTAGAAGGGGGATGATGGATAATACACCCCTGCGGGACATCAGTGCAGACCTTAGTTCCCCTACTTTGAATTACAATTAGAATTAGGTACTATGTATGTGACTGTTGGTTGTTAGTTGGGTGATCTTTAATGCTGCTTTCACACCGCAACCAGTCGGGCAGTTTAATCATTCAATCCAATAATGAACTTGTGGTCCACGAGTCGTGAATGATTTTGAAGGAAGTTAATTGAATAGAGTGATTTGACTGGCCGACAGGTCACTGTGTGATTAGCATTAGAGTGAGGCCACACGGTGCGTTGCCGGTGCAATGCGACGTCTGAGCGGTGACGCTGCGTCGTCCTACATATGAACCACCGTCACATGCATACGCTGCGTTGCGACGGACAAAGGAACCAGAGAGTCGAAGCGGGGACGGATATTGCTCTGCGACGCCGGAGCGGCAACGCAGCGCAACGCAGTGTAGTGTTGTTTGTTCTATCGAAGAGGACAGAGCGCTTGTCATATTTTTTATTTCATTAAAAGTTCCGAGTTTTCCCAACACTGAGACGTTGCGCACTTCTCGTGTGACAGTCATTGTGAACTTTAATGCTAGTGTGGCTTCAGTGTTACCTGGAGCGATGGTGACGACTCGTATGCCCTGCTTGGCCAGGTCCCGCGCTATTGGCAGCGTCATACCCACGATGCCGGCTTTCGACGCCGAGTATGCGGTTTGTCCGATCTGTTCACGAAAATATATTCATATACACATCCTACTAACCTAATAATACGATACTATCCTAATACCTAATAAAAGTCACTGCAGCCCGCTTTGCATGATTACCCAAGACAACGGTTTTGTCGACCAAAGTATTTTGTCCCTCTCTTTTGTTTGATAGAATTGAAGACAGTTTTTGTTTTCTTTTTCGTAGAAAAAACGTTGTCTGGAGTGTTCATGCTAAATAAATAAATAAATAATGTTGGACATTTTTCACACAGCATCATCTAGCCCCAAATTAAGCAGAGCTTGTATTATGGGAACTACATGACTGATACAGCTTTTGGGGTTCTGTACCCAACGGGAAGCTATTAATAATTTACACATTTGTCCCGCAGCGGGAATCGAACCCGCAACCTTCTGCGTCTCAGGCGGGCCTTCGCCCACTGCGCCACAGAGGTCGTCAAGTGGGCTGGACGTAGACGTCCTAAAAATAGTGAGATTACGAACGACCTTGGATCACATCCATCCACCGAACCTCAATCCTACTTGGATGTTTGGACTGTTCCTAGTTGGTTTGGAATGTTGGATGTCTGTGACCTACAAATAGGCTACAATTAAGCGCGTACCACATGTGGGCGCGTCGGCAGAGGCTATGTATGTGACTTATGGGATGCTTATTATTTATTTATCTATAAAAATAAAAAATAAATTCTGTTCGTTGGTAGTAAGCGCATTACTTTAGAACGGCTGGACAGATTTGGTTGTTTTTGTTTTAAAATTATAACTATTACGAACGTAATAGTTAGAATTAGATTTTTTTCATTTGTATGGAATTATATAAAAAAAAAAATCGGTCATAATACTAATGTAAACGTTGTTTCTTTCTCCCATACAAAGTGATCTTGGTTTTTCTTACACCGCCGCGCCGTCTTTTGATTCTATTTTATCCGGCCACCCAAAGGTTGTCTGGAAGAGATCGCTTTTAGCGATAAGACCGCCCATTTTATTTTTATTAATTCCTGTGTTTTTGTATTTTGCTTTGGTGTGCTACAAAGAGTTTAACTATCTATATATCTACCTTGGTTGTGGAACTTAGTGGTTACTTCTTTGATTGTTGAAATATGAATGGATTGAACGAAATGGACAGATGTTTCATGTCGAAATAAGACTTGATGGTCAGGCCCCGGGGACCCATGGTGCGAAATGAGTGAACACTTTTCGTTAAATAGTATTATTAAACCGGCCTGTCCGTCGTAGGCGGCGACGCTGGCCGTGTTGACGATGACGCCGCGCTGCCCGTCAGCATCCGGCGTGTTCTTGCCGATCAGACCCGCAGCCAGCCGGATCACGTTGAATGTACCGATCAGGTTCACCTGGAACACAACAAACGCTCACTACTGTACTCCCCGTCAGGGGCATCATCAACGGTCTAACCCAGTAGTTAGACCGTTGAGGTTACCAAGTGGTCGTCCAAACATTATATTTGGCACGTGCTCGCGTTTTTGCAAGTAGTTAGCATTCCACGTGACAGGTGACAAGCCCATTGCCGTTTATTGGAACACTAACCGATGGCACGATTATAATGCGTAATAATTGTTTTTATCTATCCTACCGTCTTCACTTACAAATATGTTGTGCTAAAAAAAGGGTTTTTTTCATGTGCACTTAAAACTATTCGAGTGGAAAAATCCATTGGTGCACGACCGGGTTCGAACCCACGACCTCCAGATCGGAAGTTGGGCTATTACCCACGACGGTACGGATACTATCCCTTATACCCATCCCTATTTATTTGCGGTATGATCGAACTAAATTTCTGACATGACTGTAATTGTAGACTTAATTATATACATTTTTTTTGTAAATACTTCATACATATAACACATAGAAAACATCTCGATCCGAGACAAATATTTGCGGATCATACAAACATTTGTCCCGCGGCGGGAATGCGTGAGGCAAAGGGCATTCTCCCACTGCGCCACAGAGGTCGTCACGCCGTCGAAAAATCATTCAAATTTAAAGTCACAAATCATGGTAACTATCTCATTTTTGGTAATAACCATGGTAGTTTCTACACTATGTTTCCCTCTGTATACCTATATTATCTCACCAAAGGTAATTAAAGCAAAACCGCTGAAAACGGTGCTTTTTCGCCTAACGTAATCAGTGTAATTTTACCTCAACTGTTTTTTGGAATAGTTTCAGGTCAAAAGGCTGGTCCTTCTTGAAGTTGTAGATTCTGGAAGCCGACGCTACACCGGCGCAATTCACTGTCACATCGAGTCGACCAAATTTATCCATTGTTGTCTGTAAAGCCCTCTTAACATCTTCCTCTGAAGTCACCTGGGATGAAACGGTTTTATTGTATGAAATGTTATTTGTTTACATTTATTTGTTATCTCATCAAATAAGATACGAGTAGGTCAAAGGCCCGCACTGGTACGTTTTAACTGGTAGATATTATCGTAATACGTTTTACACTGCTTCTATTGCTTCGTTATTTTAGAAAAATAATGTACTATAAAGATGCGTTAAGAATGCGTTATTATCGATCGTTATAACGCAGCAGTTTAACCTTTCCGTACGGCTGACCGGTTTCCGCGTCTGTTATACAAATACAAATGTTTATTTCAGTAACTTAATCTACGTATACATATGTGAGTTTGAGATCCCCTTTTAAGTATGTAGATACCTGTGGTAGGAGATCTCGCTCCGCTGAATTTCCGTGACAGTATTTCTTCGAGACTAAGTTCTAAATTTTATATGAATATATTATTTTGACTCTAGATACTATTAACTATAATAACAAAGGATTTGTGTACGCTATCTATGTTGAATGTGTGCTTGCGTATGAGTGTCCAAGTGTAAATTAGATTTAATTAGTTATTGTTATGTTAAATTATTTAAATAAATATGTACATATATAATGAGTTTATATATGTACAACACTTCTTGCATGGGCATTGAATAAAGTGTCTATTTAAAAATTTATAAATTATGTGAGTCTAATTAGAGGGTAGTGCCACTGTTTGGTCAACTATAGAAGCGAGTGGTTGTATATACTCACGTCCATAGGCACGAAGGCGGCATTCTCTCCGAGCTGTTTGGCGGTGTCCTGGCCCGTGCTGGACGGCAGGTCGCAAATCACCACGCGCCCGCCTTGCTGGACCAGCAGTTCCACCGTCGCACGCCCCAGCCCTGACCCTCCACCCGTTACCAGCCCCACTAGACCCTACAAACGAACATTCAATTGGATAATTTTTAAACAATAGCAAGGTTACTTCAATTAAATCAATATTTTTATTTCACAAAAGCTCCCCCAAACAGCTGTGTTGATAGTACATTCTATTGTAACGAAGATGTGTGGGGAAGGGAGCCTCTAATCGAAAATAATTTACAGAGATGTCTTGTGACCAAAGCACCTGAACAATCAGTATCAGACCTAATATACTTAGTATAACTAACACATTAGGTTTATTAGGCTTTCTTATCAGACTTTTATCTAGGTTGCAGGTGAAGCCACATGCAGAAGCTAGTATTGAACAACTTTAGGTTCCTTGGACACACATTTCATTCAGCCAACATAGCTAAACTCCAATTAATGGTTCAGCCAACTTTTAGTTCACTCACATAATTATTTATGTATTAAAGAACACTGACTGATTGATTGACTGAGAAATAAATGCAGAGCTTAAACCATTGATTCTAGAGACCTGAAATTAACTATCATAAAAGGTTCCTTTTGGTGTGCAGGGATGCAAATAGCACTCCTCTTGGGTGCAGTAGGATTGTTTTTATTATTTATTATAATAAAATCCCACTTGCAACACCAGAGGTAACACTCATGCATTGCCAACCCTGAGACATAACCTTGGTAAAAAAATTACACATCTGCCTGTAATTTCACTGGCACCCATACCCTACAAACCGAAACAGCAATGCATTACTGCTTGAAAAAAGAGATATGTATGGTGTAATTACTTCCCCAGGCAAGCTCTTTCACAAGGATTTCTACTACTTCACAAAATGATGTTAGTATGGAAAAAAATCAACATAGACTAATTTGCAAGGTAAGGGTAAGATTCCAGTAGTAACAGATAAACACACTAAGGGCTCAGAAATCTTTTATGGTGGTATCTTATAGTTAAAAGAAATAATTAATCTACATAGGCATGAGCGAAGCAGGAAGTTTCAAACAAACAATCCTTAAGAACTTGCTAAAAATCATTGATTTGTGCTACATACTTAACTTTTCTATTTTGTTAATTAGTTTAATTGTGTAACATGCAAATAATAAGGTCAACACTTCCCTGTGAAGTGTGACTTGAATTTTATTTTATTATACCTATCTAACAATTTCGATTATTTTATATGTCACGTGATGTACAAGTACTGAAAAAGAATATATAATAAATTTAAGAAAGATAAGTTTTGGAATACAGTACATTTATGCATCCCAAAGCTTTGAAGTATGTAACACTTAATTCAGTATTTTAACGTTATAATAATTAAGCAATCAAATGATTATATTCTATTCTTCTTTCTATTCTATGGATAAGTAACCTAAAAAGGTAGGTTTACAGGTTAGGTATTTTACGAATGTGGTAAATGTTAGGTACGTGAATTGTTAATTAATAAGTACATACCTTAAACATAGTAAAGGTCTAAATACTGGGAAACTAATGTTCTGGAATAAAATAAGCGTTTTTTATGTACAGCACAGAACAAACGGATGAGTTGACCGAACTAAATGTGCTGTGCTGAACTCGCCTCGATTTGGACTTTATCACCGAAAATTTGAAGCGCTATCATTCGTTCGTTATTTTTTACTCGTTGTTTCTAATTGTACATAGTGTAATCTAATCACTACGTTTAGTCTAATTGTACAGACAGTTAATAATCACGTTTTGTTTACATTACAAAAAATAGCCGTGGCTATTTCAATTTTAGATTTATAGACCAGGAAAAAAAAAGTCGAGGAGAAGAAAAGACAAGCATACTCTTTTATTCATAGGCTGTTATATTTTTCAGAATCGAGAGGAAAAACCTTACACATAGAGGATACATACAAAAAAGTATAAAATACAAAATACTTAGGACTTATCGAATAAGGCATAATGTACATGTACAAAGATGAGCTTTCATGACATACCTATAGGAAGATTAAAAAAGGTAGGCAATCTTTTTAAATTTTCCTGTCGCGCTGGTAGTGGTTATCCGTTTTTATATAATACTAGCTGTACCCGCGACTTCGTTCGCGATTGACATCCCTGCCGACTAATTATTTGCATTTGACCACGGTTTGTCTCATATTAAGCAATTCTGTAGACTCCTGGTGAAGCAATCTTATCAACAAAGGAGCTTTTTATTTTGGATTTGAAAAATCCCAGGTTGTAATTCTCAGAAGATACTTACCCAGGATTCAAAAAAAGAATAATTAAAGTCGTTTTACAATTGGCGAAGATATCGCGTCACAAAAACATACAGTCAAATTGAGAACCTCCTCCTTTTTTGAAGTCAATAAAAACTACAAAACTGATGGAATGAAATTCTCTATTTTTAAGTGAAAAAAAACGTTCAGGTTTTACGTTCGGGGTGGCGTTACTAACTTTGACAATAGGACTACCTACTCAGCATACACTAGAAAGTGCTCTGCAGATCTTACACCAGCTTAAGATAAGACATGTACTCGAAGGTTCCTATACATACTAGGTTTCAAGTTATTTTGGACGTCCATACTGTGTATAATGATCGCTTGGCAATATCTGACTCCTTTGGAGTGGTCTGACTTTGACAATATGCCTTATCCATTAAACCTATACGATAAAGTGCTTACGCCAGCTTAAGATGAGCCGTACGTTTAAAGGTTCATGTACACTCCGGGTTACAAGTTATTTGGACCTTATACTGAGGGTTGTAATGTCTGTATTTTCTGAACTACAAACCCGAAGGCCTTGAAATATTTACGGGACAATCTTTAAAGTACCTACGTTCTAACAAAAAATAATAAATGAAATCTGACTAAAAGCCGTGTTGGCCTAGTGGGCGATACCCCCAAAATAGAGTAGCCACCAAATTTAATTGGTAGCTAATTTTTTTTTCAAATATTTTCAATGTACAGAATTTTACCTGTTACATTTTTATTATAATATAATATAGATTAGATTCTGCCCACGGCTTCGCCCTTGTGGTACACCGAAAAAATAGTAACATAATATGTGTTATTCTGATGTATAAGCTATGTTACTGTAAAGTTTCATCAAAATCGGTTCAGTAGTTTTTTCGTTAAAGTGTTACAAACATCCATCCTCACAAAATTTCGAGTTTATAATATTAGTAGGATAGGAGAGGAAAGGATTTTGATATGAATTATAATTATTGATTTTGTAATCTTGGTAATAATTTTTTTCTTAACGAAATTATTTAAAAAATATAAATGCATCTAGAAATGGTCCGGCTAAATGTGATATGGGCATTTAAAGGCTCAACTTTGGAAAATACATGTGTATTGTACCTAACGGTAGGTACAATACAGGTAGGTAGCTAGGTTCACAAAACCTAGTATTATAATATCTGTCACAAAACTAACTACCTACGTAGTAAGTTCACCGATTGGTAGTTTTATTTTTTATTTTAATGCATTTTCTTATTTATTTATGTATTATAGGTACCTAGGTAGGGTAGAGTGGTAGCCATTGAACCACCAAAAGTTTGAAGGACTGTAGAATCAAATCGGAAGCAACCCTGACATATTATTTTTGCACAAAACCTACGTTAATTCAGTAGCTTCACTTTTGCATTGTCACTATAGCTGTTTATTTGATGACTATGTTACTATTGGACTTACAAAAAAAAAATTAAATTGGTTCACTGTGTACCAGCAGTGGTACGCATTGAACATGGGGGGTGGTACTCGATTAACCTAGTGGTACCTGATGAACCACTGTATGGTTTATACCTCAGGTATGTTTTTACAAGTGGAAATAAAAATATGATTTTTAGTAATCATTTTAATTGCACTTCTTAGAACTACATCATATCTTTAAATTAAATATTTTGTATATTTTGAGATAGCTGATAAGCAACAGCTGATAAGTTTCATTTTTGTAGTGTTCACCAAAATGACACTTCCTATTTTTAATGATATCTTAGTGAGTTGGTAAGGTAAATCAACCTTAATTTCTATGATAAAGAATGCCTTGCACATATTATCTAACATAGTAATAAAAAACTTAACTTGTAGGTAAGTTTTTATTTAGAAAAACAGAGATCAAAATTTTCATCAAAAACGAGTCAACCAAGAATATAGTAGCTCTAATAATGCCTTATTATTAGGCTAATATTATTCCAAATAATCATAACTTTACCTGTACCTAAGGTACTTAAGCAAATTAACCTTTAGGTTATCTACAAAAAAGAATAACATGCAAATAGTCTTACAAAATCAACAAAAAGTTATCAAGAAAACAGTCTTTATAATGGCAACTCTGCCTTATTATTAGGCTAATATTAATCAAAATAATAGGAACTATACCTGTAAGGTGGTTAACAAATTAACCTTTAGGTATTCTAAAAAAACAAATAATTTGTAAATACTAAAGTCTTACAAAATCAAAAAAAAGTTATCAAGAACAGTCTTTATAATGGCAGCTCTAACTCTGCCTTATTATTAGGCTAATATTAATCAAAATAATAGGAACTATACCTGTAAGACGGTTAACAAATTAACCTTTAGGTATTCTACAAAAACAAATAATTTGTAAATACAAAATCAACAAAAAATTATCAATAAGTCTTTATATCGGCAGCTGTAATTCTGCTCTATTATTAGGGTAATATTAATCAAATAATAATAACTATACCTACCTGTAAGGTAGTTAGGCAAATTAACCTTTAGGTATTCTACAAAAAAGAATAACTTGCAAATGCAAAAGTCTTACAAAATCAACAAAAACTTATCAATAACAGTCTATTTTCTAATTCTGCCTTCTCTCATCAATGTCACAATTATCACTAAAAGACGAATCAACAAGAGTGTAAAAGACAAAAACCTATCCATCTCAAAACATTATGATGTCTAATTTAGAAATACATTAGGTAGTAAGAATTATAAAATATTAGGTAGGTAGGTAATCTCTTATAATTTTTTAGACAACTCTTGCACACATTTGAAACTTGGCATAAGTTCCTAATATCTTAAATTTAATTGCGACATATCAACTGGAAATTTGTAGGTAGCTTGCTGGCGAGAAGTCTTTCCTCTTATTACAGGACGTGGCAGAATATATTTGATATCTCTTCTACTCACTCCAGCTGTATCAGGTTCCAAAGGTTTTGTAAACAGTTGTATGGGCACCCTTTTTTCTTTTATCTCTGCTTGCTACTTTATTTCTTCCCATTCTAAAATAGTTCAAAAATAAGAAATTTGCTGTAAATAGTTACTTTATAAAGATCTGGGTAGGTGTACGCTATGAACCACACTATGGTACCCAGTGAGCCATGGTTCATAGGATACTCCTCGACAATGGTTTACTGGGTACCACCCCACCCTTTATAAATTTAAAGTGAAACTACAACCAGTAGAAGAAGATTTTGAATGCAAATTTATATCTCAAATATGCTCAAAAACATTCTACCTTTATTAAAAGAACTCATATTAAAATGGGACTTGTAAAAAAAGAGTAATGAAAAAAGTAAACTTACTTGTTTTTCGCCGTTTTCGATGTTCGCAGTTGATAAACGCTCTTCCCTCGTGCACTCGCGGCGACAGATCACCAGTGAATGCGTACAAGGTAGCGGCGCGGGAAGGCGGTTCGAACAGCATAAATTGCACGAACTGGCAACGTCGCGTTCGGTTGCTATGAGAGTGGTTCTTAGCGTACCACTGGTTCATAGGCTACCACTCTACCCTACATAAACATATTGTTATGCATCTGATGTAGGTACTGACATAAAATATAATTTATGTCAGCACTACCTACCTACCTACTATGTTTAGGTAGGTACTTATGCAAGCCTTGTCCATACCTACTATATTATTATAAAGATATAAAGTTTGTATGGTAATCTATGAAACCAAACTACTCATCTTATTTTAAAAATTCTTTCACCAATCGATTAGTTTGGGCATAGTAATTTTATCCTGATAAAATAAAAGGACTTATCGTGGAGACCAATTTTGTAAGAAAAGTTGGCGAGTCGAGAGAATGTGTTTCTTATGAACACTATTTTTCATTGGTTAATTACTATGTAGTAGCTAGTGTAAAATAAAGTTGCAGGATCACATTTCTTTTCTTGGTTTTTAAAATCACAACTTTTATAAAGTCAATTTCTACAATTATTTATTCGCTCGTACAAATGCATCACGAAAAAAGTCTATAAATCAAGTCATGCATTAAAATGGTACGAAAGTTCCAAGATGAATTGGAACACTAATTTATAAGCCCGGTACGTATAATTTTTAATTATAACGGTGTACCTATCTTCATTTCTTGGTCTATATGTACTCTTTTGAAATTAACTAAGTACCTACTAATATAATTAGATAAGTAGGTAACTACTTCTTTTATTATCAATACAGAACAAAAAACATGTCTCTTGTAAAATTTTCTGAATGGTCGGTCGGTTGAACATTCAGGCACTGAGACAGCGATAAGTAAGTTACCGCACAGAGGGAGGGAGCTCCCTCCACTAGCTAGTGCAATAAGGTCACTATCCCGAAGAACGTTTAATTATTCTATGACATTTGTACAAGCCATAGACGACCTCTGTGACGCAGTGGGCGAAGGCCCGCCTGAGACGCAGAAGGTAGCGGGTTCGATTCCCGCCGCGGGACAAATGTTTGCATCTTCAAATATTTGTCTCGGGATCTGGGTGTTTTCTATGTATAATTATGTATGTATTTACAAAAAAAAAGTATATAAGTAGTATATCAATCATGTAGTTCCCATAACACAAGCTCTGCTTACTTTGGGGCTAGATGATACTGTGTGAAAAATGTCCAGCATTATTTATTTATTTATTTATAGTGTTTGCAAAATGGACTTGGTAATGCTAGAAGTTATGAAGAAGGTTTAGATTGACATTGGCTGCGACGCAAGATGTGCGGTTTCGGTTCCCGCTGCGTGACAAATGTTTGTATGTTCTGCAGATGTCTGTTCTGGGTCTGGATGTTGTGATACTCGTAGTTCCTGATACCCACGACACAGGGAATACTAGTTTGGGGGCATTACTATGTTAGTATCTGTTGTTGGATGTTTATTCATTTATATAATTAAATAACACAAATTCCTAAAATAGAACTCAGAAATCGTGTTTCGATGTTACTCCCATACTTACCTATTTAGCTTTAGGTATACATTACTTATTATTTTACAATGAGCATTCGACGGATATGAAATTATTAAACATGACATTGTTATATCTTACCATACAATAGAAACAAAAAGACCTACCCACCTAAGTACTACAGTCTCGAATGTTTTATTTAACTTAGCCATAAGTTTAAACATGGGACCGTAGACAGTCATTGTCATTTCTTTTCTGGGAGTTGACGGTTGTTTCCGGAATAGGTATAATGTCGCCTAAAAAAGTAATTATTTTATTATCTTTATTAGTACCATGTGTTATAGGAAAAAGAAGTGACGAATCGATAGTTCGTAACAAGAACAGGACTCCTACTACGACGGGGCGCTCGGCCGTTGGAGACGTGGTGGTCGAGAAATTCGTAGAAACCCTCATGGCCAGTGAGAGGTACCTGAAACAAATCGAAACAGTGGAACGAAAGCTAAACCACCTGGATGCCACCTTCCACGAGAAGACGAATACCATTCTGAAGTACTTATCAGAGATGCTAAGGATGGTGAAGTCGTCGCCAGCAGAAGTATTAGAGAAGGCCTTGGCCGATATGAAGACCGACTTGGACAGGCTGAAACAGTCCGTAACAACTAGGCTGGACGAGCATCCGAGCATGCGTGGTAAGTACCGTAAGTTGTCACATTTTTCTTCAATGGTTTAGGTTTATGTCCTATACCTACACCTAGTTGGTGTAGGTATAGGTTGGTGCCTGGGTGGGCGATCTTTGTATACAAAGATCGCCCACCCAACTTTAACCGAGCGCAAACATTACTTACCTACCTATTACTTTGAGATATGTCGATGAGGGGAAATCATTAACGGTTAGACATGCTCACGATTATATTCCCTACTCGCTGTACCCGCGACTTCGTTCGCGATTGTCATCCCTGCAGACTAATTATTCGCATTTTACCACAGTTTGTCTCATATAAAGCAACGCTGTGGTCTACGGCGAAGCACTCTTATCAAGAAAGGAGCTTTTTACTTTGGATTTGATTTCTTTCGCGGTTCGCACAATAAATATTGAAACAAGCATGTGCTTTGTGCGAGTCTTTGGAATTACGACTGTTTATTTTCACCGAGGTTTGGTGGTGGAACGAAGATGGGGATAGATTGTGCAGTTCCATTGCACAGTCTTTGAAATGTATCCCGTAAAAGACAGATTGCGGCGATGTTCCACATTTTAGAGTTTTATCTCAGCAAGCCGAGTGTTGCCCTCTTGAACTATGTACTTGCCTCTCAGTTGCATCCATAAGTAGTTTCTAGCTAAATACCTATTCGCATAGTATTTATCGGATAATCCCAAATAATCTCCAATAGTTTTAATATTTTTTCGTAGATGTCAATGAATAAAACCATAAAATAAAATTGAGTAAGATTGCAATAAAATGTCAATAAAGAGTTATAAGAAAAGGGTAGGGGGTAAAAGAAATTCATCTTTGTTTGCTTTTTGAGGAAATAAGATTTTAGGCAAAATGCCTACACTTTCGATACACTTTGTGCCTAGAGTCATAAAATTGGCAACGATTATTTTCCAAAAATATATCTAACATTAATGATACATAAGGATACAGGTATTAGGTAGCCTTCAGCGTCGCTGTCTCGTTGAAAATTAATTAAAACAGCTTTAGGTGCGCGATTTTTTTAGTTTTGCCAAATAACATAGTTTTTAAGCGCGTTCTACTTAATGTAGAAGAAGTGAAACAATATGCCACTTCTTGTACATTAGAACGCGCTCTTATTGCGGATTGTCGAATCGATGGACTGAGTTTGCGAACTTTACACAATGTCATCATCCCTTTATCGAAACGTTATCGGGTTTTGAAAGCCATAGCCGCTGTTTCTTGCGAACTTATGCTTATCAATTATCATGTAAATAAATATATCCAAAGCAAAACAGCAGCAGCAAATATATTTTTTTCTTAGTAACACGTCGTTATAATAAGTACAGGAAGCCTTCAGCGACGCTATCTTGTTGAAAACCAATTAAAACAGCATAAGGTGCGCGGTTTATTTAGTTTTGGTTATATTATTAGGTTATATTATTAGTTTATATTATTTATGTAGACGACTTAATTTTTTACAACAGTATTTATTTAATAAAATTGTTTCTAATTTAAATATTTTTTTTTCTTGCCTTTCTTTCCTGGCTTGGTCGGAAGAACAGGCAGTAGATAAAACCAAAAAAAAGTCAAAGTGATCCTTGTGATTTTAATGAATAAATGCACGGAGGTGTTTTAGTGATTTTTTTTTGAACAGAACTAGATGTCGCCAGTAGTACTTTAGATCGCGCTATTGATGCGTTTTGTCGAATCATATGAGTTCGCGAACTCTACGCAATAAAAACCAAATAGTATCTTCCTCCTGTCTTTTTGAAAGCAATAGCCGCAGTTACCTGCGTGCCTATGCTTAACTAATATTTTGACATCTGGCGCAGTGGGCGAAAGCCCATCTGAAACGCAAAATGTTGCGGGATCGATTCTGAATGTATTTAAGATCTTTAATATTTGAAGATCATACAAAAATTCAGTCTCGAGTCTGGGTGTTTTCAATCCTACTACTATTATAAAAGCGAAAGTTTGTGAGGATGGATGTTTGTTACTCTTTCAACACAAAAACTACTGAACGTATTTTGATGAAACTTTACAGTAATATAGCATAAACATCACAATAACACAGGCTACTTTTTATCCGGGTACTACAAAGCTGTGTGCAGAAGCTTGTATATAATATTTTTGGGACAGGGGAGCGAATAGAAACTCACTATAAACATATCTATATAAATCAAATTTTATTCTAGATTTTCTTTGTTCTGATAATAACATTCAATATTTAATCATTAGTTGGCATGTTTTACACAGATAAAACCGGCTACAACTAAAGGCTTATAAACTAACTAATTAAACTATCTAATATCCATTATAAAATATGTAGTATTCAGGTGGCCTTTATCACTGCAAGTTTGTTTCTATTAAATAGGTAAATATTTCTTTTACAATTTTACCAATGTTTTTTCTACTAACAATCCATTTACCTTACTAACCTGAATGACACTAATAAAATGAGGGGGTTACCATAGGTACAAATAGTTATTTTTACTATGTTTGTACAAAACCTTATTTAAATTGTGTTCTTTTGATGGCTACAAGATCACTCCATATTTATAGCCCATTTTATTAAAATTCTTTGATTTCATGCTGCACCTTCAAGCTTCAAAGTTTTTCTTGGGTTTTATCAAATTGACCAATTTATTCTTGCTGTAAAAAATTCAAAATTTCTATCTATGTCTTCCTTTGATCTCATATTGGTACCAATCATCAGTTGGAAAGGGGAGGTGATGCTATGTTGGTAGGTGCTGTTCAGAGCTCTTTATAGACAGCTTACATGTTGGTACCACAGTGTGGGGTCTTCTATATATAACTTTGTCATCACAGCTATAATAACTCTATGCACTCATTCTACCTGGCCATTTCCATGAGGCATACCTGTAGTAATGGTGATATGCTGGATATTCTCTACCTTGCAACTCATTACTGGTGAATGCCGTGCCCTTATCAGTGATCATTCTTACTGGGTTGCCAAAGTGCTGCTGGTGAATCTTATCCAAAGTTTCCTTACTCATGGCACTTTTAGTAGGGAAAATCCATGTGAACTTAGTAAAAGCATCTGCAATGGTCAGTATGTAGTTGTATGGTTTTCTTGTTTCAGTTAGAGGTCCAATATGGTCCAAATGAAGTGTATTCAAAGGAATACAGGAATGTTTCCTCCACTCAATAGAGAAAGACATTCTCTATTGAGTGGAGGAAACATTCCTGTTTACCAGATTTCTTTGTAGCTAACAAACAGGGTATGCAAGTGATGACAAAGTTCTGTATTTTTTTATCCAAGTCCTTGATGTAGAAGTCTACAAGTTCTTTCATTTTTTTTACCACAAAATGTCCATTGCCATGCACTTGTTTTATGATCTCTTTCTCCATGGACTTTGGTATAACCAGTTGTTTCAATTCTCCTTTGTTGTCAAGCCAGTAGTCTAAATAGAAGCCATATGAGTCTAATTTTGTAACAATTCCATAATGGCCTTCAACCCTCCATCTGCTAGCTGAGATGACCTTGCTAGCACAGATGATTAGTTATAACTGCCAAAGGATTGTGATTCAATGCATCTGCATGCCTAATTTTAAAGCCTGATTGGTGTTCCACTGTACCCATCAAGCTATGTTAGCTTCTTCCTTTTTCTTGAGAGTCTGTTCAAATGCTTGGCATTCTGCAACAATCTTGAAATGTGATCCGTACAGGTAGACCTGGAACATTTTTACGCCTTCAATGACTGCTAATGCTTCCAGCTCATAACTAGAATACCTGGACTCTGCTTCACTAGTTCTCTTGTACTAGTAATACAGGTGATGCAGTGCATCTGGGTGCAGCTACAACAGTATGGCAGAGTAGATAATAACAGAAGCATCAGTTTGCATTTCTGTAAGTAAATTGGGTCTGTATATCTTGAGGACAGGGCTGTCTCCTAATCAAGTTGAACTGGGCGTCTTTCCGTAGCAAATCAGTTAAAGGTTTGGCTATGGTAGCATAGTTCTCTATATGCTTCCTAAACTAGGAAGTCAGCCCTATGAAGCTATGTACTGGTTTTCTAGTTGGTGTCAGTCTTCTGATGTGGGTCTCACCTCTCCATCCTTTATGAAGTGGCCCATATATTTAATCTCATCGCAAATCAGATGGGCCTTCTTCCAATTAATTTCTAGACCATATTTTGTTGCTACGTACATTTTTGAGCCTTTTAACAGCTTTCTCTTTGCTTTTAGCTGGAATCAAAATGTCATCGATGAATATCATAACTTCACCCTTAATTACAAGTTGTCTGAATATGACTGTGGTAAATCTCATAAAATATTTAGGGCAAATGGATAAGCCAAATGGGGCACGGACAAACTCGAATTGTCCGTGATGACTGACAAATGACTGACGTGATGACTGATGTATGGTATTGACTTTGCCCTTAAATGGAAGAAACCATTCTTAAGGTCCAGCACACTGTAAAACATCCTTGAGTTTGTCGATCAGATCCTCAATGATTGGTAGTGGAAATTCATCTTTCACTATTTTCTTATTTAAGGCACAATAGTCAACACAAACATCCTTTTTCTTTACCAAAACCAAAGGGCTAGAATACTCACCATAATGATGCCTTTCTATAACCACGCAGATATTTGCTGTTCCACTACTTCTTGTTCCTTCAGAGACAGCCGTTGAGGTCGCTGGGAAACTGATACCTCATCCTTCAGTACTATTTTTAACTGGCTCCTTTATTTGTGAAGGTTGATTTTCAACCCATTCCTTCTTCTTAAGTGCATTGTTGGCCATTGGACGTTTGCTGTAATCAGAGAAACAACACACCTCACTAGCACACACATTCAGATAACATCTAACCCATTTATCCAAAGCCAGTCTCACTGATCCGCTGTCAATTATCACTGTCACATTATTCAAACATTCTTGACCAATTATTGCATTATACGGTATAAAGTCTTTAGAGATAATGTGAAACGTTACACCTTCAAACATATTGTCCATCAAAATAAAAACATAACCGGCATTTGCCGAGAGAACGCAGTCGTTAATGCCTGAATGTTTGACCTCATCCCTTTCATATTTCGGCATTCCGACCACACGGTAGATGTCCGAAGATAATTTTGTTCACTTCGCTGCCGCTGTCAATCAAGGTTCAAGATTTTTGCATTCACAATCGGTTTTCTTGTCGCTTTTCGTAGTTCGTTTTTGTTGACACTGTTTGTTTACATTGATCATAACCTCACTTCTCCTTGAAATTGACATCTCGCTATCGGTTCGGTGTCACTTTGATAGTCCGCCGTTATGGTTTCATTCGATCTCTTCGTACCAAAAAGACCACAGACAAAACTTTTTTGCCCTTACATTCTTTACTCCTTGCATTCAGTCCTTCATTCGAATCCTCACTCTTTGCGTTCCCATCTACTCTACTTCTAAGTAATAACGCTCCATTCCAATCCCACAAAAGTATATATGTAAGTGCAATGCAAAAAAGTATAGTAGGTATGTAGTTCCCATAGCACAAGCTCTGCTTAGTTTGGGGCTACATGATGATGTGTGAAAATGTCCAGAACTATTTTATTTATAACATAATTTAAATTATATAATGTACTTTATTTTGCAATATATGTACTGAGTATGATATATGTATATATAGGTCGCAACGCAAGCCCATTGCCCCTTAAAATAACACTAACCTACAGCATATGTACTTATATGGTAATGGCAGCAAAATATTCGGAATTAGAATTCATCACGCTGTTTTACAATCGGTTACAAGGCCCATTTCAGAGCCATTATGTATACCGTCACCATTTTATTCTCGTTACAATACTGATTTAGAGCATATAGATACCAAGAATTCCTGTTTTGCATTTTGCTTTGGTGTGCAATAAATAGTTTATCTATTGTAGGGTTACGCTCCCACATCGCACCATAGATTAAGTACTAGTGTAACTCTAAATAATAAAACTGTGCCCACTCATGTTTGGCGGACAGTCTTCAACTGGCGCTCAATTAAATCCCACGCACTTGACCGGCCTCGTAGTTTACTTTTACACGTACCTCTGATACCTCTATCCTTACCTCCGGCCTAACTAAACCAATAACTTGGTAGTTCAGGCATATAGATAGGTAGGCTTAGAGTCACGAGAGACAATTGATCCTCTTAATCACCTAAACGGTAAATAGACTCAAAACTATCTTCGTTCGCTATGCAATCCTTCTGTTGTTTTGATTTTGCCTATTGACGTTAGATGGTGTTACGTGTTTATAAATGTTATGGCAATTTTAAAAAGGATGCTAATTATGTTTTGGAGAAGATAAAACTCAGCAAGATTATATTTATTGACCTCTGATCCAATATATATTTCGAAGTCGTTAAAGATGATTTTGAGTTTTCGCCATCTTTTACTATCTAACGTCCCATTTAAATAAAAAAGGACAGCTGTAAAATAAATTATGATTCTGACACTGTAGGTAGGAGGAACCCTGAAAAATTACTAGTAAAAGAATTAAAATTGGTGATTTAGCTTTGGTTTAGATTTTTTCACACCTACAAATTGTTGAAAAGCAATACAAAATCCTCTGTTTCATAATTTTGCTAAAAATGCTAACTTATCAAGTCACTAAATCTAGCCCTGTTTTTTTCTAACATTAGTGTTAGAAAAGGACAGGGAAAATATAGAGGCTAGCAACTTTTAGGACGCTGCTAAAATTAGCAAGTTATTATGAAACAGAGGGTATTCTTAATTTTAGTATATTATAGAAAAGGCAGAAAAAATCTTAGAACTAAATGACCGGATATTTATCAGAATTCTTTCTCAGTCAGAAGTTTTCTTTTATTTATTTCACAGTAACAAAACCTCTCAAAATCAGAAACAACAATATTTGAAAAAAAAAATTGTAGGTATTTACATTTAGTGTGTGAATCGAGGCGTTATGAAAATATCATCAGAAATAATATATATTTTTTCCTTCATAGATTTTAACGTAAATTTTTACAAAAGGTACCTGTTTAAACTTTTTTGGCCGTGCTAAGGCCGTGCCCATTTCAATTTTATTACGACTGTAGGGTAGAATCTTGAATCACAATAACCAACAAAATATCTGCAATGGTCAAGTGAAAAAATATCGATATAAGTATCGTTAGTTTCCCCAAGCTTATTTATCTATACTTACCTACATATTCTCAAAACATTCAATATTCTGAAAAAGTCAAAAACACGAAGAACATGAGAAGGTAGTTTATTTTTATTTTTGATTCGAAGTTCAAACAATTTTTGATACATGTTACGTAAATTAGGCAATTCCTTAGACACACTAATTAATTCATTAGATAAAAATATTAATGGAACCAAAAACAATGTCAACACCACTAAAAACAAGTGTTCGGAAAATCGGATACATGCATACAATGATATTTAATATATGATATAAAATACGGAGTAACTTACGTTAAAAATTTTGCTATCGATTTTGATACAAAGTCAATTTTCGAAATTAATAAATATTTTGCAGTCAGGGCAGTCAGGCAGACAAGGTTCCCTCTCGGGCAGGGTTGTTCCCAACGGCCACTATTTAACCCGCAGGTACATGCGTTTGCCATGGATTGTTTGTCATGGATTGAAGTTGTTCCAATTGTTACCCATCAGACAAGGTTCCCTCTCGGGCAGGGTTGTTCCCAACGGCCACTATTTAACCCGTAGGTACATGCGTTTGCCATGTACGGTGGCATGGATTGAAGTTGTTCCAATTGTTACCCATCAGACAAGGTTCCCTCTCGGGCAGGGTTGTTCCCAACGGCCACTATTTAACCCGTAGGTACATGCGTTTGCCATGTACGGGTGGCATGGATTGTTTGTCATGGATTGAAGTTGTTCCAATTGTTACCCATTGTCCACCTACCCATTGTTTTGTAAAAGGATAATTAATAAGAATAACTTGTCTTGTCTTTCTTTCCTGGCTTGAAATGATCGCTGAAGAAGAGGCAGTAGGTAAAATTTACGTTTAAAAGTAATCCTTGTGATAGATAATGATTTTGTTGTGATTTATGAATAAATTATTTTTCACTTTCGTTCCTAGAATATATCTTTGTATTATCCCCATTATCTTAGGGGCTGTAAAAGACGGTGAAAAACACGAACAGGCTTTAATTTTTGAAAAAATAAACTAATTTCGTGTTGCATCTCAGTTTTCTGTGGTGTGGTGGACGATAGCGGCAGACCTACATTTCATGTATGAACTTTAAATGTTCCTGTTTAATTGAAGAGACACTTGCCTGCGTGTGCCTACTATTATAATTATGTAGGTACCTACCTATAGATCATAACTTAGCTACAGTTCCTGTTGTTATAAAACTATAGGTACAAGTAGGTAACTTAGCAAGTTTTCTATACGGCAGTTATCGTCGAACCTCGCTTCAGCTAACCGGAGAGTGAAAGCTTCGTGGATGTACGTAGGAGCATTTTTATTAATTTTTGAGATGCTGAAAAGTGTATTTCGTCGTTTCCGTAATATACTTTTCGCATCGGGCCCAGCGTTGGTAGATAGAAAGAAGGAAAATAATGGCATACCAGTTATTTGGTAAGTAAAATTCCTGTTCTATCATAATCATATAGTTTTCATATGGTAAATGGTCATCATTATATACTTAAATAAATAGTAATGCAATCATAAATAGGTAGGTAAAAGTAGGTAATTCGTCTACTTCGGGGGCCACGAAGCGAAATATCGCGTTATTCTACCTATTTTTGGTGTTCGTATTTCGCGGATGTTCGTGAAATTTTAGCTGTATAAAATAATACGTAGGTATTAGAATTAGAATTCCATTGTCACGGGGTTTTTAAATAAGTGAATATGCATGAATTTATTCAATTTTAGTAATTCTGAAATAGGTATCTTGATTCATTAATTTACGTGCTTGTACTAGCCGATTTTTTTTGTGGATGATTTAATTGTTTTTTATTCGAAAGTGTCATCTCGAGTTTGCGGTCGGTTTTTTACATCAATTTTATTTTCGTAAATGGATGCAATACAAGATGTTATAAAAATGTCTTATAAATTGTGTGTTTCAAGGTATCCAAATCGCAACTTAAGCTTTAAAACAAATCACAACAATCGGAATCGTATTTTTTCATACAAAGGTTTCAGCCCTTTTCACCCCCTTAGAGGTAGAATTTTCCAAATTCCTTTCTTAGTGCACACCTACACCCTAAGAGGAATATACTCTCTAAGTTTCATGCTTCTAAGACTTATTAAAGTAAAGTATATCTTTATTGCAACAAATATGTATAAGGGTGGCATTGTTTTTAAAAAGTTTCAACAACAAACTTATGGTTAAGGCTGAGCGTTGATAATCAGTCAGTAACGGAACAGTTTTATATCAATAATAGTTATTTGTTTCAATTTTATAGTTAATTTGGAACAGTTTATTTATTTGTCCTCACCTCTGTGGAGCAGTGGGCGAAGGCCCGCCTGGGACGCTGAAGGTTGCGGGTTCGATTCTCGCCGCGGGACAAATGTTTGTATAATCTGAAAATATTTGTCTCGGGTCTGGGTATTTTCTATTAATAATAAGTGTATATTAAAAAAAAAGTATATAAGTATTATATTAGTTATGTAGTTCCCCTATTACAAGCTATGCTTAGTTTGGGGCTAGATTACGTTGTGTGAAAAAATGACCAGCATTATTTATTTAGAAGATTTATTTTGGCCATGGCTGTTTTACTATCTACTTTATTTTTTTCCACACACTGTGTCCACGTTTCGTGAATAAATAAATCAGAATCTAATATCTTACTGGCAGACGAGTTTTTTTAAACGTTGATGTCATTTTTATGCTAGGCCGGTTACCGGGCCATAGAGATAAGAATGTACCCTCAACGTTATTTTAAAGCTTGTAAAGACAAAAAGTTTTACGATTAAGTAGGATTAGTACGCCGGTGAGGCGAACAATGTCACTATGCGACTACTTGAGTTATCTGCTGCAGAAATACTAAGAAACTAAGAATTATATTCCTCTCTTTCAAACGAAATTCGGCTTTAGGATAGCTCTTAACAACACATTATTCCCTAGATTCGAACAAATCTTGCTCAGTTTGGGATATTTATTGAGAACTGTGCAATACTTATTGAGAATTATTGAGTGGGCACGAACTTTAATAAAATAATCAACTTATTTTAGTTTGAGGCTACGTGGTCGCCTTCGCGAATGAAAACTTAGTTTTCTTTCTACTAATAGTAATTAAGTTAAGAGTTCTGTGGCCTTTTTTACATAATAACACTCTATGGAACTGCATTAAGAACATTACCTACCTAAATAAACAAAAATCTGACAGCAGAGAACTGATTAATCTTAAAATAACACCGAACCAATCTGCTGATTATGTAAATAAACACTATAATAATATTGAAAAAATCTTAGCTCATTTCCTACACAACTCAATTCAATAGGAATTATTTTACCAGAGCCTTCGGAGATTGCGTCAATCATCATCAATCTTAAGTCGCAATCTGCAGCTGGACGGGATAAAATCCCGACTAATTTCATAAAGTTGGCTAAACAGGAACTGGTTCCCATTATTACACAACTCAGTGTCCTGTGCTGTGAACAAGGAATATTCCCTGATAAACTAAAACGGTCTATTATACATCCTGTATTTAAGAGTGGGGACAGAATCGATATTGGCAACTATAGGCCCATCTCGGTGCTCCCAGTTTTATCAAAAATTCTAGATAACTTGATTAATGTTAGGCTCCCAAAATTTCTTAACTTTTATAAAATCCTTTCGAAGTCACAATATGGTTTCCGAGAAGGCAATAGTACCTACTGAGGATGCCATTTTAGATCTTACGACGAGTGTAACAAAACACTTAGACGAAAAAAACAAAGCCTTGTGCATTTTCTTAGATTTAACAAAAGCTTTTGACAGTCTCTGTCCCCACCCTTATTAGTAAAATTGAAAAGCTTGGTATTAGAGGCCCCTTTCTTGATCTACTTGCCAATTATAAAATAATAAAAGAACTTGCGCTGATAAAAGAACTTCTAGATACGGCGTCCCACAAGGTAGCGTTCTTGGACCGACGTTATTCCTTACCAACATAAATGACCTCACCAATATACAACTAATCAACGGAAAAGTTTTCTCATATGCCGATGATACTGCATTACTATTCCACGGAAAATCCTGGCCAGAAGTATTTCAGCTAGCTCAGACAGGACTTCAAAAGTAATTAATTGGCTATATCTAAATTTACTCTCACTCAACACGCTCAAAACTAACTATATTGCATTTTCTATTCTGGATTCCTTACAACCAGACACTGACCTAAAAATAATTGCCCATTTTTGTAATAATAATGATACACATACCTGTTATTGTCGAAGTCTAGAACGTGTTAACTATATCAAGTATTTAGGTGTCATGGTAGACAAGAATCTTTCCTGGCACCCTCAGTTAGAACTAGTTGCAAATCGTACTAGAAAGTTAATCTGGATTTTTAAATATTTACGCGATATTGCTGATAAACAACTTACTTATTACTTATATATACATTACTTTGGTCCAATCTATCTTATTGTACTGTATTCTAATCTGGGGTGGCACACATAAAACTATAAATTTAGTTTAGCACACATAAAACATTTATAATAAAATAAACAGAAAATTAAATATACAGTGTCATACCACTATAGTGTCATACCACTGGTACAATGTAAACGAATAGTAACAACGATGCTTAAATCCTCGACTTACCAGCAAACTGAAGATCTCCTAGTACCTACCCTTATATAACCTAAAATACCAATAAAAAAAAAGATACCAATGTATCTTATATAATATTCTTATTGCATGCCTCAAATCCTACAAATTCTACCAAATAACAAATCATTTCTGTATATTTATTTACCTACCTACTTACTCAAATAGACCTTAAACTTAGTGTAGATGATTATCTTCATTTTAAGGCATACATTACTGATCAAAATAAATTATATATTGTACGCTAACCTAATTTTAATAACATACATAAATATACTATACAATATTAATCTATTACTCCATTATCTTTTCAAAATACTTAGTTTTAAAATATTATTATAGACCACAGAAAAGAGGGGACTCGTCTAACACAGGTTATTTCAACTTAAAAGAAGAGCTCCCAACCCTTATCATGTAATTGTACTGTAACATAAATAAAAAACTTTTTGTTTTTTTTATTGATGTTGACATTTGCTTGGCTGCAAGTGGCTGCTATGTTAACGTTGGTTTGAGAATGGAAAATATTTCCACGGATCGTAATAATAGTTTACAAATGTTTACTTAAATTGCTCAATGAAGACGTGGTATTAAACTAAGTATGGGTGTCGCATCATCATATCCACTAGTTTTTCTCAATTATGCCATGTAAAATTAAATCTCTTCTTTATTTCAAATATGACGTCATTATGTTTGGTAGGTACTTGATAAACACTTTCTATATAATGTCGAGTCAATATTTCATATACTAATCAAATTACGTCATATAGGTAATCATAATTGAATAAAACATATTTTTTAATGTTTAACAAAATTTAGAAAAGGGCAAAAATTAAAAAAAAAAGTGCGAATCTTTTTTTTAGACACTCAGGTCATGTCTGATATTCTGTTACTGTTTATATTACCCCATTTGCCCCAAATGTCTCTCAAATCATCGCATTTAGGCACTCTTTAACCCCCGCGACGATAGAACAAAGTTTAAACGTAGTTGACAACCTCGGTGGCGCGGCAGGGAACTAGCCAGCTGCAACGCAAGAGTTGCGGGTTCGATTCACGTTGCGGAACACATGTTTGCATGATCTCATGATCTGCAGATATTTGGCTCGGGTCTGGGTGTTGTAGTACCACAGTACTCGTAGTTTCTGATACCCACAGGGAATCCTAGTGTAGATTTCAAGACTACATAATGTTACATTATTAGTCGATGTTTTGTGTCGCTGTAAAGTCTGTTGGATGTTAATTTATATAAAAAGTTATCATCCGCCTTCCATACTCGTTACATACAAAACCCGTGACTAATAATTTCATGGAACTCACTCATGAAAGTATAGGGATACCTAGTTTACAAATTTCACATAAAGGCCGATTTTTCAAGTTGCAAGATACTTAGTAGGTTACATTGTCATTTGTAAACTAGGTATCCCTATACTTTCATGAGTGAGTTCCATGAAATGATTAGTCACGGGTTTTGCTTATGAGTCGTTGGTAGGTTCCTAATTCCTGAAGTCATGTTAGTTTATTTTTCTGCGATACCTGAATTTAAAAATAGCCACTGAGATCGAGATTATTTAACTGGTTAACAAAACTGAACAAAATTTACCTACAAGCATTAACTCTATGCCTACTACCTAACATAATATGACTGATACGCAAAAGGTTGCGGGTTCGCTTCCTGCCGCGAGACAAATGTTTTTTATTATCTGCAAATATTTGTCTAGGGTCTATGTATGTATGTATTTACAATAAAAAAATATAAGTAGTATATCAGTCATGTAGTTCCCATAACACAAGCTCATAACGGGGCTAGATAACGCTGTGTGAAAATGTCCAGCATTATTTATTTATTTTTATAATGGTGTTAAAACCGAAATAAAAAAGATTAAAATTTATATGTATTATATGTTTTGCAGATTGTGTCGGGGTGTTGTGACTACGAGTACCATGGTACCACCATGGTACTCGTAGTTTCTGATACCCACGACACAGGTCATCCTAGTAGTTCAACAAGTATGCAATACACCCAATCAATTCAATACATAATACAAAACCCTCCTCTCATAAACACTTACTAATAGTATAGGCATGCAGTCTTATCATATTTGAATGTCAAAACAAATTCTAATTGCCATGTTAACAATGTACATCTTTTAATGATAAAAATGGGAAAGCACTAATTACCAAGTCACAAGTTGTTTTAACTTAGTAAGCAGGACTATCACAAAAATTTGGTACGTGAGTTTATAAGAATACCATCTTTTGTCATAGTGTGATACTTGGCATAGCGGGTAGCCGGCTAATTATAGACGTTCGGATTAGGGATTTTTTATTCTTGGGTATTTCAGGTAATGCAGAAATGTAATTTTACAATAAACTACCTAGGCACTTAGTTTTTTTATTGAAAATAAACTTGTATTGCAAGACTAAATATACAAGCTTAATAATAATAATAATAAAATACAAAGATAGCCTCTTAGTGATAGCTTCGGCCACTAATGCCTCTAAAGGCTCCAGGCATAAGCCTGAGATTTTAAATAAATAAAGAGGAATAATAATAATAATGCTGGTCATTTTTCACACAGCATCATCTAGCCCCAAACTAAGCAGAGCTTGTATTATGGGAACAACATGAATGATATACTACTTATATATATACTTTTTTTTAAATACATACATTTTATACATATAAAACACCCAGACCCGAGACAAATATTAGCAGATCATACAAATATAATAATATTTTAATTCTGCAGGTAAGTATTAAAATAACAACATGAAAGTGGCACGGCGATGATATAGCTCCTAAGAATACATAGTCGTATGAATATATATTTGTTCTGCTGTGAACAGCCTATTCTTGTTTGTTATTGATGATCATTATCGTGTTTACAAATAAATAATGATTGTGGTGCCTTGTGACAAGTAGGTACTCGTTATCCGCGCGACTACATCAATGCATTTTAAAGTAAAACCTTATCGATTGAATAGGGGAACCAACAAGGTCATAGCTAAGTTACATAAGCCCTTACTTACGTACCTACTCATTCTACAGTCCACCTGCTCTGAACAGACGATGTGCTGCAATAGACAATAGAAGATGCGTCGTTGGTTGAAATTACTTTTGTAAAATGTATTTATTGCAGAATATAAAATTTTACAATTACAATTTTAATATAAACCTATCGAGACTGTAATTTAACTTTGATTTAGTCTAACAAGTAGGTTTAGACGGATATGCTCAGATACTCAGATATAAAAGATTATAAAAACGAGCCCGAATAAACGAGCCAGAATTTTTCTTAAATTCAAGTCGTCGAACCGGAAGTTACGGCCTAGGAACTTCCGGTCTCTATCGAGTAACGAGAGTTCCCGAATAGTTCTAGTAGGTAAGTAGGTAGGTACCTAAGACTACAATAAGCCATACCAGTTACCTCCAAGCTTACTATTGTTAACTAGTTAAGGCAGCGAGCGTAAGAAACGCATGATATGCGTTTCTTATGAGGGCTTTTAGGAGGGCTTCTTAAATAAAGTTTTTATGATTTATAATTTAAATAATTTTGAATAAGATACCTGTTCAATGACACCGCAGTCAGTTTGTATCACCTCACCTTAATATTATTATCAAACTTGTCACACACAAATTATGTGTCTACCAATATTATAGCGTAGCTAGTTTTGTGTGTGAAGTGTTTTTAGCCCAAGCTAAAAACGCTATAATACAGGTAGATACATGGGGAAGTATCTACGAGTATTTTAGTGGGTAGGGATGTGGTGCACGTGACCAGGAACAATGAAATAAGGTTATTTGTGTTTATCGCAAGCCATTGCAGGCACCGCCTTGTCCGAGTATGTGTGCGCATATGCTAAGTTAATCTGCGAACTTTGAACTATAAGATTATCAAGCACCTTTACTTAACGAGAGCCAATAAACTCGTCGGTTTGTAAATATTATCATTCAGCAGGTAAGTATTAAAATAACAACATGACCGTTTAAACAATCACGAGAAAAATCAGTGCGAATCACCCACGGTCTGTCACGGTACAGGCATTCTACTGTGTTTTGTTTAGGCAGCGTTTTGTAAACTCATCTGCGCGGATCTCATGATTGCCTCCAGTCGTTTCCTGACACAATAACAGAGCACAACTCGAGATGGTGCAGAGCCTCATCCTGCTGCAGGTTATAGTGGCCTTTTCTGTCATAACTTGCGAGGTGATCCGGGACAAAAGGGGGAGGCGGAAGAATGAACATTCAGACAAAACACTTTGGAAGAAAGAATACGAAGATGAGCTGACTGATGCTATGCTGTCCACCAGGAAGAAAGAGAACATCACGCGAATGGCTCAGTCAACGATGAGCGATAACGAAGCCGTGATAGACAAGTTGATGGATAGTATCACTTCCAGTGAAAAATATCTAAAGAAAGTTGACAGCATCGACTTTAGATTGAACCGCTTGGACATAGAGGTTCACGAAAAGACGAATAATATTTTGAAGCGGTTGACTGAAATATTGAAAGCTCTACGTGAGCTAGGTTATGCGGACAAATTGGAGACAGTTTTGGATCCGCTCAAAACGGAAGTCACACAAATCAAGTTTCTTTTGGACAAGAATCCTCGGACAAGCGGCCCTGGTAAAATCTTAAGTCGTTATTGTAATAATAATAATCACATTTTTTATTTATGTTTTGTCATGTTACATGTCGTCAAAACAAAATTACAAAAGTACTTAAAGTAGGTAACAAATAGGAAAATAATAATAATAATCACTTCGACTTTTTGTAAAAATGAAGTATGACCAAGAATTAGACGCCATTTTTTTTCAGCACAGGCCTTTAAGTAATAGCTTTTAAATAATAATTTATTTTTTACATACTTGTAAAATTCAATTTCACTCTTATTTCTTATGTCAATAGGATAATTGTTCAATAGTTATACAATAAATAAAAGTTCCCTGTTTTTGCAAGTCTAGTACGGGCACTACAATGGTTTTCTTGCGTTTCGTGTTATAACTATGAGCTAACCTTAGCTTTTTGAGATCGGGTACCCATGAATGTTGTAAATCGGGAGCGTCAGCGTTATCAACATTCTTTTAGAACTTTAAGTCGAAACGGTGCTTGTTCCGAGTGCTGGCTCTTATGTGGCCGACGGTATTAGCATTGCCATTCAGCGAGGCATGTAGCCAACGTTTTCGGGATGCTTCCATCTAGTTGCAATTTGGATCAATTTATCTAGTAAAGAACCACACGTATAACAAGATTTTATAATATCCCAAAATATCTAGTTCGGTGTGACCTCCCACTTGGTACGCTATACTAACGAGATCGTAACCAGCCGGGTTTAAATAAAAAAAAATAAAAAAAAGAGATGCTGGTCATTTTTTTTCACACAGCATCATCTAGCCCCAAAGTAAGCAGAGCTTGTGTTATGGGAACTTAATGACTGATATACTACTTATATACTTTTTTTTTGTAAATACATACATATTATACATAGAAAAATGGGATGTTATGGCTAGGAGCGCCGAGGGTTTGAGTCTAATCCAAGTTGAATTTTTGGGATATTATATATTATATAATCTTGTGGTTTTCTACAACTGTAATTTTTTGGGTGTATTTACATAGTTCTTTTTTTATGGCATTTTTTAATGATTGTGTTCTGTTGCAGCCGAAGGTGTGGAGTACCACACAGACTCATCGATAGGGAACCGATTGTCATCAATAGAATCTCACGTCAAATCTATCGGGACCGGGCTCGATACAATCGTGTCTACCATGTCTGAGGTCAAGAGCCGACAGTACAGTAGAACCTACACAAAGTAAGTTTTCTAAAAAGATTCTCGCTTATTATGTCAATTTATGCAAAAAATAAGGGCACTACGAGTAGGAAGGATTCGGGCTGGAACTATGTTTTCAGGTGGGCAACCTTTGACACTCGATTCTAATCGCAATTTGGGATTAGGATCCGGCAGATCGAAGGCTCCTGTGAGCTCCCTTACCTTTCTTTATAGTTTTTCAGCATAAAAACCAAAAAGATGGTTTTAGGTACCCGTTCTTTGTTTTTATACGTATCGTATATTATATGTTAGCATAAAAAGTAGACACAAAATACGAAGAAACTCTTGTCTACGTCTCTCGAGATGTAGATTATTAGAGAATAAATATGTCTAGCCCTAAATGTCAAAGATAGACAAAACATGGTCGTCATGCTCGATGATGTAGACTTTTGTCTTGGGACGAGTAGAAACTTATCTATTCATTAATTCTCGAGATCGCCATGCTCGTGGCAGTAGAAAAGTCGCAACAGTCTACACGCAAATGTCACTTTTCTCTTCTCTGTCATAGACAAAACCGTTGTCTTGGGTGATCATGTTAAGCCGGCAGGTGTCCTAGAAGGTGTATACTAACACGAAAGGGGGTTATACCAGACAATGTGATAAAAGACAACTTTTTGAAATTTTTTGTATACACCAAAATCAAACACGCTCACGACTGTATCCCCCCCCAAGCTAGACTTCCTCAATGTTATACTCAGTAGGTACGCATATGGTAATAAATATAACAATCGTCAGAAGCAAGTTCAATAAAAACATTTGACATATGCCGCCGTTTTACAGGAAACAGGTTGCAAGCCCAGCGCCACTTTTTGGAACACTAACCGATGGCACATGCCTTCCATTTTTTTCTTTTAGTTTTGGCCATGGCGGTTTCCTCTCGATGTTTTCCTTGTTCATTTGAGAGCACGTCTATAATAGATACATTTTTCAAATTGAAATATCCATTGGTACTTGTCCGGGTTCAAACTCATGACGCTCGGACTGGAAGCCGGGGTAGAGCCCACTAGATCAAATAGATATCTTGTTCGTTAAATCAGACTTGAAACAGATACAAAGTTCAAATTGCAGCTGAATTTAGGAAATTATACCTACCTACATCGTCCTGATGAAAATCGTTTGAATCGAAAGTAGGAACGTCGTAACTTTTTAGGGTATATTGTTTTTTTAATTATTATATTTTCGTAATTTGTAAAAAATCTTTCTTTTTGACTGTTCCCCGCAGTGCGCAGCGTGCTCGTCACTGATAAAATTTGTAGAGTTATAAAAACAATCAACTTTTGAAGACAACATAAATACGAATATCTTCTATAATAATTATCTAAAATTAACTGATGACATTAAGTAGATTAGGTTGTTAGGTTTTTTTTGATTGAATGGCTGAATATCATTCGGGCCGATAGTTGAACGGCATCGTATTAAAAAGGCTAGGCTGTTAACTGAAAGGCTAATTACGCTAGTTGGCACGACATATACATACAATTATTATTAGTAAATTCGCGTTTTTTTATAAAAAAAAACAATGTATCTACACTTTCATGGCCAGAATCGCACCCTTGCGAATTCTGGGACACTTGTAAATTTTGAAATCTAGAAGATATAAGAAGACTTTATAATTTGTTTTCTCGACCGCATCTTTACCTTATTCGTAAATTGTAATATTTTTTTGTTTACCCGCCAGACCTGCCGACTTAGGCGTACCACTGGACACGATGTCAATGATAAATGAATTTAGAAAAATACTGCATGAACAGAGGCTCAAGAAATGCGACTGCAAGTAAGTATTTAGGCTCCCCGAGATAGATCCGAGCTGTTTACAAAACGATGTATGGAGCGTTCATTATCGACGGCTTGTAGAAGTCCATTGCTGGACGTGAGCCTCCCCTAAAGAATGACATGGCGAACAATCTTGGGCCATCTGCATCCACCGACTTTTAACCTTTAAGAGGTCCATCGGGTGGGGGCCATTCCGTCCGGTTTAAGTTAGCTATTCGAGAACCTTTCTTTCCCAGCGGTTCTCGGTTCCGCGAACTATATGGCCTACCGATTGTCAATACGATTTGCTAGTTTTAAAAGCTAAGATCAAAGTCAAAGTCAAAATTCATAATCACAAGGATCACTTTGAAAGTAGATAATGTCTGTGACTTTAGTGTTTCTACAAATTTCTATGTTTTGTATGTAGTTTGCGACCAAGTCTTAGTGCCTTATGTCATCACTGGCAAAACGCACTAATTCTAGACTTTCGCTTTGAGGCAATATCTGTGAATTAAGATAATTATGAGAGTTAGTTTCCCGAATGCTGCCGATCCAAGTTAGATTTGTTTGCTGACCTCTTTTCTTTTTTAAAATTGGAGCTACCTAATTAAATCGTCTGAGCCAAATAGACAAAGGTATACCTATGGTCTACAACTTCGATGATATCGTTCCCGACATGTATAGGTAAGGCATTTCACATCTTCAAAAGGAACTCTTCTACTACTCTCTTCTAATGTTGATGCCATGTCCGCTCCATTGTAGAATAATAATAGTTATTTTCCGGCTTTACGTGAGCCGAGCTGATAAAAATCTACACCATAATAATAATAATATAAAGCTGGACATTTTCGCACAGGATCATTTAGTAAAAGCTTAAAGACAATCTCCAATGCAGAGGTCAAAAGTGTCTGTCAGAGAAATAATTTCTACCTTTTTGCAATCTTCAGCGATACGTCGTGTAACTTTTGCGAATTCGCATCGCATGCAATCAATGTGTGGTTTTGCCTTTAAACAGGAGTGGCAGAGTAGACCGAGCTGAGCGTTACCCGACGGATTGCCACGAGATTCAGATGCAGGGTTTCAATGTGTCCGGTATCTACAAGATCCGGCCGGACGACATGGAGCCCTTCTACATTTTGTGCGATCTCACCACTGCCGGGGGAGGCTGGACTGTGAGTTTTAGATTTATCTTCTTCCTCATGTCACCGGTTCTTACGTCAGTTACTTTCAGGTCAGTGAACTGACCAGGTCGAGGTATGCATCTCAAGGTCCGTTAACCAATGAAGTATATTGAAAGGCATCAGTTCGCCTCATGAAGGTTATGGACACATACATAGTCCTGACACCACAATAATATTCCCTGTGTCGTGGATAACAAGAACTACGAGTACTATGGAGGCACAACACATGTTTTATCATTTTTTCAATAAATGTCTATATTTATAGGAATTTTATGTTCATGTATTTTTCATAGAATGTGTACACCTACTACGTACTTTCGTAGAGGGATGCGTGTTCATGTCTTTTTAAGAGAAAAGCTGTCTTTATAATTGTACTTGAACCATTCATATTATAATACTAAACTAGTAACAAAGCGATGCCTACAACATATATTGAGATATATTTGAGTAGTGAACCCGTGACCCCGTGACCATAGTTTTGTCTTTTCAAGAGAAATGCTATAGTAAACTTGTATACAAGAGCGTTCAGTCTAATGTCATATTTCGTAGATTATATATTACCTGACGACCTCGATATCTGATAGGGACAAACATTTCTAAGTATTGTCTTTATTAAGTAATACAGTAGTTTAGTACCTACTAGTCTAGTTCCTCATATACGTAAATGCGTTTCCGAAGTAGTTTATCTGTTACCGCTTTTCTACAAATTGGCTTGTCGAATTGTAATACGGATTTTTTGCTATAGATTTTTAATTTCTGTAAGGTGGTTTCATTGCCATAAAGTTTCATACTGGGGGCGCAAAACACGTCGGTTATAAGGCCACAGTGTTTTTTCATTTAATATTTACGTGTTATATACAATGTCCTGCAGGTTTTCCAGAATCGCTACGATGGCTCGCAGGACTTCTACAAAAGCTGGTCAGACTATAAGTATGGTTTTGGAAATCTTGCCGGGGAGTTCTGGCTCGGACTTGAGAAGCTGAACTACTTGACTAATCAGAAGCTGTACGAGTTGAGGGTCGAGGTGGAGACGCAGCATGGGCAGGTGACGAGATATTCGAAGAAGGGTCCACGTTGCTGACATTTCAATGGATATTATTCGTACGGATGAATAATATCCGTTTAAATGTCAGAAGCGCCACGCCACGGTCCCGTGACCGTGGCACATACGCGTGGTAATTTTACAATGTAGATGGTATTTGTAACGCGGAGATACCGTGTATATACCATGTGACATGTCACGGAGTAATGTACGTTGAAATGTCACAAATAAGTATAATAGGTACATACTTCATCATACCCATTACTCGGAACAGTTTTTCTCTTTCTAAATGTTTGTATGATAGATAAAAGGTACCTACGAGTCTGTAATCTGTGTAGTATTCCTATTTCCTAAACTTATGATAAAATACTTCTCGTTTGAGAGTTTGAGTACTTCGACCGCCTGGAAACCGTATAAAAAGGTGCCCGTGTGTCACGAATGAAAATAAAATTGTTCCAATTTTATTCTAATCGCTTAAGCCATTACGGAGAGCCTTAGCCATAAATATCGAAATACCAAACAAACCTCCAATATAGTATACTAGCTTCTGCCCACGGCTTCGCCCGCTTAGTACCCGGATAAAAAGTATACTATGGGTTATTCTCATGTATAAGCTATATTAATGTAAAGTTTTTGTGAAAATGTAACAAACATTCATCCTCACATACTTTCACGTTTATACTAGTAATATCATTGAAAACACCCAGACCCGAGACAAATATTTGCAGATCCGATACAAGATCAGAATCGATCCCGCAACATTTTGCGTTTCAGATGGGCTTTCGCCCATTGCGCCAGATGTCAAAATATTAAGCATAGGTTTGCAGATAACTGCGGCTATTGCTTTCAAAAAGACAGGAGGAATATACTATTAGGTTATTATTGCGTAAAGTTCGCGAACTCTCCTATGATTCGACAAAACGCATCAATAGCGCGATCTAAAGTACTAGTGAGTTCTGTTCTTCAAAGCGGAGGTGTGCAATCGGTATGCTCTAGAACCATAAATTCGAAGGCATGGCAATGGCACATGTGCCATTAGTACTAACTAATGGTACATGTCTTCAAATTTATTGGAACGGAACGACGACATGTCTCTGACCACCCCCTTAACGATCTACTCACTGAGTATGTATCTGAGGATGCCCATCATGGGGGGTACATTGGTAGTTTTCAACCTACTCATCTTCGTTTGTATTTTTTGTGTGTATGTTATATTACGAGATATCTTCGCCAATTGTGAACCGATTTAAATGATTATTTTTTGAATGGGAAGAGTATGGTTCAAGTGTGGTTCCATTTACATTTTTTTATGAATGTTTATGTATTATATGCAGGTATGTAATTACAAAAAAAATATATAAGTGATGATGGGCAGATGATGCTGTGTGAATAATGTCCAGCATTATTATTTTAAACATCCCATCCCAGTGAAAAATGACGGATGAAATTTTATGTTGCGACTTTTTACTTATTTTTTTTTATTTGCTGTTGTTTTAATAAACTGTTTTGCTATCAGGAGGCATACGCAGGGTACTCTGTGTTCACGCTGGGCCCCGAACACGAGGGTTTCAGGATCAGCACGCTCGGCACCTACTACGGGACTGCAGGTTCGTGCTCAGCATACACACATTTAAACAAGTTTGCGATCACTTTGAAAACTTACCATATTTTTCGATAAGTTGAACTTATACTTATAGATAGATTAGCATTGCCATTCAGCGTGGCAATGCGGCCAGTATTTTGGGAACGCTTCCGTCTGGTAGTGATCTGGATCAGTTGAGCTATGTATAGATCGTTTGCAACGGTCTTTAGGTAGCTGGTTTATCTGTATATACCTACTTGTATATAGATAGATAGATAGATAACTCTTTATTGTTCACCACATATTATGTTGCTTACAAATGAAAACAGAGCAACAAGCTAATCTCGGGAGCACAATGGGTGGTCTTATCGCTTATAGCGATCTCTTCCAGACAACCTTTGGATGGACAGGAATTGACGTGAACGATAAAGGACGGTGGTGTAATACATAGTGACGAATTATTATTATATAAAACTAATTTGGCGTGTTGGCCTAGTGGGCGGTACCCCGACTTCTGATCGGTCGTGGGTTCGAACCCGGTCGTGCACCAATGGATTTTTCCACTCGAAAAAATTATGTGCGCATTAACACGTGCTCAAAACGGCGAAGGAAAACATCGTGAGGAAACCGGCATGCCCTAGAACCAAAAATTCGAAGGCATGTGCCAACAGTAAGTGTTCCAATAAGCAGCGATGGGCTTGCAACCTGTCACGTGGAATGCTTACTACTTGCAAAACGCGGGCATGTACCAAAAGTAATGTTTGGACGTGCCTCTGACTACCCTCTACTTGGTTTCCTCAAAGATCTATGTATCTGAGGATGTCCACCATGGGGAAGACAGTCGTGAGCGTGTTTGTTTGTTTTGTTTTTACTTATACATACATTAAAACATATATAATCTACTAGCTTCTGCCTACGGCTTCGCCCGCGTGGTACCCGGATAAAAAGCCAATGCCTATGTGTTATTCTGATGTATAAGCTATATTACTGTAAAGTTTCATCAAAATCCATTTATTAGTTTTTGCGGGAACGAGTAACAAACATTCATCCTCACAAACTTTCGCGTTTATATTAGTAGTAGGGATAGTAGTCTAGGATAGGATAGGATAACCATATACTTAAGGAATTATTAAAAAAAAATATATAAATGATTGTTTGTTTAATCTCTTATCGATTATTTTTAAAACAAATAATGAAAAATGATTTCAAGGAATCCAAAATATTTAGCAGTGGAAAGGCCCCATCGGATGGGCCGATGAACATGGCCCATCATCGTTCGTCATGGCACTCTATGGAGGCTTATGTCCAACAGTGGACTTATATAGGCTACTGATGATGATGATACCCAGCAGTGAGTCATTCGATTCAGCTTACAGTCTGGGTCTAGACAAATACCTCACGCTTAGTATTCCTTTCACGCTGACGCTAATTTGACAAGGAAAAACTTGGCAGTTGTCACGTGACTTTCCCACAGCTAGTGTCATTTCCATACAATTCAATCGTTTACGCCAACAGAAAGTGGTATTCGTATAGACACCCTGATTGATCAAAATAAGACTTTAAACTGTATCGCCACCTTCAGACCTTTTTATGACCTCGATTTCTGTTAATTGTCTGTGTGGGCAGGAAAAACATAAGTTCCATTCACATGGAGGTAAAAAATATGCGTGCGATTATCGATGATCGATTCTCGCACGCAATAGATATGTACATAACTAAGTAAAGGTTTGTTTATTTTGTGTATTAAGTTTTAAGGTATTTATGCTTTGGGCCCTGTTTTTGTACATGTACTTTACTGTGTTGCCTGAAATTAATGAATTAATGTTATTATTATCGGCGTCGATTCTCTTGTACACCTACTAAATTTAATTAAAACTGTCGCTTTCTTTCTTTAATAGTGCACCCAATAATTATAATATGGCAAGAATTTTACTCCTTTTAAATTTGTTTACGTGTCGCTCTTCTGCGTGTCGGCATGTTTTGAAATAACGACTAATGTTGCATTTTAACTTAAATCTGACTAATTTGACTACTTACACTAAAATTATCTTTCTTTTCTCACTGTTAGTAAACAAGAGCGGCTAAATTATGTTTAGATGGTGTACAAGTGAATCGACACCATTTCATAGATAAGACGGGGGAGCTATCTGTGTACCATATGTACTTATACCTACTTTCAGGAGACTCTCTGTCGTACCACGCTGGGCAGAAATTCTCAACGCCCGACTCGGACAACGACGAATGGAAGGACGGTTCCTGCGCTGCGGAGCATGGCGGTGCCTGGTGGTACAAGGAGTGCGATAAGAGGTACCTACCTACATGTCGAATACTTCACACAGTAACTTTACTATCCTATCCTATCCGTATCGTTATGGCCGTTCTAGCCAAATTTATCCACCGAATCCCCCCAATCTGTCTTCCTATCCGATTCTAGCTACCAATAATTATGTGATTTCATTCATAATTTCTCCACCCGCTGTTGCACTGATGTTGGTGTCAAGCGCGAAGGCCCCATCTGACAACCAGCGCCGCCGCCGCACCGTAACTAGGTTTTTGGCAGGACATGCTGAGACAGGGATATAACACATTGATTTGTTTTTTTCTTTCATCAAATCATATGTAATGGCGACCAATAAATGTATAAGAATTTTCTTTATATTTTTTTCTTCACTGGTTAATTCTTGATCAACCTGAGATCAAATCAAAAGCCCATTAACACTAGCAAAATGGCTATGCGAACTCTATTGCAATGTTTCGAATTTGAAACTAACTTGTCTAGGGCATAAGATGTCGTGAGCATGTTTTTTTTATAGTCATTACTAAGCACAGCAAAATGTGTGTCATTGTAGACAATGCCTTGGACAACCTCGTTAGTTTCAAATTCGCCGAGCCGTCTTACTCTGGGCACTGGCCTGTTCGTTTGTATGAGCAACAGGGTCGATTTCATTCTATAATTATAGTTACGTTTAGATTTGAAATTAGGATTATATCCTGATTGTAAATTTGATATCCTTATTTTCCATAAAGTAGTATCACTAAATTTCTCCTTGATGTCTCTTTATGGAACATCTTGGTTCTGATTGAAAAGGGACCGTCTTTCAAGTTTTAGAAGTTTTAAATATTGCTAAGTCGTTCCCCAATGCCATTTTCTTAGAATATTTGAGCACTATAGCAAAACTAGTAAAACTTATAGTAGGTAACTCAATTATAGTATGCTAGTAACACAGCTCTCACTAAAGAGAGACCGATAAACATGACGAAACTATAGGAGTTCCTTGTCAGTCGGACTTTAGAGCCCTAAAAAGAGTAGGTAAGTACTTCTATCGAATAGATGCAGATAATGTAATGATAATGGTTTGTTTCAGCAACCTGAACGGCAAGTACACGACCGCAGCCGAGGAGAACAAGGGCCAGTCCATCTATTGGATATCGTTCAAAGGACCCAACTCTCCCCTCACCAAGACTAAGATGATGATACGACCTCTGCCCGCCACCAGACCGGTAGACTTTGGCGAGTCCAATAGGGTAATCGATTTGAACTCATAAATATAATCGCAGAACACACATTCCTACCCCGAACAGAGCCATCACTGTCTCAGCCACATTCATCCACCCCCGCAATGTCCATCTACCTATCCAATTCATTTGATTGTTTCTGCTAGCTATGTCGCCTGCCCACTGCCGCTTCAACTTGATAATTCTAGATCATGTAAGAACATTCGTCGACACGATTTCCGTTTACCATCCCAAGAACGATCGACTAATGTTGTTTCAGAAAACTATAGAAAGTCCTAAACTGAGGCTGATTCCCGAGAAGGCGAAGGCAATCCGGACGAAGGACATGAAGGGGGCATACGACACCGGCCACGGCCAGCCTCAGTATCGGTACGAGGACGCTGGCCACGCCGACGCGTTCTTCCCCAGCTACGCAAGATAGTACCACCAACTCACACAAAATTACAATGCATATTAGTATTAACACTGAATTTCCTATTTAAGTATAGCCAGCATAAGAGCGTAGCAGTTAAGGTTGTCGCACACATATCCTTTTCAGACCAGACTCGGGAGCGCACGATGTGTTAGAGATGGTCTGAAAGGGGCATCGCCCCAACACAAGCGGAGACTTAAAGCACAATAATCATTATCAGTTTCGTAACGGCATTGCTTCGGCACAGTTAAGCTATTGAACGGCTAGCGGTGTGTGGACAAATCGCTGCCGCAGTGCAAGTTACGCCGTTGCATTGCTTCGCTTCGTCTCGCCATCGCTGAATAATTAGAATAAGACCACAAAGCAAGACCGATACCTCGGAGGTGAGCAAAGATCGAGACGATGCCGATTGTGCCAGGGTTATGTGTGCGTCAACCTTTTTAAGTCTCGCATTTTGTGTTTAAGCTTTCTTATTCGATTTAAAGTTCTGTATGAATAGAACAAATATTTTTTTTATTATTATAATACAACTATGTATTATAATAATAAAAAATCTTTCTACCGTTCAATGTATAGCTAATACTGTAGTTTCTGGTTTTGCGAACAAAGTAGTCGTTGTTTAAGTATGTGATTTTAGTTGAAATTGATGCGGCTGGTTATGTTTTGATAGAGTTTTTAGACTTTGTTGTTAAGAAGTGTCTATTATTTTGAAAATATAGCACTGTAGTGTAGGAAAAGAATGCCATTGTTTAAATTAAATACTTGATGGGTATTGTAACATTGCGTAGCTCTTTAGGATGTCTGTTCCTGATTGTCTTCGTCGATTGATGGTAGTATTTAAGTATATATATAATTGTGTTTGGCGAACACTTCTTAGTGAAATTTAGAAATGTAGGAAAAGTTTGTTACCTACAAGCGTTCAACGTCTCCCGAAAGGTTCTGAAAAATACCCTGTCTAAGAGAACCCGTAGTTTATTTAAGTACCTACCTAATTATGTTTATTGTTGTTGGTGATTATATTCAATGAATAAATAATTAAATAAAAAATCGTTTCAGTCTCATTTGCTTTATTTGCGATATACATGAACCGTGCATCGTTTCGAGCAAATTGAGCCTCAAAAAAACTACAATTATTTATTAGTTGCCGTCACGAGAGGGAACACAGAATAGCAAAGTGGGGGGTTGGGGGGGGGGGGGGGGGCTAGTTCGCGCATGTCTATTTACGAGCAAAACGAATGTCCTCGGAAACATTTAATTGAACGCGCGCGTCACCAATAGTCGATGACGTTCAACTGACTATCACATCCTCTATCACACGTCGCTATGACACGCATCTCAATGACACGCGTCGTACCCCGCGCCCCGCTCTTATCGCCAAGACACCTTTTAATTTACTCCTGCGCACTGGCATTTCGTGATCACAACTCGTGGCGGCAACTATACATTACATTCAGATATAAGTAGGTACCTAATAACACAACATCGAACAGTGACACAGAGTACATCAATTAGGTACTAAAATACACGTTTTCACAGAATAAAGAAATGAATTCAAATGTAACAAAGTTCAGTGGAAGTGTAATACAAAATATTCAAATCTAAAGGTAAGGCGGACAGTCGGCGCGCGCGCAGCTCAACTAGGTACCTCACACGAATACTATGTTTTCATATACTGAGCAAGGTTAAGTTGGGCTTTAAAGAATTCTGAAACGCGAACTGTCCGTCGAATGGTGATACCGAACTAATGATTTTAATTCACTAAACCCTTAATTATAACATTTTAACACCTTTAACGATAAAACATTGTGTGACCATCAAATATTAAAACGAGTAGTTTAAAACATTGAGATATTTAAAAAAAATATTAATAATTACACAGAAAGCTTATCATTTACATAAAGCAACGTAATTTTCCATCACTTCTCTCGGATGTTGACTCGACCTGTTTTTGGTATAAAATTAAACAACAAATATACTTTATGTACTCCCATTAATATCTAATCCACGTATAAGATGAAATAACTAATGATTAACATACACTTTATTTTACTAACACAAAAACTAAAAGGTACCTACGCTGGATTACATATGTCCACTAGAAAATCTTAAGAATGTATACTTAAATATTAACCTAGGTATTTTCTCAATGTAAAATGATTAGAGCGTATTTACAAAAGGTCACATAACTATAATGCCACATAATAAAAGAGCACCATATATTTTATAGCCTCCGAGTTTATGTACTCGGACAACTTTCATATATAATTCACCGTATGGGCGGTGTTAATTAAATTAAATTGCACGAATAGTCCTTAAACAATTTAGAATAAAAAAAAACGAGTAATTCTTTGTTTCAATGGACGTTACGGTTTCAATTATTTTTTTATTCCAATTCAAGTCAAAATGCCAAGCGTATCCGGTTTTTTTAGTGTTAGCTAAAAAAAAATAAAGGATAATAAAAAGCTGTTCTATACTTTACCATACATCTTAGTCCAGTACAACGAGGGTGTCACATGAATTACTAATACCTATTGAGACATTTATTTTCTAACAAAGATGAGAAAGGTTGCTAAAGTATATTTTATCGTAGTTTAATGAAGATTAATATGCAGTATTATTGATGTATTCTTGGTTGCAATAATTAATTCTATTGTAATCTTCAATACAATTGAAAATTGATCTTAGAAAATATATCGAACATGATTATAAGCTTTAATGAGACGATACACATATAGGTATTCTATTATCTAATTTGATTAATGAAAATATGTTTATTGAATAATATGAATATTATAATACTACTACTTTGATTAAGTACATAAAAATGTAGGATAAATAAAAATGGTTCTTACTTGTTCGAAATTCGAAGCGCATGACAAGATTTTGTCAGATAACATACAAGTATAAATAATGTTCTTTGATATCTCTTCAAACGGATGAAATAAAGATAAATCGTACAAAACAAGTACCTAATAACGAGAATGAGAGAGACAAGCGAAATAATTGCTAGACGGACACAATTATATACGATTAAAGCTAATTCTAAATAGGCGGATTATTCGACAATAGTCTGCGGTCACCGTTACATTTAGTCGAATTTAAAAACAAAACGTTAAAAGGCAAATCAAATCGACCAATATTTCAGGAGTATGTGAAGCCCGGCCGTTTCACACACGCCTGAATTAAAACATGTTTTTAAAACTAAACATGCCTGCCTGCTTACTACATCTTGTATTATAAAAACAACAAAATATTTCTGAATTCGAGACATTATGATATGAGTTATGATGAAATACATTAAAACACATCCATTATAATATCCTTAAGCTACAATATTACAGTAAATACTGTCTTACAATATTATTAACATTTTAAAAACTACGTGAAGTCAAGAGACAAAAAGTGAATATACCGTTAATCGAATACATTAATTAAAGAAAATTCTTTTCAAGAAAAATGTTTATCATTTGAAACAACTTGTATAAAAATAATATTGTTATTTCAGTTAAAATTGAACCTACAAATTGACCGATCACATAGTGGTCTACCAGTTGTGACATAAACTTTGGTCGGCGGATCGCTAGTTAGAAAGCCCAGGAACATCCACGTGGGCCGCAACCCTTGCTGGTAAATTATTCGGCAGCATCACGCAAATCATCCAGAGCTTCTCTTGCGTTTCAATAAAGAGCTTGATCAGGAAGCAACGTTCCCAATCCGACCAGCCTACCGCGGCGTTGTACGAGGCAAGATACAAAAGATCCTACTATTACAATCCAATCTAATCCTTGCTGTTTAATTATCCCACTATTATCTAAAAAAACAAAACGTGTTTGCTTCTACAAAACCGTTTTGCTTTTTTGGGGGAGTTTGCGAACAGAAAATAATTAAGTTAAGCAATAATCTCAATGCCGGTATTACTTTACAAGTCTAGTGCTTTTCTATTGTTTTGTATTGGAATAGTGAATAGTCTGCTGCGTTGAGTTGGCTGGCTTGTTTTCTACTGTATCTATCACATGATATTCACTACTAGGATCGTGGATTTGCGGCGGTAGATTCAAATTAACTTAACCGAGTATGAATTTATACACAATAATTTTATAACGTAGACTTGCCTCTCCATGAAATCTATCCTAAGGCCTCCGTGAGACTCTGACGATATCCCACTAGGGAGTTAACATTTACAAATTAATAGTGAATAAATAGTGTACGTACAGACTATATCAAGTTCTACGAAGTATAAAAAAAAAACTCCTCCCGTAAACAATAAATATGGCGTCCTTGCTTTATATCTGAAAGAGAACAACTGATTTGTTAAAATCATTTTATATTGAAGTATTACAGATACATGTTATGGTATTCAATTGACAGGTTCAAAAAAGTTTACATACTCAAAGCTTTGCCTTGGCCGCCATTTTGTTACGATTCAGACTTGTAGCGTCAAAGTTTCCATAGCTAGGCGCGCTATAAAAAATTGCAAATGCAGCGATAGCACGCATGATAATCGCATTGCGGCGCAGTCGTATGAGGCTTACCTTGCCGAAGTAGCTTTGACACGGGATCGATGCCGTTTATTCGTTATCGTTTTCGGCCTGTTCTTTGTCAGGACGGAGCGCTTTGATGCAAGCGACGATCTTGAGCGCGGGCCCCAGCTTCATGGACAGAGCCATTACGAGGTGCTCGGGTTTGATGAGCAGGAGGGCTTCCCCGTCGACTTCCTGCATCAGGAAATCATCAGCGTAGTTGGCGCAGCCGGGAATGGCGCGTATGAAGTCGCAAACTTCCGAAACCTGGAAGGTAAAAGCTGATATAACCACCGTATCCACACAGTTATTGTCTACGATAAGTCCATCGTAGATAATAACTAACTGCAGTATCCTGTCTCCTTTTCTCTTCTTCTAGTTGTAAGCTGTATAGGTATGCAGATACTCACGCTCCACGTGTGTGCGACGGACTCCTCATCCTGCTCCTCTGTTTCCTCGGAGGGCTGGCTCCGGCTGCTATTGGACGGTCCGGCCTGCACCTCCGGCTCGTCGCGGCTAGACGAGGTTATACGCGATGTACTCGAACTAGCCAGCATTTGCTTCTTGCCTGTAGATACAAGTTTTTAGGGTTCATAAATAAATTCATCTGTCATCAGCATTTTCGTAATGTCCGTTTGTTCGTCTGTGTCTACATAAAATGTATATTTACCCTGTCTATATAGATATACATATACAGGGAATGAAATCGCAAAAAAGTTTATCCTCCACTACATGCATGTGGAGGATAAATTTTTTATTATTTGCACGCGTCCACGTTACCAAAGACGCCACTTCCCTCAGTACGTGTCGGGCTCAAGCGGAGTAAACCTTATAATCATGTTGTGTGGAAAGCCAGCTTTCCACACAAAGTTGAAAGTCACTTGCTAGCTTCTCTTAAGCAGACTTAGCTCATTCTGCTTGAATTAGCGGCCGTAGTACTTCCGCGAATTATTTTTTTCGGTAAATAGTTATTGGGTATGTCACTGACGCGGGGGCTCGTCGTTCGTTGACACGTTGCATTTGTTTTCCTTCTCGTTACTCTCGCGGGTATCGCAGGTATCGCGGGTATCGCGGGTTTCGCGGGTGTCGCGGGTTTCGCGGGTATCGCGGGTATCGCGGGTATCGCGAGTATCGCGCGTTTCACGAGGAGTTTCTCGTGTCTCTCGTGCATCGCGAGATTCTCTATCGGTCCGGACAGAAGGCACGGCGCTAGCGGCAGCCGCTGCGGCTGCTGCAGTCGCCGCGTTGGAAGTACCCCATTCACGCAGCGGGCGGTTAACCTGATTTAAACAATAGGGTTATTTTTGGTGTCGAGAAGGCATCAATGCCTTAAAGTTGGCCAAGCAATAATTTACCAAAGCAAAAACAGATTTTGTACTTAAGATTACAATGTTGAACGCAAACGCATTCGCTCTCCGTAATCGGGTAAATGGGTACCTAAGTACTTACAGCGAAAGGCTCAGCGGCCTCCTGAATCACGTATCCCTCAATAACGTGAGTAAGAATATTGGGTTTCACCATGGCCTTGGGCAGTCCCTTATCTGAGGAAACATTATCATACATGTAGAAAGTCAATAAGAAAAACCAGCACCTTCAAGACACGAAACCTAACAAAGAAATTCCTTCGCTTACTCGTTTGTTCCTCTGTATGTGTTGTGTACGACTGTTCAAATTTGATCATAACATATCACATTCATTGATTTAAATTGAAATCAAACATCTTCACCACGTTATTCTCTATGATGGACATAATCAGATCTATACTTAATACGTATATCTGTCAGAGGCAAGCCCAAATATTATGTTATGGCGCATGTCCTCATTTTCCATTTCATGTGACAGATGCAAGTCCATGGCCGCTTATTGTAACACTAACTCGTGACACATAACAGATTTCGGAGTGAAAAAGTCCATTGATGCATGACCTTCAGATCGGAAGTCGGAGTAACTCGGTTCGGCTCTTTTATAAATTAGAACTTAAATAAATATTTGTCTCGTATCATGCCTTGCTTTTTATTGTCTTGCAGAAAGCTTGAACAGTAGAATATTCTCCTCGGGCATGAAGCTAGTCTTGTGGGAGCTTGAATCCTTCGCTGCAGTTAGGATTCCAGTTTAAACTCACGAGCTTAGAATCCTTCACCCGCCGTTACGCCCGGGTTTCTGTATGGCACCCATGATGTGAGACTGCTTTATTCCCTTAGTGTATAATCTACTATTTTGCATGCTGACTTGCGATTCCGTTGAAATATTGCCCGTGTTCGATGCCGATAGTTTTTCAGTATGGTTAGTTCAGAACAGCAGGAAAGTTATTGTAAGACAAAATGCCAAGACACCTTTCTCCGATACAAGCACTTGAGTAGACGTTACATGCGCAGGAGTTGGTTTTCGAGGTGAATGTTTTACGATTAGAAGAGGCCGCCCCGTACTGGATTAGATATGTTCACTGATGATGATTTAAGTTTGAAATGTTGCCACACATGCATCATAGAAGGTGGTTACGTTTGAGAGCACGCTCACACACAAGCATTCAATGAAATCCGTTTCAGGAAGGTAGCGGCAAACAGAAAATAATAAAAAAAAAACATACAATAAATGTTTTCTAGAGCTCCTTTTGTCCCGAGCTCAGACGCCACCAGCTGCGACACAGTTTTTACTTCTGTAATCCACGTCACCAAATATAAATAAAAACATAATAAAACATACAAAGTAAAAAGGTTATTAAGTACATAAAGTCAGCGTCACCAACTGGTTTAAATAAAACATCTGGGGTTTGAAGATTGTAATTTTTACTCCAACTCAATTTAAGTTTAATTTATCTGTGAAGAGTTTATTGAAATGTATTTATCCATTTGGTGTCGCTTACCGTACTCTGTGAAGAAAGAGAGAAATCAGGAATGGAACATGATTGATAAAGTGTGGTATACAGCTACATGACATTCCTTCCAGAGAGCATGGATTTCAAATCCGTGCCCTCACTGCGAAGCGCACTGGATAGTGGAGTGCCACGTTTAGCTGACCATGGATCAAGGTACAGCAAAGAAGTTAGGTAGTAAAACGCATTGTTTTTTAACAGCCTATGTTTATTTACTAGTGATAAAGAAAATACAAAATTTATATATAATTAAACATTTTTCGAAAGGTGACCGTGAACCGCGACACGCTGTGTTCAACGGCCGGTGGTTTTCATAAATATTGCCGATTACAGCAATACTGTTCAGAGTGGCACTCTTTGGGGGTGCTTATGTCACGCAGTGAATGCTCTCGACTGATGATGGTGTTAATAATGTACAGATGTAGTTAATGTACCTACCATGAGCTTCTTCAGACTGCTTCACCTGCTCAGATAAAAAATTAACCTAAGTTATTCCTATTCCCAGGTCCTGTGTGGACCTGAACTACATTGCGAATTACATCAAAATCGGTTCAGTTGGTCTGCAGTTTATTAGCGACAAATATCCATGCATTTATAATGATAGTACACGTGTGTACAAGACTATCTCTCTGTTTCATAATCACTAAAAGTTGCCAGCCTCTATACTTTGTTAAGTGTTAGAAAAGGACAAAGCTAGATATAGCGGCTTACTAAGTTAGCGAATGATTATGAAACAGAGGGTATGTAATTATAAAATAAATATATAATCACCGTGTGTTGCTGTCTGGCTGTTGTTACGCGCGGAACCCTGGTTGCCCTTGAAGATGGCGCCCCCCGAGGTGGGCAGAGCTGAGGCGGCCGAGGTGGCAGCCGGCACCGACGTGGAGGACGCCGCCGTCGTCACCACCTTGCGACGGAACCACTTCTACATTTAATAGAGTCAAATCTGCACTGGTAAACCACTTATGGAGAAGGATTTAAACATACTGGGACAGAACATACAATAATTATTTTACTGATCTTTTACTAGTCGATTGATATTTTCGAGATATAGGTAATCTTACATTTCATATCCGACTGCATAACAGTCTCTGCACTGGCAAACCGTTTATGAAAAAATAAATGGTGATTGCCCACAACAATATCTAATTATTTTTCAGATTTTACACGGAAATAATTAAAGATTGATATATTAAAAACGAATGATATTACATAAATCTGTTGTTTCGGAAATATATAAGTATACAATAGTTTTTTGTAAACAACAAAGTTTTGTAAGAACAAAATTAGTGAACTTTAAAGGTTTGTTCAAGGGGTGACATCAATTTATGAAAGATTTTGTTTAAAAAAAATAACGAAACACCTTCGCAGAGTTGGTTAAAAATGTCATGCTTTGAACTTCGACTCAGTCTGAGATTAGTTTATTATTTAAGTTAGCTTTCTGACAAATAGGTTTTCTAAAGTTAGTTTGTTTTAGTTATGGTTAAAATTATATACGCATTGGTTCAGGCTTCGCATATTTTCGTTTTTATGGAATCTATTATGTATAAGTGTGTGTTATTTGCTATTGTGTCTGGAATCCCAGCATGCCCAATGGCTATCCTCATCCCAGTTATCAGTTAGTAAGCTTCGATCTCCCATTCAGTGCTAGTTATTTTATGTTATAGTTTAAGGATAGGTTAGTCCACCACCAGCGTCTTCGGTATTAATTGTAAGTCACCTGAGGCCCGACGGGCGTAGTATGCTGCCTACGCGTCTCAGGCGTGATGACGCTGGGACCTGCCTCCGCTGTGGTACCCTTCAAAGGGCTGATCCTGCTGTCAGATTTGGTGGCTGCGAAAACGAAATAAAATTAATCAATAATTGAATAATTATTCATTAAAAATACAATATTATACAAAAATAAAATTTTACATACAGCGCTGTGGATTTGAATGTATCATAACAATGCCATCTAGTAAGCTTCGAGAGCCAGCATTGTCATGGAGAGGTGACAATGTCAGTTACGAGCTTGACAACCGCCGGCGGATCTGAGGCGGGTGCCGCGCATGCGCCGCTCGCCTGTCAGCACGGGAGGGCACGTAGTCATGTGACGAGTGCGTTGCTGCATTACTGTTATTTGCCGTAAAATGTAGCCGTATTCGCATACGTACATAATTCTAGCCATATATCTACTAGCCTATATTTACAACCTGCACACATCAAAAAGGTTTGCGATCCGTTGAAAACTAGAATTCTTTTTGTATGATTACTCTTCAAGGTTAGTCCCATAGAACATTTATGAAAAAGTACCACCTCTAATGGTGAAAATTCATATCGAACTTTTTTATCAACTTCCCGTCACTTAAAGTCTGTTTTACTTAAAAGTTAAAGTTGAAAGAGAACATACTATGAGTGGTCGAGCTGGCGTTTTGCGTAGCGACAGTGGCGCTGACGACCGCCGAAGAGATGCTTGCGGTGACCGTAGCCGTGTTAGCGGACGAGGAGGGTGGCGCGGGCGGGGTGCCCTCCGCCTCAGTGGTCAGCACGGGGAGCGGGGCGATCGGCTGATAAACTGGAGCCTGCTGCGGATACAATTAAACATGTGAAAAAAGCAAGCAGTACGTATAGCAAGAGCATAAAAAAAATTGAATTGAATGTGCTTACTCTTACCGACGGCTTCTCATCTTCGCTCTTGACGTGTGCGATGAGCGCGGTCTGCGGCATGGGCAGCACGGACCCCTGCACTGGGGTCGCTATGAGCCCCACGGTGCTCGGCGCCTGCAGCGTCAGCTGAAAACAACTCAGAGTGTTACCCGCGAGCTGCCCGCATATGTATGCGTCAATCACAAACAGCTTCAATTCTATGCGTTTTACTACAAAGGTATAATTAAGAACGACCGCAGACCGCAGACGGCAGCTCTAACAAACTGTTAATTCCATGGAAGGTTGCTGTCTTCGGAATCGTAAGTTTTAAAGGAAGGCGACGGCAGCGACCACGTTACCTAATCAGTGGCTAATCGACAGTTTGGAGCTCCATTGTTGCTGCCGTCTGCAGTCTGCGGTTGCGTTCCGAATCATACCATAAATGTGAAAGAAATCGTTTTTATGGGAACGTAAGTAAGAACGATAGGTAACGCTCCTGTACATTATTGCGGACAATAATACCGAATCATTGGTACCTATTTAATATACCTACCTATGAGTAATATATATTTCGGTGTTGAATATTTTGAAAACAAAATATTAGTGTCTACTAGCTAGTGTATTGCCTAACTGTTACAAATAAATTTGATTTGATATTAAATATTTCTTGAATTAGCTTGTATATTGCAAATCCAGTCTACATTCCGAATTACATACTAGGAAAAAAACATTATCAGCTACTTACTGCTAAAAAAGCGGTTACCTTTTGAAATGGTAATACCGTTACGAAGCTGATAAGTTATTTTGTTTATTTTACTTTTAAATGAAAACCGATATAAGTTTCTTTCACATTTGACAACGGAATGAAGCGACACGCAATACAAATACAAACATTCTAGTAGGTACATCACTAGGTACATCAATAATACTCAAAATGTACCTACACATATAATCCTAAATACTTAAAACATTTACATGCGTGGTATACATTTAAAATGTTTGATATATATGTATGACCTAAGTTCAGTTACTATAGCAACATTGTTATTTTGGTTAGATCTTTGCAAATAACACAGTTGAAACGGTAGCTCAGAGATTAATCAAATATCGATAAATAGCAGAGGATCAAATACCTACCTAGCCATGCTGTTATTGACATGGATTATATGTCTTTCTCGCATACACGGGCCCGGCCGGATCATGCGCGCATACTCGAACCTAACGAACTAACTAACAAGACTGACATGTAATCCATTTTCGGTTATATATTTTTTAATGACACCAAGGACCTAGCTCATGCAATACATAATACATAATAGGTACCTGACCCAGATGATTTAGCTTAGAAACATGAAATGGATACAACAGCTCATGCAAAAAATAATTCGATATAATGACTGGTTAGATATTTATTAAAACTGAAGATCTTTCAATGTACAATTATATTATTGTTTTAATTTTAATTAGAAAGAAACTTGACCTGCCACCAGACAACGGTTTTAGAACGGATCAAATGACATAAAATATTTAACTGTTTTGCCCTTTTCAATGAATGAGGTTTCTTTCGAACAGAAGTAAGTTTTATCTTCTTTAGACAAAACAGTTGTCTAAGGCTTAACTACTCAACGTTCTCCGTATGTAGGTAAATCAAAAAGGTCATAATTGTGATTTTGATGTAGGTACTATGTATATTATGCTGATGATGATAAAATTGTATATTGAAAGAGTTTTCGCTACCTCGGCATGGGCCATGGTGTATGGATAGAACGGCACGTGTAATATCGGCGATACCACCGACGCACGCTCAATCGTGATGGTTGGGCACCGATTGCAACCCTTCATTTCAACAAATATTACATAATTACATCAAATAACTTAAGCTACCCAAATTATATCAGAGACTTAGGTCAAAGTAACTGGGCAGTTAGTATGCCCATTTAGGTTATGTTTAATACTATTGAATTTGCTATGAATATATGTTATTTTAACTTTTCCCTATTGAACAATTTAAAAGAATATTAAGTAAATGAAAAATAACTAGGTCCACCCACAAACCACTCACAAATTCACAATATAACACTGTTAATGTTACTAAGTATGTTAGCTCAAAACCACACTGAAGCTGTGTTATATTACAATTCAAACTTTCAACCATATCCAAAAAGTTTACCAACCATGTCTTGATGTTTGAGTTTTTTTTTATCGTGGTCTTCTACGGAGCTTTATGTGTAGCACAATATTTCTACCAACTTAATGATGAAGAAAGCAAATAAGCTTTCTATCGCACTCTCTTATAAAAACTTCGATTAGCCTAGGTAAAGCTAAAAACTAAGAAATGATGCAGTGGTAAGCTTACCGTTTGCATCGGAGCAGAGTGGCTCAATCCTTGCTGTTGCAGGGTCATGCCGACTGAGGTCTGAATCATACCAGTACCCATCAGCGTCTGAAAATATGGAAACGAATCAGGACCTGCCTTTGTCGCGACATAACAAAGGCGCCTTTGTTGGGTCGCGACAAAGGAGGTATGTGAAATCATCTAATTGAATCAAATCTGGTTGACGTGATAGTGGCTAAGATGCGCGTTATTGTAACTCAATTACCGAAGGATCTCTTCGTCAGTTTAAAGAAGTAGATTTAATATTATAATAGATAAGCGAAAATAATAAAAAAAACAACATTTTTATTATAACTAATGTGCGTTGTCTTTGTTGAGCTTATGTTTTCAGAAGTCGTTCATGTAGGTAAGCTTGGTTTGTGTTGTAATTGTATAATTGAAAAAGTCGATATAGATTAATATACAAATTATGTGTAACACCATTAATTTAAGGAGTGTATTGTAAATGCACCCTGCATTTAAGTGTTACCTGCTGCTGTTGTTGCATAGGCTGCACCTGTGTAATCGGATTCTGCGATTGTGGATTCAATTGTCCAACCAGGGTACTTTGTTGTGACATTCCGCTGAGCTATGGTCAGAAATTCATGTTTTTTTTACCAAATCCTCAATAGTTCATCAGAGTTCGCTTCAGTGTTTGTGTCATGTGTTTGTATGAAAATAACCGTACAGTGACATATTTAACTATACGCCTTAGCAACAGCGCGTATTGCGCAATTCTAACCAAAAACTAACAATAATAAGATGTTCATTTTCCAAAGACAAGCAATTAAGCCGAGACGTATAGTTCATTTCGTTCTTACGATTTCTAAATAAATGAAACAAAATAGCAACATAACATTTAAAATAAGTGAAATTAAATGAAGATTTTTGTGTGGATAGATTGACAATCTCAGCAAAAATGGCACGCAGTGCCACTTGATGCTAGTATGCATCTCCCAACTCATGCTCCATAGATTATCTAATGACCTAATCGTCGGGAAACACCATTATGGTAGCATTGTCCGATAGCCACCTATTGGTCGAAGTGACTTTAACAAAATGTGGCTGTACATAGAGCTATTATATAATAATTTGGTACCTAAAATATAAAGAAAATGAAGTAACACTCACAGGATGGATCTGTTGGACCATTGAGATGGTCTGCGGCATGCCGGTCATAGTTTGTGCGACGGAGCCAACCGGGAGTCCGCTTTGTTGCATCATCTGCATTCCTGTCAATAAATATATACATCATTCGATACCATTCTTATCTGAACTTGCGTTTTCTTTTCATTTGATTACATTAGCCGTGAAAACGGATGAGCTGCTCAAACGCATTAGATGATCTAAGGGCCTAGCCAATGTCTGACTTAGGTGTTATGGCTAAATTTCATAGAGATAGCTTATATCAATTCCATACATTATAGAAGGAAATCGACAGTATAAGCGAACAGCTGCGAAGAAGCACGCTCACGCGAAAGACTTATGAGCGTGAGCGGCTCAAGTGTCTTGCAGCTGAAAATATAGTAAAGTTAAAATTGCTTAACAAACCTTGTTGCTGGTAATGCTGAGCCATCTGCTGGTTCTGCTGCTGCTGTTGCAACAGTTGCTGTTGCTGTTGTTGCTGCAAGCAATTATGAATGTTATGAAACTGTCAAAGCGGCCCACGCCCAGTTGTTTTGGTCGGCCCACGCCCAGTTGTTTTGGTGGGCCTTTTGCAATACTAGATCGAAATCAGATATAGAATCAATCTTTGGTAGTTGGCTCAGTTTTACAGAATTATTTTTTTACTATTCATTAATTTACGAATAAGTTCAACATCCAAATTGTCAGGGGGTTACTAATCGTGTTTTAATTTACGAATAGAATTGCCATAATGTTTGTGAAACGCTTACTGGAGCGTAGTGTATATACTCACTTGTAACTGTTGCTGTATTATGGCCTGCTGCTGCATGTTCTTGTTCAAAGCCTGCTTCTCCTGCACGCTCGTGATCTGAGTCATCTGCCCGTTGGGATTCATCACCAGCAATCTGTAATTAGGAAGCGACCTCCAAAAAAAAATACGGTGCCTATACAGTTTTACGAACTATCAACTATAACGGCTACATCGGAACGGCTTATTTGCACAAATTCCAGTTCTTTTGCTCCGTAATCACGACTATTATTAACCTACAGGGTAAGATTAAACGAATCTTAGTTAATCAAATCATCCTATCTTACGAATATTAAAAATGCGAAAGTTTGCGAGGATGGATATATTTGTGTAATTTAATGAAACTTTACAGTAATATAGCTTATACATCAAAATAAAACATAGGCTTTCAGGAGACAGTCCTGGAGAAAGGTTAGAACAAGAGTACCCTAAACCAGTAAAAATGCCTGGAGAATGTGATGATAGGTTGTTTTCTATGTATTTACAAAAAAAGGATAAAAGTATTTTATCAGTCATGTTGTTCCCATAATACAAGCTCAGCTTAGTTTGGGGCTAGATGATGCTGTGTGAAAATGTCCAGCATTATTATAATTAAAGTGAAGGATCGTAACACGTGGAAATCTGTGATCTCTCCGGAAAACAGAATTGAGTTTATGTATGTATAAACTTTTTTAATAAGAACAAATTCATAATTTAATTGAAGATGTATGGACACGTCAGGGGTTCCAAATTATTTTTAAAATTTATATTGTTTATTCTCCCAAGCGGTCGAACATTCATACCTATTATTGAGTTTAGATTGATTTCACAATAATACTCACTGCTGTTTCGGCTGTTGCATTTGTTGCTGTGCCTTATTGGTCTGATTGGCGGCGTCCTGTTTCGGAGCAGGGGCCGGGGAGCGCACACCTGCCTTACCACGCAGCTTGCCCTGCGATCAAACCAGAACGTGTCAGCTCAGGGCCACTGCATGTCATGTCAAGGACATTGCGTGTCAGTGCGGAATGCATAGAGTCTCAAAATTCATAAGCATCGTAACTTCTATCAGATTTGAGGGAACATAAGGATTGTGGTCCCTCAGAGATTAAAATATAAATATAAGTAGTATATAGTTCCCATAATACAAGCTCTGCTTACTTTGGGGTTAGATGATACTGTGTAAATGTTCAGCATTATTTATTTATTTTATTTATAAAATTATATAGTTTTGTACAAAAACTTCTAACCTTTTTACGTAGTTCTATTAATAACGTGATAAAACAACACAGATTGTACCTACGTAACGCGTATCGCTGCATTCCGAGCCTTCTCTATCGGATGTGAACGCTTAATATCAAATATTATTGAAGTTCAATGGCATAGTTAAGAAGAAAAGTCAACGGAACCGTATATTAGTTGGGACCCTTCACTGCTGCAACACGAGGGCAAAACCACTCCAATGAGTACGCCCTTACTTTATTTACCGTGGCAGTTTCGCATTCACTCGATTTTTAAGGGGATTTCTATTCCTGAATAGAATGATTTTGCGTTTTTCAAACTGCGTTTGTGCAACAGTATTTCAGAGTGTTTCCTCCTCCTACAGAGTCAAATACTTTTACTAAGGAAGCATAAGTTCACAGCATTACATTCACTGAGATTTAGTTATTATTACCTGGGCAGTCTGTGCTTGGTTCGTTTGTGTGGAGACAGAGGCGGCTGGTCTTATGCCTCCAGAAGGCAGAATGTTCGAGAGCGGACGCAGCCCTTTGGTTATCCCTTCGGCCGAAGCCCGGGGTTTCGCGGTCGTCGCCGTTGCACATGCGATGCTCGTATCTTAAAGTAACGTAGAGCTTTAGATTAGTGTGTGCATTCTAAAAATATCATCCACAAAAATGGGTTTGTAAAATGTTTGTTTTTACTTCTCATCCGATTTTAATAATATAATACCGGGATTCCTTATCGCAAGTATTTGTCGTTTTAGACATTGCTATTCGTCACTGTAGGCATTTTGTTGGTGTTATAATGTGGCTGAAAATACCTCTTCTTTTATCTGAAGTGTTGTTACTTCCGCGTTGAGCTAGTACCTTATACTGTTTTTGTTCTGTTGGAATTCGTTAGTAATATAATGGGGTGTACAATAAAATGATAGGTATCTGCGTATAAATGATCTACTTACTTTGCTGCAGGTTGTTTTGCGGCGAGTGCTGTATGAACATGGAATGCTGGTCCGGCTGGGTGCCACGTATGAAGAGCGTGGGATTGGGGGCCAAAAGGCCGCCCCCCGGCAGCGTCCCGGCTTGCAATCCACCAGTCCACACCTGCGGAAGTGCGCCGGATATCTGCCACGGAGCGAACTGCATCGGCTGACCGTTCGCCTGCACAAACAAATCCGGCCTCAGTGAGGTCCTCCTCCATGCGTATTCCATCCGCAGGAAGCGACTCCTTTCCTGGGTTTAGTTTTTTCTTGACGATGTTGCGCCATCGAGATCTTACCCCTAACCACGCTTACTTCACTTTTAACGTGTATCCATGTACTATGACCCCTTGTTGGAGGCTATTCGCCTCCTGTAGCATAGCTTAGAACCAAAAATTCGAATACATAAGTAATAAAGGTGCATTTACGTGGAATGCTAACTGCTATGCAAAACGTGATTATATATCAAAATATAATAAAAATTAATGTTTGGACTAGCCCCTACTTTATATCCCCATGGGTCTTCGTACAGAGTATTGAGCAGCAACGCGCGTATAATGCCTCTAGTGTTGCTAGCTTCCATAGGCTACAGTGGGCACTTACCAACGGGTGGGCCGTAACGTAAGCTTGTTTGACAGTTTTGACACCATGATGGTTTAAAAAGAACCATTAACAATTGTCACCATGATGCGTTTGATTGCAAGTGACGTAGCTGTAGCAAATGACGTCCAGTAAAGAAAATCATTTATTGCGCTTACTCGGAAGTGAGAGTACCTAATATGGAACAAACTTGAAGAAACAAATTTAAAGAAACAAACTTGAGAAACAAACTTGATTACATTTATTGATGCGAACAATTAGGGGTTCATTGATGTTTGATGGATTCATGATGGGTGTGAACAAGTGATGTAGCTACATCTGATAGATCAGGAGATTTTTTTTTATCTCGGAAATAACCACTTTCGTGAAAATCGACTATTTTTTTTCAAGCAGAGTAATTAAAACTTATATTTCTGTCTTTGAATGCAACAAGAAGATATTTTTTACTAACTAGGTTGGAGCCTTCGTTTAAGATGAGGCATCTTAACTTTTCACCCGCACAAAGTCAGAGCAATTTGAGGTCATATAAATCAAATCAGAAAGGTTCATTGAGACGCGGTCCCTGCCCGTATTATTATAGCAGCCTGGCCTGGCCTTGTGCATTTATTAAGGTCCCCGGTATTATGACTGATTGCTTGATTGGATCTAACTTGAGTGCAATCAACTTGATTGATTTGCGTACATGTCGCCAATTGTTTTTAGCTTTATTTTTAGCACCCACTTACAGATGATCACTGATGGCGGAATGGTAAGTAACCTCGATTTACGATTTGTAGGTCGTGGTACAAGAAAAGCAGTGAAGAAAAAGTGAGTGTGGACAAAGAGTGTGTGATGAGAAATGATATGGATAGTTAAGTTTAATTGTGTATCAATCAGTGTGAGAAAGAAATATAAAAGTTGCGCCGCAGTGACCGACACATCGTGCGTGTTGTAACATTCGTTAAGTAGAAGCTAAAGTAAATCACTGGTTTTTTTGTATAATTAGAAGCTATTTCTTTAGTGTAAATTTAAAAGAACTAACCGATTTGTAACATACCTTTTTCAACTCTCGTCACTGCACTACATTTACTAATAAAATTCGTTTTTTTTTAATTACTAAAAAAAACAACAAATAACCAATGACATGAAAAGAACGAAGTAACAAAATTTTTGGTTGTCTATTTCCTCCCGTTGTGTAAACTACAATGTCAATCTTAGACAGACGCTATCTATCTACGTCTGCTGAATCGACGTACGATCGGCAGTTTGACCGTCGAGTAAATCACAGCAGGGGCGCTGTCCCGGCGTAATATACGCGCCATAGGTACATCAGTTTCATACTCGTAGTTCGGTGACGCCACAGACTTACTAGGGATGCTAACGGGTGATGCACGGCCATTTGTGGTCAAGCGACATTAAAGTCCATTCAGAAAAAATCGGCATCATTTTGACATCCTAGCAAGCACACCACTAGCGCTCTCCAAGTCTAGCTACTTTGAGTTTTTTTTTTGTTATATCACATTATTCATAGTTCAAAGTTAGTTTGAAATCGATCGGAAAACTAGATGAACACAGTCAAACCTATGCTCAGCAATCCTTGAATAGACAGTATCGCAGAAACCAGCTAGGTACCTATCTACGATGTTTAAGTGATAAAATTTGTAGCGTTTTGCAATAAAGCTAACTTAACCCAGTTCCCACAGGAATGTAACCTACTTTGTTGGATTAGGCTTGCTGTAATAGATACTACGCAAAGATTTTCATAAATTAAAGGGTTGCTATCAAGCAAAGTAATTTTACCTAAGTGTGTCTCTCGTCTTGAAATCAATAGTATTTTTAAAAGGAAACGTAGATAAGATCACGTATAAAACCATGGCAACCTAATAGTGACAATCTTAAAACAGGCGATAGGTGAACGGCTTAACTCGTGAACAACGTAATATACGAACCGCTCAACTGAGTCAGTCATTATCGATAAGATGTGTTCAACCACCCGAGTTGCCATCTCTTAGTTGCAACTTGCAAGCATGGATCTGTTACTCACTTGCAACGGGCTGATGATCTGCGTCTGGGGATGCGACACTTGCACGCACTGAGCTTGCAAGGTTTGCCCGCCCCCGCTTGCGCTGCCCCCTTTACCCCCGGTCACCTTACTGCCGCACTGGAAACGGTGGAACTATTCAACATTGTGATTGTTTTTCTTTACTAAGAAGAATAAGGAGGAAAAGGACGAGAACAAGAATAAAGTAGGAAAGCAAGAAGTTCGAGACAGGTGGATGGGAGACTAAAGCAAGGGAGTCGTCACACAGCGGAGCTGTAAAAACGGCGCGATATAGTTTAAGATATTATTATAATTCCATCTCAACTTTTAGGAGCTGACCCAGGACATCAATTGTGTAGGTATTCATTATTTTTAGTAATCAATGTGATGTATCCTAATATTATAAATTCAAAAATATAAATGTTAGTTAACCTAATAAAAATGGCAAGATGCTTCATTTTGTAAAACATCAAAAATAAATTTTAGTTCTCGACATTGAATAAACTAACAGTTTTTAATAGGAGACCAAGTGAGAGATGCTGTGGGCTAGCAATATTTTGCCATACTTTTCCCTGTGTGCCAGTGAGGTCAAATATCATCTCGGGATGTTATAATAATTATGACGACTTTCGAAGACAGACTATCAAGAAAACGGACAAGTAGGACGAAGAGAAAGTAGATGAGAAGTGATTCTAATATAATCGTCTATGTGAAAAGATGTATAGTTGATTAAACCTGATTCTTCGGGAAACTATTTAAGAACGTCTTCCTACAAAACCAACCCTGACCTGGTGTTGTTACCTACTCATACTTATAGTTACTAATATAACCTACGTGTTTGTGACTTCATAAAACTACACAACTTACTCTCGAAACTCATACTAATAAAACCACTCACACAACGAGCGGTCTTCTAATAAGTAGTTTCGAGCAGCTAATGGAACGCAATCAATAATACCTACCTACACATTCGTCATTGAACTATGTATGTAGTCATCGTAAAGTCATAACACAAACACTCGTAACGTGTGTGACTAACAAAAAAAAAAAATTTATTACACCACAGACCAGTTAAAGTTGGAAAGGGACGACCACATTATCACAACATTGCCACGCTTAACCAGAGGGATAGAGGGAGACAGAGACAGGTAGTAAATTATCGATGAGATGCGCAAGTTCCAGCAATGCATCCCGTTTCTTGTCCCTTTGCACCCCTAGGCACTTCTGTAATAGCGCTTTTCACCCAGATCCGATATCAAATGAAAGCTGCATTGCCTGTCCTTTACCATGATTTATACACTGTGTAGGTATGTCGATAGACAATTCTGTCAGCACTACGATATCATAATTATATAATGATATGATAATTGATATCATATACACTGGCTGCTGTAATAATATTAGGTACGAAGATCATACGAAGTTATTTTCTAAAATTAAATTTTAGAAAATAACTAATAAAATTTATATAAATTTTTTCGAAGAGTTGCAGTCACAATGAAACCCTTTCAAATTGGTACCAATGTACTTATTATCAAAAAAATATTTTTAAACGTTTTGGACAGATACTTCCTTACGAAATTATTTTAGATCCGTATTTAGAGGACACCTATCATCTAAGCATAAAAATCAATAAAGGACGCGTAGTATTCCATAGAGCACAAAGCTAACGAGTAAAAAAACTCATACAGAGTTATAACAAGGGAGCTTTTTGTAGAAAATTAATAACACAAATTTCAACGCTTGCGGTGTATGCCCCGTAGATACAGCTGCCGCAGTGACAGACAGTTACCATAACGGCAAGTAATTTTATTCTGTGATCGTAATGTGATCATAGTAATATAATAATAATAATAATAATAAATGTATTTTCTCAATCCAATTCGTTCTTAATTTATAAGGTCCTTAACTATTAGTATAGCGACCCACTTTATTTACCAGACTGGTGCCTGAGATAGGTTAGGTTAAAAAACCTTTGTTACAGGTTACCAGGTATATACCTAGTTAAGGATACTATCCTTCGTTCAACGTGTCACCGGTTATTTATTGGCTTCTGTGTTTAACCCGCTACTGGACGTATATGTATGTGAGACCGGGTAGTTCGTATCAAATAGGTATCTTTAAAATAAATATAAGTTTTAGTGTTCTAAGTAAAAAATACATAATCTAAACTTAGAAATAGTTTTTTCCTGATTAACTGACTGAAGAACTGATTTCTCAACGCACAGTCAAAACTACTAAGTCTAGAAAGCTGAAATTTTGAACATAGGGTTATTTTATGAACTGAGGTGTGAATGTTTCTATGGGAGAATCGGTTTTTATAAAGGTAGAAACTTAAAAACTGGAATAGTAACTACTCGTCATAGATAAAAAATTACATGTTTAGGGGTTTTTGGCTTTTGACATTTTAAGGAGTGATATGGAGGGTGAAGCGTTTTTTGTTTCTATTATTTCTTTCATTTACCGCGGGTACTTTTAGTTCCCATTTATTAGGCGTACATACTAATAAATAAGTTAGTATGTACCTGTATTGTCCCTTTTTTTTCTGAAAGGACTTTAATGCTGCAGGGCCGCAGGTGACCTTGGTCAGCGTCACCGGACTACGTTGTACCTTTTTAGCGGTAAGGTTCCTTAAATTAGTTGTACCAAGCATGGACTGCATTATTAATAAGTCTGATTTGTATTACCCATTACTCTAATATTATTACAAAGGTAATGTAGCTGTTTGTTGTTCCGATAAAAAATAACAAGTAGGCAATAAAACAACCTTGAACCTCTTTAAAACATTGCGTAATATCTATAATTTCAGTGGTAACGTTAAGAAATTTCTAAACAAAAACCGTTAAGATTTGAATTACTTAATTTTACTTTTGCTTGGCTTCAGTCGTTGTTAGTTGGAGTTGGATTTGGTAATTCTAAAGCTAAGGAAAATTTACGGGGCTTTCCTTGTTGCTCTTTAATTTTACAAAAAAAGTTATTTGTTCACAAAGGCATTGAATTTCAACACGTTTAAATAAAACGTTTTCAGACAAAACAGCTTTATGCTATGGAAAATTTTGTTAATTCCTTGTGGGGAATTTCCAGAATTCATGATACAAATCGTAATAAAAACTTATACAACGTTCATGAGTCAAATTAAAATAAATTGAAAGTAGTGTTAGTGTTGCGTGAATTTAACCTAAATAGTCATATTTTAATTACTGAATAAAGTCTACACGAATCACTTATGAATAAGATTTTTATCTGCGACATAAATAGTAAGCGACGTTGTCGTCCTACGATTCAAAGTAAACTTGCTTTTACATTACATCTCCACGCAATTTATCTTATTGCAGAGTGACGCAAAATCGCGCCCCCTTCAACCCACGAAGTGAACTCTAACCAAATACGGTATCATGGAACTCTTCCATGTAAAGTAATTATATATTGCTGTAATTGATGAGCTCTCAGATCTGATCACAAATTTATAACCATCAATATGAGCCTGAACTGTTTTAAAAGCTTTTTAAATAGAAAGGTTTCACATGGAAGCAACGTTATAATAGTGAGTCTAGATAGGTGATAGGTGGACAAGTAGTTCCTGATTTATGCTTGATCGATTAGATTTGGCCTTCCTCCAACCTCCATTTATACAGAGACTTTTTGTTTCTTATAGATGAATTCCGTTGCCGCTAAATGAAAAAGGGAGAAGAAGAATGCTTGAAGATGAATGCTCGTATCATTTGTATTGGTGTTTGTGGATGTGTTTTGTGATGATTTATGTTCACGGGCTGTACTCACTTTATGCATATCGCCTTGCTTTTGTTGTCCGATCCCAGACACGGTCGACTGCGAGTGCGTCGGCAGGATGCTGGACTGTGAGTTGATGACACTCAATGGGCTGAAGACGAAAGTCTGGTTCTGCGTGGTCGGTATCGTGGTGTAGCCCGGGAATGGAGCTGTCAGAGAGTACACAGGACATATAGAACAGCCCCTTGACGGGCGACAATGCCCTAACGACCCGTGTTCCAATTACAGTCGTAATTTATCGACGTTTTGTTTTTCCTTCAAATAATTTCGTTTTGTTAGTTTTTCAATGAAACGAGACGTCGTCGATTTATAATTGTATTTGGAACTGAGAAAAATAAAGTGCACAGAGTTGACAAGCCTTTGAAATAGCGCTGTCACTATTAATTTGTACCCTGACTATAAGTTTTTTTAAAAGGTGTTTATGGGAGTCGCTGTTGAGTCCATAATTACCAATACTTTTATTAAAACACATTCACTCATGGCAAGGGTACAGCATTATAGATTCATGCGATCGCGCTAACCCTTGGCCACAATACAGACATCAAATAGTAAGAAAGTAACATAAGATAAAAAACCTAATATTGGCGAATATTGTATCTCCAATTCCCTTCTGCTTCGAATTGTGATAATGTATGATAAGGGAAGCAAGGTTAGAAATTGTAATTTTCTTCGCAGTACCTGTAGATAGGTACTTCATAACGAATGTCATTTGTCTAGAAAACTAAGCAATGATGTCTCATTGCTTAATATAGATAATCTACTATAAAAAAAAACGAACCTCATAAAATGGTAGAAATGAAAGCAAATTAAAGTTTATCTAGAATACATTTTGCAATGTAAGCAAACAATATTTTAAAAAACTAAATTGGTTATAAACGAAATATATAACCATAAACAGACGAAACCAATTAAAAATAAATTTTAAACTTATTCAAACAATTAAAGAAAATTTGTTCCTAAATAACACGTTCACAAATTCAAACCACAAGACTAACAATTCAAACTTTGTAAACCTTGATCCTGATAGGTAAGACCTGTAAAATTCACTGCAAATCTAAATAGTGTGATAGTTCTTTATCGATGTCAGATAATATTTACATCTAAGCATTCTACAAACGATGTGAGTAAAATATAAAAATAGGGAGTTCAATAGAAAAAGTAGAAGTTGCGCCGTGCTTAGCCCGTGCTTAGAAAAAAGGGAGCTGCTGCCTTGTCTCAACTTGATTTCTGCAGCAGATCTACTTATTAACTTACATAAGTAGGCATGTAGATCTAAATACATCCAGAGACAGGCAATTAATCAATTATGTCTAGACAGACGACGAAGCCAGCTTCGTGTAAATACAAACTTTGTACATAAAAGCGTGTTCGTACCCGATACGCAGCCCCATTCATTAGCCCCACGTGATGTGTCGATGAATGAGGTGGCAGGGATGATAGCGTATTCGTACGGTTATGCGACGAACGATTATATATCCAACGTTCCCTATGTAGTCACCTTGGTCGCTTCGGTTAAGACATAGCTTTACCGTGAAGTGAAAGAACAATAGGGAAGGATAGTGTTACTCACCGGCCTGCCCCTGTAGAACTTGTTTCCCTTGTGTGATCATGTGCGGCGCCAGTTGGCCGCCCTGGAATGGTTTCCCGGCTGCGATCACCTGTATCCAAAGCATTATCCGTAAGCTAAAGTTCGCTGTAAATGGCACGGCTTATTTGCGGTTTTGATAAGCCCTTATAAACGTGGAAGCTGAATCGCGTTCGTTATAATCTTATAATAAACAAAGTGCCGCTTTGTTGATCAACGCATTTGATAGTTAGGGTAAAAAATTGAACATATTCCTTCGTAAGAAATCTTTTTTGTGCGTACCTGTCGTTTGTAAAATGGTTGTTATCCACTTATACTAAACTGTGGTCTAACGAGCTTAATAATGTTCAATATTGCAAGAAAAAAGGTTTCTGCTATCATTCGATAGTATTATTCATGCAACTTACTACACTGGGACAATCGTAGGTACCTACCCTGAACAATTACCTGCGACACTATTAACATTTTAAGGAGGTGCGGAGGTGTACGAAACGTGAGAGGCCGCCAGCGTATATACGCAAGTCGCGTCCCAAAACAATGGCATGCCACTCCAGGGAGTTAAAGACATCCCGTCTGGCCTCTTCCAATCGTCACGATTAATTGCCCATAATTTGATCTAAGCTTTAAAAATCTGCATAAGCAGTCCTAGCTAGGTAGGTAATCAACCGAGGATTATCGCAACCGAGAGACCTACCTCTCGGTACCGATTACCGCCAGACAAATAGCAACTTGTGACGCAAGAGTTGCGAGTTCCATTCCCGCTGCCTGTTCTGCAGATATTTGTTCCGGGTGCGGGTGTTTTGGTACCACAGTCTTTACTCGTAGTTAATGATACTCAGTAACTACGAATACGAGTGTGCGGTAAGGCAGAACTACGTCTAAGAAAATATAAAAAAACGCGCATATTTAAAACTCCTATTACCAAGCTAAAATATCAATGACAGAGTTTTTGGAGTATTTTGGAAGGGCCACGTTAAGGTTGTCGCACACATATCGCCCCGACAACAGATAAGCATATGCTCAAATCAAGCGGTTCAGGATTTACGCCTAAGCTACACACAAAAAATCCGCAACCTTCATAGCAGAAAGGCAAACGATCTTTGCTAACGTGAAGTTAGCCGTTGGAAAAATCTTTTTTGTGATACTTAAGGTCGAAAATTGAGTGTAGCACAGCCAAACGGCTAAATTCACGTTTGCCTAGATGAGTGACCGTACTATATAGTCATCACACGGCTCTACTCCACTGGAATTCCACTGTGAACCCTCAAACCACCTAAGACCCAAATAAAACAACAAACAACAACTTTGACCGACGCTCTTTTTGGCATAAGCTTTCTACCTATTCTCGTCCATTCCGGCAGACAACGATCATACTAATGGGTATTGAGAAAATATAAACTACTCAAAGAAACAAGACTAACAAAATTATTTGTACATCAAGTCCTTCAATCATTGTGACAATTTGAGAGTTTTTTGTCAACACCACGAGATATTATTTTTTCCCCCAACTCAAAACATGCCAGGACATTGCCAGACAACCCATTCGTATTACGTGTCCCCTCTTTCACCCCCATGTCTGCCAATTCTGTATGCTATACTGGATTATGTAGGGTAGCGATGGTAACTTTACCGACAAATGGAAATGCCCTCTCGTGCGAATTGCGATGTAGTATGCTTTAGGTATTTGTATTTCGTGAGGAAAGGTTAACATGGCTCCTGGTGATCAGCTCTTAAATAAAAAATGGGTACCTAAAAGTTCTTCCCTCTCCAGTGCTGTTCCTTTATGAGATTATTATCTCATGGAATATGTAAAATTATATATATATAAGTAGTATATCAATCATCTAGTTCCCATAATACAAGTTCTGCTTCTGCTCTTGGGGCTAGATGATGCTGTGACAGTGAAGCATTTTTTTTAATGTTACCTGTATTTGCTGCGAGTTGATCCCGGGATGCAGAGCAATGTTCCCCGGCATGATGAGAGGCCCCTGCGTATTGTACAGCTGCTGCAGGTAGGCATTGCTCGGGAGCGGTTGCTGAATAACCTGTACACGGCTGTGACCCCATTCAGAGCTACAAGAACACACCAGTTAGGTTTTAAAAACAAAAACAACGTATTACTCCGCACATACTTTTTTCCCGAATGGAAAAATCCATTTGTACGCGACCGAGTTCGAGACCACAACTTCATAATTGAAAGTACGTGTACTTTCTACTAGGTCACTAGGATAGGTATTGCAACTTGCAACACCAGATGTCAAAATAAAAACGTAAAGTGATAAAATCCCGTTTAGAAACTGCTAATTATGTCTGTTGATCCCGAAATTATTAAACATACTACTAAATTTATTTCTGTGAGTACATTTGATAAATTATAATTTAAAGACATTCAATTCTAAAACAAACTTTACCTTCTAAACGTTTCTGCCCTTTGATAAAAAAAAAACGATTAACGATTCGCATTGTTACATCCCTTTCGAAAAGCCTTTGCACTCCGGACTTCAGAGGAGTTATTAATAGGGTTGGTTCTGAATGGAAATTTTAAGAAAGCGTTATTTCAACTTTGATCGAACTGCATATCATGTTTCGAATCTCTTTGAAACATTGAAAATAATAAGATTAATTAATTGGACTTCCTCTGAGTGTAATAATTTAAAACTATAGTATGAAGTAATTTACAGATATATTCATAGGTTTTGTGTAAATCAAAAACTCGCCGGTCTAATTTTCTTGATGAATATGGTTAGACAATGTTTTTTTGACATCTGTCAAGTAATTTACACTCATTTCTACAAAGTTTTTAAGATTTTTATGTATTAATCTATTTTAAATATAGTTATCCTGGAATCACTTATCAATCTATATACTCATAGCCTACTTTATATCTGACATTGAACATAATCTACGCAATAAAAATGTAAATTTTCACAATGATGTTCAAAATTTGAAGAAAGGTTACAGCCGACTCTATAGGAAAGTACTATTTCAACAAAAACAGCTTGAGGAAATAAATAAAAAATACGAAAATATACTGAAAAGGCTACAAGAAACTCAAGCTAGTAGTGTGATAGGAAATCGGATTTATGTTGATCTCATTGAAGGTGTTACTCCGCATAAAAAGTCTGTCATTTTTGTGTACGAATAAATGGCAAATATTGAAACCTCAAAAAAACTAATTGTAAAGAAAGTGTTGATCGAACACAATGTCTTAACTGAGGCTGAAATATGAAACGTCATGCAATGACGATAAAACGACTTTCAAAAGCATTGGGGATATAGATTTCGTAAAAATATAGAATTAAAAAGAAATTGATGAAGTCTTTAGGTTTGAAATTGAAATCGAGATTTCGATAATGCTACATGGTATGCGGGTCTCTCAAAGACTTGAAAGAATACAGTGCCTTGTTATTCAAACAACAAGATATAGATACGTCATTATACAAAACTATATAACTTAAAAAAATAAAAAAAAACATTAAAATCGGTTCACAGTTGGCGAAGATATCGCGTAACAAACATAAAACAAATATATATGAATTGAGAACCTCCTCTTTTTTGAAGTTTACGGTTTCTATCCTGCAGCTACTCAGATATTCACGTGCTTACTTTATTTTACTCACTCGGGATGACACTACAGAAAATGTTTCGGCTCGTGGTTCCATAAGATGATAATGTTTATTAAGTTTTACGGGAAAAATAGCAATCCCTCAGGAATAAAACTTTTATGGGACCAATTTGGGATCCTTTTCTATACAAAAACAAATTATCAAAATAGGTTAACAATTAAACAAGCGGTTTAAATAAAAGAAACGGAATTGAGAACCTCCTCCTTTTTAGAAGTCAGTTAAAAACGGTGCATATTTATGTGAATTAAATAAAGAAACACGGTCAACCTTCGTAAAACAAGAATTAGAAGAACTAAAGAAGCACCGCTGGGGCCGAAATGTTATATGAAAGGTGTTCACGACCCGGACAACGCAGTGTAGGCAAAGCAACAAGCCAATGGAACGCCCAATGGATTCCTTAAAAGTTGCGGATAGACACTTATGAAGTGGACTTCTACATGCTATTGATGATGATGATGATGATGATGATGCTAATTGTTACGTATTAATTTGTTCTCCGGTCGGATATTGTGCCCTCTTCCGCACCCACACCTACAATGCTGAGGGGTGGTGTGGGTGGTCTATCGATTTTAGCTCTCTATAACTCTAGACCTAAGATTCGCGAATGATTTGCATCCAGGCATATCTATCCATCTCTCTCATCACATAGAAAGGCCGCGCCCCGCCCGAGGTTATTGAAACATTAGCTTCTGCCCACGCTTTCTCTTGCCTACCGCGATAAAAATTATAAGATTTCTTTGACTTTTTCGAAATTAAGTTGCGTCCGCGTATTAAATAAAATAAAAGACCGAAACGATCAATTTTACAAATTAGTTTTTTTGAATAATGCGCTTTTACGTCGATTAAAACTGTTATGTATTTATTTTTAAAGTGACATGACGTTGGCTTTTTTATGGACCTCTGATGCGAAATTTTGTAGCCTTTTTTTTCAAGTTGAACTTGCGAACTGCTTGGCACTACAATTTCCAGCAAAAAGGAAATGATCTCATTGCCTTGAAGTCTGAACAATTTCAATTTTTAACCAGAAAGACTTTTGGAGGATATTAAAAACCAACATGAAAGAACGGGAAGTTGATTAATATAACATTTCATCCCCCATTTTATCTTCCTTAGATATAAAACGTATATTGAATCAATAACCCTTTAATTATTACCTGAGTATTAAATATTACCCCTGCCCATTAAAAAGAAAGAATAATTAAAAATTGATTTTAGGTTTTTTTTCAGAAAATGGAAAATGAAGTGGAATTTGATCGGAGTACGTAATAAAGTATTCATAAATTCGATGTTTTGTTCTAGCCAAAAACATACACAAAAAAAAAAGACATGAAGCAAAATTGAGAATGGAAAATAGAAAGTGATTTATTAGACAACAACACAGGAAGGACAGGTACACGATAAATAAACAAAATAGACACTATAAATAGGTACCTAAGATTTTCTCCGTCTCCAAAATGTAATTGGTTAATACACGTTTTGGGACAGGGAGTTATGTTACCTGATCTGAGGCGATTGCTGTGTATTTTGCGGCAGGCTGTGTAATGAAGGCATGCTGGGGAGCTGGTTAGTCTGCTGCTGGATCGCGCTACCAGCCTGCTGTGGTTGCTGTACCTACAACAAAAACCTTTATAAGAGGACATCCATTAGCGTGAGCGTTCCACGCACCAATAACTGATAATTCAAACTTATTAAATAAATAGCTGAGAAATTATACGTTTTTATACATCAGTCAAGGTAACAAGATGTTTTGTAGAAATAAATAATTTATCAACACGTCGTTTGATACGAAAACCAAGCAATTATACAAAATAACTATTCTCGTACTTACTCAAAGTGCTAACTCTTATTAGTATTATTAATGATTCTGTGACTTTTTGGTATTGTGTGAATTTATCTAGTAGTAAAGTAGGTAGGCTCCTTTTAATCAGGTGCAAGCTCAAGTTACATTTTAAAGCTATAATCTAAACTCGCGTTGCATTGCATCAAGTGGGCGTGGTATGCTATGCATCGCTAGCAAAAGCCTGTCTGAACTAAAACACGAGCTTGAAGCAAATAAACAAATCGCATTGAGCACAGACAACATGACATGCATGCAACATGCATGAGTGACCGTTAATGACATTAAACGCTGAGCGCTTTCCTGCTTCGGAGCGAACGCTTAGCTGTTAAATTGAAAACCTGACCTCAGGCGCGCGCGGGGTTACTAGCTAATTAAGTACGATCCAATCACTCGCTAGCCAACTAGATAAATCAGAAACCGAATATCATATTCACTAATAACACATTGACCTATAAAAGAAATCGATAACAGTTCTGGAATCGCTAGGCTATATTACCTGGAGCACAATATAATCATTATTGCCAACATAATTCGTCAGATTTTTCGATCGCGCTTTTGGTGGCGATCTCGACGGTGGTTTCGACGACTTCCTACAATATTTGCCTTTAGGCATCATGGAGTATTTCAACAAGTTGAAATGAGAAATTGCACAAACGCGGAGCGAAAGCGGATGGCGCGGGTCGCGTGAAGCGTTACCCCCCAAGCTTCCGATGCAACTAGCAAATAGCTCTGGACCGGCTCCGGGTCTACCTCACTCTGACGCGCTCCCCGACCCGCGTCTCCTACTACAGCAAAGCACAGCGCAACTCCGACGCCATTGCTGTCTTACTTATTCTAGGGCATACCACGTCTAAATATAAATATCGATCGCCATCCTTTAGGACTAACTTCCGCCCTGTGAACACGTAAGCCTCCTGACGCAATTTTAGTCTGCTTGAAATATTCATTTGAAGATACAAATATTAAGATAAATACCCGAAAACATTATCAACAGTCACACTCTTTATCTGTCAGAAAATCTCGAGGTTTACTTTTAAATTGAAATGAATGTCACAGAATTAATTAATAATACTAACGCATAGCTTCAAAATTGAACTCGTTTCGTTAAGCTCCTCAAAATTAAAAGTTTGATAGGGATACTATAAATATGTCGAAGTAGCCTCGGTATATGGCCGCGCCCTAGAAGCCATGACCTATCCCTGTCCCAAATTTCATCCATTCGGTCCAGCCGATATTAAGGAACAGAAAACATCGAAACTTTGACATTTTATAATGTTAGTAAGATGGGATCGAATTACGCGGTACCTATTAAAACTTTTAAGCAGTTATAAAAACTAAGTAGAATAACAAACATGAAAAGGAGACCCTATTAATATTTTTTTTATTTTTTATTCGCCGAATAACTTTTGGAAGTCGTATCAAAAATACAATCATTTCCGGAATAAGCAGGTATAGGGCAGTTAGCTAGGTATTACTTAAGGCGTTTCAGTCATTGATGGACCGATGACGTCATATAGGTCGGAGGTTGCGTAGGTCAGTGGAAAGAGATAGCTAATGCCTTTCGTCTAGGCGCTCTTTGGGTCTATGGCCGGCAGTAGACTTTTAGCGGCTATTGAATATGACTAAGATGAATAGGTAAGTATGCCAATGCGTGAATAATAGACCTGGCATATACAGACTGATAATGATAATGGAAATCAATTCTTAAAATATGTATACTCTTGAGTCTTGACTGACGCGTATGTGTACAGGAAAATGATACTTGCAAACTAGTACTTTACCTGATGGGTCATTGAGTTAGGCATCGAAGAGACAACGGTAACGGTCTGATGGTGGTGCGTCGAGTCCTGTTGCGACATGTTCATCTGCTGCTGGACTACTTGCGTTTGACCATCTATCTGCGAAAACAAACGTATCCTCTTAATATAACAGGCGTGACCAGCAGTCATTTTTATATTTACGCATCACAGGTTTCGTTTGACCATCTAAAGGGTTATTTGTAAATCGGACCATAATTCCTACCGTCAAACCCACAAAGCGCTTGCTCGTATTTCATAATTTATAATAAACTCAAAACTTACTTGCAAAAATCTTAAAACGAAAGTTGTGGAGTTTACTGGTTTTATTTATTATTGTATTTTTGAAGGTGAGGTTTGGCGTCATTTGAAAGTACTCAATAAATTTATTGCACACACATGGCAGATCGTCAAATAAATTATATTTCTCGCAGTAGGAATAAACGATTACACATTATATTCTCTAAAATTTTAGACGAGGTCGGGAGCAATGAGGTGAATTTAGACGAGGGAGGATTTGGGTCGGTTTAAAGCCTTTTTTATGTATTGGTTTTATAATTGCCGGAAAAGTACCTTAAAAAAAGTATTGTATTGTAGATTACGTGGTCTGTTCACATAATCTAATTCGGTAATTCGTTATCCCGCAGATCAGTTGGTTTTTGGGTTACGTATTGGTTGCATTTATTTATTTTTGCGTTATTGGACTCAAGAACATACTATTTGTTGGTCGGGTAGAAGAAGTACGTTAGATATGTTAGAATGTGTTTGGCCTACAGACGCGAAACACGTAATGATATCGTTTGCAATTTCCTTTGTTTATTAGTTTTACTTTTAATATTTTTAGTTTAATGTTTTCTTTAACTTTTTTACGGTTTTATTTGTTCTCCACTTGCATTTAATAATATCGTCATATTATTTTATGCGTTTTATATAATGTAACTTTTTTCCACGGTGGACTGTGTGATTTCATATTTATCGGTATTATTTATTATATTTTTCACGTATTTATGTGGGTTATTTGTTTCGACATGTTATTTGTAACTGATGACAACAGCCACTGATTTTTATTTTTCTGTTTTAATTTTATTGTTAATTTATGTTATCTATTAGTGTTTATGTAAGAGTATTGCTTCTCGAAATATCGTATTTGCAGGAACCCATGGTCCTGGAAATGCGAAGTGAATTAATGAGTTTTCCTTGACCTCAAATTAACCCAAATACAACCAAAAAAGTAAATTTCATCTAAATTTTAGATGAAAGTTGATAGCTGTAGCCAAAAGACACCTTTTTAAAAAATATGCAAATTCTGCTTAGTTTGTGGCAGTAGGTAGAAAAAACATGTTATTATGAATAAATTTACTGAATAAAGGTAGATCTTTCCTTCCGACATTTTTAGTACTAAAACATTTCAAGCGTGTCTTTAACGTAATATTATGTCGTATAGGTATACTTTTAATGTGTTTTAACAGTCTTCAAAAAAAGAAGGAGGTTCTCGAGATGGTTCCATAAAAGTTTATTCTTGAGAAATTGCTATTTTCCCCGTAAAACATAAAAAATATCGTCATGTTATTTCATGGATGGAAATGATTCAATGGTCAAATGAGTCATGGATTCAAGACTAGACTAAACGATTTGTTCCGTGTTCGCCCCGCAGAGTTTTGCCCCACATGTAAAATTCCACGTTCGCCCCACATTATATTACTTGTCTGCCCCGAAAATATTGTTTTCTTTATTTTAATAATTTTGTTCCACGTTTGCCCCATTTTGTATTCCTGTTTTGCCTCACATTTAAACATTTTTTAACGAAAAATTGCCAAAAAATTGCTTTTTTTTTACTTCAAACATTAAACAAAATAACGTGGGCACGTGAGGTCTGATAGAAGATTACCTGCAGGGTAGAAACCGTAAACTTGGGACTGCAAGCGTATGGCGAATATTTCCGGTTGATAATAATCGATTTAATTATTATCTACCGACATCCGGTTTTTCTTAATTCGTCTGTATGATTTTTTGTGTGAATGTTATGCGATATGGGTATGATATACCCACCTATGGATCCCATATACGTTTTTATGAAAGAAATCCACTCCTAAGGGTGAAGAAATGGCTGATGAAATTGCACATTGGACTTTTTATCTATTTCCCGTTATTCGTAATCGGTTTTGTGAGATTCAATGTCTTCTAAATTATGAATAGAACGTTGCCAATATTTACGTCTACTTTAGAACGCATATTCTGAAACCATTTCTAAGAACGAAATTAACCATTTTAATTATTATATACTTCCATAATTTAATTTTGTCTCTGTAAAATAATCAGACAGAAGTAATGTTATTTGGATACGTATCAACATAATTCTGTTGAATTAGCTTTTTGATATTCACTATTATTAATCAGCGTAGATAGATAGTAGAATATTACAAATTGGCTGGTACCCTTTTCGTCAATCTTACTGAGAGCAAGTGGCCCGCGAGTAGGTACACATGGAAACAAGTAAATTATATGTATCAACAAACTTACACCAGCTAACAGCGTTCTTTGATCTGTGTAGATCCTAAAAAATGCTAGTCTCCGCTGTCCGATCAAGGGAACAGAAAAGTCTGAAAACACACATCTTACCACGAAACCCATACGACCAATTGCTCGCGGATATGTCACGACCAGCAGTCGTATGGTAGCGTGGATGTAATTCCTCAGTAGACTTCTTCAAGATGATAGTGCTTTAGCAGGTACTTACTTGTTGCGACTTGACGTCGGTGCTCATGCCTTGCTTCTGATTCTTGTCGAAAACCAGGTTCACATTGTTTTGTGGTGACGCCAGAAAACTAAGATTGATCTCGCCGATTCCAGGAACGTTGAACTGCTGAGTGTGCAGGGGCTAAAAACGAACATTATTTTATAGACTTATCTACATTTGATGACATGATCGCTATTTGATATAGGAAACAACTCCTATCGAAGAGAGTCCGTGGCGAATCCCTTGTGACCCCACTATACATGCTTTCAGACCTAGTGTGGGGAACAGAGATAAACCGGGGTACAATTCTTATTCTTATTGATTAGGATTCGTTCCTAATCTTGTAGTGCTCAATTTTTTGTCCGTACCATTTAAATGGAAATGGAATTGTACAAAACTATATTTCGGAAAAATAAATAAAACTTTTTTATCTTTTTTTTTATCTATCTATTTATAAAGTCGTGATTTAGTCCTAGAGCATTGTTATATATTTTTATCGAGCGAGTGATGATCTCCGAGTTTACTTGGACAATCCGGCGTTTGTATTTCCGACGAATCTTGACGAAACTTGGTGGGCAGGTACAATAAAGAACTATACTTTTAAATTCGAATATGAGCTTAATCGATAGTGGTTTTTTAAATATCGCTCATGTCTAATTAATAATTTAACGCACTTGTAAAAACTTTTGCTGCCCGTCTGTCGATTGAGTGACTTGCAATAACTCAGGCTTTTGCTGCTGCTGCTGCTGCTGTTGTTGCTGTTGCTGCTGTTGCTGAAATTGTTTCTGCAACTACGACCAAAAAGGAAACACCACAACCCACCTTTAGCACTGTTTTAACTTCGTCCTCCACCCATAATGAATCCTTAAAAATTGCAACAAAAGCTTTTTTTGTAAAAGTATGTAATTTGATTGATGTGATCTAATTCTCAGCTATATAGTGTAGTCCTTATAATCAGATGCATACTTGTACAAAATAAAAATGTGCAAGTGACCAGACTACCTGAAGTGACCAAATATCTAAGACTTACCAACTCCTGTTGGTCTTGTTGGTTTTTTATGTGTTGCTGCAATACTTGTTGGTGCTGCCGCTGCATAGCTTGCTGCTGTAACTGCTGATGCTGCAACTGTTGATGTTGCAACTGCTGAAGCTGCTGCAATTGTTGTTGTTGTTGCTGCTGCTGGATTATTTGCTGCTGGATCTAATAAAATCGATGCAACATAAAAACTACTAAAGACGAAAAAGTAATCAATTATAAAACTTAACTTAAGCGAAGGATAATTTACATACAAGTGTATTCCATAAACTATTGCGACGAATAGTGACGTTTGGCGATGAAATCTATTTAAGTACCTTCCTTCGAGGTTTTACAAGAAGATTGCGAAAACCCGCACTATGTTTTTTTTTTAAATAATCTTATAAAATAACAAACAACCTCTTATATATCATAATTATGTAGATCCTTGCGCCGCTAGAAAATATTAACGAAATTGTACAGACCTGTAGCTTGTCATCTTCTTCTTTTTGGTTCCGATACCTGTTGTATTCGTCTGCTTGATTATGGTTTTCAGGCTCAGTCTTTGGCTGTTTCAATTCGAGTGGCCGTCGATTCACATTGTTCTGTTTGTCTAAAGCCAGAAGAGTATTCGCTGCTTCGTACTTGTCGTCAAAGGTGATGCCCGCCTTTTCAGCGAGCGTTTCTAAATACTGCAATGGCCTTTTAGCCGATTTGGCCTGACCTTTGGTCTTGTCAGCTTGACTGCCCGGCGACTGTTTCGGCACTGTCTTTGTAATGGTTATGCTGTTTTTGTTGCTATCATCTTTTTTGTCTATTTTAGGTTCAAGTGTAAAATAGTTTTTTGGATAGTCTTTGTCCTTTTCACCAATGAGTGTTCCGTTGTCTATAAGGGTTATTGTTGTTGAGTTGGCAACTTTTAGTAGGTTTTTGTCTTTTGAGTCTTCTTTAGAAGAGCTGTTCGAGGGCGAAAGCAACTGTTGGGCGGGAACATGCTGACCCACCTGCACTACGTTTTGGCTGTCGTTGGGTTGCTTGTCCGCCGGCTTGGAGAGCTGTTGGTAGGTGGGGCTCTGGGCCTCTTTCTCTGGATCCTTCTTCTTTTGGGCACTGTCTTCTGGTTCAGTTCTGGGAACAAGAACTTATCTTCAGTAAACAAGCTCATATTTTTTTAATTTTTATTATTATTGCAAACTTGGTTTCCCGTAACTTTGTAAAGCTTATTAGGTATCTTGTTAAATTACGAGTTAATTGAATTATGAACTACTTAACAATTTGGTTCGGATAGGTTAAAAGATGCAATATTAACTAAGTAACTACATAACCAGGTGTAAACAAATGGTTGTGTACTGTTGATTAAGTACAAATTACGAAGAGAAATCAATTTAGATAGGCAGGTTACCTACAAGTTTTTAGTCTCCACATCGTGTGAAGTATAGTAAGATAGGTCTTTCAAATTGGTTTTCGTGGGTTAGGTCTTATGAATAGGGACATTTTCGATACAGAGATACGTTTCAAAATAGGGCCTGGAGCAAGAAGAGTTACTGATTATTTTTGTAATATGCTAGTTTGTTGTCGTGCCCGTAGGAAAAACACAATGCTACAATTCATTATGCATACTATCGAGATTTTCCCAAAACACGATTATACAATTCAATAAATAAAATACCAAAGTTACTTTCCTCCTCCTACCAAAACCTTCTAAAATACAATTTACAATAATAACCCATCAGATATTGACTAGATTTAGTGACTTAGGGTAATTATTAATTAAACCACTAAAAATAACCTTGTTTTAAATTTAAAAAAATATTTTATCTCGCATTGTTTGTCAGCGAGTTGTCGGTCGTAAGCGCCACGTATGCTGATAATAAGCTTATACATATTTTATGATCGTTCGATACTTGTTTGGCTACTTTGTGATGAGCTAGTTCTGCACCTGCCCATGGTTATAGATCGATGCTACTTTGAGGAATTCTGAAGTTAGATTGAGGTACATCGTAACGTAAGGAGCTGACAGTTGTATTATTCCACTCAGTCGAAGAAATCTGTCCAGGAGAATTCCAGTGTTGGTAATGGACGCGTCCTGGTGGGACAATAACTTAAGATAGGTGACGGCAGAAAATTGAGAAGAGTCGTACACCCGGGCTCAGTGCCGCGTATTTGGGGAGGATTATGCCCATTTGTGGACTAATGTGGGCTGATGATGATAATTATTCCAAGCTTTATTCAACAGCCATGGTGGATAGTGTTTCACTACATTTTCAGTCATAGTAAATGTAGTAAAACACTATCTACCATGGCCTAGAAAAAAATGTGGTATAGGTACTCTAGCATACTCCAAGTTTACTTTTCTATTGAATAACTAGCTGTACCCGTGACTTCGTTCGCGATTGCAATACCTGCCGTCTAATTATTCGCAATTAACCACAGTTTGTCTCATATTAAGCAACGCTGTAGACTGCGGTGAAGCACTCTTATCAACAAAGGAGCTTTTTACTTTGGATTTGAAAACTCCCAGGTTGTATTACACAGAAGACAGTAACCCAAGATTCAAAAAAAAAACATACAGTCGAATTGAAGAACCTTCTTCTTTTTTTGAAGTCGGTTAAAACTACAAAACTGATGGAATTGAAATTTTGTAATTTTTACGTGAAATAAATGATCCGGTTTTACGTTCTGGGTGGCGTTACTAACTTTGACAATAGGACTACCTACTCAGCGTACAAAGTGGACTACAAATCTTACGCCAGCTTAAGATGAGACATGTACTCGAAGGTTCCTATACATTCTAGGTTCCAAGTTATTTTGGACGTCCATACTGTGTATAATGATCATTTGGAAATATCTAACTTCTTTGGTGTGGTCTGACTTTGACAATATGCCTTATCCATTAAGCCTATACGATAAACTGATTGCGCCAGCTTAAGATGAACCGTACGTTCAAAGGTTGTACGTTGTAATTTGTCCTATTAAGGTATTTCGTTTATTTATTCTAAAGTGTCAATAACGCTAAGGCCATATCAATTAACTCTAAGCCCAGGGTGTCTATACAATTACAAATACCACTTTCTGTTGGCGTTAACGCCTGCGAAAAGATTGAATTCTATGGAAATGATATTAGCTGTGGAAATGTCACGTGACTTCCGTCAAGTTTTCCTTGACAAATTTGCGTGAGCGTGAAAGAAAAACTAAGCGTGAGGTATTTGTCTAGACCCCTGAGGCCCGCCTGAGACGCAGAAGGTTGTTTGAAATAATTTTCAACTAAAAGTTATGAATACCGCTGGTTACACATAGTCGACTCTTCACATAGACCTTACAGCATTGCCAAACCGATCTAAATAAGCCCAGCAAGGTATTTTAAAAAAAATCTTAAAATACAAACGTTTATAATAGTTACGTTTATTTGTTTAATGTGAGGGACGATTTGAATATGTGGCTGACCAAGTAACCGATTGTCAACAATCTCACTTCAGTTGGTTGTCAGTCAGTGTCAAAGTTGAGTGTTTGTTTGTCGGGCCAAATTCCGTGCATGGTGCACTTTGCAGTCGTAGCAATTTAGATATTGTTTAACTACTGTTAGTTTGTAACAAATATAAATTAAAGGTCAATCATGCACCGCAAAAGCTCTTTTAGATTCTAAATATGATGGTGGGCAATGTCAAATGACATTTTCTACAGCACTGTTTACGACTTTGCCCATCAAAATATTACCGTCAGGGTTCTCACCTCGGCAATAAGTTAGATGAAATAATTTAGTAGGTAAGTACCTACCTATTTTCTTTCATTGTTCAGCTACGTATTGTTAATATGGAAGTGCTTTTAAAAGTATCGAGGTAGGTGTGTTACACACAAAGTTACCATAAATTTAGATTTTACTATTTAAAGCAAAAATTTAAAGTTATTATTTGCATGGTAATGTATATTAATAATATAATTATTTATGGATCCCAGTATTGGTGACATATTAATCAGTCTTTATTTTATTTAATATTTTTGTATCACTTTTGACCAAATTTCAGCTCAGAAAAAATTAAAGGTATTGCTTAGAGAGCCGTTAAGTGAAACTGTAAGTATACTCGTCAAAGTGACTATTTTATGAAAAATTACAAAGATAATATGACGCTCTATTTTGGCGGAAAATATAAATGTTTGACATAATAGATTCAATGTGACATTGCTTATTTCTTCAGCATAATCCTTAAGAATGCGGAGAATGCCGCTCGCAATTTCAATTCAAGGCGCGTGCAAAAATCGGCCCGAAAATCGCTATCCCTTTTTGACTGAAGGCGCGCGCGGGACGCGGGAGACGTGGGTGCGTGAGTAGGTAGTAGGTACATCTACCTACCCTACCATTCATAACAACTCGAAGGCGGTAGGTATTTCGGGTCATTCCCTCTCAATGTAAATATTTTACCCTGCCAATCCCACGAAATAGTTTAATAATAATTTAGATACCTATTATTTTGTTTCAACCAATCCCAGCTAAACATTTAATTTTTTCTTCAGATAACCGGATAAAACTAATAAAAGACGAATAACGGCATTCGCTTCATTTTAAATCAAAACATGGGTCTCAAAATGTGGAGGTATACGTACAGCAAGAAGTGTTAAAGTAAAAGTCAAAATATTAGGCAGAATTCTGCACGAAGATCGTCATTTGTGTATCCAAGATCAGCTCAAGTCAGTTTCAAAAGCATTCAAAGAAGAATGTATTGAAAACGTCATAAATGTTCATACTCTTATAACAGAGATTTACAAAAACACCGTGAAATAATATGTAGATAATTATATCTACATGATGATGTAGGTATTCACCTACAATGGTAGATAACGAAAAGGTAGTCTTAGGTGTTTTCTGTTAACTGTACCTACCAACCTACCTAAAACTCGTGGCTGGGAAGAAAAATACTTTATTTTAATATTAAAAATGGCATACATGATTGTATGCCATGATTGAGAACAATAGATTTGGCATTGGTGAGAATGACCCGGTATTTCTAATTAGTAAGGATGTGTATTATTTGAGTAACATGCTTTTTTGGAGAATCTATAGTAAATGTTCTTAAATTTCTGTACAAGGCCTAGGTATACCCATTTCAGGAAATTTAGGTAGGTTCGTCAAACGTGAACTACAAAAAAGGATCAGGATGAAATACAAAAAACACCAGCGTTGTAAAATTTCAATAAATCAGAATTTGACCTGTTAGATTTATTATAGTACAAGCTTTTGCCCGTGGCTTCGCCCGCGTGGTATTTTGATAAAAATATCGTATGACCTACCCCATAAATATGCCCATATATGATATTGCCCATATAAAATTTCATCACAAACATTAAGGTAGGGAATATTTCCGATATAATTTTACTTATGGCCAAATCACACATATCATTATAAATTGTAGACTATGTGTTATGCTGATGTATAAGCTATATTACTTTTATGTTTCGTCAAAATCCTTTCATTAGTTTTTACGTGTATATACAATGGCATCGATTATTTTCCAAAAAATATTTATAAGACATTAAATGTCAAAAACCCAACTTCATTTAACGGAAATTCCTTTTTTGGAGTCGGTAGATAATAATTAAAATGCGATATTAGAGATAGGTACGCTTGCAGTCCCATGTTTACGGTTTCTATCCTGCAGGTACTCTAATAGCATCAGATCATCACGTGTCCATGTTATGTTGTAACTCTTTCGAATAAAAACAAAAGAAACAGTTAAAAACTACAAAAGGTAGGCTTATAGGCTTTTTAAATGAGATGTTACTGACTTTGCCAATAGGGCTACCTTCATAAGCCTATATATATGTAAAGGTATCTCAATAATTAAATCAAAATCGCACTTTACCTAAGCAACGAATATTTATTGCTTAAAGTAGTAAGACACTACTAATTTACCGAAACACAACGATAGTGCGTTCTAGGAATGGTTCAAATTTAGCACCGACATCTAGTTTAATTTTTACACACTATTTTACATATAAAGCTGGTATGAAATAAATGAATTAGACACCAATAAAGTGCGTTCGCCAGCCAGATGAGCCGTACGTTCAAAGGTTGCTGTACATTCTGTACATTGATACCTAAAACACCTTATTTTTCACCAGTTTAAAATTTCATCCGAATCGGTTTGGTCGTTAGGTATGGAGATATTGGTCAATATAGATATGTCCAAACATCAAAACTTCCGTATTTGTAATAAACTAGCTTTTCCGTGTGGTACCCGGATGAAAGTAGCTCTTACCGTTAGGGCAGCGTTAGTAAGAAACGCATACGCTTGACCGTTTTTTCGTTGCAAAATCGGTCTTCACGAAAAACCCGTTTATTTTAACAGAATAATATTATGATTTTAACATACACTTGAGAGCAATAAAATCGCACATCCGCACATTTTTACTTAAAAGTTCAATTTTTTTTTTATTTGGAGCTTACAGCAAATTAAAATCAAATTAAATTAAAGTGCATAATCTAGGCATTCGCAGAACTGATAAAGGGTTGACATTTACCTTTAAAAATAACTCATTAGCAACAAAACAATAGACCCCCTTATGTCGCTCGATCCAGGTAAGGCCGGCGGCGGGATTTATCGCAGGTATAAAAGAGTGCATATTGAGGGAATGGTCATCATTTGCATACCAACGTACAGTGTGAAAGGTTCTCTTTTGATATTGGCTTCAAACGGAACACGAAAATGGATACTACACCAGAAGTAGCCGCTCAAGTGGTTGCCCTTGTTGAATCGGGGCTTAAGCAAAGTCAAGTGGCTCGACAATTGAGTTTGAGCCGATTTACCGTTCGGCGTGTATACCAGAGGTATCAAGAGACTGGTGGCTACCAACGGCGACAAGGATCGGGCCGTCCCCGTGCTACAACAGAGCGTGATAACCGCTTTCTTATAACGACATCTTTAAGAAATCGTCGTTTGAACGCAGTTCAACTGGGCCAACGACTTCAAGAAGTTCGTGAAGTAGAAGTTAGCCGGTGGACAGTCAGAAGACGATTGAGAGAAGGTGGCCTGACTGCACACAGGCCAGCAAACGGGCCGAAATTGACCCCAGCCCACCGAGAAGCCCGCCTTCAGTTCGCTCGAGACCATTTGAATTGGACCGAAGAGCAGTGGAGTGCAGTCCTGTTCTCTGATGAGTGCAGGATGTGCTTGCATGGCAACGACGGACGGGGGAAAGGTGTATAGAAGATCGGGAGAGCGATTTGCCCAATGCTGCATAACAGAACGTGTCGCCTATGGCGGTGGATCAATCATGTTTTGGGGAGGCATGTCTATGGAAGCAAAAACCGAGCTTGCCTTCTTCACCGGACCGAATACTGGTCGCCAATCAAGAGGATTGACTTCCATACGATACATTGAGGAAGTACTCGAGAGCCACGTCGTACCTTTTGCTGGGTTTATCGGCGAAAACTTTCTGTTTATGCAAGATAATGCAAGACCGCATACTGCTGGCATAGTGATCGAGTACCTTCAAGAGGTGGATGTGACCGTTATGGAGTGGCCAGCTCGAAGCCCAGACCTCAATCCCATCGAACATCTATGGGACGAGCTGAAAAGAAGAGTTCGAGGCCGAGATGCTCCTCCATCGACTCTACAGGAGCTGCAACAGGCGATCGCAGAGGAATGGGAGGCTATTCCTCAAGACTTTATCAAAAGTCTAGTAACATCAATGAAAACACGGATGGAGTCAGTGATTCAGGCTAGGGGAGGGAGCACTCGGTATTAATAACAAACTTTAAATTAATTTTATCTTTTAATTTCATAACTTTGACACCAATACTTGAATAAAGAATTTTGTACTAAACATGCATTTTTGTTATTGATCCACAAAAGCATTTTTATGTAATGATTGAAAGACAAATCAGATACCACTGGATAGGTATTAAAATAGACTATGAATCTGCATTACAGAAACATAATATTTTTTGTTTTTTTTTTAGTTATGTCAAAAAATCATGAATGTGCGATTTTTTTGCTCTCAAGTGTACATAGGTTGAGCTAAAACCAAGCCTGAACGCACACGATGTTTTTGTTCTTTCTAGTTCTATCGAACTATCACGGTTTATTCTCAACGTAATCTGAGAATAAACGTGATACTGTCAATATCTACGATTCATTATAAGCTACCTACTTCATTTCATAACGAATCTAAATTGTTTCATATTTTTAGTGAAGCATTTATCTACCTATTTACAAACACAAGGTAGGTCAGTAACACGCTAGCACGAGTAGTGCATTTTCATTATGGTAGCTTCCTAGCGTCTTTCATAGGCTCATGTATGGAAGACATCTCTGCTCCCTGATTAGTGGTGGTCAGATAAGACGACCTCGGCCAGTATGGATCGGGCGCAATTTATGATAATCTAGCTGTTGCCTGCGCTTATGCACGCGTGGAGTCGAGTTTAAAAAAAACGATAATCCTATAGAATCCCTTATAATGGTTAACATAATTGACGACATCTGTGGCGCAGAGGGCGAAGCCCGCCTGAGACGCAGAAGGTTGCGGGTTCGATTCCCGCCGCGGGACAAATATTTGTATGATTTGCAAATATTTGTCTCTGGTCTTAGTGTTTTATATGTATAATATGTATGTATTTAAAAAAAAAGTATTTAAGTAGTATATCAGTCATCCCAGTTCCCAGATTTTGCATTGGACCACAAGTTTGCATTGGACGCATTAGGTGGCGCTGCATTAGATGATAGAAAACCCATTGGGTTGATGCCAGCAGTCTCCGTTTGAGATAACATTTTCTATACATTAGTAACTTGACAGATAGCTAGGTAGCTGTCAAGCTCCGGTTACAATATAATAATGGTGATGGCGAGCTAATCCATGATAGATGGACGAAAGTGGGAAAAGGCACTCGATGGATTAATAGACTTACAACCTGAGCTAGTTCGAGCTCATTTTGAATAACATGTGGTTCCGATTAATAAGGTGTATTTTTTTTTAAATCTACCTCCATTTTTCGACTTTACGATGACCCACTGGGTAGAGGGCATTCTTATACCTACTGATTTTGCCGGTTCTTAGTCCACTAGTCACCATTCTAGAACATTATTTCCCATCGGTTATCATTTACTAGCAATTAATGACGTGCTGATTGCCGCTTCAACTACAACAATCGATATAACTTTTGAAATTTCGAAAACATAATTTATACTAATAACATTGTAAATTTCCCGCGATATTCACTACATGACTTGTTATCTCTGGAAGGCAAAACGCCTAAACGTTTAAAGATTTTTGTCTTATGATAATGACTTTTCCCGAATGCTGCCCATACGGTAACTGAGATCCACATTGAAATCAACTTTGTGAGTGTCTGCAATAAAAACTGACGGTATGTTAACAAGCAATTAATTTTAATTTTATAAAAAGTTGTAAGAATAACATAATATATTACACTGATCAAAAATTTTAATAATCAATACTTTTATTGAAAACTAAACGCCAAAATACCGAGTTAGAAGGTGTTTTTCTAAAACCTTGTGTTTGCGATATAGTTCTTAGCTACGCTTGGTGAACATTGATGTCGCTGTTTTAAGGATCATCTCAAATCTTAATTTGGAGAACCCCGAGCATTGTTGCTGCTAGAAACTTTGGTTTGCGCTTAATTTGTCGTCATCCGACTAGAGTTCAGAATCCATAGTCTGATGTTGAATAGCAAAGGATGAATAGAATCTAGAGCACTGCTGAGTGTCTACTATCGCAAAAACTTTAAGCGCAAATATCAAATAAAAACCACATTTTCTTATCGGCACTTTCCAGGGTCTGATGATAACCAGTTGGGAGGTGTTCCTTCCTATACTTCATCGTTTGGTTGGTGGTTGCTATTTGTGAACCTTTTATCCTCAGCTTAAACAAGATGCTGTATTTTAATACGCCCAATGACTACGTATATATATTTTAATACTGTGTACATTACCATTCAACGTGTCAATTCGTTGAATCGTGTGATCACCAGGATTATTGACGGATAATAGGTAGGTAAATACCATGCGGCATTGCCTATTTCTTTTGTTTATTACTTCCTTTATGTAAATATCAGTATATTTGATATGGTAAAGTGAATAAATAACATTAACAATCATTATATTTAAGAAAATATTCAAAATGCAAATTAAATTCTAATGCAATAAATTTGGGCAAAGTTGTACGGGTTAACGGTACCTACCTATTAAGTACCTTATCTGGGTGCATAAGTTGCATTGTACGTAATACTTTCATATGAAATTGTACCAAACTGTATTTCGGAAAACATAAATAAAAACTTATCTTATCTTATATAGTTTTGACAAATTTAGTGAATTTGATTTATGTCAGATACCTACCTATGATCAATAACTCCCGTTCTATAGATTAGGGACAGACTAGGTTAGGTAATACCTTAGCTAACAGGAACATAATGTCAAATGAGACATTTTTATATACATAGTTGTACCAGTATGTCATTGTTAGATACAGTTTTTCCTAATGTTCATACCTACCTACTTACCTAAATTGACATTGGTTTCTCTTCGTATTCGCATTTGGAAGTGGTTAGAGTAATGTGCTAAAATCTCAAATTTTAGAGATTATTATTTAGATCAACTAGGTACATTATAAATGCTTAGAAAGTTAAAGACTTCATTTTTTTTAGAGATTTTTTTCAGTACCAATTATACTTACTATATTAAATGTTTTATGGATAGACTTCTAATCAACTCTAGGGACAGAAACCAAAATAAAAACGGCCCGTCTGCCTTTATATTTTTACAAGGGGAAGCAAAAACTTAATGAAAATGTACGAGTGAGAGGGCGATATGCGAACGTGTGTGGTGAAACTGAAAGAGAATTTCGAAACCCACTGGGGGAGTCTCGGAACGCAAACCGGTTCTGCATGTGTGCAGGCAGACAGACACGGCCGGCGTTCTCCCTCCCCGCGACCCTCGACAAAGAGCAGGGCCCCACATTGTCGACTTTTTATCGAAACTATGCAATAAAATACTGACTTAGCCTTCATCAGTGAGTGAGGTCTCTAGATAATAATAATAAAATTAGGTAGGACAAAAATTGAGACAAGAAGGTAGTAGACTACCTTATCAAGTCCTATCGGTAGTGGCGATATTATTTTATTGTTCTTTATTTATTTGTCATATGACATAAAGTTAGTTTGAGTAGAAACTTAAAACTTTAACAAATCTAAAGAAGTCAAAGCAGCTGTCTCACTCAGCTTCAGAGAGCGCCATTGTACATCTTAACTTACACCACACGCGCGATACATTCACCCACATCACATCGCAAACGGAAATTAAAAAAATAACATAAAATACCTTTTAGTGTAAAAACCATAAGAACAACGTTCCATCGTATCAAAATAAAAAGTTAACTGAAACGTAAGCGCCGCCGTCCCATGCGGCAATTATTTAAAGAAGGAAAACAAACTAAATGTAAGGATCGAGACATTCGCACGGGTGAAAGTAAACTAAACACAACACTTTTTAGTGACGAAAACGTCATACAAACACACTTTATCGATAGTCTGGTGCCCGTGTTATTGTAACAATAACCTTCTTTTCGAATGTTGAAATAAGACTGTCTACAAATTCGCCGCCGACGGGGAGCGCTGGCGTCTCACCGCACCCATACCCATACCCGCAAGCACCGCACTACACCCCGCTATAACGCTATCTCTCTCTCTCCTACACCGCCAATGGTACGCCTGCTGCAAATCGGAACTTTTCATTGGTGTGTTCAATATACGACTATTTGAATTCAACAAACAAAACCGGTTGCCAAGAACAGCAGGAAAGGGCGCGAGGGACGAAATTAAAGGTTAGCGGTAATAATATTGCTATTCATTCTTTCTCTTTCTTATTCAAATCTAAAACTGAGATAGAATTAGTATTACGCTCCATTATCACGGTCTTCCCGTTAGGTTAGGTCTACTCGCAGCGACCACCGTTTTGTTTGTTGTCTATCCACTATGAAGATAAAATTGTTTAGAAGTTGTTTAGAAGTTCGTGCTCGTATCGTAACCTACCCTTCGGAGCTTATTTCAAGTGCCAATAACTTATGTTGAAATAGAAACTAGTTAATTATGGAAGGTACATATTTTTTACTGCACAAATTACCTGAATCGTATATAAGTACCTACGTATCTACTTAAATACAATAGTCAGTGCATTTATATATTTTTTAACTACACAGGGAATTCTAGGGGGTTTCTACCTTTTTTGACAGAACTTAGACAGATATTTGAAAATTTCGGTTTGAAATTTAATCTCGTAACATGAGAATAGGTAGGGAAGGTACAGATGTTTTATCATCATAATGATGATTGGTTGATAGCCCAATAAATATCATTAAAAAAATAGAATAAGAATGTCAAATATTCATCTACCTATGAAAACATCTGTACCTTCCCTACCTATTCTCATGTTACGAGATTAAATTTCAAACCGAAATTTTCAAATATCTGTCTAAGTTCTGTCAAAAAAGGTACAAACCCCCTAGGATTCCCTCCTATTCCCTCTTATTCTTTATTTAAAGAAATAAATAAATTCTAAATTTATTTAGAATAAAGTTACCTATATTCTAAATATTTTATGAAATTGTATTTATTTTAATATTATTTGTTTTTTATTGCCATAACAAGTAATACATTAAATATGTATAACTAAATAAAAACACTACTAACTTTTGCAGGATGAATAAGTCGAGTAAGTGATTTCTAAAAGATTAGCCCAAAAATCAATGTAGGAACCTACTTATATTCAAACAAATAAAGCTTTCATTCATTCATATATTCATAAGTTCATTCATGATTTAGTGTACCTACCTAACAGGAAACATTTACTCTTAATTTTTTTTTATAAGTTATTCGAACTGAAAAGTTAACACCAAATTATGGCAATGTTTATTCATGTTTATACTCAGTTATGTCACGGTGGTATTTTTAGACTGGCAACTTGGCCAATAGGTGTTTAATCTGCTTTTTCCAACAAAATAAATTCATTATGATCTATTTTCAACTTTCTAAGCACTGATTATTTGCGTATTCTCTTTTTACCTGAAAGTTTCTTAACATTAGAACTTTCTTGGAAAAAAGTTGAGACGCAGAAGGTTACAGGTTCTACAAATGTTTGTATCATCTGCAAATATTTGTCTCGGGTCTGGGTGTTTTCTACTATAAATGTTTGTATTTACCAAAAAAAGTAAATGCATTATACATTATGAACATGTGGTTCCCATAAAAGGTGCAAGATCTGCTTAGAGCTAGGCTAGGTGATGCTGTGTGTAAATATCTAGCATTATTATTATTATTATTGAAACGCAGATGGTTGCGGGTTCGATTCCCGTTGCGGATGTTTGTAATGTTTGTCTCAGGTGTAGGTGTTTTCTATGTATAATAAGTAAGTATTTACAAAAAAAATATATAAGTAGTATATCAGTCATACTTAGTTCCCATAATACAAGCTCTGCTTAGTTTGGGGCTAGATGATGCTGTGTGAAAAATGTCCAGCATTATTTATTTATTTATTATTATTATTAACGTTTATATTCCGCCATTCAAGTAGATAGGTGATGTGCCAATAAAAACACAAACTGATTTAACTACTCAGAACGTTTCAAACACAACAGAAGATACTTATCTAAGAGATTTGCCATCGGTTAGTGTTCCAATGAGCGACAATGGGCTTGCAACCTGTCACGTGGAATGCTAACTATTTGCAAAACGTGGGCATGTGCCAAATGTTATGTTTGGAGATGCTTCTGACTACCCCCCCCTACTTGGTATCCTCAAAGATTTACGCTCCTAGTATGTAGGTATCTGATGATGTCTATCTTGGGTACTACAGTCGTGAGCGTGTTTTTTTTTGTTATCTTAGAGGTTATTTTGCCTTGAAATTTTTGTATAATCGAGTTTTGGAAACAACAAAATTTTTGGTAATGAATTATAACAATAATTATATTTTTTCTACTGCCACCAACAATACCTAATTCGCTAAACAACGTTTACCCTTATAGAGTAAAGCCTATTTTTGGCTTTAGCCCCTTAAGACGCAGACAGATGCCGAATTAACACATCTAAACGTAACATTCAAACGTAAGATCATTGAAACAAAGCTTTTATCAGCATGGCCGTGTAAGCTAAAGACACTGCTTAAGCTTATGAGATTGACATAAAAATTGAGAAATACACACATTTTTGTCATATGCACTTGATATAAATCAGTGATTTAAATCGCAATTAAAAACAAAGGATTAAAAAACATTGCTTTAAATCAATACTTTTTTACTGTCAAATTAGCCAAGTGTCAAGCGACTTCCTACGAAATTAACTACAGCGGGCACGCAAACGTATCAACGCTATGCACCTACACAGTTAGGAGATTTACAAAAATTAAAACCTGCGCGCGACCTAATTCGGTCATTCCTGATTGATTAGTAAAAGAGTAAATACAACAAGATGCTATATGGGTTTATTTAAAATAAATAAAAAACACCAACAAAAACATGACATTTAAGTTAGTTATATAAATATAAGTAGGTACCTACCTATCTGCGACTGCGGTGAAACCCAAATGGCTTTTAAAATAGATGTGTATTTAATAATTTTAAGCTAATGTTTTTTTAATAAAACGTAAATGCTACTGTTTAAAAAAAATACCTACATTCTTTAGAATAAATTATTTGTTAATTTTATTATTACCTATTTAAGTACCTACCCTATTTGTTGTGAAATATGACAAAATCATAAATATGCCACTGTTTTGTTAAAATATATGCTGAATTTTAGAATATAAATTAAATTATAAAAATATAATGGGTTTCATCGTAAAAAAACATGAACATTTATAAAAAAAAACTCTGATACAACACTATCGCAAAATAAACATTTCACTAATCACATGTTATCACTTTTGAATCTCTCCGATTAATAACGCATTCAAAGCTTGAATTAAACTATCAACTATTATACCTAGGTTTAATGTATAGTTCAATTCAAAGTCAATAGGTTTTTATTAATTGAAATCACAGGATCATATAGAAGAATTCAAGCTTATACATACTCTAATTTCGCCAGCCTATGTTTCTTCTACATCTACTGCAAACAACTAAGTAAACCGACTTCGTTAAAAAAAGGTAACCGTTTGGCTTTCGTTAAAATATTTTTTTATTCAGTTAGATAGGTATGTGCCTCTACATTTTAAAGTAGAAACATATAATTCACACAACAGTATCAACCATTAGTTATAAGTGTAGTTAATTTTTACAAAATTTGATAAGCCATCAATGCTGATCACGGCTGATGAGCCGTGTATTTCTGTCATTGATGGCAGCGCTCTCTAGTGAATTTTTGCGATAAAATCTATATAAGAACCCTTTTTATAGGTCCCTTTAAATTGGTTTCAAAAAGCCGCATTACAATCCGATAATATGCCGTATCGGAGATAAATCGCAACAAACAAATTAACAACTTCTTATGGCAAAAGCATATATACATATACGGTATTAGGCTTCTACGTCCATCGTCATATTCTAGCAGCAAGGGTGAAATACGCCCGGAGGCGCGTAGCGATTTGGAATCTATGATGTGACTGTGTTTCTCTCACTTATACATCCTTGATTGAATCTAAGTACTACTTACGAAGGATGTCCCCAATGATCTTTAATTAATCCTTACCGGTCCCTACAAATTATTTAGTGACTTGAAGGAGAGATAGGTTACTTACTAAGTAAGGACTTAGTAAAGCGCACAACAGGGTCTGTCACAATCTCCCGTTGATATGTGAAATCAGAGTCAAAGTACTTTTAAAGTAATATTACATTAATGCAGAAGCCGAAAAATAGGCAAATGCAGGGTGAGTATCGATATTCGATACGAGACAATTGTCATTTTCGTATATTAAATAGTGTTTTTCTAAAAAAAAATGCAAGCAAATAATTAACAATTTTTCTTTTGACTTCGCTGGAAGCAGGTTTTCCTTCGCTAATTTGACTTCCGACCTGAAGTCTAACTGTCTGGTGAAGTGACATTTCACTTTTGGAACTCAGTTTTATTTTTCTACTAGCTTTTTGGTAGTTTGATAAAAGTAGCGTATGACCTTCTCCTGGCTTCAAACTATGTCCATATTGTTCATATGAAATTTCATGATAAACGGCTCAGCGGTTTAGCCGTGAAACATTTATAGGTAGGGTATATTTCCGAAATAGTTTTACTAGCTTCATTAATCCTTACCGTTATATTATGGTCAAATCAAACATATAATTATAATTGTAGCATATGTGTTATTCTGATGATAAAGCTATATTACTGTTATGTTTCATCAAAATCCGTTCAGTAGTTTTTACGTGAAAGAGTAAACTATCTACAATGGCAACGATTATTTTCCAAAATAATTTATAAGACATTAAATGACAAAAACCGACTTCATATAACGGAAAATTGATAAAAAGTATAATATACAATTTCATCACCCATTTTTTCACCCTTAGGTGTGTTATTTTTACCCTTGAAGTACACCCTACCCATTAAAAAAAGGATCATTAAAATAGGATTACAATTGGCGAAAATATCACGTAACACCTACACACAAAAAATACATACAGACTAATTGAGAAACTCCTATTTTGAAGGCCGTTAATTATAATTAAATTGCGATATTCGCGATAGGTACGCTTGCAGTCATAAGTTTACGGTTTCTATCCTGCAGGTACTCTAATAGCATCAGATCATCACGTGCCCATGTTATGTTGCTTACTCTTTTGAATAAAATACAAAAGAAACACTATAGCTGAATTGAAAACCTCCTTTTTAAGTCGATTAAAAACTACAAAAATTGTTACTGACTTTGCTAATAGGGCTACCTACATAAGCCTATATGTAAAGTTACCCAATAATTAAATCAAAATCGCACTTTACCTAAGCAACGAATATTTATTGCTTAAAGTAGTAAGGCACCAATCGAGCTCACGTTAACCAACAATCTATCCTTTCTTACTAATTTAAAACCGAAACACATCGATAGCGCGTTCTAGGAATGGTTCAATATAGCACCGACATCTAGTTTAATTTTTACACGCTATTTTACATCTAAAGCTGGTATGAAATAAATGAATTAGACACCTATACGATAAAGTGCGCACGCCAGCTTAAGATGAACCGTACGTTCAAAGGTACCTGATACTGAGGAGTTGTGATGTCTGTAATTTCTGAACTACAAACCCACACATGACATTGAAATATTTACGCGACAATCTTTAAAGTACCTCCTTTCTAACAAAAAATAATGAATGAAATCAGACTAGGCGTTAATGAATTACAACCAAGTAAACATTTTGGCTTTCATCTCTCCCAAGGAAACCGTGTTGAATTTCGGGATAAATAGTATCCTATGTTCGGCCCCGTAGTATAAACTCAATTCATGCCAAGTTTCATTTGAATTAATTTAGTAGGTTCGGCGTGATGCGCGTTCCAGATAAAGCCAGAAAGACAGACAGACAAAAAAACATTTTTGGATTCAGTATTCCCTCCGATTAACCTCCAAAATTTTTTTTAAATACTTTTAGTGTTATGTACATTAAAGGTATTTGACTTATTACATTCAGCTAAAAACTATGGATTTTGATGAAACATGTTATGTTTCATCAAAATCCATAGTTTTTACGTGAAAGAGTACCTAAATTATCTACAATGGCAACGATTATTTTCCAAAAATAATTTATACGACATTAAATGTCAAAAAACAGACTTCATATAACGGAAAATTGATAAAAAGTATCCAACCATCACCCATTTTTTTACCCTTAATTGTGTTTTTTTTACCCTTGAAGTACCTATACGCTACCGTTAAAAAAATAAACATTAAAATCAGTTTACAATTGGCGAAGATATCGCGAACATACCTAACACAAAAAAACATAGACAAATTGAGAAACTCCTATTTTGAAGGCCGTTAATTATAATTAAATTGCGATATTCGCGATAGGTACGCTTGCAGTCCCAAGTTTACGGTTCTATCCTGCAGGTACTCTAATAGCATCAGATCCACATTATTTTACTAACTCTTTCGAATAAAAAACAAAAGAACATTACAACCGAATTGAAAACCTCGCCGAAGTGAAAAACTACAAAGTTAGGTATTGGCTTTCTAAATTACTCGTTAATAGGGCTACCTACATACGCCTATAATGAAAAGGTCGCTCCCAAAAAATATATCAAAAAGGTACGTTTAAAGTGGTAAGACCCCAATCGAACTCCTCTCCTATAGAAGCAGAATCATTGTTAAAAGTAAACTTAATGGAATGCAAAATCCAATTCAAATTGATTATGTAAATAGTGATGACATAATAAAAGCTTTCAACCTCATAAATGTTAAGAAAACCACAGACCTCTGGGGGGCGTCTCTGTTCGCGTTATGAAAACGTTGATTGGCATAATTCGTCGCTGGTCTGACTAGGTGACGTAACTCACATTTTGGCGTGACTTTTATAATGTTTCTTTGATCCACTTTTAAAGATGAACCGATCTGTCTTATCGGCATACCTGTATCTTCTTCCTATGCCTAGAAATATGTTTGACGTATCTACAGTTCTTATAATTATAAATCATTCTAAGTGTCGTAAGTGAAATTTCGTCGTTTAGTGAGAAACAGAAAATTACTATATTTGGATTATTGGTCCAGTTACGCTAAAAGTTTACAGTTTTCTTAAAACATAAGCCTCATTGGACACTCTTAAATGCACAGTTCGAGATGCTTTTGAAGATTATGGTGCTCCTGAGGATGTTAACTTCCGCGTGGATCCAGTATCCTTAAGCCAGTTCCAAAGGTCTTTGAAGATTATTGTGCTTCTGAGAATATTAACCACCAGTTTTAAAAATTAATGCCCATAAAAGAATATGAAGAATTTATTTTACAAGAGGTGTTAGTAACTATGACCAAAAGTGATTGTTACTGTACCACTTGACATGAAGGCCAGAGCAAAAGAGGAGCATCAGAAGTGTCAACTTTAGAACTCAATATTTTTTTCAAGAAAAGTGATGAAACAGGCGTTTATTTGTTTGCTGATGGCTGCAGTGGACAGAATCGTAATTCGATTAAGTATAGCTTCGATGCAATGCTTCTAGAGTTGTTGATGTATATCATACAACTCCAGAAGCATTGAAGAAATTACATTACGATTATCTGTGCCAATTCACGGACAAAGTGAAGGGGATTCAGCTTACAGTGCAATCAGTTAAAAATTGAACAAAATTCGAGATGTTTTTGCGCCTGCTCAACTTGTACCCTAAATTGGCTAGAAGATGCAAACCATATCATGTCTTTGTCCTCGAACACACAGGTTTCCTGAATTTCAAAAAACGAACTGCTGCTTTATGTCTGCTGTTGAATAAAAAAACAAAATAAAATCTAAATAAGCCACAAAAATCATTTAAGATGATCTTTGACATTGAAGAGAAACATGTCCTCTTTTCTGCACGCTGGAGTAATTCCTCTTAATGAGACACAACCGACAATTACAAAATAAAAAAATCAAGGCTTAAACCTCGATACCCAGTGGTAACGAGATACAGTACCAGTGCACTAGTATTTTAATATCTGTGGTGATACGCCCGTCATCAGATATTGTAAGCACGTGGAGTTTACAAATCTCTTCCTATCTATTCTCATCATAAAAATGTCAATAAGCCAGTTGTTAAATTAATATAATGTAAAAGTAAGACTAATTGCATCTACATCGTTATTTGTTATGTTTAATTGTTTATAAAAACATTTAGTTGATTTAGATTTCGTCATGATTTGTACGAGTATTTTATTTTAAGGAGTTTAATATTGATATTCCATTGTTCCTACGATTATTAATTAGGTACTCAAAGCTTATTGAGAGATCTCATTTTGATTTTGAATGTTCCAGTAATGTCGAATTATACCTAATTAATAATTATTGTTCTTAAACTTTAATATTGATTTAATATTTATGATTTTTATATAAAAACTACCTAGACCTATCTGACATTTTAAGCCGAACATTACAAAATAAAGTTCTAAAAAAGTGTCTTATCTGTTTTAAGTGAATCTATTGAAATAATTAATATTAAAATAATAGCAAAAGCATATTATCAAGAAGGCTTTAGCTTGAAGGATATTGGTGTGCATTTCATTTTAATTGATTAATGTTTAACCGTGCTTCAGTCAATTGTAAGCGACTCCTAATAGAAAACTTCTTGTCCTGTAAAATGATCAGAATATCAGTAACGACACTTAGTCAGATTAGCGACAATTGCTCCCGAACTAGCTTTAATATTCAATTCATGTATTGACAGTGGTGTGTTCCCTCATTTAAAAAAACACAGTAAAATAACTCCACTTTTCAAATCGGGCACTTGTTCTGACCCTGGTAATTTTAGACCTATCTCAGTACTTCCTACATTTAGTAAAATTTTTAAAAAACTTATTTTAAACCAATTGCCTGATGCTGGTATTGAGTTAATATCACACATATTTGATGCCTGGGAGGAATCGCATGACGCGTTAGGCGTTTTTTGTGATTTGTCCAAGGCATTTGATTGCGTAGACCATGACACACTAATCAGCAAACTACACCATTTTTGTATTAGGGGCGTTGCTCTAGACTTTCTCACTTCCTATTTAAGTGACAGAGTACAAAGAGACGTGAATGGAAAGCGTTCTCCGGGGTCTCTGGTTACTATTGGTGTACCGCAGGGATCAATTCTTGGACCATTTTTATACTAAGTATACATTAATGATCTACCCCTATTGTTAGCAGATGACACGTCACTTTTATTCAAATTAAAGCGACGACAAACCGATTTTGACGATGTAAACAATGCAATCTCTAAGGTTGTAAAATGGTTCAATGTAAACAATCTTCTACTAAATGAAAAGAAAACAAAGTGTATTAGATTTATACTTCCTAATGTTACACAAGTTAAAGTAAATATCAAAATCAAAGATGAAGAGTTGTCTCTTGTGGACACCACCGTATTCTTGGGTATCACCCTAGATAATAAGCTTCAATGGGGCCCTCACATTGATAAGTTATCGAAGAGACTTAGTTCTGCGGCATATGCAGTCTAAAAGATCCGTCTTTATACAGACATAGACACAGCTAGACTAGTTTACTTCAGCTACTTCTACAGCATTATGTCGTACGGTATACTGCTTTGGGGGAGTGCTGCAGATATAAAAAACTTTTTTGTGCTGCAGGAGAGGGCTGTTCGAGCAATTTATATTTGAGTCCCAGAGAATCACTACGTCAGAAGTTTAAAGAAATAAATATAATGACATTTCCTTGTCAATACATCTATGAAAATCTTATGTATGTTCACAAAAAATATATTTTTTTTAAGAAAAAAAGCGATAATCATATTGTTATAATACCAGAAATAAAGATAAACTCGCTGTTGCCACTTGTAGACTCCATAAAGTTAGTAAATCGTTTAAAGGGCAAGGTGTACGCTTTTATAACAAACTCCCAAGAGATATACAAAAATTTACAATTACCAAATTTAAATTGACAATTAAAAAACAACTTTATCAAAAGGCATACTATAAAATATCTGATTATTTGATAAAAACTCTTGGGATTGAAAATGCTCCAACTCGTTGTTTTGTATAAGGATCATTGAAAAGAATAACCCGCCTTATTTTTTTGCCTTTTTGTTTCCTGGCTTGGTCGCGGAAGAACAGGCAGTAGATAAAACCGACGTTTCAAAGTGATCCTTGTTATTTTAATGAATAAATGAATTTTGCATATGTCCTTGACTTTGAACTCACGTTAAACAACAACTGAGAGTACTCAGAGAAATCTACTCACCGAGTATGTATCTGAGTATGTCCACCATGCGGAAGACAGTCGTGGGCGTGTTTGTTTTTTTGTTTGACTACACGTTATTAATTACAACTAAGTACACATTTTGACTTTCATCCCCCACTCCCAAGGGTACCGTGCTGAATGTCGGGATAAAATGTATCCTATATTGAATGATTGACACAAACGATATATCTATTTATATTATAATAAGAATGTAACAGGTCAAATTCTGTACATTAAAGATAATTTAAAAAAAAATTTTGGAGGGTACTCTATAATATGTAATACAGAATCATAAATGTCATTTTTGAAATTTTTGTCTGTCTGTCTATCTGTATCTGGAACGGAGGTACTTTAAAGACCCGTAAATATTTCAATCACAACCCTCAGTATTTCTGTAATAACTTGAAACCCGGAATGTACAGGAACCTTTGAACGTACGGCTCATTTTAAGCTTGAGATTTGAGTTCATACTACGAGGTATGACATAGGATATTTTTTATCCCGAAATTCAACACGGTTCCCTTGGGAGAGGGGATGAAAGTCAAAATGTGTACTTATTTGTAATTCATTCGCGTAGTCTTATATCATTATTTTTTTGTTAGAAAGGAGGTAGGTACTTTAAAGATTGTCAATAATGTGTAGTCCAAACAAAAACAAACACGCTCACGACTGTCTTCCCAATGGTGGACATCCTCAGATACATACGCAGTGAGTAGATCTTTGAGGATATCAAGTAGCAGGTGTTAATTCTTCACGAATTAACGGTTGATAGTCAGAGGCCCATCCAAACATTACATTTCGTACATGTGACAGGTTGCAAGCTTATCGCCGCTATTTGGTACATGCCCGCGTTTTGCAAGTTAGCATTCAACGTGACAGTTTGCAAGCCCATCGCCGCTTATTTTGGCACATGCCTTCGAATTTTTAGTTCTAAATCATGTCGGTTTCCTCACGATGTTTCCTTCAACGTTTTGAGCATGTGCACATAATTTTTTTGTTTGGAAAAAAACCATTGGTGCACGACCGGGTTCGAACGTACGACCTCCAGATCAGAAGTCGCCCACTAGGCCAACACGGCTTTTAGTCAGATTTAATTTATTATTATTTTTTTAGAAAGAAGGTACTTTAAAGATGGTCCCGTAAATATTTTAAGGTCATCGGTTTTGTAGTTCAGGAAATACAGACATTACAACCCTTAGTCCAAATAACTTGAAACCCGGAATGTACAGGACGCTTAGTTTTTCTTTCACGCTCACAAAAATTTTCTAGGAAAACTTGACGGAAGTCTCGTGACATTTCCACAGCTAATATCATCTCCATACAATTCAATCTTTCCGCAGGCGTTAACGCCAGAAAGTGGTATTTGTAATTGTATAGACACCCTGGGCTTAGTGTTAATTGATATGGCCTTAGCGTTATTGACACTTTAGAATAAATAAACGAAATACCTAGGATAAATTACAACGTACAACCTTTGAACGTACGGTTCATCTTAAGCACTTTATCGTATAGGCTTAATGAATAAGGCATATTGTCAAAGTCAGACCACACCAAAGGAATCAGATACTGCAAAACGATCATTATACACAGTACGGACATCCAAAATAACTTGAAACCTAGAATGTATAGAAACCTTCGAGTGCATGTCTCATCTTAAGCTGGCGTAAGATTTGTAGTGGACTTTGTAGTGTACGCTGAGTATGTAGTCCTATTGAAAAAATTAGTAACGCCACTCCGAACGTAAAACCTGAACGTATTTTTCACGTAAAAATTTCAATTACATCATTTTTGTTGTTTTTGACCGACTTCAAAAAAAGGATGAGGTTCTCAATTCAACTGTATGTTTTTTTTTATCATATGTGTTTGTTACGCGATATCTTCGCCAATCCTGTAACCGGTAACTTATGCGGCAGTATTTTGGGAACGCTTCCGCCTGGTAGTGATCTGGATCAGTTGAGCTATCTATAGATCGTTTGCAACGGTCTTTAGATAGCTAGCTGTTTCATCTGTATTTTTTGTATATACCTACTTGTACATAGTTGTATGAATAAATGTATTACTATCTTCTGAAAATTACAACCTGGGAGTTTTGAAATCCAAAATAAAAAGCTCTTTTGTTGATAAGAGTGCTTCACCGGAGTCTACAGCGTTGCTTAATACAAGACAAACTGTGATCAAATGCAAATAATTATTCGGCAGGGATGGCAACCGCGAAAGAAGTAACGGATACATCTAGTATATTATAATTAGAATGTAACAAGTCAAATTCTGTACAATAACGGTATTAAAAAAAATTTGGCGGGTACTCTATAATCTATGTTTTTTTGTCTGTTTGTCTTTCTGGCTGCATCTGGAACGCGCATCACGCCGAACCTACTAAATTAATTAAACAAAAATTTTCAATAATTTGAGTTTTTACTACGGGGCAGGACATAGGATACTATTTATCCCGAAATTCAGCACGGTTTCCTTGGGAGAGGGGATGAAAGTCAAAATGTGTACTTGGTTGTAATTCATTAAAGCGTAGTCTGATTTTATTCATAACTTTTTTATTAGAAAGGAAGTACTTTAAATATTGTTCCGTAAATATTTCAAGGTCATAGAGTTTGAAGTTCAGAAAATACAGACATCACAACCCTCAGTTTTAGGTTCAAATAAATTGAAATCCGGAATGTACAGGAACCTTTGAACGTACGGCTCATCTTAAGCTTGAGATTTGAGTTCATACTACGAGGTAGGACATATGTATGACTGTATGCATGTCTTTTTTTTATGCTATGGGGATTTGACGTAATATTAAGTTTCCTGGTGTCATAACCTCTTTTGTCATTCAGTCAACCAGTTAATGACAAAAGAGGTTTAGACATAATGGTTTGTACTAATATGGCGAGAATTTCTGGAGCTCTAGAGATAAATTGTTATGTGTAGTGTAAGTAGTTACAGATGTGTGGGTTTTTTGAGTATGTTTATGTCTGTGAACGGAATATTTAACGTAAATAGAAAGTAAAAAGTAATGATAATAGCAAACTTATTAATATCGTAAATATTTTAAACATTTACGATATCAATAAGTTTAATAAGTTATAGCAAGTTTTTTTAAGAATAATAATAATAATGCTGGTCAATTTTCGCACAGCTTCATCTAAGCCCTAAACTTAGTAGAACTTGTATTATGGGAACTACATGACCGAATATAAACTCTTGAACATGAAACATATAGGCATTGCGATGATGAAATGATTCTCTGCTACTAGGAATGTCTCCGATCGGGCTCATAGACGGAAGCTGGATCGATCTTAGGGTGGTCACCCCTCACCTCTCCACCCGGCAACCACACCTAACATGCGCAATGATGCTAAGTCAAAACTAAGACCGTACTCGCAAAATCAAACTGGTAAGTACCTACACTACACAATATTTTGTCCAATCAGCATTGCTACTTTGCTAGTCCGATTTGTTTTTTCAAAGTTATGAAATCATAAAAGAACATTAAAACACACGCTCACGACAAAGCCTCATAATGGACACCCATTAAATCTATACCTCTATACGTCGATCCGCGCGGGTAACATGTAGGAAAAATGCACATCCAAAAATTTTATTAGACACAATGCTCACTGTTTGCCTAATAGTTAGCATTCCGCGTGACCGGTAGCAAGCGGCAAGAACATCGCCGCTTGTTGGAACACTAAACGATGTCTAAGGGACACTACAACTTATAGCAAATTGTGTAGGTAATATCTATTTAGAGACAAACTACCAACCTACCAAGGACCATTGTTTTATTAATAAGTTCCTAGAAGTAATTAATATACTACGTTACATGATCTGAATTTTAGGATCAACAAAAAAGCATCGGTAGATAAACATATTTTTCGTAGAGGACAAGGACAAATAGTTAAAGCAGGTAAAAATGGAAGCGCATTGTGCGTCCCGAACGAAATCTCTCGTCTAGCCTGGCAGGAGCGATTTGGCAACGTCGCTTGTTACTTGTATTGGAGGGTCCACTTGCGCTACCCTGAATCACTCTGCTAAAAGTTAACTCTGGGTTACGACGCGCCACGTGTTACTTAATATTTCTTACAAAGTTACGAATTCACTCGACAATGCCGTGATGGTTCTATACAAAACGATTGCGTTGAATACCCATTGGATTATCTGCCTAGAATAAAAATAAATAAATAATGCTGGACATTTTTCACACAGCTCCAAAGTAAGCATAGCTTGTGTTATGAGAACTTCATGATTGATAAACTACTTCTATACATTTTTTTTGTAACTACATGCATATTATTTATAGAAAACACCCAGACCCGAGACAAATATTTGCAGATCATACAAACATTTGTCTATGCACTATACACTAGCACTAGCTTAGTAAATTAAATCCAAGTTGTTTACTAAGTTAGCAATAGCTACAATAATACATATTATTAAATGTGTTAAGCTACTTAAGGTCTAATAAACTCAATACTCAATACATTTATTGCTTTCACATGGTTTCAAAGTTGTTTTAACAAGTAGGTAGGTAGTCTCACATTTGAACCATTTGTAAGGGTATACAAGGATGGGCAACAGGGAGGCCACCGATTTTTTTTCTACGTTCTTAATTTTATGAGATAGTTAATTTTGAAAGTGTCCGTTCTAGGTGTATATCATGTTTAGATCTTGGGTACCTATGCATAACTTAAACGTCGACTAGGTAATTAAGTTTTCCGTGTAATTCCAAAATGTGAATACATATGAACATGAAAAACCTGCCTTACCAACCATGTTTTATAATACATATTAATTAAACTGATGACCGTGGTTTGAGCAAGTGGCACATTAAAGCTTAGGGGCTTAGGGGTAGCTTTGAGAGTTGGCAACGTCGCGTCGCGTCGTCGCGTCGTCGGTCGGTCGGGTTGCATTCTGTTCTATCTATCAAAGTTTGTTTGGTTGGGAGCTTTTTGATAACTTTCGTTATTAAGTATTTATTAAAAGTAGACAGTGCAAATAGCCTTGAACTTTTTAGAACCTTGTAGGTTAATCTAACTTTCTTCGGTTTAATGGCATCAGACTCTCGGAAAGAAGTTTGTCAAGTCAAATAATGGTCACAAGTCCGTATTCTGTGGCCATATTGGTTGTAACTACACACAGCGGCACAATTAAACGCCCACCCTTCTGAAGTGGATAATGTTATACAGTTCTATGTTACTGAAAACAAATTTGTAAAATGTAACTATAACAGATAGGTACTTCAAGTACAAAAAAAAATACAACAGAAAATACAAAAGAACGCAAATTTTATACGAATTAAGCTATGAATAGGGAGAGCGTCGAATTTCATCTCTTCGGCGTTATCGTTGCCATACTGTTTAATGTAAACAATTTGAGTTCAAAAACCAATACCTTACCTGTTGATTTGTGGATCAACGCTTTGAAAACCAAATAACCATTGCATTTGAGTTTGTTATTGTTTTGTTAAAATATAATATGGCGTTTGGACATCAAAACATTAAATTTGATGTTCCCGCAGTGGCTAGAGCTGTCGCTCTAATTACGAACGGTTTCACCAACGTTAATGTATGGCTCTTAAATAAATAAATATATAATGCTGGTCATTTTTCACCCAGCATCATCTAGCCCCAAACTAAGCAGAGCTTGTGTTATGAGGACTACATGACTGATTTACTACTAACTTATTTACTTTTCTTTTTTTGTAAATACATTCAAGTATATGCAATTTTTTTTCATATACTTATATATATAAATGATATATAAAAGATTCCCGCCGTGGTACAAACATTTGTACCGCGGCGGGAATCGAACCCGCAACCGCAGAAGGTTGCGACCCACAGAGGTCGTCAAAGATCAGGATGACCAGCAAAGACCAGGATCCGGTAGAAAAAGATGAATTTTGCGATGCCAGTTGCGATGAGGCTTGCGATGACAGGTTTCTTGTAAGCAATGTCCTCAGAAAATGGTGTGTGAACGAAAAGTCTGAAGGAGGTTAGAAGAATAAATAATATTAGTTTCATTCATAAAAGTTAAACTTATTTATGACTGTAATTAACAGTTTAGTACTTAAAACTAGTTAATTTCAACAAGGTAAATATTTGCTATACAAATTTTCCATGATATTTGTTTTCGAATGGAAAATTTTTCGTTTTTTAATAATTAATATTACTATTCATTATTAAAAAAAATCAAGATTAAAGTTTTTCTAAGCCTACCGTGAGTTGGCCGCTGAGTACTTGATTTATTGCATAGTATTTTTTTTTCTTTTTCGATAGTTTCCATCCTATATTGATCAGATTCTTGTCCGTGATTGGCTGAATGCAGCACAATCCGACAAGTTGACCTTCAACTGCACATTACCAGAGCGCAATGCATTTGTGCGTTTGTGGTAGCGTTGTTGTTTTACTAAATCTAACGTCGAAACACTTTTTTGCGTGTCTATACAAATCATAAAATGTATCAATGGGATCAGTTGCCCGATTCAAAATATTCTTTAGGTCAACTTATCCCGCGGGATAAGTTCGAGCGGCCTCAGTTGACTAACGAGCCAAGAAAGGGACCCGGGTTCTTATCGACCCTCACGAGTGCCAGAACTGCTTGTCGGATGAGAGAAATAAAGATGTCATACCAAACCATTTTTTAAAGTAAGGAGAGATAAACGTGGAATGCACATAATTACGGGTCTGAAATCAAAAAAAGTATTCTTCTACGTTTTTTTATTGCGAGCTTAATTATTAAATTTATTTGTATATTTATTAAAAAATACCAAACATACCTTACCAAATGTGTGCAAGTAGAAATCATTTAACATGCAAAAAGATCGTAACCGAGTCACTAAAAAAAAATTGTATAAGATACAATTAGAGGGGCACGTTGTCGGTTTTGGCGCCCAAAGCACGCAAAGCATGATGATAGCTTAATAATATTTATCATGCTAGAAAACCCAATAAGATTACAAATCAATGTTTATCACGTAGAACACGTAATGTGATCAACATTCTATGTTTGGGTCCTATGAAGATACCTCATAAGAAATCCGTCGAACTAATTTTCGTAGGCAGTTCCTAACGAAAGCAACTTGATCTGGGGACTGATTTTTTTATTTTACCTATTATCTTCAAATCAGTCAGGACGTGACAAAATGAATTTGAAATCACTACGTATAACCTTTATCTGAAGTTGCATTTTTATGGAACGCAGCTGTGTGACAGAGTATCTACGCTTCTCGAATACGACAGTATATAACGAAACTGCGTAAGGGTTCCGATATCGCTTTTTAAGACTCACTCCCAACCCTAAAAACTACAATGTAAAGTGTTTTGACGTAATTTTATGTTTTGACGCGGTTATAAAATGCAGTGGCTTTAGTAACAACACCGAAAGAAATACGATCATGTTTTGTTGCGCATTCTCGATCATGTAACAAGAGCTAAGACCTTTATATTTCCAACAACAACATAGAATACATTGCATTAGTACTTAATATGGACCTAGGTACCCACTGACGCTTTTGTTTGTGATAAGCGAATAAGATTCTAACTGGGCCCTCGACGTATACTCAACGCAGGGGGGATTATCGTTTCTAGTTAGATCGATAGTGGTGGCAACCGGCAACCAAAGTAGGTAACTAGCTCAAGTTGCGGATGATCTCCTTTCTAAGGACGGAATAGTAGCCGTGCGTGTGAATTTACCAAGTTACAAAATAATATTAACATGTATGTTTGAAAAGTAGAGGTCGATCTATTCTACACAAAAACAACTTATATTGTGTTTGTATTAAAGTGTGTATTGTAATTTATATCTCTATTCTACCTTTCCAAATGTCGTCTACTTTTACCTGTTTATGTTTTACTTATACATTTCTTATTTTGTTTATAGAAACTTTTAATTGGCCTTCTTATATTATGTAAAATTAATTGTTGTGTAATATTTATTTCAATACTTTTCCTGTAAGCTATCTGGAAATTTTCCTAAGATTTCAAAAATAATAGCAGGACGGGTCCATAACCTAATAGTACCTACTCTCTAACTTAGAGAGATACTCGTATGTAGAACGCAACTCGTATATGCCGTGGGTTTCACAAATCCGGGGGGTACACGGGTAGAGAAAACGGTAGAGTCAACTAGCTTACTGCTCTACCCGTTCCCAGTACTTTACCAGTTTTGTATTCGAAAAAACAAAACTGGTAAAGACGTACACGACATTGGAGGACCCATGGACGACAAGAACGTTTAAAATCATGCCAGAAAATCGATGCAGTGGTGGAACAATCATGATACATGGGCGCGTATTTGGATCGGCGGAAGAACCGAACTGTTTTGGATCAGAGACAATCGCAATGCTCAAATTTACGCTGATACAATTGTATCAGTTTTGTATTCAAAATCATCGATGTAGCCCAGAGGATTAGCAAGCTAATGGGCCGGTGATACCTGCCGAAGAAACCACAACCGTTGCAGTAAAAGGGTTCATGAGTGGAGACCGCACATAGGCAGAAGTGGTCTGCGCAAAGATATTGGAAAACCAAAAAATCCTGGTATTGGCTCTCCGGCTAGAGGTGTGTCGACTCGCGTGGCAACATTGGCGCACCATGGGATACCTTTGTCCAGACAGTAGACTGTGACATGTATTTATGTAGTTATAATAATACAAGGCAATCTGTTAACCTACCTAGACGGGTTATACCGATACTTTCTTCTACGCATGAGCTTTATTACTAATGATTATGGCGTTCCTAGTGTCACAGATTTTTCTTGGTAACTGTGGTTGTTCAATGACCGGTTGAGATGAGTTGGCCATGAGAAAGGACTATTTTTGACGACATCTGTGGCGCAGTGGGCGAAGGCCCGCCTGAGACGCAGATGGTTGCTGGTTCGTTCCCGCCGCGGGATCAATGTTTGCATCTGCAAATATTTGTCTCGGGATCTGGGTGTTTTCTATGTATAATACGTATTTATTTACAAAAAAAAAGTATATAAGTAGTATATCAGTCATGTAGTTTCCATAACACAAGGCTCTGCTTACTTTGGGGTAGATGATGCTGTGTGAAAAATGTCAAGCAAGCATTATTTATTTATTATTTATTGACTGTTGATGCAGAAACCAGTCTTATAAAAGAGTCAATAGCCTCGCAAAAGCTTTTAATCACCGTTGTGTCTGATGTGTCCTTCACTGAGAGAACAATACTGCCGTCACAACAATATAAGGAAAAACCGGACAAGTGCGAATCTGACTCGAGCACCGAGGGTTACGTACAAACTTGTACAGCACCAAACATTGCTCTAACGAAAAAATAAGTCGGATTGTCGTTACGTATACAGCCAATTCTCCAACAGTAGGTACAAAAAACGTAAGAAGCTAAAAGCTAAAAAAAAATGTTATATATACGATTTGATTAAGTACTATAGGGTTTGTATTGCATATGCGATTTTTAAAATATAAGAAATAAATGGCCGTATGTTTTGATTGCGTTGACTTATATTTCAACATGATACCTACAATAACCTACACATGTTCCTGAGAAAAAAGTACAGATAACACGGACAACGAAGTGATCTTATAAGGATCCTTTTTTTCTTTATAAAACAAACGGAACCCTAAAAAGGGCGTAAGTAGATACCTGTTTTTATAATTACTTTTCTACATGAAAGTACTTGGATATTTCGGAATCAGCATGTAAGGTGCATCAGTTCATATCAGTGATATTAGAGAGCACGTCCATTTCTAGTTGTGCAGTGGCTAGAGTTTCTAGCTTATAATCCGAAGATCGTTAGTTTTAATCCCATCGTGTAACGATTTTTCTAAGCAAAACTACACACATCAAAAGTGTTTAGGGATCAAGCACGTTTTAGGTAGTTATAAAAAATCTGGTATTTCATTATATTTTTTTACTTTTACTCCTATGGACCACTCCACCATTATTTTTCAGCAGTCCCTATCCTCAAAGGTTTGCTGGAAGAAAACTCCTGTTAGGGTAAAGATAGCCTTTGTACATGTCCTATAAATAAGTTTTTGTCTGTATTATCTGTGTACAATAAAGAATAAAGAATGGATACTTTTTAGAAAATTTCGTCATTTGAAAAGGGAAGAGCTCTAAATTTCGGTCATAAAATAAAAAACCTATCAAGCCTTGTTCCTAAATAATCCTGCAATGGGTTTGAGGCCAAATCAGTATATTTTTGCAATACTTCTGAGTGGAATCAATACAAAGGAACTTTATTATGGAGAGAAGAAGTAATTTGTGATATGAAATGATCAGAGCCGTGGAAATGTTGGATGCTAGTTCTCGGCAACGTGCTGTGACTATCGCTCTGGCCACTACGCAGAGTGTTATAAGTCGACTTTGGGCTCGTTACCGCATCACTGGCAGAGTGGCAGAGCGACATGGAGGACGAGCTCGCATCACCACACGCAGACAAGATCGTTACATACAAATGACTGCTCGACAAATCGTTAAACGACCGCTATAATGTTGGTTACCTACGTTGTTGCTGACAAATCTCGCTTTGGTGTGAGGCCAGATATTAGACGTACACGGCATTGGAAGACCCTTGGACGGCAAGAACGTTTAAAATCATGCCAGTAGTGGAATCATGGTACATGGGCGCGTATTTGGATCGGCGGAAGAACCGAACTGATTCGGATCAGAGACAATCGCTATGCTCAGATTTACGCTGAAACGATTGTATCAGATATTGTCATTCCTTTGCGGACTAATTAAGTGCTTCATTTCTGCTTATGTATGATAATGCACGACCACACACTGCCAAAGTCATTGCAAAAACACTTGCTGCATCTAATATCAACGTCCTACCTTGGCCTGCTCAATCGCCAGTCTTGAATCCCATTGAGCACGCATGGGATATGCTTCAAAGAAAAGTTCTGCCAAATATGGATGTCGTACACACAACTAAAAATAATTTTCACCTGTTGCACCTGTTACCTGTTAAGTGGGCGGCCATTCACTCATATTGAGTATGCAGAATCGCTGCACTTGTGTTATACGCGTTTACAGCGTAAATACAGACTAATAATTGTTTATTTTACGCAATAAAACCTTTTGAAACTTTTATTTTTATCTTTTTATCACATTTTAATGTCGAAAGGATGTGATGTGATGAAGTTAAGAAAGGTTAACGTAGTAGGACATGTTATAGGGAGGGCCATACAACGAAAGCCAAATAACGAGACGAAAGCCAAATTTGAGGTTTTCATTGCCATTTGGTAATTAGGAAGCCGCTTTGGACGTGTTTACATATGTAGGTACCTAATAACTTAATATTTAATATCTACTATACCTTTATTCACTTCTAAAAATTTCAAGACGTAGTATTACATACCTAAGTAGGTACAATATAACATTCAAATTACTTTTTACTTCGACTGCACTGACATGCGCTGTACTAACTGGATATAAAGGGCTTTTTCCACAAATCCCCTTACGGTACTCAAAGGGAAAGCTAAGGGGGTTTGTGGACAAGAGTTCCAGAAATCCCCTAATCCATTTATTTACAATGTAATTAAAAAAAAACAAATATACTAAATAGGTAATCACAGTCTTAATTTTTTTATACATAGGTTTATAATCATTAACGATGCCACGATCACATAATACAGTTTTTTTTATCAATTTACACCAGTGTAGAAATAAAGTCTCTCATATATTTACAATACTAAACGAAATCTTGTATACCTACATTAAAATATCTCAGAAAATCAATTCACTCACAAAAATCCTCCCATAAATAAGTTCTATAATTACAGATGATTAGAACTAACTATATTATTATGACACTTTATGATACCTAATAAAACTTTTTTTATACCGAATGCGCTAAGATTTGTTTCAAAATAGGACACAACTTTTTAAGTTAATATAACCCCATACCAAACCACTATGATGCCATGCGTCAAAGAATGCGCATAATGCTAGGTGGGCATGTGCCAAATGATCTACACACTAAGTATATATCTGAGGATGCTAGGGAATAGTCTCAAAAAAAATTTTTTTTTATCTAAATAACTGTATTTATGTGAGTGGCATCGTTAATGAATATATACCTATGTATAAAAAATAAAGACTGTGATTACCTATTTAGTATATTTGTTATTTTTTTAATTACAGTGTAAATAAATAGATCAGGGGATTTCTGGAACTCTTGTACACAAATCCCCTTAGCTTCCCCTTTCAGTATCGGAAGGGGATTTCTGGACAAAAAGTCTAGAAATCCTCTTCGCAGGGTTGTTGCATGGGATATGTGGAATAAGCCGATATAAAGGTATAATATTGCATACCTACCTACCTACCTTCACTACTAGACTGTAGGTACAAAGTGGCAATACCCCTGCACATATATTGAGTCGCAAGGAATCCTCCTAAGAGTAGGTACCTAGGTAGGTAGGTACCTAGATCATAAGTCGACGTTTCTAAATTATTCTTGAGATGTCATTTAGTAAATTACCAAGCTATGTTACTTATTGACTGTGACTTATTAGATAGATAGGAAGTAATACTAATTGGAATATCCTATCTACTTGACTGTGAGGAACTAGGTAGCTAACTTCGTTCTGCTGACTAGGTACTAGGTAGGTAATAGGTACTTTCCATAGTTAGCGGTTCCGTACCTAGTAGGTAGGTAGGTAGGTACCTCTAGAGAACAAATTGAACTCTAATAGGTACCTACTTACGTAAGATCACTCTTGCGTCCGTACGTTACTAATATTTTTTTAACATACCTACTTAGGACATACATGTAAGTAGGTAGGTACCTACCTACCTTAATATTTTTTTAAAGCTGATATACCTAAATAGGCTTTAGTTATAAGTTGAAGGTAATTTATGCAGTGAATTTCGGCAAGATAAACATTGTAGGATTACGGTTTACAATTAGGTAGGTAGGTACCTATGTCCGCAATTATTCCAATTAATTTCCGGTTTACCTAGATACCTACCTACATATAAGTACAATGGTACTTACCTACTACAATTTTAGAAGCTACGATGTAGGTTTTATGCAGTTTTGTTTTATCACATACCTACCTACTTAAATTAGACGTCTTGGACAGATTTATACATTATTATGTAGGTGGGTACCAACCTACTTAACACCTGTCATGACAATGAAGGCAACAATGTGTTATCAACAAAACATTCTGAGTGGCCCCGAGACATGGCAATAACTTTAAATTGGCGAGAGTCGGTAAACAAAATGATGCACTTTGATAAAGGTCGCGTAAAAATACCTAGATACCTACTTTACAATCATGAAATACCTACACATAACTTAGCGGACATCAAACTCAGTTCATTGACACGGGCCTCCTTTACGACACGTAACGCCATCTCTTATCAGTCAAACGGAACAACGAATTATGCATAATATTACTAGAAATAATTACTCACGTGAGAACTAGCTCGCGGGATCAATAGACGCAGCTGAGTAATCCACGAGTGTGGTGAACATAGTATTTAGCACTTTTAATCGTCCAACTTTTCATAGATCACGGAGATCGTACTAACGCGTCCTTTTCACAAGGGCCCGAGTCACACTGTCAGTGCCTGCCGGACCGGGCGTCTCGCTGCCGCAGTAGTCCCTTCCGTGGCTAGGGCCGATAATCGGCGCATACATTCGCTGCGCACGACAACCAATCGCGAAGCTCCCTCCGAAGCATCGCCACTGGCTCAATGTGTCTTCGGAAAGGCGGAGGGGAAAACAAACTGAGGGATTCGTCTATGATGTCGGCACACTCTAGCCATAACAAAATGTCCTGAGAAGCCACAAGTCATGACACAAATCAACTCTCGCGCAATCAGTGATTAGCAAAATTTCGCCTGAAAATCAGCATTAGCAAAACAAACTCTTTTACACTAGGCACCATGGTGGCTGGGTTTAGCAGGGCTGCTGTAGCTTAATATTATATATAGTGGGATAACACAATTATTTATCTACGTATTATTATCCAGGTTGCGAACGTATTTTAGTTGTGGCCTATGTATATGTCTCCTATCTTTTTTTATTATAGTTGTGCAATGAGTTTTCCAACCATACACAATGTTAGATAAAGACCTGTTTAATTATACCCTACACAAGGAGTTAAGACGAAGTACATACGTTCATCCCTCACGTGTAAAAAACGGACACACACGGACGTTAAGACAGACGGACACGACGAATTTGAGTCCATTTTCGCTATTTGGCCTCAAAACCCTAAAAACTGGTTGGTATTGTAAGTTGCATTATTTCTATAAAGGTCCTACTACCTACTAAGTACCTACTTGCCTAGGCAGTAAATGTAACATAATATCCGATGCACGGAAACGTCTACTCAAATATCACTGATGCGTTGTGAAAAATACAATTTATCTGCTTACACGTTAGCTGTGGCCCACCTAGTGGTATTATTCGACCTGCCATGATAGGCACCTATCAGTTTACGATATTAATACGACTCCACATATATTATTCAGATAGGAAATTATGAACCAAGCTCGAAAACTACGCGTCTGCTCAGCGTAGACTCAGTTCACCGCTGATAACACATTATCACTAATCGGTCATTATGCTGATTTATTCACTCGTGATTTACGTCTTTTTTTATGTTGTGACAAGGCAAACAGTCTTTCAATCCACCTTATGGAAAGCGGGTACCGTCGCCTACCGTTGCCTGCTCTGAAGGACCGTTTTTACATTACTTTTAAAGCAGGTCATGAATCGATAAAAAAAAAAAAAAAAAAAAAAAACTGAATTTCTGAAATACGAAGCTGACATATTTATATGATGCAGAGCCGATTGATACCTTCCTGGAATCCATTCAGGGATTCCAGGTAATATAATCACGTTCTCCGAATTAGATAATATTTATTCTCAACATCAAACAAACACGTCAATGATACATTATTTATTTTATAACTAGCTAAAATTACATAATGTTGTTTCACGACATCAAACAAACACGTCAATGATACACTATGTAAATTATAAACTAGCTAAAATTGAATAAATAAAACGATAAAATAATCTAACTAGTTCTGAATTATTATTCTAATACAAATTTACCGAGTACCTCGGATGAAGCACAAAAGTTAGGCGTCCATTTCTGAAAACATTAAAAACTATACTCACGTATTAGATAAGTTTTATCGCGACAAGTCAGTAGAGGGCGCCGCAATACGTGATAGAGAGTTATAAACAAAATTACTTGTATCAAAATTCATTGTTTTATTTCAATAACTACGCCAAATTATCTATATATATTATCTAGAAAAATAGACAAGTGAAATGTCAAATAATAAATGACGACATCTGTAGCACAGTGGGCGAAGGTCCGCCTGAGACTCAGAAGGTTGCGGGTTCAATTCCCGCCGCGGGACAAATGTTTGTATGATCTGCTAATATTTGTCTCGGGTCTGGGTGTTTTCATGTATAGTATTTATGTACTTACATTAAAAGGTTGCTTTAGACTCAAATTATTATTGGCGCGGCGGCAGAGTTGCCAGTCGAGACGCTTGGCCAATAATAATTTGAGTCTAAAGCAACTACAATACACAAACATTTTATTGCTCTCGTCAAATCAGTGCCATCTATGCAAATGGAACTATTTTTTTAATATCATACTACTATTATAAACGCGAAAGTTTGTGAGCATGTTTGTTATTTCACGCAAAAACTACTAAACGGACTTTGATGAAACTTGTCAGTAATATAGCTTATACATAGGCTACTTTTTATCAGGGTACCATGCGGGCGAAGCCGTGGGCAAAAGCTAGTCGTTTATAAAATCGATTTTGCGAGGATGTTCAAATGCCTACCAGCTGCTAGTGGATGCCACTACATGTACGGCAGTGGGGCATCCGCTGGCGGTGCCTCATCCGCGCAGATGCACTTCATCTTGCCGCGTTCCGCCTTCGTGACGGCCTCGCCAGCCGTGCTGTTCATCTCCCACCAGATGGCGCCGCCGAGCACGTTCCGGAAGTACGGCGGCACGCTGCCCTCGCGGAGAAGGTACCTGAGCGAATGGAGCAGCATCGTCTACAGTGTCACTAGGGGGCACTGCATGAGGTCGTGGAAAAGACGAGTCGGGGGTTCCTAAAGTATAGTTGCCGCCACGAGTGATGAGCACGGAATAGCGTAGTTGGGGGCTAGTTCGCTTAAACTCTATTCACTAGCAAAAACTTGAATAGCACGCGCGTAGCCAATCCTCGACGACGTTCTACTGATACGAACCAATCACGCGTCGCTGTCACACGCGTCATATCAGTCATACTGACAAAAACACTTTTTAATAAATATAAAAATATTTCTGCGCAGTTTTATTTCGTGGTCACGACTCTTGGCGGCATATGGAACATACAAGTTCTTACAAAGTAATTGTCAAAAGTGACGTGTGGCGAAATAACCCATATAAGGATCATCGCCAATGGCGACATTTTGTAGCAACACAAGTACGCGCTACTTGTGTTGATAAAAAATGTCGCCATTTTTCTAAAACGCGTGATTGCATCGCTATTTGTGGTCGCTTGTCGCAGTTGCAATGTGCAACAGTCACGATGAAGTAGTCGCATTGTATCGATTCAGCTACTGCATCGCTCCGAAGTTGTATCGCAGCAAAAGTGGTAAAAGGTGTTCTCAGAAGGAGAGAGATAAAGACGGTAAAGAGAGAGGGAGTGAGAGAGAGAGAGAGAGAGAGCTGCTGCTTACTTGTAAAACTGCTCCTCCTTGAGCTCCTCGGCCCGGCGCCGCCAGTACCGGCGCAAGTTGGGGCTCATCTCCTCTGCCGCTTCCACTTGTCTCACCAGGCTCTCTCGTTCCTCCTCCATGGCTTTCAGCTCGTCTGCCACCTCTGTTAAACAACGAAATACAACTTATAATTTAAAAATTATAGACCTTCCACTTTTATACTAACACGCACTGCAGCGCCTCCTAATGGCGTGTAGCGTTAAAACTTATCTTGTTAAAACCTATCGGAATCATAAAAAAACATACACCCAAACTGCACGGCTATCGATTGCGCCTTTTCACATTCCACAGCATTACGCAGTGTCCTCTGGTTTCATGTGGCGATAAAGTCTGCTGTACAATCCGACCAATCAGATAAATAGTGCAAACGTAAACAAATCTGCCTTCCGAAATCATAAAGATGACGAAATGTCGGATTCAGAAGATCATTCATTCCGTAATGAAATTTTGAGCCTAAAAGATAAGATAACGATCCATTAAAGATAACGATAAAAAAAATTAATTGCTGACTAGTGCAATACAAGAAATGACAGCTCTAAACAAGGAAATATTAAATTCACGAATAAATTGAGAAAACTCTTGTTGAAAAATGGTAGTGATTGAAAAAATCACTACCATTTTTCAACATAACAACATATTCATAATATACATTATGAATAAGGATTTATGCACGAATTATGCAATCTGAAGCAAAGAAATGGCCATTTAATTACTTTTGCGATGATACTGTTCTTTTATTCACTGGCAAGGACTGATCCGAGAGTAACTTCTACGCTAATGAGGATTTTCGTCACTGACTGGCTGAATAGCAACTTATTAACGCTCAATGTCTCCCAAAACTAAATTTGGTATATTTAGTAGGTATAAGAAATAATAGTGAACCTCCTCCTTTTACTTTGAAAGTTATAGCACATCAATGTACACAATCCGAAAGCTGTAATTTCGATTTATGCCATATTCGTCCCTAGTTTTCGGCCCACATTATTTAAAAGTCTTTATAAGTCCCTCACGATGATATATGTCCATGTTCGTCTCGCATACCAAACTTAGTGTAAGTACAGTTACAGTCAAAAGTATAATTTATCTGCGCAACCAAAACACGGTCATCATCAATCATTATAGGTTGAAGACTAAGAAGTATCTTATCTACCACCCAGCACTTACCATCACCCAATAGTGATGGTCATTACTAGTATTATTAGTTTACACAATAATCGAACTCATAGCTCTCTACTACTTAAATCTCAAAGATAAGTATAATAATTAAAAGAAACAAAAATGGGGCTAGAAATATTTATTTACTATTATATTATTTATTTATTACATATTTACACTCTGACAAGGGCAATATATTTCATCTGGTTCCGTCATTGTGAAACCTGAAATGTTATGAGTATTAAAAAAAATCTATACTTAGAGAGGGATAACAGATATCCAATAATGGATAAAATTATAATATTTTGTCGTGGACGGTTTATTCTATGCGAATTTAAGCAATGAGATATAATTTATTCCTTTGAGATTTATTGGCTGATTTCGAATAAGAATACGTAAAGTATTTCACTTAATACTTTGATTTCATATTTTTAGTGAAAATTTTAATGCTACGTTCGATATATTATATTTGATATTGTTTTTTTTTTTATTGAGATGCACAAAAAATAATATAATCAAAAATAAAAATAAACTTAAATAATATAGAAGAAATATAGTGTTAACTTTCTTCGTTAAAATAAATTAAACAAACGTAATTCACCATGTGAAACTGCACACAAATAAGATTCTTTACAATTTGAAAGTACACAAATTCACTTTTCACATTTTTCACAATATAGCAAGTCCACTTTCGAAGACATTTGTACAGATATGCGTTTAACTCTCAAATGCGAGCACTTTCTTGAAATGTAACGTTTGACCAAGTACTGATAAGATAAAACGCGATGCTATTGGTCGCCAGAGCAACCCTTTTGTTTCCTACCTGGGAACTTTGCAACTCCGGCAAGTGCAGACATTTTTACTGAGAATTATGTGAACTATTGAGCTGTTTTATGTCATACTTTAATTTTAGAAACCACGTGCACCTTTGTTTAGTGTCTTATCAGTACGCCATTGCGTACAAGCCCTAACAAAATTTTGTTAGGGCTTGAATGCAGCCGTATCCTTTGCCGCAGCTGTCTTTTGCATCGACAAAACATGCGCTTTACATTCAGCTACTTGAGACTTGTTCATAAATTAAAATATAAAAGTCAAGTGAAGACTTATTGCCTCAACTGTACTAAAGTGATTATAATTTGCCTATATAAAAAACTTGGGCCGAACGTGGAGCTGAAAAGTAGGACGAAATAAGATTTATTAAAATAAAATTTATTGTCGGCCGAATATGGCATACAAATTGAGACGAAATCAGATTTTTTGAAGCGGGCCGAACTTTCTAGGAATGAACATGGCTTAAATCGTAATTGCCCAGAGCTGTCAGTTAATAGCATAAAATACCTTGGAGTCCATATCGATCATAACTTAAACTGGGAAACCAATATTAGGGCGCTTTCTGGACGTACTAGAAAATTAATCTACATTTTTAAAACACTTCGGAATACTTGTGATCGAAAACTACTTGTATCAATTATTATGCTTTAAGCCAATCAGTGACTGCCTACTTCTTAGGGTGGATGCACCAAAATAAATGATTTTAAAAAAATCGTTTCTCCACATTAGAACTTTATAGGAAAGTCTCGCTCTTAACTGTCAGGTAGTGCTTTATTAAGGCAGCCTTAGTAGAACAACATAAAAAACACCGTCTGAAAATTAAATGACCGAAGGCAAGACAGAGTTTACTTAACACCATCCTGCAAGACCACTTTTGCCCAACGTTTTATACACTTTCCTGAGCCATACATTTATAATAAAATGAGTAGACGTATTGAGCTTATATCTAATCGAAATATGTTCGGATGTTCTTAAATTGCGATGACACGGAATTAATAATGAGCATTAAAAAATGAAATTAAGTAGTCTAAATATAACTGTTTACATAACCAACCCGGGGTAATATACCCGCATATACCTACTCAAGTATTTCCATTTTCATAATCACACATTTTTAAATTACACAACGCTTCATACACACATTCACATAAAACCCACATATTTGTTACATAATTTAACACACATAAAACCACACATTATGACTTGTACATCAATTCATACATACAAAATATAGGTACAACATTATCCTTCAAGCATTCATAAAATATGGAATCCAAAAAAAAACATAACAAAAAGATTTACTTATTTTACTTGTACCTACTATGTTAAGTAAGAGTGATCGAAACAAAATGATAGTAGTGCAGTGTTATTTCGGCAATGTGCGAGGAGGACAAAAACTGCTCGTCGAGATACAGTTTTTTTAACTAGTTCGGCGAGTAGGGCGAATCTTATTCGACCACAAAATTTGATAATAATATACCTACTTACATAGTTTAGTAAGTTTATATAATAAGCTACATAATAACTACTTACATAATCTAAACTAAACTATCTACCTACCTACATAATATTAAAGGAAATAGGTAGGACTGTTTCCTACCTGTAGTAATAAGATAATAGGTGGTTTAGTTTTAAGTGCTTACCAATAGTTCATAGTTATTATTATGTGGTCTGTACAATTTTTTGTCTTGAAATAAAAAAGTATATTTGATTATTTAAGTCATTTTGGTGACAGACAAACAAACAAACATGCAAACAACCGTTTACCCAAAATCTAATGGATTCCTTGCATCGCGGGTAAAAAACTATGATGGATTCCAACGAATTTTTCCGAACAAGATAACATCCATTAGCGTTTAGCTGAATACTAATTAGAAAATGCCCATTCAATTCCCACTCAGCGTCACTCGATTCATGGTGGAATTGTTCAACGCATTGCTGATTAGACGAAGTTCGAGTCCCAGAATGTTTGGGACAAACCTTAATATATCCGGGCCAACCATTTTTAAAAGTGTCCCTATTGTATATCTCAAGCCTGCAGCTTACTTTCGCGAGCAATATAAAGCTATCGCGTAGGCCCTATGCGTATTCTAACTAGGGTTACCAGATGGTCAGGATTCGTCGGGATTATCCTGACTTTTCATATTATATCCCGATTCCCGACAAAATACAAAATATCCCGACTTTTTATAAAAATACTTTTTATAAGTTCGTCACAAAAAATAACTGGTCATCTTCAAAATGTCTTAATGAAGAAATATAGCAGTGAAGAAAATTAGATCTCAAAAGCTGAATTGGTGTCAGTTTTTCACAATGTAACTCATGGTATAAGTTACAATAGTCTCGACTGTCAGATGAAACTAGCTACTGGTGTGTATCATGACAGCAAGATTGTTGCTAAAATGTCTTGTGGACGCACGAAAGCGATTGTACGAAATGTCGCACAGGAACAAGTGGTTACTTAATAAGAGGATGCTGAATATTTTGCGATAGGAAGCGATGCTTCTAATATTGGAACGCTGTGCAATATTTTAAACCAGAGACAGGGACAGCACCAGAGACATATCTAAAAAGCTGTTTTTTATGAATCGTCTAAGGACATATTTGGGAAAATAAAAACAGTGACTGAAGAAAATGATTTAAAATTGACTCAGTTAACTGCTTACAGTGCAGACAATGCCACTGTGAACTATGGAATCCAGAATTCGGTTTTCTAGAAACTGAATGAGACAAATTATCACTTAATAAAAGCCAATTGTAATGACAATTGCATTAAATACGCACTTAAAGCCGTATCAGTGGATATTGAAGGCATTTGTGATTAAAACATTTAATGAATTCAGTTCGTCTTCAACGAAAACTGCAAAACTTTTTTTTTTTCGTTTCGTGTATACCGACAAAAAACCCTAAATCCCGACATTTTGAAAAAATTACCCGAGATTTCAATTTTCTGATCTGGCAACCCTAATTCCACCCCTTGTATAATGAGTTTTGTTCGGGGGAAATTATTTGATATGATGCGTAGGCATTGCGGTGATAAAATAAAAATAGATGGTCATTTTTCACACAGCATCATATAGCCCCGAACTAAGCAGAGCTTGTATTATGGGAACTACATGACTGATATACTACATAAATACCTTTTTTAGTATATACATACATATTATATATAGAAAACAAGGTAGCTCTACAGCTACAATACATCACCGGACCACTCGCCATCGGCAGAGGATTCATTATCACACCCTACAGCCTGGGTGATCACGCACCTTGCTGTTTCAAATGAACTTCTTCCCGCGAATATTCAGTTTATGGTATGGTTATGATCTCTTTGACAGAGGACTATATCTAGAGAAAGCAGTTGATTAACATTGCAAAACCTGACGTGATAAACATTTTCTTTTGACGTAGCCGGGACGTAACACGAAGCACGAAGGGCCATCTAACTGCCATCTAATGGAAACCCATCTTCGCAAGGGAATCAGCATGCTTTTACAGTCTTATACATTATTTATCATATCCGAATTGTTTAGCAAGATTTTCAATCATTTTGCATCCAAAAACATCAGAACCCATCTTTATATTTATACCCTAGTTGGTAGAGACTATAGGCAAACTACATTTTTGTGGCCAGTGTGAGTGTCAATTTCAACAATATCTATATGCAAACAGACTTACTTATATATATATTTTGCATAATTGTAAACTCGGCCAGGCAGCGATTGAGCTGAGAATGCTTTCATGTTAGTAAATAAGAGAAAGGATTAATAAGTAAGTATGCTGTTATTTTTTTACAGAACATGTTAGCAAATTCTGTGCAGCTGTTCATAATTTGTTTGTTTTAAGTTATTTTGAGACGTGAAAACCTAGCTTTTCTGGTTTTAATATTGATCTATCAGATTATTTTGACGAATATTTAAAAAGTTTTAAAATTTAAAACACGGCTTAATCGCCACTGTGTTTCGTCGACTTTGCTAACGTTTTGGTGATATTTTTATGGGTAGTAAGTACTTCAATCATAAACTTCTTAAAACAATGTATATATCCAATTTATTTAAACAAAACATGCAATCAGGATTTAAATTTTAATACAAAACAAGGGGATGCCATCACGTTAGGGGTCCAGTCTTTGTCTAGCGAATTCAATCAGCTTACCAGGGCGAGTGATTAACCCGCCCCTGTCTGGCATTCAATCAATTTACCAAGGTACCTACCTAGCTATCTGAATGTAACATGGCGCGTATGCATTAAGGGAATTTAAAAATGAAAACAATTTTCTTTAAAATTTTATATCAATAAATGTAGGTACACCCAATATACATAGCCCTGATATATATATTATTTAAGCTAGCTTTTATATTTAAGCCACAATTACATTATTAATGGTAAATTAAAAGTAAAAAAAAACAAGCTTTTAATCCTGAGTGCAGTAAACACGTCATGGTAAAACTTAACTACCTCAGATACATACTCAGTGATTAGATCTTTTGAGGATACCACGTAGGGGTTAGTCAGAGGCACGTCCAAACCATACTTTTGGTACATGCCCGCGTTTTTGCAAGTTAGCATTCCGCGTGACAGGTTGCAAGCCCATCTGGTTCTATTGCATGCCGGTTATTCCTCACGATGTTTTCCTTCAACGTTTTGAGCACGTGTTAATGCGCAAATCAATTTAAAAACAACTATGTTCCTATATTGTAATTACAAAAACATACAGGCAAACATACAGTTATACAGTGATAAAAAAAATTGCTGCCTATTCACATCTTAATAGGTTTTTTTTTAAACTGAACTTATATTTCTAACCGACGTTGCACGACTTGAAGGTTGTCATTGGCGACTAAACACGTATATAAAACCAAAGCCACGCTGCTCCTATTCCTACAAACTGTTAGAAAGGAAACCCGTTGGCAAGAATAAAAAAAAAATATTTGAAAGAAATAGGAGACGAAGAATCAATACACTTTTCAATGTAAAGTGGGGCATTTATAGTATATCAAGCGCATCATGAATGTAAGTAAAATTTGATAAAGTATGGTTTTCTTTCAAATTAATTTCATAAACCTTTAGGTACATTATGAATACCTATATTAAATACTAGATTTCCGCCCGCGACTTCGTCCGCGCTGACGTATGTATGGGGAAATTATTATATAAGACTTTTATCATTTGGATTGAAGAATATTTATGTGAAGTTTCAAGACTGTAAGTTCAGGGAACACGATTTTTCATACAAAGTTTTTCAGCCTTTTTTCACCCCCTTTTCTAAATAAGGAATTTGGAAATTGGGTTGAAAAAAGCTGAAAACTTATTGCACCCCTACACCATAAGAGGAATATACCCTCCAAGTTTCATGCGTTTAGGACTTATGGTTTAGGCTGTGCGTTAATCCGCCAATCACTAACGGAACAGTTTTATATATATATTGGTGATAAAAAAAAAACAAGTTACAAGTTTTTGACTGTACTCAAAAATTGTTTGACGATTTGCACATCGGACGTCTTGCTACTTAGACGTAATACTAATTAGACAATTTGCTCATTGAACGTCTTGCTAACTAGACGTTTTGGTAGTCGGACGATCCGCGCTATAGGACGTTTTGCTACCTAGGCGTATCGATGGTAAAGCAATTTTTCGAGTAGAAAAAAAATTCATTGGTGCAAGACCGGGTCCGAACCTACGACCTGCGCCCACATGCCCAACACGACTCTTCAGAAGTCGCAGTACCGTCCACACGGCTCTATAAAAAATGCGTACACAAAATTTCGTGTGAGTGCACTGTTGACCGTCGAAGAGTTCCTTTATCCAAAGCTAATCCTGGATGTACGAGTAGATTCAGGTCATGCTTACATAAATATGCATTGTCATTGGAACTAAACCAACATGTAAAAATTCAATTCCGTAGGTTAAGGAAGTAATTCAGCTTGCCAGATTTAAACAAACAAACTAACATACAAACATTGCAAGTTAAATAAAAGCTTGCAAAAATAAATCAACGCGGACAAAATCGCGAGGTATTCCACTAGTATTTTGTTAATAGGGTTTGCTAAACGTTTTGCTAGGTACATTTTAAATAAATAAATTAACCAATGTGCGATGTGCTTAAACTGTCAATTAGCACATCGCTCGGAATTATGTTACAGAAGCGTAAATAATGCCCTCTTTAAAAGCCTCGATGGAGTAACGAGCAAAACCTCAGTTTACCGACTCGCGATGCAAAACCGCCGTTAGCGGCTCATCGCTAAAATTCGCTGTGCAAAAATATGGTTTAACGGCTCGTCGTTTAAGCTCGCTGTGCAAAACCACCGCTTAGCGGCTCGTCGCTAAAACTCGCTGTGCAAAAATGTGGTTTTAAAAACCGTGTGTTGATCACCGACGGGCAAGCCCGATCGTCAGTATTCACTACGATGCGCGCAACGATAGCGTGAGGTTGGATAGATTTACTAACTTATAACCACAAATATTACCATTGTGCAGTTGCAAAGAGATGGCACTATTTGTAATGTATAAAGCTACTATTTTGTTATTGTGACGCCGAAACTTACCTTCTTCGAGCTCACCCTCGACGGACAATTCTTCAGACTGCGGAGAGGGCTTGGTGGTTATATCCGCTCGGGCACGGCTCTTCACGTCATCCGCTAGACGGACCTTCAGGTCTTCGTAGATTCTGACCATGAGAAAAAGTAGAACACTAATTAGTACTTATTAGTATCTATCCTACTTCGAAGTCAAATGACACCTGTTAGCGTTCCAATATGCAATGACAGGCTTGCAACTATAATCTGTGGACGTGTCTTGCCTTCCCCCTTAGTTTTTGTCACTCGAACAAAGCCATGGCTTGGGCTGAAGAAGCTGAAGTAAATAAACTTGAAATAAGCTTATAAATAAATAAATACGCTCACGACTTGGAGCCCCATGATGGACATCCTCAGAATAAAGCTTAGTAGGTACGTAAATCCGCAAGGATACCAAGAAGTGGGTAAGTAGTCAGATGCAAAACATGTACATTTTTACAAAATTCGTAAACTTCGTGTTTCGTGTAAAGTTAATTTACGTTATTTTACCTAGGAGTAGTTATGGAGTATGGATTACCTATGAGCCAAAGCCTGAATGACGTCATCGATCCGCCTCTCGTCTTCGGGCCTAAGATCCACGATCGGGACGTGCAGCAGGGTCTCACTGTCTGACTCCATGACACGTCGGTACTTAATTATTGCCATCGACAGCTCTTTCGCACCCTTAAACTTATGCCTGTGTTCTTCACTCCATTGCTGCTCTATGGTCCTGCGTTAAAAAACGTGGAAAAAAACAGACCGCATTATTTATTGGTAAAATATTTAATTTTCGCAGCACAACTGGGCCCCTTAAACTTTAAGCAAGTAAGTACCTTAATGTTTAGGGAGACCATTATTTGATGCAATATTGCGATATTTGATTAAGCGAGTGTTATCTCTCAACTTGGCAAATTCAGCACCCTAAGACTCGCACACAGGATAACAACTAAATTGAGATGGCAAATAGTATTTAAATGTCGCGAGGGTTTTTAGGTGGCAAGACTAAAAAAAGACGTGTTTAGTGTGTTTGCTTATGGCCTAATAGATCTGAAGCAGTAGCTCCGATAGTATTTGCACGATGGTTCTTAACTGTTTGATTGTAATTAGAGCAGCCGTTTCCAGAATCATTAGCTCTAGAACCTTCTTTTAAATGGACCCTTAGCAATGATTTTTCTTTATGGTAGAAGTTTTAATACGAATTTTGAGATTCCTAATTGAAATCACATTATTGAAAAGCAGGATATCTATGATGAAACAAACCCCTGGACTAGGTTAGGTTTACATTGTCAGGCGTTGAGCAAATATTATGCATACCTACCTGCTTTTATACCCCTTGGCAGAAGGTTACCTTAATACAAAAGCTCTAGGCAGCCTTGGAGGCAAAACATTTGGCGGTTTCATAGGCGTCGGATCGAAGCGTTCGTAAGGTCGCATCCAGTGGTAGAAACCTTTGCCGCAGTCCTTCTTCAAATCTTTGTACGTCAGATATTTGGGCTTGTCGGCCAGTCTTGAGTCCATTAGCCATTTCTAAAATTTGATCGGGAACCAAACTTGGAATAAACAACCAGGATGGCACTTGGGGTCTGGGTGAACTACCTAGTTTGGTGTGCGTTTCATACAAACCTATACGTGGAGTTACGTCCAACAAACGGAGACTAATAGTAGGTAATGCATTTCCTTAATTTTCAAATATATGTACACTGCATGTATTTGTAATGCCCCTGCAGTAAGGTACTTTGTTTGAAAATAAGTGTACCTAAAGTGGCTTGAAAATCATGGAATCACAAATGTATCAGTGAAGGGATACATACTCGTACTATTGGTGCTCTTCACGTACCTTTAGGTACATAAAACTTGCATAATTCCATCATAAATTATATACAAAAGACACACTGACGAGTGTTAATTTATATTTTAAAGCAACCGTTTGTGATTCGAAAATCGCATCTTAAAACGGAGTCTTCTATTAGTTGTAAAGTATGTTATAAGTAGGTAATTAAGTATAGTGTTACATTGAGCTCGTAGTGGGCGTACGAAGTAATAAAAACCTTTCTCAAACCTCAGTTTCAGTAAGATGCACCGGCGTCAACAATGCCAGAAGGCTTCGATTGTCTCCGAAAGTATCGTATTGGCTGATAGAACACCACGGCTGCCATCGGCAATCCGTTTTATATTTGTCGAGTAAGGAACGGTGCACTAACTCGGCGCAGGATAGCTCGCTGGGGAAAAAAAATGAATGCAGTCACTCGTATCAATAACATTATGTTCATAGCAGTAAAGGTCCATGATAAAAACAAGAATACTACCAAGTTGTGAGCTAGCCAGGCATCTAAGTTATAACAACTATGATCAGAGATTTATGGAGTAACATACCGTCCCAGAACGAAAAATCGCACTGTTTTAGCTAGATATATCTCTCTGCACTTGCTATGTGACATCACGGAGCTCTCAGATTTTCCATCAGTAGGTTTATCATCCGGAAGTTCAATATATTCTTCAGGAGCTGCCCCTTCCTCTGTGACATGAAGAGTGTCCTCTGAGCAAGCTTCATCAGTTAAACTAATACTGCCTTCTTCGTTTACAATAATTCTTTTGCAGAACGAATCTTTCATCTTCATCCAATTCTGATGTACTTTAGTAACACTACTCATATCGTCAGATTTAATTTTTATATCACACGTCGTGAATGATTGACACTCAGGACACGCTTCATAGCTGATGTGTAAGTTTTCCCCGTTGAATGTAGCTTTAGTTAAGCTATCTAATGTTATTTCGTAAAAGTTGTCAGTGTTAACCACAATTTCAGTCTCGTTCGGAGAGTCAACTGATATTTTCTCATTGGCTTTGTTGATGGTGACGGTTGTGAAATGGGCATGTTCGATGGTAAACACAATTTGCACGGAAATGTAACCATCGTTCCTTTCTTTGGTCGTTTCAACTTCTTCATCTTCTATTTTCTTAGTAGAATCATCAAAACTCTTACTGTTGGCATAAGTACCGGTGTAACTTTTTTGTGACATTGATCTATTAGATTTTATTGACACGGACCGGTTAGATTTTACTGTATCTGTTTCCATTATTTCAGAATCAAGCATGTCAAAGTATTCTTTTTCATCTTCTGTCCATTCCGGATATATCTCTTCATCTTCTACGATATACTGAGTAATGATTCTCGTTTTATTTGGAAAAGTTACCACTTGAACTCCATCTTTGTTGAGTAATATATTAGTGCCATCCATTCGCCTCGAAAAAACCTCACCTTGACAGAAATCTGTAGCCGTCCGAATAAGTAACTTTTCAATATCAATAGAGTTTTCATTTATCCATAGTTGTCGCAAGCCTGAAGTTTCTATTATTTGAAATTCTTCAATTATCAACTCGTATTCTGGCTGTTTCTCTTCAGAAACCTTATCATCCTCACTAAGGGCATTTTTTGAAAATTTGGATGATGCCTTACTAGGTTTATCTTTGAGCTTATCTTTACCCTTTCCTTTCTTACTTTTATCCGAACTTACTTCACTGGCAGCTTCTTCTGGTACTTCAGGTACTACAATCCTTTTTTCGCATTTAGTTATTTTGATGTAAGTTCCATCAGGTTTCAAAACTTCGATATCCCCATTGGTTCTAAAAACTACAACTTCCCCGTTTAAACTAATGCAGCGCATGTCTTCATCAAAGTTCGGTACAGGAGATACATGATATTGCTTTATGTGGGAAATTTTTGGTGAATTATATTCATGTACACTTTCTGTTATAAGACCATTAGGCCAAGTTACAAAAAAGGAATGAAAACTCTTGGTTTCAAATATTTGTGGAATTGAAGGACTTAGTTTTCCTGTAAGACTCTCTTTTCGTTTTGAATTATCTATAGACGAAATGGTCACGACGGGAAATGGTATCTTGTATATTTGTTTCTTAATATTTATCATCATTTGATCTTTGGCAGTTATTCTAAATGATTCACAATAATCAAGTATTTCTTGAGATACAGTTTCTCCTAAAGCTCTATGAACCCAGAATTCATTAAAACTGTTCCCTGGAACAATTTCCATCACAATATACTCAATATTCATGGGTATGATCAATGTGTACATACAAGACACAAGAGTGCCATCTTTTGAAAAAAAAGTAGCATCTTTTCCAAAAACCTCTACTCGTCTGTCACCTAAGTCGTAGCCAAAGAAGGGCTTTTTCGGTAAAAATATAGAACTTCCAGAACCACCTCTGGTAGCCATGAATGATTGTCTTAAATTTTTCGGCGTTGAAGCAGCTGTAGATTTGGTTTTTCTGCTGCTTTTAGAATCGACCTCCACAGAGGTTGGTGATAGAGTCGTTTTCTTTGAAGACATGCCTTTAGTGTCCGTCTCTTCAGGACTTTGGTCTTCCATTTGAGATATCACTTGGTACTTCAGGGAGCCTTCCATTAGAAGTTCTAAATCTACTTCATTGTTTTCAACACACGATTTAAGTGCGAATGGATCAATCATGTCTTTACATTCTGATTGTGATTTTAGAACAATGTGTTCGTCGTATATACGTTCTTCGTTTTGAATCCAATCATAGTGTTCTTCTAAAACAAAATCAAAAAAGTCTTGCAAGCACAGTGGCGTCGATAAATGACATCGCCACTCTTCACGAGATATACCCTCTTTATCGTGACTGTTGAAGAACATCAGCACGAAGCAATCGGTTACTTCGCAGTACTTGTAGTCGACGCAGTTAAACTTATTAAACGCATCAAGCATAATTTGATATGCGCTAACTCCGGAAAAATCTTCAAAGTATTCGAAGTCGTCTATCAAATGGTTGGAAGGTTTTTCATTTGCGATTTCAGCAGCCGATACCAGCTCGCTAATGTCAGGACAATCAAATAGGAACTTTATTCGCCGAGTTTCTGGGTTCTCATCGTAAGTCAAATCGGAAACATTTTCACTTTTTGTCATCGAAGGAAAAGACGGCGACGTGGAGCTGCCACATCGAAACAAAGAAGGACATTTTGGGAGAGGTTCAGCGAGGACACTCCGCTTTAAATAAATCTTCTTGAAGTCAGATATTGTCGACGGCTGCAGGTGGCGCTTCTTCAGAGAGCTTCTGTTATTAAAGAGTTTGCGACAAGACAATATATGAATTAATCGTTTCAGTTCAGCAGTTTCCACATCCTCTCTCTCAAAGCAAGATAACAGAACATTGACATGGAAGTTGATTTTGGCTTCAAGTTCACCGTGCGGTCGGTTCTGTTGATATTGCCACAGCTTGTTGATAGGCATACAGTACAAAGAAGACCCCACAATATTGTCTAAATTAATATTGCCCAAGTGAAAAGTAGTGTATTTAACTAGATCTCCGTAACTTATTATAGTAGGATCTTTATGGGCCTCGATTTCTTCGCCGTATGTTAAGCGATAAGCTTTCTTATTGGCATCCACTTTACAAAGTGCTCCGAATACTTCTTTCACTAAAGTCTCAGCCTTATCAATTTTCTCTTCATCGTCTAAACTTTTCCGCGGCTCATTTATTGGAACAGCATTAGATAAAGATGTTCTGCTGCTTTGTTCGTCTAGTTCCGCGCTTTTGCAGACCGTTTGAAGTATATTGTCGAGCACAGAGTACATGGTAACACATTCTAAAGGCAAATCAACAATCAGCTTATTATAATAGCTATTATAAAGCTCATCTCCGACATCTTCAGGGATGTTTATAATATCCATATTTTCCAAATAGTGTGCATGTTGTCTTGTCAGATCTTGAACATCGTACATGAGGAAGCAAAGTTCATCATAGATTTTATCTGGGTTGCCAGACAAACTTTCGGAATCCCAATACGGAGGCGAAAATACTACAAAAGCAGTATTCTTGAAATCATCTGCAGTATCTTTGTTGATGCGCAATAACTGGAGATCCTCCCAAAATTTCAGAGACTTTTCAGTCAGTATTTCGGTTTGACTTTGACCTCTTTTTGTTGCTCTGAACAAAGAAGATGGTACCTTTGTCGAGCATGGATCAATTCTTATTTGCACTAAGGCTGTCAATGGTATTCCAATTTTGACAAGGCAACTCGCTAGAAGCGGCTCAACAAATCCCGTTACAGCAACATATAAGTTGGGTCCGTCTGCAGGGAAATCATCCACGTATACTTTGTCTCTCCATTCTTCACCTCTTACTCGAAGTAGAGTGTTATACTTTTTTCCTTCGGCGGGTTCGGGAAGAAGAGACGCAGGATCTGGTTCTTCTTTCTTGCCTTTGCCTTTAGGAGGCGGCGGCGGCGGCTCCTCCGGCTCTGGAGGCTTCACACTCACTGTGCCTCTTACTTCAGTCCGGTCGATCATAGTCGTCGACTCGCGTCTCATACCCTGCTTAACTTCTAACCTTTGCTTTTTTATAAATAGATATTCGTCTTTCATTTTTAAAATAAGGTGCTTGATAATCAGAGCTTGTATATCAGGAGGAATATCTTTCTTATCCTTCAAATAAGATTGTCCTTCTTCAAATACTCTGAGGTTATCATCTTTCACTTTTTTTTCTCCTCCGAGTTGATTGACCATGAATATGGTTTCTGTTTTGCAAATGTTCTTGATAACGAATCGTTTTTCTTCAGCGGCGAAGATTTCAAACTTATTCAAGTAGATCCTGTCTTGATCACTGCCCGCGGCTTCCATCAGGACTACCTTTACCTTCCAGTTTTCTTCATCTAAGAGAGCTTCCTCGATGTTCGCCCGCCAGGAGTTTTCGTCCACAACATCTTTTCCTCCTTTTTTGGGACCCATCTTAACTCAAACAAAAGATATTTCACAGGTCAATTTTTACCTACCTATGGATATAGGAACTTAGAGGAAAATAACGACTACAATAGGGCAGTACCTATTCACTTTGATTTCTAGTAAATTACAAAGGAAATGATAAGCTTAGTTTTTTCACTGACACTGACGAAATATAACAAAATGTCTGGTCATAGAGAAACTAACAACTACATTGTCTAATTATTATCTTAGGTGCAGACAATGAGTTTTGATTTATTGTTATTAACCCTCTTTGTTCATAATTTGAATGATTTATTTAAAATAAGTGGAGTAACGCGAAGCAAAGGCACTTTCGCCGAAATCATTGCGTGTGCCTCAAATGAACTTAGGGCAGTTAAATCATTCAATACATGAAGAGTAGAAGGTTTTGTTCAAATTAATGGACTTTTGAACGAAAATTATCGCTAGTTTAACTTTTTTTACTGACCGCAGTGTGGTGACAGCATAAGGAATTTGGGTGCACAGGATACATATTAATTATGATTTATCAAATTGAATCTACGTACCTACTTCGGCCACGTTACTGTTTTACAGGGCGTCCTTTTCGCGGATCTACCTAGGAAGCACTCTTTATTATGAAGAATGATTGATATTTCTATTGAAACAAGGATTTTAAAATACGCGACAATATACTACACAAGCAACCCACCTCTATAACACTATCAATAAGACTAAGAATATATATCCACTCAACTACTTTAAATGTAAAAAAACCTTAACGGAATGGTTACTACGAGGAAACTGAAACACTTTTAGAAATAGTTTCTTAATACATACATACATCATATACTCATAATACTCTCTAAACATACGATCACACCCTAGCCCACTCTCTCTCTCTCTATCACACACACACACATACATACACACACCACACACTACTTTGTTACCTCTAATTTACACTTGCGACACTCATACGCAAACACACATTCGACATAGATAGCGTACACAAATTGTTATTATAGTTAAAAGTATCTAGAGTCAAAATAATATATTCAAATAAAATTTTGAACTTAGTCTCGAAGAAATACTGTACACGGAAGAGCGAGATCTCCTACCACAGGTATCTACATACTTAAAAGGGGATCTCAAAATCACATATGTATACGTAGATTAAGTTACTGAAATAAACATTTGTATTTGTATTTTGTAAAATAAAATAAATGAAAAGTCCATTGAAAATACAATATTAAATTTATTATATAATAATAAACTATATCTACTATACAATTAACTACTTTGTACATAGGTAATTCTACCATATAAAATGTATGTAAATGCTCTAACATCATTAGGTACAAGCACTCTTTCACATTTCTATCAGTTGGTAAAATGAATGAATCGAAAACCGTTTTTACAATTGCATGCTTAGAAAATTTCAATTTAGAGTAAACTAAATCGCCAAACATAAACGAGACTCATTAACTGCTATCGCTAGTACAGCATTTGTACTTTGGTCACTTTCATTTACCTCAATAATCAACTGCAAACTACAACTTAACCTACCCATAGTAATAGCGAATATAGATAACCAGATAGCGTGTACCATCAAAATAAGATGATTATTTTTAGTTATGTGTTTTTGTATCGTAGCACACCATCTGTTACCACGTCCAGCATTACAGTTTAACTAGCACGCTCCCTATTGTTATTCCCATGATGGGCCTCTTAAGATCTATACTCAGCACATAGTTTAATGAAGATACCAAGTAGGGTTAGTCTAACGCACGTCCTAACATTGTATTTGACAAATGCCCACATTTTATCGCATATGCATGTGCATTGTGTCGGTATTTGTTGCAAAACGGGACTGCGTCATCAATAACCACGAGGGATACCGGAACACTGCTGCCATCAACCCAGAGACCTCACTATTCTAAAGAGTTGGGCTGGTTGCGGTCTGTTTAGAAGGGGGATAATGCACAAGACATTCCAATGCGGGATGTTAGTGCAGACCTTAGATACGCACGTTCTGTATTTAGCATTCCATATGACAGGTTGCAAGGCCATCATCGCTAATTAGAACACTAACCGATGGCCTACACCTTCGAATTTTAGTTCTCGGGCATGCTGGTTTCCTCAAGAAAGTTTTCCTTCACCGTTTGAGCATGTATTACATCTAGCTACGATTGCAACTCACCTCAAACTTTTTGTACATTTTCCTAAGTAGTCAGATTACACAAATGGTAAGTAGTGTGGTGTGTTTCTGGTTTCGATTGTAATGTACGCTTCTGTTTATCTATATTCTAAGAATATAGGTAAGTAGGTTACAAAATGAGCCCTATCAGTCATGTTTGTTTACATTGTTCAAGCTTCGGGCAAAAGCTTCTCTATCCATTCTTTGATGAGCGTGATTCCCTGTCTGTTGACTGAATGATCCAGTCTCTGCTGAATGTGGAACTCTCCTTGTACTCCGAGGGATTTCAGCTGCTCAAAGGTTTGCTTGCCCCATTTCACATCCACCAGCCCGTCGGCATCACCATGTATTTGAAGAAGCAGCGGTACTGAAAAACACAATATAGTAATTAAGACACAGAGAAGTAGGTCAACAGGATCCGTAATTTGAATGTCCATCTGATAAAATGCTAATTTTGTAAAAAATAGACTAGATTATTTTTAGTGAGCGAAACAGAGCCTAACATTATTATAACGGTTTCATTTATTATTATCATAACAAAATATATACCTACCTACACACAAAATCTATTAGACAACATTAAAAAAAAACACACTCTCAACTTTAATATATTTGTATGTAGGTATATATTTAAGTATGAATTATTTTTAGTTTTATTTATTTAGTTTACTTCTATTTTAGGTAGCAAGTTATTTTATTTAATAATGTTTTCTCTTATTTTGGTAATCAGCCTAACGCACTACAGCTTCACTCTTCATTACACAAAGGTTAGCTGGAAGGAAATGTTAATTAGCATTAAGTTCGCCTATGTACTTGTTTTTATCTTGTGCAATAAAGAATTTTTATATCTTTCTATCTATCTTATCCCCCTCATGGACATCCTCAGATTATACTCAGTACATATATCTGCGATAATACCAAATAGACGGTAATCATCCAAAATTTATATTTGGCACATGTTAACGTTTTGCTTAGAAACATTTTACGTTTTGTTAATGCAAAAAGTGACATTAGATGTAAGCCCATCTCTGCTTATTAGAACTAATACAAACTTATTAAATATACTAACCGTTATACTATTTTGTTTCTGATTCCCGAAAATGGTCAGTATAAGTAATATGTAACACAAATCTTAATTTCATCATAAAATAAAAAAGTTAGTGGACAAACTAAACGCTATTTAATAAAACTTGGTCCAATTTCATCGTACTAATAATATAAATGCGAAAATATGTATGGTTGTTTGCTAATAAACTGGTAACAGCTGAAACAATTCAAATGTACACAAAAAGAGTTAAGTGATATTTCGCGACCTAAATTATCGAATTTGCTACTTTTAGGTACTACTCGACCAAAGCCGTACTAGTAGCCTAATACAAGTAAATAAGAAATTAAAAATTGACACAGTACATTTTAATAACACTTTATTTTACCTACTTTATGGCGCGATTATAATGAACTAAGAAGAACTGAGATGTGGTGAGGCAAAATATAGGAGTCTGTCAATCACTCAATGTCAATTAAGTGACAAGAAATTTATAATTGACACAGTACATTCTTATTAACTGCTGAAAAAACTTAACAAAGTAAAACAAATCAAGAATCCAAAGAAGTGATAGATAAATTTTACTTACATTGTTTCCCACCAGCTTCCTTCAGTTCTTGGTATACAACTGACTTATTGGCGAGGAATGAACTGAAGACAAATGCTCCAGCCAGGTTGTGGTCCCAGCGGAATGCAGTGTGGAACGAGAGGGCACCTCCCATTGAAAAACCACCTGAAAGTAGTTAATGGAGCATGTCACAAGGTGTTCTCTCTTTTCATGTCACTGGTTTTGTCTTGATTAGCCTGCTTGAAGCAGTTGACTTTCTGTCAGGACACCATTTAGATTGGAGACTGTATGATGGTATTATGAACTGAGTGCATCTGTGTGTCTTCAAAGTACATGTTCAGATGCCACAACTCCAGCTTTCAAGGTCTTGAACAGCATATTTAGGCTGACCAAATGATCAAACACAAAGGTTGGCAATTTTGTTTTTCCATTTTGCACCTGATTTTTTTGTTGTCTTTCTACATTAGGTAAGTGACTGAGCTGGCCAGGTTGTGTATAGTGAATTTTGAAAGGGCCTAGTTGACCAATGATAAAAGAGCCAGCGATGCTATACACAGCCACTAGCTCTATTAAAGAACCAAACTTCACTATTAAGGACCTTACTGATAAAATACTTTTAGACATTGATTAACTAGACACTGTTAAACTTAGCTGAACAACTGCTCAAAAATCTTTAGAAGTCAGTAATAGCCAAATGACAGTGACACATAAAAAAATGGTAATTTTAGGATAATTTAAAAACCACTGAACCTCCTTGTGGTGATAAAACTTATCTAAGAACTATCCCTGAATCAGAAACTATATTCAAAAAATTGCAAGTAAGGCAGATTGCACATTAATCTGATGGACAGAGTGCTTGCTGCTTTTGCAATATATTGCATGCAGTAGATTGCATAATCTAAAGAGACTTTAACTCTCAAAACAGTGTCAAGAATCAAATTATTACCAACAATAATTCTGCTACTAGGTATTCCAGCATCATTTTCATTCTTTATAAGATTCTTCACCTCCACTTCAATTTTTTCTATGGAATCCAGTTTTTCTGGAGCACTTTGGGATATGCTTGAGCGGTCAAACCAGACATTACTCATTTGTCCACCAGCTGCAGTGTAGGGTTGCAATGGGGCCGTAGGGTACATAACCTTGATGTGGGGGAAAGAGAAATTCTTTACCATCAGTCTAACCCATTCTATCATATCGGCCCCTGAAGAACCTGAAACATTTTTCATTAAGTTAGTTTGTACAAGTCCAGTTTGTGCCATTACACAGAATTCGATAAAAAAAAAGGATAGGGGGTGAAAGAGGTGGACACCAATTCATGCGATGGCTTTCTAAATTCCACCCCCATAGAAAACACCACTTAAATGATCCAGGCAGATATTATAACCTTAACCTTAAATTTGGTTGATGAAATATATCAGGCTTAGGTCGGCAGCATTGTGGTTTAAAACCTAGGCGTTGTCACATGATTAGTTAATGTAAATTCGGCGAGGATTCGGTGTTTCTGAATTCTGGGAGGTTAGCTTACCTGAACCATGAAAAAATATTACAGTTGCACTGTGTTTCGATCCAGTGTGTTTGGTAAGATGAAGTGCCCCCAATTTGGACATGCTCCTGGAATAAAACACAGGCTAACAAACAGTTTTTTTTTACAGAATCTTAAATGATCTCTAAATACAAACAAGCAGTAATAAAATAACGGTCTTGTCAGGGTACTTCACTTCACTTCTTGCATGAGACTTTTGCAACTAGACATTTGTCACAATTCTGCCAATGTCCGTTTCATGATAGTGTCATAAACTTTACGATATGTGAGGTTACAAAAAAACATAACCTCCAAAGGGTCGAATTTAGATTGACACTGGCAGTGTCATTTTTACCTCACAAATAATGGATGTAATTTGTCCTGCTCTAACGTTAATGTGATCAATATATTTGTTTCATCCTTCATGCTCTAACGTTAATGTGATCATCATGAAGTTGGTGTTGCCAACGGATATGTGAGATAAATGGCAATTGAAAAAGACAATTATTATATTAGACTGATAAACCGTCAAATAATTTTAATCGTTAGGTTTTTAGACATTTTATCAGAAAATTGAAAAATCGGCCCTAAAAAAAGTATTATTGGTATAAAAGTGATAATTCCTTTCATTGTTTAGCTATTTAATGAAAATATAGAAAAATATCCAAAAACTTGAAAACTAATAAATTTCCTCAAACAATGCGTTAAAAAAAATGTATTGCTTCATACTTAATATCGATAAGCCTAAAAATGTTATCTATATATATATTACTAGCTTCTGCCCACGGCTTAGCCCACGTGGTACCCGGATAAGGAGTAAAGGAGGTACCTATTTTACAGATTGTCCCGTAAATATTTCAAGGTCATCGGTTTTTCAGTTCAGAAAATAAAGACATTACAACCCTCAGAAGGTATAAGGTCCAAATAACTTTAAACCCGGAATGAAACCTTTGAACATACGGCTCATCTTAAGCTGGCGTAAGCACTTTATCGTATAGGCTTAATGGAAAAGGCATATTGTCAAAGTCAGACCACTCCAAAGGAGTCAGATATTGCTAAACGATCCTTAAACACAGTATAGACGTCCAAAATAACTTGAAACTTCTATTATATAGGAACCTTCGAGTACATGTCTCATCTTATGCTGGCGTAAGATTTGTAGTACACTGAATAGGTAGTCCTATTGTCAAAGTTAGTAACGCCACCCAGAATGTAAAACCTGAACGTTTTTTTAACGAACGAATTAAACGGAGTGATACAGAAGCAGTGTCCATAGTACGAAGGCTGTTCAAAGGCGGCCGTGAGACGCGCAATCTCATCTCAAGTCACCATCATCCGAAAACATAGGTGCCTACCTACTAAATTGAACCTTATCCCAACAGAATAATTAAAGAAACCGATTTTATCCAAATAGGTTCAGCCGTTAAGGAAATTTTATGCAACAAAAATCTGAACATCCGAACTTTGTCATTTATTTAGGAAGAAAGATAAGATATTGCCCACACGTCAAATGTTGCCTGTAAATAATATTTATGTATCAGGGGTTTAATTATATAGACAGGTAAAAGTAGGCCAGTGGGAAACTTTAAAAGGACCAAGGCAAGACATACAATAAATGTGCAGTAGGTAGGTAAGTACTTAGATACCTACTGTTTTTTGACATGGAATAGAACCTGAACATTATTGTACCAGCCTGCATACCAAGTTACTTTCTGATATTAAGTCATGTAACTTTAAAGCTGTTTTGAAAGCTTTAAATACAATTTGGAGTTGGATTGCTGTAAAGAAAACAACGCAACAGTTTTGGCTTCTTCCTCTCTTCAACGATTGGTTTTTTGTCAGCTTCGGTCTTGGAATTTGGATCAAAAATATCTCCATCTAACATCGCTATAGACTTGTTCAGCAATAAAGCTTCTTGTTCTTCAAAGCTTAATTTTCTGGGTTCGACAGGGGGCTCCCAGTGAAACTTGTGCTGATTCTCCATGTTATCAATAAGTCTTTTATTGTGAGTAGCCAGTACAGTTTCAACTCCTCCACATACTTTGTACTCATTTGGGCCCGGCGTATTGAAAGTTGCAGAAGGAAAACGGCGGGTTCTGACTAAAGGTCCTCTACAGACAGCTGGATAGCATTTAGGTTTTTCGAGATCATAATAGCATGGACCAGGTGTTTCATGTTTGCCAAAAACGGGCATCCAATCATTCCAAGGCTTAAAGCGACCTTCTGACGTAAAGAATGGTGCTGTAAATTGAAATTGTCGTAATCGGTCAACTTTAGCATTAGGCATAGGCAGATCAGCTGGACTCGGCTCGTGCCACATCTTTTCTAGTGGTTTCATACGAACTGTTTTTGATCTAAACTCCCAAGTGGGTGTTGAATATTCATTATCTTTTGTAGAATTGTCTTTCTGTGGTTCATCTGCAGCGACTAATTCTAAATCATCTTCTTCAATGGGCTCTTGCTTAAAACGTATAGATGAAGATCCAAACGGTGTTGTTGGACAGTGCATAAACAAACATTCTTTACCACTTGGACTGTAACTGGCTGCACTTGGTCCTTCCTCCTTTCGTGGCTTAAATCTTTGGGCTTTCACACCAAAAAAAGGTGGCTCTGGAAGTCTAGCAAGACAAGGGTACAAGGGAGGTATTGGTAAATCAAAATCTCTTTGAATCCAATGATCAGCAGGACCTGGACGCTGTTCAGAGCTCACGGGAAATCTTATGGCTTTGGGACCAATAAACTTTAAATCTGAACCTGTTGGTAGATTTGGGCTATAAGTTGCAGGACCTGGTCGACCTTCTAAAATATCCCTTTGTTGGACCATTTCAATAAATCTTAGCTGTTTCGACCTTTTTCTTTTATAAGCTCTTAATGCTTCTGCACAAATTTTTGCTTCTGAAGGTTCCTGTCCTAGAGTGTAGTCAGCTGGGCCAGGTGAATGCTCTTGTTCTTTTGAGGAACGTTTAGAAGTCCACCGACTCCATTTACAGCCCTGGTAAAAAGCAGTGGACTCATCCACTCTTATGTCATAGAATGGAGGACTTTCATTTGAAACCTTGCTTGTTATTCTTTTTTGCGATCCATCCAAATCAACCTTAAAACCGTGATCTCCTCTAGATGGTGCTGATAAACCCTCTCCCATAGATGATCTAGGTGGGTGGCCTTTGAAAAGTCGTCTTCGTACCTTACCTTGGCAGATAAATTCTGCAATATTTTCTTCAGAAGAACATTCACAAACGTTTTGAATTCCACATCTGCACAAAATATCATCGATATCTTCTTTACTAAGTGCTTCGTATGGAAAACGTGGACGTTTCGACATCATGGAAGTGCAGTTTGGTAATTTTGGTGGTAAATCCGCATGGTATATTGCGTGTGTCCAAATTCGAGCACTCGCTTGCGTGTTCCGTGGAGATTTTGATAAAAATGGTGCTTTACTCGATTGGGTTTTAAATGATTCATCATTTTGATAAGCTCCAGGGTCCAGTAGTGTAAAACCTTTGGGCGATGGTGGAAATCTATCTCCTAAGCTGTAAGCCATTGCCGGTAGTTCACCTACTTAATGAGATGGCATGTAAGTACATTAGGCATAATAAATTCGATGAATCTTAATTCAATATGTAAATCATTCTAAGAAAAACCGTATAATATATAACACTGTAAACATGTGACTAATATAAATATAATCGTAGGTAAGGTACACCTTATATAACCATATATTCATAACAGGTAGACGAATATACGGTATTATGTTATTTAATAACGGTCAAAATATTCGTTTCGCGACGCGCATTGTTATACTTAATAGGTACGGGTGGCGTGGGTCGCTCTCTATCTCTCTCTCTCTGTTGTCCAGTGACGTCAGTCTGCCCTGCGTACCGAGTGATTAGGCAAGTGACTGAGACGGCTATATAGAACCAAACGTCCATGTTGATACACAATACCAATAAAATTAAAAGCAATTTGTGTTTTTAATGTAAATAATAAAATAAATAAATGTGTGAAATCAATTTATCAATTTCTAAATACGCCAACGTAATTGTTGACAGTCCTTATACTTATACTGACCTTATAATGGCTTCTTTTATATGATAAGTATTTTGTGGGGACGAAGGCTTAACATGTTTTAAATTTTATAGTTATATTAAACAGTTAACCTGCTCATACCTACTCTAGGTATGGTTTTTAGTTAGGTAGTTTTATATTAAAGGTTCCCTCTTATTTATTAGGAAAAGTATAAACTTTTGTTAAGGTAGATTTAAGACAAATATTGTATGCTCGAAACGGGCAAGCTGTTAAAATATCTGAAAACATTACCTACAATCTAGTGTTTGCAATTAAGATTTACTTTATGAAGGTATGAAACTATTCACTATTAAACCGTTCCCTGTTATTTGACTGTTATTTTATAACAGGTATGATAACATGAAATCATCAAAATGCTATATTTTGCATAATTATGTTAAAACACCTCTATAAAACTGTCAGGCTTTCATTTTTAATTTACCCTTTAAGTTTTAGGGCCAGCAATAGTCGTATGACCTTCTTGTTCTTGATCTTGATTATGGCTATTGCAAAGTGTATGACCATTCATTGACATGCTATAACAAACAACCACAGATTACAATTTTTTTCTATCAACATAGATGGCATCCGTAGTCTACTATACTAGGATGCTAACGCATATAGCATCCCTAGTAAGTCTGTGATACTAGAACAACGGTCAGCGTTGTTTTTTATACGCAAATTCCGAAATATACGGTATAAGGCAAAATTTAATTATCGTATTAAAATATATACGGCAATTGACTGAAGAAAACAAAAAAAAACATCGTGCACGGAACGCATCCTTATTATTATCATACGAACTCATACCAATCTACCTAGGTACTAACATTCTTAACACCCCTTAGAAAAAAAGACATGATAAAAAATTTACAAGGAGGTTTCGGATAGAGTTCATGCATCATGTGCATGCTCTGCTGTTCCTAGCAGAGCATGTACCTTTATATTCACCACACTGAAGCACAAATCTGTAGCATTTCGTGGTTTCTTTAAAATTTTCAGCCTCTCGGTGCTGGAATGACCTACCTCCACCAGTACGTGCAGTAACAGTTTTTAAAAACAATTTAAAGAAACATCTTTAGCTATGATAAAATGTTCATTAGGATAATCTCTTGGTTATCTAAAAAAAACCCCTCACGTGCTTCTTAGGCGCGACATGCCTAGGGCAGGTGTCCTATTTGTACGCTGGATTGTCAGTAAAAAATAATAATAATAATAATTCTGGACATTTTTTACACAGCATAATCTAGACCCAAAGTAAGCAGAGCTTGTGGTATGGGAACTATATGACTATTATACTACTTATATACATTTGTTTTTTGTAAATACATTCATAACATACATAGAAAACACCCAGACCCGAGACAAATATTCGGAGATACAAACATTTGTCCCGCGGCGGGAACCGCACCCCAACCTTCTGCGTCTCAGGCGGTAAGTACTGTGTAATTCGCTTCCAGTCTCGTTTTGTTTACACAGGACAGGTAATTTTCCACAAGGAGCGAGCACGACGCGTTGTATTTCTTTCTTTGATTTCTTGATCTTAATGGATAGGTCATCTAACCTATACCCTCTTCGCAAAATTCCCCTTCCTTTTCGCCGTAAGACATCACTTCAACTTATTATGTTTCTTCTTCCCAATTTTTATATGTAGTTTATGTTTTACTAAATATATCTATGTCGTGTAAGTAGATTTTGTGTTTCCTCGTCAATGTTCGTTTCCTCACAAAAGTCAAAGTCAATAGGTTTTTAATCATTGAAATCACAAGGATCAAAATTATAGAAACGTCAACTTAAAAACTATGCATTCTTTCTTTCTTGTATTCATCACCAATTTGACTTTCTCTCAACATTTATTTACAATAGACTCAACAAATCACTAAATTATATAGACTACCTTAACAAACACATGAAAAATGAAAGTGACAAACTGGCTTTAATGCCTCAATTATGACAACACAGAAACTAAGATCCAACAATAATCACCCATGGCCATCTATCCACTTTTGATAAATAAGTACCTTCAGACATATAACATCCAACAATATACCAAAACCTGAAAACATACACCTCTATACAGACACAAATTAACCTTTGAATGCACTTATGTTACATAACGGATCAAGTCATAAACATACCTATAGCCAATTAAGGGAAAATCTTATAAACGTACGTTTTTTCATAAACATATTCAGGCCCTTCCCCACTAAACTTTGACAGCTCCTAAGTATATGCCTGGTTACAAGTTTCTATAAAAAATCTGCTACTAAAACAAGCCTAAGTCATGCCTAAGTGCTTTAGCTTTAGGAGTCTAGCGCGGGCGAGCTAAAATCCGAGGGAAGGCGCTGGGAGTCAGGATACTGTTATTCTCCTCCGACCATCAAAGCACCATCTCATAAAATATGTAAGCAATTATTCATACATTATTATTTAATCATAAGATCTATTGTTAGATCGTAGTTATTTGTATTAGTACCTACCTACCTATTTTTTTTTTTAATGTGATAAAATATAATTCAGCAACATTTAATTTGATGTACCTTTATGTTTGACAAATAAACTATTAAATTCTATATAAATAAATAATGCTGGACATTTTTTTTCATAGAATCATCTAGCCCCAAAGTAAGCGGAGCTTGTGTCATGAGAATTACATGGACTACTACTTGTATATATTTAAAAAAAAAAACACGCTCAAGACTGTCTTCTTATTTTATTTTATTTTTGTAAATAAATATTATACATAGAAAACAACCAGACCGTCCCAGAAGTACGTCTGTATTGTGGTCCTTTCGTGCTAACTAAAGCGGTCAAGCGTCCGTCAGTTCAATGGTCGGTGTCGGGCATGCATAATGTTTGTTCAACAAACCGCAGAGTATTGAAACAAAACCTTATATAATAATACAAAATGTGCATTCAGTCTATTCATATTTATGAAGAATCCTCTTCGTTCATACATAAATAATAAGTAAAATACGGCATTTTTTATTTTCCCTAAAAATACGGCATTTTTCGATTTTGTATACGGCAGCCCTGAATTTGTCAAAAACTACACTGACGGTATGTGACCCGACCCCAGTACAACAGATTTTGTTCTTTTAAAGCATACCTACTTAAAGACAGGATAGGACAAACAATAAAGTAACCGAACCTATGATAGGAAACGAGCACTATCTTTGTTGACTGTTTTTTTTGCCCAGTACTTCGAATCTGTAAGAACAAAGATATTTTAATATTTTTAAACTCGGGCTCTGGGTCCTATGCGTAGCGTTACATAATCTTTGGGTGCTATTGATAGTAGCCGAAAACAACCCACCTCTTACCATATTTTATACAAAGTGAATGTAACGCTACTTATTTTATTGCCACCAACACTAAGAGTACACCGTAACATTCAAAGGGTAATTTCACTCCATGAAAAGCTTTTTGTTTGATGTAGTTAGTCAACTCAAATAATATAAAAGCTTCCATTCATTTTATACAAATTAACAAAATAAACTTTGAGTTTTAATTAGCTCTTTGTACATTTTTCTTATGAAACCTGGTGGCAATAGGCTGTTTTTGTTTTTCAATTCAGGTACCTAATAATGTCATCATTCACATCCCTTATCATAGGTTATGCACAATTGGACTTATTGAATTTTTGCAATCCTTTTTCAGATGAACTTCACCCTTGGTGTTTAGATAGGATTTATTTTTATTGCCACAAGTATTTAGAAAGTACAGATGACTTCAAGAATGGTTCTATTTGCTGAGAATTCGCCATATTCTGTTTAAGAGTTTTCTGTTTAGTTGAGTTTATTAGCAATTAAACCATTAAGTATATTGCATAATGCAAAACTCAACCCATCTCGAATTCTAAGCTAAGCTCTAAGCTTTATTTGAAAAAAAACAACTGCAAACTGCTACTAATTTTTCTTACCTAGTCAACAATGAATCACTTATATAAGGACTATAATTATAATTTTCAGTGGGGGAACTAAGGTCTGCACTGATATCCCACATTTGGGTGTATTATGCATTTTTCCCCTTCAAACCTAACCCCAACCAGCTTTGAAATAGTGGAAAAATACTCTGGGTTGATGACAGCAGTGTTCCAGTATTCCTGACCTCATGAGTTATTGATTATAAAGAGCATGAATTCGTTTGTCAGGTTGTCAGGCTGTTATAAATCAGTTTTAGCCAGTTTTATATATCCACCGTTGGAGGGGATAGGCTAAATTGTCTTTAGTTTGAGTGAGTTTAGCTCCTTCCTTTGCTAAGGAGTCTGCTCTTCTGTCTGGAGACAGGAGCTATGACCTTTTGTCCATTTGATTGTCACCGTGTGTTATTCAATGAATTTTTGGAGAACACTGTGGCACTATTTTAACTAAAACATCTCATTCATCAGTTTTGAATTAATAGTAGAACAGAGATTAAACAATGTGTCTAGTGAGATAAGGCTCACAAATTTCAAAGATCATTAAAAGCCAACTAATATTACTTATTTAGTACATGTATTTACCAGTATTTGGAATAGGTGCTCCCATGTTGAGCAAGATTTGTAAATAATTTCCATAATTAAATACCCAATATGCTAATTTTTGTATGGAATGAACTATTATTATTAAAATAGTTCATGAGCATAGCGACAACCCAGCAGCTGACTACTCGAGCTATTTCAATGTGTTGGTCATAGATGAGGGACATATTAAAAGGGTGTGACACTCCACAGAGGCAGGTTATGGGGACTATCAAATACATCAAAGGTAATTCTACTATTACTGATCAGCATCTACTTTCTATTCCTACTAATATTACTGCAAAAGCACTGATGGTTGTTACCGATAATTTTTATAACAACGGAACGGATCAATAGATATATTTTATATAAAATATGGAATGTTTAAATAAATAAGACCAGAGTTACTAGTTGTACATGGGAAAAATGTAGTGTTTATTGTATGTTTTCAAAGCATTGAGATCGTAGGAGATTTCATCAAACAATCAAAATACAACTTGAGCATATACAACCTATAAAGTAGTATATCAGTCATGTAGTTCCCATAACACAAGCTCTGCTTACTTTGAGGCTAGAGGAAGTTGTGAAAAATGTCCAGCAAAAAAAAAGTAGGAAGATATTAACTGTAAATTCTTCGAATGTTAGAGGAGTACTATAATAGTAGCCCAGCGTTTCACCTTCTAAGTCGCCCAGCGTTTTTTTTTTTGGCGCAAAGTTCCCCCGGGGCATGACCACTTGGGAGCTGCCGGCAGTACGTATTATATTGCACTCCACATCACCATAATTTTTCTCATCATGGGAGCATTCCGTCGGTGGACGTCCCCCACCGAAGGGGGAATACCTTCCTATATCGGGACCTCCATTCGGTCAGCGCTTTGGTCCACCTGTCGTCACGAAGTCTGTCTGACCAAGTTCTGACCAAATCCGCACCTCTTGCGTCACAGCTACACACCCGCCGCGACACCGAGATCGTTATAAACGAATTCTACTCATTTATTAAATAATGTAAACACATTGGTCATTATCTTCAACCTATCGCAGTCCACTGCTGGATATACCGCGTCACTGAGCCCGGTCTTCGGCTCTCCTAGCTCCCTAGCCGGAAGGCGTCCTGCACTACGTCTACCTAGGCGCGGTCTCCACTCAAGAACCTTGTCCCGTTTACTCCAGCGGTTGTCGGTTCGTCATAGCCTGGCTATCCTAGTACTTCCTGCCAATACTTTTATATAATAACACTATAAATGACCGACTTTTGAAATTTTCTCTATAGGTGCTGTGACACTTTGCTTCTTGCAAATTTCAGTATTCATAAATGCTCGTATCTCTAAAAATTGAATCTCCCATTGAATACGTCGAATTATTAAAAAATATTTTAGGCTCTAAGGCATTCTGGTTTCCTCACGATGTTAGCCTTCAACGTAACGTAACCATTTTTAAGAACACAGCTGAAAATAACTGCCCTCCGAACACGGCAAGAATCCATAGAAACAACGTGAATTTCAGAACTTTTATAATAAGTCCCCTGACAAAAGAAACGTTGAAGCAATTTGCTTGGTTTTAAAGAATATTGCGGAGTAACAAATACATAAAACCTGTCAAGTGCAAAACAAACTTGCGTCCTGAAGGTTATGTAGGTACCATCGTATTTTTTAACAGTTGTTTAGCTAAACAGTATTTAGTTTTCTAGTTAAGTACTTATTAATCATGTTTTATGAGATCATGATATTTCGGCATAGTTGCATGTACCATGAGAACGGGAGAAACTCTTTCTCAGTCAGACTACAACTAAAGGGAAACATTCAATCATAGTGAATATCCTGTTTTTAGTAAAAACAAATGTTTTCTGTTGTTGATTTGTCACAACTGTCAGAAAGAGACAAATATATACAAAGCCAACGTCAAAAGTAAGAGATTAAAATAGTGTTTAGTTAATCTACTGCTTAAAAACCATTACCAGTTAGGCCATAACTATAGTAAATAACTTTTTTTTCAACGTATTAGGTATGTAGCGTGGGACTCGCTTGTATTTAGTTTTTTTAAAGTATTCCGTATTCCGACTGGCCAGAAACTTAAGGCTGAATACTTGCTACGCTGATGGTGACGCATACCACCGCGGGATGCGTCACTCGGTCGAACACAAATTGTGTGCTACGACCAAAACACCGCTTTTTCGTTACATGGAAACTATTATGGATCTGAGGATGTCTATCATGGGAATTATAGTAGTGAGTCTGTATATTAACCTATCAAATGAAGCGGTATTAGTGACAGTACGCCGTCGTGTTTTCATGGTATATTTTGTATCTTATTTAAATAATAAACGGTTTGTTATATTTCATTGCTTATATTTTCAAAGGACACAAACACGAGAAGCAAAGTGTTCTAAATAAATATTAAATTTATTTATTAGTTTTTACTCAAACAGACACATACATGGTGTAAGAAGACCTATCACCAAGCCGAAAGCCACATATTCTATACATCATTGCAATAAATATATTCATTCATTCATTGTTTTTTTTTATATCTGTGAATCCACTGGTTTTGGAGATATTGAAGGTCAAAGTCTCATTTGTTTTATTGTTTACTGAAATTTGTTCAAAGGGTTGCAGAAAGTCAATGAATATCAAACTCAAACGCACACTTTTTACTCCTATGCGTTCCCGAGCACGCACACAAACGCGCGGTCAGCGTGCATTACATTGCGCGCTACAAAAAACAGTATTTTGTACATACAATTAAAAGTAGTTTCTCAGGAATTATTTTCCCGCAATTATTCTCGTTAAGATGAACAGTACGCGTAGATTTCGCCTTGGTGGTGGGTCTTTTTGCATATACATATAATAATATAATATACAAGTAATTATTTTTGATTTTTATGATCGTCTGCACTCAACTTTTACAGCTTCTAAGTTGCCTCATGAAATATTTCTGCTAACTATCACTTAGACAAGAGCTTAAGCAGCCCTCGCTTAAGCTTTTTTGACTTGAGTGTAGACGGGCATAAGTCTGTAACATTTTACTGAAATTACACTTACTTAGATAGAAACAAGTATAAAGATAGCTTAACTGATCCAGAACACTGCCAAAAAGCCAGGTCTTGGCTCACGCGTCATTTTTGTAGTTCCGTTGTTCTTGTTCTTCGTTCATCTGTGCTTGGATAGGACTAGTCTTTAGGTGGTGTAGGATCTGATCACGGTTGAGTTATGAAGCAGAGTTATGGTTGAGTTTTTACGAATAAAACGGAATATACCTAACCCTCCTTTGCATTGCGCAGTCGTTGGAAAAAAGGGCCACATCTCATCTTCGTAGTAAATGTATAATAGCCAAATATTACGCGAATACTATTTGGCTATCATAAGAGAAGACATAAACGAAACTTATATCTTTTGTGCGTTCAGCTTGGACAGGTTATCCAACAACATCGATTTTAGGTTAAGGTATTTGTTTCTGGTGATGGTATATGTTCCTCTTTTGAAGTACCGCATTTTAATGCGTTCCTCTTGACTTGTCATCCTCTCGAGTTGGGAATGGACTATTTCAAACGTTTCCCAACACTTTTCATTGGAGTTATACTTTCCTTGCACGTAACGCTCTGTCAATCTAATTTTCGGCGCCTTTTTGTGGTTTATTTGTGCCCTCTCTATAGTATACGCCAAATCTTCTAAAAGCATAAGACTATCTCTTTGCGCTAAAGATATTAACATTTTGACGTGTATTTTTAACGTTATTGAAATCCCAGCACTTTTTCACTTTTTAAACACTTTCACGTCCGAACAACAGTCACTGCTAACAAAATTAAAGATAGGTCGGACCTTACTGTCCACGTTAATTCCAAAAAAATGTTAGTCCACAAACAAAAATAAACACATTAATTTAAAAGGTTATTTTAAAATGACCGGGAGAAAGCAGCCTTTAGTCTTCGACTGTTAATCTGTTATGAGCCGCTGAACCAACCCACCTCGTTTAAACGATTATGTAAGAATTATATTTGTTATCCTGAAAGGTTTGTAAAGTTACAAATGCGTCAGAGGCTCTCTTTGTATTATGGGCCTCTCTGGAATGATATTGCGGGTTGCGTAAAATGTCCACACTCTATAAATAGATGAATCGAAAATTGCTGCACATAAAACTAGTGCATTAAATTAAAAACTTAATTAAAAAAAAAACATTATCTCTCAAAAGGCTGAAGAGGTGGCTGAATTGCGTATGAAGATCAAATTTAGTCGAGGGTCAAACAGTTGGACTCACGCCACAGTGTCAATTCAACTGTTAAATGGTGACAGTAGTGCTGACTGAACACGTATTATCTACCTTCATGAGAGATGATTTGTGACCTAAGGGAATCGTCTATCGTCGTTTTACAAAAGATCTATAGATAGCTCAACTGAACCAGATCACTATAGACCAGACGGAAGCGTACCAAAAATACTGGCCGCATTGCCACGCTGAATGGCAATGCCAGCTCTAATCATAATAAGAAAATCTACCACTGCCATCAGAAAAAAATGTGAAATAATAAAAAAAAAAGCATTAAAACACTGATTGTTGAAGGCAATAAAATACAGTAATACATAAATGTTCTTGTTGAGTGTAAAGATGTGGATGTGAAATGGACAAAGAAATCAAATGTAGGTAACGGTCAATTTAATCCTTATTCAAAAACCGGAAATTATCGTTTTTTATCGAAAAAATCAGATACAAATTTGATTATCGATTATCGACAAGTTTCGATAATTGAATGCCCTATTATGTACGCATGTGGCGACCAATACCAAAGGTCTTCCCCTCTCCCAAGGGACAAGGGTCATGCTATAGGATCCATTAAAGTACCAGTATTGTTTGACGGAAGTACTTGCAACCAAAGTCCTGACTCCCACTTAGAAACGGCTAGGAGACGAGCACGGTCCGTGGAGCTTGAGCACGTTTGTAACAGACAATTCCGCGTCGGCTCGCACAGAGGCCCGTCCCATTGCGAAGAGATTTAGGGGAGCAGTACTGGGGCAAGCACTATGCCAAGCATATCTAGCTTCGTTAGATATTACATTTTGAGATTGAACGCCGAAAGAGAAGAAGATGGTTTTTTTTAAGCAAAGTATTAGTGCTGTAGACTGAATACAAGAATATAAAGCACTTGACATTTTTCGAATACCTAAGCCTCATAATTTGACCGGCAGAGAGACCATACCATCCAAATCTATATTCATTTTTTTGAGTGCGCTTCGTTTCGCACCCTACAGGAGCTCTGTGATCTCGCTGTTGACTAGGCCTGACAACATGAAGTTAATCAGGGCCAGTGCCGGCCCGAGGCCAAATTTAGGTTGGAGCGAGATAAAATTTTGGCGCCCCCTACGCCGTCACATATAAAAAAACACGTACTGAACTGCTCCCTGTATATGTATACCTAAGAGTTTGACTTGTTTAATTTTCTACAGTTATTGGTAGAAAATTAAACAAGTCAAATATATTGAGGAAATTAGGTAGGAACTTTTATACACAAGAATTACTTATTGAAGGAGATCAATCCTTTTACTCTCACTATTGTAATAAAACTAAGCCTAAAATATCTTAATGAATGTACATTAAGAGATCATTAATATTTGTACTGGTACTCACGTAGGTACTTTTTTTATAAAAATAAAATTGATAAAAAAACTTGCTATAACTTAATAAGTAATTGACAATAAAATTATCGGAACAAAGATTATTAAAATTGAATAATCAAATAATGCCATTATACTTGTAAAACAATCAAAATAAAAAAGTGAAAATAGAATATTAAAACTTTCAAAATAAACACCCTACAACATTTTAATTAAATCTCTGCTTACGCACTTCACTTTGCATTTGCAAATTTTTTTATAATACCCTATATGGTAATGCTTTAGCTTAATAATTGTTAATAGACAGTAATGCTAAATCAGACAGCTATTAATGATTTAATGCTAAGGTCTGAAGGACTGCTTTTGGGTGAACATTATCAACATCTAAAAAAGGTTTTAAACAGATAATTTCCCATGAAAGCTCAAAAGCTCGAAATCCTAAAATATCACAATTCAGTCAAGTGTTTTCTCCAGTTTTAGGCACGATTCCTTTAAATTTTCCTGGGTTTTATTTAAATCATAAAGGAAAATCAAAGTTAATTAATAACATAATTGGTGAAAGTTGCTGAAATCGTGTTTTTATTGAGTTTATGGCGGTGTCTAACATTCGAAGAAATATAATGATTTTAAATAATATCTCTGGATTCACTGGCGCATCATCTTCACTTTAAATGAAAACATTATTTTTCCTTGTGCAGGTGATTTCAAATGCCGGATTAATATCAGCTTTTTCAACTCTTTAGATGTAATAAGAGCCTGTGGCAGGCCATCGTCTCCAGAATTTTGTAAAAAAAAAATAAACATTTGTGCAACAAATTTATAGCTTCTGACAGGTCAACGCTTTCAGATTGCAGATTTGCTAACCAGATTAATATGGAATAAAACGTCGTACCAAATGATTAGCGACAGCAAAAACTCAAACTTCTTCAAATTGGGTGCAAGTGTTTTAGCTTCAGAACTCGTCAAGGGTAATCTGATTGTTATATGAACAATCTTCTTCCAAGGCACTTTTTATATCAGAATAGGTACTGGTATCGGACCGCTTTCAAACTATTGACTCTACTTTCCCATCTTGTCTCACAAACCTTTTTTAAAGTTAAATTGTGTATATGTTTAGAAATAACTTCCCACCTATTAGTAAAAATAGGCTCGTTAGTCCTTCATAAATTTGTAAGTTAAAAAGCATTCACGTAAACTATTCACTTATGTCAGCATATATTAGACCACCTAGATTTCTCATTTTCTAGTTAAATTTACGCTATTTGTAATATATAAAATCGATTTATTTTTACTGTTATTTTTCTATATTAAATATTGAGGCGCCGCACCTCAGTGGTAAAACAAGAAGGTAAAATAAAATAAGAAGAAATAAGAAGACTTAAAATAAGCTATCGAAAGGAAGATGATATATTTCCGTTTATTTTTATCTCTTGACAGGCTAAAATCAATACCTAACAATTACCGTCGTCTCATGACGAGCTTACCTGTGAATTAGGATTTACGCGATCCAGTGATTAAGAAATATAAAAAATAAATAATAAAATTTCGCTATGACACTGAGATCTGTAAAAAAACGCGCCTGCTTTGGCTAAAGCACAGCAGCGCCTCTATTTTTAAAGTAAAAAAATATCTAAAAACGCATTTAGCAGTTAAATTCCTTTAAAAAAGAAACAAAATTAACATGTCTTAGAGGGCGCCTAGGCGTCCTAGATCGGTGCCGCCGGCGCCGGTACTCTGAGAGTCAGGTACAGCAACTCAGTGGGTATCGCCCACAAACGCGCCCTCTCCAACTTACGCTGTCCCTCCCTGCAAGCCTGACCGGTATGGATAGCCTTGAAGATCATTGGGACACGCAAGCCGACCAGAGCAGCGAATGCCGACCCAGCCCTCCCTCCACAGTGCGCCCTGAAAAGGGCACACTCCGCCCGGCCGACGGGCCCATAAAGGGACACGCCGAGACCACCGGAGCAGCAAATACCGTCCCGGCCCTCCCATGGTGCTCCTCCACGAGCCCATCATGCTTGCCCCATCCACACCGTTAGAAGTTAAAATAAATAAATATAATGACATTTCCTTGTCAATACATCTATGAAAATCTGATGTATGTTCACAAAAAGATTTATTTGTTTAAGAAAAATAGCGATAATCACACTCGCTGATGCCACTTGTAGACTCCATAAAGTTAGTAAATCGTTTAAAGGGCAAAGTGTACGCTTTTATAACAAACTCCCAAGAGATATACAAAAATTGACAATTAACAAATTTAAAAACGTAATTAGAAAACAACTTTTTAAAAAGGCATACTATAAAATATCGGATTATTTATTTGATCTCGCTCCAACTTAAATCTGGCCTCGGGCCGGCACTGCCTGTTTAACCCCCTTAGCGATTGATTTTAATCAATCGCTAAGGGCCGGTTTAGTAGTTACGGAGATACGTGGTAACAAACATTCGCACACACAGCCTTTCGCATTTATTGTATTTTAGTAGTATGTCATTTTTTAAACCAGTAGTTTGTGCTGGGCTTTGATATATCAGTCAGTCAGTCAGGATATGTGATTTTATAAGTACATATAGAAAACAATCCTACGTAAAACGTGTGTGTAATATAGGTACCTAGGTAGACCTATAACATCACACAAAACAAAGGGCAAAAGTTTGAAAATAGCGCCATCTATGCAGTACAAACTAAAAAAAACATCTTGCCAACCTCAAAGTACAAACAAATGAAGGAAATTATGGGCACAGATATAATACTAGGTAGGGGTATAATATACCTGTAGCGATATCTTTCGCCACATGATTGAGCTAAATTACATCGCATCAACGAAAAGCTACCACAGTCAATACACAGATGGAATTGCATTGAAGTGTCTAGTACTTAATACCTACGACAGACAACTGTCGGTCCTAGGATCCCGAGCAAGTGGATCAGAGGGATCAGCTCGGTGGAAGATCTTCTACTTTGCAAATAGAGGACACAATATCAACCGTGTTCTCCTTAAGCCGAAGTAATTCAAAGTTTGCTCGTATTTGAATTTTTCGGTAGGTACATATAGGAACCTTGCCTATATAAAAACTTAATTTCTCGGAAAATAATCAATTCCTAACTTTTAGAGTGGTATCGTTGCGTTCGCATAGGGAGGGAGTCCAGCCCCAGTATATTTTAAATCCCAACCTTACTTAGGAGGTACAACTCAATACTATGAAAACATCTAAGATAAGCATCACGTCGTCGTGCTGAACTGCAAACACCTATCAGTCGCAGTTGGTGCTTTAAAATTAAGATGCTAAATTGGAAATACAGTGACAATTGAATTAAAATGACAATTTTGACAGTTCGGCAAAGAGTCGAGGGGAGGTGGCTTCCAATTCTGGTGTAGAAATATCGTCAGCCATCCGTTTGTTTTATGTTTTTAAGACTCACAAAGCCATGACTTAAAAAGACAGGGTTGTCTAGAACTAGTCGTCTTAAAGGCTACCTTTAACAGATCTAACCCTTTGTTACCTTTAGGCCTTGGTTCACCAAAATTAAAGCTACAAAACAAATTACCTCATCAATCTGCAAAATGCGAATTAATCACTGTTTTTCACCGGTCCATTTACGCAAAATAAGAGTTAGAGATTCAGCTCTGTGTGAATGTGGTCTAGACGAGGGTTCTATTGCTCACATACTGTTCTCCTGCCCTAGATACTCTAACCAATCTCTTTATACAGGCTGGACCATAAGTCTTTTTATATTTGAAATGATGATTAAAAATAAACTAATAGCCAAAGGTTTATTGTTTTCGAAACTAGACAAAATAGCAATTTATTTTTTAAAAATAACGTCATCCATATGCGATCCTTCATTATTCTGGCATTGCTGCAATCGCGAGTGGAAACTTTCGATGACAGCCTGACACGTGCTTGATGAAATGATACGCATTTCTGCGCGAATACGATCCTTTAATTCTTCAAGAGTCACTGGGTTGGTGTTATAAACTTTACTCTTGAGGTATCCCCATAGAAAAAAATCCATTGGGGATAGATCTGGGCTACGAGGCGGCCAGTTAATGTCACCTCTCTTCGATATCACTTTTTGGCCAAAAATTACTCGAGCTGCCCTTAACGAGTCATTGGAGGTGTGACAAGTGGCACCATCTTGTTGAAACCATGACCGTTGATTAAAACCAGCAAAATCCTGCAACGCCGGGGCAAAAAAGTTTTGTAGCATGACGTTATACCGCTCTGAATTATACGATACGATATACTGCCCATACAGTAACCTTGGGAGAATGCAGAGGTTTCTGATGTTTTAATTTCGGATTAGTGTCACTCCAATAACGGCAATTTTGTCTGTTATCATGCCCATTTAGATGGAAGTGTGCTTCGTCTGAGAAAAAAATGTTAGTAAAGCTGGTGAATTGATCTAACATTTCGTTTGGAAACTGCAACCTAGTGGCATGGTCCTGAGGCCTTAATTCCTGCACCATTTAGATTTTATACGGATGTAGGTGTAAATCTTTCTTGAGAATGCGGTTCAAAGTTGTTCTTGGCACGTTAAGGACACTAGACCGCTTTCGAGTTGAAAGCCCAGGCTGGTCACGAACAGACGCTCTTACTCGCTCCACGTTTTCGGGGTCCCTCGATGTTCTAGGTCGACCGGATCGAGGTAGATTTACTGTTGAACCTGTTTCCTCAAACTTGAGCACCCATTTTTTAATCAACTGAATTGATGGAGCTTCAATTTTATGCCGTATGTTTTAATGAGCGCAAAATTTTCGTTGCGCTAAGGTCGCAGAATCGTTGTTTCGATAGTACTCGCGTACGCAGAGAGCACGTTGGCTACCGTTGAACGACGCCATGGCACTAAATCCCCATTGGCCGCTCTTTCAATGCGTAACCCTCCGCCCCACCCCGCCCGCCGCTGTTCGACGCGGCAACCGATTCAAATATAAACGGACTTTTGGTCCACCCTGTATTTTAGCCCAACTTAAAGCTCCACTTCCATCTAAAGTATTTTCCCTGCTCTCCCCTAAATAAAAAAGTTCAACGAAAGCATTATTAAAAATTTTAACCCTTTATTATATTAAATTATAAATTACTAATCAAACTATTATCTGTCTTAGTTATTCAGCCACAATAATTGTATTAGTCATTCTTGTATACTTATCCATTTTAACCGTACCGTGAACAAGCTATGTGAAGTTGCCAGTAATATTCCTCACAACACAAAGGAATCAGTTAAATTGAAAAGTGTATTTTTTTATGCATTGTTGTTTGCTTTCATAAGTTGAAGTGAAACCTTGTAAAGATTCAATTTAATTAGTTTGAAAGTGAACTGGAAGTAGAAGTTTTGTTTTTTTTAAGAAATCCGTTATTATTATTTTTTAAATGTTATTATTATTATTTTATGTATACCCCCGCCACTCGCACAATCTCTTATTATCCTCTCCATCCAAAGGTTGTCTGGAAGAGATAGCTTCTAAGCGATAAGACCGCCCATTGTACCTTCTTAATAATAATATTTTGTTTATTATGTTATTTGTTTAAGATGTACCATAAAGTATTTTCATTAATTCATTCATGCTTAATTATTGCTTTTCCAGGGCTACGGACGCATGAAGCCCGATATTGTTACGTACGGGAGTGCAGTCCGAGGCTCCAGTGTTAACGGAGGATGCAGATCTCTTAGTGGTAAGGAACTGTTTTAACAGCAGGGCACTGCGATAGAAACGTTATCCGTAGATAAACTAAATTCACCGACATACCTCTTGAAGTTGACGATGGTAAGGGTGATGGTGCAGACATTTTATAAGATTTTAGTTTTAGTTTTAAATAGGAAAAGAGGTTTGCGTCTTTTCCTAAAACTAAAATCTTTAATTAAAGCGCAACAATCTAAAATAATGGGTTTTAAAAGATTTTTTTTACACTACATACCCATTTGCGTTAATAATGGCGGAACCACCGGATCATCCCTTATACGGCGATAAAAACAACAATGTAAACATAATAATTATATATAAATATATATAATTATTAATATATATTAAATTAATTATATATATATATATTATATTAATATACTTATATTAATTAATATTAATATATATAATGATTTTTTATTTAGGCCACAAGGCAAAACAATACAAAGAAGTATTGTATTGCCTTGTGGTTTTACTTCAATAAGAATAAAAAACATTTATAAGTACGTGAATGTTGTCAACAATATATAAAAAACCGACAAAGTAATTATTAATTATAATCTGTTGAATTAATTTCAGGATACAAAAAACATATTGGAATGCGAGTTGATAAGATTATATAGATTTTATTCTTTGAAACATATTATGAAACAACAAATCTGAATATGTACATACCCATCATGACCTTACAAAATATTCTAACGAATACATAACTAAGAAAATAAAAATACCTTAAAATATACAATTTCGAATGTAGTTTGGCACATACCATTTCTATTCAGCTAGTTTTAATACCACAGTCATAGGTACAGTTGTCACGAGTATCTTGTTCTGGATTGTTAAAGTTGAGTTCAATGTTATTGTGAAGTTATGTTCATCGACTTCCGAGTTGGAGCCATCTGTTAGCTGCTGTGTTGTCTGCTGGGCGGTGGGTGGACACGTATTAGTCAGCTTCTTAAGTGTAACACTTGCGCAATTAAAACATGTGCATGACTCTGACCTGAGCGGTATGTGCGTCCTTGCATCTTTATTGTAGGACCAGATTTTCCAGCAGAATTGGCACAGGAATACTTCTGTTGTGTTCATGAAGTGTTGATGTTGGGGACTATTCAGGTATTTCGGCTGATGCAAGGCGCAACAGCTCAAGCACACTTTTTCTTCATACTTCGGTTGGTCTTCATCCTCAGCCCTTAAATGGTCCTCTCTCAGCGGACGCTTTTTTAGAGGATAGTTGGCATATTGTTCCCTGTCTGTAGCCCGATTTGATTTCATAGGTTTCTCATTTATGAAAACCATTGCAATTTAGTTGATTTCGTTCTAGTATTTTCGTGAAGTTCGTATCAGTATAGAAACTGGACTGGTTGTTTAGGGAAGGTTGTGGCTTTTATACCTACTCTGCTCAGGAAAAATAGTTACGTAACAAAAAAGGGGAATCATACAAATACTTTGGCAGTATTTTGAAATAGTTTTCCGAAGTGGAAATCTGTAAAGTTTCCACTGCGGAAACCTCTTTCGGTTAGAATGTTTCCTCGCTTTGGGGATTTTCCCGGATTTGGGATAATGATCCTAGCTAAGTCCAACCGTTGGGAATGCCCAAAGGTAGGACTTAGCTAGGTGCACTTTTAGCCTATCATAAGAATTGGTCGAATCGTTTTAAAGGTTTTCTGTACAGATACAAAACAAACAATCACAAAATAACTTTTGTAGCGCCGCCTAGACTTCTGGTGATAAACTTATATAAAAAAAAATTAACACTACATAAGAATTATATACAGTGGTGGACATATAATTAGAAACACTACCCACGGAACTTAACATTATACAAGATATTTGACCTTAATACTTTTTATTTGGAAATGAAACCACAGATACCATAAAATATGTTCAATAACTAATCATTTACTTACTTATTTAAAAAAAAACAACAAAATATCAACTAAACAAGTACAGATTCAATATTACATTTCATACAAACAACTAAATGAGTTTTAAAGTACCAACAGTAATGGAAAACTAATTAGAAACAATACAAAAAAATAAAAGATAAATCATATTTTATAGGTTTAATTATTTAGAATTATATAATTTAGGTAATAGATACTGTGTATAGGCTACTAAAACTTATAATTAATATTTTGTTGCGTATCCTTTATTATCAATCACAGCTCTACAACGACGTGGCTTTGATTTTATCAATTTCATACATTTATCTAGTGGGATTAAATTCCATGCTTCTACAAAAGCTTCGTAGAGTTCGTTGTGACTGGAGTTAAGTTTGTTTGAGACTTTCTTTTTTACGACATGCCACAGATTTTCTATGGAATTTAAATCAGGGCTATTTGCAGGCCAGTCTAAGACGGAAATACGCTGTTCCCTAAGAAAATATTTTACACTGTTGGCAGTGTGTTTAGGGTCATTATCATGCTGAAAGATCCAGGTTACAGGCAAATTGTCGTTAGAGTAATCATTGTCTCTTCTAAGATATTTTGGTACTGCAGTTGATCCATTGTACCTTCAATCTTACAAACGGGTCCAACTCCACATCCAGAAAAACATCCCCATACCTTGATATTGCCGCCTCCGTGATTGACTATGCTTCTAGTGTATTTATAATTGAAAGCATGGTTCATTGGACGTCTAACGTAGCGCTTTCCGTCTGAATTTACCATGTTTATTTTAGTTTCATCTGTGAATAAGACTTTTTTCCAATCTCGGACCGTCCAATTGACATACTTTTTAGCGAATAATAATCGCTTCTCTCGATGTTTCTTGGTAAGAAGCGGCACCTTTCGAGAAACCCTCCCAAACAATTTTGATTCCACTAATCTACAACGTACTAGTCTTGACGAAACATTTCTAGGGTCAACAGGCGAAAAAACTTCATTTTTAATCTGGTTGGCCTTTAAACTTGTCTTTCTTAGCAATACGTACGATTAGCTTATCTTCTCTGGGCGAAGTTTTCCTCGGTCGAGCCTTTCTAGGAATATTTTCAATAGTTCTTTTGTAATGGTCAATAGCATTGAAAACTTTCTTTACCGAACATTTTAAATGATTAGCTATTCTCCTGTACGCATTCTTGGTCGATGTGCAAATTAACAATTATTTGCGTCGTTGCCGTAACAACTTTTATTTTTGCCCATTTTGAACAAAAAATTGTAAACGGATTTTCAATTTGATGGTCAATTGCCGCCAAAACGATAGAAAATAGCTAAGAAAGAAGTTTTATTTTTTCAATTTCAAAAATGGAATGTGCTGTGGATGCTTTTCTAAAGTGTTTCTAATTAGGCGTCCAAGAGGCCAGTAACAGAAAATAAGCTATGTATGCTTTAAACTCTTTTTATGATGAAGTTTAGATAGTTTTGTTTTTTTAATGTATTTTATGAGTATTCTAAATTGAGCGGCTATATTGTTGCATGATTATTAAAAATTGAATTTATAAATTTTTCAAGAATGGATGACATGGACTTCAAACTTTCATAATTCATATGAAGTGTTTCTAATTATATGACCACCACTGTATATTTGATTTTTTTATTAATACAATATTTATTGTTGTATTTCAATAAGAAAGATGTAAAAAATATATGTGAACGTTGTCAACAATATATAAAAAACCGACAAAGTAATTATTAATTATATTCTGTTGAATTAATGTTAGGATACAAAAATCATATTGGAATGCGAGTAGACAAGATTATAATTATAGGATTATATTTTGACAAATATTATGAAACAACAAATCTGGATATGTACATACCTATCATGACCTTACAAAATAATCGAGCGAATACATAACTAAGAAAATAAAAATACCTTAAAATATACAATTTCGCATGTAGTTTGGCACATACCATTTCTATTCAGCTAGTTTTAATACCACAGTCACAGGTACAGTTGTCACGAGTATATTGTTCTGGAGTGTTAAAGATGAGTTCAATGTTCACCGACGGCTGAGTTGGAGCCATCTGTAAGCTGCTGTGTTGTCTGCTGGGCGGTGGGTGGACACGTATCAGTCAGCTTCTTAAGTGTAACACTTGCGCAATGTAAATATGTGCATGACTGTGACCTGAGCGGTATGTGCGTCCTTGCATCTTTATTGTAGGCCCAGATTTTCCAGCAGAAATGGCACAGGAATACTTCTGTTGCGTTCATGAAGTGTTGATGTTGGCGACTATTGATGCAAGGCGCAACAGCTCAAGCACGCTTTTTCTTCATACTTCGGTCGGTCTTGCTCCTCAGCCCTTAAATAGTCCTCTCTCAGCGGACGCTTTTTTAGAGGAAAATAAAAAGATAAAAAAGGTCGATCGTCCAAGCGCAAGCGCCGTGCCCTTTCGTATATGTGCGTGGGACATCTAGAGCGGGTGACAACCGCACGCAGTCCTACATTATCTGATACCGCGATGGATTCCATAAGGTGGAAAGTACTAGGAGGCCTCAAAAGTGAATCCTTAAGGGCCCAGTCTATTGATACAAAATATAAGAGTCGTCGGGAGACGCCGACTAGAACAAAATTGTCTGTATATTTTATACTTGAAATTACATTTAGTTAAACGTGGTGTCAGATAACATAGTTCTACCAATATTTGCTCACTTCAAATTATTCGCGCAATTTAACATTGTTTTTTAAAAAAAGTAATGAATATTTTGATTGCACATAAATTAACGTGATTTTAGTAATAGTTAAGTAATTTTTGGGTTCATATAACTGGTTTACATGACGTTAATCAAGCGTTCAATACAGCTCTCTAGCGCTTAGCACTTAGTAATTATTCTCCATGGGTTGCATAATCGTTAAATTCGTTCAATTTCAGAGGACGTAAACAAGCTAGCGGTCGTACTATTCGGAAAAATAGTTAAGTAACAAAAAAGAGGAAATCATACAAATACTTTGGCAGTTTTTTGAAATAGTTTTCCTCAAGTGGAAATCTGAAAGGTTTCCTTCCACTAAACTCAGGCAAAAATAAGTCGCCGTTTCATCATCATCATCTTATTAATATAGAAGATGACTGACTCATTGACTGACTGATTCATTGGGAATTAAAGCCAAACCTAAAACGATGCTTCAAAATGTAATAACTCTGGTTATGAGTGCATCCAGCACGCCGGGATTGGATTTCCATACAACTTTGCCAGCGAGTTTTTTTGTTCCAAATTTCAAAACTAATGCTGATAAAGTAAATACGATACTTCGCGTGTTCTTTTGTCGAAAGTAATGACAATATTTCCGCGCATGTTTGAGAAAATATTATTATAATAATAATATGTTCGTTTTCATTCACCCCAAACAGTATAAATATAATAATTTATTTGTTTTAGTATGCAAAACTTAAACTGAAAAAAAACTGAATGTCACCACTGTTTGTGGTAACGTTTTCTTAAGTTTTTTAATAACGAGCTTGTTAATTTAGAGGTTCCTAATTAGTTATGAAACACACAATCGAAATCGTATTTTCACTTTATGAATTTGATCCAGTGTTCATTGATTCAATACTCTCTCTAATAATACGTCTCACAGAATGCCTATTGAATCGGGACATGAATGAATGACGATGACAATATTAAATTAATGAATGACGACCTCTGTGGCGCAGTGGGCGAAGGCTCGCCTGAGACGCAGAAGGTTGCGGGTTCGATTCCCGCTGCGGGACAAATGTTTGTACAATTAGCTAATGTTTGTCTCGGGTCTGGGTGTTTTCTATGTATAATATGTATGTATTTACAAAAAAAAAAGTATATAAGTAGTATATCAGTCATGTAGTTCCCATAATACAAGCTCTGCTTAGTTTGGGGCTAGATGATGCTGTGTGAAAAATGTCCAGCATTATTTATTATTTATTATTAAATTGAATAAACGTATTTTAATTAAGGAATTGTACTAACACTATGACATTATGTAACTTAACAAATTATAAATAGATAAATTGTTATTAACATTGCTATTGAAAAAAAATCTTATCAATGAATGTTGCAGTTCCTCAGAAAGTACGCGCCTCAAGTGACTCTCAGTCCGAACTACATCGACCTGACGGAGTGCCAGTACATGTGGCCGTACTGCACGCAGCCGATCTACTACAGCGCGCAGCCGACCATCGCCAATGTCACGCTGATCAACGGACTGGGCGTTTCCGACACAGTCGTCAGTATACCCAATACCCATTAGGGGACATCCATAAATTACGTCACACGAATTTCATGATTTTTGAAGCCCTCCCCCCGTCCTTGTCACAGGTGTGTGATCCTCCACCCCTGGTGAGATGTGACGTTTTAAATATAAAATTTAAAATTTAGAAATTAGAAAGTTAAAACATCACTTCAGAAGTCATTATTAAATTATCTTAGAATTATTTAGATATATTTTCAATGTTGCGACCGGCCTCCGTTCAGTTTTCGGTTTTTTTTCTTCTGAAAGTACTTTAATGCTGCAGGGCCGCAAATGACCTTGGTCAGCGTCACCGGACTACGGCGAGCGCAGAAGGCGCTCAGCCTATAAAAAGTTAGGATGGGGCAACTAGCACAAGGGCACCTCGGCTTGGGCCGTTGCCAGGGGAGGAGGAACTGGAGAGAAAAGCCCCGGTACATATCTGTACCGTGAATAGGCGGAAGTGGGGACTCGTCGAGCCCGCCGGCGGGCTCGGTGTATCTGTGCAGTGTTTACTCTGGCGGGGCTTGATGACGTCACCACCGCATTAGCGGTGCTGATGGGGTCATCGGGGTCACCAAGTACCTACGTGTCTTGGTCTACGGAGGGTTTTACACTTTTCGGTAAAAAAGCGTCTATATTTATATGAAATCTTGCCCGTCCGCTAGTTGCTATCTGAACAAGCGAGTTCGGGCCACGAACCATCCACAGAACTTAATTTCCTAAAATCGGGGCGTGCACGCTGGACACGTCCCAACTTGTCGAAACTCGTTCGGTCCGTTTGCTATTTCTTTCTGATTCTGCTTGTTTTGTATCTAGCTATTCCTGTCTTTCTTTTGAACAAGTTTCGACTTGATATTTCTTTCCTAACTTGCTCTGTGGGTGGTTCGGGTCAAAAAATTAAACAACCTAGGCAAAAGCTAGGCCTATCTAAAAATCATAATAAAATATTTATTTCACATTTCATAAAACTACTTATTTTTCGTCGCTTCAACATTCGATAATAAATCAAAATTGCGGGGCCACATGTGCCAATTAATGAGTGAAACAAATTCTTCTTATTGTACAAACAGAAAAAACTTAAGTACATAATTATAGGACATCTACAAAGGCGAGCTTAACCCTAACAAGAGTTTAACAAACATATTTAAACCTTTTATTAATGTTGCGAGTTGCTAATATTTTAAAGATTTTCGTTTAAATTTCACAGTTTTAATACTTCACATACAATTTACGTCACAAAGCTACTTCGTAAACCTGTTCACTTCTTTTGCTTTCCAGTTTCAGTCTATAGAATTTTATTTCTCAAAAGAACACAGTTCACTTAAATGAGAATGTATATACATTATTCTTAAGCTTACTATCTTAACTAATTAATATATAATACTATAAGTAATTGTAATAAGTACATAGGTATTTAGCTAGTAGGCTTAGTTTTGGTTTTTTTATTATTATTTTTTAGAGTAATATTTGGTATCGTTATTTTAACAAATTTTGTCATAAATATGTTGTTTTAATTTTTTCTTAAATATGTGCATTGATAAGCAGCTTTTGATGTTATCAGGTAAGTTATTATAAATTTTCGCACCTTCATACATGATGTTTCGTTTTCCATAGTTGGTCCGTGGACTCCTTAGTTTTAACTTATTTTTATTTCTTAAATTAGATTAAGTGTAGGTTTTCTTTGTTAGTGTGATTTGCGTATGTATTTTATTAGTTAATATTTTCCTAACAAGGATGCAAGTGAGGTAAGTATATAGCTGGTTGATATTAAAAATTTTGGTTTCCTTGTAAATAGTATGTGTGCTAGTTAGGTAGTCATATTTGTATAGAACTTTAATTAATTTATTTTGAGATATTTGTAGTGATTTGAGATTTGACACTGCCGCCGTACCCCATACTTCCAGTAGATATTGCAAATGAGACTTAGCCAGGGAATTATAAATATTCATTCGAACTTTACGTGGCAGGCACCCCACGGTGTTTGTTTATCTTGACTATCCATATCAGCCTCATCCACATCTGCAATAGGTACCAATGACTAGATGTGGACGAGACTGATAATACCACAGTCTACTAATACTTTTACCTACATAGTTTTATATGTTTATACATAGTTTTACATATTTTTTTATGAATACTTAGGCATTAACCTAAAAAATCATCAATAAGCAAGTTGTGCAACACGCTAATTTTAGCTGTCTTTTCATGCATGTAGTTTAGGCAGCGTTGAGTATGCAGACATCTATTTTTTTTTAATCGTCATTTCATCCATTATTGCTTGCCCTTATGGGAAGCATTATAGAATTCTTTTGTAGAGTTTTCAGCACACTTCTGTAAAGCCAGCTCATCCTAATAATTATTATATGTAAATATAAATAATAAATAAATAAAGCTGGACATTTTTCACATAGCGTCATCTAGCCACAAAGTAAGCAGAGCTTGTGTTATGGGAACTACATGACTGATATACTAATTATATACTTTTTTTTTTGTAAATACATACATATTATACATAGTTAACACCCAGACCCGAGACAAATATTTGCAGATACAAACATTTGTCCCGCGCGGGAATCGAATCCGCAACCTTCTGCGTCTCAGGCGGGCCTTCGCCCACTGCGCCACAGAGGTCGTTAAATCAAACTTTAAAATGTAAACTTTATCTCATAATCATCCCGGAGCAATTCACTATGATACCAAGGCATGACTTGTAGCATCTTCTGAATACTGGCATACTTACCATTAACATTTGCTGGTGTAGTTATTACAGAGCTCTGTTTTCTTTTCTTTCATTAGTGTGAACAGATCAGTGAAAGTAACAAACAGTATTATGGATTATGGGATGAAAACCACAGATAGGTTTTCATCCCATAATCCACATGCCACTTTATTCTCTTATTTAACATATTTTTTTCAGTGCATATTGGCAATAATATGAGCTGACCTCGACAATAAGATCCCACGTATGAGAAGTTATTGTCGGGCTTAAACGGGGCACACCATCCCGTAAGCTTCCGTTCACCCCGGATCAGTCTGATCCATAAGTGACCAGAACCTACAGACACACGAGAAGGTTGACCGACCTGCCACCCCAAAAAGTGATGGAAACGGCATCAATCCCTTACTTACTGATTTTGGGTCATGTATAATGTTATTATGCCTAACAAACAATTTACGTTTATAAAAAAGTATATCAGTATTAGTTTATCAGTTTACAATTTTTTCAGCAAAATGCTATCTGACAATACCAATGCAAGTTAATTTAGATATTCATGATCGTATGCGCCCTGGACATCGAGGACCACAAACGCAGAAGTAATACGTACGTATACGTATAACTTATACGTATAATAAGTTAATTCCGTTTGAATGGTTTCATAAAGAAATTTGCATCATCTGTATTATTAGATGTATCTACATCTAATTGCGTCATTTTTTTAGAAAACATAGGATAAATTCATAATTATTTAAAGGGGTTTTAATAGAAATACGCTTAAATTTACGAATATAATGCCGTATTTTCGAAATGGAGAAGTATACGGTCTATTTGAAGTACCTACTGCAGATATTTTTCAAACAATTTTTTCTACACAGTTGGATCTCGTTATTTTTAAAATACTAGTAGTAACGTCAATAAAAGTGGGATAGTACCCATTGGGGTATCCCACTACCCCAATGGGTCATCTCCAACTCCATTCGCAAAACGGCGCAGCTGAAACATTATGATTAGGGCTCTGTATTGTAGTAGAACTATCATCATTAACGACCTCTGTAGTGCAGTGGGCGAAGGTCCGCCTCACACGCATAATGTTGCGGGTTCAATTCCCGCCGCGGGACAAATGTTTGTATGATCTGCAAATATTTATCTCGGATCTGAGTGATTTCATGTATAGTATTTAGGTTGGGGAAAAAGTCTTTTCGCATTATTGTATGTATGAACTTGTAATAAAATCTCTTTGGCTATACTATTTGTATCTGGCTGGTTTTGGTATCATTAAAAGTTTAAATTTTAAAGAAGATAATTCCAAATTCAAATTAGGAAAATGTGTGATTTTTATTTGTTTTTCGTACTGTTAAGATGAGTGAATCTAATGAAGAAATTCGATACATTTTAAAATTTTACTACAAAAAAGGTAAAAATGCAACGCAAGCCGCGAAAAAAATTTGCGATGTTTATGGACCTAGTGCAGTGTCTGTGAGAGTAGCACAAATTTGGTTTAAGCGTTTTCAATCCGGAAATTTTGATGTCAAAGATGCACGTCGCTCTGGTCGCCCTATTACGGATAAAATGGATGCCATTTTTGAAAAAGTGGAGCAAGATCGGCATATCAGTAGTTACGACGTAGCTGAAGAACTGGGAATTGAACACAAAACAGTTTTGGCGCATTTGAAAAAAACTGGGTACACAAAAAAGCTCGATATTTGGGTACCTCACGAGCTCACTGAAAGAAACCTAATGAACCGTGTTCTCATTTGTGATTCTTTATTACGACGTAATGAAACCGAACCATTTTTGAAGAAGCTGATAACTGGTGATGAAAAGTGGAGTTTGGCTGGGATGTGTTAATGCATCCGCCGTATAGTCCTGACCTTGCACCTTCAGATTTCCACCTGTTTCGGTCTCTTCAGAATTCTTTAGGCAGTGTCAGGTTAACATCACGAGAGGACTGCCAAAACCACTTGTCGCGGTATTTTGAACAGAAGCCCCAAAGTTTTTATAGCAATGGGATCATGTCCCTGCCTACAAAATGGCAAAAAGTTATCGAACAAAATGGTACCTACATACTTTAGTTAAATGTAAATAAACTATATTAAAAAATGTTTTGAATTTTCTTAAAAAATGCGAAGAAACTTTTTCCCCAACCTATTATTTACTAAAAAAATGTAAGTATATAAGTAGTATTCCATGCAGTTCGCATAACACAAGATCTGCTTACTTTGGGGCTAGATGATGCTGTGTGATAAATGTCCAGCATTATTATTATTATTATTAAAATATAATATATAAATAAAGTTCATCAAATAGATCATACAATACGTGACCCTGAGCCTTTGTTGTTGACAACCAAATGCAATATTATACTGTGCGTTGAAATCGCTTGAAACTAAACATGGTCTTGGCAAATCGCTTATACCTAATTATATTTATTAGTGACCCACCCCGGCTTCGCGCGAGTTATTCGGTGGATTTTCCAAGAATTTTCTTTAACCTTGTCTTGACAGTTGCGAACACAACAAAAAGTGATCTTACATACATACGGCATTTTGATTTTTATTTGTATAGATTAAGTATTAGTTTATTTTAATTCTGTTTCCTCTATTTTGTTTTGTAGGTGGGCAGTAAACACGAAGCATAGTTAACGGACCTATCAATACCTACAGCTATATTTTGGATGTCGTGCATTACAAGGTTATTTGTATTTTTTATGTATTTAAATAAAGATCGATTTTAATAAAATTTTATGTAATATATTCTCTTATAGATATACATAAGTTCATATAGATATATGAGCTTTGTAATTTCAATGTATAAAAACCTCTTGACCTTGACTTTGATTAGTTTTAGTTTACCAGCGTCAACGTTCCAGCTATTCTCGAACCGAATGGTCTACTACGTGACGATGGTAAGCGGCCTGACGGCATGACTCTTGTCCCTTGGGAGAAGGGAAGGCCTTTGGTATGGGACGCCACATGCGTAGATACCCTAGCACCATCTCATCTGTCGGGGACTTCAGTTAGAGCCGGTGCAGCGGCTGATTCGGCCGAGGATCTCAAGAGGCGCAAATATAGAAGTCTCGACAGAGCTTACTTATTTGAGCCTTTTGGGGTTGAGACTCTGGGTCCGTGGGGAACCGGGGCCCATCGCGTTTTCAAAATTCTTTCAGGGCGACTGGTCGAAGCGACGCGTGACAAGAGGGCTGGCTCTTATCTGGGTCAACGCATTAGCATTGCCATTCAGCGTGGCAATGCGGCCAGTATTTTGGGAACGCTTCCGCCTGGTAGTGATCTGGATCAGTTGAGCTATCTATAGATCGTTTGCAACGGTCTTTAGATAGCTAGCTGCTTCATCTGTATTTTTTGTATATACCTACTTGTACATAGTTGTATGAATAAATGTAGTAGTTTACTGAAATAGCAGTATCCTTTGAACAAAACTACAGGAATCACCTGTAGTTTTGTTTTAAGGATAATACATTTATTTTTAGGATCTTAGAATTTTCTGTGGTTTATTTCCAATTCAATAAACCTATACCTAATACTCAACATTGAGAAATATTAAACATCACGGGGACAGAGTTTTTAAACTCCACCGAAGAAAGAAAACATATGTAAGTACCTACTAGGTAGGTACTTACCTTAATTCTAAAAAAACTAAAAACACCAATGACTTTAAAATCATAATACGATTATTTTTTTGAAATATTTGTAGTAAGTTTACCTAAAATTCATTGAAGATCGAGCTTTTCTCGGAAACTGAGATAAACTACTACTGCTAGGAGTTACTTAATGAGCAGGGCACTAGGAGTTACATCGTCGTCGGCGATAATCATTATTAAACTGGCGGGTATACTACTACAAGTTCGAGTACCAGTAATAGGGATGTTGACACATGTTTCAAATTCATGTAAAGACAGTTTTTAGAAACCTAAAATAACATTTTAGGAACTTAATTATTCGTCTTAGTTAAAATAAAATTGTGATATACATTACCCATTAACACGTGACTCCGAACACCAATCAGAGCGCGATGACGTCACTGACCGGTAAACAAGCTGACTTATCTGTCATAACCAAGTTAGAGTATCACCGGTGAACTATTTCTCTCGGTAATTTGTTAAAACAACGTTAATATTTTGAAAATTTTATCACAATGGAGACGATTCATCAAAGGAAATAGTTTTAACTTACCTAAGATTGATTCTTTGATGGTGGCAAGTCTATTTGCTAGAATCAAGGATTTTTGTGCAGCGAGCTAAAAAACGTGAAAATGTCTTTGTAAGTACCTACTTACCTATAATTTTACACTGATATACTATAGTGCAAATGAAAGAGACACTTTACTCATTTTACGTTTAGAACTATTAAAACTACTTGTCATTTATATCAACGAAATAAAAAGTTAGGTTATGTACAACATTTTAGTAGTATGTTTACGCTCCTATTTTGTCTATTCCAGATCTTCAAGATAATCTTATGGCGATGATGTCGTAGGATACGTTCAGTTGAAAAGAAAATCCAATATGTGTATGGTCCCGCGTGTGCCCTGAACACAGTTCGTGCTAAACCATACAGTCACTACCTATCATTGTGGATGAAAAAAACCGTGTTTTTATCAGTTCACAATGCCACGATTATGCTGCCTCAGTGCAAACATGCATGCCTTTTTGATGTGGCTTCATTGAAGAAGTGAAGAGCCGTCTTGTACTCAGGTAGAATGCTACTGAAATATTGATTGTGGGAACAACATTAGAATTCATAACAATTATAAAATTAACCAAAGGACAGGCTTAACTTCTTCAGATGCCAGTGTTTTTGTCAAATTTGTGGAACAGGCTTTAGCGCAAGGTATCAGAAACCGTGAATTATTAAGGTATGTGCAAAATATCACTAATGAGCCAGAAAGGCTCTCTATGTACCAGTTAGTGCAGAACTATAGAAAACAATTTAGTGAAGACTTCATCAAGCAAATATCTGGATTATTTACTATGGAGTTATTAAAGAAGACTGAAGAAAACACAAGAGACCAACCGGCAGCAACTTGTGACATGAGTTAAGGTTTGGCAGAATAACGGCTTCCAAAGCTTATGAAGTTAAAACAAGTGAGATGCTAATGTCAATAGCAGACTTTCCCATGATTACTGGCTCACCACCGATGGAATGCAAGTAGTTTCTCATAAAAATAAAATTCTCATTTAATGAGAGCATTTTAAAAAATTACATACAGAACGGGAAACCCTCAAGCAAGTGTTATGACCAGATGTAAATCCAAATGTATGTTTGTGGATATAAAAAGTGCTACATTTGTGTTGTAGATGTTAACTTTCAAAATAATAATAAAGTTATATAATATTAGTGGAGTTCAATGAAGATCTTTTTTATTATTTTGGAAAAAATAACTACCCATTATTGTATAAAACAATAGAAATATAGCAAGTAAAATATAGTAAATAAAAATACTAATTATTCCTATTTTAGTCTTTTATTTCCAGTTACATAATCATAATATAGATGAAATTTGGTAATACTAAATCAATCCTGGAATAATGTTTTGCAATACAAATACATAATGAAATCAAAATCACCGATAAGTAAGTAATGAATTCATATTTTTTGCCCTGCCTCACATATCCTTGCCAAACCTGGATATGTAATTATAATATAGCAGGAACATATTTACAAGATTGTGGGTCCAGTTGGCATCCTATTTGTAACAATCATTCGCAGTAACTCCGATGGACAAATTCAATGGGAAAGAACCATAAATTTAGATATTACCTACCTAGTAGCATTATGCAAGACGGATTAGGAAAACGAGTGGGGTATTTTGTTCAGTTCTCGTTCCTGTTTTGATTTTAACATCAACATTGGAAGTGCTGCAACAAAACAAAAATGTTATTAGCAGTAGCTAGTCAGTATCTAACAAAACAATGTTTTGACGATAAAATTATGTATGTACCTTTTTTATGTGCAAATCTTCTAAACTATTTCAGATGCTTCTTGTAACTTTTTAAATATAACTTAGTTTATTCAGATTTTAGGTTTAATAGGAAAGTGTTTGATATGACAATATATCAAATAATTTGTAAATCATTAAAGATAAGCACGATTAGCAGCAAAACTGCTCCGCGCATTCAAAAACATATTTCTGTACAATTTTGTCTTTCACAGAAATCTCCTTGCTGTGAGGTTTGGTGTTCGGGAAAAGTAGCTATCAACTTGGCAAAACACATCGATAGCACGTTCTAATATTTCTAGTGGCGCCATCTAGTCCTGGCGCAGTCGTAAAAGTGAATGCTAACAAAAGATGGCGCTGATGTCAATTATTTCTAATAATATCATGGCTACAAAATTAATGGATAAACGACCTTGATCGTTTATAGGAAACCGAAACATTGAAATGTCAACTTCAACTTCAACTTTTTTCTAATGGCTTATGTGGTTAGGGTTGCCACAATTTTGCCAAAGTCAGGTGAAAAACTGTTCGAGTCGCGCTCTATTTTAAATCGACCTAATTTCGGTAAGCACCTCTCCAACGCCTTATTTTTTTTTTTTTTTTAAATCTTGTCGACTTGACATTGGCAAAATTGTGGCAACCCTAACCACATAAGCCATTAGAAAAAAGTTGAAGTTAATCTGGTGTAGAAATATCATCAGCCAGCCGTTTGTTTTATGTTTTAAGACTCTTATAGTCATGAGTTATGGAGACAGGGGAGACTAATATGTTGATACCGCTAGAATATAGATAGCTCTATTATGTGTACGAAGTAGATATTACTAAAGACGTGCTAAATATTGGACTCAAATGAAGACCGAGTAAACATGGCACTGCGTCTTATCGCATATCTCGGGCTCTGGATGTTATTAACAGCCGCCGAAAACGACCCACCTGTTAAGGAGCATATTTGTAATGCCACCAACACTGAAAGAGTTCAATATGAGTTCAATACAGATATTGTGACCAATGAACACATTGTTACATTCAAAGGGTACTTTCCAAAGTCGACTCGGGAAAAATATGTGACTGCGGCTCTAAAGAAAGCCGGAGTGAGTACCTTCCTATTATATAAATGCTATTACTTCTTATGATACATAGGTCCTATTATTAATACGAAAGTATTTACATTCTTTTTCTTGTCTTGGTATAGCACCGTTTAATAGGTATACTTACACTGAATCTCTTTGTAATAACTTATAAAAATCAGTTCAAAGTTACAAGGTAACAAACCTCTGCAAAAATTGCAAATGGAAAAACTTTCTGTTTGTTTTCTTCACCACTGTACCACTCAAAAAATAACCTATTGATGTAGCAACTCAACTTACATTAAAGTTTCCATTCATTTGACTTTTTTTATTTTCTACTTTTATAGTGGAACTGACTAACAATATATATAGATATAACTAATCCTAGTGAGTCCAGACTATGTGTGTATCTGTTGAATTTTTTTCAACAAAGAGAATCTAAAAGTTACTTAGTTAAGGAAAAATATTATCATCATGAATATTAACTCTCAGTGTACACTATTTTTGTTGGTCATGTGCTTCATGCTTGCAGAAATTGCCCCCCACCTCTTTTTCTTTTTCTGGTTTATAATATTTTAGTATTACAGTTCACAGTAAAAGTTTGTATATTAATCAAATCTCACAAATGTTTGAAGTATTTGTCTTAGGAGTATTTTAATGCATAAACTTGATAGTCAGGTGTAGGGCAAATATTTATTATTTAACTTTTATTATATTATGTGTTATTTGCATTAATAAAATAAAGATATCAAATTATAAAATTAACAATAGCTGGTGTCGCTCTAACGAGGCATTACATGCATTATCAACCACAAATTCACAGTCAATAACTGTGAGTATTTTAAAATAAAATTTTACACGAAAAATAACAAGTAAAAAAGTTACCAGAGCAAGTAAGTACACAAAAAAATCTAAGAGATCTCGTAAATCACACAATCATAATGAAATAAGCCATTAGGTCTGTATACTAATACAGTGCTTAAGTATAGATCAAAACTTGACAGATTTTTGTCAACTTTTGTATGGGAAAACTGTCAAAAATCTACCCTCAAGTCATGATCTTAAGCAATGTATAGAGTACGGACCTAAGAGTAACATTAATTAAACACACTTCTAGTCCTTCCTAATATCTAACCATTGACTAGTTTGTACAATATCTTTTAGATCACAGAATGATTGAAATGAGCAATAGAATAAAAGTAACATTATTTAAATACACTTTAAGTCGTACCTAATATCTATCTTTGACACGTTTATAAGAGGTCTTATAAATCACATAATGATATTCAAATGAGCAATTGTTGTATATCAAGTGAGAGCATGCACTCCCTTACATATTAAAATTCCATCAAGTACATTCAAATAGTTCATGAATGTACTTGATACATTGCAGGTATCAAACTGGACGATACTGCAGCGCGAAAACCCAGCAGCCGACTACCCGAGCGATTTCGATGTGTTAGTCATAGATGAGGAACGTAAAATGGCATTGAGCGCACTCACGGACCACCCGGCCATAAAACGCGTCACTGCACAGAGACAGGTTATGCGGACCATCAAATACGTCAAAGAGGTAATTCCACTACTTGGTGCTGATCAGATGCCGGCTGCATTTATTTCTTATCCTACTGATATTATAAATGCGAATTTCATAACAACAGATCTAAAGATGTATATAAACATTTGGAATATTTAAAACAAAACAAAAACAAACACGCTCCCCCATGGTGGACATCCTCAGATACATACTTAGTGAGTAGATCTTTGAGGATACCAAGTAGAATGTAGTCAGAGGCACGTCCAAACATTACATTTGGTACATGACCGCGTTTGCAAGTTAGCATTCCGCGTGACAGGTTGCAAGCCCATCGCCCCCTATCGGAACACTAACAGTTGGCATACGCCTTCGAATTTTTGGTTCTAGAGCATGCACGATGTTTTCCTTCGCCGTTTTGAGCAAGTGTTAATGCGCACATAAATTTTTCGTGTGGAAAAATCCTCTGTTGCACGACCGAGTTCGAAATCGGGCCTAACCTAACTTCTATCGAAATAAACTTGCAAAGTTGGTACGTAGGTGCCACTTAGGACAGCATTCTGAATGCACATTTATGAGCGAGGTCTTCTGAATTATTTCGCAATATTATTGATAATTTTCAGTTGAATGAAGATTGCGGTCCAGCGGGTTGCTTATATGCTGGCTGGCGGAATTACCGCGGCCGCACACTTCGCTCACTAAGGCAGCCTCGAGAGGTAATAAAACTATTGTTATTTAAGAAAATGCATTATGTGTACGTCCGAACGCGGCTTGGTAATTTTAACAAAACAAAGGATATTTTTCATAAAAATATATGAAATCGTACGGTGTACGTAGATAGGTGATCAGATTAAAGTTGTTACTTAAAAAATTATACGTTTTTTCTTTCAGAACGGTGGTTACTCGTCTCGAAAATTATTGAGGACGGTGCCACGGCAAATCACGTCTGTACTAAAAGCTGATGTGCTGTGGTCGCTGGGAGTAACAGGTGAGGAGTAGAAAGGGACAGGTGGCAGATTAATATCAGGGGCACAAATATTATATCTCGTTATAATAATACTGTCTTTCTGTTAGCGTCTAGTTGTTTCGTAGCAAGCCACCTGGTTACCTTTTTTAAGTAATCCGTCAACATTGATCAGTCTGACAGTAGATTTAAATGTGAAATTTCACGCACCCCAATTGTGATGTTCAGGTGAAGGCGTCAAGGTGGCGGTATTTGACACTGGCTTGGCTCGCAACCACCCCCATTTCGGTCGTGTTCGGGAGAGGACCGACTGGACCGGCGAGAACACCCTGGATGATGCGCTGGGACACGGCACCTTCGTGGCTGGAGTCATCGCTTCCAGATCCGACTGCCTGGGCTTCGCTCCGGACGCTGACCTACACATATTCCGCGTTTTTACCGATAACCAGGCTAGTATCAGAGTAGTAACACGATACCTGTCGTACTAAAGGTTGCCTGTAAGAAATCGCATTCAATGAAAATGATTCTATTTAACAATCGGTTTAAAAAATATTGTCCCTGTTAAGACTTTTAAATCATGATGTTTTACTTTTATGGACTGTTTTGGTATAATACAAAGGCAACTTAAGATTAAGTATTCGTTTACTAGCTTCTGCGCACGGCTTCGGCCGTGTGGTAACCGGATATAAATTATCTAGCCTATCTGTTATTCTAGGTCACGAAATATACCTTTTTCATATTTGATCCAATACGGACATTGGGACATTCCATTAATCATATTTAACGTTCCAGGTTTCCTACACGTCGTGGTTTCTGGATGCGTTCAATTACGCTATAATGCGTAAAATAGACATCCTGAACTTGAGTATCGGTGGTCCTGATTTCATGGACCACCCGTTCGTTGATAAAGTTTGGGAACTCAGTGCTAACAAGGTGAGTTGTCTGAAGACAAATTTTTAAATTTTCCGAGCACTGACAACATTATAACCCTGTTTAATTAATTACATGGTGTTTCTGTAATTTGAGATACTGTATTAATAAGAAGGAATTGATTGTTGATTTACCTTGTAATTTACCCTTTCGATCGGTATCATAAATTATAGAATGTTTTTTTCAAATCCCAACTTCTTCTAGAACTTTTAATGCAGTATTATTAACTTAAAAAAAAAGGAAAGACTAGATTAAGTAAAATTTGCTAACTTCAATATTTAAAGTAGGTACTTGTCCTCCATGAAGAACACGGGACACACTATAAACTGACTAACTCGCAAGTAGGTTCATAAGATTTTAGCAAAAACGACTTATCTAACTCTATAATACCAGTCTCTGCCCATGGCTTCGCCCGCGTGGTAACCGCATACAAAATATCGGACTCCTTGATCCTATACACTACACAGTAAAGGAATTACCATTTGAGTAGAGCCGCCAATCATGGGATTATATGTACATTAAACGGTGTACATATGAAAGAATTGCCTCAGATTCAATAAAGTTTTTGACGAAGTCGGTTTAAAAGAATGCGTAATGAATCTTACAGGTTATGTTTATATGTATGTAAGTTAGTTTGTTACGTCGAACATTTTAGTTAATTAAATATTGATTTAATTTAAATAAATTTATCTAAAACTGCACGACTAGCCGTGCATAAAGGAGTGTTAGTGCCAACACTAATGTATGGAAGGGAAAGTTGGGTATGGCAGAAGAAACATCAAAGTCGATTAAATGCAGTGGAGATGAGAGCTTTGAGAAGTATGTGTGGTGTAAATTTGAGCGATAGAGTGAGAAACAGTGTGTTAAGGGAGCAGTGTGGAGTGAATGAAGATGTAGTAACGAGAGTTGAGAAAGGTATGTTGAGATGGTTTGGGCATATAGAAAGGATGGATGAAAGAAGATTAACAAAACAAATATACAAGGCGAGCGTGAATGGGAAGGTTGGAAGAGGAAGGCCTCGGCGAACGTACTCTGACCAAATTGAAGACGTTCTAGAGAATGGCCAGGTCAGAAGTACACTTAATCGCCGAGCTTGTTTGAAGAATTTGATGAGGATGAACGAAGCGAAAGAAGTATGCCAGGATCGTAGCAAGTGGAAATCCTTGGTCTCTGCCTACCCCTCCGGGGTATGTATTTAAAGAAATTATGTGTCCTTGGATACACGTTGAACTAAATTGTGTCCTAGGCTACGTGATGTCTCAGAAAAAGCAGACATAAGAGTGAAATTGTGGGTCTAACTTTAACATCGCTCAATATGGGTTATTACAGTTTATATTCTAACAACTAATCTAATTTTTAAATTTTCAAGTCGTTGGTTTTTACAAAGTAATTACTAGGCATACATTTTTGTGTGTATTTTATAATTTGTTTAGTATACAACATTTTCAATAGCATAGCCATTTAATTTTGTAACAAATATAAGTAATTTATATTGTTCCAGTACTTTTTTTTTGTGATATTTTTTTATATAATTTTATAACCCTCGTTTTTCCATCACCGTTTGCAACACCCCTAGTCTCTTGTGGCGATGAAACCGATCTGAGAACAATCTCTGCAAATCGATAGCAAAAAACTGCATTACAATCCGATTAGCCTTTTCGGAGATAAATAGCAACAGACGAAAAAACAATCTCTTACGGTAAACGCATATAAAGGCTCCTCTAAAAAAACGTGGCTTCGCGGTTAAAAAAAATAATTAAGATCGTAACAGCAAATTAATAAAATAAATAAATAAATAATGCTGGTCATTTTCACACAGAATCATCTTGTGAAATTTATCTAAAACTACTAAAATACATACATACTATACATGAAAACACAACAGACAAATATTTGCATATACAAACATTTGTCCCGCAACGGGAATCGAACCCGCAACCTTCTGCGTCTCAGGCGGGCGTTTGCCCACTGCGCCACAGAGGTCGTCTAAAATATTAAGGATTGAGCTTTTATTTACCACGGTCGCGTCACTCGCCACTTTCAGGACCCGCAGGGGGGAACCCCTGCGTCCTGAATGGCTGACTTCGGAACCCTTATAATGTGTTTAACTTATTGTTTTCAGGTGATAATGGTATCAGCGATAGGCAACGACGGGCCGCTTTACGGTACCCTAAACAACCCGGCGGACCAGATGGACGTGATCGGGGTCGGCGGCATTGGCTTCGACGACCGCATCGCCAAGTTCTCCTCCCGGGGCATGACCACGTGGGAGCTGCCGGAAGTACGTACCATATTGCCACATACGAAGTCAGTTCGAAGACGGGACAGCTAGAGCACATCGATTCATCAATAACTCCTACGAGGACAGGGATACTGGAACACTGTTGTCATCAACCAAGACTTCTTCTCCACTGTTTTCAAGGAGTTGGGCTGGTTGGAGTCAGGTAAGAAGGGGGATAATGCACAATAGAATCCAATGCGGGACGTCAGTGCGGACCTTAGTTCCCCCACTTAGAATTACAATTAGATCATCATCTTCAGCCCGTTACAACCCACAGCTGGGCATAGGCTGTATGGTTATGCGACTCGTCCCGATCCTGTGCCAGTCTGATCCACTTACAACCCACGGTCTTAATAATGTAGCCGATCTAACAGTGACGTTTTTTAAATCGACATATCACCTTAAATTCATGATTCCGAAGGATGTTACAGCAGACCGCAAGTAGTCGGAAATGTCAATGAATAAGTGGCTAAGCAACAACAGATTCTATGAAATCGTCAGTTTGTAGACGCATTCAAAGTCAAAGTCAAAGTCAAAATCCATTTATTTATTAAAATCACAAGGATCACTTTGAAACGTCGGTTTTATCTATTGCGTGTTCTTCCGCGACCAAGCCAGGAAATAAATGCAAGAAAACAAGGCTGGTTATTCTTTTTAATGATCCTTTTACAAAGCCACGAGTTGGAGCATTTCCAATCCCAAGAGTTTTTATCATCTAAATAATCAGATATTTTATAGTATGCCTTTTTACAAAGTTGTTTTTTAATTACGTTTTTAAATTTGTTAATCTGTCGCTGCCGTTGGCTGTGTGCGATGTCGGCTCTGGTAAGGAGTTCAGACGTTGTACCTTCATGTTCATGAAAGCTTACTTTCTTACTCTTAGCTACGCTGACGCCTGCTATCTTGAACTTACAGAAGACCAGTTAAATAAGCTTGAGCGTCTCCAAAATATCTGCATATTTGTTTTTGGATTACGTAAATATGATCACGTTTCGGAATTTTGCTGAAAGCCCAAGTGGTTCCCTATTCGTCTTCGCCGGAATACTCACATTCTGTCCCTCCTATACAACATCCTCCGAAATCCCTTGACTCTGTTCTACTTAAAAGATCGTTTTCAGTTTCTTCACAGCTCTCATCCCTCCCGTGTCGTTCGATCATCAGAATACCTCTTACTGGAAACTCCTGCACACAGCACTAGGTTTTATGAAAGGTCCTTAACGACTCAGGCAGTCCGCCTTTGGATCAGAAAAGCCCAGTCTCTAGCCGTATTCAAAACTCGTGTGAAGCTCTTTTATCTGACAGAAACATCATAGTCTCGCACAGTCTTTTCTTGCTCTTTTACCGATGTCTATATGTATTTATATATGTATATGTTGTAAATCTGTAGGTATGGTTTTTTAACATATTTATTATAGATATAATGTTGTAGTTATTATTATTTTATATACACCCCCGCCACTCTTACAATCTCTTATTATCCTCTCCGTTGCCTGGAAGAGATCCCTTCTAAGCGATAAGACCGCCCATTGTACCTTCTTAATATTTGTATTTTGTTTATTATGTTATTTGTTTAAGATGTACAATAAAGTATTTTCATTAATTAATTCATGCTTAATTATTGCTTTTCCAGGGCTACGGACGCATGAAGCCCGATATTGTTACGTACGGGAGTGCAGTCCGAGGCTCCAGTGTTAACGGAGGATGCAGATCTCTTAGTGGTAAGGAACTGTTTTAACAGCAGGGCACTGCGATAGAAACGTTATCCGTAGATAAACTGAATTCACCGACATACCTCTTGAAGTTGATGGTCTGATGGTGCAGACAAGTTTTTTATATCGTGGAAACATCCTTCATACGCTCTCCAAAGCAATCACCGCCCCTCTTGCAAGTATCGAAGATACGCTAGGGAAGGAGGTGCTTGGTCAAAAGGGGGGAAGTTTTTAATACTGATTTATGCTACTACCCACATCCGCAACTTTAGTTCTTAGTCGCTACTTTAGTTGTATAAAAAAAGATTGTATCTACAGGTACGTCGGTAGCCTCTCCAGTGGTAGCGGGCGCTATTGCGTTGCTAGCGAGCGGGGTACCGCGGCAACACCTCACCCCGGCCGCGGTGAAGCAGGCCCTCTGCGTTACCGCCATACGACTGCCTGGCCCCAACATGTTCGAACAGGGCCACGGGAAACTTGACCTTATTAGCGCCTATCAGGTATTACCAGTCTCTGCAGACTCGCCCGCTTTATTTAAATAGATATGAGCAGTGGCGGCCTTAAACGAGTTTCCGGGCGGCAGATCTTTGCGACAAATTATTAATGATGATAAACTTAGGTACAGTAGAATGTGGTGAATAGAGATTCAGGGGTAGATAGAGACAAAACTGATAGTAAAATTCCTCCAAAAATTATCTGTACAAAACCAACTATCTTCAACAAAATATTATGTCCTATTATTATTGTTGCAGTATAGTGATTGGTGGTTTTGAAGAGGAAACTATTGTAGGAATATCATTCTCCGTTTTGTCTCTATTCACCCTTGCATCTCTAGTCACCCCATTTTACGGTACTTACATAAATGTCTTAAAGATATTCGCAGGGATTTAAACTGATGTATGCGTCTTTAAACTGATGTATGCGTCTTTAAACTGATGTATGCGTCTTTAAACTGATGTATGCGTCTTTAAACTGATGTATGCGTCTTTTCGTAAAACTAAAATCATTAATTAACGCGCAACAATATTTACTTTAATAAGAAAGATGGAAAAACACATTAATGTGAACGTTGTCGACAATTTATAAAAAACCGACAGAATAATTATTAATTATATTCCAACCAAAAATCATATTGGAATGCGAGTAGACAAGATTATATAGATTTTATATTTTGAAACATATTATGAAACAACAAATAGTTTGGCACATACCATTTCTGTACAGCTTGTTTTAGTACCACAGTTATTGTGATGTTTCGTATTATATGCGTGGGACATCGAACGGGTGGCAACCGCAAGCAGTCCTACATTATCTGATACCGCGATGGATTACATAAGGTCGAAAGTAGGCCTCAAAAGTGAATCCTTAAGGGCCCAGTCTATTGATACAAAATATAAAATTGGCTGTATATTTCAAACTTGAAATTTAGTTTATGTGGTGTCAGATAACATACTCGTAGTTCTAGCAATATTTGCTCACTTCAAATTATTCACGCCACTTAACATTGTTTTTAAGCAAAATAATGAAATAACGTAAAATATTTTGATTGCACATAAATTAACGTGATATAAGTAATAGCAACTGGTTATATATAACTGGTTAACATGACACTATTTCGCGTTTTCTTTGAGGAAATAAAGAATAAAATGTCAAAACTATTCATCAAATAATCAGTTATTGTTTGCATTATTTATATTGTTCCTACAAATGACGTAAATGCTTACCACCAACTAAATCTTGATCTAAGCTTGGTATCACTTTGTGATTATTCTCCATGAGTTGTATAATCGTGGTGTCAGAGGACGTAGGCCAGATAGCGGTCTTACTATTCGGAAAAATAGTTACGTAACAAAAAAGAGGAAATCATACAAATACTTTGGCAGTATTTTGAAATAGTTTTCCTCAAGTGGAAATCTGAAAGGTTTCCTTCCACAAAACAAAATTTTGACGTTTGAATGTTTGGATTTTTAGATGTCTCGTTGTGTTTTGATAAAAATCTCCGTAACCACTTTACTGATTTGGATGACAGTTTGAACAGTTTGTTATAATTATACATAGGATACTTCTGATACGGGTGCCACGCGGGCAAGACGCAGATGCTAGTCATTTTCATGACGAGTGTAATTTAATTTTTATGGGGTTCATGTTTTGATTAAAATGTGAAAATTGTTAATAACTTGTTGTAGAATCTTGGCCGACATGCCTTCGGTATAATTATGTCAAACAGAAAGCTTAGAAGTGTGTATAGAAATACAAAACTAGTTCAGTTACTGAAAAGTTTTGTCGATAGTATTCTATCGAGTTCAAAAATTTTGCTGATTGGACTATATAAGCTACGTGTAATTGGGCAGAGCGGCGACAATAACATGCGAGCGGTTGGCTGAGAACACGTCCTGACTACCTATATTTTAGAATGTTTCCTCGCTTTGGGGATTTTCCCCGAATTTGGGATAATTCCCAACGGTAGGACTTAGCTAGGTGCATTTTTAACCTATCATCAAAATCGGTCGAATCGTTTTAGAGGTTTTCTGTACAGAGAAACAATCACAAGATAACTTCAAGAAGCAGCACCTACTATATATATTTGAAATTTTTATTTAGGCCTCAAGGCAATACAATACTTATCGTTGAAAAAAAAACATTTATATGTGAACGTTGTCAACAATATATAAAAAGCCGACAAAGTAATTATTAAATGTATATTCTGTTGAATTAATGTCAGGATACAAAAAAACATTGGAATACGAGTAGATAAGATTATATATTTTGAAACATATTATGAAACAACAAATCTGAATATGTACATACCTATCATGACCTTACAAAATAATCGAGCGAATACATAACTAAGAAAATAAAAATACCTTAAAATATACAATTTCGCATGTATTTCGTACATACCATTTCTATTCGGCTAGTTTTAATACCACAGTCACAGGTAAAGTTGTCACGAGTATATTGTTCTGGAGTGTTAAAGATGAGTTCAATGTTCACCGACGGCTGAGTTGGAGCCATCTGTAAGCTGCTGTGTTGTCTGCTGGGCGGTGGGTGGACACGTATCAGTCAGCTTCTTAAGTGTAACACTTGCGCAATGAAAACATGTGCATGACTGTGACCTGAGCGGCATGTGCGTCCTTGCATCTTTATTGTAGGCCCAGATTTTCCAGCAGAAATGGCACAGGAATACTTCTGTTGTGTTTATGAAGTGTTGATGTTGGCGACTATTCAGGTATTTTTGCTGATGCAAGGCGCAACAGCTCAAGCACACTTTATGTTGATACTTCGGTAGGTCTTGATCGTCAGCCCTTAAATAGTCCACTCTCAGCGGACGCTTTTTTAGAGGAAAGTTAATGTATTTTTCCCTGACTGTAGCCCGTTTTGATTTCATAGGTATCTCATTTATGAAAACCATTGCAATTTATTTGATATCGTTTTAGTATTTTCGTGATGTTCGTATCAGTATAGAAAATGGAATGGTTGGTTGAGGGAAGGTAGTGGCTTTTATACGCTGCTGAGAATAAATAAAAGTGCATGCGCCGTGCCCTTTCGTAAATGTGCGTGGGACATCTAGAGCGGGTGACAACCGCAAGCAGTCCTACATTATCTGATACCGCGATGGATTCCATAAGGTGGAAAGTACTAGGAGGCCTCAAAAGTGAATCCTTAAGGGCCCAGTCTATTGATACAAAATATAAGAGTCGTCGGGAGACGCCGACTAGAACAAAATTGTCTGTATATTTTATACTTGAAATTACATTTAGTTTAACGTGGTGTCAGATCACATAGTTCTACCAATATTTGCTCACTTCAAATTATTCGCGCAACTTAACATTGTTTAAGCAAAGCAATGAAATAATTGAAATATCTTGATTGCCCGTAAATTAACGTGATTTAAGTAATAGCTTACTATTTTTTGGGTTCATATAACTGGTTTAGATGACGTTAATCAAGCGTTCAATACAGCTCTCTAGCGCCAAACACCATTTCGAGTTATGTTCGTACATCAACTTTGAGAAAATAAAGAATAAAATGTCAAAGCTATTCAGCAAATAATCAGTTATTGTTTGCATTATTTATTATTGTTCCTACAATACAAATGACGTAAATGCTTACCACCAACTAAATCTTGATCTAAGCTTGGCATCACTTTGTGATTATTTTCCATGAATTGTATAATCGTGGTGTCAGAGGACGTAGGCCAGCTAGCGGTCGTACTATTCGGAAAAATAGTCTCTATTAGTAATGGAAATCATACAAATGCTTTGGCAGTATTTTAAAATAGTTTTCCTGAAGTGGAAATCTGTAAAGATCCTTTCACAAAACTCAGGCAAAAATTAATCGCCGTATCATATATATAGAAGATGTCTTGACTCATTGACTGACTGACTGATTTTCAGCTAGTTTTTTTGTTCCAAATTCAAAACTAATGCTGTGAAAGTAAATACGATACTTCGCGTGTTCTTTTGTCGAAAGTAATGACAATATTTCCGCGCATGTTTGAGAAAATATTATTATAATATGTTCGTTTCCATCAACCTGGTTTTAAATGAACTGTGCCTAAATGTTATTTAATGTGCCTAAATGTTTGACAAAACATATTTTCGTCTTCAGACCCATAATCATCGAATCCTGGGAGTCACCAGCATTTAGTGATAATCAAGTAACACCTTAAGGACAGTTTCCCGGACAAAGTCGCGGGTATACGGCTAGTTCAAGAGTAAATGTAATTTTATATTCTATACAAAGTTTATCAAAGTAAATGTAGTTTTCATTAAATCTGACGTCCACCTTTTTCTATTAATAACACGAACTTTTATGTTAAGGCTCTTTTGCTTTGCACTGACCTGATTTACTGTGTGAGGTACATACCTAGATGTAACATATTGATTTGTGGTTTAGAAAGGAATGCCGTCCCTGCCCAGCTCGGTACTGAATCGTGGTTCCCCCCATCCCAGTTTGTGCGCTCCTCTAAATGTCTTAAGTGAAAGCCTGATTGAAGATCTGTGTTGGTCAAGTCAGCGGTACCCCGACTTACCATCTGGAGAATGTGGGTTCGAAAACATTTGCGCATTTTTTAGATGACTGTTATTTTGTTCTCGAATATGGTCGTGTGATGTGCCCAATACAATGTTTGGACGTGAATCTGACTACCTCCTACTTGGTATGCTCGTGAATCTACGTACGAGTACGGATTTAAGAATGTCCAACATCCTGATGTTGTTTATCCTTATAAAATTCGTGCACGTGTTTGTTACAGAACTTAAACTGGAAAAAAACTGAAGGCCACCACTGTTTTTCGTAACTATTTCTGAAGTTTTTAACTGTTAATTTAGAGCTTCCTAATTAGTTACGAAACTTCAGCAAAATCGACGAAGTCCTATTTTCAATTTATGAATTTGATCTGATTTGGTCCAGAGTTATAGAATAGTTTTTCAATTTGATCGATTCAATACTCTAGTCTCACAGAAAGTTTATTGAATCGGGATATGAATGAATGACAATGACATTAATGAATTAAATTTAATTGAATGAATGTATTTTAAATAAGGAATTGTACTAACACTATGAAATTATGTAATTTACTAACAAATTATAAAAAGATAAATTGTTATTAACATTATTATTGAAAAAAATATCTAATCAGTGAATATTGCAGTTCCTCAGAAAGTACGAACCTCAAGTGACTCTAAGTCCGAACTACATCGACCTGACGGAGTGCCAGTACATGTGGCCGTACTGCACGCAGCCGATCTACTACAGCGCGCAGCCGACCATCGCCAATGTCACGCTGATCAACGGACTGGGCGTTTCCGGCACAGTCGTCAGTATACCCAATACCCATTAGGAGACATCCCTAAATTACGTCACACGAATTTCATGATTTTTGAAGCCCTCCCCCCGTCCTTGTCAGAGGTGGTCACAAGTGTATGATCCTCCAACCCTGGTCTAACGTCACATATTTTTCAATTTTCAATTTAGAAATTACAAAGTTAAAACAGCACTTCGGAAGTCATTATTAAATAACCTTGAATTATTTAGATCTATTTTCAATAATAAATCAAACGTGGCGGGGCCGCCACGTGACAATTTATGAGTGAAACAAACATATTTAAACCTTATAATGCTGAGAGTTCCTAATATTTTAAAGATTTTCGTTTAAAGTAGCAGTTCACAGTTTTAATACTTCACATACATGTTACGTCACAAAGCTTTTGACTCGTCCCCCCTCTTGTCACACGATGTCACACTTTGTTGACTCCCCCTTAACGTGTGACGTAATTTATGGATGGTCCCTTAGTAACTTCGTTATTTCTTATTATCCGCGACGCAAGCAGCCCGCTTATACGTTTGATGTAACCTAGCCACACGGTGCATTGCCGAGCGAAGGTGCGGAGGCTGTGAGGTCCTTCATAGAAATAACCAGGTTTTTTAAATTAATAATAGACCTTCATTCGGCCATAACCTCATCTGATGTTAAGTGATGATATGGCTGACGATGGAGCATGAAGGTCTAGACTAGAATATACCTATTCACTTTTACCTTGAAGAGACACATATTTTATTTATCAGGAAATACATTACGATGGTAGTTTTTTTCATTCCTTTGCCGTTTCCATTATAAAGATGGAACTGAAATGTCTTAGTGTGAATGTGTGGTATACTGACAAGATACTGATGGTACTGAGCTGTCTGATATACTACTTATAAACTTTTTTTTTGTAAATACCTACATATAAAAGTTTTATGATTTGAAGTGTGGGTTAGCACGTTAAAACTCAAATAATTATTGAATAAGCAAAGAGACACCTCATCAATTGTTATATGTAACTTTAGTCACTAAACAGGCTTGTTTAAGCTGCAAAGTTTACTCTGTAGGTGCTTTGAGCTGAAACATTCTGAGAATTCCGACCAGTAACTATCTCGTGGCTTTGTTGGTATAGCACCCGCGTAGCAAGCAGGACGTCGCTGGTTCGAGTCCCGCCGACGTAGAATGTTTAGGGTATTATAAAAATATTATGATTTCCCTTTACATGTATGTATGTATCCTACACTATAAATATATAAACACGAAAGTTTGTGAGGATGTTTGTTACTTATTCACGCAAAACTATTGAACGGATTTTGATGAAACTTTACAGTAATTAACTTTAACGTCAGAATAACACATAGTCTACTTTATCCGGGTAACACGCGGGCGAAGCCGTGGGCAGAAGTTAGTTTACAATAAATTAATATAAGTCGTATATCAGCCATGCAGTTCTGCTTACTTTGGGTCTAGATGGATGCTGTGTGAAAATGACCAGCATTATTTATTATATAATTGTATGATGTTTTATTTGTTGTGTTGTCAGAGCAACGTTGCGTGGCACCCGCACCTGCCGCACGGCGAGTTTTTGTCCGTGTCTGTGGAGCACTGTGACGTCATCTGGCCGTGGGCCGGCTGGCTCGCGCTCAGCTTCAACGTGCTCGAATCCGCAGCGCACTTCGACGGCCTCGTCGAGGTAACATACCCCTTTATAATTAAATAGTTTACGTACATATACATCCATGCTGATGTTTGTTGTTAAGGTATATATATTAATGACTTATATATAAACTGTATTTGCTTGAATACACTGGTTCGTAGGCTAGTTAGACCTTGAAATAGGCAAGAGTCGTTTTTAAAAATTATTAAACAAAAATAAAACGAACACGCTCACGACTGTCTTCCCCATGGTGGACATCCTCAGATACTCAATGAGTAGATATTTAATGATACCAAGTGGGGTGTAGTCAGAGGCACGTCCAAACATTACATTTAGTACATGCCCGCGTTTTGCAAGTTAGCATTCCGCGTGACAGGTTGCAAGCCCATCGCCGCTTATTGAAGCACTAACTTGGCACATGCCTTCGAATTTTTGGTTCTAGGGCTTGCCGGTTTCCTCACGATGTTTTCCTTCACCGCTATTAAGCACGTGTTAAAAATCCTTTGTTGCACGACCACGTTCGAACCCACGACCTCCGGATCAGAAGTCGAGGTATCGCCCACTAGGCCAACACGGCCTAGTTTAATGTTTACTTGTTAATATAGTTACCTCGTTTCAGGGCCACGTGAACGTCACAGTAGAAAGTTATGACGACAGCGGAGACAGAATACCAAAAAATGCTACTCTCTCACTTCCAATCAGGTAAGATGGACCGCGATTACCTCGAGATAGACAGTGATGCATTTCACTGTGCATGTAAAATATAGACTATACACCACCGTCCTTTATCGTACACATCAATTCTTGCCCATCCAAAGGAAGAGGTCGCGTTTAGCGATAAGACCGCCCTTTTTACTCCCGCGATTAGCTTGTAATTTGGCTCCGTTTGAATTTGTAAGTAATATAATATGTGGTGTATGATACGTAACTATCTGGATGGCGCGGTGTGAGAGTAGCCGGCTGCGATGCAAGAGATGCGGGTCCTATTCCCGCAGCGCGACAGATTTTTGTATGTTCTGTAGACATTTATTTCTGGTCTGGATGTCGTGGTACTACGGTAGGTACTCGTAGTTCCTAATACCCACGACACAGAGAATCCTGGTGTGTGCTCGGGACTATATGTGTCTGTTGGGTGTTTATTTATTTATTTTAATAATTAAAATAAAATTACAAATTAAAAGGGTAACTTACAGAAATTGAAAGACGACCAAGACTGAATTTTTATTTCTATCCACACACATTAATTCACAACAACTTACAAGTAGATAAGTAGGTATACGACATCTTTCCTAATATTATTTCTTAAAATATTATTTCTTTAGCAAAAGGTAACAATCTATTAATACCTACATTAATCCTACTACTATTATAAACGCGAAAGTTTGTGAGGATGGATGTTTGTTACTCTTTCACGCAATAACTACTGAACGGATTATGATGAAACTTTACAATAATATATCTTACATCAGAATAACACATAGGCTACTTTTTATTCGGGCACCACGCGATCGAAGCCGTGGACAGAAGCTAGTTATTATTATGTAAATTATTAACGACATTATTCACCAAATTCTTTTGAAGCATAAGGGGGTGAGCGCACATTTCTGAGCAGATTCCCACATTCATTCGGTGTCTTTCTTTAATAGATTGAGACAAAATTCCCTTTACCATTCCTAATTCTTCACCGGCATATTTTCCAAATACGCTTTGGCAATCTAAATCGGCAATTTATTCCATCTTTTTACACAGAGTAAGACAATTAACGATTATTCTATTCTATTATATTCTATAACAATGCGTATAAAATTACCACAATAAGACGGCCTTTGTACCAGTACCAGTAAAATTTAAAAATACATATTTAGAGTTCTTATGTTCCTCCGGCGTTCCCGATAAGGCCGACACATAGTACAGCCCGTTGCTGTCGATCTCGGCCCCTGCATTAGTGGCGTCGAGTTTTAACACACGCTTTCGTAAAATTGGGCACATGTTTTTAAAATGACCTTTCTCAATGTACCAAACACACATAGCATATTTAACGCGCAAAACACGAACAACACAATTTCTTTACGAGAGTGTCGAAACTTTCCTTGTCCCCATCCTTAGTGTATTTAAAATTATATTCAATCAAATTTACTAAAAAACTTTCATATCTGACGACTCCTTGTCGACGCCAGAGGCTTTGAGAACCAGTACAGAGAACTTGTAATATGTTTTTCCTAATTACTTTTTGGCACCGCTGTTACCATGTCGTAAATTGAAAGACGAATTGACCACAAGACTGATATTTTTGATATTTTGATATTTATTTATTTAACCATTTCGTTATAGTAACATAACATTGGCATGTCAAAGTATACATTTTCATGATCTTAATCTAAAAATATCAAAATGTACATAAATTCTTAATCTAGATATTTCCACTATGCATGCAAATCAGAAAATGAACAACTCTACATGAGTTGTTCATTTTCATTTTCAGTAACATGATAAAAAGGGTGACATTCAAAGAATTCCTTTAATTTAGATTTAAATTGGTTAAGCGGTAGCCGTGTGATTTCTAAAGGCAATTTATTGTACATATCTAGCTTTTGACAGATACCCAGTTTATACGTCTTAACAAGTCAAGTTTTTGGAACGTTAAATTTTTCTTTGTTTCGGGTGTTATAATGGTGTAAATGCTTTTTCATGGGTAAATCGACTTTTTTTAAATTAATTTCTATTTCTATTTTCTATGACTGAAATTTTATTTCTACCCACACACATTAATTCACAACAACATGTAAGTTGGTATTACGACATTAGTTTTAAAATAAATTCTGCAATATTAGGAAAGAAAATCAGTTTAACAGAAATTATAATTTGTATTGCTACTTCCTGACTTCCTAATCTTCGTCGTTTAAAGTCTCAAGTATATTGTTGGCAGAGCTCGCGTGATACCGGTCCCGGTCCGGTCCCGGCGGCTCCTCTGGGACCAGTTCCACAGTCTGCGGTACCCGAGCGGGTATTTCCCGCGTGATGATCTGCGCGCTAAGCACGACCCGCTCGACTGGCACGCCGACCACATACACACTAACTTCCGAGATATGTATAAGCGGCTGAGGGAGCACGGTTTCTACGTGGAGGTCATGGGTAAGATGCTGTAATAGGTCACCCTACCATACTTTCAGGATATATTGCGACTAGCCTTAGGTTAGTATGGTTTGCAAATATTTGTCTTGGGTGTTTTTAATTTATAATATGCATGTATTAACAAAATTATAAGTAATGTAGTGATACATGATACAAGCTGATGCTGTGTGAACACAAATTTTGTTGGGTAACGATGATACATTCACGTCCAGTAATTACTAAAAATGGTCAAAGTATCTACGTAAATATATTTCTTGTTCGCAATTACGGCATTATCTAAGCTGTGTTTAAATAATTTTTAATGTCATCTACAAACCAGAAAAAGCAGTATAGGATAACGTACTCGTGGACAATGACGTGGAGTGAAAGGATGTAGAGCAAGACAGTTCATCGTGGCAGTTTTTAGAGGAGGCCTCGTGTGGTGTCGTGACTAAGGTTCGAATCCTGTCGTCCAGCAATGATAGACATTTTCCCACCGCATCATGTAGCCCAAAACTAAGCACAGCATGTGTTATAGGAACTACATGACCGATACTTATATACATTTTTTTGTAATTCGCGGATGAAAATACATACATATTACATAGAAAACACCCGAGACAAATATTTGCAGATCATACAAACATTGATCCCGCGGCGGGAATAGAATCCGCAACCTTCTGGCTAGGCTTATATAATGATAAACAAAAGATAATTAAAAAGTTATATGACCGTAACCCAAAGAGAAGTCTGTTATAAAACTGCCCTATTATAACTCCAAAAGCGGTTTGCAAAACAACAAACAGAGTTATGCGATCTTTTCTAATCAAAAATAATGTTTTTAAGAGGAAAATAACAGCCCATCGTTACGTGAGCATTCAAATAGTTTACAAACATAGTATGGTTTCATGCCCTTTAATAATTTGACTACATCAAAGGGCATTATTAGCCCTTTCATGTAGTCAAATTGCTAGGCTAAAAAAATGTGAAGTAAAGCACTGAGCGTTGTATAACAGTTTTATAACCACTTAATAATAAATAAACTGGTTTCAAATCACTTGATAAAACAATAACTGGTTAGGTTACTCAAATTAGTATAAATTGTTAATTTGCAATTCTGTTGTACATTATTCTAGGTAAAATGAGAAACGTCAAATTTTCGCAACTGAGATTTGTTATGTTATTTCAAAGTCATACCTATAAAAATACTACTTAAAGGTTTTTTGTGGAAAAACGGACCTGTCTGTGAAACAGCTGGCCCGTCAGTTCGTGAAACACGCATTCCATCTTTATCTGTGTTTAGATATGTATACAGGCTTTTTCAAAGATTGGCGGACTATCCATATTATTCGATACTCGTCCTAATAGCTAATACATGGAGGTGGTATGCATTTTATAATAGTAGATTGTGTCACAAGGGACCAAAATCCGCGGGAACTTCTTATTCGTTTTTTTATTACTTTTTAAACAGACAATTTTAATTTGATTCACACAATTTAAAAGATGAGTTCCAGTAGTGAAAGTGAATATTAACACCAGAAAGGCTAAAAACGCAGAAACTGTCATAAACAATTTACTACCAAACAAATCGAGAGAAAAAAATCTAAAAGCCTACGAAAATTTAATTGCATGGAAAAATTAACAAAAAGGAAAGTTATTTATTAATTTGTAATTTGTTTATGTTAATATAAATATTCGTCACTACTAAAGTATCTCTTATTTATTTTTCTCATAGAGGGGGATGAAAAGCAGAGTGTGCCACACGGTATAAACATTATTTAACCTCGAGCGACGTACTTTGAATCCCTCGCTACGCTTAGGATTCTACTCTAGAATTCTTCGCTTCGCTTTTGATTCGAACAATCGCTCTCGCCCTCACTACATTATTTTGGTCCCTTGTGACACAATCTACTATTGTTAGTTATGGGGTGGTTATAGGTAGGAGGGGTTCTAAATAAAACATAGAAATAATGAAAATGCAATGATTTGAAGTTTTTAGTTGCATTATCGTTATTTGTCTGTGAGTACTTTTATTAAGTTTCGGTATCTAATTCTTATTTCACATGTTCGCGCTGTGACAGGGACGCCGCTGACTTGCATCGACACTTCTCTCTACGGTGCTCTATTGCTGGTAGACCCTGAGGACGAATATTTTCCTGAAGAAATGGCCACGCTGAAGAAAGCGGTCGACAACGGACTATCACTGGTGGTGTTCGCCGATTGGTACAATGCAACGTTGCTACGGCATGTCAAATTCTACGATGAGAATACAAGACAGTGGTGAGTGATCATGTTTGGATACATCTGTTAGTGAGCGTAACCTATGGAAGCTTGCAACACCCGCGGCCGTGGTTAGAGGGTAGTTTATAATAACTTTTCAACTCAAAGCAGACTTAGTTGGTATACCTAGTTCTCGCGTACGAAGCGGGTTCGAGTCGTGGGTGATATTTCTGGGATATTAGAAAAAACCTTGATTTCACTTAAGTGTTGGTTAACATATTTTTAACCTGGTCAAGGCTAGACAGCCTCAAGGTGGTTCCATTTCAATATTTATTATATAATTATTAGTAGTTACGTTAACATTTCAAATATTATGATAGGTTTGTGTGTTGCGATACCATGGTACTGGTAGTCCCAGATACCCACGTTACAGGAAATCCTAGTATGGGGTCAGGACTGTTGGGTATTTATTTATTATATATTTATAAACATGCTGGTGACGGCGGGCTTCGTTACATTTTCAAAACAAAAACATCTAGTTCTCCGTCCAAACTAAACGTATGCTCACTAAATTCAGTGAGTAATTTTTAGGATATTATTACGATTATACTACCACGCACATTACTTTTCTCCTTCTGACGTTTCTTTGACCGTTTAGATATCCTAAAATAATACAAAACCAGTGTAATTTTAATGCCTGACCGTTTTAATTTTGCTCGTTTTAGGTGGATTCCAGAAACCGGTGGGGCGAATGTGCCCGCTTTGAATGATCTACTGAGCATGTATCAGGTTCGTACAATTTGTGTTTACATCACGCCTATTAGTGGGTGGAGAGCGTAAAATAAAGTGCACATTGACAATGAAGATAACCTGGAGATGTATGTCTGTTACCATTTATCACCGAAATGGCTTATCGGATTGTAATGCGGTTTTTGGCATTCTATTTGTAATTCTTCAAGAATGATTGTAAGATAGGTTTTATCGCTGCAAACCAGTAGGGGGCGCGCTCGGGCGCCTCAATCATTGTTGGATTTCACGCCAGGCTTTTTCAAATATTGACAAAATTCAGTTGTTTGTTTTATATTGATTTTTAAACCGGTAAAACATATGCATTGTTTTTTTCGAGAATATTCTCGGACTATAATGTAAATATTAATTACATTATAGTTTTAGAGCATTGCTATCAATAAGCAATCTTGAAAAAAAGCTTCGTAGCGTTTAAAAGGAAAGCGAGCTATTAAGAGATCTATTCATTCGTTTTAATAGTTTGAAATCGATATTAACAATACAAAATATTTGTTCTGAAAAAAAAAGAGATATTAAAAAACTAGAAAATTAAACAGGAGTACATGTATGAGTCATAAAAACCGAGTTTATCATACTATCTTAGCTTTAGATTTTATATTTTAGCAACTACTCACTGGGAGGGAAAATAAGGTTAATACTAAAATGACATAAATTGACGGCAGGTGGCGTTAGGTGACCGCGTTTTCGAGGGCTCGTTCAAACTGGGCGGACATCCGATGTACTACGCGAGTGGAACTCACATCCACAGCTTCCCGGAGCATGGCGTTCTCATCACAGCGCCGCTCAGCGATCAGGGGTATCAGGTGTGTGATTTATGTTTCTTTTGAGTTTTTTCGCCAAGTACCTTCTGAATCCTTTTGCGCTCACCATCCACCGCTATAACCGAAGTGGATTACGACTCGCCGCTAAGGACGGTTACAAAGGATGTTGTTGCATTTACATGCTACAGAATCATGACTATTGCCGGAAAGGTAGGCAGAGTCCACAGATAGCCACGTGCTGATGTAATAATACTATTTGTTTTCAGATAATGTCTGGTGAGAAGCATGGAGGCGCTGGGGGGACGGGCACCGCGCAAACCGTCGACGTGCCTATACTGGGGCTGCTTCAGACTGACAATGGAGAGTTCCAAGACTACACAAATGATTCCATCGATAAAGTGCCAAAGGTAAGAACCATTTAGAAGATAGTGGAGCTCCTTGCGAAAGAGCTCGTCCGGGGAAATACTACCAGGGGGATCTAGACAAATATTACTTTTTGTTGGCGTTAACGCCTGCGGAAACATTAAATTGTATGGGAATGACATGTGGAAATGTCACGTGACAGCTGCCAAGATTTACCTTGACAAATTTGCGTTAGCGTGAACGGAAAAGTAAGCGCGAGGTATTTGTCTAGACTCCCAGCATACCTATTTCTACCACCAAGCAGTAATGCTAGCATTGCTGTGTTTTAGTTTGAAGGTTCGTCCGTTATCATAGGGTCATGTCGAGGAATATTTCTGCCGTTGCTAGCGTCCCAAGGTCCGCCTACCAACATTTGGATAAGGCCCAACGTACTTGAAAAAATCGAAGGTTCTCAATTTGTTTATATTATTTTGGGTGTCTGTTACGCGATATTTTCGTAAAATGTGAACCGATTTTAAAGTTTTTTTTATGGGTGGTCTCGTATACTTTTTAAGAAAATAAACCCATCCCTAAGGGTGGATTAATCGTTATTTAAAGATGGTTTTATATGCTATATGTTGTTTTTCCAGGCGGGCCGTCTAGTAGTGTACGGTGATTCATCGTGCCTCGAAGGCGGCGTGGCGAGGAACTGCCACTGGCTGTTGCTGGCCGCACTGCAATACGCGCTGGTGGGACACCTACCGGCGTCTCTGCGCGAAGCGGCAACGCCGCCCGACGATAGAGTCAGAGACGTGCACATCATACCTTCAGGTGAGATTATGACCGAACAACAAGTTTAAAGACCTTCTAGATCCTATACCTCCTATAGTTTTTTAAATTATGAATGTTTTGGTATATTTTAAGGATATATAACACATACTTTAATATGTTTTTGATGATGTTTCATTGACCGCTTAGAGGTTCTTCCAAATGTGCACGGTCGGCGACCACTCGACGGTCCGGAGACGGGAACTGAGCAGTAGAATATAAAGTACCTGGTCTAGTCGTACAAAATATTTTCAAAAATACTACCTACACAAGACACAAGAGTCTTGTGTAAAACACATAAATGATCGATTAGAGTTTGTTTTCAGATCTGCCTAAGCGTTCAGCGGGTGGTCGGCTGCACGTGTATTCGCGCGTGCTGGCACGTGACGGCAGCGGACCGCGGCCAGCGCCCGCGTGCCCCGCACCCACGCCGCTGACCGCGCGCGCTGTGCACGCCGCCCCTGCCTCGCGCACGCTGGCACCGCGCCACCAGCCTACAGATCCGCGCAGTATCGGTAAACACCACACTCACTGAGACAAAATGCCTTGCTTTTCACAGGCCCCCTGTAACCGCGCCTGGCTTTGCCTGGGCGCTGGACCCGAGGCCCATATTTGCCGAATCAGTCTACTTAGACTATGATACTAAGTCTACTTAGTTAAGATACATGTAAAACAAAGCTGGATATATTCACACTGCAGCTACATGACTACTTATATCATTTTTTTTAAATACTTAAATATTATATTTAGAAAACAACTAGACCCGAGACAAATATTTTTTGACAATAATAGTACCAACAACAAACCAATTATAAATTCAGGCACGACCAATAATTTTACGTAAATACCTAGAAACAATTCTTCACGCATATATTTAGGCATAAAGGGCTTTGTCCAGCAGTATACTTATAACATACTTGATGTTTATGAGATTGCATACTGAGGTTATTACTTTGCAGGCGCCCCCGATTTGGAAGGCACCGAGCCCGCAGCCCGGGCTTGGCGTGGCGCCGGTGCCGCCCCTTCGAGGAGCGCCCCCGACGAGTACGAACCACCAACAATCGCCCACCGCGCCGCCATACTCATAGTCCTCATAGTGAGCGTGTACTGCTTCGCCGCTCTCTGGCGCCGGTGCGGCAGGAAGATTCGACGCCGAAGATTGATTGCGCTCGCTACCTAGCAGGAAGACACCAGTAGCTCGCAGATAAGCGATAATGACGATAACAGTGATATGTGAATCTATTCTGTATTGACTGTGTTTCCTATAGTGTATTGACTTCTGTGTTAGATATTATGTCATTTGAATGACATCTCGGAAGAACGTAGAACTATTATAGACACTTAATTGAATGTATAATTATTGGATTAGCATTAAATTAGAATGGAGTAATAATAGGGAGAAATAATAACGCGTTGTGAATTGTATTGAACTCGACAGAAAAAAAACAGTGAAATTAGTTACTATATAATATATTTGTCAATTTTAAATACTTGTGTTGATGGAGACAGTGATATAGATGTATGATTCCGAAGGCAGTGCTAGCGACCGAGTGAAACCGCAGACCGCAGTCTTAGGGACTCGATTAATCAGTGGCAAGGCGAAAGCAACTTTCTATGGAATTTACGGTTTGTAGCTGCATTGTCGCTGCGGTCTGCAGTCTGCGGTCGCGTTCCGAAACATACCTAAGTCACTCTTGTATATGGTCTAGCGATATAGACTGGATCTATGGTTTTATGTATATCATTCGGTTAGTTCTGCTGTGACTTCATAGTAATGTAAATATGACGAAAAGCTAAAAATATATAAAAATATCGCATTTGGGTCTTGGATTCAGTGATGTTGGCTCGCCTGACTGTAGGTAGTAATCAAAATATATTACAAGTGATATTAATGTAACTTTCATTAACTTTGTTATATTAAGTAATAAACCGCGTAATCAAATGGCGTGAGCGGCAAGGCGAATGACGAATGTTGAGTGAACGGCACGCTCGTCATTCGCCTTGTCATTCGCCTTGCGACTCGCGAAACTGACTGAAGACTTCGTGATTGTGTACGGTAGTTCGCGTCGCAACGAGAACTACCGTTCGCGTATGTGAAAACCTGGTATCATTAATAAAAGCAAATATACTTAAATAGGTACACTGCATTACTTTTTTTTGTAAGTAGTTATACGTAATTAGAAAATGCCTGGTATATTATATATATATACATAATAGTGTGTCTTATTTATTCGTCATATTGAATAATATATTATAAACATCTACTCTCATATAAAAATGTGGTAGTTTAGCTGAGGTTTTAGTTTTTAATATAACTTAACCGTAGCATTACTACTATATTATTCGCTGAACCACGTTTATAATTAAGACGGGCTGAAAAACACTTACTCGAAGGCTTCTTTCGATTTGTTCAAATATAAAAACTCTATTTAAAAAGCTAAACGTTCAATACCTCAATGTTATAAGCATAGCTAACTAATATTTTTTAAATATATGTTATAGTTTATTGAGAACTGCTAAACGCTAAATTTTTAAAAGGTTTGCGAAAGTGTTTTGAGGAATACTTTGAATTTATGAATTCACGCCTATTTCCCGGATTTCCACTTGCTACGATCCCGGCATACCTATTTTCGCTAAATTCATCCTCATCACGTGGTTCATATAAGATCGTCGGCTTAGAGTACCTACACATGATACGGCCTTTGTCCACCAATTGATCAAAGTTCGTTCGCCGAGGCCTTCCCTTTCTTAACTATCCCATTCATATTCAATTTATATAAGTAGGTACTTGTATTGTTAATCTTCGTTGAGGAGTACCAAGCCACTATTGAAATTTCTTATGTACTTAAATTTATTTAGACAGGACCCTATTGTTAATTTTTGTGAGCATTGAGGTTATTAAGGCGTTTTGGATTAGGTTCTCAAATTCTACGCTAAATGAAGGAATTATTCAATGTAATATAAGTATGACGGCTTATTGAGGGGATTGGAAGAAGAAGACATGTGTGGTGCCGACCCCATGTCCGACAAGGCCAAGAAGATGATGATAATGTAACTGTCCTTGATTAGTTGGAGGATCGACTAGTTAACTCGTGGTGACCATTTAAGGAGGGTTTTTTTCTACTTTATTCATAGAGGTTTTTAATCCTCGACGCAAAGAGAGGGGTGTTATAAGTTAGACGTGTGTATGTATCAGTGTGTCTGTCTGTGACATCGTAGCTCCCAACCGGATGAACCGTTTTTGATTTAGTTGTTTTTGTTTGAAAGGTGACTTAGTTTAGTTATAGTATTTATAAAAAATAAAGTTACCTCCAGGTCATTAAATAAGTTTGTACACTTGACACATATTATTGAAAATATGTTGCTTGATACCTAAGTCTTACTTACAAAATATATAGGAAATACCTAGAATGTAACTTCGAAGTAGGTAGTAGGGATTCACGGGTTCTGCAAGTTTGGAATGAATCTGGGGGTTATCGAGGTCGCTTAGTCGACCGTTCCTCAAAATCTCGCACGGATCACGAAATATTTTTTTTCTTTCTATACGTTGCACTAAATTGCTGATCATCTTGCCCAATTGATATTGTTTGCTAATCACTTTATCGCACTCGATACTCCGCTTACATACCTTACTTAAGTAATTGCCTTCTTCGAATACCTCTTCAAGAAACCTTTATGATATCCTATGGGTGGTCGTCCATATGAATCGAAATACTGGCCAACTCCATTTTTATCTATGTGTATACCTAGCTATCCAATTGGAACCTGGCTTAGTGTCAGGATCAAAATTAATTATTAGGTACATAGGATTTTTAGTATGTAGTGGTAATTTGTTTGTTGCATAGACATTATTTTGTAAAGTAGGATGTATCATACGCAAACATTTTTGAATCTCAATTGTGGTAATTTGCAGTGTGATAAGTTCAATGTTTAAATCGAGAATGTGGAACTAAATAAACTTAACTGCTATATAAAGTATATGGTTTTTATTACAATCACATAAATGAAATGAAATGAAATGAAAATTGAACTTTATTGAGGAACATAATGAAAACACGTCCTACAAATGGCGGTCTTATCGCTGACAGCGATCTCTTCCAGACAACCTTACATTATTGCTATAAAACAAAAATAAAATAAAAGATAATATAGAAAATAATATAGAATTGAGAAAAACTAAATCTAACTAAACCTAAACTAAGACTAAATCTATACAATATCAACTTTACTACTATACTTATTCTATGGTTACATTTCGATTCTTGTCTATTTCAATAACAATATCAAATTCAGCATATACAATACAATTAATAGTTTGAGTAAGAGTAGACTCAAAACGAACTCCTAATCGAACACTTAAATGTTTTTTAAGATTTCAATGTGTGTTTGAGCTTAGCTGAGGTCAGCTCAGCTCTGTTAGATCAAACGCTAAAAACAGTAGGTATCCTTTTGCATTTTGTTTCCTAGATATCATTCATTAAGAAAATAAAATACATGTTCCTGAGAATATTGTGTGATATGATGTTGTACGATGGCTGCAAAGCTTTTGAGGGTATTTGCTGACCGTCAAGGTATAAACAAAACGTATACATAGTAGGTAATCGTAATCATAGTTTTCAAAATTGAACGGGTTTTTAGTCAGACTTCCATTAAACGCTGCATTGTTTACAAATCCGACTATACATCTTTTAGGAACTTGCCCCAGAAAAATATTGTCGAGAGTCTTGCCCTGAATCCCTGAAGGTGTATAATTAAAACTTTCACTTCAGCTCGAGTTATAGGATATTTAGCTGTTGTCGAGGCTAACACTTATTGTTGTGCAAGTAATACAGAGGATTGATTCGTGCTCTAAGAACAATAAGAGTTGCATCTGTAATTTTTTTAATTGATTTACCAAAATCACACAGCTCTCAAGGAATATGATAACTTAAACCAATTATGACTTTTCTTACAGCCAATTAAGGATTTACCGACTAACAAGCGAGTTTTGAGCGTATTTAAAAACTACGAGAACATCAAAAGTTAAGGCTTTTCACAAACTTACAATGTGCTTTCCAAGCTCTGCTTGTAGGTTAATATTCTATGAACGTCGCTTAATTTCAGACCCATATCAATGCATTGTTTTGAATTTTTAGTGGATTTTATACTTGGTTTTGTATAAAATTGGTATTTAAGTTCGGAACTAACTTAATTTCTTTAGAATTTCCATTTATGATGTTTTCAGGAAGGTAAATCTGAATGCAAGTCATGAAGTTCGTCTGGGTATCTACTTAAAATGTACTTCTAAAATAAAACCATATTCAGTTTAAACAGCAGTAAGTTTATGCTAAGTACATTTAAGTTTGTTTCAACACTAACCCATTCAAACCCCCCAAATGGAAGAACTTGAGACATGGCCCAACCGTAAAGATTATTGGCATCAAAATAAGTCGAGTATCATTTTGGTTTATCCTTGTCATAGTCTACCATGAACTCATTATTAGCTTTTATATAGCGATACACCTCCACGTATACCAGCTCCAATAAAAGCTACTTTTTCATAGTCAGTCATTAATTCTAAATCTATATTTCATCATAGCATCCCAACTTAACCCAGCTGTAAAGGATCTGGATCCAAACCGTACCTATGTGTTGTGTTTAAACACAATGTTCTAAAGCTTTAAAAATCATCGGTTAACATTAAAACATCCGTTTTGAGGTTACAGGTCAGAATAATCTAACAAATTGGAACAGTTCAAGTGTCGCCAAACATCTTTGGCAAGATTGTAATCATCATTTGATACGTACGAGTTGGCAATGAACTGTAAAATTGACCTTGACCTGGAAGTGTTGTTTTCTTTAAACAGTCTTCAGATGTCATAATATATTCATATGGGTATAGGTATACCTTTTTGTCTAAAAATATATGTATAGGCTAATAAAAATTGTAGTTCGCTTGCCGCCAATCACAACATATTGGGTTTGCTGGTAGAAAATGCTTTAGCATTAAGTCCGCCTATTGTTAATGTTTCATTTAAACGTGCAATAAAGATTTAATAAATAAAGACTACGTGGTAATAATTTAAAGGAAATCTCATACTGATTTTTTGATTATTTATATTCATAGTTTTCAAAAATGATACCGAGGTAGGTATAACATCAATTTCCCCTCCAACAAAATTTCATGCTTGAGCAATGAAATGAGCGTCATATTTGCTCAGGTTGTGCAAAAAACTGGAATGAGACGTGGTGGACAAAACTTTGAAACACAAACTTGCCAATAATAATATATTTTTTGTCACTGTTTTTTTTTACTCTCGCAAATATGTAATTTTTTTATAGAAATTGTCGTCATATGATTAGAGGTTATCTAGACGATATAGCCTGAAAGTGATACAGGTCTACGCACCGACTGGGGCACAAGCACCTGAAGAGGTAGATGATATGTAGGTACATATCATCTACCTCTTCAGACTACCTCTATACTCTTAAGACATATCCAAAGCCCTTCATAACACCACCAAACTCAGCGTCATCATGAGGACTTCAACGCTAAAGTAGGAGTAGCGGTGAATCGAGACTAGGGCCGCATGGTATTGGTAGTAGGAATGACAGGGGGCAAATGCTAGTTAACTTAATAGAGCAATAGGGCCTCTTTTTAATTAACTCTTTCTAAGCCCCACAGAAAGTGGACGTGGCGAAGCCCCGACTCTGTCACCAAAAATGAGATCGATTTTATCATGACTGACAAATAATGTAACTATCCCCCTATTGCGGCATGTTAAGGCTCTACAGACTTTAAGATTTTTTTTTTATTTATTACTAAACCTGATATCAGTTTGAAAGCTTTTGTGTAATGAATATTTGTATTTTGCCAGTCATTTAATGCGTGAATTATGTAGTTTTAGTTCGTTTTTTTTTATATTCATTTGATTATGGACCTCTCGTTTGAACCCTATTTCGTGATAAAATTTGGCTCTGCTTCTAAGTTCGTTAGCCCCCTGCCCCTGTTTTGGGATAATGATAATTTAATAATAAAAAACAAATATTTAAGAACAGGATAAAGATATTTTTAAATAAAAGAGATGTGAGAGTGAGATTTAACTTAATGAAAATAAATTAAGCCTATACCTCTTATCTTATCTTTCAGCTCAGTAATGAAGTCATTACTTACTTAATGTCAGACTGCTATCTCTTTGGTAGATTAAGAAACAAAATAACGAACTTACGTAACAAAACTAAAATTAAATGAACATTTATAAATTTAAATAAACATAAATCAATTGTAATTATTTAAATATAAGAATAATAATTAAAAAAAATCGCTTTCATAGACAAAATAATAACATGAATAATATGAAAACCAAAAATATATAAATTATTGGAACTGTATCCGATATTCAAATATTAAAAAAAACTAAATATCTGCTACAGAATAAACGCCTCTTTTATTGAGTAGTAGCCTTTATTTTCTTTACAACATCTTCATAGTCGTACGTTATGATGTCGTCTTTTTCTGGCCAACGCCAATTGACACGACCAGTAATTGTGTCCAAGCCACTCTTATTCATGGTCTTCACATCATTAGTTTTCGAAGTGCCTTCAAATACTTTAGTGATAAGACCTGAGAAATGTTCGTCCTCGTATGTAACAACTCCGTATTCGCCAGTTTTGAAAGATGTGTCCTTAGTAGGTATTTTGTTCTCTTTTAACTCATCTGTAATATTTTCAGACTCTAATGATTGTGCTGCTTCAGAATGGCGATTCTTTTTAATTTTTGTTCTTGCTTTCTCCTTTTTATTATTTTCAGCATCTTTATTTCTATTTAATTTAGCTTTAGCCGTTAATTTAGCTATAGATCTCTCTTCCCGTTCTTTCTTTCAAAGCTCAGCTTTCTCTATTTTTTATTTTTGTCTTGGTCTAGGCGTCGCTGTTAATCCATGTAGAAGTAACAATCGTTGGAATCAATGACTTTTTTTTACTTTTTTCTTTGTTTTTTAGTGATATCTGTTTCAGGCCATTATAAAGAGTTTTTAAAAGGAGCTGGGAACTGTAATTTCTTTGGATTTCTAGGAGCGCGATCATCACTCGAGTCTGTTACTATCTGATTTGCTTGTGAGTCTGTAATTAAACACGATGAATTACATTCAGAAAGTATATTTTAGTTTGTTTTACAGGATTGTTGTGCTGGAGAAGTGGTACAATTTGACGGAGATTTCATAGACACTGTTCCCTGTGGTGGAGTCAATTTTTTATGCAAATTTAACATCTGGTGCTTTTTTGGATTTTGTAGTTGGAAGTATAATTCAAAACAAGGTTAAAATTAATAAAACGTAAATTATCATCATCACTCTCAACTGGCTCACTTCCTTTTGACGATGATTTGGGAGACTTTTCAAAGCAGTTTGCAGTATGTTCATTTACTGGAGTTAGTGAGCTCAAAGTTGAAATCACCGATTTCAACTTCGTCGTCATTCAACCATATTTTACCTTTTTCCAAAAATAAAATAAGCTCGTATCTCTAATGTCTCCTTGCCAATCTCCATCGCAGTTTTTAAATAGCTTTTCTATGCCCAACAGCTTTTCAAATTCAGCAACAAATTGTTCAGAATTGGCTGGACATGAAGAAGTTTTTTCCTGTTGTTTTGAAGATCGTTCATGGACTAGATTTTCATCATCGAAAGGGGTGCTCACAGCAGACTGAGAATCACTTGTAGATTCCTGCATCACTGGAATTAAGGAGTTTATCATAATTAACGGCATTTTGATCAAAAGGGAATAAACATAATGTCGGAATCAATTTTTCAAAATTTCAGGCTTGGGTGTCCTTTGAATGCACTCTTTTAAAATTGGGCCGAAATCTTCTCTTTTCAACTTTTTTGCGTTATTTGCCATCCGCCAGTCGTGGATACTTTTTTTCCACGAAAAAAAGTATGAAACACCGCTATGTCCATGGTTTGGAGTGCGTGAGTTGAGTTGGGTAGGAGTGCCACGAGAATGATGCCGTTTACTTTACAGAACCTCGAACGGCAGAGAGAGGTGTAAAACGTGTTCATCAAGAAAGAGACCCGTCTCTTTCAATAAAAAACCATTGAACGAATTTGTGATGTACTCATAAAATGTCTGGCACGTCATCCACCCATTATCCGACTTGCCAATTACCCATGTTTTCGGATATTTTTTAAGAATATTCATTGGGATCCGCTTATAAGGAAAGAGAGCCAGTATTGCCATAAATTTTCCATCAGCTGAAGGACTTGCAACGTACAAAATGTCGTACAAATCCTTCTGCGCATGCGACAACTCTCACGAAGGAGGAAGAAGATATAATTGTCAAATGGATAGCAGTCAGACATAATATTAATTATATTCTTCAACAAACCAAAGTTTCAACCAAAAGAGACATTGATTTTTGTTTTATTTTATTCTTTTGTTATATTTTTTATTTAAAACTCACTGTAAAAAACATTATCCCGAAACCGGGGATACACGAAACAAGTGGGGGGCCACGAGCTCACGAACTTAGAAGCAGAGCCAAATTTGATCACGAAATAGGATTCAAACAAGAGGTCTACAAATAAATTAATATATAAAAAATACAAACTAAAACATAATTCATGCATTAAATTACTGGCAAAATACCAATATTCATCACACAAAAGCTTTCAAACTGTTATAATGTTTAGTAATACATTTAAAAAATCTTCAAGTCATAAGAGTCTTAAGATGCCGAAATATAGAACATTTACCTTAATGCCTAAATTTAGAGCGCTAATCGATGTAAAATACAGTTGCGCGCTATTTGCCTATCGCCGTTAGGTGAGGCTTTTCGACACATCAAAGGGATTTAGTGCTAATTAACCTTTTTTTTTGTTGTAGTCACAACTAGCATTAATCATTATCATAACAATAACTCATCAGTTATTTATTTACTAACGAAATGTTACTGTAAAACAGTCTAGAACTATAAGCCAAATACAGCACAACACCAGAATAACTCATAACAATGAAAAAAACACCAACAATCATAAGAAGAAATGTAGGTAGCTGATGGAAACCAGTTATTTTCTATTTTTTTTTGTTTTTCAGCGGAAATGTTTACTCTAGAGAAAAAATATTTTGGAACAATAGAACATTTCGGCACAAGTATCAGAATTTAGAAAACGATTGCTGGTCTCAAAACACGTAAATTCAATACAAATAATTTAAATTCAATTCGTAATCGTTTGCCAGAGCTAGCAACACTTCCCCCTGTTCACCCCTTCCAGCCTCCGCTGTATATTGGAGGGGGATAATTTTCGCGTCGCCATCTTGCCGGTCCCGATGACGCAGACGCGCCAGATACGTACGTCAATTCTGCCCCCGCAAAATCAGTACCCTAGTAACTGTGTGGGAGTATCTCTCGGCGTTGGCTTTGCTGTACCAGTTGCGTGATTCTCCACGAACACCGCGGTCGCGTCTTTCGTTACCTACCTAAATAGAGTGAGCTTCGCAAGTTGTTTTTGCAAAGGATTGAGCAGATAACTATTCCGGCTTCTTTAAAAATATGTAAGTTACTTACAATAATTGAGTGCGTTTTACATTGTATCAGCCCGGCCGGCCCACCTATTGGTAAACGGTTACTGTAGACTATGAAAGCTTGCAATACCCTAAGGACGCGCGCTTTTGAAGAACCTCATAATGTAGTCACTTGAGAAAACCTTAACCTTTCTAGAAGAGGGGAAATACTTGCCTTTATCCTTCCTTTAACTTTTTTACTATGTGTCCTAAGAAACACAATTTAAAAAGTGGTACCTACTTAAAAGTGGTTCTACATCTTTATCAAAATGTGTGTTCTCTGTAAATATTTAAATTATTATTATTATAAGGCACAGATACATGCAAGTTCAGAACCCTAGATAGGTCTTTGTTGATTCCTTCAAAAAAATATCACTTATTAAACCTTTCTATCACTTATGCTCTGAAATATACTTACCTAACTATCTACTTAATTCCTAATAATAACAGCGGAGTCCAAATATTTATAAATAAATCAAAAAAGTAAGCTACTATTTAAAAAAAAAACACAAATGCTTTAAAGCATACATAGCGAACTTTCATGTTGTTTTCAGTTGGTACCAGTGATTGGTATGTATTTACATATTTGTCTTGCATAATTGTGACAAGTTAAAGTCTACCTATTATCATGTATCTCGGAAATATATAATCATATCTAACTTATACCCACCCTGACCCCTTCCCTATTTTGGGCGCCAAAGATGTCGGTTGCAATTAATGGTCATTTACTTATAAGTAACATACTCAAAAATTTCTTTGCGAAAATGGTTTTATGATTTCTTGCGTTATTTTGAGTGCAACTTGTCGGCCGCTCGCTCAGCTCATTGAAGTATTAAGTATGTATATCGACCCTTCGTAATTAGTAGGTAACCTACTAAATAGGCTTCGATTTAGATAGTTTTTAAGTTGTTATCATAAGAAGAATTTAGAATTTCGATGTTGTTTCTACTCAAATAAACCCTTGGGAATGCCTAACTTCACCGCTTGCGAAATTATTTTACAAAAAAATTACATGCATCTTTATAAAAACACGCATGAAGATCGGTGACGGGCGACCGACCGATCATTGGACCTTTTCTGGTGTAGGACCTACCTACAAAAAGCGCGAGGCGGCGAGCGAGTTGCACATTTTCTGCGAACTGTTAATATAATGTCGGTTCTCATTGTTGCAGATAAAATCCAGGAAAATAAATAATGGAAAACCTATACGGAACAGGATTAGGCATACAAAATAGATTTGATTTACTTTTGGACGATGATGGATCTAAGGATCCGCTGAATACTATTGGTAAAATCTCTAAAAACAAGAAGAAAAAGGCAAAACCAAAAGTTGATACCGACAATGTGGTACAAACAAAGACGTCAGATATGACGCAAGCCAGTCGTAAGTGCAAAGCTGAATCTATTAAAGGCAGCGTCAGCAAGCCGGTCTCCGAGCTAACCAGACCCGCGAAAATGCCCTTGGCTAATGCGGCCGCGTCACTTGCTCCCGATTTCACCCGCCAGCTTACCTTCGACGAGTACAAGGAGTCTGCCGCGCATCGGATTATCCGAAATCCACCACAATATAACTTGCGCCAGCCGGGCGAGGGCGAGGACCAAACTCAATGGGAGAACCTCGTCCTGCTAGACAAGAAGAAGCACCTTGGCGACGGAGAGAAAGTGAATAGGGAGGAGTTGGAAATTGGTAAACGCGCGGCGCGCCAGAAGCCGCTGGCGATAGAGCAGACGTTTCAGGACCGCATCGGGCGCAAACACCAACGCGAACCCACGGCAGCGGCGATCGCGGCCATGGAACCACCTAGCCACTGGCAGCGCCCACCGTCCGTCGACAACAAGACAGAGTTTCCTAGTCTATCAAAGTAACGGTACATTTCAAAGTGCGAGTCTCGGATGGGGTGACCAAAAATCTTCTGTTTTTATGTACGAGTTTTGAAATGCAACCTTTAAATAATGTTGCCAAAACTATTATTTCTTCGACAACTAATCTTAAATTTAATATTTTGTCCCAAAGTAAAAAGTTCATTTATTTTAAATCCTATAAGTATGTATGATCATGTAAATTTTGGTAATAAAAAAACAAATTATTTAGTGAAACACAAAAAATACAAAGTAAAACACTCCAATGCTGTGTTACGAAATCCGTGCACAGTTCAATCTGATTAGACTCAATTCTTTTCCAGATATTTGATGAGGAGCGGAATATCAGGGTTGATCTGGTGACTTAGTCGATTTTTTCAAATATACTTGCTTTTGAAAACCATTTCTTAAACAAGCAAGCACGTGCAACGAGCAAAGATTCTCTTTTACAATGTTTTATTCTAAAAGTACAAGCTCCGTTGAAACGATGCTGTCATATCAAAGCACATTCATCTCTAAGTGAATTAAAAACTTTTTTGGTTTGATCTTTGTCGTAAGAACTTTACAGTTTAGGCACAGAAAGAATGCGTTCTTAAAATCTTCAAATGAGAATGACAGTCGTTATCCTTTCGAATAGCGAACTATGTATGTTAGAGTTAACAAGTAACAGTTTTCCATCCTAACAGTAAACTACGTCGGGCACGACGTTTTGAATATCAGTTTTTATCTACGTTGGATTCCCTGGGGACGAACTTGTTTATTGATTCCACTAACATTGAAAATATATAAAACAAAATGCGATATTAAGCTGGAAAAGTGCATAGGAATGTCCAAGTACCTACTCATACTCATACCTACTCATTTATTCACCGTAGGAACTTTACAGTACACATTGTTTTGTCATATTACAAAATACACAAATCATTTGGTAAACTATTTAAACCCATTACAATCCATTAAAACAGACAAGACACAATGACTTCAGAATGAGTCTGGGTCAAATAAATTCGTTTAAATTAATATAAACATCATATAGGCAATGTATGAAATAAAATACAAATACGTTTTTCAAATTATTATGCTATTGTAAAGAGGTATTGTCAAATCAATGTTATACTTAATTATGTATTAAGAGGACGCACTGCATTCCCCGCAGTATTTGTAAGTATTATGGTTCAAACGTAAGTAGGCACGGGTTCAAATAAGTGCATTAGAATGGTAAATATTTTGTTTTCTGAGTATTTAAGGTTGATAAGATAAATTCTAGGAACTAAAAGTAAAAAAAATACTTTGATTCATAATGTACTGTAGGTACATGTATATTTGTATGCATATAGTTACTCACTAATGTGCTATATATATATTAGGTTTTCGTTAGCCTTTTGGCATTGAAACCCTAAAAAAACTTTCTTAAATCGTTATTGTATTCGGCTGTGATATAATTTTTGTAAAAAATTCCTTATGTATTTGTAGTAAATGTATATCTAACCTTACCTAGGTTTGAATCAAGGATTTGTTTTTAACTTTAGAAGTATTTATATTTTAATAGAAAGGAGGAACAGTGTAGTAATCATTCAAATATGATTATGATTAAGCCATGGCTTTGACAAACAGTGGCGTAGCTTGGTGACGATATGATCTGGGGCAAAAAAGAAAAATTGGGTTTATATTTCGAGTGTCTACTTATTTACATTTAATTTATACCTAAGTAATCTATTTCTTGTCTTTTAAAATGTTTTGTATTAGTTGGTGAGCACCTTAATCTGTGAGCCACCAAAATAACCATAGCTCGTAAGTTTTCATGATAAATAAACATTAATCTGAAATACATTGGTTATTTTATTTGTCTTAAATAGTAGATCCCAACAAGGGACTAAAACTAGCCATTTCATAAGAGATGAAAACCATGATGATAGGATCAAGTATGAATGGGCTTGAGTCTTGAGTTAAACACTCATCGATTGCGAGAATATAAAATAACTATGAAAAAATTTAAAGATTTCGCGGCAATACCAACTTTTACCGCCTTAGACGCAGAAGGTTGCTGGTTCGATTCCCGCTGCGGGGCAAATGTTTATACGATTAGCCAATGTTTGTCTCGGGTCTAGGTGTTTTCTATGCATAAAATATATGTATTTACAAAAAAAAGGTATTTAAGTAGTATATCAGTCATGTATGTAGTTCCCATAATACAAGCTCTGTCTAGTTTGGGGCTAGAAGATGCTGTGTTTATTAAATTCCTTCTTGCTAACAAACTTACTGACTGAAGCATACTTGCCTTTCAGTTCCATTTCCATAATAAATTTAAAAAACAGGTTTTTCCGCCCAGGCACAGCACAGGCATATTATATACTTAGTGCTTTTCTCAAAAAAATGCTAGGAAATAAAAATAGTAAGTAGATTGTTCAACAAGGGACTGAACATGAAAATCTCTTATTTTCACTTGAATTCCAAGAAAATAAAAATAGAACTATGTACATTTTACAGCAAAAAAATATTAAGTTTCGCGGCAATAACAACTTTTTAAAATTTTTGTTTGCTGCCAAACGCACACATAATGATAGAATAATGTTCTATGATTATATATTTTTCTAAGAAATTATTTCAAAAATGTTACATCAGAAGAGCCGTGTTGGCCTAGTGGGCGGTATCCCAAATAACACGTGTTCAAATCAATTAAAGAACACAAGGTCACAAATCGGCATGCCTCAGAACCAAAAAATCTAATGCATCAGCCATCGGTTAGTGTTCCTCGCAACCTTTAACGTGGAATGCTATAACTTTCAAAACGTAGGCATGTACTAAATGTAATGTTTAGGCGTGTCAAAGACTACCCCCTACTTGGTACACTAAAAGGTCTACTCACTTATGTAGGTATCTGAGGATGCCCATCGACCATCATAAAAAATACAGTGCGATTTTTTTTTCTTGAAAGTCTTTATTAATAACTAGCTTCTGCCCGCGGCTTCGCCCGCGTGGTATTTAGATAAAAGTAGCGTATGACCTTCTCCAGGCTTCAAATTATGTCCATATTGTCCATAAAATTTTTGCAACCACCGTTACACAAAAATAAAGACGGCTAATAATTGCGAAAACAGCAAATGATAATGTATTACTTTCACTCAAATCCATGGACTTTTGAATATTTTTTTTCTCGAATGTCTTGTATATGTAAGTTTGTTATTGTTATTGTTGTTTATTTTGGTTATTCTTTGAATAAAAAACAAAAGGAAAACTACAGCCGATTTGAAAAACTTCTTTTTTTGAAGTCGGTTAAAAACTACAAAAGGTAGGTAACGGCATTCTAAATGAGGCGTTACTGACTTTGACAATAGGGCTACATAAATAAACCTTTATGTAAAGGTCGCTCCCTATAATTAAATCAAAATGGAAATTTAACTAACGACTAAGCAACGATTATTTATTGCTTAAAGTAGTAAGACATAAATCGAGCCCACGTTAACCAACAATATATCCTTTCTTACTGATTTACCGGAACACATCAATAGTTTAATTTTTACTGGCTTTTTAATTTTTAATTTTTACTTTTTACCTTTGAACGTACGGCTCATCTTAAGCTGGCGTGTGCCAGCTTCAGATGAGCTGTACGTTCAAAGGTTCCTGTACATTCCGGCTTTCAAGTTATTTGGATCTAATACTGAGAGTTGTAATGTTTGTATTTTCTAAACTACAGAACCGATGACCTTGAAATATTTACGGTAAAATCTTTCAAGGAGCTCCTTTCGGAGAATTTCTGAATTGAATAAAATGTATCCTATGCCCCTACCTCGTAGTATAAACTCAAAGCATGCCAAGTTTTATTTGAATTCATTCAGTAGTTTCGGCACAGATGCCCAGATACACAAAAACAGACAGCCAGACAAAAATTAAAAAAAAAAAATAAGATTTTTGATTCAGTATCGATTATAGAGTGCCCTCCTATAAAAACTAAATATATTCAATGTACAGAATTTGACCTGTTACATTCTTATTTTTTTGGCACTTTGTTGTGTACGCTGAGTAGGTAGCCCTATTGTGTAACGCCACCCCGAATATTAAACGTGAACTTTCAATGCCATCATCTTTGTAGTTTGACTTTAGGAGGAGGTTCTCAATTCGACTGTATGATTTTTTATGTTATCGCCTATTGTTAACTGATTTTGATGATTATTTTGTTGTGAGAATGATCCCGAGGTGGTCCCATAAAAGTTTTATTCCTGAGGGATTGCTATTATTCCCGTAAAACTTAAAAACTCATCATCTCATGGAATCACGAATTTTTTGGCTTGCAAAACATTTTTCTGGGTGGCTTCTCTTTTTATACTTTTTTTTTGATAAATGAGCGTGAAACACGTGTTTCACCGCAGTCTACAGCTTTGCTTATTAATTATGAGACAAACAGTAGGTACCTAAGATTAAGATACAAATCTGGCTCTTATCTGGGTCAATGCATTAGCATTGCCACGCTGAATGGCACTACTAGACGGAACCTACCTACCTTTGGGTACGCTTCCGTCTGCTAGTGATCTAGATCAGTTGAGTTATCTATAGATCGTTTGCAACGGTCTTTAGATAGCTAGCTGTTCCATCTGAATGTTTTGTATATACCTACTTGTTCATAGTTGTATGAATAATTGTAATGAACTCATATAACCATTAGGTATGTAATTGTTTATTGAAATAATTTTAAGAAACGTCAATTTATAAACCACTTATAAATTCACAAAGCCCCGAAGAATCAAGCAACAAACTCCACTTGATTTTGATTAAGATCCTTTTGAAGAGTAGGTATTGTGCAGCTCTCTTGCTTTATACTGCGCGTCCTGTTATGAAGCTACCTACTATGGATACTTTCAACTTGTTTACTGTCTGGTTACAAGGTGAATTGGCACAGTAAATAGGTACGAGGGTACGGCGATTCCGGCGATTTTATCAAATGATTTGCTATGATCGTGAATTACACCAAATCTGTCTACCCGTTAAACTACACAGAAATCACTTATTAATAATAATAATATAATTAGACAAAAATGTTTACATGATACAGACAAATAATTAAGCGCTACAAAATTAGGAACCATTTCTGGTTAACAAAAATTGTACTTACCTCGGTTTAAAAATCTATAGATGGTTGAATTAATTCAGCTCGAGAATTGCGCATAAGTAATGATCCTAGTTGATTTAGCTATTATTTTTTACAGGTTTTAAAGGTAGATACCTAGTATATAATATATGTGGTAAATACATTAAAAAACGGTAATATAAGTATTGTTTCCGTATATTTATTTTAACCACATAAATAAGTTCTGAAGATGATATTCTTAACTGGCCTATAGAGTCCAGTTCCAGTCTTTTTTGTAACATTTTCCATCACTGGTCAATCAAAGACGTGTTTCCTATTTCTTGTTGTCTTTCAGACCTTATTCAATTGTTCACTTATGACCACAGATTTCAAATAACCCCAAATAAAGACGTCTGGTGAAACGTCATGTAAAAGTGACCCTCCAATATAAGTAATTGATTGTGTCGCGAGTTTAGCTGTAGGTACCTACCTACTCTCTACTCTTGAGTCACCTTGTTGTTGCTCACAAAACGTTCTAAGATGACTGTTTCGAGATTAACTCATAATCATTTTTTTTTAAACATAGGAACCTATATTACACTTGGTTACACTCGTAAACTTACATTGTAGGACTTGGAAGAGGCTTAGAGGTGCTAAATATGAGGAGCGCACCCTAGATATGCAAAAAAAGCAATTTATTTAAGGCTATTTAATTATAAAAAGTTACATTTAGGTTACAATTAAAAGTTACTTCTAATGGTCGATACGAGAACCATCGCAAAGCCGGGCGTCCGGTATCCGGCGACCGGGGGGCGAGGGGAGTTCCACGTCGACGATATGCTGCGATCTAAATAGGTTAATGCAATATCAGCAATTCCTTAGTAGCACCGATGTGTGACCGTGAAAATATCTAAAAACGTTTTCAAATCTGCTTTATTTCATATTGAACGTGGAGCACCCGAAATCCTGATAAAAGCTAGTATCCTGATACTAGGGTATTTTCTAGCTTAAGCTATTCAGAAAGTGTATCGATTTTATCGCCTAGAATTAGAAGGTACTGTGCATATTTAATCAAGTCACTCCTGGATACTATCACTATCCAGTATTAGATTAAGAATATTGGCTCCCGCTCCGACCGCTAAATTAGTAGGCGCTTTTGGTTTGCATTGCGTGTAAAAAAACATTTAAAATTGCAAATAGTAATCACACTTACATTTCAAGTGCTAAGTTTTGTCAACCAATAGTACAGTGCTAAATAAGTGAATATGAAAGCTATCTCTGGTGATTTATAAAGAAAATCAACATCAAAATATCTGTTGTGATTGGCAATTTTATCAGACCAACCTGCACACAACACAGAACAGTGAAGCGCCTTACAAAAACCTCATAGTATAGCGCTACCACTGGTTTTTGACTTGAAGCTTTTGAAAGGACTAAGTTCATCATGCCACAAGGACGTAAAAACCTCAAGAGCACAGAGAAATAATCAAAAGACTATACCACTATATATTAATGCAGAAGCTGCATACAGCAACACCTCTGATGATGACGATTTCCCGTTCGACAGATAGATCCAAACGCAAGTTTGATCTTGCCATCGATGCAGGCGATATACAATCTGCAGTATCTGAAATGAGGATCCTATTTGCCAATATTTCCTCCAAGCACGAAGAGCAATTCGGCTCTCTCTATTGTACAATTGAATCTTTTAAGTCAGAAATGAACGACCATTGAGTACCTAACTCAAAAACATGATGATTTTCGTAAAAAGACGATAACTACATGAGAATACAGGTGCTCAAAAGTAGAGTTAATATACTAGAGCGGAAATCAAGGAACTCCTGCATTGAACTACGCAACGTACCCAAGACTAATCAGTCTGAGGGCAAGAGCCACCTCTGTGATATGATCACAAATCTTGGCAATAATCTAGACTTAAATATACAAGAGCAAGATATAGGTATCTGACATCTACAGAGTCAATACAAAAAAATAATCGCGAGCGATAGATGCGAGCTATCATTTCTTTAGTATCTTAAAAATCCTATGCATACTATTCTTAAAGTTTATTTGGTCTTTGTATACACAATACTTACAACACATACCTTTAAACCATACCAACACATGAGAGCTAACGACTCTTCAATGCTTTGTTTTTGTCAAGAGATACTTTCTTACGAGATACATTCAAATCTAAGTGCATCAATGATGTCTACATTGTGTTATATATACAATGCACAGTTCACTAAAACAGGTCCAGTAGGTACTAACTTTAAAAACCAATTATGATTAGTGATTTTAATAATTTAATGAAGGATCTTGATATTCCCGCCATTCAATGTCATTCTATTTTAGATATAATGGAGTGTAATACGCTTTTTGGCAAAGATACATGTAAGTTGAGTATAATCAAAGATAACATTAGAAGTATTTATTGCAATCTTGACTCGTTTTCGACTTGGCTTTTATTTCCAGTATAAGTGTCGATATTGGTATTATAGTTTTGACCGAATGTTTTACAAAAGATAAGTATAAATAGCTTTAACTGTAGCTGTAACTTTTAACAAAACTAGAAAACATTGGGATAAGGGGAACGCCTCTTGAATAGTTCAGGTCTATCTTAGCAACCGGACACAAATAGACAAAGTGATGAAGAAACTTGTACCTATATGGTGTGCCACAAGGCAGCACTCTTGGGCCTACTTTATTTATTATAATTTATATAAATTAATTATAATTATATAAGTTGCAGAAAAAGGGCTCTGTGCTGTGACTGCTTGGTTGGAGGGCAGTCCTCTCTCTCTGAACAATCAGCATATTACCGTTACAGCAAATCTTAAAAAAATTGCGTACTGTAGCCGAAGCAAACCTCCTCATTCAAACATATAAAGCACTTTGCGAAGCCTTCTAAGTTATTGTATAAGTTCTTGGGGAGGAGTTGCAAAGACTTTTATGATAGAAATATAGAGAGCGCAAAGAGCGCTCCTCAAAACAATGTTATATCTGCCATTCCGCTTCTCTACAAAAATGCTATATAACCAAGTTAGAGTGTTAAGTGTCCGCAAGTTATATATCCTACAATGCATTCGCCGATATCACCGTCTCATAGTTCCAAAACTAGAACTAAATCAAGACAGAAGAAACCGATACCCTCATCCATACTATCTTTCTTCCTGTAACCAATACAGCAATCATTATTTAAAATCTGTTTTAGTACAATGGTTAGAGTCCTATGACTACTTTGAAACTTTACTTAATTAACAACACACATCTAACTCACAGTGTACCCCCCCCCCCCACAATCCTCTCTTATACATACACCCACCACACACACATATTATTTACTGTGTCTAATTAAACAAAATAAATCATTATTATTATTCTGTTTTGGTTTACTGTTATGCTATTTAATATTTTAGCATTTTCCAACATCCATTCCTTGTTTAAACTAATATGATTTATAATTTCAGACTCTAATTTAAGTTCGTTACGTTTAAATTGGTCGAAGCTCAAATACTTAATTGAGACTTTACCAATTCAATCTGCGAAAAGATCTCATCAAGATTGACATAATTTGGGAAGAAATTATAGTGAGATACGACCTTAGTTGGACTAGTTTGAATGGGAGTAAACCTGGGCTGTCTCGTAATGAGTCAATCGTTACATCTTGTCCTTAAGTCAGTAGTAGCAGTAGCGATAAAAGTATCCTGTAACAGAACAGGATTTTTACGACTTCTATAAGGCGGGATTTAGAAATCGGGTCGCGTTTCTTTTTTTGTATAAATATGTATAGGTAGGTCTGCTAGGACTGTGTCCTGCGTGTAACGCGGTGCGAGCTTTTGCCGGTGTTGCGTATGACGGGTCGGGGTACGTAGGTCAGGGGTATATTCCTTTTCAGGTTCCCCGGCTTTGTTCCGATTCTCAGTCAGCTCCGTCCTATTAACGAAGTCTCATTTATAACGTCATATATACTTGAGTCATTCGGTTTTATGGTCCTGTAGGTATTGTTGAAGCAAATGCTCCGTCACATCCATGTCAGTCGGGTCAAAATTACCCGTAATCGAGTCTATTGGTCGGGACTTCATGAAACTATTTAAAGAGCTATTACCTATAGGCTAAAATAACATAGGGCATGAGGTTAAGTGCGGGTTCATTTTTCTTCTCGAGTTTTAAGATTCTAAGGTGTTCTAAGATAGTCGAATGAAAACGCTCTATAATGATATAATAAATATATCATTTGGGGTATGGGCAAGGATCTAATGATGTTGTACCTTATGAAGTCGAGTAAATTCTGAAAACAATGCGTTTATGGAGAACACGGTTGGTATTGTGTTATCCATTTGCAAAGGGGAAGATCTTCCACCGGGCTGATCTGAATTTTTCAATGGCCTTGATTTTATCTGGGTTAGGCTTAATGCCATCCGTACTAATAATGTGTCCAAGATATGATGTTTCTTGTTTAAGGAATTCTGACTTGTCCATTTGGATCTTAAAGTTGGAAGCTCGGAGTCGTTCGAATACTTTCTCAACATTGACTATATGTTATTGTAACGAAACACTGAAAACTATTATGTCATCAAGGTACACGAGACACACTACGTTTTGGAGGTCTTTGAGTACGTTACAGTTGCCTAATTTGTCAAGTACGTCAGCTATATTGGGGATGGGGTATTTGTCATCGATGGTCTTGTCATTCAGCTTTCTGAAATTTACCACTAAACGCCATTTTGTCTTTCCGGATGCATCTACTTTCTTTGGAACAACCCATATTGGAGAGTTCCATGGCGATTGAGAAGGGCGGATTATCCCCTGATCTAACATTTTAGATATTTGATCTTGAACCTGTGAATGAACGGGTACCTATAGGTACCCGTTAAAAGACAAGATACCGGTGTATACGAAAACCTATAGCTTTTCGTATACACCGGTATCTTGTCTTTTGTCTGGATATCTTGTCTCTTGTCTTTTGTCCGGATATAGTGCTTAATCTGATGAGTAAAAGTTAGATTCTCGTCTTCAATATAAAAGACGTCGGTGTACCGAGAGCATAGAATTTCTAAATTAGTTCGCACCTCCAGGTTTAAATGATCCGTGCGCAAACACGATAGTACTTTCTTCACGCGATCCGCGATCCGCAATGCCGGCTTGGTGTGCGAGTCCTTCAATGCTCACTGAGCATTGAAGGACTCGGCACAAACGGTGCGGTCCATCGAGAAAACTAAAGCATGACATGTGGGGTTGGTGACTTCAATGATACCACGATTATTTTGACCGTAGTAATACAGTCAGTATAATGCAGTTAGAAAATGATTGCTCTGAAATGAATACTTCACCGTCATGGAAGTTAATTGGGACTCTAATTAATTTAGACGTATTGGCTGGTATAATGTCCTCATAAAAATTGCAGTTACGTGATTAATACATTAGTAGTGGGTTAGTTGAATATCTTGTTACTTAACGTTTTGTTCTTTAAGTCAATGTTAGATTCCCATTGTTCTAATAAATCAAGTCCGATGAGTCTGTCAAAAAATGTGTGGAATTTATATACGAGCAAAAGTCATGTCGTCTTGTTCGTTAATTTTTCAGAAGCATGGCAGAGTTACAGTTACTACGATTCGTAACATGTATGTTGGTTACTTCAATAGGGTCGTAATCGAGCGGTACATGCGGGTAAAGTTTCTGTACTGATTCAGGGCTGAGAAGGGACATATTGGCACCAGTATCAATTAGTAATTTAAGTTGGGGATCGGATATCTTAATGTACGGTAACTGACGTTGTGTTGGCAAGTTTATTTATATTTCAACTTATCAGATTTGGTGGTTCGCTGAAAATCCTCATTTTCAGACGAGGGGACAGCTTCCTGAACTTCCTCTACACAAAAACTTTCCGGGTACTGAGTCTGTTGCTCATACGAATAACCGTAGGCAAAGTCTGGATATTCACAATAGTCTTGTTGAGTATAGTCAAAACATTTGCCCTGAAAGTCATCATAATATGATGGTTCGTCGTAATATTCGTTAAAATTTGTCTCCCTAGTTTTAAAAAAGTTTGATTTCCGAACTTGTTCCTTTCGTGAGTCGCACGCGGAGCTGGGAATGGCTTAGTCACATAATGGCTTACACCACTCATGGGCTGTGAACCAGTGAACGTGTTTTGCGGGCCTAACTTAAACACATTACTCTGAGGTCTGCAGTTTGGTGGTGGTGCACCAAACATCTGCTGTGTCCTTGTCAGTCCTCTAAACTGGGAAGTTTGGGCCTTAAATATCGATACTGGTCTTTGAGAATGTGCAGTTATTTGTCGCGACGGCCCCGGCATGATAAATGGACGTGGTGGTTGCATATAAAACGATCGCGGGGGCGGCATAGTGACAGGGGATGGCGTAACATTAAAATTATATTTAGGGTTAACCTGCGGCTGCATCTACAACTTTCTCTCAGAAAGATCTCGTTGGGCTGCTGTAGGTATAAGGTATTTACCTCGTGCACAGGTAACACAGGTGCACAGGCGTTACTCTAAAGCCTTTTCAATTGTATCAGGTCGCATGCAACGAATACGAGGTTCGAACGGGTCGTGAAGACCACGCAGATAATCCTATCTGCGTGGTCTTCGCTTTTAAGGGTTAACTATTTACACATAGACCTTTTGGTGCTCGAGGCCGTTTTATGCCGACTGATATTATAGATACATAATTATAGATACATAATATACACTTTTCATAAAACTCTTGCGGGCTTGATGGCCTGATCACATAGCGTTATGAATCTAGTGAAAAGTTGGCGTTCCCATCGAATTCGGGGACTAGGCAAAGCGGCTTGTAAATCAGGTCTACGCCGTCTGACATTCGTCTGATTCATATATGCTATAATCCAAAATTTCTGTTTGAGTCCTGCACATAAATCATACTACTAAGATTCACTCTAGGAGTCCGAATTTGCCTTGGATGGGAAATTATAGAAAACACTTAGGATAAAAGGTAAGCAACTCTATATAGAAACTAAAGTACTCACATTCGCATTTTGGTATCTGCACGATGATGATCTGGATCACTTGTAGGTTGCCTTCGTCGTAGGTCCTTGATTCCCGTGGTAATCGCGACGTCCTGGTCACGATTTTAGATAAATCCTACGGCCTGCGCCAAATATGACGAGCGCGCACAAGAGATGCAATTTACATATTTAAGGATATTTAATTATAAAAAGTTACATTTAGGTTACAATGAAAAATTAAGTCTAATAGTCGATGCGAGAACCAAGAGTGCGGAGGCCTGGCGTCCGGTATCCGGCGATCGCGGGGCGCGGGGAGTTCTAAGTTGATGATATGCTGCGTCGGCTGTTACTTAGGAATCAGCAATTCATAAGTAGCACCGATGTGTAACATGCTAGAAACAGGCAAGTAGTTTACTTTCATACCTATGAATGTTTACTTAATTAGGCTACTTATGAATATATTAAATTGCTGCTGTAATGGGGCACTGTAAGAAAAGAAAAAAAATATTTTTACAATGTCGATCTCTGTAACGCAGCGGGCGAAAGCCTGCCTGAGACGCAGAAGGTTGTGGTTTCGATTCCGAAATTAAATATTCAAATATTTGTCTCTGGTCTGGGTGTTTTTATGTATAATATGTATGTATTTCCAAAAGTACTTAGTAGTATAACAGTCATGTAGTTCCCATAATACAAGCTCTGCCTAGTTTATCTATTGTGAAAAATGTCCAGCATTATTAATTAGGTATTTATTAATCTTTCCCACTGATAAAAAAAATAACTAAAATATCACATAAGTAATCACAAAATTCTCAATCCTATAAGTATCCTGTAAGTAACGCGTAAAATGTACTCTATCGAAAAATAACTACCTACCTACCTATCAAAAAAGTCTATGACTACTCCCAATAAGTATCTACATATGCCAAATGCTCATTGTTAGTATGTCGCTTACCTACTCGATTGTAAAAATAAAATCATAGAGTGTATAGGTGGATTTATTGATTCAGTTTTGCTAGACTAGTAGGTTTAAAAGAAGAAACAAACGCCCTCGCATCAGCTAGGGTATGCGACCGCGCACGCGCGATTTATGCGCGCGTCCCTACCGATCGTTCGTTCGTATCACCGCTGAAAGAATCCATTGGCAAGCGCGCGTCGGCGGGGAAAACACGCTTGCTGTTCGCGCTACCAATAATCTAGTGCCAGAAGCCGGTGTTACTGAGCTCATAGCGTTCTAGCGCGTCTAGTTAGCGCGCGTCGGCTGAACCGTGCACGCGTATTGCCCTCCTCCAAAGATAGGGAACCGTAATTCATCGCGATGTCAACGCATACCTTTTACCCGACCGATTTCGTAATAGAAAAATCGCGTCTAAACTCCTTCGAGAGGTACAAGGAGATCCACCAGCACTCCCTCGATGACCCCGAAGGGTTTTGGAACGCCATCGCCAATGAATTTTTCTGGCAAACCCCATACGAGCCCGGGAAATTCATGTCTTACAACTTTGACATAAATAAGGGGCCGATCTTCATGAAATGGATGGAAGGGGCCGTCACCAACGTGTGTTTCAACGTGCTGGATCGTCACGTCAAGAACGGGCAAGGCGATAAAGTAGCGTTCTATTGGTGAGTCGTAATATCTCTATCCACTATTGCAGCTGAGCAGGGCATGGTGCTGAAGACGCGCGAACTTATCGATTTTGCCTCCTCCTACTACTGACCTCCTATCTGGCGCATCGTTGGACCTGTTATGCAACATCTTAAAAGCGCATTTCGTTTCCGATCCGCTAGCGATATTATTTCTGTGATTTTGTTTTGCTGGATTTATTTTGCAATTTTTTATAAGTTTTTAATTTACGTACAGGTTTCGTTGGGGTCGGGTAGGTATAGGTACTAGGTACTTTTACAACTGCGAACCATCGCGACGTTTATATATTGCTGCATTATTTTGTTGTGTTTTTTTTTGTATATGTACATCAATTTAGCTTTGCTTTTGTTATGTAATGGTGCTGAGGTGTCAGGTTTGGTAGATCAGGGCGCGGTCGGTCATTATCATATTAGAATTTACCCATTATATTATTTAACATCGTAATAATTTATTCGCGCGTGCGCGTACGCAGAAGGTATCTAGAATTTACCTATTACCGACATATTTTAACATCGAAATACCTAATTTACTCGCACGTGCGCGTACGCCGTCCTTTAACTAAGTATGGATGCTACGGTTAGGGTAGGTCAAGTATAAGGGATATCTTACAGACACCCTCTAAAAAAATATATAGGTACTTACTAAAGCATACTTACTTAATTAGGTACTTATAACCTTTTCTTATTTGGTTGCCTACAATCCTACCTATACTTATTAAATCGTTTGTCTTGACTGACTGACTGTTCTATCAACGCACAGCCAAAACTACTCAGTCCAAAAAGCTAAAATTTGGAAGGTTTGTTTTATAACATGTGCTATGAAAGGATTTTTGAGGGTATAATGCGGGGGTGAACTTTGTATGAAAGTCTTATTGTTCTATAAAGTTAAAAACATGATAATTTGGGAGATTTGGGGTGAAAGTTTGTATAGAAGAAATTTGCATTTTAACTACTCATCTTAAAAAGTAATGATGTGTTTCCTGTTTTTTAATTTTCACATTTTTAGGATGGGGCGGGGGAAGGAATGGGGATGAAAGTGTGTATGAGATTTTATTTTCCTATTTTTAATACGATTCTACGCGTGCAAAGCCGCTGCGGGCAACAGCTAGTTAATAGTATAAAAGCGAAAGTTAAGATAGATGTTTGTAGGAATTAAATATGGAAGAGGTATCCGTGACCTTGAATAACACAATCCTAGGTACTTTATTATATGGTTGCCACAAGCGTTAAACCGTAGATAGAAGCTAGTGCTTTAATACAGGTACCTAACTAGGTAGCTAAGCCCGTGGCCTTTTCAGAGCTTTTATGTTCTTCCCTAATGTTTGGACAGAGACGCTTTTCAGGGTACAACGGGAACAACCCGTCAATAGGGTCGAGGGCCCACTAGGAAGCTCTAAGCCTTTGAGGATGGATGGATGGATGGCTGGATGGATGGATGTATGGATGGATGGATGGATGGATGGATGTATGGATGTATGGATGGATGGATGGATGGATGGATGGATGGATGGATGGATGGATGGATGGATGGATGTATGGATGGATGTATGGATGGATGGATGGGTGGATGGATGGATGAATGGATTGATGGATGGATGGATGGATGGATGGATAGATGGATGTATGGATGGATGGATGGATGGATGTATGGATGGATGGATGGATGGATGGATGGATGAATGGATTGATGGATGGATGGATGGATGGATGGATGGATGGATGTATGGATGGATGGATGGATGGATGGATGGATATATGGATGGATGGATGGATGGATGGATGGATGGATGGATGGATGTATGGATGGATGGATGGATGGATGGATGGATGGATGGATGGATGGATGTATGGATGGATGGATGGATGGATGGATGGAGTGATGGAACGATGGATGGATGGATGGATGGATGGATGGATGGATGGATGTATGGATGGATGGATGGGTGGATGGATGGATGAATGGATTGATGGATGGATGGATGGATGGATGGATGGATGGATGGATGTATGGATGGATGGATGGATGGATGTATGGATGGATGGATGGATGGATGGATGGATGGATGGATTGATGGATGGATGGATGGATGGATGGATGGATGGATGTATGGATGGATGGATGGATGGATGGATGGATGGATGGATGGATGGATGGATGGATGGATGGATGGATGGATGTATGTATGGATGGATGGATGGATGTATGTATGGATGGATGGATGGATGTATGGATGGATGGATGGATGGATGGATGGATGGATGGATGGATAGATGGATGGATGGATGGATGGATGGATGGATGGATGTATGTATGGATGGATGGATGGATGGATGGATGGATGGATGGATGGATGGATGGATGGATGGATGGATGGATGGATGGATGGATGGATGGATGGATGGATGGATGGATGGATGGATGGATGGATGGATGTATGGATGGATGGATGGATGTATGTATGGATGGATGGATGGATGTATGGATGGATGGATGGATGGATGGATGGATGGATGGATGGATGGATGGATGGATGGATGGATGTATGTATCGATGGATGGATGGATGGATGTATGGATGGATGGATGGATGGATGGATGGATGGATGGATGGATGGATGGATGGATGTATGTATGGATGGATGGATGGATGGATGTATGGATGGATGGATGGATGGATGGATGGATGGATGTATGTATCGATGGATGGATGGATGGATGTATGGATGGATGGATGGATGGATGGATGGATGGATGGATGGATGGATGGATGGATGTATGTATGGATGGATGGATGGATGGATGTATGGATGGATGGATGGATGGATGGATGGATGGATGGATGGATGGATGAATAAATATGTAATAAGCTTTAAATATGTCTAGAGACGAGGCCTTCCTTACCGAGATTGGTAATGCGTTTGAAAAGCGTACTGCATAAGTCGTGAAGGATTTGTTATAGAAGCTGGTGCTATGTGCACCAGTGACTTTCAAGCAGAACATTTTCTGAAGAACGAAGCACAAGGGAGGGATGTGACCTGTGGAGATACACAAATCGCTTAAGGAATTTGTTGTAAAGAATTAGAACTGGAACTGTAACTGTGCGTGTCCAGAATTTTCGGAATCCTTTAGGTTTGGAATACATAAGATCAGAAAATATAACTTAGGTAATGCTGAAAAACAATATAGCTTTAAATGAGGAGTTTACACACCACAGTCAATACACTCGATTGAATGAAACACAGTAAAATAACTCCATTTTTTAAATCAGGTACTTGTTCTGACCCTGGTAATTTCGGACATATCTCAGTGAACTTCATACATTTACAATGTTTTTTTGGTGTGGTTTTCCCATCGAATTGTTCTTCATCCGGTATCTTCAGTTCCTACTTTGTTCTCTAAAAAAGTTAAACAAACTCTTATCAACATCTTGCCGAAACGCGTGCCTCACTTGTGAAGTACACGTGGTGTACTGGTGTAGTTAATAATCTCATTCACAAGTCGAGATAGTTTTATCTAAACAACTTCACTAAAACAATATTTTTCTTAAAATAAAAGTTACGAATTGGGTAAGTTACCTACTTACCTAATTCGTAACTTTTATTTAACTTACCTAATCTTACGGCAGTAGGTACATACCTATATAGACCTCAGTACTTATTAACAATGGAATTAGAAGGTATCTCCCTGCTCCAAACGGAGATGAGAGACATTGATAACGCTAAAGTAATAAATACGAAGCATTGATAAGATAGTAGGTAGGTAGATAAGTTATATTATAACATTAGGTCAACACGAGGTTCTGCTATCATAAAATGGTAGGTAAAATATAAGTACCTAGTTAGGTAGATATGTAAGTATATACGTCAGTATATAAGAGTATATTATATATAGAGAAACTTTTGCGAGTAAACGACACGGTTGTGATGATATTATCTCGAGTGGCATCGATATCAAGAATTCTAGACATTATGGACGAAAAGTAGGCAAAGGTACTCATTGCAAAGAATATTACACAGGGGAACAAAACACAAAATAAAATAAATTGGAAACATGCGTGCGTTGAAAGAAAATGATAGATAGATATTCGAATTCGGGAACAGAGGGCTCTATGCTGCTACAAATGTGTTAAAACATGTTAAAACGATGAACGGTATCATGCATTTTGCATACAAAATGACAAACGTATGTATATTACAAAACTCAGCATAGGTATACCCTTTCTCGTTTGAGGTAAAAAAAAAATGAAATACTACATACCTAATATGTCATTATTCAAACACACGATCAATCAATCACGAAAATATGCAAAAGATGTTGAATATTTGAATCCTTGCAGAAACACTAGTGTAACGTAGCATGTTTTCTAATATAAAAAAATCATGATCAGCTCAGATTATTCAAACAAATAGTATATTGTTATACAAGGGGTTGAAATGACCCATTAAATACGAGGAGGCTAGTAGTAGAAACGAGTTATAATGGGTTTTTAGCGCCTTGTGCTACACTCTACTTTTCACTACGATTGCGAGAAAAATAAATAATCCAATACCTACAATATTAAATAGTTTATTTTATTAAAAACGAAAATTTATATTTTGTACTATTCTGGATATTTAACTAGATGTTTTTTCCGGCAATTTAATTTCTGTCCCCTGGAAGATGAATGTTGAGTTGTCTGTGGGGTAAACGTGGGAGATACACGTAGGTAGATACAGAGATACAGGTTTAAGGTCCCGTGTCCGTGTGCTATGTTGGCGTTTTAGCGTTGTTATATTTGCACCAGAATCTGCCAAAATCTGGGAATGCACACCCACTCGGCCGTAAATTTTAATAGGCTTTGACAATTTTTAGAAATTCTCCACTCATAACGATTTTTATTCCTTATTTGTCTTTGTTTTGGGCAGATTAATGGCTTGAAGAAACTGATACCCAAGTTTCGACATTTTCCACTGTTATGTTAACCAGTTTTATCCCTCTGCAGGCACCGCTGATCCCAAAAATTAATGCAAGCTGTAATACATAAAAAAAACAGTTTTTTAAAACTGTATTTTGCTTGGTACCTACCAATTTAAATTGATGAAAATAATAGAAAAAACGGTTACAATTATTGTAAGTAGATAATATCTACCTTTGTTGGCAAGCTTTTTTCATTTGCTGCCTTATTTTCTAAATTCTCGATATGTATCCTAGTGAAAATTTGGATTTCTTGGCATTGTACTCGGTGGATAATTTCTTGAGAAACGTCGTCAAATTTACATATTTCTTTATTTTGACATGATGTATAGTTGTTCGTAACATTGAATATGTGCTCCAAAGGGTTGAACTTTGTTATTTTTGGAAAGGTTCAAAATACGTAAGAAAAAACCCTTCGTCGTTTTTCTGTCCAAAAAACGAAAAGTTTAGGAAGTGGACTTTTCGTAACTATTCGTAAATAAATGCTTGATGGCAAGATATTATTTATTTTCCTTTCTCTTTCTTCTATAAATTAGGGTCTGTATTTTCACTAGATGATGACATTTTCACTATTGTAAAAAAAATACTTTCACCAATTCAATTTGTAATTGGGGAAATAGTCTAAAGATTTGCGCCAATGCCTTTTTTTGTAGACGCATTTCTATTGGGATCACCGTTTTTAGTTCCATTTTCAAAAATAAAAATTATATTTTTTTATGAAACAGTACTACTGCATAGTCTTTATGCATAAGTAGAATGTATTATTCTACTTATGCATAAAGACTTTTTCGTTTTTGTAGGCCTGGTAACAGACAAGAAAAAAACTTTTTCCGCTAGAGCAAAATATGCAATTTTATCCTCGCAAGAGAAGTGAAAAATAAATTACGTAAAGTGGTTTTACATTTTTAAACAACTTCAAATAAAGAGGAGGTCTCAATTCGGCTGTATTTTTTTTATCGTTGTATTTGTTATTTTGATATTTTCGCCAATTGATAACTGAATTTGATGATTATTTTGTTGTTGTATAGAGAATGATCCCGCGGTGGTGCCATAAAATGCATCCCAGAAAACCATTTCATTTGATAGGTACCTATACATAAAAGAAGTCTGCCATCTTTGGGAGTCCGCTTTATTCGATTTAAAATGACGTCACTTAGCTAACCATGAATTGTCATCCAAACCCAACATCTTCCTATACAAAATGTCAGCTCAATCGGTTTGGGATTACTGGTTTAAAAATCAGTTGTAAGATAAATAAAAGCTTGTAATAACGAAAACACGTGACAATCTGATGATAGAAACCTTAAACATGGGACAGCAAACGTATCGCGAATATCGTGGTTTAATTATTATCAACCGACTTCAAAAAAGGAGGAGGTTCTCAATTCGTCTGTATATATTTTTTTAATGGTATCTTATGCGATATATTTGTCAATATTATGGTCGAACCGATAATAATTATGTTTGTGTTTAATGGGTAGAGTATAACTTCAAGAGTTGTCCCATACTAATTTAGTGAAAAAATCCCACCATCCTAATGGTACTGAAAACATGGGTGATTCATTTTGGAGTTTTATCATTGTCATGAATGTCGCTACATTTTATGTCTTACAGTACCAGGCCTAGAAAAAACAACCCGGTTTTTAGGCAAAATAATATAATATACCAATATTTGATTAGTTCTGGTATGTAGTGCAGTGTCCGCGTCTATTTCTACCAGTCAGACGCATAGGCAGTAAAAAATATAGTTTGATCCGAGAATAATGGCGAGATAACAAGGTATTATGGAAAGCCTTAAGGGTAGCGATAGGAATCATTTACTTATCGTCGTCATCAACAAGTATTCCCAAGGAAGGTATACCTCGGGCAGGCGCGCCTGCCCTAGACGGCCGGTCATAAAACGTCAATCCAATTCCTATTAAAATATGATGGATATTACGACAATACTAGGGCGTACCCCCAAGTTGACGCGAAGATGAACTCGAAGGATATGGGAAATGGGCTAGGATTGTTGCATAAGAGACGGGTGCAACGTAAAAAGCGAGTCCGTGAAGTAAGATCAAGGATTGGAAGCTGGAATGGAGGACTGACTGACTGGAAAGGGTAGAGAGTTAGTAAAAATGTGGTTTGTTTGTAAGAGAGGAAAGGTTCGAAAGCACGAGGTATTGGAATGAGCTATGAATTGTATTATTAAGGTAGTTATGGCAAAGAGAAATACCTAAGTTTTGTACTAGATAGGGTGGTGAAAATGATATGTAACAGTAACTTTGCAACAATCAGTTGCAAAGATTTTATATTCATATTTAAAAATATTTAAAATTTAGTTTTAAAATATTGTTAAGTGTGTAGGTATGCACAGCTGACTGAATATGAAGACGCAGTGAAAGATAAGTTTTGGGTGGACTTACCTGGTAAGTAATACCAGATGAGGGCGAAATAATTAGATACTAAGCCAAAGTTAATTTTCTCCGAAGAAAGTGAGAGGTGAACGCCCAACAGTCACATACAGTCATAGTGGGTATCAGGAACCACGAGTACTATTGTACCACAACACCCAGACGCGGGACAAATATCTGCAGAGCATGCAAACATTTGTCCCGGGAATCGAACCCGCACCTCTTGCATTTTAGCCAACTACTCGCCCGTCACGTCACCGATAACTCCCTTTTAGAACTGCAATTCAACGTAATTTGTACAAAACCGTGTACCTAATAATAATAGGAATAGGTTAAACCATTTAAATTTATATCGAATTGTACGTACCTCGGTTATAATCGATATTCGTAATCGATTTTTACCTATGTTTAAGTAGACGTCTTCAAGGTTGGTGGTACTTTAGTCGGTTATACTGCCACAATTTTATTAAGGGGTGCTGCAAAACTCGTCTGGGTTTTAATTGTTAAAGATTACATGTGGTAACGAATCACTGACGTGCATGTTTTGTATATCAACCATGACAGTATGATCGCTTGGCACAACTAAGTGCTATATGATTTTTTCTATCTCGTGACACTACCGGTAGTGCAATGAATAATAATGATTTGGTGGAGTTTATTGAATCATAATTGAGGTACATAGTTATAACATTGTTTCTAAGTGAACTAGCAGCTGCAGTTAACCTCGAATATTAGTCCACTTTCCTATGTGAAGGTCGAGGCCAAGGTAAAAAGTTGTTAGGTCGGTGATTGATTTTAGAGCTGTCCAGTGCAGTAGGTACCTAAGACGTAATTATATTTGAAACATGCTCACGACCGCAATCCCCTTGGTGGAATTGACAGATCTTAAATATTTCTGCAGTTGTTAGCCGCTGAATTTAAACCGCACCCGTACCGTAGGTAGGTAGGTACCTCATTGAATTAAAGCATAATGGCGACTTTTGTGCTTACGACATAGATATTTTTTGTCGCGGAAAAATTCACTCATAATAATTTTATGATGATGATATAACATAATGTTTTTCCTACCGCCACAAACAAAACCGAATTCGCTAAGTAAGGTAAGACAAAGGACCTAAGAAATACTACAGTTACCTATAGACCAGCTTTCGTATTTAATCACACAAAAAGAAATACAGTGTGTACTTATTTATAGGTACCTATCTAGGTATGTACAATAACAATAGGCCACCCAAATCAGGTAGGTGATTAGTGCATTTGAAAGCAACAGCATCCTAACAAAGTTTTCCTTTTCTTTTCTGTGTAATTGTGTGTGGCAAATTATGTAGGTACCAATTTTCATTCTTGCTTAACCTTGTTCCTCCACGAGACCTCTCCAATAGTAATACCTAAATACGTTGGATACCTACTTAGAAGAACTCTTAAAATAATGGCAACAGCAGGCTATCCGTTCTAACTATTATTTAGTAAAGTCTGTTCATTATTCGCTCATCACTCGATTCATTCCAACTATAGGTATACGTAGTAGCTACCTCCACCGTCATGCGCCATCCCAGATTTATCGATTCGACTCAGGGCCCGTTGCAAGGGGCCGCACCCCTATTAATTTGTGTTTGAAGTGAACTATAATTACAGCTTGATTGTCAATAACGATGTTAGTGACAAGCCGCGCTGTTGATGACATGTATGTGTAGTTATAGGACTGCTCTGTGTTATAATAGGTTTTTATAACCTGCGAGCGAGTCGGCTTCATAAGAGGTGCAGGTTCGTTTCCCACTGCTGAACATATGTTTGTATGTTCTGCAGATATTTGTTCCGGGTCTGGGTGTTGTGGTACATGGTACTCGTTGTTCCTGATACCCACGACACAGGGAATCTTAGTGTGGAATCAGGACTATAGTTATCAAATGTTATTCAACGACTTTTCGAGAAACTTGGAGTACTTCAATTAATGATGTAAATCTACGTCAGTTTTTAAATTATGTAACCGTTGGGTGTTCATATTTTTGTTTACATAAGTCCTTAACAATGGAAAAGTTTCACTGGTAATTAAAAAGCGCTGTTCCACCGTATAAATAAACAATAATAACTTCTTGTGCCATAGTTAAAATAATTTACCCGTCGATTCACAGAATATTGCTGATATTCTGTGAGTGGACACACTCTGAGGGTGAGGATTGTAGGTGAGGGAGGTGGGAGGCGAATTACCCGGCAACGTCAGATGGGGTTGCAATGGAAAGAGGGTGGGAGATGCCTGGGGGGACCTGTCTCTAGCAAATTGCATTTGTGCCCGTCCACGCAGCAAATCTCTTTTGATTGACTCTGTGATTCTGGGCTCCTATTATTATTTTATAATGTTTTCAAATTTTGAATTTCCATATTCTTTCAACTTCGGGTCACGAATCGAAATGCCCAAATTTACTTACACCACCCTGACAGTTACCGAAGTTGCACTAAATCTCTTAAAACTTTTGACTGTCTTTTTCCGTAGTAAAAACCGGAAAAACCGGAGAAAAACTATTGAAATAAATAACGTGAGAACATACTAACAAACGCACATCCTACCTACACCCCTTTTTAAATCATCATACTTATGGTTCAGAGTAGTCGGTAGAACGTACATTTTGTAGCGTTGTCATAAAAAAGTACTAGAATTATGAAATATTAAACAGATCGATCAAAAAACAAAAACAGTAGGGTGTTATTAACATGCGTCGAATTTCTTGCTATTTTTCTATTCAGGAACATATCAATAAATCTTCAAAAAAAAGGTATAATTCAAATTCAAACTTACTTATATTGACATTCAATATAATAAGTAAGTTTGAATTGTATAGCCATGGTAGAGCCAAGCATTATTTTAGACTCGCAACTAAAAGATTGAACATCGTCGTCATGATACAAATAAATAAAACCCTTAGGTTGACTGTACTAAAACATTTCGTGTATGTCAGTGGGTTTTCTTTTATTTAATAAATGTTGACGGTGTGATTGGGAATCTGTTTTGGATGTGATGGGAAGGAGCCTATTAGAGTTCGAACTGATTTAATAAAGAAAATAAATCTTAATAACATGGAATGTGCTTTAGTTGTCTAAATGATAAAAATAAAAAAACCCCTAACGATAAAATTTCAAAGGTTTAAGATTTTTTTACCCATCTAAAATAAAGTTAGGCGAATAGATAAGACAGTCCTAGGTAGTTCAGAAATCAAACTATCCCAAAAAGGTTTGATTATAGATTCATATTTTAAAGGGGTCTCCAGGCCGACACTGGTTTTTTCTTTTATTTTGGAGAATATTCAGAATACACCTACGATACTCATCACTAAAATTATGTTTCACGCATCACGTCATCCTATTATGAATATCTCCGCTGCTCACCCTTCTAGCCATCGACCGCTGCCCACCCTATCTGCCCGCCACGCCGCGGGCCGCACTACCACCCCAATTTAAATTTTACCTTATTGAGTAACCCACTCACCGATGCTTACGTACAAGCTTTTAGCATATTTATTTACATATTTTAGCATTACTCAAGTTCATAAACTACGAAAGCAAAAGACAAACTTAACTTTGCAGTTGCCAAAAATTTCGCATTAGTTAATTAACATGTGCTGCTTTCTGTAAAAAAGTCTAGGTCTTTTTTAGGTCTGAGTAGGTAAGTAGTCTGAGAGTATGTTACAAACAATTTCAAATCATATTCCTGAAATAAGAATTTGTACATTCTACTTATTTTGAAAACACCCCGTTCCCCGACACCCTGTGTATAAAAAAAGTAGTTCATCATGTAGTTGAAGGCTTTATTAATAATAGGGTGTCATTTCCCCCATTGTCTATAATGACGTGTTAATCTTTGAGGAATATTTTCGGCTAATATTTCAGCGTAGTTACGGTATGGGATAATAGTCTCCATATGGACTTTAATATTGCGAGTAAGTATTAGTACGAGGGTAATTAGTCTTCTATTGTACGAGTACAATAGAAGAAGTGTAGGCAATTTCGCTTATATAGCATTAATTAATTGATAGGATAGAATTACTTACAGAATTATGATTATAGTAATGGAAAATAGGGAAACAGAAAACATTCCAGATAAAAAACAGGTTTTATTTGAAAGCAGTTTTTCAAAATTTTTAAAAACCTTATACCAATTATTTTTAACAACGCACTGCTATCAAAACTAACTAAATGAAGAGGGTTCGATATTACAAGCTAGTTAATTTTATAGGGAGGGCAACCATCCGGACGATTACAGCCGGGTGACATACCGTACCCTGCTGGACCTGGTCTGTCAGTTCGGGAACGGTCTGCGGGACTGCGGCGTCGGCCGCGGCGACCGCGTCGTCATCTACATGCCGATGATCATGGAGACCGTCGTCGCCATGCTGGCCTGCGCCAGAATCGGCGCAGTCCACGCTGTCGTTGTAAATATATAACCTGCTAGCTTCCGTCTATGGCTTTGACCGCATATTACCGGGTTCTGGATTACAAACTATTTACAATTGATTACGTCAGTAATAAATAATATTAGTAATATTTATTAATCCTGGTTTAAACATGAAAATTAAGAGTTGTGTATTTGTAGTAAGAAGTTGTATTTAGATTTATTTGAAGTCATTCAAGTAAGTTCTTTCTCTCTACGGTTTTTTAGAAACCACCTGGTGTTTCTGAAGCTGCACAAAAGAAAACCGAATAACAGAACTCATATAAAAACTGTCCTAGACTGTACTTCTCTTAGTTTTTTTTTTGAAGGCCTCATGTTTTACGGTGCCTTCAGTTTTCGTGGGTAATCAGATTACAGCCAGTACCTTTATAACTCAAATTTTCGCGGATGCTTCGAGAACGTGTCAATTGTGACAATGTACGAGTAAAATGTGATGTCAGCACTTTCCCTTGTGTCCACGATGTGCGGCCATATCTGAGAATTGTAGTATTGCATGCTACGCATAATGTTTAGTTCGCAGGATTCTCATCGGAGTCACTCGCCGAACGGCTAACTGACTGCAAAGCTAAGGTGATCGTGACCGCTGACGGGGCGTGGCGTGGAAACAAGCTCCTGAACCTGAAGAAAACCGTGAATGAGTCCATTGTCAAGTGCAAGGAGAAGTTCGAACACACGGTGGAACTGTGTATTTGCGTCTCCCACCTGGGCCGGGTCACCCCGGGTTACGAGCTCGATGAAGAGGATTTTCCCGTGGTAATAGCGTGTCCATATCACCTTGTCATATGAGAACTGATTTTTTTTTATATCTAGAGATTTCTCCCAAAACAGGAGTGGGACGACAAGCACGACATCTGGTGGCACGAACTGATGGAAGAAAAGTCTACAATCTGCCCCCCGGCCTGGCTTGAAGCCGAAGAACCACTCTTTATGCTTTACACCAGGTAGCTTGTACTCAATTCGAGCTGAAAACCCATAATAGTCTTAAGTAAAAATAACATTTCTTCATTGCGTCGGCTTTTTTAAACAGCACTTACATACTTTTATTAGTATGAAATTCATTTTCCATTAGAACTCGTTGTTTAAAAGCAAGTTCGTAATGGGGTCTACCATCAAATAACTCTTCGTGTAGAACTCGGGTACTTAGTTGGTTTCATGGGATTCCACGGCTTCAACGAACAAAATATGCTCAACGCTTGAAATCGTTTGGATGAGTATGGATCTGAGGATGTCCATAATGGGAGGTTCAGTCAGAAAATATCTACATCTCTCGAAAGTGCCGCGCCGGTGCCATAAACTAAGTACCTACCTAAAACAATTGAAAAAGTGATTGCTGTGTACATTTATGCTAACGTTTTTAAAAAAAGAACTGGTTACCTACTTATATAGTGTAAAACATACTTATTAGGATATCATAATAAATTAATCTAAAATCACAGAATAGTTTACTAAAAATCACAGTTTCTATAAAAAACATTATAAAATTGTTTCCAAGGTTGTAAGTCAAACCCAAATACGAGCGAGCATCAAATGCATTAGTACCTATAGAAAGGAACTAACCACTTAACCACTACGTTTGTCAAAGGTTTTGAAAGGCGAACCGAACGCCATCCAGTGCGCGTTACTTCGCTTCGCAGCTAAGAACATACCTACGTTCCTTTACAAGTGATAACGCTGCTGTCCATTAAAAATAAGATCCGTAACACTCAACTTTATAATTATTACCTATATTAAAAATAGATGCTTAAGAAACATTTGGACATTTCATTCATATACATTTTCAGACTAAATTAATGACAGAAAACGGTGAAAAATGCCACAACTATTTGAGGAAAACTAAACCAAAAAGTATAAAACTGCTGCATGTTTGATCTGTTAGCTTGGACACAATACATATGTAACTAGGACACAGGAATGCACTGCATTTTCAACATGTTCATTTAAAATTCGAGAATAGCATTAATCATTTTTTTTCTCAACTAAATGGTCGGTCATATTGACGCGGTGCGGGCCACCGAAAGAGAAATAAAAATTAATAATTGTCAACTGGGTGTCAAAGTTCACGTAAATGTATTGATCGCCACCGCCACCGCCGTGCCACCGCGTCAATTTGACGGGGCGCTATAGCAAACAAAATATGGAAGATGTAAGTATTTTAGTTATTTTGGTTTAATAGAAGGAAACTGGGTGAAACCTGCAATGGGTGGCCAGGCTATCATTGAAAATAGGTCAATCGATTTAGTTTTTTTTAAGATAGAGACTTGCTTTATAATTTACTGCCATTCAGCGAGGCAGCCGGCATTTTGGAGAGCCGGCTTCCGTCTGGTAGTGATCTGGATCAGTTGAGTTGAGCTATCAGATCGTTTTGAACATATTTCCTTTAACCAGAATATTGCTAATGGAAGGTATTCCTCCGCAGTGGGTCGACGGGCAAGCCTAAGGGAGTAGTGCATACCACTGCTGGCTATCTGATGTATGCTGCTGCGACGTTCCGCTACGTGTTCGACTACCGCGAGTTTGATGTGTTCTGGTGCACCGCTGATGTCGGCTGGATCACTGGCCACACCTACACGGTGTATGCTCCGCTCGTCAACGCAGCTACCTCAGTGCTGGTGATTTTATATTATTTATGCGAGAGGCTCAAGTTTTCAGCATTTACACTTGATGCTATTATGTTATCATTACTAGATAATAGTATCGGTAAATTCATTTTAATTTTTTGCTCTAAGTTTTCAGCACTATGTTTTCAGCACCACACCAACGTTTTGTAATTGTAAGTAATTAGTGTTATTTTGCATTTCCAGCTTAAGCTAATATCGTAACCAAGTCTAACAATGCTCTATACAATGGTGTAACAAAAGTACCCGATATTTTAAGTGCCTACCTACTTATAAATTCAGACGGATGCAATGATTGCAGTCTCATCTCTTCAAGCTTTAAGTGACGAGTTCCTTATCGAATTGCGTTTCGGTTTTAGAAGGGGGATATCCAAGCCATTGCTTGTTTCGATTGCAGCCGGGTTCATCCAAGCCGTCTTGCTTGCTTTTAGGTTTGTTGTAGTTTATTTTCGTGTTGATATTGACTTTATTTCTATAGTTCGAAGGGACACCATACTATCCAGAACCCGATCGCTACTGGGAAATGATCAACAGATACAAGGTGTCCCAGTTCTACACTGCGCCGACCGCGATCAGGTCTCTGATGGCTTACGGAGAAAAATATGTATCCAGGTTAGTCTGTTAGTCCAACAAACTTTTATAAAGATATCTTTTTGATACTACGTTCTTTGGTTTTGGGCTTTTTGATTCTATACCATTCACGCTCGTACTTGTTTCATCCATCTTTTCTACATCCCCCAAGCCATCATTATCGTAAGTCAAGATTCGACGATATGGTTACGATAACAACATATTTTTTTCTGAATGTCTAGACAAAAACCAATTTCCGTTGGCGTTTGCTTGCCGAAAGATTGAATTGTATGGAAATTACATTAGCTGTGAAAAGCTCAGGTGACAGCTGTTTTATCATGACAAATTTGTTAAGCGTGAGGTATGTCTAGACCCTCTGAAATTCGAAATACTTTGTAGACTACGCATTTGTTTAGATACAACATTGACTATATGTAGGTAGGTACTATCTCTTCAAAACTAGGCACGTTACGTAGGCAACAGCAAACCGATATGATCTTGGTTCACTTGGTTTATCGCCACATCGTAAAGTACATACTAATGGTTATTTTGAGCAAGGAGAACAAAGTTTAATAACTTTTGTGTTACTGATAGGTATCGAACGTCTTCAAATATATAAATAATAATCTTAACCATTACTAGATGTACATACCTAGTAAGTTAAACTCGTGTTTTAGTTATTATCATCAAGATTGCCGATAGTGACATTCCTAATATACTGCACCTAGATAGATGGTAAAGCAGGTGCTTTAGGTAAGTACTTAAGGAGTCTTAAAAATACCTAGGGAGGTACATAAACTAATATCAATCATTTTGGGGCAAATAAAATGTCAATGAAACAGCTGATTTAAGGGTTTCACAATATACTTCATGAGAAGGGCCCATGCATGGACCCTGTACAATAGTAGAGTGACACTGAAGTGAGCCGATAGCCATTGTTTGTTCGTTGTGTCACCATTATTTCTGGGCCACCCTGCGTTAGTTCATTGGCTTGACGGTTAAAGTACCAATGGTAGCCCTGATTACTGCTAAACTGCACATATATTGTCAAAGTAGTCTGTAAATAAATAAATAATCAATGATAATAATAGTTTTCACACAGCATAATATAGCCCCAAAGTAAGCAGAGCTTGTGTTTTGAGAACTATATTACTGATATAGTACTTATATATATATTTTTATTTGTAAATACATACATATTATTCATAGAAAACACCCAGACACGAGACAAATATTTACAGATCACACAAACATTTGTTCTGCGGCGGGGTTCGAACCCGCAACCTTCTGCGTCTCAGGCGGGCCTTCGCCCACTGCTGCACTGCACAGATGTCGTCAATGTCAATATGAATGTGAGGTTACCTCTTATCTCTCTATAGGTATGACCTGAAGACTCTCCGCGTACTGGGAAGCGTCGGCGAGCCGATCAACCCGGAGGCCTGGTTCTGGTTGTTTAACTCCGTGGGGGGCTCCCGCGCTTCCATCGTCGACACCTTCTGGCAGACTGAGACAGGAGGCCACGTGCTCACCACCTTCCCAGGAGCTACCCCTATGAAGCCTGGTGCAGCGGTAACATCTTCATTTTCACAAAACGGGATATTTTAAATACACACATCATAGTTTGCGATCTGTTTGAAAACCTAATATATTTTTTTTATATGTTAAAATATTATATACCTATTTATTTTCTGTACGGTTTGTCATTATGCACTTTATGGATATGATGTAGTTTTCGCTCGTTTACATTATGCTCACTAAAATATAAACGCGGAAAGATGTTTTTCAAAACTACAATTTGTTTTATAAATTTCAACAGGGATTTCCGTTCTTCGGCGTGGAGCCGAAGATCCTCGATGAGGACGGCAAGGAAGTCGAGGGTGTGGGCCAAGGGTATCTCGTGTTCTCGCGTCCCTGGCCCGGCATGATGCGCACGCTGTACAACGACCACGCCAGATACGAGGAGGTGTACTTCACCAAGTTCCCGGGCTACTACTGCACTGGTGATGGTAAGCCGCCACAACCTGATAACACCAACTTTTGAATTAGTCGTTTTTAAAACACAGTGTTTCGCCAAGTCTGTCTGTCCGAACTCAGAGCCGTTTTACTTGCAGAAAAATAACACAGTATTTAAAGATTACTTACAATAAGCAATAGGTATGGCTAAAATTTTTATTTAATAAAATATGACGTACCTACTGATCTACAGAATATCCCAAAACTTAACCTACCTTGACATTGATTTTAACTACCTACCTACTTCGTGATAATTATAAATATTCAAATATTGCAAATTATTATAATTTTGACATTCTGTATAATATAGACAATAAGTATAATTTTGACATTTTGTATGATTATTGTCATTTTTTACTTTTATTTTGTATTCCAGCATAATTCATAATTGTAATAATTTAAATTTAATAATTAATTGTAAACCTCTGCAACGCCCTGTCAGGGCCGATGTACCTACAAACCTCCTTGGAGCTACATTAGACCTAAGCTTAACCATTGTACCTATGTAGGACATTAAGCATGAATAAATGAAATTGAAAAAAAAAAAAAAAAATTGCAGAGCCAGAATTTTTTTTTTCAGAGTAACTCCCTCCCCTATTTGTTAAGTATATTTTTTTATTGTTGGAGTTTTCGACAAAGCAGAAGACACCCACTGGGTTGCGATGCAGCGGCTACTACAGCCAACAGTGGTTCTGTAAATCCAGTCCAGTATAAATAAGACAAATCGATGACAGCCGTTTTGTCTAAATAGAGAAGACTTAAACTGTCCGTTTCAGTCAGACAAAAAAGTCTGAGATTATTTTCGTCTTCTATTCTGTAGACAAAACCGTTGTCATGCTACTCGTACTGAGGTTATAGCAGGTAATTTGTGTGTATGTCATAGGTGCCAGGCGCGACTCGGAAGGTTTCCTGTGGGTGACGGGACGCGTGGACGATATGCTGAATGTTTCCGGCCACTTGATGTCCACGTCCCAGGTGGAAGGCGTTCTGATGGAGTACCCAGAGGTTGCTGAAGCCGCGGTGGTCTCGCGCCCCCACGATATCAAGGGGGAGTGCCTTTACTGCTTCGTGACCCCCATCGAGGGGGTCGAATTCAGCGAATCTCTCGTGGACGCACTGAAATTGCTGGTCCGTCTCAGGATCGGTGCGTTTGCTACTCCAGACGTGGTGCAGCACGCCGTGGGGCTGCCCAAGACCCGTTCCGGCAAGATCATGCGCCGGGTGCTGCGCAAGGTGGCATTGGGCGATCGTAACGTAGGCGACACGTCTACACTGGCCGATCCCGGCGTCATCGACGAGCTCTTCAAGGCGAGGCCCATCTAAACACTACACATTCCCTGTTTTCAAATTCACTTTTATTGCTAAATATTATTGTTTTCGTGATTCAATTATAACAACTTTCCGTCCTTTGTGTTGAGAGCTTTTTCACCGGGACTGTTTCGGATTTTCTGCATGATAGGTTTAACCAAAGATTATCTAATTGATATGAGGGCTATCTGGTGTAAGCGTGGTAACCTTCATCAATAAAATTATTTATTATCATTAGCTTTCTGATTTTTTAAATCAGCCACATATTACCTGTGTCTGAATCTAAAGATTATATTTTTTGCGTGATGAATTTCAGAATCACATTTAGTTCTAATTGTATTGTAATCTTTCCATTTAAGATAGATGTATATAACTGGAACGATTGAGGAAGAGATAATGTGGAATATTAATGTCTGTGATTGAATATTGTGTAAGTCATGACATGACATTGGACAGAAGGAAGTAGAAGCTTGATCTCACCCGTTTGACATGTGGCGAGTTACGTATCTAGGTATGTTCCAGTTATTTTTATTGAAAAAGATCGTAGGTAGGATCTTTTTTGCATAATCATTGTACTCGTAGTCAGGATGGCGTATGATGTCACTTATTCGTAGATAATAATCGTCGTTGACAGCTTTTGTGAGTAACTGGTATCGATTGTGAATTTTTGCTGTTTGAGGTCATCGAAGCACATAGTGTTGTTAGCACTTGTTTGTAGAGTCAGTGTCGTCTTAGAACTGTATAATAAAATTTTACAGGGTTATTTGTAAATCACTTGAAATCTGTGCAAATGCTCTCGAACCATAATTCCTATTATCAAACTCAATAGTTTAGTTCTACAACTTTTGGAATTTAGTATTTTTTTCTTATTTGTTATATATATTTGTTTGCTATACAACTCTAAAATCAGCTGTTTCTCGGAATTAAATGTTTCTATTAAGACTTATACCTACGTGTCCTATAAGGACTTACGTTGAGAAGCAGTTTTGAAGCGTTTACGTGATTCACAAATAACCTTCTTGTAGGGTTATTGTAGACTTTTGTGAAACATTCGATACTATAATATTCAATAAAAATTATTAATGAGCACAAAAAAGTAGGTATCCACGTAAGGAACTATGAAATTATTAATGTTAGCGATTTATGGCGATTATTCTGTTTATATAAAAATATAAATGCTATATATATTTTAAATAAACTCAATTTAAAAAAAAAAGTTTATGTAGGTACTTTACTGAATGTCTTAGATCACGTAAGAGTTTATCTATCAAAATTTTCGAAATATTGATGTGAGTAATTAGTATTGATAATTAATAAACGATTGAACACAATTTACTCTCTAATTTAGACCTACCTGTGTGGGATAACATCCACTTAACGCTCGTAGTAGGTTTTGATGAATGTTTAGTAAATAAGGTATATAATCTGTACTGTTTAAGGCGCAAACATATCAATAAAGGTAATTAAAAAGCAAAAAAGAGTCCCTCATTATCATATCCTGTTACTATACTATTGGTAGGTATTTTTACCCATAAAATAAACACCAATACTTTCATACATAGTCCTGACCCCACACTAGAATTCCCTGTATCGTGGGAACTACGAGTACCTACCTTGATACCACAACAACCAGACCCGGAACAAATATCAGCAGAACATGCAAACATTCGTCCCACAGCGGGAATCGAACCTTTTGCGTCTCAGCCGTCTTCTCGCCCGCCGCGCCACCGGGGTCATCAATCCTAATGTGCACATCGATTTTTCGAGTAGAAAATCTTTTGGTAGTTCAAGTAGGTAATACAGAAACCCTTTTTTCTGCTGTAGCATTCAGAAAATATTCGTTCGTAATGTTTATATATTTTCAAACACCATGAATGCACCATTGGACCGGGTTCGAACCCACGGCCTCCGGATCAAAAGTTGGGGTATCGCCCACTAGGCCAACACGGTTTCTTCTTTAGACTACTTCATATGTCTGATGATAATGATGATGGAAATGTAGCAAAATTTTAAAATGATCTAACTCAACACCGTAGCTCAGGGACAGCTATCTTTGGAAGACTCTTAACATAAGTACCTATGATGTTTTGGAAAAATGGTTAGGTAAGTTAGGTAGGTATATAGTTCGAACCTTGACTTTCCTAGTTGCAAAATACGTCACAAATAGAATTAAGGTATTCTGCGCAGTACCTACAACCTGCTTCCCTATCGTAGGAACACTAATGAGGGTATCCTGGACCCTTTTATTCGTGTTTTTTCATGCAATAACACTAATAAAAGGATCAAATAAATGTATTTTCTTTCTTTCATGGTGTTTGAAAATATATAAACATTACGAACGAATATTTTCTGAATGCTACAGCAGAAAAAAGGGTTTCTGTATTACCTACTTGAACTACCAAAAGAGTGTGATCTGTGATATATTATAAACCCGAAAGGTAAACACTATGATGAAATTCGACCTGAAATTCCATCAAAACCCTTGAGTCCCGTAAAGCTGACAAAATAACTACGTCTACCATCTGTCGTCTACAAATAGGTCATGCTTACCAGTTTTTCTAGCCAAAATCAGGTCAGGGATCACTCCTTGATTGAATTTGGATGATATGTTGATCAACATTTTTTCTTGTCTCAAGCTACGGCTTCTTTATCAAGTCGTGTATGCATAACATAATCAAGATTAGATTAGCTAGCATTGATTAGTTTTATGTACGGTTTACTTATATAGTGATACCTACTACCAGGTATGAAGAACGTAGTTAACTTTGTAGGTAATCTTGGTTGCTTGCGTTTTCACGTTGAATAATCTCATTAATTCTTTTTAAAAGTATTATGGAAATGAAAGCAAATAGGTTCATAAAGAATTTCGTACTTCTAGTCTTATCTACACAACAAAAAACATTTTAATTTATTTATCAATTTATTACTTATTGTACTTATAGACTATCTGAAATAATGAAAAAAGAATGAAAGAAGAATAATGAAAAAAGAAAAAGAAACGCTTATTGTCTGTACATCAGACAATAAGCGTACTTAATGTAATAATGCGTAATTAATGCTATTAATTGTAATTAGTCTACTTACAATTAATAGCATTAGAAAAAACAAATAATAATGAAAATATCTTAAAATTAGTATGTTCAAATTCAGGATAGTTATAAGAGATATCCTGAATTTGAACATTGTGAACAGGGTGTCTTCACCGATAATACGTCAATATTCTCCTGAATAGGAGAAGGATAATATTATTTAGTTTTCAGTTTGGTAGCGGGCTTCTCGTCCCGGTAGGTTCTGAAATAGATGCCGTGGAAGACAGATGCTGCTACCACCAAAACCGCTGATAACACCATAATATACTCCACGTGGTTTCTGAACAAAAACAAAACAAAGTATATTAACAAAAACCTCCACTTGTTTTTATACTTGATGCAGCGCGCCCCCTGGTGACTTATAAATCCTATCTAAAAGCTATCATTTAAGAGATACAAATAGATTGCAAAAAGTCACAATTCGATAAGCAGCTTTGAAAACAGACCATTGTTTGTTGTTTGCAACCTCATTTCAAAGCATATTTATAAGGGCCCCTTTCGTTGCGGATGTTAAAAAACACGCTCTCGTCTAAAACCGACTAGAATCCCCACGGTGGGCATCCTTAGATCTATACCAGTAGGTATATAGACTTGTGAGAACACCGACTGAGGGTGGGATACCACCACTCTGAAATCCGTAGAAGAACTGAAGTCACCATTAGCAGTTGAAGTGGTAATGAGCAGGCAATATAGTTCACAGAACCGACCACAAATGGAGGAGAAAGTTTCTCGAAGCACACTGTACAATACTCAATATGCCAATGACATTTACAGCGTTGTTCTAAATAATTGCGGGAAGTCGGTGGATGGAGGTAGCCATCGATCGTTCGTCGTGGCACTCTTTAGGGATAGCCTATGTCCAGCAGTGGACTACAACGGGCTGTTGATGATGATGATTTAGAGGAGCGTCACATTATAATATTTGGCACATTCCCTACGATAAGCATAGTATCTCGGTTAAGTAGAAAACTAGCAGATGGCACATCCCTTCAAACGGGCGTGTGGTCAAATACCACACGGGTGCCACATGCCCACTTAGGGCATGCCGGTTTTCTCACGGTTCCTTCATCGGTTTTGAGCACGTGCTAATAAAATGCAAGTATATCAGGTGCACACCTGCTAGGCCTGATTACCTGCTACGGCGTAGCCTCGTAGATGCTACGCCACATTAACCCGAAAGAGTTTGACGGAAAAGTGCTTTTGCTTAGTTACTTTAGACTTCGTGCTTGCTACGCCTCGATCGCTTCTCATCGCTACGATACGTCGCCGCCCGCGCCGTAGCATTGTCGATGAGCATACACTCGTGCGTACCTACTCCGTAACTTCGTAAGTACTAGCCTACTAGAATTAATAGGGCCTTAGGGTCCGATCAAACTGACGCGGTGGCGAGGGAGATGGCGGTGATTCCAAAGGGAAATGGTTGTGAAGTGGTTGTCAAAGTTCGCGTGAATGTATTGGTGTTTGTATGTGTTACATCGCGAGATCTCAGTTCGTCGAGAACTACAAGTAATAAGTAAGTAGGAAAGTAGGTACTCACTCGAAAGGTGTGCCGCAGATGGTGTACCACAAGGCTCCGTTCTGAGGCTTCTTGGCAACGCAGTGGAAATCGAAATAGGCCTCGTCGTAGTTATCGGGGCAGAAGTACTTGCGCTTGGACAATGTCTGAGAATGATAAATTTAGGTTGGTAACTAAATTCCCGATGTTTTTTTAAAGAATATGGCATAATTTTTGAACTCATTCGAAAGAGAACAAAACAAAAAACCTAACAAAAATATATGTAGATTCCGGTAGACCGGAACCTTCTTTTGCTCTGTTAAATTCATCGTAAGTAATTTTCAGATCATTAAAATGGAATGTGAAGTCTTTATACTTTTAATCAAAGTTCTAATGCCGCTAAACCTGCTCGCGAAATTTGTGCTGATATTTGATACGGAATCAAAAAAGTTTTTTGTTTAAAATAGGTTTTCAGGCAGTTCGATTGGATTCAAGGTCGATGATTTACCCTTGACACTATTCGAATTCGTGCAATTTGGTACACTTGAATGCAATACTAGCGCACGATTGGAATAAGTATTTGGTGGAATTTTATGGAACTTTTATGGAGAACGGTTGGTATTGTGCCCTCCATTTGCAAAAGGGAAGTTCTTCCGCCGGGATACTTCGATGCAATGCCATCTGTGTATTGACTGTGGTAGCTCGTTCGTTGATGCGATGTAACTTAGCTCAACCATGTGGCGAGAGATGTCGCATAAATGAAATAGATTATGCTATAGAAACGGAGTAAAGTTTGCGATAGAAATGTCACAGGCTGAAAAAAATAACAAAACTGGATTGAATTAGGATTGAATTGAGATTGTATCGAGTGCTAAGAGTAGCCCACGTTCTAACAAAGAATACGAAATCCACAGAAACGAAGTTGCAAGCGGTAGGTAATAAAATTAACCTCAAAGAGGAGCGACAGAAATAACCGCTTACACAGAAATACCGAGGTCATTTGAAGACCGTCATGAAAGTTTAATCTTAACTCGAAAGCACATTATAGCTTAGGTATGGATATATGGAGCAAATGTTAGGCACTTAGATATGACATACAAAAAAATACGTAGGTACTCACTCGAAAGGTACTCTGTATTTAATAAGTTGTAGTTAGGTACTTACATAGTTGTGTGTGGTTCCGCTAAATAGTCTTACTTTACTTTTTATAAAACACTTTAAGATAGCCTGAGAGACAAGATAAAAAAGGTAAACGCGATAAAGACCCGTTAAACTTATAATTATGTTATCTAATGGCGAAAGTTTGAAAAGTATGAGACGGAGAAGGTTGCAGGTTCGACTCCCCGCCACGGGGCAAATGTTTATATCTACAAATATTTGTCTCGGGATCTTGGTGTTTTCTATGTATATATTTAAAAAAAAGTACATAAGTAGTATATTAGTAATGTATTTCCCATACTTTGGGGCTAGATGATGCTGTGTGAAAACGACCAGCATTATTTATTGTTTTACAGATTTGGTATTTGAGTAATAATATTCCTGGATGTTATCCAAACTAACTATGGCAAGCCTATATTGCAGCCTAAGACCTCCGCCGGATATAAGTAGATAAGTAACACGCAATTAAAGTATTTTATATATACACAAAACCAAAACAAAAATCAAAATGTTTTTATTTTCTGTAACTGTTTACAGTTCTATTATATCTAAGGTTACACACACTACATACACACGATACACACACTCACATACACGCTCACGACTGTCTTCCCCATGGTGGACATCCTCAGATACATACTCAGTGAGTAGATCTTTGAGGATACCAAGTAGAGGGTAGTCTGAGGCACGTCGAAACATTAAATTTGGTACGTGCCCGCATTTTGCATGCCTTAAATTTTTTTATTTTTGTTGCCGGTTTCTTCGCGATGTTTTCTTTCACCGTTTTGAGCACGTGTTAATGCGCACAAAAAAAATCTTCTGGAAAAATCCATTGTGCACCAATGGACCGGGTTCGAACCCACGACATCCGGAACAGAAGTCGGGGTATCGCCCACTAGGCCAACACGGCCTACAATTAAATTAACGACATAATATATATAATATATATATATAATGTCGTTAAAAATTGAAAGACCATCCTAAATATTGGTTAAAGTATTTTTGAAATCGGATTAGTAGTTTCGGAGAAAACCCTTACATACAAACTCATAAACTCTTTATAATATTAGTCAAACTGCAGTGTTACTGTAAAACTGGATTTACCTGGCCAAATGGGGTGGTCAAGTAGGCAGTTTCATTGCAGGGCCCGACCGGTTCATGGAGTCCGATGGACACCTCGTTCTCCGGGTTGAACCACACCACGAATACCCAGTAAGTGATGTAGTGTACCGCCAGTTGTAGGATTAGGATGTAGTCGATAAATGTTAGCCTGGAATTATTAAAATGTTATTGCAAACCTTTATTATTGCAACTAGCCTCTGCCTCAGCAGGTGGTGTGGTACCCAGACAAAAAGACAAAAATAACAACAAAAAAAACCTTTGTGAGAATAAATAAATTCTTTACATACTTATTATTATTATTATATTATTTGTCCCTACAATTGTATGAAATGACAAATTAATAATCATTGTAGTGTTGTTGTAATAATCAGAAGAAAGACGCCCATTAACTAATGATCACTGTGCATAAGAGAATAATGTATGACGTTTTTAAGAGATCGGTTAACATAACTGAAGTTCTAGGACTTTTTCCAGCAAGGAACCCTAATATCTTTAAACATCCGGACATTAATATTATTAGTAGCAGGATAGGATTGGTGAAAGAACATACTTCGTTTTAGATCGTTTCCTGTCACTCAAAAGTCCGTTGATGGTGAAAGCGGCAAAGATGGCGAAAAGGAGGAAAAATGTAACTTCCGTGCTTATTTTGTAGACATCGTGCAGCGGGTGGTATATCGGCACGAACAGCAGAACGCCGCCAGGCATGCCCAGGAGGACGGCTATTGCCAGGGACTTCCATTCGATGTTCATTCTGTGGAAATTAAGCATTTATTATGATAATATACCTACTTGCGTTTGTAAGTATAGCTAGTATAGTTTTATAATATCTGTGGCATATCCATTCTGTGCACTACCAACACATCTTTTTCCACAATTCACAAAGGTTACCTGGAAGAGAGGTTTTTTAGCATTAAGATCGCCAATGTACTCATATACACCTGACCGAACAAATAACGCGGAAGTGTATCTGCAACAAACGAGTTACTAAAGGCTCCGGTACATGGGCGCACGAGCGTTGAGAGCCGGTCTGCTGGTATAACTCTTTCCAAATGGGCGCGACGTTGCGTTACAAGGAAAAGGAGCTCCTGTCAGATCCGTCGCCGGACGGCACATGAACGCGCAATCGAAGAGGGCCGTTCGTAAATAGATAGGTGAGTGTAAGGTGGGGGTGGAATCCAGACTGTTTGTCTGCACTGGAGGAGACATATGCCCATTGCACCAATTTACTGACAGACTGATGTAATGTTGCGGGCCGGTTGCGTGATTTCGTGTATGTTCTGCGATTTCACTAACTAAACGATAGAAATCTTACCCTGCTGAATTCCACTGCGAGACATTAGGGGCGAACCAGCGCCTACTAGCGTTAAACAAGTAGAAAAAGCTTGCAGTGAAAGTCGAGTGAAAGTAATACGAATTCCAGGGGACCCAGTAATGACGGTCGTAAATGTTGGGATCGGTGTCGTGCCACGTCCAGTGCACGAACTTCACCGCCACGATGTCATAGGGCATGTCTATGAGTACCGTGACCAGACCCACAGCGAACGCCTCCGAGTATCTGGGCAGGTTTAGTTTTGACACGGCGTAGGCAGCGTGATACATGAATGCGGGGTCTGAAAGAGTGGGAGTGTACATGGAAATTAGTTCTTCATATTTTTGCTGGACATATTTCACACAGCATCATCTAGCCCCAATGTAAGCAGAGCTTGTGTTAAGCTACATGACTGATATACTACGTATATATATTTATATAAATACTATACATGAAAACACCCAGACCCGAGACAAATATTTGCAGATAATACAAACATTTGTCCCGGGGCGGGAATAGAACCCGCAACCTTCTGCGTCTCAGGCGGACCTTCGCCCACTGCGCTAGGTCGTCATTAAGTGGACTTGATGATTCAAAGTCAATGTGTATAGGTTTTATACATTGAAATTAAAAGTTTATTGAAATCATTAATAGAAACATCAACTTATAAACTAGGTACGTAAATTCGTACCTTTGCTGGCGCGCGACCGAGCCTTGAAGAATCAGGAAACAAACACTGTTTGTTTTTTTTATGATCCAGCTTGTGATTGTTACTATAGTGTCTGGATATCATATAAAAAAATTTAACACAAAATTCTGTGGAACCGTATTTTTCAAAGATCACTAGTCAACATTAAATGCCGAAAAGTTATGACGACAGTGATTAAAAGATGAAGATTTCTAGGCTACTTTTTACCTGGGTACCAAGCAAGCGAGGCCGGGGGCAGAAACACTTACAGAGAAATATGATGTGAAGCGGCAGCCTTCCTCCCAAGAAGACAATAGGGGTTTGAGAGTGCCAGAAGTTGTCGTACTCAGGCAACACGAAATGCCAGAAATTATCTGCGTATAACCCGTGCAGTACCGTCCCCAACCAGAAGTATGGCCATCTTCCGCCTTTGCTGATTGCTGGAAAAAAGCATATCCTGTTGCAGCGCTGAGGCATCGGATAAATAACCATTTTTGTTCTGACGAGAAGACAAAAATTACTTCGGTGTTTATTTTCCGTTAGTTCATTTTCTGTTCCGTCGACAAAACCGTTGTTTTGGGTTGGGTGCTCCCTTATACGGGCGTTAGGTACCTACCTAGCTCAGCCTGCTTTGCATGAAGACCTAAGACAACGGTTTTGTCTATCGCCGAGAAGACAATAAATATTTTCTCCCTCTCTTTTGTTTGACAAAATAGGCGACAGAAATAGTTTTTGTCTTCTCTTTTGTAGACAAAACATTGTTTTGTATGCTGATGCTAAGCGGGCAGATTAGCCATTTCTCACTAGCTCACATGTAGTCGATCGAAATTGGATCCGGAGGTCGTGGCCTCCAACCCAGTCGTGCACCAATGGATTTTTGCACTCGAAAAATGTATATGCGCATTAACATGTGCTCAAAACGGTGAATGAAAACATCGTAAGGATACCGGCATGCCCTAGAACCTAAAATTTGAAGGGTTGTGCCATCAGTTAGTGTTTCAGTGAGCAGCGGTGGGCTTGCAACCTCTCACGTGGAATGCTAACATATGTAATATACTTGGTATCCTCAAAGATCTACTCACTGAGTATGCATATGAGGATGTCTATCAAAGGGAATACAGTCAAAGTTTGTCCGGAAGAAATCGCTTTTTTTAATTCCTGTGTTTTTGTATTTTACTTTGGTGTGCAATAAAGATTTTAGATATCTATCTTGTTTAAATAAGAATAATAAATAAATAACCACCCAACAGACACATACCTACATAGACCCCTGACCCCAGACTAGGATTCCCTGTGTCATGGGTATCAGGAACTTACTTCGTGGTATAACACCCAACCCCGAACAATGATCAAACTTTTTGTACATCGACACTTCTCGCGCCTCAACCGGCTGCTCGTGGAGACACTTGTTAACCACAAGTAGAACTAACAAATAAATGATTCACATAATTTGAAAACCCCTAATATCTTTTACATGGCCTTCATCCACCAATTACATCCCTCACCAACTTATCCTCATTTCTCTTTCCTGCTCCATCATCAGACCCTAATCACCATCTATATATAAACTTTTCATGGAGAACATTCCAATGAGCCTAAACACGATACATTTGCTGTAAATTGGTGAGGAGTTGGGTTGGCAGATTCCAGGTGATGAATCAGGTCAAGGTTACAAAGTTCTTGCTATATCATTGAAGTAACAGGATTATTAAATTTGGAATCGAAAGTGTGAACGTGATACCTGTGAAAGTGCTCTCATCAACCAGAAAAGAGCTGCTAAGAACACACTCGAAGATGTCACATTACAAACAAAAAAAAAAAGGGTACTATATATCAAAATCCGTTCATCCGTTTGCGAGTTAAGACAGACACACAGTTACAAGCCCACCCCTCTATTTGCGTTAGGGGTTAAATAGTAGGTACTTACCGTGCTGAAGTGTTATCAGTCCTGCCAGCAGGAACACTGCCTGCGAGATTAAATAAGTAGGCTGCGCCTGCCACAACGCCACCATATCGTTTTTTTGGATTAGCCATTCGGCCCACTGCTGCGCCACCTAAAAAAAACATGTCAATAGTAAAACATACGCGGCACAAATTTAAAATAAATTACACATTAAAAGAAAACTACATTTATTCATACAACTACTTAGTTGTATGAATAAATTTAGTTAAAAAATAAAAGACTTGTACATACAAGTAGGTATACACAAAAATATAGATGAAACAGCTAGCTATCTAAAGACCGTTGCAAACGATCTATAGATAGCTCAACTGATCCAGATCACTACCAGACAATGCTAATGCGTCACCTAAGAAAACTTAGGTAAAAAAGATGGCAAATAATATAGGACATTAAATTTCAAAAAACCGACTTCTTATAACGGGAAGTTCATAAAAAGTCAAATACGAAATGTCATCACCCTTTATGTAAACCTAAGGGGGTTTTGTCATAATATCATAATATGTATGTGAAACCACCCTTAAATCATACCCTCTACTATGTTCGATAACCAACGTTCGTTCCTGTATGGTTGTCGTATCTGTCACATTCAAGGTCAGAACGTCTGCCGGGTCTGCTAGTACGAAATAAATATCGAAAAGGTGCTTTGTATAAACCACTAGCAAAAGTAACATGTGGGTAGGTACCTACTCAAATAAAATAACGCTATAAGTGAACCAGCCAACTTACCTATAACCTATAAAAGTACAACTAAAAACCCGCTGTAGGTGAATTCAATTACTTCCAATTCTCGATTACGCCGATGCCTGCTATCCTGACCTTACTGAGAAACAACTTGAGCGTCTTCAAAACTTTAGTATTAGGTTTATATAACTACCTCCACACAAATAATAAAAAAGGAGTTTGCCGGCTTCCTCTCGTTTATTGTTTGAATACGTACCTACCTACAAAAGCGCACATTGTTTCGAATAAAAAATATATTGGAACACGTTTGGGTTCGGACCCGCGTCTTTCGCAACTTAACAGCTTACAGAGCGACATACTAATCTCTACCATGGTCTTAGCCGATAGAACTGTTATGTGGCTATGGTGATGGAAGAAGAATCCAGTTGGAACACACAATAATCATTTTAAAACAGTAATCTATCCATTCGACAATAAAAAAAATATTGTGGGTAGTTTCAAACGGCTTAAACCAAATGGATACTATTCATAAACCGAAGCAGAACCGTTTGTATAAAACAGTTATGTTGGATCATAGTATTGGTCTATAGAACTGTTATGTGACTATGTAGATGGAAGAAGAATCCAATTGCAAGTTTATGCACACAATAATTATTTTAAAACAGTACATAATCTATTCATTACACATTCCGAAAAATGATTATGGGTAGTTGAAACGGCTAAAAAACCACATGGTGACTCAATTTAAAGGGCCTCCGAGATGGCTGTGAAAGACTCCTCTCGTGCCCTCCGAAGCAAAATAACGCTGTTTTAAATACTTTTACCGGTAACCCATTAAAATTAAGACCTGACGTAAAGTTGTTTGGGTAAATATCGACTACCGACAAGGCAAGCCGCCATGAGCGCTTGCCTTGTCGATTGCCTAAATTACTCACTATTTCATCTGAGATTGCCATTATTCTGTTGTTCTTCGCCTCACAACGCACCACACGAAACTGATTCGTAATCTCAAATCCGCGCCGTCAGTCGCTAGCGTGTAGACCAGTGATGTAGCAGAGAAAAACCTGAGCTATCGTACACAGAATAAAAAAAATGCCGTATTTAGAAAAAAAATCTCACGTAGGAAAAATGTAACACATTAAAAAGTATTTAATGTTAAATTTTTTATTGAATGAGTCTAGCTCAGACATTAATGCCTTTACGAAAGTGATGTATTAAAAATACTATAGGAGGAGGAGGAGGATCACTTCTATACGAGTGAAAAATAAGCAGTATCACTGTTGAAACAAAATAATTCTAGTTTTTTTTTTAAATAGTTGAACCATATACTATTTAGTAACTACTATTTATCATATTTTTTTATTATCACCATTAGCTATAAATATAAAATATAAAAAACAGGTTCTCCATTTATGGATATTTTTAATTTTATCACTATCCATTGATAAAACTAAAACTAAAATTACTTATAAGAAGGTTCTAATAATACAGATGAGAATATAATATTACAAAACATTTTTTGAGATAATTATAGTACGTACTATAATTATTATTAAAACTATGCCAATTCCCTAATGTTCCTTTCTTATGGCATTATCCAAAATGTAATTTAAAAGTTTACAATCCGTACCAACTGAGTAGGTAAGTATTTTTTGCATCTTATGGTAGGATGCACAAACAGCAACCAACTTTGTTATTTGCTCAATGTATGGAGTTTAATTGCGTCTATGCCGGGTTGCCGTATTTATACGGTATGCAGCATTGTAAAGTTTATCGTAGTATCTAAAAAATACGGCAATTGCTGTATTAATAACAACATTGCGCTAGACTTTACTACGTACATGAAATAACTGTTACATAATCTGTGTTGATAACCAGTGTTACCAGCCAGGACAGGTGTTGTTTATCGGTAAATAACTTATTGAAAAGAGATAAGTTAGTCAATGATAATTTAATTAGCCACGAAATGGCACATTTTAATCCTATCTTCATAAACTTCATTGTATGGGTGTGTTATCGTGAACAATCTTCAGCTATTGAGATAAATAGGTTCTTTTGGATAGATTTTGGAAATATCTTCATTATAGCCAGGACATAAATGTTTTGCAGCTCTGCGCAAGCTACTATTATTGCTGACTCCGTGGATTACATTGTTGAAGGGACGGCTAGTCCCTTCAACATGGCGTTACATGTTACAGTAACTTTTCTTCAGCCGTTTCTTGCTATGGGGTTGCCAATGCCTGCGATAACTAGGAAAGACAGGCATATAAATTCTAAATAAAGGTACCTACTTCATGAAAATACAATTTGAATAATTCTAAAAAAGATGTGTTGGCCTATTGGGCCATACCCCGACTTCCGATGTAAAGGTCGTGGGTTCGAACTCGTCCGACCAATGAATTTTTCAACTTAGGTGCGTTTAACATGTCCTCTAAACGGTAAAGAAAAACATCGTGAGGAAACCGACATGTCAAAGAACCAAAATTCGAAGGCATGTGCCATTGGTTAGGGTAGTGTTCCAATAAGCGGCGATGGGCTTGCAACCTGTCACGTGGTATGCTAACTACCTACTTATAAAAAGCGAGCATGTGCCAAATGTAATGTTTGGACGTACCTCTGACTACCCCCTCTTTCTAAGATCTTTGATACCAAGTATCCTCAAATATCTTCTCACTGTTTATGTATGTGAGAATGGCCATCATGTAGAATAAAGTAGTAAACTTGCTTGTTTTATTTAAAAAACAGTCATAGAGTAAAGTAAACTAATAAAGTAGTTTGGGGTCAGGACTACGTAAATATGTGTCTGTTGGGTGATTGCACACACCTGCATAAAAAGTGCCTCTGCGAACAGTACAGAATACTGTTACAGCGTACAGAATCTTCTCATCACACAGATTCTTTCACGAAAGATAATAACCCAGTAACTATGAAGGGACCGGTGAGTGACACGACAAACGGACAGTTGATATTCCTAGATGTTGATGATGACTTACACGTGACCAATTAATTCTTAGTTTTAAAAGTGCCTCTTTACAAACTTTACATAATATTTTATTTAGTGTTACAAAAAAGTTTGTTTTAAAAAATCCGTATAGGAGTAAAACATCTTTTTTGTATATTTAGGTATACCATAGTGGGCATACAAAGTTATCCTAAGAGTTACTTAATCGTAGAATATTCACCTGTAAAAAAAAACTTTTTAATTATAATATGAATCTTGAAATTTTAAGTTATTGTTTTGTTCAAAATATAACATCACTTATATAAAACCAATTGACGACCTCAGTAGCGCAATGGGCGAAGGTCCTCCTGAGACGCAGAAGGTTGCGGGCTCAATTCCAACCGCGGGACAAATATTTGTATGATCTGCAAATATTTGTCTCGGGTCTGGGTGTTTTCATGTATAGTATTCATGTATTTACAAATAAAACTTATAATAGTAATCAGTCATGTTGTTCCCATACCACGAGCTAGATGATGTTGTGTGAAATATGTCCAGCATTATAAAATTTGATAATTTGGTTTGTCCAGCTAATAGCAAATTAGATTTCGGTATCAAATTAAGATCACGACGACACGTGACGCGTACCTAATGAAATTGAAACTTTTAGCGCAACCGATGAGACCGATGCTGCTTGGTAATATTACCAGGCTCAGATTATCTCAAATTTTATTGACAAGAGGTAGGACTGACTATTGACGACAATACCACTGCTTTTAATAAGCTGACAAAATAGAACCAATGTACATAAGTAGGTGCTCAGTCTTGTTAAGGATATGGAAATGGTGGATATGTTTGGTGCTGAAACTAAACATATCGCACCTAGTAAGTAAACCGAAAACGACAAAATTTAACTATAAATGACAAAATGTTTTTATAAACAAACCTGACAACTTAACCTGCTCATTCTCGTCTGTTTATAATATGGCTAAAGATTTGAATGAATGAATGAGCCCTTAAAAAAGGCAGTTTCTGTCGAGTATTTCGTTGTCATGAGCAATAGTGTGTTTATAATTAATTACCTTATCTTACTGTCTTTATGTTGATTTGTGTGAGATTTGACAGTTTATTATAAATATAAAGTTGTTATGTATGTTTCCTCTACGAACAATAGTATGTGTCCGGCGTTGGATTTGTATTGCAAAGAACCAGAACAACGATATACTTAGGCTAAGAGCTGACGATTAAAACGGCCAGTTATTTTACCATCGATAAAACTCAGGATTCAACTTACCTGACGGTTTTCACGGTAATTTGAATCCCGAGTTTTATCGATTATAAAATTACGTCAACTTTTCGACTAATACCCAAAAGCACACACATTTGAGGAGGACGTTAAAAATCTTGCCTGACTGACATAGCCTGCCAACCAGGACAAGAAAAAGTGTGAAAATCCCGGTTTTTTTTAAGTTACTCACTCAGTAAAAAATAAAACTTTATTTAAACAAACAATTAAATAAATTTAAAAAAATACTAAGCTTTTTATGAGCTTTTAAATGTGTCAGCAGCCTAAAACTCACGATCAACTATAAATAGCAATTTATAATCACCTCTCCTAAATCGTATAGCCATGATATCTGTAGGGGAGAGTTAGGTGATAAGGAATAAGAAAGTATTTCGAAGGACCGCAAAAAAATAAAAGTTACCGTACTTAGGTTACATAACTAATAGATAATAAAAAAAAAATATGTTTGCTCACAAGGATTTATCTAAATCCTTGTGAGTTTCAAATGTTGTAATATAAATAATTAAATATATAGGTATATCGTCAAAGTAAAACTTGCTAATACAAGCGAAACAATAAAAATATGCAGAGAAATCAGATAAGTGAACCCTATTTCCCCTAGAATAATTATTGCAGTGCTACAACACAATGTCGAACCGCGACTGGCACCAATTTAAGTAATACTAGTAAGCACTTCAAACATAATATGAGGTTTGCAGACGATATCATTGTTGTATCTATCTATCATTTCCAAACAACTCAAAACAATCTTCATAGAGTAGGTAAGCACTTAAGTAGGTTTAGAAAAGAACAGAATTACAAAGAAACAGAATATGTTGAGAAATATAATATATAAATAGGAAAACATTTACCTACCTTTCAGCATAAACAGGAGTAAAAGAAGAATAAATCTAACTTGGAATAAATTCTAGAGCTACAAAGAAATACTTAATGAAAAAGAAATTACCGACAAAACTAAAAAATATCATAATCATATTCCTTAATTACTTAAGTTTTTATTGAAGTACTCACACACTTAAAACAAATACTTTAAATGTGAACTTAAGGAATAATAAATACTTTATTAATATTCCATAAATAAAATGAACGCAGTATCTATAACATATAGCAGTCTCTGCTAGAATTACATAATCATCGCGTTACCAAGGACGCAGTAATTTTACTCACTGCACTTATGAAAGTTGGTCACTAAAAGCAGAGTTGCTGCATTCTTACTTCCCGAGTTTTCGGGTTCTTGGTGAAAATTTGATATGTGGATGCGAACAGATTATAGTATTTTGTTAGGCGATTCCGTATATATAGCTAACTGAAATTTGCCAAAAATGCTAGTTACTGCACTATTCGTAAAGAGGGTAGTCTTATTCTCCAACTCACAGAACTCCTTCACTTTTAGGGTCAATTCAAGCGCAGCACTTCACAACGCCTTAATCACCCAGATTTCATAAAAAATATTACAACTTCAATTTTTGTTTTATGGCTTATGTGGTTAGGATTGCCACAATTATGCCATGTCGTGTCGAAAAGGTTTAAAAAAATAAGGCGATGGAGAGGAGTTTACCGAAATTTGAAAAATATTACATACCTACCTATCTTTAAACGATGCTAACTCACTGATTTTCTGACACTCGACAAGATGCCAAAACCGTCAACTTTAGTTCCAGTTTTTGTCGCAGGAGGGGTGACCTTGAGTGGTGGGTGGCGCGGACTCTACGTTTTGGTTGGGAAAACTGAGAAATACTGAGAATGAAAACTGACAAGACTTGCACAATAAATCCTGTAGGAGGTATATAACTCATTGCAAACCAAGCAAAAAGGTTGCAAACAACATTTCATCAATAAACATGTCTCTATTTCTACGAACCATATGTAAAATAAGGGTTATTGCGGTTTCCTACACGAATTCTACTAGAAAGATACTTCAAAGCCCGGTAAGGTGGAATACTACTGCTGCTGCTAAAGCATTCAAGGCACACAGAGTCCAGGCCAAAAAAGAAAGAGAGCCGACAGAAGTTTTTAAATGGATACTACTGGTGAGGTTAATTTTTAGTTATTACCTATTCATTATTTTATGGTTTCACAAAAAACCATAAAATAATGAAGATTTCACAAAAATCTGAACCACTGGTTTTGACTGTTACGCTTTGAGTGGGCTATTAAGAAGACAGTAGGTAACAGCTGTATCTTACGTGTTTACGAGAAAATCTAGCTTTGTGATGACTAATATCATGATTGCTGAAAACCATTTTTTTTTTAATAATGTTATTTTTTTTACAAATTTGTGAATGCAGGGCTATCAAAGACTCCACGCGGCGAATGGAGGGTTCCAGTCGTTGCGTGCTTACCTGTCACCATCATGGAGAAAATAAGACTTGCCACACCATAAGCATTCACATAACTAATTACTTCCCGGTTTTGGTATTTCAGGCAATACCTGTGACCTCGTTTGGGCTGGGCTGCTGGCAAGTGTACCGTCTCCAGTGGAAGATTGGCCTTATTGACATGCTCCATGCCAAGTCCAATGCTAATGCTGTTGAAATGCCTTTTGAGTGAGTATTTATTTTTACCTGTGAAGTAAGGAGCCTGTTTAATATGTATTTGATGTGACAGATTAAATTGTTTAAATTATTTTGACTTCAAGGTTGGGTCTTAGTTTTTATCATCACAAGTTCCTGCATTATGATGCATATGGTGGAATTCACGTCAGGAGTTCTTAAACTCAGCAAAAGTTATTGATTTTATTATGTTCTTATTTGTAATCTCGACTGATTACCGTTGAGTATTTCATTATATTCAACTAGTTTCTACTGCAACACCAGTGTGTACACTCGCTCATATGAACAAATGAACTACCTTCTGGCCAGATTTTGCTCTTTTGCTGAAACTAAATAAAGGATCAAAAAAACCAAGCTGAGTTGTTGCCTGATTCTTCGAGGTATGCTTGTGAGGAATCTTAAATTCATTAAGTAAATCATGATCTTCTTAAAAGCAGCCTATGTATGTGTTATGATTATGAATGGCTACAATAAAAAACAAGACCTTGCTTTGTACAATAAACAAAAATATAAATATCCTCCCTATTTAACAATTTACTATTTATATTTTTACTATAGTATTAGGATATCTACATACAGGCTCATCAGAGATATAGTGCGGATCTCTTTTAGGTACAGCCCTTCAATGAGTTGTAGAACTCAACCATCTTTTGTAACATCCAATGTTTTATAAATCAAATGAACTTTACATATTTTTGTAAAGATTATGAAGTTGTTAAAGTGACTAATTTAGCAGACTTTCTCTACCTCATCAATTAACCATGTGACTTGGGTGAAGAGAGAAATATTATTTACAGAATATTGTAAATAACCCCTCCTGGTATTTTTGGGTTATTCCCAAATCAACAATAACACAAATTTTATGTTTAACTTAGTCAATAATGTTCTTTGTTTGTAGTAAAAAAGTCCCAAAATTCACAGGATTTAATTATTGATGCTATCTGAATTCTAGCCTTTCAGAGTTGGAGCATATGGAGTACAAACCAGTAAAAGTAAGAGGCAAATTTGTCCATGAGAAGGAAATACTGATCGGGCCCAGGGCGATGATAGACGAGGCCTCAGGCATGTCAAGGGTTGGCTCCTTGGTCTCAGACCCCAAGAAAAATCAAGGATGGCTTGTGGTCACACCTTTTATGCTCGCTGACACTGGGTATGTCTACATGATATAGTTTCTATTTACTATATATCTATTGAAAACTGCTCATGGCATAGCTTGTCTAGCTGGTCTTATTAGATCAGCTAACATAAGCAAGATTCTGCTCTGCTGGGTCATTTGGATGGGTGCTTGGTATAGATAGTATTTAAAACTGAGCCCTTCCATGCTTTGGAGATCACACAAGGTTGTTGGTTCCGACACCAGAGTATATCATAGTCAATGATCATAATCCCAACCAATAGCCATAGCCAATGTAAATTTTTAAGTGGTGCAATAATCCTGTTGCTCATTAAAAGAATATTGTGTTAGAGGGGTTATACTGTAGTTTGCTTGTGGCCCCATTGATTGCATCAAATTGTCATATCTTTTCAGAGATGTCATCCTAGTGAACCGTGGGTGGGTCCATCAAAGCATGAAACCAAAAGAGAAGCGCGAGGCCTCCCTCATTAATAAAGAAGTTGAACTGGTCGGAGTAGTGAGGCTGACGGAAAAACGGGCTCCTTTCATGCCTAAGAACCACCCAGAGAAAGGATCTTGGTTTTACAGGTACAGTTCAGCAGTTTTAACTTGGCCATCCTGGTGTTGGTGCACAGTAGACAGTTTACAACCCTAACAGGGGTTACACAACTGACAGGGTAGATGCATATAACATGTACATTAAAAAAACAATAAAAACTACTTCAACTTGGTGATTTTGTGGGTAAAATATTCCCTTAAGGACTTGCTAAATAAGAAACCTAGTTTTAAACCCAGCTAACATCTGAACTTTACAGAATTCACAGAACTTATATCTACACTGTTGTTATATTGAAGACCTTCACACATGATAATTGCAAATAATAAAATTATCATATGCAAATTAATTTAGTCTAAGTTCACCAACTTTCTTCACTACCAGAATGCAAGAATTTCAATTCTTCCACTAGACTGCAAGAAGATTGCGCTGCCATTCTCTTTTATATTTCAAAAAGTAAACTAAATATGTTAAATGACCACAAAGGTCATCAACAATTTAATATTATTTAATTATTATATTAAATATCCAGCAATATTTTATTATTATAAAGCACCAAGGGACCTATGGATTTGATATTAATTTCAACTTGATACTTCCATGTGTTCTAGAGAAAAAGGATCTTGACAGATAAACAGACAATGAAGTGATCCTATGAGTAAAAATAGGTCTATTAATAAAAATGTGGAGTCACTTTTAGACTAGCTTTACAAAATGCCACACAAACAACTACTGCCTACATTGGTATCATATAAACATATGCTTGTCTTATTTCTTTGTCCAGGGACTTGGAGCAGATGAGCAACTATCTTGGTTGCCAGCCAATCTGGCTCGACGCGAGGGGAATTCTAGACCCGCCCGAAGGATGGCCCATCCCCAACCAAACCAGGGTAACCATGCGAAATGAGCACCTATCCTATGTCATCACCTGGTATTCTCTGTCGTTCTTCACGGCCCTCATGTGGCATCGTTATTTCATCAGGAAACTACCCTTGCTGTGAATTTAGATAGTTTTTCAATAAGTGGAATGTTGTTATTATTCTAAGCATTTATTAAGAAGTTGCGTTTGTATAAAAATAATTAAAGTAAATCAATGAAATTAAAACTTAGCATGTGTGTTCCCAGCAGTATTTTATTTCATCTAGGTTACTGTAACTTCTACTTACCTAGTTAAATAGCAAATTGAAGCATACATTTAGTAACTGTACTATGCTTACTAGTTAGTATGTAATATTAAGCTTCATTTTGCTATTTTAATGTTTTTTTTTTCAAAAATTGATTCTTAGATTTTGTGTTGCCAGCATAACTAATAATTTTTCCTTCACAAAATCAAATATAATCTATCGTTACTAAAACTATAAATCCAGAAAGTTTACCTTGTTGGTAAACTTCTTTCTGGTTTATGTATAAAAATAGCATATTATATTAGGTTGGGGAAAAAGTCTTTTCGCATTATTGTATGTATGAACTTGTAATAAAATCTCTTTGGCTATACTATTTGTATCTGGCTGGTTTTGGTATCATTAAAAGTTTAAATTTTAAAGAAGATAATTCCAAATTCAAATTAGGAAAATGTGTGATTTTTATTTGTTTTTCGTACTGTTAAGATGAGTGAATCTAATGAAGAAATTCGATACATTTTAAAATTTTACTACAAAAAAGGTAAAAATGCAACGCAAGCCGCGAAAAAAATTTGCGATGTTTATGGACCTAGTGCAGTGTCTGTGAGAGTAGCACAAATTTGGTTTAAGCGTTTTCAATCCGGAAATTTTGATTTCAAAGATGCACGTCGCTCTGGTCGCCCTATTACGGATAAAATGGATGCCATTTTTGAAAAAGTGGAGCAAGATCGGCATATCAGTAGTTACGACGTAGCTGAAGAACTGGGAATTGACCACAAAACAGTTTTGGCGCATTTGAAAAAAACTGGGTACACAAAAAAGCTCGATATTTGGGTACCTCACGAGCTCACTGAAAGAAACCTAATGAACCGTGTTCTCATTTGTGATTCTTTATTACGACGTAATGAAACCGAACCATTTTTGAAGAAGCTGATAACTGGTGATGAAAAGTGGATCTTTAGCCACTCAGCAAAAATTAAGAGAGTTTGGCTGGGATGTGTTAATGCATCCGCCGTATAGTCCTGACCTTGCACCTTCAGATTTCCACCTGTTTCGGTCTCTTCAGAATTCTTTAGGCAGTGTCAGGTTAACATCACGAGAGGACTGCCAAAACCACTTGTCGCGGTATTTTGAACAGAAGCCCCAAAGTTTTTATAGCAATGGGATCATGTCCCTGCCTACAAAATGGCAAAAAGTTATCGAACAAAATGGTACCTACATACTTTAGTTAAATGTAAATAAACTATATTAAAAAATGTTTTGAATTTTCTTAAAAAATGCGAAGAAACTTTTTCCCCAACCTATTATAAAAAAGGAAATTGAAAGTCCATGAGAACCTTGTAAGTCTTTTATTAAATACCTAGTAGTATTTGTAAATTTGGTAACAATGATCCTGCAGTCCTTCCATTCAAATATCAGAATCCACGCTAGTCTTCGTCAGAAGAGTCCGATGTGTCGCCTGTGACATTATTTATAAATTTGTCCAATTTCACATCCATTATTTCGCTAGGAGCTTGAGCGACATTTTTCTCTGCAATATGCCTCTTTACAAATGCTCAAACCTTTTCGATGAGATTTAAATCACAGTGGTAAGGCGGTAAATGCAGAACTTCATTTATATTTTTTTCTATTTCATACTGTGGGTCTCCTTTCTTTTAATTAATTTGTATAATTGTGCTATTGTCCAAAAATCATGGAATTCAATACAATTTTTTCTCTGAAATAAATCTCTCGAAGCAATATGATGGAAGATTCGGCACAATTTTTTCCTTCATCCACTGAATGAAGTACTCTGACTTCATATTGTCATGATAGTCACTCGATTTGGATTTAGACTTCAACAATAGCAGTCCGTTTTCAACAAACCCAGTTTTACCTCCTGCATGGGCTATAATGCATCTTGCACCAATGCTTTGAGAAGCATGAATACCATGTTGTTCTTCAGATAGCCAACATTTTTGAAGGTGGTATAAATAAATTAAATAATGCCGGACATTTTTCACACAGCATCATCTAGCCCCAAAGTAAGCAGAGCTTGTAATATGGGAACTACATGACTGATAAACTACTTACCTATATATATTTTTTTGTAAATACATACATAGAAAACACCCAGACCCGAGACAAATATTTGCTGATCATACAAACATTTGTCCCGCGGCGGGAATTGAACCCGCAACCTTCTGCGTCTCCGGCGGGCCTTCGCCCACTGTGCCACAGAAGTCGATACATACATGGGTATGAAGCATGTATACATGTTTCGTCAAGGTAAATGACAGTCTATTTTCTTCCTGACGAATATTGCTGAGTTCTATTCTAATCGTCTTATTCATTTTTTTTTCTTATCTCTGCTACATTACCCTCTTGAGTTATTTTGGGTGGCGGTGCGTTTGGAAAGGCCTAAAACAATACAACAACAATGCTTTATATAGCTACATTATTATTACATGATATTTATATTAACAAGAGGAAAGCTACAAACAAATCAAGAAAATGCGGGGAGTTTTATTGTTATGCCAGCCCTAAAAATTACCTATCGACTAAGGTAAAGTCACTAGTAGTTGACCATGTACCTGTAGTTGACCGCTAATGCACATAAACCGTTATAATAAGAATTCGCGGCAATTTTTAAAACTCATTCGTTAATAAGTAGTCAGTGCTGCCATCTGGTCAACTAAGCGCGAAAATTGCGCATCCATATCTGTCAAATATAGAAAATGGCTGCCAGTTGTTTGTTGAGTGACGGACCATAAAATCAATAAATTCGTTTTCTGTTACAATATTCGTAGAGATTGAAAAAGTTTGAAGCTAAATACTAGGAACTTTGTCACCTTGTTGACGGTAAGTGTTTTTCGTTTCTTATTCGTTTATGGTTTATTTAAATGACAGGGTAATTAAAATTTGAAGATTTGTTGACAAAATTGAGATGTGGGGGTGGTCCACTACTGATTCCGTTTGACTGTGATTTTCTAGTAATTGACCATGGTGGTCAACTTTTGATTAAGTTCTGTATTGATATTCTTTAGTAGTTGACTAACTTTATGGTACGAATTTATGGCTATGGTCTATTACTAAAACCAATTTTTCATCTTGTAGATGCCTGGGAAAAAGGGCGCAAAACCGTCAACTAGCGCTGTTACTGATGAATTGAATTCCGGTATCGATAGTGTTATTAGCACTATTTCTGACGCTGTACCGGATAATGTTCCCAGAACCTTTAAAAAACATTTCTTTTACAAGCCTCATATTAAAAAGGAAACGCCTAAATCACGTCCCAAGGAAAGAATACCCACTATTGTTTCAGGAAAAAGTTATCAGGAATATCTAAAGAATAAATTAAAGCAAAAAGAAGATCTTGAACGAATAAAAGTAGAAAAGGCTGCTGAAAAGCTTAGAAAGAAAGAAGAAAAAGAGTCATTAAAGAGAATCAAGACTCTCACAAAATTAGAATCAACCAAAATAAAGCGGGTAAAAAAAACCTGCGATTCTTTTCCTCCAGTTCAGACTCTCCAATTGTGGGTTTAAAACCCCCGCAAAAAGTAGATGGAAAATTTGTTATATTTAAGTACGACAATAACTTTTATCCTGGAAAAGTACTTAAAGCTACGAAAAAAACAGCAACAATTTCATCTATGAAATCAAATGGTCGTTTGTGGAAATGGCCCGAACATAAAGATGTGCTCGACTATCCCTGGGATGCAGTAGTTGCTCATATAGAGGCTCCCAAGAAGACCAGTTCTACGAGAAATGTATTTGATGTTCCAGAGATACATTCCTTGATATAATTTTTGAAGTTTAATGCCCATAACACATAAGCATTCAGGACCATAATCCCTTTGGCAAAAAGTTTGACGTTTACGCTTTGTGTTTGACAGTGTCCTTTTGTTTTATAACCATCTGTCGGATCTTTTAGAACCTTGTTTTTATTTAAATTATAGGCATAAAAGGCCTAATTATTATTATATTTCAAATAAAACGTTTTCTTTTCATCTTATTTTGCTTCTTATTTAACAAATAACCCAATTAAAATTGTAGCATCTGAGTGGTCACCTACTGATGCAAAATATGGTCATCTTCTAGTTTTTAGATGGTCAACTACTAAATTTCTAATATTGGAACATTTTTATTTTTTTTTAATTTTATTCGACCATTGTACGTGGTGAAATGCTTGTTCATATGTTGAAACACTTTTCACAGGGTTTCCAAAAAAATAAACTTACTGAATTCATATGATAATTAAAGTCAAACATTTAAAAATAATATTCTGTCTCCTTAAGTGGTCATCTACTGATGCTTTTACCTTATGCAACGCGGGCTCTAACTTTGGAAAACGGTATCGTAGTCCCGGTATTGTCTCGTTCTTCTTCATACGCACGTTTAATGAAGGTTAATATTTCCAGTACTATAATAGCCAGCACTTTTAACTCTTTTCACTTTCAGCATAATGATGTCTACTATTTACTTTAAAACTAATAAAAACAAGGGACACAACATTCTCAGCACCTGACCCCTATATATAATTTACTCTATGACCTGACCTACAGAAAATTAACGGCGAATAGTTCCGATTTCGGCCGCGCGCACTCTAGTGTCGCTGCCGCTTCTCCTAGCTTCTAATTCTCATTCCTCTGTGTATGACCGTGCCGTGCCTATTACATTATTTTAGTGCTTTCCTGCAAAGGAAAATATCATAAGGAGTATGAATGTCCTAGAACCTAAAATTCGAAGACATGCATGGCGCTCAGATTCTTTTCACCATCGGTAATTTAGGTCCTTCGTATTATAATATCTGTGGCCCTTCTCAGGGCCAACTTACTTGTATAGCATGTTTCATACCTCCAAATCACTAACCAGAGTACTTTTTAATATCAGGATAACTAGTTAAATGCCGTTGACACCACGAAGATCGGTGCTGTAGGTACTTAATAATGAAACATCTTAGTGGCTGGAACAACTGCTGGACATTGGCTGAGTCAGTGTTGAGGTAACAGCGCAGACTCGTTGGTCGCACGTGCGACCACCAGGTCTTTAGGTTAGGTTCGAGGGTTATTATTATTGAAATACAAATTCACATTGAGATCTTTATTTTCCTCCTTCAGAATTACAATATTATGCAGATACAGCTTAGGTGCCAACATAGCCTATATTGAAAGAGTCAGAAATGGTGACTCCGACATGCAATATTATTCAACAAATGTCCTTTAAGGGCGGGTTTGACACCAGAACACTAAGATTTTAGGATAGAATAGACAACTAGATAATGACAATGAGAAAAAACATTTTATTACAGCGAGTTAACAGTCACTTACTGATAGGCATGAATTGCGAAGTTATGACCACGTCATATCTGATAATACGAGATGTCATGGAATACATTAGACACTACAGACAAATTATTTATTATGTGGCTATTCTTAGGTAGAATATACAATTTTGTTGACTGTTTCTTCGCTATAACATGTGTTTTGTTATATTTAACCACAAGTTTTCCTGAAACTACACATTTACTACAATTTTTTCTACCTAGGGACACAATTTTTTTTTCTCTTCAATCCTCAAAATTTCCTCCTTCAGAATTACAATATGCAGATACAGCTTAGGTGCCAACATAGCCTATATTGAAAGAGTCTGAAATTGTGACTTCAACATGCAAAATTATTTAACAAATGTCCATTAAGGGCGGGGTTGACACCAGAGCACTTAATTTTTTAGGATAGAATAGACAACTAGATAATGACAATGAGAACAATCATTTTACTACAGCGAGTTAACAGTCACTTACTGATAGGCATGCATTGGGAAGTTATGACCACGTCATATCTGATAATACGAGATGTCATGGAATACATTAGATACCACAGAATAATTATTTACTATCTGGTTATTCATTTTGTTGACTGTTTCTTCACTATAACATGTATTTTGTTATATTTAACCACAAGTTTTCCAGAAACTACACATTTACTACTATTTTTTCTACCTAGGGATACAAATATTTTTTCTGCTCAATCCTCACAATTTTTGAACAGAGCAGAAAGAGTATAGTAAATAACAACAAAGTCCAATTTCGCTTGGCAAAATTTTAGAGTGATTAATTTATCAGAAATAAAATTATGTATGAATATTTTACTTCTTTTTCAAAACTTTTTTGCCAAGCTTTATCATAGGTTCGGGTTTTTTTTGCTAATGTCACCACTTAATCTTGAGAGTACAGACATATGCAATGAAATATAACTGCCACCATACTGCAATCAGTCGCAGAATATTGAGCAAAGTTTTTCATGCATTTTACCTGGTACACTCAATTGAATGAAATTAGGACTGTGCTGGCTGCAGTATGGTAGTAACCTAAGAGTGATAATTACAGGATGAGATAATTTTACTAGTGAATAAGATTTTTCTACACATACAAACCTATATTTTTTTTACAAGCCACATTTAAATTTATATTAATATCATAAAGTATTATATAAAACATAGCTGTTTTTTCTTTTACAGAAATTAAAAAACAATACTTAATTAAAATTACTTTTAATTAAATCATATAAAAAACAAATCAAAACTTATTTTTAAAATTATTAGTTTAATTAAAATAATATAAAAATTATGAATACAATCAACTTAGTTAATAACTTAGTTTTTATTTAATTAAATAAGTCGTCATTAAGTTACATACCTACAGACGTTTTCATACAGGAACCGTTTCATGAAGGATAGATTTTGTTCTATTTCACGCATCATATACTGTCAAAACTAAAACCATTTAAAAGTAACCAAGGCATTCATGAATTAAATAAGTTTAAAATTGCACAGCTTTTATTCTATAAATATATATCAATTTAGCACGGAATGTGTCGTCATAGAGATAGCGAAAACGAAAATCAACCAATTAATTGTCATCTGCACATCATTATCGTCTGTAGATTGAATTGATTAAAGTTAATTTCGATTAAACCTTAGGAAAACTCTTTATTGTCAAGTCGAAGTGTCACCGAACGGTTCCTACGTGAAGAACAAGTTAAAAATTGTTAAATCAAATAATATAATAAAATAAAATAATTAATTTTAAGTAATACACTGTAAAAACCAATTATAACCTCGACCAGGTTAGTTAATTTCAATTAAACCTTAGGACAACTGTTTATTGTCAAGTCGAAGTTTCACCAAATAGTTCCTATGTGGAAAACAAGTTAAAAATTGAAATAATTAACACTAAAAACCAATTGTAACCTCGACCAGGTATTCTATGCTTGAGCATACTAACCCTGAGCCACGTATAAGGAAGGAATGACTTAGACATGGCTCAGGAGCCGTCAAAGTGTATTGTAGACGGGCATTATGAGCTAGTAGCGCTACGAGATCGACGGGAGACAGAAAGAAACGGCCGCCGCCGCTCGACTTGCTCTAAAAGCACATGCGATATTGTTAAAAATTATGTAGTTTTGTGATGAAGAATTTTATAGGTTTTAGTAAACAAACAACTATAGCTTTCCATTACACTGAGGATTAATAACTTTCCATGATATGGAATGTTTCTAACAACTGACTACTGATAATATTGATTGAACAGTGATAGTTGTCTAGCCTCCTGCCTTGTCTCGACGCAAACCGCCGCCTTGAGCGTGTACTCGATTAGCCAAAAGGACGTGATAGTGATTGATATAAGCCCGCGCGGCTGCCAAAGCAGAATCACATTTTCCCCTAATCTTTGTCGCGGGCAAGAGATAGTTATAATTTATTATAGATTTTGGTATAGCATGCACATATAAATAAAACGGATGTAAGTTGCATGCTGTACGTAACACGAAATAAAACCGCTGTGAGTTTGCACCAAAAACATTAAACATGTTTGAACACAAATCTTGTAACCTGTTTTGTTGATTTTTACGTTTGCACTCCAGAGAACAGGGTAAATTCTATAACAGAACTTTAAGAATTGTTGTTGGCCAGTAGGATACACAAAATATTGTACATGTTTTGTCAAGTTTGACGTTCGCGCTGTTGCTTATTTATGTAACGAAACGTTTAAACATGTTAGGCTATAAAATATCAAACTAGTTGTATGTCAATGCAAACACAGTTCGATACATTGGCAGAAATCTGAGATTTTTTAATTGTATTTGTGTAGACGTTTAGTCGGTGAAACTCACAGTTAGGTATACATAATTAGTCAATATCTCCATTAATCTATCAATAAATTTTATTATTTTTGTTTAACTTGAGTATAAATATAGTTTTAAATAGATATAATTTTCAATGTTTGATTGTGAGCCTCAGTTCCAGTTGAGGAAACCTGAATAGGCGGACGGTATTATGGATTTAGAAATATGGAAGAATGAAATGGCGATGATAAATTATTATAACGTTATGCATATCGGTGATCACCAAATTAGTGCCAAGTTCACACAGACGTGAGAGTTATCAAATTATTAAAAGATCGTGGGCGGGTTCAAGTTAGTCATGAACCAACAATTTAACTAATCAAATTAATTCATCTACTGCCCGGTCACAAGTTATTCTTTATGAAAAAACAAATGACGATGCATGACGATATCATAAAAAAAGATTGTGAACCACTATAATGACCGGGAGGTAGAGTCGCGGGGCATTTTGAAAGTTAGAGATTTTTAATCCAATTTTGTAGTTCCGCTTGATTCATTTTACCAATCGATGTTATAACGTTAGATGAGAGGTAGATAGATTGAACTAAATTATATGTCAGCGCGAGGTTCGCGCTGATGTTATATGAAACTAAGTTATCATGAACTTAAATTCAAGCGGGCAGATCAAAATTCGACACATGTATTTGTGGCACATGTTTATTGTCGATCTTGGGCACGTTCTTGTAGTCGCATATACCGAATTCCTTCAGCTTCCACTCCCAGCTCATGGTCTGGACTGCGAGCAAGGTTTGTGCCTCCGTGTGCTGACGCCGAAGCATTACTTCCTGTTATAAACAAAGAGTTCAGTCAATTCATTCATCAACAAAATACATCAGTAGTCTGTAGTCCACTGTTGGATGAAGGACTTCCACAAAGAGTGCCATAACGACGGGGTTTTGTGTCACCTTCAACCAGACTCTCCCCAACCTTCGATATCAACGGTCCATCGGGTGGTCCCCACCGTGTCAGACTCGTGGTCGCCATTCGAGAACCATTATCCTGTGAGCTGTATGGGTAGTGGGCCTGCATATTGCCCCTCCAACTTGCTAATTCTGAGAGCTATGTAAGACTTTAGTTTTTCTACGAATTTTCTCGCTTCGAATATTATCGCGTAGCGAAACTCCGAACCCAGCTCTCTCCTTAGCTCATTGTGTGACTGTCTATGAGATCAATAGTTCACTACGGACCAGGTAATCATCATGACTTTGGTATTGTGGCTCTGCTGTATCTGTGATGAGGAGATGATTGACAAAGTATACATTTTTTATAGTTGTAATACCTTGATTTTCTCCCATTTGTCGTCGACCTCCTGCAGCCAGGAGTTGATCTGTCGTCCGTTGCAGCGGGAGCGCTGCGCGTTGCGTTTCTCTTCCTGCTCTGGAGCGAGCACGTTGTAAACTTCAGTGTCTCGCAGCATCGTGCACACAGAGAAAGGAAGAGACTGGAAGGAAGGAATCAAACATCGATCATTGTAGCTAACCAAGAAAGAAAGAACAGCAGTGCCAATGACATCATAATGACGTTGTTTGAAATCTTTCTATTATTTATTTATTTATTTACACATACAAAACTCATTACAACCACTTACAAAAACACAGCTAACAAAATTCGGTTCTAATCTTGATTGCAACATAAACATATATTTGAGGACTAAAAGAAGACAAACAAGACTTTTTACAGTTATGATTGGCGTATATTTTACTCGGGCCAATACTTGGTTCTCTGGCCAATGTTTAATTAGAAAAGTAAAGATCACGTTGTAAGTATTAATAAAAGGAGACGACCAACGCGGCATCATATTGATATTGGGGTTTTCAATCTCGCATTTCTATTGGTTCAGACAACCAATAGAAATGCGAGATTAAAGAGATCGCTTTTAAGCGATAAGACCGCCCATTGTACTTTAAATTATATTAAGTTTTTGTTTATTTTGTTATCTTGTGGTGTACAATAAAGTATTTTCATTCATTCATTAATGTGAGTATGAGGGCATTACCTGATTACATTCGTGTACGTCATTACCTGATTAGCCACAGCGCGTTCGGCGCGCCCATGCACGCGGAGTATCTCTTGTTCGACGGCCAGCACAAGCTTTTCCTTCTCGACTAGGTGCTGTACACGCAGACGCGTCCTAAAACACAACACAGTGACTCATTCAGAACTCATTTATCTAAAAAAAGAGTACTTGTCTAATGCTAAATATAATGTTAAAAACGATATTCCTACAGATAAATTTGTCAAGTAAGCTATGGAGGGAGCGGAGCGACGACTTCAGGCCATGCAGTTTTATCGTCAATATATGCATTTAATGTGTAATACGCCTTCTTCATTAGATATTTCTTTATATAGGATTTAAATCTACGAATAGATTCGGTTATATTAACCGAAAGCTTATAGCAGAAGAGTACAGTACTGAGTTTTCCATAAAAGACACATTGGACTTTACTAAACAAAATTTCGGCATGTGTAATTTATTTGGTTCCTAGTATTAATATTATGCAAGCACTTTTTATAAAACTAACGCTATTTTTATGATTTTACAATAAGTTTTCATAAATAAACTGTGAAATTACTATCATAGAGGATAGTAATTTCATGGAATTTTTTATGGCTCTGAATCGTTCCCCCTTCTTACCTTAAAAAAGAGTATTTTTTGTACAAAAAAAATTGTTTGAATATATGTTGCCTTCCCCTATAGTAAATTGCCACTTAACACTATGAAAGTAGCTGAAATATACTAGGCTAGATAGCTAGGTTAGTAGCTTCATTAGTAAGATTATGATTTAGTCTAATTATCCTAAAACGCTTCTATTTGTGGAATTCATTGCAATTTTGAATCAATATGATATCATAAACAACATGATCAAGTGAATTGGTTTTTCACTTGTTTTTTTTAGCATTTAGTAAGAGATTATTTACAGTGGGAAAACTGAACCAGCTAATGATAAATTAACAATTTTACTATGACTCATGTCTGTTAGTTCCAAGACAAGTTGACTTTTGTCCTGTTTGTGTTAGCTTTATGAAAATAATTTTATCTGTAACCTTAATACAGGCTCGACCTAGTGACCAACAGCAACCATAATTCTATTGCAATTTTATATATCTTGGTAGATAAATGTATTGTGGTAGCTACCGCCCGTTCCGCCTTAAGAATCGTAGGCTCAATCAAGGCTCACCTTTCTTTTTCCTGCATCAGGAACTCGGATACCATTTGCGGCGGCATGTTGTGCGGTATCTCGACCGCGGGCTCGGGGTTCATATTCCCCTGCAGTGTGTATGTGCACCGGTTCATCAGGTACTTGTTAAAATCCTTCGGTGGTTTAGGTTTCACCGGAAACAGCAGCTTTTGTCGCCGGTTAATCTACCAAAGATAATAAATGTTAATACTCATACTCTTTTATTAACCGCAGGGACTACGTAGTCCGGTTAAATAGTTTTTTTTTAATTGCTGAATTTAAGTACATTACACTTAAATTAAGCAATTTATCAGATGTATACATCTGGAAAAATATCTACTTAATAAATACTCGACGGCAGAACATTTATTACAAAAGCGACTATTCTATATTTACCTGCTTCCGTATATGAATGTACATCTGGTAAGGGTTGGCGTGGATGATGTTATGGGCGCTGCTCTCTTGCGGCTCGACCTTCGGCTCGCGGTGGTGGTCCTTCGACGCCTTGAGCTTCCGCTTGCGAGGATGTAATTCTATGGACGGAGCGGGAGTACTTATAAATAACATGTACTGTGCCAATAAAATAACAGCCCATACTTAGTGGCTGGCCGACGGCAACGTTTCAGAAACGCTTAGTTACAAAACGACAGATGTATCGCAGTAACAGCACAGATAGGACTAATTAGCACAAAAAATGGAACCAGTGAAGTCCGTGTCTATACCGATGGCTCAAAAACCAAACAAGGAACGGGCGCTGGAGTACACTCGTTGGATCTCAACATCAACATTTCAATGGCACACACAGCTCCATCTTTCAATGTGAATGTGTTGCCATTACCGAAGCCGCAACGGCGATCTACAGGAGAGAGATCGAAAACTACAACATACGCATTCTCTCTGACAGCACAGCAACACTAAGAGCTCTGGAAAGCCACAGCTGTAACTACAAACTCGTCTACGAGTGCCACCTAGCCCTAGAGAGAATCGCGGCGAAAAACAAAGGGACTCTACAATGGATTAAGGGACATAGTGGATCACTTGGCAACGATGCTGCTGATGAATTAGCCAGAAGAAGATCAGAAACTCTTACGGAAGGTCCCGCCCCACTCCTCCCTCTGCCATTCTCCCAGCTGCGTGCGTGGATACGACACCGCACTATAAACCAACACAATGGAAGCTGGGGACAGGCCACGGACTGCAGACAGTCAAGAGCAGCCCTACCTGCCATCTCACCACGACTAACGCGTCGCCTGTGAAGTCTCAAAAGATCAGATCTCCGGATCCACAGACAGCCCACTCTGTAGACGGTGTCTAACCGAAGAGGAATCAGCTGCCCATGTAATCCTGGAATACGTGGGCGTAGCAACTCACCGGGCACAAATCCTTGGCAACCCAAATCACTCCGCGAAGCCTGCGAAGAACCCAGGAAACTTCTGTGCTTCTGGGCGGAGTTGGGCTGGCTAACTCACTTGCCAAAACTCCCACGCACAATGAACCAATTTGGAGTTTGAGTGCGGAAAAGGGAGTCCACACACAAAACATATAACACATACAGCACAAAAAATCTCATCTCTATTAATTAGTATTCTTAAAGGTTTTTTTAGGTATCCTTTTTTTTTGTTTTGTTCTTGAACATTAAATAAATAAATAATACTGGACATTTTCACACAACATCATCTAGCCGCAAAGTAAGCAGAGCTTGTGTTATGGGAACTACATTACTGATACTACTTTATATATATATATATATATTTTGTAAATACTTATTACAGATAGAAAACACTCAGACCCGAGACAAATATTTGCAGATGCAAACATTTGTCCCGCAACGGGAATCGAACCCGCAACCCTCTGCGTCTCAGGCGGTTGTAGCTGTCCTTTATTTATTGTGCACACAAATAAACACTTACAAATGTCTAAATTAAATGACCTGTTGTACACAGCGAGCTTAACCCCAAAAAAGAAACAGGCCTTAGTGTATGAAAGTATGTAAATATTAAAATATTTGCACTCTTTAGTTTGTTCATAAGAGCCGAAACACAACGCGTTATGGACTGAGTTTCGTTTGTAACTAAATTCTAAGTTCCTCATTTAACAAATTATTTTACCTAACAAATTAATTAATTTATTGCATAAAAAAAAAGAAAATCCTTTCAAGCTTTTTTCTACCTGTCTACCTCAAAGGTTTGCAAAAGCATTTGTACCGTAAATTTAAGTTGTAACTTTGCGGTACAAATGCTTAATCTATTCACGATATTATTTACTACAAAAAGTATTCAACTTATAAGGTCCATAAAGTTAAATACCAAAAAGTTATGTACCAAAGAAATTGTTAATTGTGGAGGTACGCTAGTCTGACTCCCACTTGGCCGGTTTATTCAATGTTTATCTGACTGATACTGCGACATGTCCGCAATTTAGTATTGAATATCTCTTTTTAGGATTAAGCTCGCCTCTGTACATGTCATAATATCATTCTACCTTTCGAAAGTGTTAATTTGTGTGTTTTAAAAGGAATAATTGAAAGACTTACGTACACTTGCGTATGACACGAAAGATCTATGGCTATCTAGGCTGTCCTGAACTTTAAAAAGACGCCTATATTAAAGGCACGTCATACAGCTAACTTCACAGCGGCCAAGATCCATCATGCATATACAAGTATTTTAGTTATGTAGTATGCAATATCCGAGTAAAGTAAACTTACTGTTACCTGTGTCGTGCTTGGACCCGTGATCGTGGTCGTGCCCCTGAAAACAAATGATATCATCACACATTTTTGGTAAAGCTATTTGAATTTCAAATACGATTTGAACAACTGTGGAATGTAATATTCAAGATAAATTTACAAAAAAACTGAAATGGCGATGATACAGATTTTATTGACAATTAAGAGCCAGTACGATTCTGAGAATTTAATCTGAAGGAGCGTATCGGTGGCATAATCTCTTATAGACGGAATATATCATCATCGACAGCCTGTGGAAGTCCACTACAGGACAAAGACCTCCCCCAAAGAGTGCCATCATAGACAATCTTAGGCTACCTCCATCCTAGGTATCATATATACAGTAAACCTGTATATATGATACCTACATACCTATGACTCATAGGTAAGTAGGTCATAGAAGTAGACCTTCCTTGTAAAGGGGTCGTCCAGGGAAGTACTACCACCATGCCTATTTCTGCCACCAAGCAGTAATGCTCGCATTGCTGTATTCCGGTTTGAAGGTTTGCCGGTGAAATTACAGGCACATGAAACTTTTCACCCTTTTTGTCCCGTTATGTGTTGCGAGCGTCAATAGGTTACGGTAACTGCTTACCAACAACACGTGGAGCCGTGTGCTTCTTTTCTTTATAATTTGTTTATAAAAAAACATCGGGGAGGGTTACGTTAAGGTGAGAGTAATGTACCGGTAATGGGCTTTTGTTTGCAGAGCGGAGACCGTTGACGTGCAGTGAATGTTTCTCCTTGTCATCGTGGTTCTTGTGCGAGCGTAGGACTCGCCCAGCCTGGAATGCACCGACACACATCTCAGTATAAACCCACGAGCATAATGTAAATATATACTGCACGATAACAAAACTTAAAATAACAAAAAATCGTACAAAATTCCTACGGGTCCCATAGCTATTTTATAAGTCACACTTTTAGTGGGCCTTGTTTAATTAAAACTGGATTTCAGGACTTCTGTACTGTTTTTTTTATTGATTAGTAAAATGAAACGCTATATGAACAACATTATTAAGTAATAGAAAGTTTTCACAAGCTCTTTTAACATAACAATACGAGACAAAAGGCAAGTCAAACTAATGGTTTTTATTGAAACCTGTCAATCTGACAAGAGTATCGTTATCTTCCCTAGTTCATTAGTGAAAATGAGCAAACTAGCTTTGCCACTATGCTTGCTTTTTATCAAGCTTTTGCTTGGGAACCCTAAACTTAAAAAAACACAAGTCCAAAGTAAATAAAAACCAAATATCTAATCAAACTCAGAATATATATAAACCAAAATAGGAAATAAAACTATAAAAATGTTAAAAGCTTTACTTTACTATGAATCTTTGAACGGGAAATTAAAATAAGAAAATAATATTGAAAAAAATATGTTATACAGTGGGGAGGGGTGTACAACATACCTTTGGAATATTTACCTTGCCGCCATCGCCAAGTTTTTTATCATCATTACCGTCCGAACTATCCGAAGTCTGCCCGGTGTCCGCAGTGCAGGGTATCACGTAGGGGAGCGTGGATGCGCCCCCGCGTCCCTTGCCGCTGCCCCGCTGGCCTGAACCAACTCAACTGGTTTATACTTATACAATAAACTATATAATATCCACGTCCCAACGCGAACGACAGTCAGAGCGTGATTTAGCTTGCCTTCATGTTTTATGTTGATTTCTTCTGTCACCCTGTCGGTTAGGTCATGTGACCAGGTTATGATATTATCACGACTCTATCAAGTACTTTACAATTCTCCTGATCAGTTAAATTGATCCTTCCGCATGTGCACTGTCAAGGTTGAGGTATGATCAATTTGGAATACAATATGTTGTTTCATCCATTTCAAGTTTAGGAGTTTCTTTATGCTAGCAAAATTACCCTGTGTAGCCACTTCCTTGAGTGCTAATCATTTTATTACTGACTATTACGATATAATGCGTACATTATGACTGCGAAATATGAAGCAAACATTATTTGCTGCTATCATGCTATATGTACATATTACGTGCTGTGTTACTAACGGAACATTTACGTAGGTACATCTAAAAACACATAATTCACAATTCAGACACATGTACGGTAAACGGCAGAATTCATTATCTACTTAATTATTGAATGGCTTTCTCACTGGCAATCAACAAGCTAAGCAGCAAGTCCGATCATGAAATTTGGAGAGAGTTTGTTACAAAATGTAAAGGCGTATTACAAAATCTATTCAAGTTACTAGGAAATCTCTCAAATTGAACAAATCGCGGGTTGTGTCAACCCCTACGGTGGATATCCTTAGAAATATAATATATAGTTACATATCTAAAATAAATGTATAAATACTTATTGGATAAGTGATTTAGTCATCTGGTCAGATGACCTAACTGACCTAAAACGATTATGTGGCATCGGTATACAAGGGAGAACGGCAAACACGTGAAAATGGGAGCGAAAGCTCAACCACAATATGTATTGCACTTGTACATACAGATTGTACATAAAATTTGCCATCACCTTGTACACAAATGTCATATACCTTCACCTTCTTGATCGTTCCGGTTGCCGGCGCCCGCGCCGCCCGGTATCACGATTTTAAGCGGCGGCACTTTGGGCGCGCAGGATTCAGGCGGCTTCAGTTCATCATCGTGATCCGTCGACTCCCGATGCGGGTGGGGCTTCGGGCTGACTGCGGGGCTCTTTCGATCGTTCTTGCTTCCTTGGGACTTCGATCTTTCAGATGATTTACTCTGAAATTACATATTAAATAGCTGCTGTAATCATTTTGACTTCAAGAACAGTTTTAAGGTCGTATTTATCGCCGCTGCAATTTAGGATGGAATAAACAAGTAGGTATAAAATGTTGTAAAAATCCACGGTTGTACCAGTTTTATGCAATCAGTTGGTGAACTTTAAACATGTATCAAAAAAACTTTGATTAGGACCTAACCACCCGTTATTGTGTTGGTGAACTCGGACCTAAGCGAGTCACGAGTCCAGCAAATAATCAAACAGTCAAGTTTAACCATTGATTATGATGATAGATTATATAAAAACACGTATCAACATTGTGTATACTTACGGAATGACTGTTCTGTGACTTATCCTTGGAGGCTTTACCCTGCGACTGTTTCCCGGAGGATCCCTTCCCGCCCTGCGAGCCCTTGCCGAGCGGCGTCGCGCCGGTCTTACTCGCTGGTCCAGGCGGCTTGCTACCGGTCAATATGCTAACATGTAACAAATTATACTTTCAAACAGCTGTTATTTTGACCCCGCCTTAACTCCGAGAGCGTAAACAGTCACTTTTTAAATGCGCCGCCATGCCAGGAGCCAGCACTGTGTTATGTTTATTTATGTTAGGTACTATTTTGCTCCAAAACGTCTTTAAGAAAATAGTTTTCCAGGAAAACCGGCTGAGTTGGCTGTAGGAAACACATGTTATGAGAATTTTCTCTGATATAAAACAAATATCGATGAAATTTAGAAAACTCTTTCATACTTTTTTAATACTCAAAGAATCTTTTTTTACATTTTTAATAAGTAGGTAATCGTTTGAGAGAAAGTGCCGATAACGTGTGGTTTTCAAAAAATATATGCCAGCGCGGTGTCGTAGCTCTTGCGTATGCTTAATTCAATGATCTTGCGTTCAACATGGTACGACTGTTTTCTTATGTGTTAATACTGCAGCTGTTAGCTTTTAAATTTACTTTTGTATATAGTTGGGTCCACGCACCCATGGCACTCCATTTAATGAGTATAGTCAATGGTTTAATAGATTCTTATTTATTTTTGCTATCAGGTCATGCAGAATGCAGGGTGTCCCAGAACAACAGGAGGTAGTCCAACCATGCAAATTAACAAGTTTTATAGAAAATAAAAAAGATAATTTCAATAGTTAATTTTAAATTATTTGGAACACACTTTAACTACACTTTTTTGGACTGCCCCTAGTAGACGAAATGTTATCAAATACAGCAGATATATTTAATTTTTACCAATAAAAGCTACCACCATTTTCGATAGTGAATATTGCCGTAATAAGTATATATTCTAGGACACCCTGTAATTGAATAACAATGTTAATTACCGTCCAGGGCCACTGCGCGGCGGCGGCGGCTTCCCCATCAGCTCTTTGTCCTCTTTCTTCCGTCGCTTGGAGACGTCATCTTCAAGCGGATCCGGTTCTTGATTTTCCTCTTGATGAGGCCTTTTAAGGATTGAAGTTTCATCCTGGGACGAGGAAACCACACCACTACTTACCTGTGTGACTTCTGAAAAAGAAAAACACCAAAGGCGCTCTTTTAATCACATGTTTTGTAACTGTTTCGCAGCGGTAAGTAGTCTAGTTTACAATCCAAACGGAAATTTTATTGTTAATGATTAATGAAATAGTAAAACAAAAATGACATGACAAAAATAAAATATAAAATCAATACGATAAAAAGGAAAAAAAAGCTGGGGTCCCTTGGTCACCATAAATGTAATTGTACTCGTATAGGACATAGTCAACCAAGAATCCCTTCAGCTTATCAGCAGGACAACCATGCAACAGTTAGACAAGCTCGCCCAATGAAAGCCATCCAGTGCATGCCAAGCATTGCCACTTGCCCTTTTCCGGTGCGATGGGGTCCTTCCCATCAAAGTGTTCTGCCGTCGTTAGGGTCTCCATGTTGTTCCTCTTAATACATTCGGGAGCACTCGCATTTCCCTTCTTGGCGCTGTCATTACTTGTGCGGACGACGTGAGTAGCTCTCGCGTTATCTGTTTGTGAAACATTAAGTTCCAAACAAATGTTTTAATTACAGACCCCACCACAAGTGACAAGTGTTATCCTTACTACGGCATTACTTTGGATCTTTAGAAAATGCATGAAATTTTGCACAAGGAAGATACATATAATCTCGATAAAAAAAAGTGAAATTAAAATTATATTTGAAAATATTTTTGTTCTATTTCCTACAATATAATTATAAACGCGAAAGTTTGTGAGGATGGATGTTTGTTACTCTTTCACTCAAAAACTACTAAACGGATTTTGATGAAACTTTACAGTAATACATACTACATATACATCAGAATAACACAGGCTACTTTTTATCCGAGTACCACGCGGGCGAAGCCGTGGGCAAAAGCTAGTATTGTATAAAAATATTATCCACTAACTAGTTAAGGTACAAGTAGTACTACTTCTAGTATGGAAACTCACATAGTAAATGGTGTTTAAATGCACCGAACAGAAAATTACATATCATCCTCTTTTATTTACCATCTTGTCTTGTAAGTACATTAAAATTATAATAAGGTTGATCAGAGCAAAGTTTTATTGGAACAAAACAAGGGAAGTGCTAGGAGTCGGCACCATAATAATAGGGTATGCTGATAAATACAAAGTCCATTTATGTAGGTACTTTTTGAGTTGAGTAACTAATTTTTTTTTAAACTATGCTTCATAACTTGCCAATATTAAAAATGGATAAAAAAAAAGTAGACAAACATAATGCCCATGATGGACATCCTCAGAATCATACTCGGTACATCAATCCGTGAGGTAGGGGGTAGTCTAAGGAACATTCAAACATTTTGGCACATGCCCACAATAGGCTTTGCATTTAAGTTAGCTTTCTTTTCATGTCTAAATATAAAATACCTAGATAAGTAATCAGCAATAAAGGCTAACACAATTGTCATTTCTATGGAAGACGAGGGGAAGCAGGGAACATAAACATTCATTTAACAATCATAGCAACATTAAGGTATTATTGTAAACAGATAACAAGTATTGAAGTAGCACTAACAGTCAAAGGGAGGTTTAAATATAATCAGCAACTAAGTACATAGCATATATTATAAGCTGTAACAAGTAGGGTTAGTGCGCCGATACCATGACCACTGTCACTTTGCAACCACTTTTTTAAGCTACAGAAAAAAGAAAATTAGAATTTAATTTTTTCCAAACAAAATTCAGCATTGTAGGATTCGTTTTATTGTACTGACCTACTCTAAGATAGTACTTTTAAATCAGCATACAGTGTATAGTTTTAATTATTTGGGACAGATTGTTAGTGTTTTTATTGCTACTAAAATACTTTCAATGCACAAATAATAATAATAATAACTTTGTATTGTTTATTAACAAAAAATACGAAAACATGTAAAAAATTTAATGATTGCATACTAAAACTGGTTGATTGGACAGCCCATTGTACAACATTGTCTAAGTTTGAAGTACTTATCTAAGCTGTAATATTATTTTGTATGCAATAAAATATTCATTCACATTTCTACATGTTTAATGATGATGATGGTTGACTAGTTTTTCATGATTTACTTTTAGTCAAATGTAATAAATTGCGCAATGCAGATGTGCCAAAAGAATTGTGTTAGCATGAAAGGAAAACTAAGCATGAGGTATTTGTCTAGATCCCAGGAATTTAAATTTAAAGTCCTGGGGTCATTCATTATTTCACATATCTTAAGTTGTAAATATACCTAACTTGATTTTGTTTGGTACAAACACTTTTCATAAAAGTTTAATAAATATTTCTAACTAATTAGATGACGTAAAGTTACCCCGCTAATCGGTCGAAAACCGGCGCAATGACCCTACATAATTATATTATTATTTTAAAGACAACTTATCTTTTTCACGGCATTTTTCTTTAAATTTCAAAATATTTTGTAAGTATTAGCAGGTAGTAGATACAGGCCACAAAAGAGTTACAAAACGAAAACAATAAGAGTTTCACCAAATTACTAACAAATAGCATAGATCAGCTGTACAAAGAAGGTACATAACTAAGTAGTACGGCAGTCGAAACTATCGCGTTGTTGGAAACTTACCAGTGTTTTTGTTATGTACAAAAAAACAATACTAAAGTATGTAGCTTTCTACAGAAATAACATGTAGGAGAACTCTTTTTCAAAACCTGCAACAAAATTCACATTGTCACGTCAGTCAGGTCATTTTAAAGAGTTTACACAGGGGTCACACAGCACGATCGTGAATGCGGCGTGATCGTGTCTTCATTTACATGTTATTTTTACATAAAATTATGCATAAAACGACTCCCCTTGTTTGTGCGAGAGCGTCCTCCTTTGCATTTCACGTCGTCGGCCCCTATTTTGTTGTTTTTTACGTGTTTCTCCACTTTAAAAATCGACATAAAACTTGATGCTAAATCGGTCCACCTCGAGACGGTCGCGAAGTTTCTGCTGTCAAGAAGCGAAGCGGCCATTCCATTCGGCATTCGCTTTGCAGCCAACCCCGAAATCTTGTTAACGCCCAGAAACGTTCCGTTCTACGCAAGTTGACGCCAATCCGCCCATACGTTTCGCATATTATGAAATGGATGCGACTGTGGCGCCTTTAGCAAAAAAAGTTCTGCGGTGGCAACGTTTGGATCCGACACGCACCAAGACACTTGCACAGCAGTACCTACCTACCAACGCAGGACACTTTTTCGTGAAAAGTATTAGATAATGCGACTATAACAAATTTAATTTTTATTTACATTTTGGACACTTTCTGATATTTAGTAAAGCTTAACTGTGACATATTTATCATTACAGTGACTTTTGACACCTGTCAAGAGTTAAGTTGAAATTCGCGTGTCCATTTATGAAACGTGTAACGGAACGACCGCGACGAGGGACGGTAAGACTGCAGTGTTGCCAAAGTTGATCTTTTAATTCCAAAGCAAAGGTGTGACAGGAAAAAAAACTGTTTAAGGGAATAAAAACATTATAACATTTTTTGATTTTTTTTAATTCAAGGATTTTTATTAATTTAGTCTTTATTTGTATTATATTATTGTAGTGGTAAGCAAAAACTGTTTTTTACATTTGAACAAAATGCCAAAATAATAAATTGTGGTTTTCGCCCATTTTTTATGTAAATAGTAATAATAGGGCAGTAGAGTTTTAAGGAAATTGGGAGATATGGCAACCCTATATTTCAATGAAATGCTTATCGCGTCATTAGCCTATTACTATTTTGTGCAAGAACGCTATCGTGTAGGAGCGCTATCTACACGAACTTCACTATATTATAATTACTATATTGTAAACCACAATATAGGTACACTGCGCGCGCGCACATAATGTGGCAGAGTTGCATTTGCACATGTACTCAATACTGAATACCTATTCACATGGTTATAAGATGTTTATAAGAACATAGGTAGCCTCTGAACCCTGTCTATAAATAGCATACCTACTCCAACAAATGCAATTAAAAATTAGTTTTATCAAGCTGATTTACAATCCAATATCTGCTTACAAGAACATGCTCATTCAGCGCGCAGACTGCATGTTTTGTGCTGGCCATTATTATAATATATAATAAGAGTATGGCTCAGAGGACATCCTAATTTTGCTAATAGGTAATGCGATATGTACGCGATACAGGAGTTCATTAAACCGAGTGGAAACTACGCAATACTACGCTATCTAGCAATTGCATTAAGTTAGCTATCATAAATTATCTAAGACTTTGTTAGATCCAACATAAATACGTAATCAACAGTGAGACCGGAAGAGTCACAACTAAGAACAATAAGTTTCATTTGTATAATTGCGCCCGAACTAGCTTTAATACCTACTTGTTCTGACCATGGTAATTTATGACCTAAGTATCTCAGTACTTCCTACATTTAGTAACATTTTTGAAAAACCAATTTTAAATAACAATATACATAATTTACTGCATAGTCTACAATTCTGATTTACTAAGGGCAGCTCAACCACTTTAGTATTATTAACTAACAAAGCGTTTCTGATCTATTTTATCGAGAATTGTTTTTTTCAAGTCATGTTGTAGTTTTAAGCACTTAAGTAAGTATTTTAGATTATCGAGATTACTTGTCAATGTGGCCAAATATTAAATTTAAAGCTCATACTCGTATTAAATAGCAAGATCCGGACCACTTAAAATCACCAAAGCTTATTTATTAGCTTGAAAAATTATAGTTACGTACCTTTCGTTAAAGACTCGAGATATTCATAAATGGGCGGCGCTGCATAATCCGATGGCATTTTCCCTTTCGCATTCTTGACAAAAGGGTCTGCGCCATGTTCAATAAGGAATTTAACCATCTTGATATTTCCTGAAGTAGTGGCATCATGCAGAGGGGTATCATCGTCCAATCCCTTAGCATTTAGATTCGCTCCACTATTCACAAGTAGCTCTACTACTTGAAACCATCCATAGCTGCAAGCTTCGTGTAAAGGAGTCCATCCTAGAATTTGGAACTTTACCATTACACTCAATACACAGGGTGGAAACAATAAGTGTAGGTATGTTTGTACATGCGCCATAATTTTGACCAATTGAGATAAGTTGAATAACTCAAAACTCTGATTGATAAATTTAGCGGACTTTCTCAGCATATCACAAAACATAATTTTACCAATAAATGGATTAAGAATAAAATTTAAGACCCTTAGTCGAGTGAATAATTTATAAAATATGTTATCAATTATTTTTTTTGTCCGCACAAGATCTCGAAAACGGATCTAGAATTTGATGTTACTTATACAGGTTAGTTGGGTTTGGGCTTCAATCAATTTTATTATCGAATATTGATCGAAGGTTTTGGGGGACGAAAAACGAACTTAATAGGCCCCCAGGCTGGGGAAATCCAAGAGCCGGGGAAATTTCTATAAAGAAACCTTTAGATCGAGGATCAAGTAGTTCTACGATTGGCCAGCCAGCCGCCAAGTATGGTTTTCCTCTAGAAAGTATCAATAATAATTAGTTAATCCTAAATTAATACGCAAAAAACGGCGAAGTTGCGCTTGTGCGAATCTGGGACTGTTTTAAATGTGGTTTTTACTTATGTCTGTCTTTTTAAAATGGTTTTTGTGCGTATTTAATATTGTTTTCAGACAAGCAAGTTCTGACATACAATTGTAAAAAAATGTACGGATGCATTTTGTCATTAGATAGTTAGGTAGGTACATTCTATGACATTAAAATAAGTCCTTACAATATTGAATTCGAGTTTTTCAAAATACATTACATTCCAAAATAGAGCGAGTCTTCCACCCTGTATAAAAATGAGCAAGTCTTGAAGTAAATGTCACCACATAGCCGAAACTGCTGAAGACAGTAACTAGACAGTTTAACAGATGATGTTTTAAAAAAAAAAATACTCTAAAGGGTATGAAAAGTTAACATTGATTATATTTTGCTCAAAAGTACCTAGGCATGCTAATGTTCTATAATAACTTTATAATATCACCATTTCACTCACTCTGCGCACCTTTTTCTGTGCGAGTTTTATCATAAAATCCTTAATTAAACAGTATTTTTTAAACTTTCGCGATCAGTTATCTTAAGTATTTATTGCATTTACTTTTTTTACTTTTATTAGTTTCCCGACGTATTATTTTACCAGATACCCGTAAAAAATATAATTTAAATTTATTGTAATAAATTTTAGTTTCTACCTTCAGCAGATTTTGCTATGACCAAATGTAGGTACTTTCTTAGTTTTCATTACTTTTTTATAGACAATAGGACAGGCGCCGTGTCCTCCGCCCTTTTATATATATAATATAAAATAAAAAACCACCTTTTTTGAGGTGGCGATACCAAAACATACTCACACGGTGATGTACACGCGAAAAATATAACGCTCCTTCGGCAGACCTTTTCGACCATTGTGTCTGAAACACTCGCTGCACTCATATGCAGACCCCTATTGTTTTAGAAGTTTAGTATGTACAGGTACCTAAATTATTCAATATCTTGTAGTACAATAATTTACAGAACTAAAGAGCATTATTAACAATTGGTACAAATTGCATAAACTATAAGGCCAAGTAAATAATTTTATTAATGTAAATATTCCGTCTATATTATAACGGGTATAATATCAAAGCTCTGTTTCTAAACATATTGTAAAATTTATGATTAGGTAATAAACATAATATGTTATATAACCTCTTAGAATGTCTGTATAAATTCCTAAATTGGCCAGAGTGCAAGCAATTCTGGTGCAATTCATTGAAGTAGTGAAAATGCACAATCACTTTTTATTGTGCTTTGCCTTCAGTTCTTTCTTGGTCACCCTGAGTTAAGTCAGTGATCTCACCAAGTTGAGATAAAGTAACCTTGAAAAGGGCCTGAACCAATGGAATGATGTCCAGTGTCAGGAGCAGATTCGGTTTGCATTGCAGAGGTTTCTGTCGTGCACATCCTAAGGATGGGTACAGACAACACAAGTCTGAAGACCTTTATTTGTACGACTTCACAGTGAATCTGCATTTATGTTGCCTATCATTGTGTTATGTCATTATGTCAATATATTTTCTATGACAGCTTCCTGTAGGAAATTGTTTCAATATAATAAAAAAATATGAAATCAGACATCTACAGACTAGACTAGACATGTCTGAAAAATATGAAACAAACATTATTTAATTTTGACAGTGTTTCCAAGTAGAATGACAGCATAACACAAATTACAACATTGATGTGCACAACGAAACAGTTTATCATACATCATCCAGCAATAAATTACAATACAAAAAATAAAATATAATGTCATATTGAAAAACACATCATGCAAATAACAGACAAGGTATATGAGGAACATCAATAGATTTAAAATAATAGACATGGAATAGTAAACCATGCATGAATGAACTGTGAATGAAACAAGTTTATCCGCTTATTAACTAATCAATATAACTCATCATGTATATACTTATTTTAGTTACTAGAAAACCATTATCATTTTTATTCTTTTCATATTAAACAAGTGGCCAGCTCTGGTGTCGGAGTTTCCAAGCTGCCTGATTAACATTGTTGATTCAAAAATTAAACCTTCAAGGCCCAGATTGCTTTGGTATGATGGTTGATTCAAGACTGTGATTTGATATTGGACTCAATATTCTTGAAGCCCATGTCAGTTCTCTCAAAATGTTTCCTTGCCAGTCTTGAGGCATAAAATCCCTGTTGCACTGGAGTGCATTGACTATTTATTTGTAATGAAGTGCCACTTTCTATACATTATGTTGTATATTACTTGATGACTCAGGAACTGGCCTTAGATTGAAGGCTCCCCCCACACAGCTGCATTATAATGGTCGAAAATAATGCAATGTGTTTTAGCAATATCTGCTTTTTGTTAGGTACACTTTGTAGAAAGACACTTACGATCTTACACACTTCACGCAATAGTAATGATGCTATAGAAGTATACAGGACATATAACATATTGCAATAATGGTGCCAATTTGCTGGTAAAAAAAATGTCCACCCTAATTAATTATGATTAATTTTAAAAAAGTTGAATCTATTAATTTAATTGTAGTTTCAGATCTGAAAAAATATCCTGTAATTCCCTTAAGCCAAGGTTTGAGAGCTACCAAAACCTAGGTGATAAAATGAAAATATACCTACCTTATTTTCGTTTTATCACCTAGGCAGGAATTTTTACAGGCTTACATAACAAATTGCAGTTACGAAACTTTAGTCAGCAATAATTTACATTGTGACTTATCTTACTTAGGTAATTTTGACTAAGTTGAGTAACCCAGAGTAACCTTTAGAGCCATCATTGTATATTTTACATTAGTTTTGCGATTAAAAACGAAATACAAAATGATATTTGGACAGCTCTTTACTTAATTATAGTTAGGTTTGTACGAAACACATATACACCAATATCTACCATTATAACATAACTTTGGGGAGGAGCCTCAATGATATACAACAAAGAATGATGCTTCTTTACAAATAAAGATCAATATAGATACTTTGGATTGTATAAATTAGGTACTATAACAAATGGTACAAACTTACCAGCGAAGTCAGGTACATTTGGATCTTGACCTTGATGGAGTAGCTTTTTGACCTGGTCATGATCACCTTTGATGGATGCTACATGAAGTGGTGTCTCTCCTCTTCCATTCCGTTGTTGTCTTGTCTTCTTTCGCTCTTCTGCTGCTGGGGTCGGAGCGGCTGGTTTCCAATATGGCAGGAAGATAGTAGTTAACATAAACTCTTTATTTTATTGTATTCAAACAGGTATTTGTTCTAAAGGTTGTGGAGTGGAGTGATATGCAACAATTGTTCTCATTTTTTTCAATACTACTATTGAAGCAAACATACATACAGCCCACCTGTTGGTAAGCAGTTACTGTAGTTTTTGGATGCTTGTAATACCATAGGTATTACTCATATGTTGCCTCAATGAGATATCAAGATGTTCTTCAAACCGGAACCCAGAGAACATTACTGCTTGGCGTCAGAAATATACAAGGTGGTAGCACTTCCCCAGATGAGCACTTTCACAGCAGCTTTACTACATAAGAAAAGTATCTCTCTTACATAAGGTAGATTAGTATTATGTTAAAGGATAACATACCTGGATTAGACTGTTGTGATGAGATTTGCATCACAAGAGCTAACTGCTGCCGCTCCGACATGGGAGCTATGACGGGGGTCCGCGGGGAGCCGTCGGACCCGCGCCCGGATCCCCTTGATCGCGACGTAGACGGCATGCTCCGGGCATTACCACTTTTCTAAAAATTCAAGAACAAAATTGGACGCAACTACTCTACAATAAAAATCTATGCACAGTGCTAGAAACGCGGCAATTCTCGGAGTAAGATGTGGAATTAGTGTACCACCAAATTACCTTACGTATGGCGCCGGATTTGTTGAACTCACTAAAAGAACCTGGCACAGAAGTGCACAGAAATTATTTAGATGTACTTCAAATCGACCCCTTTTCCACAAAATTTTGCTGTTTACCAAAAGAAAGATTTTCTTGTAATTTTCTTAGCGATGGTGAACGAATTGAGTGAATGCTGAGTGAATGATAGTCAGTGTTGCTAACTGCTACCTTTAGCCAGTAGCTAGATATCTTTCGAAAAGTTGCTACACTCGAGAGCATAGAAATCGCACAACCCTATATTTTAACGTTGAACCTTGATATTTTTTAAATAAAATTTTGCTTATAAATATAACTTAAATTAGAGTACACACTGTTAGTTTTCTAAAAACTCAATGCTGAGCCATGACCTTCAAAATCATTACAGTAGCCACAGAACAATAGAATGACCCAAAATTGCTTGTTTCAGGTAGCGCTGTTTCTAGGATTTTGAATAAGTAGGTATAAGAGGGTAATAATATTAATAATTTATTTATTTATTCAGATAACATGATTTATAATTTGTTAGTAAGTTACATAATTTCATAGTGTTAGTACAATTCCTTATTTAAAATACATACATTAATTCAATTCAATTCAATAATGTCATCGTCATTCATTAGTGTCTCGATTCAATAGGCTTTCTGTGAGACTATTAAATCAGGACCTGAATGAAAGATTTCAATATGGGAGAGTCATACTTATCTGTCATTACCTGCAGGATGGTAATGGTGCTGCTCCGCAGTTATTATTAAGCCCTTTCATAATAAAATAAAATAATTAATACAATTAATAACTATTATATTCAATTAAGTACATTTATATCATACTGTACTTTTTTTATAATTTTGAATTGTTAGAATAATTATTGTATTCTAACATTCTTTAGTAATTCTTTAGTAATATACATATAGACAACTTTAATTTAAAAAATATTAAAATATAGGGGTGTGTGATTTATATGCTCGCAAGTGTAGATTGCCCGATTTTATTACTCAAAAAAGTTGCTAGAAGTAGCTAAATATTTCTAAGTATGTAAAAATAAAAAGACAAATTACATATGACAAACATTGTTATAATAAACCAAACACGAGAGTTTAAAAAATGAGCAGATTATTTATGATTATTAAAATGTACGTTAATGTAAAAATGTAAAATAATCAATTCAAATAGTTCAAGAGAAAGATGTTAGTGAATGAATGAATGATATTTATTTGCAAGAATATAGGTACATTAGTATTAAATATAGGTACCTAGTAATACTAATGTACCTATATAAAATACCTACTTAACTATTAAATTGTCATGCAAGCTTATTATTTAGATAGGTAGTCATTAATTGAATAAAAACAACTGTTGCAAAGCCAATTGAAAAAGTTTCTATTAAATTATATGTTATTCATTTTTAGTATGTCTATTGGTAATTTATTATATATTTTCACAGCCATAGGTAGGTATAACAATTTTTATCGCATAATTTCAATGTGTTGCGCGGTATCACTAAAGGTTTTTGCCTACATTGTCTTTTAAATGCTGATTGCTCATCCTTTTTAAACAGTAAATAGTTTTTCTTAACGAACTTGCTTATTTCGTAAATGTAAAAACACGGGAGCTTTAGTAGTGTTTGAGGTTCAGTGTTTCTCATTGATTTCGAGTGAACTGTCCTCTGCATCAGGAAAAGTATTTTTCCTGATGCAGAGGACAGTTCACTCGATTGAGTTTAGATATTATAGATAGAGCATCTATGGTATAGAGCGCCATGTTTAGTTTTTTTTAGACCTAGTGACCTACTACGAACTCTCGATCGAAAGGTCATTCAGGTCATGTGAAAAGTTGCTAGATATAAATTTAATAAAATTGTAGGTGCCTGCTAAAATTTAAAAAAATAGCATATTTAGCTTTATAGTAGCTAAGTTGACATCAGTGGATAGAGTGACAAGGTCACACGCGTACCACAGATACAAAAAAAAAATAGTGGGCCTTGCAATAACTATAACCGCATTTACACATTCGTCGTTCGCTTACTTACATCTTCTTTTGTTACATGAATACCCACAATTTTTTCCACCACAGATTAGTACTAGGTATGTAATCACGGGCAATTATTAAGTATGTATTGTGTTGAATATTGTAGTATTTGTAGTTCTATTTTATATATTTATTCTGCAAGAACCCCTTCACGCACCAACGGACTTGCGGGCTTTTTAATAGGCATGACGTCATTACCTTGGTTTTCAGATGTACTCTATTCTTTATTCTTTATTGTACACACAAATAAACACTTACAATAGGCAGAATTAAATGACATGTACAAAGGCGAGCTTAACCCTAAACACTGGTATATTGCTCTTAAATGTCTTTTAAACTCCAGTATTTGTTCCACGTATATTGTGTCCTTCGTTCTATTTCCAACTCATTGTTTATTCTGTCGAAACCAATTTGTTTGCCTAGGCAGATATATTTATACGTTAACAACTTTCTTGAAGTGATACAATACGATTGCATGAAACTGCAATTACAGACCAATAAGCCTTCTGTGTCTGTGATCTTCTCTTCTATCATCAATCAGAGAATAAGTACAACGCTGGTAGCAAAACAACCTGTAGAGCAAGCGGGATTCTGAAGCTTGACTTACGCCTGCCAAACATGGAAATTCACCAACTAAATAAAAAACAAAATCATTACCTGCCAACGAGGAATAGAACGCAGCATGCTAAATATAAATACAAAAAAAAAGCACAAAAATTGAAATGGTAGTGGGTAGGCCATGTCGCACGACTAGAGATGGACCAAGAGGGTGACGTCATGGAAGGCCCCACAAGGCAAGCGCTGCCAAGGAAGACCCCAAGTCCGTTGGTGCGTGAAGGGGTTCTTGCAGAATATATATATAAAATAAAACTACAAACGACGCGAACGCGCCAGTTGTGAGACGAATGACGAGATAAGTGACTTTTCGTCTTTCGCCATCAAATAGTACTGAGTATTCAAGTAGAAATTGAATTATTTGAATTGACTATTCAATTCACAATATTTTGTCTATGTGTAGTACCTGGATTATAAAAAGCTAAGTGACGGTAATCAATATTAGCACAAATAACTCTTTAATATGATTTTCTCGTATTTGTTCGCCACCTTTTCCTCTGCTAAATCTGTTCGCGTAGAATAACTAGATAGCTGAGCCACGGCCGCACTCGGCCTTCAGCCCCACCGCGTCGCATTGCCTGTCCGCGCTACTTATTTTTCTCGGCTCTTAAGGGTCGTAAGGGGATGTTAAATACCTTCCTCATGAATTGGGCTATCAAATTCAAGTCCGACTGGTAGTTCCAGTGATTATCGCTTTAAAACAAAAATAACAAATTCTTCAGCTTTATTATTAGTTTATCTGTATTGATTTTTTTATTTTCTTTTATTTATAAAAATCTTATTAAGTTTTAATAAATATCCTGTGAAATTACTGTCATAGTGTTTATTTCTTTGAATCGTTCCCTCAAAGAGCCACGAGCCATAATGGCGATAAATGGCATGTTTTGCCCTTTTTTGTAAAATAAAAATTGTTTGTATATCGGCCTTCCCCCGCATTAAGATTCCATATGAATAGGTAGGAAAGTAGCTGAAGTAAAAGTAGAAACAAGAAAGGGACAATTATAAAAAGGGGGAATTCTGTGGGCACCCCATGTCAATAATAGATCCCAAAGATCTCTCACCGCCGACCTCTACTCTCTCTATTGGATAAGTAATACTGTACAAGAACCAGTGCGTTATACATATTGAATGTCGTAATGATTCAAATTGGATATAAAATACCATGATTCACTCAAGCAAAAGCTTCGACAGATTGTAGAATACTTCGATCGCGTACTGCGCGTCTTCCCAGGCTTCCAATATGTGCTTACAGAGCAAGGTTCCAATATCTATTGTAGACCTTTGGTAAATACAAACTGGTTACTATAAAGTAGCCCATTATAGTTAAAGTATGACAATCGCTGAGAAAGAATACGTTTTAAAATATTTACTTAGCGTGAGTGGCAAGAAAAAGGTCTATAAAATGCTCGACGACTAACATTTCCAGAAATAAAAAAAGAAAAATACAATAAAATAGTCTTACGTCAATATAAGTTGGTATATTGACTAAAAACTATTTTTATTATAAATTATTTCATAGACAAAATTAATATATATCATACATTACATAAATAAAATATAAGTAATCGCGCATGTAAATGCATGATCAAAAACATGCATTTACATGCATGTTTTTAATTTTATAGTCATCACCAGCACAATTCGTTCATTACCAGATCAATATTAGGTTACGGTAAGTCACGGTAATGATTTTTAGTTAGTTTTTTTTGTTGGTGGATAAGCAGTTGATCAATTACAAATTAAAACATTTCACATAAGAAGTACTACTAGAATGTTATAAATATCAGTTATTACTGAAGATGTCACATGATTATTTCCTGGGTTTTTTAAATATTCTAAAGATAAAGATAATTTATTTGCTTAAACATGTGTAAATATGATGATATTAGGTATAGTGACACAACATGCTTTACCGATATCGGTGTGCAAACCGAGAGACTGGCATGCATGACGTAAACATTTAAAGTCTTATTATAATTTAAAAATGTATCACAATCAAAGTTAAATAATGACACACACAATATAAATGAGATACTATTACAAAGTCAAACAATAAAATTAAACTATGAAGTTAGGTTAGGTCAGGTCGTGAGGTTAAAATTAAACTAATTAAAATTTGTCCATCAAGAATTCGTTAATATTGTAGTAGCATTTTTCAGTTAATAATTTTTTAAATTTACTTTTAAATTCATTTCATTTCTTGTAGCTTTTTGGTATTTTATTATAAATAATAGGTGCCATGCAAACAACACTTTTCGCAACAATGCAGTTTTGGATGGAAATAAACAAAGTCTATCTTCACGTCTGTTTCGTGCTACACATTCAGAAATAAATGGTAACAGATCGGGATTATTTCTAACAAATAATGCTACTTCGATTAAGTAAATATAAGACGGAAGTGTAAGAATTTTGTGCTTTAAAAATAATGGTCTACAGCTATCAGTCACGTGTATTTTAAACATCGAGGATAGTCTATATAAGGCAGATGCCGAGCTGTTTACTCTTTTACCTAAATATTCAATATGGCTTTTCCAATTTAATTTTTGGTCTAATTGCAAGCCTAGAAATCGTGCAGAGTCAACTTGTTGTAATACAGTATCTCTAAATATTAAATTAATGTCAGATTGGTTTTGATTTTTTTGTTTTAAATGCATAATAAGAGTTTTTTTAAGATTCATTTTTAAATTATTATTATCAAGCCATGAAATTATAGAAAATAATGATTGATTTATGTCAGATTCATAATAGTTTGTGTCTTTACATTTTATTGTTATTGAGCTGTCATCAGCAAATAATGTCATAGGTTGAGTCAATTTATTTGGGAGGTCATTTATATAGATGATAAACAGTAGTGGTCCAAGAACACTTCCTTGAGGAACACCATATTGTATATTTCGTTCACCCGATTTATAGGTAACATTATACTTGGTTTTATAGTCAATCCTTGATATTTCAGTTATTTGTTTCCGACTTTTTTTTACTGATAATTTTATTATTTGAGCTGTGTGGTCTGATAGGCCAAAGTCTAACACTTCAGTCTTACATTTCCTTTTATAATCATGAGCGAAGTTATCAATACAAGTTTTACTTTTTAGACGTGTTGGTTGAATTATTGCTAATTTTAAGTTGAAAGTTAACATTAGACGTTCAAAATCTTGTGTCACATTATTGCTTACTAACCTATTTATATTGAAGTCTTTCCCTCCTTTTTGACCCCCCGTTTACTCAATCCCACAAAGATCTACAAAATGCGTCATAAAAAAGACCCTCCTATCCATCGTATCTCTAAAGCTTGTAGAAGGGGCGGTGATTGCTTAGAAGAATCGTATAGAGGGATTTCCACGACGTTATACAACTTGAACCTCTTCTTGAAAAGAGTAGTAGAGCTTCTGTGAAAGGGTTCATCTGGGGAAGTGCTACCGCCATGCCTATTTCTGTCGCCAAGTAGTAATATGCTCATTTCTGTGTTTCAGTTTGAAGAGTATGGTTGCCGGTGAAATTACAGGCACATGTTATCTTTCATCTTGATACCCCAGGGAGGCAATGCGTGAATAATATCTCTGGTATTGCAAGCGTCCATAGACTTACCACCAGGTGTGACGTTAGTTTTTTGCTTCAGAAGTAATTTAAAAAACTCCCCCCAGCACACCCCTTTCCATCATATCTCTAAAAGTTGCAGAAGGGGCGGCTATGGCATAGATCGGTGTTCCACGACATTATTAAACTTTCCCCCACATTTGAAAACTCCCCTTCCTATTGTATCTTTGAAACTTGCAAAAGTGGCGGTGTTAGCTCGACGATGCAGCCAAAGAAAGGTCGCGCAACTCTCGGTACGTGTACAGAAAGTATATTTATGCTTGCAGCTAACGCTATAGAGTTATAGCGTAGACATTTTCGCTTTTGTATGCGAGTGATGTATGTGTTACCAGTAACTATTATCTAATCTGTGGTTTGGTATAAAGTAGGAAGAGAGAGTGAAGGGTTTGGGGGATAAATCTTGAAACCTGTGCCTGAAACTCAAATAGCCACCACCGCATCGGTTTATTTTAGAGGCGGAATTCACTCGGATTTTTATAGGATTACGGTCTTGTCAAGTTGAATCAATTTTCGTTGTGTTGCGTTATTTTACATTGATTTTAGACCCACACACAGCTGTTTCATAAAGTAGCATTAACAACGGAATCCAGCTAAGAACTAACCTCTCCATTACGTATAAGCAACTGGCCCACTCACATCAACTCGACCCGTCCGTGTAGACCTGTTCAATTTTTAGTAAATAGCTACAATTATTACGTAAAATGTGGCGTCCGACGAACACATTGTTTCGAAAGGTTGTGCTCCCTTCAAAAGATTATTTGGGTAAAATATTATTTTCTTCAAAAAGCCCTCCGAGATCGACTGCGAAGCTCACTTTAGTAAGCGCCAGCATCGGTGTTCTGATTGGCGCGGGCTATGGAGGTTACACGCACTACAAAGTAAATAGTAAGAAACAAACTGCCCCTGCTGAAAATAATGTGTATGCCTTGTTGAAGGAGTTGCCACACTACAAACCTTATTACAAGGTAAACATAACAAATTTCGTCTTTAAATAGGTAGGATTTACTAACCTATTTGGTGGCTCTGTATTGTCCTCCCAGTGGTATTCCTTTGATCCAGCTCAGCTCATGTGGGCTTTAACTTTTTTTTTTTGTCTTTTGCTGTACAAAACATGGGCATTTGACAATGTAATGTGCCAACATGTTTACCCCATTGGAATCCTTATGAATCTGTGTAAGGTAGTTAGGTCCCAGTATTGTATATTTAATTTTTAGTTTTTTAATTCATTTTTCTAAACTTACGCCTATCAGCCTATATGGTAGCCTATAGTATATTATTATATCACATGAACAATGACATATGCCATGTGGCTATTCTGTATTCAGTTTGTCTACTTTAAATAATAATAATAATAATTCATTTATTTGCCTGAATGCGGTAGTACAAAGTTATTTATAGTATTTGATGGAGCTCACATTCCCCAATATCTGGGATGCAAATTTACTTACTTATCTAATTTAGGTGACATGTAAGGATTACATGTCCATATTAAAAAATAAATGACCAATTCAATACAAAAGTCATGCAGAAAAAAAACAATTACAAAATAAAAATGTCAATTACCAAGAAATTCTTTCACATCATAAAATACATTACGAAGTAGCCAGAGTCTAAGTTCTTTTGTAAATTTATTCAGTGGAGGCTTTTAATGTTCCGTGGCAATGTGTTGTAAATGACACCGCACATAGCAAAGCAATTATTTTTGTAAAGTGCTGTCCTCGGAACTCTAGATATTTGTGAGGATAACACGCAGGAGGTAATCAGAGGCACAACCAAAAATTATTTTTGGCACAAGCCAACATTTTGCACAGCAGTGAATATTCTTGTGACTTCATCTGCTTATCAGAACTTTAACTAATTACAGATGTCTTAGTTTTTGAATGATAAAGTAGCAGTATTGTATTTAGTACGGGTTAGAAGCTTTATGACTACATCTCAATTTGACTAGATAGTAGGTATGACTAGATTGCTTTATGACTAAACCTTGATACTTTCATTACATAGGTAGTTTCATGGTTTTTATTAAATTTATTAGACCAAATTATCTGTAATAAAATAATAGTCAACTTTTTTCATTATTTTGATGTTTGGTACCTTTTTATTATAATCTTAAGGTTATTGTGAAAACCTAGACAAAAACACTTATCTCACTCTGTAATTATTTGATGGATGTATGGAATTTAATGTAAATGAAGCAATTAATGTCTATCATCTGAAAATTAACATAGGTCAGCAGCATCTGACCAAAGATTTGCCCCTTCTTGAGAGCATTACAATAATGTTGGTCTCTGTTAGGTAGATCCTATTAACCTTTCAGACCGGACCCAGTGTGGGTGCATCCTGCACTATGACCTTTGTGCCTGCATAAGAGCACAATGGTTTACAGCCAGTCTGAAAGAGTTATGTATAAAGTATTTCATGGCTCATTATCACTGAGCCAAGTTGAAAAATTGGCATTGTAGGTAAGTTATCACAAGTTTGTGATATGAAGTTAATGATTTTTTTTTAATTTTCCTGCATTGGGTCAGCAATTTGACCTGGTATGCTGACCCTAAAAAGTTCCCTGTGACTAATGGTGAAAGAATCAGTGATATGTAAACAGTGTGCTTCATTTCGTAGTTGCTTTTTACATTATGTGTCTTTATTTTGGTTTTAAACATTGTTATAATGCAAACTTAAATTTAGAATACAAAGACTTTATATGAAAAAAAATACTACAAATCTGACCTTAATGTGACCAATCACAGCACCTTGATCAGGTCATACAAGATACCAAGATAACAATCACTGCAATCCTTATTGTAAACTAGGAATTTTCATACTTTCGGTGAAGATACTGACTAAACTACTTCAGTAAGATACTAATTTTCTGCATAAAATCACAACAATGTAACGGAATTATCTGCCATATAAAATGCAAATAATAAAAAGAAACTGAGAGTACACCAGGTGAGTGCCGGCCAGGTACTAGCAATCCAAGAAAGCACATTTTCTCTGACAAACATGTTCTCTGTGTTTGAAAATGAGTTTCAGAGAGTGATAAGAGCTCCAACAGTGAACTCTTTTAAAAATAGATTGGACAATAATTTTATGTATACTGACAAATATTGAAAATATGTACACATGTTAGCTAGAAGTTTTCTGTTTTAACAACCAATAATAATAGCTCATGGATGCGCTTGTTTCCAGATCACAAATGACATGTTTGCACATGATGTGCACATTATCTTGTTCCAATACCGGACATGCCCATTCTGCTGCAAGGTGCGGGCTTACTTGGACGCGCGTGGCATCAGCTATGAGATTGTGGAGGTGGATGCTGTGCTCCGGCAGGCCATCAAGTGGTCAGAGTACAAGAAAGTTCCTATTATGCTGGTACAAACCGAGGGAGGATACCAGGTTGGTTTTATTGTCATTATCATCATGGTTACTGTGACCTGAACCACCATCTCTTGAAGACAGGGGCCGCAGGGGACTATTGTGCGGTTGTCTTCAATCTGAAGAGACAGTGATGCAAATGTGGTAATACACTGCACCACCACAAGCAAAGTCAGATCAAAAATGGGACTGCAAGAGCTAAACAATCATAATATCCTTCAATCATTCCCTTAGGATTCCCTTTTATACTAGAATATTACTGTCACCAACCCAAAGTAATTCTCTGCTATTTTAAGGATTTGGACTGGTTGGGGTCAGGTAGAAGGAGGACCATGCACAATACACCTCGATGTGGAACATTAGTGAAAAACTTGTTTCCCCCAATCAGAATTCAAATAAAACAGTCTGTCCACTGCTGGACATAGGCCTCCCCCAAAGAGTGCCATGATAAATGGTCTTGGGGTATGGTAGCCAATGGTGAGACATTGTTTGTCAATGGAAAGGATTTAGTGTGCATCATAGAGTATCCTTTCATGCTTCTGTTTAGACCTTGATCGAAAGTTGTGACCTCTACCCACTACAAATGCTCTGCTGAGAGAGATGAGATTAAGTTAGATGGTTTTAACTAAATTTTTCAAATAGTTACTCGTAGTATCATATACCGTGACTAGAATCGTTGGAGCCGTTTTATGGAGCCTCTGGACACTTAAAGAGATGAAGCATCAACTACATTTTTCACTTTTCAGCAACTCATGGACAGCACAGCCATCATATCAATCCTGGAGACTTACTTCCTAGATCCGTCCTACACTTTGCCGAACGTTATCAAGTACTACCCCGCGCATACACTCGTCAAAGACGGCAAGGAATCCATCGAATTCGCTAACAGATATTTCGTTATGAGGGATGCACCGATTATAACTGCCAAGTGGCAGGATGAAGAGAAGTAAGCACTAGTACCTATAGATACCGCGCCTAAGATGAAAGTCTATCAATGATGACATTAATATAGCGCTGAGACTTGGTCGCCTAACTATATTGACCTCATACATAGTCAAAATCTATGGCAAGAGCCATGCTCGGAGTTTTAATACGTGCACTAAAATAGTCTAAGCCGTTTTGGAGAAAAATGGTAAGAGACAAACAAACATACCTCTTACCTCCGAACGCATATTCTGGCTACTAACGTCGCGGGTAATAGCTGCTTTTTTAAAAAAGCTAAGTACGATTTTTATTGGATTGTTTTACATTGTAGTTAAGTAGAATGTTTATCAGTTTTTGATTAAATTTAATTTATAAACATTTTAGCAATATTTCTAGAATATTTATATTGACTCTACTTAAGAGCCTATTAATACTTATTCAGATTGCCTCCTTAGATCCTCCTTAGTTTCACTTTGTAGTAATTTTATAAAATATATTTATATATTTTTTTATTGACGACCTATGTCGTATATTTCACGAAATTTTAAACTAGATTCCTTAAAAAATTGACATATTTTACAGAAAAAAATTAAAGTTAACTCCAAAATTCGCAATAAATACCTACTGAACATGAGGTTATAACATTTTGGTACCTACCAAAATGAAGTTTGATGATTTAGTGATTTGATGTTTCGTCAATTTTTAATTATAAATACAGATATTTGAACATACTCGAAACGCGATGCTAAATCTAAATGATGATTAGCTCTACTATCATCTAACTAAATGATGATAGTAGTCAACGTTTAGACTATTCATACACAACTTTTATAGGTAATTTTTATAAATCATCAATATATTGGCTGAATGGTCATCTACCGTTAAAGATGACCAATCAGCTTTACTATGCACTTTAACTAGACTGTAAACGAAGTGCGTATGTTCCAGGGAGGAACGCAGATGGAGGGAGTGGGCAGACCATGTACTCGTCCACACACTGTCTCCGAACGTGTACCGGTCGGTGGGGGAGGCGCTGGATACCTTCCGCTGGTTCGAGCGTGCCGGCGGCTGGCGGCAGGCGTTCCCCGCGTGGGAGTGCGCGCTCATGGTGTATGGGGGCGCGGCCGCTATGTACGCCATCTCCAAGCGGCTCAAGAAGAGGTGATACTTCATCATTGACCATAATTGGCGGCGGTGCCGATCCGGAAAGAGTGTTCAAAGTTCACCAGCGGTTTGCGTGGGCCTTTAGAATGCCATTACATCTATTGCTCTCATCCATTCACTTCCCACTGTTTGTGGTTTTCAATATAGCTTCTATGTAAATGAACACGGGTTGTTCAACGCCTCTAGTACTTAGTCTTTGATCACGGCTAACTATACCTGTTTAGATTTTCATCTAAATCAGTTCAGCCGTTACAAAGATTGGCATTGACATCCTGGCATCCATACGTTCGATTCTTTTATGATTTCCTGGCTAACCTCATCATGGGCCTCTGTGTCTTTAAAAGATGATTTAGGCAAGTTGAAAAGCCACTCGCTCATGGCTGAAAATGCCCTTTAATTATTAGGATTTCACAGACTTTTGAGCCAAGCCTGCTAACCTCAACATTCAACTTATTAGACATTTAACACGTGCTCAAAACGGTGAAGGAAAACATCGTGAGGAAACCGGTTAGTGTTCCAATAACCGGCTTGCAACCTGTCACGTGGAATGCTTACTACTTGCAAAACGCGGGCATGTACCAAATGTAATGTTTGGACGTGCCTCTGACTACCCCCTACTTGGTATCCTCAAAGATCTACTCACTGAGTATGTATATGAGGATGTCCACCTTGGGGTAGACAGTCGTGAGCGTGTTTGTTTGTTTTTTGTTTTAGAAAGTCGACGTAATAATCCAAAAGATCCCCTCTGTATGAATAGCATTTTAACGTTCGTATCTCCGTTTCTAGGCACAACATCAAGGAGGACGCCCGCCAGTCGCTGTACGACGCGGCGCGCGAGTGGTCGGCCGCCGTCAACGCGAAGGGAACAACCTTCCTCGGCGGCGACAAGCCCAACCTCGCCGACATCTCCGTCTACGGCGTACTCAGCAGCATCGAGGGCTGCCAGGCGTTCCAAGACCTCAAAGACAACACCGATATCGAGACATGGTATTACAATATCAAAAACGTTATTGGAAATAAAACAGGAAAAGTCACCTCACAACAAACATTCGCGAATTAAGGTTAATGAGTCCGAACTCAAATCTGGAATCGATCTTGAGGGATTGAGCGAATTTTAAGATTTGTAAGCAAAATTACTCTTGGGCCTTTGCTAAAGATCGCTTAAAGTGAGATTGTGAGAGATTTTATTTTTTATCAGTATTCAGAAGGATTAGTTCTCTGAAGCTTCCTAGATGAATCACGTTTTTGCCAGTCTAGAGTTACTGCCATATCTATATGATCTATGTCACAATACACAAAGCACCTTATTGGCGTTTGAGGATAAAGACATTATATCGATAATATAGCATGTTTTATGACGGCGATCGCGTTCAGTGTAGTTTCTAAATGATTGCTGTATGTATTCACGATCAAGCCTATATTTAGTACGTACAATGCGCGTTAGTGGCCCTGTGATATTTCCTTGCGCACGCAATCGATACTCGTGATGTTTGCAGAGGATACTTTTCGTAACGATCAAAATAAGTATCCTATGCAAACTATGCATTTTCTTTCTCCTTCAACCATGCTGCCAGCAAGTGGAAGCTCTAGCATACCGCGTTAATAGTACAATAAATTGTGTTATTTACCTATATACGAATTAGGACCTCCTAATTCGTTGATACTTATAAAATATTTTTGGAAAAGTATTGAATTTAGTTTTGCCTTATTCAGACATCAGGGACCCTTTGATTAGTTTATTTAATTAAATAAAACAGATTTAATTGATATTATCTAGTCTTATTTACCTTTTTCTCAGCAATTTCTTATTATTTAGGTAGGTAAGTATTTACAATTTAAAATCGAAATGATGACAATAACATTTTCTAACGATATCCAAAAAACTTCATGACAGAGACATCCTCAGTTAATATTTATTACGTAGATCAGTCATAGTAATACTTTGCATTCTCGCTACTTTCACAAAGTGTTTTTTTTTTGGCCGTTATTGTCATGGTTTCAAGTGTCCCTTTAAAAAAAAAAACAAAATAAGTGTAGGTACCGCTACGGATATGTATGGAAAAGCATCGTGATATTAAATAACGGAATGTTTTTCTATGTAATACTGCCACCACTCTTTTTCCAGTCGGACAGTAAAGTCATTCGATGAAATTCCCCCGGTGGGGGACAATGGGATTTTTTTTCTCAGTAGACACCAGGAATAACTCGAACTTTCATTAATTCCCTTAAATGAATGGACTTTTGAATGAATTTGAACGACAAAGTTTACCCTTTTTATTCAATCGAACGATCGTGATTGTCCGACGCAGCATTAATAAAGATGCTTCTCTGGCCGACGAGCTATAACGTGTGATATCCGTAAAGTCCATCAGTGGAAATCCACAATTGACGAAATCGGTGGCGCGGCGGGCGAGGAGCCGACTGCGACGCATAGGGTTCGATTCCCGCTGCGGGGCAAATTGCATGTTCTGTAGATATTTTTACCATGTCTGGGTGTTCTGGTACCACTCGTAGTTCCTTATACACACGACACGGAATCCTAGTGTGAGGTGATGACTATGTATGTGTCTGTGGGGTTTTTATTGATTTATTATTTATTAATCTGCGGGCTGGTGGTGATTGTAAATTAGCACGCAATCTGTGTATATGTGAGGGAGAAACCGCGGTTGGCGACGTCGGGGGCCGTCGTCGTGGTAGCGCCTTCCGACGCGTCCGTCACCACGTACAGCACGAACGGTTTCGCCCCAGCTGGGAACAAACAAACGAACATTTAGTAGTTGTCAACATTGATGGTGCTACATTATGCAAACGGAAAGCATGCGACAAATTGTATGGTTTAAAAGACCGCCCGCTTTTGCGATGAATTGCATGCTACGAGGCTTTAAGACTTATTTTTATTTGACGTTAGTTTTTTAAATGTTCGTCTCCAGAGATGTTATTGCTGGGTCGTCATTAAGCCTAACGAGTTATTTTCTAGGTTTTTCTTAATTACAGACATCCATGTGAGTTGGGATCTTTTCGGTCCTGACTTTCGGTCAAGCATTTCTCTAGTCGGTGGTCTTCCGACCTTCCCGTGACATGGCCAACATGTCTGAGATGGTACAGCCACAATGGCTGTATTATCGTGTTTCAGTTTTCTATCTAGTATAAGTCATACTTTGAAGGTTCCACTAATATAATGGTACGGCACTGTTACTCCGGCTCCGGCAGACCTCCTTAGTATTCTCGTCGCGGCGAAGGACGTGTAGTTTATCGGATTATTTCTTCTTGCGAGGCCAGCATGCTGGTATATTGTCAGAACCGAGTCTGTGCAGATTACAGAGGAATCCAGCTACAATACTAACATTGCACGGGCACGAATCCAAGGCCGCAGAAGCGGTCCGTGCCGGCGGCGACGCCTGTCGCCACCACTGTCGGGTTGGGGATCACCACGAAGTCGCTCACGCACTGAATGTCGTTGACAGCGCCCAGCACCGTGCCTAGCACAGTGTTGTCGGCGCCGTCTACATCTCCCGTCAGGGTGAACGAGTATATGTCATTTGCAGTCTGCGAGAAGATAGAAAATAGAATGGAATAGAAAAAAATAATAGTTTATTTGGACAAACAATTAGTGCTAGGCTACAGTGTTTTCGGCGCCGTCTCCATCTCAGAAGAACAAAGGAGAATGAAAAAAGAAATACTTTGTGTCGACCGCTCGTCATTTTACATATCTACCTAATATGGTGAAGGAGATTTCTATGGATGGGCAAGGTCTGATGTTCTCAGTGTCCTCAAGTGTCAAGGGTATGATGCTAACGCATGATAAGAATAGGGAGAAGCCCTGCTGTATGTCGGTGATTATAATCTAATCCAGTTCCGTTCTTTTTTATTTTTATTCCAGCATGTGACATTTCTATCACAAACTTTATGTCAACGTCAAAATCGCGTAAAAAATTAGGTACCAAGTACAATACATAGCATTCATTTAGTTCCTTAGAATTCAAGTCAAGAGTACCTACCATATTGCACGAATTCGATCTAAAATTCCTAATGCCAATTTGCAATTAGAATCGAGTGTCGAGGGCCAACCTGAGCGTATTGTATAGCGCAGTATCCAGCCTCCATCCTGATGCAGATCCCGTAATTCAAGTTAACAATCTGTCTCGTGCCGGGCACGAGAGATGCGCTGAGGATAGTGTTGGCTGCTGTTCCGTAGTTGAAGCTGGATATGGTACCCGTCAAACCGGTGTAGTACTGCAGACAACCGTTAGGAGCTGCGGATAAAGAGAATATCAAAAAAAACCGGAACTTGATAAAAAGTCCAATATGCAATTTCATCCCCCATACAAACAACCTGTAACGACAAACACATATAATACTTGCTTTTGCCCACGGCTTCGCCCGCGTGGTACCCGGTTAAAAAGTAGCCTATGTGTTATTTAGACGTATTAGCTATATTACTGTAAAGTTTCATCAAAATCCGTTCAGTAGTTTTTATGTGTGAAGAGTAACAAACATCGATCCTCACATTTATAATAGTAGTAGGATATAGTAGGATACGTGTACGTGGATATAGTAGGTGACGTCGTGACGTCACGGGTAGTGAAGTTTGCAAACATTTAAAATAACGAGAAATGTGCGTTTTCGCATGCAGAATGTGGAGTAACTCACGGCAGATTTCAAACATAGTGTTGGTTGAATATAAAATTCTTGAAGTACTCACCAATGCCTGGACAGTCGCAACCGAGCTGCGTTAGCTTCATGTTCCACCGCCTCGCGAAAGTGGTTGCGAGTGTCGCCGTCACTGTAATCGTGATGGCACTATTCCCGTTAAAGTCTATGAAAATGGTCTGCCCAGTAAGGTCCCCGCAGAGCGGGGGTACCACAGTATTTCCTCCTGCGACCGTGATGGAATCAGTCACGCAGTTCCCGTCGCCGTCGGGCTGGGAGACTATGGTGTCCAAAAAGTCAATGCGCAGCTGAAACGAAAATGTTCTTCAGGTTTTACTTTGAATATGTGTATCTGATGAATGACAAAATAGGAACACGATCGCTGACAATATCCACATGCAGCTACAAATTGTAAATCCCAAGAAGGTTGCTTTGGTAGTAATTACAGTTTTTATGACTGCATTCTGCAGTTGTAGTCAGTAGTTTCGGCATACTGCTGGACATACCTTCCCATCATAAAATCGTCATTTAGAAAGCAATCAGTGTCCCGGGGTGTTGACCACAAATCCTGAGGTCAATATAAATTGTCATGGCAAATAATCTTTAACTGCAACCATCCATTTACTTACAACGGACTGTAAATCATGCTTATCGAATTTATGATTTGATGAATTATTGAATTAATAAAGGCGTAGTAAAGAGAGTTGAGAAAGGTATGTTAAGATGGTTTGGGCAATGTAGAAAGGATGGTCGAAAGAAGATAAAAGGCGAGCATGAACAGGATAGTTGGAAGTAGAATGTCTCTGCGAACGTACTCTGGTCAAATTGAAGAGACGAGAATTAAGTTTGGTAAGCTAGCGGACGTATTTTTGGAGTGCTCCTTATTTTGTGTATAGAAAGTGTCGGTAATGTTTAGGAATGAACGAGTGGCCCTTTTCAGGACCGAGTGTGTGTGTGGGAGTTAAAACCTAAACATATTTGTGTTGTATTTTTTGCATTCTGTGGTGTCTTATTTTTTTGTGTTTTTTGTTTTGACTTATGTGGTGTTCGTTTGCCGGAATGAACACAGCGGGGACGATTTTATCATCGGGGTGGCGGCTGCGCGGGTAGGAGCGCGCGCCGAAGGTGCTGGTGCTGCTGTGGCGGGGGCTCCCGCGCGAGTGCGAGAAGTTAGCCCCACAAATTTGCGTATTCTGAATTCTGATACTTGTGCTGAATTGTTCAATCCCTCTCTCTCTGCCGCCCAAGAGAGAGAGGGATTGGGGTCGCCAGTCAGGTCACGGAAGGAATATTGTTCCCGTGGCTCGGCTACAATGGCGAGAGAGGAACACAGGAGGGGTTTTAGTGGGTATTCTGCTCTTGTCAGGGCAGCGAGTTTTACATAACTCCGGTCTCCCAGGGCCGGATGTATTCGTAAATAAATATCAATGAAAAAAAAAATATTTAAATTGGAGCTTGACGAGCTTGTGTTAAGAATGTGGTTAGGATGAATGAAGCAAATGCGGCCACGCACATATTTCGTACATGCCCATATTTGCCTAGTATTCAGTATTCCACGCGACCCATGTTGAAAGCTCTGCCGCTTATTGGAATACTATACGATGGCACATAACCTTTTGGTTCTAGGGTATGCCGGTTTCTTCACGATCTTTTCCTTCACCACTCACATTATATTTACCTGGCAGATATTGTTGTTGCATCGATTCACGGTCATGCTGCAGGCCTGCCCTCCCGCATACGCGGCGGGATAGCCCGGGCTCGCGAAGTAGGTGTTGTTTACATTTGTAGTAGCACCACATGTACGGGACACTGGAAGGTAGAATTGAAATTACTGAGGTTTTGGATCATGTTAGAATAACCTTTATATTTCTTTTTTTTTCTCGACTGATGTTTTGTTGACCGTTTTGAAGTTCTTCATGAAAGTTTTCATCACTACGATTGACGCTTTAGTTCTTGACACACGCACGATCGTGGAGTATGACGAAATGGTGGAAAATTCTCGTTTTACGATATAAATGTGGTACATATTAGGTATCATGATTCCGCTACAAAACTTTGGCAGGTCTTTCTTTCAAATTAATAAAATTCGTCTTTTAAACGAACGTACTTTTTAATAAGTAAAAAGTCCAGTAATTCCTCTCAATTGAATAATTTTATTGTCTGACTGGCTGAAATATGTGTATGTAGCAGTTTATTTATTTACCAACACAGCACCTCCCCCGCCGAGACGCACAGCTGCCAGTGATGGTACCGTTAAGGTTGTTGCATTCCCTGCGGGCAAGGCATATTCCGTTCATTGTGTTTGACGTGGAGCAATCCGTGTTCGCGAATCGGACGATACTCACGAACGGGAAAACTAAAACAAACATGTGCTGGGTAAAGATAAAGGGGTACCACTATTAGCGGAAGGTTTCTAAAAGGAAAGAAAACACTGTATAAATAAATAGGGATGATCACATTGAATAATGATTATTATAGGCACAGGTATAACACTAGTAGGCTATATTATAGGCTTATTGAAATCGCTTGTAATCACAAATTTTGCTTGTGCCTGCTCTGCCCCCTAATTGCATTAGCAAAATGGCAATGGGAACAAAACTATGGCACTCATTTTGCTAAGTTACGACCAAATTTCTAAAACTCAAAAATGAGAATGTTTATGTCGAATAGTGTCTGCTTAAAAGCATTGGACTCATTGCCATTTTGTTAGTATAGTCAGGGCCTAATGGCGGGCAGGCATAGTCGACGGACATTTAACGAAAATATGAGGATTATCCTATCCGTACTTTTCAAACTTTTGCGATTAATCGTGATTAATCGGCTATAGACTCTGTATCCTGAAATCCCGTGATAAACAGGTGATATTACAACGTGCGTGTGCATACATTATGCGCTTTATACATAACACACGAACAAAAAATAAAGCCGAGCGATTCTACGGTTCCTTATGTTAAGAAGTTAGAATGAAAATCGAATCGTAGTTCATCTAGCTTAAATTTGTGTTTATGTTTTCAGTAGAAAACAATATTATGCGAGTTAGTGGTAGATTGATGAATTCTTATAGGTTTTCGTACGATTAAAAGCATCCCAAGCAAGCACCATTTTTTTGCTGCTTATATGTAGGTCTGAGCATTTTAAGTTATTACATGCCATGCCGGCTCCAGTTACTTTTATCGCAAATAAGGGAAAACTGGTGGCCATTAGGAGGTAGGAATTTAGAAAGAAAAATTATACGACAATGCGTTAAGGTATGTCGTATGAAAGGTCAAACCATTCAACACATTATGGGTAATCTACCCAAAGAGCGTTTAAATGCAGGTTTTCTAATTTTGCTTAGTGGAGTAGACTATGCAGGGTCATTTTATATTTTAAATAGAAAAGGCAGGAGTGCTAAACTTTAAAAAAGCTATTTTTGTTTATTCGTGTGCTTTGTGACCCGAGCGTTGCATTTAAAACACGCTACTAGTCTATAATGGGATAGTTGTATTTTAGCTCTATAATACTATTTATTTCCAGGAGGGGAAAACCTTTACAGATTTTCTCAGATAACTATTGAAACTTTGTAGGAGCCGCACGAGACTTTACGGATTTTTTACGAGACAATACTCCGTCTATTATTGACTAGCTTCTGCCCAAGGCTTCGCCCGCGTGTATTCGAATAAAAAGTAGCCTATGTGTTATTCTGATGTATAAGCTATATTACTGTAAAGTTTCATCAAAATCAGTTGAGTAGTTTTTGCATGAAAGAGTAACAAACGCCCATCCTCACAAACGTCCATCGCATTTATAATAGTAGTAAGATATCAAATCAACTTCCGGTTTCATCCCGCTTACGCATCACATTTTGGCGGGTTGTGGAAATCTGGGGTAAAATCCTGCAAACAGCACATTTCTCACGTGATAGGAAATGTAAATTTAACTTATGAGGAATTCAATACAGTTTTGGTACAAATTGAAGCTGTCCTGTATTGCCGCCCTATGTATCCTATGTCTTCAGATCCCAACGACTTAACCCCACTAACACCAGCCTATTTCCTGATCGGCTGCTCTCTGATGACCCACGACAGACATTCTCACGAATATGTCCGCTAGAGGTCAACCCACAGGACGCTGGTCCTACCGAAGCCTACCTGGGGCCCATTATCACCCGAGTACCACTCTTGAGTGTTCTCAAGGCCCGCCAGGATGTATAAGCCTGCTGCACCGTCCTATCGAGGGTTGCTTGACCGACGCGGCTATTTGTCTCGGCGCGATGCAATACATATAAGGAGCTACGCGCCATACATCGCTCTATTTCCCGGCATTCTAGTATCTACTTACTTTTTTTTACTAAATTTCGCCTAAATCCTACTATCCTACTCCTACTAATATAATAAATGCGAAAGTCTGTGTGTGTGAATGGAGCGCGTTGATGTCTTTTCCTTGACAACTTCACTTCCGAAAGTCAACAAGTTTCAAATGTTGAAGTGAATTAGGGAAAGTGAAACTAGTACTCAAGTTTATTTATGCTTATAAATTGACTGTTAAAATAACTCAAGCTGAGTAAGAAGGTGACTTAGCGGAGATTTGTATTCTACGTGGCGAAGTTAAGGTTTAATCATAAATTAATTTTATTTATTTTGGATTTTTAATGTTACTATTTATTTTTAATATCTGTTTATACTTAAGCTTTGTTTTTATTTTGTTGATTCCTGTCAAGTTCACACTTTATGTATCTGTATTCTATATCTCAAAGTGTAAACCTTTTATTGGCCTAATCCTAGTGCGAGAGCTTGATCGTGTTACCTACTTGTACCTACTATTGTTTTCTTAACTTTCATAGATTATCTACCTAACCTATTTGTAAAATTTTAATGGTGAAATAAAGATTTATTTATTAGTCTTCTGTGTCACATTATTTAGTCTTTATGTTTCTGTGCTGTTAATTTTAAAATAATAAATAAGAATTGTAGGTACAAAAATCTTTGCGCTGTTTTTTTCATCTGGCTTCTCTCTGATATTCACAGATCATAATTTTTGTCTCCCCATCACTATAAGTTTAAGCCACTTGGAACAGACATTGGCAGAATTATGACAAATAACCATCCACACAAGCCTTAATCAAGAAGTGTAGTACTTACTAGGGATCGTAACGCATAGTGAAGTGAGGAGTGTTTATACTTTTCTAGACAGGCGATGTAGATAGCTATTAAATAGACATGCTTTTAACTAAAGGCTATTTGAATGGGACCCAAATCGTCATAATATGCGATGGCTGAGCAATTTTACATAATTTTTAAACAGGCTTCGGAATGCGCGAGTGCTTTTATTCGTCTATTATACAGCTTGCTACTTGACTTTTCCTAAGTCACTCATAGCTAGTTTAAAAAGTTGCTAGTTTTTTTTAGTCGGTATAAATGAGGGAAAGTCGACCAGAACTCAGTAACAATGTTGTTTTTAATTCAAAGAGACACACTGATGCTTCTAAGTATAATGAAGCTATTTAACCGGCTAGCACCCGGTGTAAGTACACCGGGTGTATATTGAGAGATTACAATAAAATAATATACAAAGTAATGCCGCTGGGCGGAGGCTACCACCCACCCTACTCACTTTGATTAATTTATAAAAAACAATGTTATATACAAAAAAAAATACGACGGTATTCGCCTGAGGTAACGAGATGTTACCTCGAGAGTCTGTTCGAAACAATCAGAAAAAAACCAGTTTTTTTTAATATTTGCCGTGTGCTTCTTTGGTTAGTGTTGGAACACATCAGCAAGAATTAGCAACATGACCGCGCTAAGCTGGTGGATGATATAACCTATAAAACACTTTGCCTTGCTCCTTGCTAAAAACTGGGGTATATACTACCCCATAGAATTCGCTTGGAAGGGAAACTGGGATCTATTGCTAAGCTATCACGAACTAGTTACATTAGTAACGCCATGATTTTTCTTTTGTCTATCGTGATTTGTCAGTGTTCAAAAAAAGTATGAATTCGGACCGATGTGATTCTGAAATATTTATTAAAAAATAGTAAACTAAAAGAAACACTATCTGAATAAATAACTTCCATGCAGTTTGGCAATTTTTTCTTGTAAGGAATAGTGTATTGTCTTGTAAGCCATTTATGTAAAACAAGGCCAGCGCAATGTTTTCAGGATCATGCAATTTAAAGTGTCTTCTTTTAATGTAATACTCACGAAGTTTCCCCTTTCTCTCGCCTTGTTCACCAGCATCTTCATCATCATCAGATTCTTCATCGTGTTTATGGATTGAGTTCGCCGTCACAACCACTAACATAGCCGCTGTCAATATCCAATACGCCTTCGAATTCATTATACCACTGCAAGCTGCACGAAGTAATTCCACACTATGTAGGTCATAGAACACCTGAAGCTCTTGTGGTCCTAATAACAATGCGTATGGTGATAAAATGCGAGGGAACTTGTCAATCATGTATAAATAAAGTAGGCAATAACGGTTATCTGTTTGTGAAAACTGTTAAGGGTGTTACCGTTTCCTATTTAGCGCTTAGATGACCTGCTAACGTGACGCTTGCTGGTCGATATTGCTATCATGTTGACGTCACGAGTTTCTCATAAATTTACTTCGTCTCATTCCAATTAATCATCAAAGAAAACAACCTTTTAGTACTTATAAACCATAACTCATTTTATACCGATCACGATTAAAAAAAAAACTTAACATTGTCTCGAGAGAAGGATATTATCTCTCTCCACCATGTTCTGTGGCTATTCCGAAATTAAACCAAGGCTATTCTTATTGAATTCGTAGTCTCAGATTGTAAAAATAAAAATCTTAGCTATGCTACACCAGTCCATCGCTAAGTGCGTTCAAGCTCAGAGTAAAAGAGTACTACCTCTCCTTGTGAGTATTGCATACATATTGTATATATCATTTATATTTATATATATATTATATTTATAAGTAGGTATATTATGTATTTAGATATAATAGTATGTTATAATTAATTATATTATCAGAATTTATCAGTCGGTGTACACATTGGGTATGTTTATTTTTCACCTGTCCTTAACCTCAAAGGGTTGCTGGAAGAAAACTCTTGTTAGGGTTAAGCTCGCCTTTGTACATGTCCTATATGTAAGTTTTTTTTAAATCTGTATTTTATGTGTGTACAATAAAGGATAAAGAATGCTTTGACTATTTAATGAAAAAGTTTAAACAACCTTAATAAAAAGTATTTTTTTACAAAATATTAAATCTTTTGACGTGTTTGCAGTGTATTAAACCTGTTTAGGAACCTTTCTGTAGAACGCATGTAGATTGGAGTTGCCCTAAGAACGTCAATATTCTAACTGATTATAAGTTTTATACGGGCCTTTATCACGCTTTTTTAATATTCTCTCAACGTTTCTTGTCTGTTATTATTAAAACAGGAAACATTGTAATGTTTACTCATCGTGAAAGTCTGAAAAATATTATTGTACCTGGTCAAAAGATTTCCTGAAATCTTGATAGGTAGCGTCGACTTGGATGTTTTCCCCGCGGTTTTGCGAGATGCCATCCACAAGGGTAGGTAAATAAGTTGTTGTTTATTTATGGTTTCTTCTTGAATTACATATATTATCTTGAATTACTTTCATATCCTTTTCTAAAGCGGGACAAAATACAAAACCCGACTAACAGAATTACCACATCTTAATGAGTACAAGAGTGAAATATAACTCGTACAGGGGAAATTTGCCAAGGAAAAACTTGACAGTAGTCACGTGACAATACCACAGCTAATGCCATTCCCATACAATTTAATCTTTCCGCAGACGTTAACGCCAACAGAAAGTGTTAAGTGTCTAGACCCTGATTACTCGATTGAAAGGGTTTATGAGTACAACTCCTGGTCTAAATGGATCGGTAATTATGGGATTTAGTTTAGTCAGCAGATCTTGAAACGTTTGGCAGTTTTTGAAAACTAACTCTATCAAAATACTTTAATTAGACATATATGTTTAAGGATATGTAAGTCTTGTGATATCCCATTCGTAAGAAGTATTGGTTTACGGATGGATAATTGTGAGAATTAGCCATCCTTAAACTCACAAAACACTTATTTATGGTTGGATATGTGATCCTTAAATAGTTTCGATTGAATATTTTAAGACACAATCTTAAAACGTGTAGATAGTTCGTTCTTGACCTACATTCAGCGTGAATAGGCTAGGTGAGTGTATAGGTATATACTTATATTAGAAAGTTGTCACAGCACAGGTAGATGCCTACGTATTTTCTTTGGGTTATCTTCAATACCAAGATACTTGTTAGCGTGTTACCACCAATAATGTTTTACCGTAGTTTGTAGGAATTCATTTACGCCAGTTTTCTGATAGAACCGCTGTCACCTCTGTCAGAGGAGTATAGTATTATTACATATACGCACTCCCGTAGTACCGGGAAAAGTAGCCAATGTGTTATTCTTGGTCACGAACTATATACCTGCTCCAAATTTCATTCAAATCGGTCCAGCCATTACGGAGATTATTAGCAACAAACATCCAGACATCTTAACATACCAACTATGATTTATAAATTGATTACTTAAAACAGGAAAGGACTGGAAGACAAATAATAAAACTATGTATACTTAAAGGTGACTAAATTTATTTTTTTCTGAAATGTGAAGATGTTGAAACCTAATAAATTCGTGGCTAGGTATAGATACCTACATTAACAGTAATTAAAATATAAAGACGAACCTGTATTTTTGCAAAGATGGTAGACTATTTACACAATAGTAGAACTATTGTTCTACTTCTGTGTTAAAATTGGTTGTTCTGGATTAGGTATTTAATGGAGAAAAGTTCACCTTCAAAACTGCCAACACTGAGAAAATATAGCTTGGGTTTATTCTTACTGAATAAATAGTGATAGCTAACTAAGTACTTGTAAATCGTAAAAACTAAAAAAAAGTACCTGAACAGCTATCTGGCAATCTCTTTGTTCCAAAATATGTTTAATCTATGACTGTTTTTGTATTGCAGTTTTCGAACTTGCAAAATCAGGACATCACTATTTTTTAGTACTTATCATGAATAAGTACGAATAATTCCGAATGTACAGAAAAAAGGGTTTTTTTATTTTTTAAATTTGTTGTGTAAAGAATTCATTATCAAAGATACAAGTTCATGTTCATTACATGACTGTGTTTGTGAAACTTTTTTTGTTTCACAAACACAGTCAATAATAAATACCGACACAATAAATAACTAATTGTGTCGGTACTATCATACCTACACAAACTTAGATCAATATACAGGATGCCCCAAAAAATTGCTTGCATACGTTATCAGTGATCATGAGATCAGTTTTATTGTGATTAAAAAGGAAGAACACTACCTCACCTGTGGCTTTTGCTACAAATTGAAGTATAGAACTTCAATTTGTAGCTACTGGGTAAACGCGTAGTTTATAAACAGAAATAGCCTACACGTTGCACAATTTCACTTTACACAAGTTTTAGGGACAGCCTGTAAAAATCATCATATTTGTAAAGATCAAAGAAAGTTAGTTAGGCTACAGAAAAGTTGTCATACAATTTAAATTTCAATCAAAACGTTTCTGAGTTCCTAATGAGGTTGGTTAAACATTTTTGCAGTAGGTAATACCAAAGAAAATAAAAAGAATCTTTCTTTTTTCTTTGGTTTTGTGTCGCTCGTCTGAACAGAGCCTTAGGCATAGTCACTTCATGCCCGACATTATCATAAGCCCAGAAGGGATACAAATGTAGGTATCTAGGTACTTAGGTAAAGACAGCATTCACAACAAAACAGAACCAACAGTGAGGCGATTGAAAGATCAATGCTCACTAACGGAAACTGAATATACCTACTTTGAATAGCTATATCATATTTAACTAAGGGAATTAAAACTTTTGTATTTATTTTTTGGAGGTATCATCACGTTTCCTTTATCCAATTTTCTCTCAAACACTATATTTATAAACTGATAAAATAAAACAACGTAAAATAACAAAATGTTAGTAAATCACACTTCTGGCAACATCTACAAACTATACATTAAATTATGAACCTACTTATTATTTTTATTTCATTGATATAATATCTCATCTATAGACACTGAACTATAAAAAATAGTTACTTACATAAAAAGAATTTAAAAACATGTCATTGGTAATAAATTATCTTGTGACTTAGTCAACATACTTAATTATGACTTAAAGTAAATCTACACGTGAAAACAAAATATAAAAATAACTCGAAACATCGACAAAGAATAAGCAAGAATTAATAGTGAGGTACAATTTTCAAGATAGACGAGCTTACGTCTACTGTCTTTTCATAAGAGCTAAAGTTATATTTAGTTTTTATTATCTATAAATTATATATGGCATCTACAGACACGTATATGGCAATCGTTCGGTTTTTACACTCGAGAGCCACCAAATTTTGCACTAATCGACTCTGAAAGTAAACATTGGCTTTGCTTACTTAGAATATTGAAAATACCAGCAGACAATTCAGCAATTATAAATACCTTTAATATGCGTGAAGAAAGAATTTAAGCTAAATTTCACTTTAAATTCGACATCATCTAAAGGCACTACTTCCTTCCTTGTTATGTTAACTCTAGTCAAAAACATTTTGAATTTGTTTCAATCAAAACTATCGTAGCCAATGTGCGAGACTAGAGGATAGGTATAACTTGACAGTCTCACATTGATACGAAATCATAATGCCTAACCTAGATTTTTCAGTACGAGTCCTTACAATTGTGTCATTTTCTGAGACAAATGATTATTTAATAAAATACTATCAGACAAGAGTACCAAATTAAATGCAAGAAATTGTGGCAAGATAAACACCAAGTTACTTCAGTACCTACGAATCACACAAAGAATATTATTTATATTTATAAGTAAGTGAGGCATATTTAAAATCATAAACAATACCTACTATATGTAAAATAAGGCTACTCCTGAAAACCGAAGGAAGAAATATCCTAACTTTTTTTAGTTCGGGACAGATAAAAATAATCTGCATAAAAACTTTGTTCACGATGTGGCTTCCTGTAATTGTAAAAATAAATAAGTTTATTGCCCTACAATAGGTCACACTAGGGCTACTATAATAGGTCACATTTTACACTTCATCGAGATAAATGGCGGCCACACAATATTATTTATTTTCTCAAAATAAGAACTGCATAAGTTTTTTCAGTTCCTAAATATATATTTATTTTAATAGAGAAAAAGAAGACAATTACACGATTTTCTTTGACAAATAAACCTTTCGAAACATCATAAACTATTTTTATTCTAAGTAAACTGAAGGTTACGTCGCCGTTACAAGGTTACGTCATGAGTATACCCGTTTAACTAAGGATACACAAAAAATCGAACGTTCGATTTTTTGTTCTAGTCGACATGTTGAATACAATGACAAAGCTATTTGGACACAAATAAAAGTTCATAATGAATTACTAAATCATTGATGCTAAACTTTTTAGGCCAAAAAGGAACACCACTTGTATTTATTTTAATTTAATATTTCAAATATTTTGATGTTGAACCTATACGCAACTCCTTGTGCATACTTCATAAAAATATGACACATCATGTCTGTCACAGAGAAAAACTAGAGAATATTTTTCACAAAGAAATTGTTTTCAATCGCAGTTATTATTTTTGTCGCAGTTAAACTCTCTTTTATTTTCTTCAAACTCTGCTTTTCTCATTGGACTTATCGAACTTATCTAATAACTGCATTCGATTCACAGATGTTTGAAACCCATATCGATTCATTCAGTTTAATCGATAATTATAAGCAGTTCACTTCGCTATGAAGCTAAGATTGACAAATGCCAAATGTGACCTAATATAGTGGCCCTACTAGTTAAAGCTAGTGTCTGCCATTAATAAAAAAAAAAAAAGCTAGTCTCAGTTGTACCTGCACATAACTTTCTTATTGTAAGGTTGTAGAAGAGAAATACTATTCAAATTACTTGTTACCTAGGTACACATCTAACAAACAGAGTGATTGTCTCAAGAAAGATACATCATATTTCAAAGTAAAATAGGTACACTTTTATATATAGGTTATCTTTCTATGTTTAAGAAAAAGTGGTTAGCTTGTATAATACGATAAAAATTGAGGCAAGCAAAATTACTTATAGTAGTTGTGATAATAGCACAAAGCCCTAATGACTAATGATGATGGCAATCCGAAAATTTGATATACTTATTCGCCGTCGGAAACGTTAAAAATATAAACACTTTTTTACATTGGTACAATGTTTAGAGTACAATGTTTTATGGTAGATTATTATGCTAGAAAGGCCACAACAACTGTGGATGGCCATATATTTATCAATACTTATGGACGGAGGCAATAAGGCTGCTATTTTAATCTAGGCGTCTATGAAATAATACCTCGATAATAAATTTACATTGCAATTTTTAGTTTACCATGAGATATGACGTATTTATTGTTATTTAACTTGAATCGGGCAAGGTAAATGGATAAGTTAATGGCATGATTATGTTAAAACTTCAATATATCGAGACTAGAAAGTGTTAACATTCACATGTTCGAATGAGGTGACCTGATTTCCAATAAGTAGACCGCTCTCTACCTAAAGTTAAAAATGATCGTAACTGAGGAGCAGAAAGCTCCAGCTTTTACACTAGGTACCCGGTAAAATGAGATGAAAAGGAATCCAGGGTGTGAATAAAAAAATATGAAATTCTTACAGTTACTCTTTCTGCAAACTACCAATAATATTACAATGTGTACTAGTATTATTATCGATACAGATAGCATAATTAATGGTGGTTTTGTAGAGGGAGTTATAGAATTATACTTGTTTCGTTTATGCTCACCCCTCGATCTCTGTTCAATTCACTCTATTTTACGGTAAGTTACCTAGTTTTACAGCCTACTGTACTGATCACAGGCTTTATAGTGTGCTGGCACGGAACTAATTCGTAAAGCAGGTAAGAGTTATCAAGATCTATTAATCAGAGGAACTTACAATCTGATAGAACATGATGCTGAAGTCTCAGATCACATCATCCGAAACAAGTCACTGTACGATAAGACTAAAATCTAATTAATAACGGATGTTTATTCCATTATTTTTAAAAGATAATATCTTGGATATTCCTCGCTCTCTTACAAATAATCTTACAATAAATTAACTAATCATATCTAATGAATACTTAGAGCTTGATCGCGATTCCTAACGACTGACACCGTCGCTCTCAGGTGAGCAAATTGATTTTTATATTATCTGTAACTCAAAGAATTCTAATTTGGTAGGTAACTAGATAATGACAGAAATAATACTTCGAAAAGCTAAATACAATTTAAAATGAATGTAATTAAGTTAAATTGCAGTTTTCAGATAATTCTCGTGGTCATGGTTGTGCATGGACGCATTCAGCGCATTATGATAATTCGATAATTCAGATGACAAACGCAGGCGGCTCTTGAATACAAATCGTGAACTACTTAAAATTCCTGTTTATAAGTACCTCCTTTCTGAGGCTGATTGCCGTGAGTCATCATAAGTATCAACTTGATATGCACAGTCTAAAATGCGAACAATATTTGTGTACAAAATTACAAATTCCTGAGCAACGGTGTCGCAAGCGGCACTCTCCGTTAAAATAATTGTCATATTCTTTAATACACTAAACCAATCTATAAAAAACGCGTAATGGGATCCTATATAATACAGATGACTCCGTTCAGTATAATAATAAAGTATGTAGGTATAGTTATATGTAAAGCGATATCCTTGGTAATGCTGTTGAACATTGTACACAATGTGACTTAATCAATGATAAGATAATAATAATTTACATTATGGTTAACTGATCCAGACAAAAGTAGAACATCGCTCCTATGTGCATTGAAATTCACTGGTGACATGATGGCATCAACGGTGATGTGACGTAACACTATGTGCAACTTTGTCCGAATTGTAAGAAGATTTCGACTTCGCTTTTACAAGATATATACAGGTGGTCGGCGGTGGCGGCGCCCGGCGGCCGTTACAGCACACTGTAGAAAGGCTCCATCAGGTTCGCGTCCAGGTCGTACTCCAAGAACAAGTTCTCATTGCGTTCCTCCTGAAACGTAATTTATCCAATTTAACGATCTGACTATCTTTTTAAATTCTGAACTAAACAGATCTAAACTAACTGACAACGCAGAGTCTATTTAAATTGATTAAATTAAACTGATATCTAAATAAATTTAAATAGTTGGTACATAGATTTTCTAGATCAATCGGCCTCCAGCCTCCAGCGCTGTTCTGATAACTGGCATCGTCTTCAATTTTGACTCGGTATGGACTCTTATTGAAGCGAATGCCGACATGTTTTAACCAGGGGGTCTGGACAAATACCACTTTCTTGTCTAGACCCCAGATGTCCAATGCAGACGACTACTTGAAAAATATATATAACTATATCAACAAAATCAGGGTTTCTTATTTCCTAACCATTTCTTATTATAAGCATACACAACAAAGTAGCAATTTGTTAGCAATTTTTTACACTGGTCTTATTTTAAGAGTGATTTAGTCAGGCCACAGATCGTTTTTCACATGACTACTAAAAACAATAAAAAGTAGAGACATGTATCTACTTAATTGCCGTTACCTATACGATGATCATCTTCATCTTCTTGTCCTTGTTCAACATTACGTGGAGTCGGTGTTTTTTTCTGTAACTCTCGTCTATAAGCCCTCATCTCAGTACTCGCTCTTTTCTTAATCGTGTCGTCCATCCATATTTTATTTGACCTATCTCTGTTTTTATTTCCACCCATATTCTTATTTAATACTCTTCCCTTCTCATAACGTGCCCATACCAAGCTAACCTATTACTCCTCAACTTTTCGATACTGGCGCCACTTTCAGACTACAATTGGATTACTCATTCCTCTATCACATCTCAGCCGCGTGCACTTTTCTTCCACCAATCCCTTTGGATGCCAAAAACTTTATTCATACAATACGAAAGGTCTTAAAATCGTTTTGTAAATTTATATTGAGGAAAAGAGAGGCATTCGTAGCAAACTGGCAGGAATACACCGTTTATGGCAACGATACAAAAATAAAAATATAATGCAGGGAGGAAATCGGGGAAGCAGTAGAGAAAATTGCCGGCCGCATTTCCTTTTAATCATACCAATTGTTAACCATTGCGTTACCTGGAGGTCAGCGTCCTGGATAGGGGGCGGCTGGTCGCCACCCCTCCTCGCGGGTCATTTGGACGTCTTCGGCAGATGTCGCTTCATGTGCAGCGCGAGGTGGTCGGACCTCGCAAAGGAGCGCTCGCAGACGGTGCATTTGAACGGCTTGGCCCCGGTGTGCTTGCGGTAATGCCGGGTCAACTCGTCCGAACGGGCGAAACGCCACTCACACTCGGGCCACTGGCACGTATACGGTTTCTCTCCTATCGGGGGTGGTTTAAACACTTAACATTTTTTGTATGTTAAAATAAAACTTCCTTCCTCAGAAGCACTGTCCGCGACCATGCTCAATGATCATGAAACAGTAACTCAGTTCCCGTTCCTCATGAGGAAGGACACCTTAAGAGTTAACGAACGTCAGCAGAAGAATAGTTAAGTACATTGATAATAAATTCTATGATTATGAGTATCCGATAACCAATAGGTACTTACTTATAAGTAAGTAAGTACCTATCGGATAGGGTAGCTAATGTAGGATATACGACGCAACACTTGACGTTCGGCACGAATCTCTGCCATACGAGTATGTCGTTGACGCGACAAGCTATTTTAGTTAATTATTAACATCGATCTGTACTGCAACTAAGTAAGTGTCTGGTGTCGCCGTGTATCACTATCAAAAGCGGCACAGCTAACTCGCCAACCAGTGGGTAATGTCTGTGTAAACCCATTAATGCACAAACATAACAAGCGGTTGATGCTTTCAAACACTGCCATAACTTTATTTACATGTCCCATTGATGGGTCAACGCAATAGGAAGCCGAGTAGCTTATCTGTTAGCATAATAGGTGGTAACTAAGTGGTAAGTACCACAGTTCAAAATATGGTCATAATAAACTTTACACGATATATCTAGGTAGCTCTCAAACTTGTTAAGTTGAAGTGGCAATAGGCAGGCCATATAGCTCGAACAACTGACAATCACCGAGACTAAAGGTTCTTGGATAGCGACCACTATTAGGACCACGAAGTGTCGGAAGGATCCTATTCATAAGCGATATATTTATTATATCTTAAAGATCTCTAAAGAAGAAAGAATAAGACTCTGGATAAAGGCGGGTTAAGAGCACTCCTCTTTGGGGAAGGTCTATGTTCAGCACAGCTGAACATAGACTTCTACTAACTAATGATGATGATGAGCATCACACTAAACTTAACAAGACACCGTCAAGGACGATGTTGAAGTCCTCAAATTATTTGAAATCAAAACGTTTAAGCTAAACACCACGCATTAGGCATTGCGTGACTAGGACTATGCACGCATGTGAAGATAGCTCGCAACAATTTTCCTTTATTTGTTCCGAATTGGACGTGAATGCAAAATGAAATGCTTACTGCGTTCAAGGTTAGGTATGCATATTGCAACATTTCACTCAATTGTAGTAAATTATTTACTTACTAGCTAATACCCACGGCTTCGGCCGCGTGGTACCCCGATAAAAAGTAGCCGATGAAAAATAACTTTCGTAGAAACGAATTCGCTCAAACGTTATTTCGTCGAATAACTTTGTAAAATTGGTCTCCACACGAAAAACCCTTTTATTTTACGGGATAATATACAATCTATGTCCACCCTAAAGATCCATTCTTAATATTGGTGAAAGAGTTTTTCAATCTGACAATTAGTTTCGGAGATTACCTCCTATAAACGAACAAAATAACTTTACCTGTTTATAATATTCGTGTAGATTATAAAGTATCTGTTTGGAAAAGGTCATTGCTTATACCTACCTATAATAATATATTCAACTTCATCAATATTTTTTAGCTTCCAAAATAACGGACCAGAAGATTCGGATAACTTAAGTTCTTATCGGGAGTAGAAAATAGAAGCTTGGCCATGAGCCAATTTTTCTTTGATTTTCAGAAAAGCCGTAAGGTATACATGCTTACTTATAAAGATTTTAAACAGTTGTTTTTTAAGGGGTTTGTCTTATTTTGTTGCATTTGAAAATTCATATATTATCAGAAACATACAAAGCATTGTTTAGTTCATCAACAGTTTAATAATCTTTATAAGTAGATGCCTAAATATGTAGGAATATGTTCAAACTATGTTTTTTGGAAGAATTTACGTTTGCTGCGTTTCCGCTATATTATGTAGGGGAATGGTCGTCGGCGAGCTTACTGAAGGCTAGTATGGTATTATAAAATGTGTGCTGAAGGTCAAATCTCTCGTTTTCTTGCAAACAACAGCCTGCCATCCAATCGAGAATACTTGAGACTGCGTGGGACGAGAAGCAGCTCTAAAGATTTCCTTGTCACCAGCGATAGAAAGTAAGCTTACGTAAAAAAGCTGTTGTCACATAAATTGAACATGTGAAATGCAGTAAAATCCTGTGGTAAGTGCCTCCAAACAATGCCATTTTGTCTCATGATGAAATCACGCTACTTACTTTCGCAAAGCGAAATCTTACTTGAACTTGTACGTTTTGGATTCAATCGTACGTCTATATGTATAGTTTTTGTAGGTGTATCATTCTCTCACGCAATATCCGATGTTTATTTTCGGATCTGAATATATCAGATTGTCTGCCACATTCGTTCGTGTCATGGTAGAAATAGATAGTCGCATAGGCTTTATCATCTGGATGTTATATTTCGCTTATTATTGAATAAAATAATGGATGTGTTTTACCTGTGTGTATACGTTGGTGAGCCTTGAGGTGCGAGCTTTTAGTGTAAACTTTCGTACAACCTGCAAATGATAACGGTGAAAGTTTAAGGTAATTTCATTTTAAAACATAGTATCACTCGAATTGATCGACTCGAATTGTATCTTTCTGTATAATAAATACAACCAAGTGTTAGTAGTTTTTATATTAATAATGTTTACTTAGAACCAGACTCGAGCTAGATAGAGCCTCAAAATGGTATATGTGGATGGTAGATATACAATCATTATTACATATTTATGAATCTGCTACGTCCGACTACATGCATATACCTTCCTTCTTTTCACTCTTCTCTATAAAACGTGTGTGGTCAACTCATTAAAATATGAGTCAAGTTCGTCTCTTCATTGAATTTATGAGTATAGTTTGTCTCGTCCGTCTCTTTAGCATAAAGCTCAAATCGGACGCACTAGGCGGTGGCTAGTGTCGTACTAAATTCTTACCAATAAAATCGCAATGATGCACTCTCCTCTTCTCAAGTTCTGGGTTATTCCGTCGGTTGTACTTGAGTTGGTGGGGATGCGAGAGACGCGCGTGCGGCATGGCGGCGTGCGCGTGATGCTGCACCTGCGCACCTTGCGGCCCTTGCGGCGGTATCTGCATCTGTGGCTGCATCCCCTGTTTACACCACACATGTCAATATCACACTTTTGAGTAGGCATGAGCTGTTTAGAGGCAATCAGTTACCTGATGATGGTGATGATGATGCTGCGTCGGGTGGGGCGCGTGCGGCGCACGCATCAGCGGCGGCGGGTGGTACGGCGGCGGTGGCGTGCGGCGCGGCCCTCCCTGCGAATAACACACTCATTGTTTGCCCATTCTATAAACAATGCTAGTATAATACTGTAGGAACGTACTGCAAGCGAATACATGAATAGATGATACCAAATCCTGTTTACCATAAGCTTCACATTGCAATATGAATCCTGCAAACATTTATACGAGTCGTCCGTCTTACCCGCGGCTGGAACGTTTTATCATTTTAATCTTAAATCTCGGATGCAACGGCCTCTATTGTCAATGTCACGACGCAACTGCAACAGAACATCTGAGGGATAGGGCATTCGCGTAGCAGGGGATGTTCTGTTCGCACGGTAATGTTCGCTAGGGGCGCAATGCTTTGTTGAAGGTATGTGTGGTGAGTGCGGTTACCTGTATGGAGTTGCCGGGGCTGCCCTGGTCGGAGCCGGGCGGCGTGAGCGGCGACATGTACACAAGGCGCGAGGGTGGGTACTTGGCGAAGGGCGGCGGCTGTGGCTGGTGCAGCGGCACGGGAGCGGGCGCGTGCGCGTGCGCGTGCACGTAGGAAGGGGGCGCAGGCGCACACAAGCGCTCCGTCTTGATCTCGAGTGGGCTGAGCAGCGGCGTGGCACATTCCTCCAGCAACTCATCCGCCTCCAGCTTGACGTGCGTGGCGCCCAGCGGAGCGAGCATGTTCGCGTTCTCGGGGTCGATGTTCCTGATGGAGGACGCGATGTCCTCCCAGAGGGCCGGCCGCAGGTAGGCATCATCGCGGGTTGAGGGCCCGCCGTCGAACAGGTCCATGTGGGCGGGCGTTAGAGCAGCGCCCTCCTGCTTGCACAGCAGAGACTCTAGTTCAGATGTCTGAAACAATACAGACTCAGATCAAAACCCACATTAGAAATACAGTTTGGTATGTTAAGCCTGTTCACTCTAGCTCGGTGGAAATATCGCTCATTCAAATGCAAATATTTAATCGTTTCAAAGCTCATGCATACTGTTGCATTCCTTCAGTAATTACATGTTTAGATATCTGAATACTAAGTAATAGGGATACCCTATTACTTAATACTGTCTCCAAGACAGTTACCAAATGGAGTATACAATTTTTGGTACGAGTAGTTTATGGAATATAATAATTTATTGACGAATTACTTATTCAATGTGTCTTGTCTACCTATGCATCTCAATTCTCGCCTCACGACCGTGGGCCAACAAGACGGAATGACACGGGGCAATTTGGCCGTGTATAGGATAATGAAACTGCGCAAGCGGTCGACAACATTTTGTTGTATAATGCGTACAGTGCCTAATACCGGATGTGATCAGATAATGGGATTCTTACGGAAAGTATATTTTCTGTTGCAGCTAGGATTTCCGCTACGGGACAATTTTTTGCATGTTCTGGAGTTTTTTGTTTCGTGACTGGTCGTCGCAGTACCTGATACTCTCGACGAAGGTAAAGAAGGTTTAGGTCATAGAAAAAATAGGAGAATTTCGATGAACATAAATAATGCATAATTGGGTTTTTGAAAAACCGAATGCATAGTAAGGAATTTACTTCTGATTCCGACTTCTGATCCTGAGGTCGTGGGTTCTAATACGGTCGTGCACCAATGGATTTTTCCACTAGAAAAATTGATGTGCGCATTAACACGTCCTCAAAACGGTGAAGGAAAACATCACCGGCTCACCCTAGAACCAAAAATTCGAAGGCATGTGCCAACAGTTAGTGTTCCAATAAGCGGCGATGGGCTTGCAACCTGTCACGTGGAATGCTAACTTGCTACCAAATGTAATGTTTGGACGTGGTTCTGACTACCCCTACTTGGTATCCTCAAAGATCTGTTCACTGTGTGTGTATCTGAGGATATCCACTATGGGCAAGACAGTCGTGAGCGTGTTTGTAAAAATGGTCTAAGGTATGGTCTACAAATTAAATGTCCATTTACCTTGAGCTCGGGTTGCCTTCGAAGAAAAACTATTTTTTTAAAGGTTTTATTCTCCTTATGTTTTTTTCGTCTATTGCATCGCCATGCTATAAATATGGTAACAGGCAAATAAGATAAATGTATTACGAGATCCTTAGGAGGACAGTAAAAAACAAAATTTTCAAATTGATCGTGGCAGGCAGGTTAGTGTAAAAATCTAGAGTGCCGATCTGCGGCGAGCTACATTTACATACAATGGCACCCACGCGATGCACTATTTCATTATGTGGCTCAGCGCAGGTGACGAGCATGAGGGCTTTTGGGATCATTTTATTCAGAATGTACCTAAACTCTATGCGAGTCATGGAATTAGCTTGTCAGAACAAGCAACGAAGAAGTATCAACGAATGAACCATCACGGAATAGGAAATACTACATGAACCGGACGACCGACGCAGTGTAAGCACGTCTCCAACCCGATGTACCGTTTACATCGTTCTTCATAACACTCTTTGGGGGAGGCCTATGTTCAGTAATGTACTTCTACAGGCTGTTGAATTTGATGAACAAGCAACTAGCAGTTTATTCATTGTAGAGTCTTATCCAATACATGTCAGGAAAAGATAGGAAAAAGTAAGCAATAAATTCATAGATGTTTAACTTGGTTTGTTAATTAATTTTGTTAAAATGCGAACATGTACCAAATGCAATGTTAAAACGTGCCTCTGACTAAGTACTCCCTACTAAATATCCTCGAAGATCATCATTGAGTATGTGTCTGAGGATGTCTTTTATGAGAATACAGTAGTGAACGTGGTTGTTTTATGCTTTTGTTTTGTTTTTTAATTACCATTATTTTTGTAGCCGTGATATATTTACGGTATTTTAGGAATAATTTACATCAGCGTCATCTTTTGTAAGCCTTCACGTTTACGATTGCGTCAGAACTAGATGGCGCCACTAGAAATATTAGAACGCGCAAATTTTGTATCAGGCCAATGAAGCTACATCGATTTTTACAGCTGTTTGGCACGTGATTCTTTAGCAAGGTTAAAAAACAACTCGACGAGCTCAATTCAAGTCTACTCAAGTATGACATTGTGATGATCTTTTGTTTTGTAATGCAACGGGCCCTTGAGCGGAAATACAAAACCTCATAAACATCCCGTTTCCTAAGCTCAGATTCAATTCGTGTCCAATAATGACATTAAACTTCCTTCACGTTTGGTTTAATGGCAAAAAATCTAACTATTTGCGAAAAGTACAGATTGGTTCAGTTTGCATTAGAACCGATTCGCGCAAGTACTTTCGCGACAATTTCAATTGCAGGTTGTCCAAATTAGACGAAGAGCGCAAGAAATGGCAAAAGTGACAATTAATGTTCACAGAAACCTGGCAATTTGCAATTGTGGCCTATGTCTTATGTAATTAAGACATAGCATCGATCTTACTAGAAATCCAAAGGAAATAATTAATATGACATTAAATGTCATATTTAACTATTAAATATGAAATTTCATATTTAATAGTTAAATATGAAATTTCATCACACCTAGGAAAGGGATCATTAAAAAATAAAACCTTAAAATCGGTTTACAATTGGCGAAGATATCGCGTAACATACATACACAAACAACATACAGAAGAATTGAGAATCTCCTCCTTTTTTGAAGTCGGTTGATATTAATTAAACGCTATTTTGCTCCCTCGGAAAGTAGAGTGAAAAAGCGCCTGACACGAATTCGTATGGAAATGCAACTACTACTAATGAGATGTTCCCATTACCATTTTGCTAGTGTAATTTGGTGGTTGGTTAAGGCAACAGCTCATATTACCTATTCCTTAGAATTCTACAATAACGGAGAGAATTTGGCGCCCAATAATGCAACGGCTATATTTTTGTTTTTATATCTAACACACGTGTTAAAATGGTCACTCAATACTATAAGTACATATCTTTAGATACTGAGCGTTGTATGTGTTTAGTTATTTCCTATTAGTCCATTATTGATAAGAAAGTACCTAAGCATGTAAATAACCATTGATATCGCTTGTTGGTTTGTCCAATTATCACTATTTATCTTTCTATTGTTTATCTAAAAATATGGGAGGTGTCTTTTATCAATGTATTGTGTATTTAAAATTGATACATTGTTTTAGGTACTTGACTGCTGACTTGAAAATAATCCGTAGATGATTGAGGCTATGTGCACCGCACCGTCACCGAGGTATCACCCACTAGGCCAACACAGCTTTTATTTAAACGCGGGCATGTACAAGTTTAATGTTTGGACGTACCTCTGACTACCCTCTACTTGGTATCCTCAAAGATCTACACACTGAGTATCTATCTGAGGATGCCCACCATGGGGAGACAGTCGTGAGCGTATTTGTTTTTGTTTTGTTTTGTAAGTATTGATGAAAAACCGTATTCTGAATAAAAGTGTGCACAGAAACTAGGTATATTAATTTCGTACCGATTAGGAGTAGGTAGGAACCTCTTTGGAACAGTGTGGGGTGTTGCAAGAAGCCGGACTGCGCGAATTCCTTCCCTGACCTTTGCGGATCGAACGATTGCGAAGCAGCTACTAGCTACTAGCGCGGCTAGACGCGCTTGAGCAACACTGCCACAGATCAGACGCTTCTAGATCGGACACTACCAAACTTACTCCCAACAGAATACTTTCACCAGTGTATAAATAAATAAACGCCCAGCAGACATATCCATTGTCCTGACCCCGAACTAGGATTTCCTGTGTCGTGGGTATCAGGCACTACGAGCACCGTGATACCACAAAACAGAACATCTGCAGAACATGAAAACATTTCTCCCGTAGCGGAAATCGAAAACGCACCTTTTGCATCGTAGCCAACTACTCGCCCGCCACACCATCGAGCACGTCATTATAGTAGATTCATAGTACTATATATTATATACGTATAATATAGTACATATTTAAGCCAGCTCAGCATAATGCTAGGGTAGCCTACTTAGCGCTGGTTTTCTGCTGACCCTACGCAGTGATGTCACAGACGTTATCATCTATCTATCTCTATCTATCTTTCTTCACCACAATGTTTATCAAATCTATTATAGAAACTTTAACCTGCCTTCTGCTTCTCAAAGCTTCAAGCTTTGGAGTTGCCAAAGAAAAATAATCCGATGGCTCGAACCTTGTCTACCACAAAGCAAAGCTCACAATCTGTCACATTAACAATCATTTGCTTGTGGGATTCTGAGCTGTTTTTGTCTGTAACAGCTAAGTTTTTCTATTATGATTCTTATCAGATACAAGTTACAATTTTATTAATTGAGCCACAAGCAAGCTGGAAGACCTGCCGCAAGTCACAGGTCAGACTGGCATGCGTATGGCTCAAACGGCTCGCGGAGTACCAGCAGCTCCAAATATTCAAGAACAGCATGTACAGTTCACATGTATGAAACATGTGACCTGTTGAGTCATATTAAAAAGGAGACAGCTCAAGCCTTTTTAATATGACTCAACAGGCAAACATCTCACAGGCAGACAGCTGCCTGTGAGATGTTTGCCTGTGATCTGAGTCGTCGATATGACTCTCAACCGACACGTCTCTACTCCCGTGGAACTTATTTCGTGCAGTTTATGATCTACGATCTGACTCTGATACCGCCATCTTTTCATGAACGTCGTCGTTTTAAAGTGTTATTTTGAATTGAAACTTTAAAAATTGTTTTTTTCGTAACTTTATATAAGTAAGTTTCCCAAAGAAAAAATGACATGATCCTATTAAAGTTCGTTGATTGAAAAAAAACGCATTATAATGTTCGCACTTAGTTTTGGTTCCCGGGATCTTAAAGTAATCAATGTTAAGTCGGTGCCTACTAAACCTGCCGCGCTCTTTGCTTCAGGCGGTTCACCGGCAGGTACAGAAAACAAAATTATAAAGTAATAAAAGCTATAAAGGAATTATTAAAAAAACTGTAGCTTTCACTAAATTGAGAACGTTTACATTTAGCAAATCGGGATAATATACAACAAAAAGATCGGATTTGAAAGTTAGGTTAGAGAATAGGTACCAACTTATTCTATTGAAAACTAGCATCTACCCACAGCTTCCGCGTGGTATCTGGATTAAAAGTAGCATATATGTTATTCTGATGTATAAGCTTTATTATTGTAAAGTTTCATCAAGTAACAACCATCCATCCTCACAAACTTTCGCGTTTTTAATAGTAGTAGGATAGGATTCGAATAGCTTATATTCGCACAACCGCTGTACATGAGCCACGCCTGCCACTTCCCCCATTCAGAGAGCTAGAACTAGCTCTGAGTTCGAGTAAGCACTATACTGTGCTTTGGCTTGCCACATGTATTCGTAGCTCGCCGAGCTAAATCAGCCGCCTTATTGCGAGCAGGCAGACATTGCGTAACGAAAGAACGTCAAACAACCCGTAGATGCGCACCCGCCCGTAATGAAACGCATTTTGTTAGATAATATCTCAAATCTATTAGATTGTTGTTATTATTGGTCGGGTGTGCAGTATAGCATACCTTGATGAGACACAGTAAGTACATGAGATGAAAGAGAATACAATCTTCAATAAAAAGTGAAAATTACATGCATTACCAGAGCTTGGTACAAATGGTTGAACAGTCAAGTAAATAGTAGTTATAGAGCACAAGTTATTTTTATTCCCCGACTAAATAGAATAGTCAAGCTTTGTGAATGTGCCTGTCGTGTTTTTTTGACATAGACTTGAATTTATCGCACGCTCGGGAGGTGATGCGGGCCGCACTAAAACATGTTTTTATATTATTGATAAGTACTACGCATTATATTTGAGCTTTATTATTTTTTGTCCCAGTTGAAAATTGTTACTTTAGACAAAATATTAATTGATTGTTTTTTAACATAACCATGACATTTTTTTATCATAGCTCTGAAACTGTAACGATGAACAATGCTGATTAAAATATACATACATACATAAACTCACGCCTGTTTCCCGGAGGGGTAGGCAGAGACTACGGATTTCCATTTGCTACGATCCTGACATACCTCTTTTGCTTCATTCACTCTCATGACATTCTTCATACATGCTCGCCGGTTTAGGGTACTCTTGACCTGACCTTTTTCCAGAACATCTCCAATTTGGTCAGAGTACGTTCGCCGGGGTCTACCCTTCCCAACTACTCCATTCACTCTTCCCTTATATACATGTTTTGTCAATCTCCTTTCGTCCATCCTTTCTACATGCCCAAACCACCTTAGCATACTTTTCTCTATTCTTGTCACTACATCTTCTTTCACTCCACAACGCTCCCTTATCACACTGTTCTTCACTCTATCTCTCAAAGTCAAACCACTCATACTTCTCAAAGCTCTCATTTCAATGGCATTTATTCTACTTTCGTGTTTCTTCTGCCATACCCAACTTTCACTGCCGTACATAAGTGTCGGCACTACCACTCCTCTATGTACAGCCAGTCTTGCCTTCTTGGACACATTGCGACTGCTTATAAAGGAATGTAGTGCCCCATTCACTTGATTGCCCAATTTAACTCTCCTTTCAATATCATCTTCATGTTTTCCATCACTCGTAAACATAGTCCCCAAATACACAAACTTTTTCACTTGCTCCACTCTTTCTCCACCAATCAGAATATTACATGCGGTCATACAATCATTCTTTTCAAAAACCATAACTTTCGTCTTGCTCACATTTACTTTCATTCCTTTCCTCTCAAAAGATTCATGCATTATCGTTACCATCTCCTGCAACTCATCCGCCGACGACGCAAGTATTACCTGATCATCAGCGTAGAGAAGACATTTGACAAGTAACTCATTCATTCTTAAACCACACTCACGAACTTTCAACTCTTGTAAACAACTGTCCATGAATAAGTTAAACAGCCACGGTGACGCTACACATCCCTGTCTAACACCCTTTTCGATGTTAAACCATTCAGTATATGACCCGTGTATCCTCACGCAAGCACTGGAATCCTGGTAGAGAGATTTCAGAGCTCGAATAAGGTTGCTGTTTACTCCATACATAGACAGTACCGACCACAGTTCATTCCTTCTCACTTTATCATAGGCCTTCTCCAAGTCCACGAATGCGCAATAGACTTTTTGACTTTTAGCCAAAAACTTTTCAGCTATACATCGCAAGGAGAAGACCTGATCGGTACACCCCATACCCTTTCTAAAACCCGCTTGTGCATCCCATATTTTCTCATCGGTTTCTTTCACAACTCTTTCAATCAACACTTTTGCATACAGTTTACCGACGACGCTGAGTAGGCTAATGCCTCTATAGCTTTTGCACTCTTGATGCGATCCTTTTCCCTTATATAATGGTACAATAACGGCCTTGCACCAATCACTCGGGACTTGGCCGCTAATCCAGCACAAATTAAACAGGCGATACAGTTGGCTTGCTATGATGCCATGTCCAGCCTTCAGCATCTCAACTGTTATCCTGTCATACCCTGCAGACTTTCCTGATTTCATACTTCTCAACGCTTTCACAATTTCATCCATGCTAATATTACTTTCATCGTCGACTACATTTTCACTCAAAACTAAGGTAGGTGGCTGTACCTCCTCTCTTTCAAACAAACTTTCAAAATACTCTTTCCATCTTTTTAAAATGCACTCTTCTCCAATCACTATAATTCCGTTTTAGTCTCTGATTGAGTTCAGCTCGGAACTTTGAGGTTTGCCTCTGACTGAACGGACGGATTTCCAAAAAAACTTTACGTTTGTCCGAAAATCCTCAGATAACCTTTTATCGAACTCATCTTTCTGCTCATCTTTCTTTCTTTTAACTTTTTCTTTTACTAACCCTTTCACTCTCCTATATTCATCCTTAGCTTCCTCAACATCCTCATTTGTTGCTCGCTGCATTCTTTCACTAGCTCTGACTGCTAACCAATCACACCACGCTTTCTTTTTCTCACATACTAACTTCTGCACATCTTTATCCCACCACACATTCTTTACCTTTTTTCCTTGTTGTCTTTTACTCACACCACATACATTACTTGCAACACTCACCACTTCCTTTTTAAACAATTTCCATAAATCGTCAATCTCGCAAATGTTATCGTGGTCATCAAACCTTTCACCCAATTTACTTTTATACTTCTCTTTCACTTCTTCCTCTTGCAAATTTTCTACTTTAATTCTTTCTAAAACACTTTTGGGCTCATGGAATCTATGTCGCCATCCTTTGAACAGACCATTTATTCGGCTTATTACCAGGAAATGGTCGGTATGTATGCCAACACCACGATATACCCTTGTGTCTAGAACATTCTTTCTCACTCTTTCATCTACTATCACGAAGTCAATCATACTTCTTCTGACATTCTTCGCTTCTCGAGTGTACATATGGATCCTTTTGTGTTCAAACATGGTGTTTGTCACACAAAGTTTCCATTCCAAGCATATATCTAGCAAATGTTTACCATTCTCATTCACTCGTTCATCACCATACATTCCCAGAACTCTCTCAAATCCATCACGCTTCACACCCACCCAACCATTAAAATCACCTAGCATTATTAACTTTTCATTATCTTTGCAGCTAGTCAAAACATCCCTCAAATCCTCCCAGAACCCCTCTCTTTCTTTCATCTCTTTCTTCGATGTACTCGTACCCAAGTCAACAGGAGCATATACCCCTACAACAAAGATACGCGTCAATCCAACTTTAATCCTAATCCATAGCAATCGCGCACTCACGCATTCAAACTCGTTCACACACTCAGTCATTCGCGCGGAAAGTATAACACCTACTCCCTGGCAAGCTCTGTCATTATCAGATACTCCAGACCAGTATGCTGTGTAGGGTCCGTGATTGGTGGTGTCACAACCTTTCCGCTTTGTCTCATTCACACAAAGAACATCAATCCGTCTATCATCCATCATCTGGCACACTTCATCTATTTTTCCTTCCATTCCTCCTCCAACATTCAACGTAGCAAAACGGCTCTCCGTATGCCGCTTTTCGCCCCCGCGGGAAACGAGACGTGACGGGTGGCGGACCGCGTCGCCGCCATGCGGATGCTTAAAATTTGCTAAAGTCTCCATTGCATTCCCACGAGTAGTAGGGATCTAAAGGTCCACCCCCGCAGAGCCCTTTACGGGGGTAAGGCGGATCAACGTTGTGTCCTGTGACCGCCAACACAGACACCCTCCGTTCACAACCAGACTTCCCTCTGGCTACGAATCCCTCGGCACGGGTCGGCTGACACCTTGGATTGGAGCTTTTTTCCGGGTATGCTCCCTGAAAGTTGGTTTGAATTAGGAGTTTTCCTTCTCCTAGACGGGTGGCAGCCCATTGCTAACGAGGCCCATCTCCTCGGGTTTGATTTCGGAGTATTCCTTCTCCTAGATGGGTTGCAGACCAATGCTAACGAGGCCCATCTCCCGATAAAAATATGTTAGTAATAAAAAGGTCGAGACCGAAGCATGACAAGCTAATGTATATTAAATACATACAAACGTATAACGCGTTTGTATGTATTTAAATATGCTTCGGCCTTTTGAGAGGCTTCACATACGGCATCGGGTATGTCACTAAGCTCCGTGATAAGAACAATCTTAATGACTTTCGAGTACCTACCAAACCTTTTCCCGTCACTTTTTTATATTTGATTATCAATGAGAACCAAGAAAACCTGTACGACAGAGAAGATAAACTTTAGGTACTTCTGTTTCTTTTTCCTTCATACAAAGAGAGAGATACAAATGTCTTCTCTTCCGTCAAATAAACTAATTATGCCACGGGTGCTGTAAAGTCACCAACAGTTTGCAAAGTCACCAGCAACCCTCACTTTAACCTTTCAACAAACGTCGTCACATGAAAAGAATTAACTTTACCGTTACCGCATTGTTTGCAGAGCTACACGCGCTCCATTTCCATAATACCGCCTCATACCACCCATCCCATCAGTAGGTATGCCATTGAATAAGGCTACGAACACACGGTGCGATTCAGATTGACACCGTATCTTAGGTACATCGCGGCGGTAGCATCGGAATTGCAAGAAACCGTAATTCTAAAACTACTTAACCACAGAGCATAGAGGCATAGGTCTTCTTATCTATGCCTCGGATACTTTTGTGGATACTTAATAGGCATTTATTAATTGTATGATATACGATTTGTACTGCAGTTACCAGTATGCTTCAGTCCAGATAGGCTGACTAGACTGGTAGTTATATTTATTACTAGCTTCTGCCTGGTACCCGTATAAAAAGAAGCCAATGAGTTATTTTCTGATGTATAAGCTATTTATTTAGCTGTAAAGTTTCATCAAAATCCGTTCAGTTGTTTTTGCGTGAAAGAGTAACAAGCCTCCTTCCTCACAAACTTTCACGTTATTATTATAATGTCGACCTACATAATTATGTCTTAGACAAAGGTCGGACACTTCAGAGTCTAGGTGACCTAAGAAATATTTTTTGTTATCTTTCACTACATGTGGAAAGGGTATCTAGTCTATAAGGTTTTTGTTTACGTTCTTTAAACGTTCTCTCTTGTACTCTGCGGTGAGAGCGGTTGAATGTCGCGCCGCACCGTGTGTTCTTAGCCTAGCACCTCCTACGCACGTTTGTTTGAGCCTAAGTGTACATTGGGAACAATTAAATAAGCTGTGTTCTCAGAGCAAACTTAGAGATGCGATTTAAGAGGAATAACGGTTGATAAATTATTAATAAATAAATAATGCTGGTTATTTTTTACACAGCACCATCTAGCCCCAAACTAAGCAGAGATTGTATTATGGGAACGAAATTACTGTTAAACTACTTATATACTTTTTGTTTGTAAAAACATATATATATATAAATAACACCCAGACCCGAGATATTTGCAGGCCATACAAACATTTATCCCGCGGGAATCAAGACACAGGCCTGTTATTATTATATATATTTATTTATTTATTTATATATATATATAGACTTGGTCGTATTATTGTGGCAGCATCATATTAAAGGAAGTGCCCCGTTGCATATGATATATATCAATCCATCAATCAAGCAATTTATATGTAAAATTTTATATAATACTATATATTAAATCAATAACCAGGGAGACACCAGAGGTTAAAGCAACCCTTGTGTGTATGTAGAAGCATCCAGTGTCATATTTTTGGGCAGTCCCACCTTATATGCGTCATTGACGACCTCAGTGGCGAAGCGGGCGAGTAGTCCGCTGAGATGCAGGAGGTGCGGGTTCGATTCCCGCAGCAAGCTGAATGTGTGCATATTCTGCAAGTATTTGATCTGAGTCTGGGTATTGCGGTACCATAGTACCATAGTTCTTTGATTTTTCTCGTACCCGCGATACAGTGAATCCTGATGTAGTGTCAGGACTATGTATGTGACTGTGTTTTAAATTTATAACCACCTATATCTATCTTCTATCTGTCATGAAATTTCCCTATCTTAGCTGCATCATCGGCTCCGGACACAATCTGCCTATAACGCCGCTTACAAAAATAAATATATATCTACATAGCGTCTAATAATATTTACTCTGTGAAGTTACGACAGTCTCTTCGTGATGGTTAGTACTAAAACTTATGGCGACAATAAGTAATTGTAATAACATTTTATAGCTGGGCCTACATTGGCACCGAGTGGAGAATTTATTGCTGGGCGGCAATAGGGCGGGCGGCGACGCGACGGGCGGCGGGCGGCGGGCGGCGGGTGGCGGTCTGCGGATGGCAGCATTAGGCGGATCGATATGAGCAACGCCGCCCGCCCACGCTGCTAGGAGGGGTAATGTTTCAATATAATTTATATATTAAGCTGCAAGTTCATGTTGTGTTCAAATTCTGTAACTTCTACCATAAAGTCCAAATCGCGTATTTTTAACCGCAGACAAACTAAATTATCTACACTCAAACGCCAGCATCGTTATTTTACTCAAAACAATAAATAAATATTCCTTTTGTAAAACGTTGAAATTGAGATTGCGAGTGGATCGGCAGGAGAATCACGTAATATGATATCGAGACTTGGTTATGAAAGAATTACGAGAATTGGGTCTCCGGTGTGTATATTTGGTACACCAGTGAGCAGAGAAGAACGAATGTTTGTACCTACATAGATGGTACAAGATGGTACATATTATGTTGTTTTAGAAAGGAAGTGTCCGCGGTTGTACCAGGCAGCCCGCAGGCAAATATGATACCTTAGTATCCTAGTAGTCTGTGTAACTATGATATACTAGCTTCTGCCCACGGCTTCGCCCGCGTGGATGATGAAAAGTAGCCTATGTGTTATTCTAATGTATAAGCTATATTACTGTAAAGTTTCATCAAAATCCGTTTAGTCGTTTTTGCGTGAAAGAGTAACATCCATCCTCACAAACGTTCACGTTTATAATATTAGTAGGATGCTGTCTGCTTGACTTCAAAGTCACTACTTTTATAAAAAAAAGTAGTGACAAAGAGGCAAAAAAAGTATTGTTGTATTCTGAACTAATAAATAACACCACAGAAAAATTAAAAATCATAAACAAATGAGAAAAAAAAATTATACATAACAAATCAGGCATAATGCGCGGTCTTATCGCTGAAAGGGATTTCTTCCGGACAGCCGTTGAATAGATAGGTTTAAATGGAATCAAATGACGGCGGTGTACGAGTTAACTCATTACAGAATATATAGTTATTAATATACATAACATATAGAAATAACCTTTATAATAATCATGTGAGATAATAAGTAGGTATGTGATAAAAAAACGATTAAGTAGCTCTGAGACATGGAAAGAATAATGATGGTGAATTGTAACAATTTACCTTCTTAGTACTGTAAATATTGGTAAAATGGACAATATTATACATTTTATTGTTTTAATTTGTTGTACAATCCCACGATGCCATCGGCGCTTAATTGAACAATGGAAAGGTACAGTAATTTGAGTAATGTTTACATTTCCCATAATTTTTTGGTAAACGTGACATCAGGGGTGGTTTAGAAGGGTAGCTTGCTGCTACAAAAAGTTGAATTTACAAAATAATGTGTTTGCACATAGGGGAAGTTTTTATATTCCTTTGCGTACAGGTATTTTGTATTTCCCCCACTGGAAAATAGGAAAGTTATTTTACCTAATGGATAACTTGAGTGCTTATTTAATATACTAACATTTTTATTGAAAAATATACAAATTAAGGAATGCACGATTCCCTTTTCTCATACACATACATAGTCCTGAGCCCACACTAGAATTCCCTGTATCGTAAGCATCAGCTACATTTATCCCACATACAAACAGATATTCCACAGCGGGAATCGAAGCCGCAATGTGACTCAGGCGGCTACTTGCCCACCGCGCCACTGAGGTCACCACTGGTATTAATAGTGTTTTAGTGATCATTCCATCGTATTGTATGTTTTACAAAAAAGCGTGTGGCGACTTTACCCCAAGTGGCCTTCATGTTACACACGCTAGGTACGTACATATATCATAAATACCTACTTAGGTGTAAGGCACTGATAATAAAGGATTGGACACGTCATCAGTCATCTGGGCTTAAAAATATGGCTACATTTGTATGCATTTCACTTTACGTTTTTCAATGCTTCCAGCTTGGATTTTATTTCGCGTGCCGCTAAAGATCATCCCTCTTATTCATAATCACCTACTAACTTAGCAAGTCGCTAACTCCAACCCTGTGATTTTCTAACACTAAACAAAAAGAGAAAGGCAAACAACTTTTAGCACGCTGCTAAAGTTGAACGAGTGATTTATGAATAAGGGTGTATGATCTCTTTGAAAATTACTAGCATATAATAGCAATAACCTACATACTTTTTACGTTGACTAGTGTGTATAACTGATGCTAGTTTGTAATTAAAACATAACTTTTACAAGACTTTTTAATATTAACTAAGCAGCAACGTAGCGACTAAACAGGTAAATTACTCTTAATATAAACAAGAAAGTAACAAACCTATAACATAAGCACTTCCGACAGCACAGCACGGTTATCTTATAGTAGGTAGATATCAGGCTACATTCACTTGGAAAGAAGTTTGCTGGCATATTTGTGCTGTGGTGCTTATACCAATCTGTGGACGGTGACCTATTTAGATGCTATATAAACATGTATGTTTGGCCAGAGCATCGATTTTCTTGTAGTTTATTTGACATTAGCCCACGACTTTATGCACGCATGGTACCCGGATAAAAAGTAACCAATGTGTTATTCTAGGTTACAAATTATATCTGTTATAAATTTCCCTAAAATTGGTCCAGTCCAGACCTTACGGAGATTATTAGCAAAAACCATCCTGATATCTAAACTTTGTCATTTTACTTATATTCTAAATGTTATGTTTTTCGCGATAAATAAAAAAATAAATAGGAATCATATGGATAGGTACTAGAATAATTTCTATTTCAATACCTGTTTACGCCTTTGAGTCATCAAAGGCAACTTTTTATAGGAGGCCCCTCCACGCGAAGCCGTGAAACGAGGCAAGTTTATAATATACTAGCTTCGGACCACGGCTTCGCCCGCGTGTTCACGGATAAAAATTAGCCTATGTGTTATTCTGATGTAGTGCAACCTGACACGACTATGCAAAATGTGGGTATGTGCCAACTGTAATATTTAGACTGACCCTGACTTGGTATATTCACATATTTGCGTACCAAGAATCTGAGAATGTCCGCCATGGGGAATTCATTTGTGAGCATATGTTTGTTGATGTAAACCAATTCTTAGACTGGGTATACCGGTTAGGTCCGGTAAACATGTTCCGGCAACCTGTTTTCCAAGTGAACGAGTCGTAGGAACTTACGTAGTCTACTGCAGAATGTTTCACACTGATAGTATAAAGATAAGTGGTCACATTAGGAAGGCACTAAAGTTGACGCTGTGGGCAGTTTTCCTGTATTACTCATGATATAAGCTTTCAAGTTATTACTAACGTGATTTGCAGAAAGTAGACGCGATCGCGATACCTTCACCATTTTTTACTCAAAGCTGTTAAAGTCCTAGCTAATTTGTATTTATCTAAGAAAATGGCAGTTTACATTTTCAGAATCCGTGTGCCCATTTACAGTGCGAAAATTTCGCTATCCATCCATCCTATAAGTTTTTTCCCTAAAACACCTCGGCCAACGTTTTCTTTCGTGGCCTTTAATTCAGATTTCAATGTCATGCAAAGCATCTTTCTCTGGAGCCTCTGGCACCTCTCTTTGAGAGTCTTGCATGTCTTGAGTAATGTCGATTTCTGAATCAACAGCTGTTGTATACGGCCCTGTAGGGCAATTTTTGTAGCATAATCCAGTTTTACCGGAGAGCTAGACTTCTCTCTTTTAATATTCATAATCAATTTTGGTTGAGCCCATGGAAAATGTTCTTGAAGATTCTGTAATGGAGATATAAAAACGAAACTATAGTAGCTGAATATCAGATTTAAACAGTCTTAATAGCCGTAAATATTAAATGCTGTTTCAATGGTTTATAGGTTTTTGGTTCTGTAAAAAATCCTATTATAGTAGTATAAAGATTATAGACTATAAATACTATACATCTGATTAGATAGATATATAGAAAGACTCTGTTAAGACACTTGGGACCAGAGAAAATTTAATGAACAAGGCTCAGCATTACTTGCCTCAAAGACATGTTCAGGTACAACAGGGACCGCGGATTTGCAGATAAAGGTTCGATCACTAGACGCGCTGTATTTATCTTCGTCCCTGAAGTGAGCTGAACAAATTCTAGTGTGCTTGGTGGGTATCCAGTCAGGCTCACTTCTCTCTAGTCGTATTACTTCAATCCAATCTTTTCGTCTTGTTATTAATGATGGAAATCTTGGAATAAACATAAATGCCTGTTTAGTCTTAATACAACTATCAACGCTTGGTTTCATAATAATGGTGTATACACTCTGACTGATTGTGGTGGGTCACATAATCTTGCGAAAAGGTTTGGAAAAAATTATAAGTAACCTAGGTAGAGTAAGTATTTTTACATGCGCATTAAAAATAATAATAGGAACTTACTGATGGTATGTGATTCCATGGGATTTATTCGACTTTTTAATATTGTTTTTACAAGATTTCAGCACACAAGAAGGCATTTTTAGATTTTGATTTATTCAGATGCTTTTGACACATCAAAATACATTGAACATGCCTAAAAAACATGTGACCGCACATATGACACCACAGACTTACTAGCACATAGTCTGTGCTTACTGGGAATGCTAACGTATGTGACAATGTATGACACACAAGCACAGACTAGTTAGGGATACGTGTACGTGCGCACAACTATACCAAAGTGATCAGTTTACTCTCAATCCGACAAATTAAAATACAACCGTGAAGTTTGTTAATGTTTAAGTAAAATACCAAAAATATATGTTTATGCTTTCATCAAGAAGTAAAATAACTATAGCAGAATGCTTTCATATAGATATTACCCATTCTATGTATAAGAAATAAAGTTATTAAAAGTATATGGTGAGTATATCTACCTGTGAGTAGAAATTCTTAAGTATTGTCATGACACCATCCCTTTATCATTCTTCAAGCATAGAAAAAACCATCCAATTATGACCGACCAAGGTAATCATATACAAAAAAATAATGTAAATGCACAAAAAATACGTAGCCCACGATTTCAAAAGATTTTTAAGTTTGCTCTATAGGACATATTGATTCCAGGTTTGTGTCTGTAAATCAAACAGCAATGCATATTTTGGTGGTACGAATATTGATCAGATCAGATATACTTTCCAATTATCCGCTGGCACTCTATTAACCAGCGCTATCATTAAATCACCGTATAAATATTCATGGGTCATCCTACTGGGGTCGAGGGATGAGCAATACATATAGCTTTAATAATAGAAACATATTAGCCGAATTGCATGTCTGTGCTTCCGTGACCGGGCAGTTTTACACCTGGTCAGCGGAGGGCCAGGGTGGCCGGCTGGTAATGGGAGGAGGCACGCGGGGTGGCTCGGAGCACGGGGGGCAAAGGCACCGTTTGTCAGCGGTCACAGCCATTAAGGCGATTCCTAGACCCAGATTAGCACATCATAAAATAGCTAAAAATCGTCGAAGCCAATGGCGCTCACGATATGCGGGCTGACAAAAAAGTGTGAAATACGTACGTTTTTCGCAGTACTTTCGAACGATAATAAACAGTTTGTATTTGTATGGACCTAATATCTTTCCCAACAAATAGTGTTTTAAATATTCGAAACGTCATTGTGTAAGAGTCTTGAGAAGAGAGTTAAAATAATTCATCCAAAAATAACCAATTAGCTCAAATAAGGGCCTTAACGAATGTGCCCATATTTTTTATTGAGCTACTGAGCAGTATCGGCGGGATAACTCATCGTTTATAAATTAACTGTGACTATTGATTATCGCTCCACTTACTAGGTACCATTTATACAAAAAAACTCGTGATAACGTTGCTTTTTGAAAAGACAATATAATTGTTTTTACTTAAAGTTTTTCTCTTGCACAATTGTTACAATTATATAAAATCTTTTAGTGCAAAATATCTGCCTTTCAGCAACCCGGTGCTGTGTATATTTGAGCGTTTAAACCACCCTAAACCTCGAGTGCATACAATGCTCATGGGACTCTTTCTATAACCAATTGCTGTACACTGTCGACGTGTCAATAACACGTCATCAATACTGACGCGTCCGTCAGCCGACATACGGGGCCGGGGTCGACTATCACGTGCCATCGTTTACACATTTGACTCCATTTTATTATAATAATGAAATTATTGGTCGATCGCGTGTCCGTTCCCCTCTCGCCATTACCTCATTAAAAGATAGACGATGTTACGATTGCGGGGGTGAGTTTAACTTTTTAATTTGATGGCTTGCGGTATGAATACCGTTGTATTATGGTGAGGTGTGATTTTAACGAGGATCCAGTTTGTATTTAGCGGACGCCTTTGTTTATAGCTCGTATGGAAAATTCTCCGGGTCTAAGAGCGCGTTGATGTCTTTTGCTCAGGAAACCGGATGAGCCTAGACTATAGAATAAATAACTCGTGTATTTTTTATACAAAAATGTGACCTGTTTAATCGAATTTGTACGAGGCGACGATTAGCAACCAAAGAAGTAACACAGTAACAATCTGTAAGAAGGGGTCGCTCGCTAATTAGCTAATGGATGTATAGCTGCCCCCTACGCCCGTGCTGGTCGACTGGAGGCTCGTAATGGATTGAGGCACGCTCGTCGCGTCACCACTGCCCATCTCAAGTTTCGTCTACGATTAGAATTTATTATAGTTTGCGCGTTTATGTAAAAACCAAGCACAATAGTACTTTAAAATTGCATAATATCAAAAGACAGTAAAGTTGTACTAGTAGAAAACATAAACAAGATATTTTAATACAAGCTTGGCTTTCAGCATATTCAGCCTGCTTTTAGTTTTTTTTTCATGCTAACGCAAATTTGTCAAGGAATAACTTGGCAGTAGTCACGTGACATTTTCACAGCTAATGTCATTTCCATACAATTCAATCGTTCTGCAGGCGTTAACGCCTACAGAAAGTGCTACTTGCTACACCCAGGTTTAGACATGGATTATCAGGAGATAAGGGCCTAGTGACCAATGGTCAAAGATTTAGCTGTAAGGATTCAGTACGCCTTGTAGAGGCTCTTTCTATGCACGACCACATGTTTCCGAATGTTTGTCTCTAGGACATGCCAGTAGATATATTTTCATCATATTTGAAAGAAAACGGTGCTTTAAAAAATTGCGCACAAACATTTTTTGAGTGGAAAAATCCATTGATGATGCACGATGGTCTTTGAACCCATGACCATTGGATCAAAAATAGGGAACTCTAGCCACTAAACACCACTAATACTTTAAACTGTTTGTGGTGAATGGCTTCAAATGTATTTCTTTTCTATATTGTCTAAAATAATTCTTCATAATAATCGAAACAACATTTTTATAGTCAATGGCAATAAAAAACGTATAACTTGTACTTAGACGCAAATTGAATGGGTTGAGAGGTGGCTACAAAAAGACAAACAATATTGCAGTGTAAGACGGAGGGACTCGGTATCAATTTGACTGGCATGCCCTTTATGAGTCGTAAAGTGGTCTAAGGTATTGGGAATTACAACAGAAACGTATAAAATAGTATTAAGAAGTTATAGCGCCGGTATCTGCCATTTTACATGACTGTCTCTACATTTATATCTTTCATACATGCTAGAGCAGATTCAGTTAGTAGTATTCAACTGCAAACCACATCACACTTCACTTTTTTAAAATGTCTGCCAGTTAACATATTAAAACTATATAACTTTTGAAACTATCTTGGTTATGAACATAAAATTTTTACTAAAAAACGGGATATTATAAAACCGGGTTAACGTATGCCCAAATATCGGGAAACATTCAAACTCACAAATCATGGTAAATATCCAGTTTTTTTGTAAAAATTAAGAGCTATATAACTATTCGCAGAGCAGTAATATTTGTAGTACATCAATGTAAATCTACAATTATAAATTTGTATTTGAAAAGCCCTGCTATGTGCCATCTTTGTAAGTGCACTTTCAAAAAGAAAGGATAAAGGATATCTAATCATCTAGGAGCTCACCAATGAAGCTCTTCCGAGATTAAACACCGTAGTCAAAAATATCTGTACGACATCATCATCGACAAAAGCTCCTTTAAAATAAAATACTTACTTAAAAAGATTATTTACATAAAAAGAAACGTTAAATATGAATTAATTACCCAAGTTTTATGTAATTAATGTGAGTCATCTGAAAATATGACTAATGCTAAGATATTTGATTTTTGCCTAAGTAGGTAGGTATTTAAATGAGAAAATAACGTAAAAAATATGTATTGTGGTTTGAATCGTCGTACCAAAATATTATAAAAAGAATACAGATTGGGTCAAGATGTGTTGCTGAAAATCCTTTTAAGTTTTCAGGAGTACCATTTAAAATGTAAATCTTAAATAGATACGATGGAAAAGTAACGATTTTTATTCATGCGCGCGCATCTTTAGACTGTGTTTGTTCTACGTTCCACCCCGTGCCGCCCGCCCAATGCTGTGATTGGGTGGAACGAGGGCAGAAATGTACATAGCATTGAATAAATTTTAATAGTTTTGCATTTCCTTATGTACCATCATTGATTTTTTTACATAGATTCTGGTAATAAGGTGATTTATAAAATGTTTTTGGTACTGGCACAACTTTAATTGAATCGTATTTTCGGCCCCAACTAGTTTTTAATCAATATTTATCCACTGTTTTAAGAGTATAATCAAACCAATAGAAATTATTGTCGCGTCTACAACAATTAGATATAAAATAATAAGTGATTAAACCAAAAAGAAGAGACCGTCTTGATGTCAGCTTGTATGAGTATGAATGAGTACGCGCTGGAATGTGCCGCACGCGCTCTCACACACACAGCAAACATTTGCTCACCTACATACATATCGAGTGCGGATAAAACGAGTTATATCATGCACACATGCGCACGTTGTCTACAAAGACACACACAGACAGAATGTACAATCCTAACAAAACGTCTTACTACTTGCAGCGATTTCTTTGCTGCTAGGCCGCCGTTTTGACTAGGACACGTGAACGTGAAATTAACTTTGTCACTGAGGTTAGGTCCAAGTCAATGGCAGGTTTTTATTCATTGGCACAAGGTTCATAAAAACGTCAACTTAAAAATGAAGGTGAAAATCCTCCAAGACTATCAAGCGCGCGACCGAGCCAAGTTAAGTTAACAAACTTAACTTGTCTTTTTTTTATGATCCTTCATTTAGCTATAGTGTGGTGCCAATGAACAAGGTGAACTCATTTCAGAGTTCAGAACAAGTTCAGGGTAGTCAAGTTAAAAAGGCTTACGAGCTAACGACCTAATAACGCAACGCTACTCAAGATTCAAGTAGTGTTGGAAAAAGATGGCGCTATATACCATGGGTAAAGCCGTCATTTTGTGAGAATCGTTTCAGTATTCGCCGGTGAACTGTAATATTATTATATTAAAAATTGCTTGTTGTCAATAAATTTATAAAATATATATAGGTACCTTGATGTTATTATAAATGTATTATGTAAAGGTGAAAGCATACCTAATAATATTAGGTATAATTGAGACGTGGTCAATAGTTATTTAGCCTATTACGAATACAAGCTCATATGAGATTAAAATCGTTGAACATGCATGAGGGTAATAATTCAAATGGGCTGTGAGATCATTCTGTTTCTGGAGAATCTTGCTCGAATCAGACCGGTATAAGTACTACAAATGTATTTTTCAGCAAGTAGGTTTTTCATTATATTGGAATGAAGTGATATTTTTGCCTAACAGTGGAAGAGTTCAATACTAAACTGCGAATGTGTTTGTCATCGTCCATGTAAGAACCATTCTTGATGACAATAGTGATTATGAATTTATTTCATAAAACCGCATATTAATCGTACATGTCGTTTCAGAGATAAAAAGTAAAAGACAAATGTAAAAGAGCTTTATGTCAAATACAAAATAATTATTAAAAATAATTTTATACACTTAGTAAATTTATGGGAAATTATATCATACCTTAGACATGTTGCTTGTTAGTCATTATATTCATGCGACCAAACCTAAAAGAATAAGGCAACAAACTCTGCTTAGTTATTTTCATAAGCAATCTGTTAGCGACAGTACCTGCTGCGTTGAATGGCGTTGGCAAGTCGCGAGATTACTACCAGCCCGTTACTTGTCTCAATGAATGGTGCCTCTCTCAATAATACCCAAATAGCCTTAAATATTCATGTTGACTCAAACAAAAGTGTGCCAACACGTCTTGCGCTTAGAGACTATATTTTATGAGTCACACCAAACGCGACCGTCTCTTCGAAAGCTTTTTAGGTTCTCGCGATCCGCGTCGAAGGAAATAGAGTGCGTAAGAGTGCGCGAAGATTGCTTATAGGCTAGTTACACACACAGCGACTGCGGCCGCACGCCCACAGTGCCGGAAACACGGTATGCCTAGATCCTATCGGGGAATTAAGGCAAGTATGCTGCTCACGATTCCGTCATTAGTAGGTAACAATGCATTTTTACCTCTCCAGAAAGGAAGTTGGCGATAACGTCTCAAATTTTGACAGAATGTCGTTGACCTAACTCAGTGGTTCTCAAGTATAAAGTTACATTAGCCATCTTAATTCATAAATTATTGATGGAAGTCTTTAGCTGCGCATAATTTTACAATCGGCCACCACAATGGAAATTGATTATGCCTAGTGCCCGCGGCGGTCGATGAGCGATGGCTTCACTGTTCAGCTTGTGACAAACGCGTTCCTAGCTCTTGTGAGCCAGGAATTTAGGAAGCAAACAATGTTGTTTACTTCCTAAGTTCCTGTCCGTCACGACGCGGACAATTGATCGGTTAATCACGAGAACGGCTTAGTTCACCCACTGCTATGTAATCTAGGTAATTCATGAACTCGCAAACTTCCTAGTGAACGCACATAATAAACTAGATCGAATACTACAAGGTATCGAAACAAAGTTTCAAAAGTTTTATCTTGTGTTCAATGACGTAGGTTTTGCAGTGCCCCCTGCATGACGTGTGGTGTGAAACCTACCTTTCTTGATGTCATACAAACGGTTACGTCTTTTCACATTGATTCTGTTGTGTATTGAAGCAGGGTGACTTATGGTGTTAAAACATTTATTACAAAACGTATAACAATCAACAACTGCAGGAAAGTCGTAACAGATAAACAAAACCAAGAATCCGTTTGGGATAAGAATCCCAAACGGATAAACGTGTTTCCTTCCAAGATAAACCATAGATTGTTTGAAAAAATACATGACCGCAATAATTTTGTGAGTGGATATAACGGTACCTTCTCTATTGATACCTCATTAACATGGGTTCATAAATTACGAGGAGCTCTCAAATTCCGACGCATTATTCTTCGCTTCGCGGAGGATTATGTGACTATTCGTCGTCTCTCAAATCGGAAGTCGTTTGGCACGGGTTTACATTATAGATACTTATGTATCTTCAAAAAGTAAAGTGATTTTACTTTTACTAACAATCTGTAGACATAGGTCTCTCCTAATGATTACCATGATCTTTGGCTAAAACAAAAAACGAACACTCACTACGGTAATTCCCATGATGGATATACTCAATCCATACTTAGCACGCAGATTAAGATACTAAGTTGGTACGTGCAAATATTATATTTGGCATATGCACACGTTTTGCATAGTAGTATGCATACATGACAGTTCGCAAGCACATCGCAGCTTATTGGAACACTTAATAATGGCACATGCCTTCGAATTTTTGGTTGTTTGGCATGCCGCTTTCCTTACGACGTTTGCTCTTACCGTTTGAGCACGTGTTTAATGCGCACATACATTTTACCAAGTGAAAGTGTCGTGATATTTATATCTAAACATCTATTTATCTTTGATACATTATAACCCTCAATCTCATATCCTATGGTTATGTATAGGGTAAGTCAAACAATTAAAGCTATTTTGATTCGTATCTAAAACGGTCTCATTGGCTATTGCCAACCTATTACCTATAGTCTTGCAACAGTATTGTAGGTAGGTACCTACTGGCGGGTTCAGTATTAGCGTGACTTAGCGATGATGTCACCACGAGGTAACGGGCAGTGCCTCCACTCTTGGATATATAGAGAACATTGATTATTTTAAACTCTTTTAATTCTACTATTTGGTAGACGATGGCATCTTAAATTGTTCCATCATATGCATTAAATTGGAAGAACGACTTCAATAGAAAATGTAAACTCGCTTCTATCCTAAAATGGTATCCGATTCAGAAGAAAAGAACATGTGACCACACTAGAAAAAATACTATGCACAGCAAATACAAAAAAAATACTAAAATAAATTACGTAAGTCGAAAGAAATTTCACCAAACGAACGGTATACGAAAGAAAAATAGGAACCTCTTTTTTAAAGACAGTTAAAATGTTAAACTGTTTAGATTATTGAACCGCAACCATTTTTGCCCAGAATTCCTCATCTTGATCTTTGCCCCATTACAAATATTTTGCAAGTAATTCGACATAAAGCACTTCGCACTCCAGAAAAACTAACCAATCTTATTTTACAGCTTTCCAAATATAGCTCGCACTAGTCATATTCGGGATCATAGCTGTTTTTACAACTCTATATACAGCCCTGATAATTGAGAAATGGCATAATTATGTTACATTTTTAACACAGTATGACTGCTTTGGAGATTGTTTTTTGTCGGTTGCGTTCGGTACAAGCATACATGTGCTACTTTTGGAGAGATACAAAAACGTTTTTAGGTACTACAGTACGTAGGTATCGTATCGTATATCTATACGTTAGTATTTAATGTATAAAGTAAGTACGAGTATATAGGTACCTAATACTTTACGCCAAAATATTTGCTAGTACCAGGAGACCTTATTGAGCAATTGTAAAAAATATGTAACACCACCGGTGGCACTGCCACGTAGTAAAGCTAATTCCTCGAGATATGTGCTGGCATTCCGGTCACGCTTCGTTCTGACCGGGTGCCCAGATAGATCTTGGAATATTTTACAATGAGTCGTGTTGGCCTAGTCAACTGTACTCCGACTTCCGATCCGATCATCTGGGGTTTTAATGGATTGCCACTCTCATAATGTAATGTGCGCATTTACACGTGCTCTAAACGGCGAGGAAAATAAAAGTCCTATGGCCTTGTAGAATGTAGTACCTAGGCCCAAAAAATTCGTAGGCATGTGCCGCAGTTGGTATATTTTTATTAGCAACTTGGTCCACCTATGATTAGCGGACAGAGTATAAATCTGAGGATATCCATCATGGGTAATATACTTGGATCGAGTTTTTTTAAATGTTTTTTAAGCTGGCGAAGGTTAGAAATATCCACGTATTCTTAACAAGCTTTTCACAATGCAAAGCGAGTCTATAAATACTTGAGGTGGAGAGACACTTAAACCTCTTCACGGTCAAGTGAAAAGCTGATTGATTCACACGATCAGATAGGGCTGCTTCAGTACAAAGCTTTTAAACCACCAGTCAGATATACAAAAATAGTTTTGTTTTTTTTTCTTTGTTGATTTGTTTTCACACGCTAATAAAAGGAAATCAAACCAAGTGAGTAGAGAGGTGAATTATGATTGCAAAAAAGAAAAGGGATATGCTAATACGTTGCTACTCGTTTGTCTGTCCGTCACACAGATCAAGCTTTAACCGCACATCGCATATTTAATACTTATTAAAGCCATTTATTCATACTTATTATTGGTTAATCATCGATTTCTGGTGCTGTTATTTTTCATAAAACGTCTTTGTAACGTGCAAGTGAAGATTACTAAGGCGGGTGGTGGGTGAGAGCATTATGTCCTCTTTACCTAAGCAATTTGATAAATTGCATGATGTAAAGAGCGAATGTTTATATTTAACTAGCCTGCCCAAGGCTTCACCCGCGTGACTACGAATAAAACGTAGCCTAGTTATTTGTTATTCTAGGTCACAAACTCTCATAATCACGGTCTCTTCCATTTATCAAAATCGTTTCAGTCGTTACGGAGATTATTAACAACAAATATCTATACTTTGACATTTATACGGGACCTTGAAGGCGCTGTGGGCCAAATGTTTGCATGTTTCGCAAATATTTGTTCCGGATCAGGGTGTTGTTGTACGTTGTTGGAATCCTAGTGTGGAGTCAGGACTATGTGTGTGTTTGTCTGATGGGTGTTTTATTTATTAGATATTATAATACTATAGCCATGCCCCACAAGGCTAAGTGGGGAGTCGTGATGCCGTGTGGGCAGTATCCTGAAGTCCGATCCGGAGGTCGTGGGTTCGAACCTAACCAAATATTTTTTCTACTTTCAATTACGGTTTTATATATTCCGATAATATACCAACTTTATTTTAATATTAGACTACATATATTTTGATTAATTTGCTATTGGAAATTTTGCCTTAAATAAAGTAACTACACATCAAAAAAAGTTTGCGATAATTTTGAGAAATGATATATATATATATATATATAAATATAATGTTTCTTTTGTTTATTTCAAACTATTCGTCGTGTAATTTTTATTACGAGTATTTTTATTTAGCTGACCGACGGACTTTGTTCGTTTTATCCTTGAATGAGACAGATACTAAACCTAGAATCGTTTGTATGGGAGAGAGAAAGCTTATTTTTAATATATTTTCAACATAAAACATTATGTAAAGTTTTAAAACTGATCGCAAACTTTTTGATGGTTCACAATGTTTTGTTGTGACAAGCTGATGGTGCAGCATAGCACTGTCGACATTATTGGTATAACAGACGGGGTCGCGGGACATGGGAAACGGCGTGGGCGCCCACGCACGCGACGAGCGACCGGTGCGCTGTGAGTACAATCACGCACACAAGAACAAATCTACTTTATAAAAAAAAAACACGCTTTTTGTACATAAGTTTACAAATGTATATATAAGTAGTACAACAGTCATCTAGTTCCCATAACACAAGCTCTGCAAACTTTGGTGCTAGATGATGCTGTGTGTAAATGTCCAGCATTTTTAAATTTTTGATCCATTATGTTGGCGTCTTTAGTAACGGCTTGTGTTAAAACCTACTCATATCTAAGAACCTTTCTAGTAACCTTACAAGGCGAATACAAAAGAAATAAGAAATTGGTGGACGACCGGGTTTAAGCGCACTACCTCCGTATCGGAAATCTGGGTACCGCCAGCTAGGGTAACTAGAGGATATAATTAAAACAAAATAACTCGATAAAGTACGGTATTTTATTCTACTTCGTATTGCGTTAATTACTTTACGCATACCATGCGAGTGACAATAAAACTATCGTTTTACATGATATCCAGCTTTATGACAGCGAATGTACATGACATCATCTGGGGTATAAGCGCAAATTAAAATGCTAGTTTCCTGTTTATATTAACTTTTTATTTGGTATTTATTCTGTGTTTCGCCAATTTGGTAGATTTGGCAGAATGAATACGGCACAGACACCTGCAAAATCAGCACAACAAAAGCTAATTTGAAAAATAAATGAGCAAATGCTATATTTTGTTTTGACTCTCGAAGTCTCGACAGAGATTACTTATGAGCCTTTTAGGGTTAAGACTCTGGGTCCATGGGGAACCGGGGCCCTAAGCGTATTCAACATTTTGTTGGGGCATCTGATCAAAATACGCGTGACCAGAGACTTTGCTCTGGTCTGAGGCAACGTAATAGCATTGCCATTTAGCGTGGTAATGTAGCAAGCATTATGGGTATACTTCCGTCTGGTAATAATCTGGACCAGTTGAGCTACCTATAGATTGTTTGCAGCGGTCTTGAGATGGTAATTGGATGATATGATAATCTGCGTGACAGCTGGGAATTTAATCAAAGTTGGAACACTACACCTAGTTCGTGATCTAGAATAACACATAAGCTACTTTTTTCGGGGTAAGTACCACTTGTGAAGTCGTGGGCAAATACTAGTTTATTTTATATTAATTGTACAACAAAACACAACTTCAATACCAAGCTATTTACCTACAAGTTTAGTGTTTATTATCTTGATCTCGGATGAAAGTGAGCATAAATTGTTTGTATGAATGAGATAGCAAACGTGGTTTCGTAGCAAATTATGCGAGTGAGGCGTATGACGCGGCCTACGCTTGTTACAAAGATATTGGTTTCCAATTACGTAAAGTCAGTGTTTGTTTTAGTAATTAGTGAAACAGCTGTATTTAGTAGTTTTTGTTTCAATTTTACCCGCGACGCAAAACGCCCGTGTTGTAATAAAAACAATAAATATACTAAACTAGCTACTACTCGGCACGGCACCCGGATAAAAAAATAACTCCTACCGTTCCTTAAAATTGCATTTGCTCGACCACTTTTTCGTCGACTTATGTTACAAAATTAGTCTTCGTGATAAGCCATTTTATATTAACGGGATAATATACAGTCTATGCCCACCCTGAAGGTCTATTCTAAATATTTGTAAAGATTATTTATAGGTATTCGTTAAAATCGGATGAGTAGTTTCGGAGATTACTTCCTACGTGAAAACTTACAAACTTTACGTCTTATAATATTAGTGTAGATAATAATATACGAATAACGCGTCGCTTCGAGGGTAGACATTGTTATTGATATTATTGATGTATTACATAATAATGAATCCGGCTAATTTGTCAATGCAACGAGATGCTAAATGGAGAAATAAGATCTACAGTTTTCTAAGTAACTCTCGTGCGATATACCTATCTACCACACAAAACATCTAGTTCAGGTATACTCAACCTTTAATTTTGTGTGTTCTGTCAAGAAGACATCCATAATAGGAATAAAAATAAAGTAAATTGAAAATAAGTCACACTTGCAGTTCGAAAGTAGCGGGTTCAGGCACGGGAACTAAAAATACAAATAAAATAGTCCCGAAGAATAATTGAAACTTTTAAACAAAAAACCTTGTCCATTAATTTAAGTAACGTAATTACTTACTAAATTACGTAAAAATACTCTTTCATATTTTCTACATTCGAAAGATGGACATAAAATGGATTTTAGTAGAGGATATCAAAAAAAATATCTGTCTAGAAAAGTTTATTTCACTATTGGTGTGTATTTTTTATACTAACTAAATATGGATTACATAGATGTTCATTTAGAGGTTAGCAAGTCACAAATAACCTACGCCGATTGAAAACGGGGGTTGCCAAGTTAGATGATGTTTCCCCGTTTTTGAACTAAGGTTCCAAAGAGGCCCTAAAGAATAATGTGAGAAAAAGTGACATAACCACATGGTGTATCAAAAAAATACATACAACGTGACAATTCTTTTTCTTTCGACTGCCCGAGATCTCAGCTCGTGGCGAACTACTAGAATAGATTTGTTGGTAAAGCATGGCGGCGCGGTGGGCCACAGGTTGAGAATTGCTGATCTACTTGCTATCCATCAAACAGGTTGGAACGGTGACTAGGGACGTCATTAAATGTGACCGAAAAGGATTTAGACGACTCTGAATAAGGAACGTTTTAGTAAGAGGTAAAATTACTGAGTACCCGATGTTGAATAGTTGTACTAGCGTTATTGTTGCTGTTATACCGTATTCACTTGTACCTACACATAAGAATAATGTGATTTTGTTAGTAAAAGTTAGGAGTATGCTCGGAGTTTCACTACGAGAAAAATATGAAATAAAGATATCTATAGGAGAACTTATAAGTCACCGATATAGCTCTTAGAATAAGTAAGTTCAAGTGGGATTCGGCAGGCCGTATATCTCGCAGAACCGACCACCACTGGGATAAGAGGATGATGAAAATGATGAATGAATCAAAAGTGAAAAGTTTTATGTTTTCGAATGACGGGACCCCATGTCTGATAAGTAAATATGAGCTTAGACATCGAAATCTTGCAGATTTTACATTTTCATCACATAAAAATAAATATTGTTAAAATCTTAACAAATAAAAATATTTATTATGAGTACAAATTTATTTTGGAAAGCACCTATATAGGTAAATTACTATTACTAGGTATTAATTACTAAATGAATCAAGACGTAGTAAGTTCGTTTATTGATCATAATTTGGTCTGTGAGTAGACGAAGACATTGCGCCCCGAGCTATCGAACCATAGAACGGCTATAACAGTTAATTGGTAAAATAAAAAAACGGTTCATAATGAAGATTTATTTACTTTACTTACTTTATTTTTGGAGACTGGGGATCAATTATTGAACTTCGCCGAATGACCAAACATCAGCAATATGCCCATTCGTATTGAAATCACTCCATGAAACTGACGTTTTACTCTAACCTAGACCACCACCATTGATTAATACGTTAAATCTACAAAAACGAAACGAAAATCGGTATTTAGTATGTATCTATTATTTTTTGCGTCTGGAACAAAACTGTATGATTGTATTTCACCGTTGACTAAGAAACAAATCTGTATTTAATAGTCATCGCTGAAGTTCAAAAATCGTTCCCCTGGAAGGAGGTAGGCGGATTGATCGGTGATAATAACCAAGTTATGTCGATTTGATCAACGGTTCGGCGTACTTTCCCATCAATGATTATTGTAGCTGGGGTTGTAAACGAGACGACCAATTGCTTTTACGACAGACGAACTGCCGTTTATTAAATAACTAGACTCTGCTATCGACATCGCCTGCCGAAAAGACCGGTCTTTATTGATAGTTTTTCAGAAGTCAAAAATATTTCTTTGACTGCTTTCACGATTCAATAACTATGTAGACATGCACCTTTTAACCGTGAACTGTATTTAATGAATAGAGACAAAGTGGAAAGTGAAATACTTATATACACCACCAATAACTACATTAAACTGTGTCACTACTGGACTAGTACTTCTACTGTATTGTTATCCCTGGATCTCTTGACACCCCATTTTTTTTTCAGAAGTCCGTATATTAGTTTGACTTGAGTGGTTGTTTGTTTATCTATTACCATTTATATCTGAAAATGCAGTTCTTTTGCAATCGTTTTGTATGACTTCAAGGATAGATTATTCTAAGATAGGGTTTTTAGCCACAAGTTACTTTAGAAGGCGATATGCGATGGAAAACACGTCAAATGTTTCAAATTTTGTAAAATGTCACTTAAGTGCGTAAAACGTTGAAAATACATAATCTATATTGTTTGTCCAGATTGAGCTAGATCATCTATTCGGTAAGTCGTAATATTGAGTGAAATAAATAGATGTGAGCGACGATTGTAGTCTCATAGAAAGTAGCCCACCTTGCGACTGCCGCGGGCAGTGCCCTGGGCGGCTGGGCAGGCCAACTTATAGCAGATTACCAACAAATTGACCACGTCCAATCTCATCAATAAACAATTTTATAAGAGTAGGTAATCAGTCGGTTCGAGACCGTTGAAGGTGTTCATACCCAGAGAAGAATAACAATAGTATTTTTTGAAATTTTTACTTATCCTCACCAGCAGGCATTATACCAAGTCATTCGTTTTGTTGATCAAAAAATATTATTGGTTTTCTTCCGTGCCTCTCCGTACCGTAATTATTGCGTATGGGCGCGCGGTATGAACTGAAAAAACATTTTTGAAAAAATTTGCAAATTTTGACTATTTTATCTGTTTTAATGGCATATTTTACATGGCACCAACTGGTAATTATTATTAGGTAACATTATTGGTGTCATTCCTGATTCTACCATTTTAGATACCAGTTCGTTTATCTTCTAATATTATTAATTTAGCATTGCTTCAAAGTGGCAGCCAGCATTTTGGGAACGCTTCCGTCTGGTGGATACATTGATATGGATCAGTTGACCTTATTATATATCGGTTAAAACGGTCTCCAGAAAGCTGGCTGTTTCATCTGTATTTTTTTTATATGCCTACTTATACATAGTAGTATAAATGTTTGAAAAATGTTTATTAATGATATTCGTAATGGCAGAACCGAAAGAAATTGGTAAGAAGTATTATCAGTTTTTTTTTGTGCTTATGGAGTTAACTCACTTCTACAGCAATTTATTGACGTTTTATTTGTAATTTAATTGTTCTCTCATGAATTTATGAATGACGATCGGTTTGGAACGGCCAGATTCACGATATGCAATAATCGTATCTCATTGTTATGGGGTATAAACCGACATACGGCTACCAGTGTTTAGCGAAACCTATAAAAAATCGCAGTTTATTGGCTTGCTATCCGCTCGGACGGTCCAAGACTCCTCTAAATGAAACATTTTCAATATTTTAACATGAGGTGAAGAAATGATTTGAAAATGTTATATCAATAATAATTGTATTGTTCTGTTGCCCGGTTTCTATTGTGCTTTTACTGTGCCGTATTGTTGTGATCGAGACGTTAATAATACTTTATTGCTTACGTGTCTAATGAATTTATAGTTTTATTTAGTGACTGGTAATAATTACTGAAATTATGATTTTAATTCCAATTCAATAATTTTGTATAAACTCAAGTTCATCAGCTGAAACTTTTAATGAACAATAGGGAAATAATAAAAATGGCAATCTTTATAAAATCAAATAACTATGTGATTAGATAGTTTTATTACAAATATGTAACTTTTTCTTTATGTACTTAACAATATGCCTTTTAAGTGAAAATGAATAAGAGAAATAACAATTGAAAAACTCAACTAAATGACGGCACTTAAAATGTCGCTATCCTTTTTATTTAAGTTTACGAGTAGGTATTTGCCATAGACAGAATTAAAAATTATAAATAATAATAATAATAAATAATTAATAACATCTAAATGTCCACAGTCTCAGCGTAGAAACCCCTATAAAAAATCATAAAACATACATGAGATCGATTCGGTCGGCCACCGAATCGGGGTTCCAATGGCGAACCCCTTTTGGACCATGTACAAATTTTCCGGCATAGAAAGATTTTACACTTATGTCCATGGAAGTAAGAAGGCTGACTTACAGGCAGGTAAACTTAAATATTCGTTAGTGGCATCTTCAGAGCTACTATCCAGGACTGGCTGTATTCGAAACCTCGATGAAATAAATCAACCCCTCTTTTGTCTTATATACCTAGGATGACTTTCGGACCCTCCAGAGTAGGGGGTGACAATCATAGCGGGGTGTGGTCTTTCAAATAATATTTCGGTATGGCAAAGCACATTGAAACGTAATTTTGGGAAGGGGAAAATTAAGTCTTGTTTTCATAAAAAAATAGACTTTGAATTATGGTCCGATAAGAAACCCGGATGAGGTTTTGACGCTGGGATCCTGGTATATAAAGGACGGCAAACAATGTTCGGGTGTAAAAAAGTGCACGACCGGATTCAAACTCACAACCTTCGAATTGGAAGTCAGGTATGACCCACTTAATCAACAATGTCAAGGCCGTCATATTAAATTTAGCTTTAGTTAATAATAATTAATTTCTAGTGAAACTTATACAGCCAGTTACATGGTAAAGCTGATATCTTTAACGATATTATAAATAATGAATTAAATTATAAAGGCCTAAATAACCGAGGAATCCAAACTTAGCTCAGAGGCGATAAGTGTGTCCTTGCAAGAAGTACTGTCTTGTCACAAAATTCTTTATGTACTGTTGGCGGCAGCTTAGTTGGTATAAGAATTTTTCGTTTTTATGTTTATATGTTTACTGTAAACCATTTGTGCCACTTAATGTAAATAAAATACAGGCCCATCTAATTTCTAAGATTGCACAGTTGTACAATACTGGAATAACAATGCCTTCGAATTTCTTATAAAATAAATAAATAAAATCAAAAATGCAATACAAAGGGCAGTGTTTGATTGATCATGAATGTACAGTTATCTTGTTACACAGATAAACACCACAAACAAACGTTAATGATCCTTCCGCAGGTTCACCTACGGAAACCTTGTTACGACTTTTACTTCCTCTAAATGATCAAGTTTGGTCAACTTCGCAACGACGCCAAGGAACGTGCAATACAAAGGGCAGTGTTTGATTGATCATGAATGTACAGTTATCTTGTTACACAGATAAACACCACAAACAAACGTTAATGATCCTTCCGCAGGTTCACCTACGGAAACCTTGTTACGACTTTTACTTCCTCTAAATGATCAAGTTTGGTCAACTTCGCAACGACGCCAAGGAACGTGCAATACAAAGGGCAGTGTTTGATTGATCATGAATGTACAGTTATCTTGTTACACAGATAAACACCACAAACAAACGTTAATGATCCTTCCGCAGGTTCACCTACGGAAACCTTGTTACGACTTTTACTTCCTCTAAATGATCAAGTTTGGTCAACTTCGCAACGACGCCAAGGAACGTGAAGCCTCAACGTGTCGGTCCGAAGACCTCACTAAATCATTCAATCGGCAGTAGCGACGGGCGGTGTGTACAAAGGGCAGGAACGTAATCAACGCGAGCTTATGACTCGCGTTAACTAGGAATTAGAAGTTTATGGGGGATAATTGCAAACCCCAATCCCCAGCACGATGGAGTTTCAACGGATTGCCCGGGCCTTTAGGCCAGGGAGAACATGTTGATTCCTTCAGTGTAGCTTGCGTGCGGCCCAGGACATCTAAAAGCATCACAGACCTGTTATTGCTCAATTTCGTGCGGCTCGAAACCGCCGGTCCCTCTAAGAAGAATTTTAATACGTCGCTAGTGAGTTGCGTGACCGTAGCCATGCACACCGAAATGACGACGCCTATTTTGCAGGCTAGAGTCTCGTTCGTTAATTCCGGATTAACCAGACAAATCGCCCCACCAACTAAGAACGGCCATGCACCACCACAACTATATAGTTTATGAAAGTCCGCAATAAATCTATTATTATCCATGGGGACTACGAGTAAGTATAATACATAACATATTATCTTGAACAAACTTGAAGTTCCGATAAAATATGTTTGGAAAGGTGTCCCACTTGTAACTGGGAATGTCGACTTGCAACGTCGGCAGTCAAATAATCGCGCGACACTATGTTCTCATTCTAGCAAAGAAAGGCATTTAACTAAGATGAGACAAAACTTATATGAGGTATTTTAAATTTTGGATCTTAGTTATTTTAACAGCCAACACATACATAACCCTGACTCCACACTAGGAATACCTGTATCGTGGGTTTTAAGAACTACGAGTACACTGCAACAAATATCTGCAGAACATGCAAACATTTATGTCGCAGCGGGAATCGACCCACTTGCGTCTCGCCACCAAAATAGTGTTTGTCGTTTTTTTTCCTTTTATGAGTAAAATACTTTCCTGGTCTCTTTTGCGACTTAAGCGATGGAAAGTGATACCCGCAGAGCAACGGCAACAATGACTTGCATGCTAACCCCACTGTACCCAAACCATCAACCAGTAAACAATAAATAGAGGCATATCATTATTATGCCAGTCTTGGTGGCTATGCCAAAGGAAATTTTATAAGCATTGCAATTATTCTCGAACGGCGATAAGAAACTGGCAACAATTCATGAATGCAACAACTAGCGCGGCATAGGTACCAAGACCCTACCAGTTTGGTATAACCAAAGGTACGCTACGAATGATAATTAATCGATTTGCTGTGGTAGCCACATTCACCTGAATCGATACCTAGGTCATAGGTCGCTTTATGTTAAACAAGGACAGCTATCTGTTCAATAGTACCGCTGCTGTACATTCATTCTGTTAGAAATAGCGAATCACGCCTTCACCAGCAGAGAAGGATAGCATGACCGATAGTGAAATGCTACTCGATACACTCACGATGCAAAGTGTACTGTGATAAATTCGTTTTAGGTTCACTTTTGCACTGTCCAGCGGTAGTCACGAATTCAATTCTCTTCTTAGGTACCTATTCGGTATTTCACTTCATTGTGTTTGTTATTATCATTAATGCCTTTAGAACGTATTATAATCATGATAATGAAATAGATTTGAAGAGCATTGGCACAGCTGGCAGTCTGCAAGAGACCTGATGACTGCCTTGTGGCGTAAGAATGCTTTAAGTTCTCTGACTTTACCTTTATAATATAGAAAAGAGATAAATAAATAATGCTGGTCATTTTTCACACTGAATCATCTAGCCACAAAGTAAGCAAAGCTTGTGTTATGGGAACTACATGACTGATATAATACGTAGCCCGTCAGATGACAACTAATATGTCTCCAGCGTTTCATCCCTAGAATTCCGACCAGGCTGGAACCAAACTTAGTTGCTGAGTGGTTAAAGCACACACGTCAAATCGTTAAAAGGGTTCAATTAGATTAAAATGGGTTCAAGATAAGAAATCTGAAGCTTTCTTGGCATCGGCTCTATCAGTCAAAATCAATACGTCCCGTCGTGGCCCAGAGCCGGCTGTTTGTATAAGATACTATTTACGATAGCGCGGCACGACTTACTCGCTTATAAGGATAATGCGTTAAAATTGTATACATTTTGATCTAGAAAAGGTAAAAAACAATAACCGTTTGAAATAGCAAACAAAATGCAATAATTTTTGAGACCGGGGTTAAATACGTTCAACATTTTTACATAAATCGGTTTAGTTTGTGATATGAAACATATTCACCGTAATACTATACCGCCATTCACCATACTGGTAAGAATATGGTTGTTTCCGAAACACGAATTTCAAGACAAAAAAACCTACCCCTCCGTTACCCCTCCAAAAAAAAAACACATAAATATAATGATAATTAACCAACAGATATTTATACAACTTTGAAAACTTCGCTGTTATAGCGAAGTTTTCAAAGTTCAAAGTTCAAAGAGAGAAAATTCGAGAAACGCGTATTTTTCTCTAATTTTTGTCTGCTCTGTGTCGTAAGCGCCACCGCCTTGCGTTATACACTACGACAATTTTTTCGTTCATAATTTGTGTGGCTGCTTTTCGATGTGCTGATTTGGCACCTGTCTGCAGAGTTAGCTTCCAAATTCTCTTTTATCGAATAAGGAGCTAGTAGGAATTTCCCATACTCATACGGGACGTGTATGGCTGTGAATTATATTTTTTTAATATCATACCAGAATGATAATTTCTTAATCAGTTTTATCACAATGTATCAATGTATCCATAATCTCTGAGTTTAGGTATCTAACGTCATACGAGTAGGTAGGTAATTACACGTGATAAAGTTGTTATCGTTGCATTCATGAATAATAATTACGTTTCAATAATCACTAAGCTAAGTCTTTTGAATTTTTGAGACATTTTTTAAGATTGAGATTGCAAATGACAATGCTTACACATTTTATACTATTCAAAATGACGAAGCAGGATTTAATTTCATACATACACAATGTATTGGGATTTTGGCACAAGTCGATGGTTACATCTTCATGAAATTGATCATCGAAACATATGGAAAGAAGATATATTATATTGATTACTTGGACTGTAATAGTAAACTGCGTGCACGCGCTCCTATGTTGGTGTAAAGCAACTCGAGATTTGGATGAAAACGTCCAAATATACAGACTCCAAATATATATTTGCCATAGAATTCGTCCAAATGGTTCCCATATAAAAAGTATCATAGGTGTTATTCTAGGTCACGAACTATACTTATTCAAAATTATAGCCAAATCGGTTCAGCCGTTACAAAGATTATAAACAAATAAATAAATAATGCTAGACAATTTCACACAGCATCATCTAACCCCAAAGTAAGCAGATCTTGTTGTATGGGAACTTCATGACTAAATACTACTTATATGCATTGTTTTTGTATATACAAATGGATTATGTAAACTAGAAATGCTAAGGAATTAAATGAAATAAAAATATATTTTATTCAGATTACTTAGATCCACATGTCATTAAATTAAATAGATAGGTTTTGCAGATGACTGTCGAATATGCTATATTTTTTATAGATGCTATTTTTTTTCGCATTATAGCGTGAAAGTCCCACACGTGTGCCAGCAAACATATCAGACGCAATGTAAATCTAGGTAGCACCAGCTGTACTCTGAACATAATATTACACATGCCTCAAGGAGGTAATGCAAACTAGGTTCTCCTCCATTACTCTCTGAGAAGAAAATGGTGAGTTTATCTGTTATTTTTTATCTGAATTGATTGCAAAATGGTTTTATATAATCCTACTCGGATGTAAGTTTTATCATTACACATCGAAGGGACGCTGCAATAGCCGATGAAATACAGAAATAGGGGTGATTGTTGTAAAAATGGACTTGTTCTAAACTTGGAACGCGAAACTAATGCAACCTAACTGTTTTGAAATTATGCGCCAAAGAATAAGGTAGCCCTAGCCCAGCCAACGAATAAAGATATCTACTTTTTCTCTGCTATGTAGCTTCTCCGATTTAACGAGTTTCTCCTTACTTTTCGCACGTAAGTATACATAATATAGACTTGTTTATAGTGTCCCTACTTGTGGACATGTCGTCTTATCATTTTACAACCAACCAGCTATATTTTGTAAAATTTATCGTTCAGTTTAAAAATAAATTAAGTTACTCCTATCCTAAGTGGGTCAACAAACAAAGGCTGGGTTCGCAAAATAGACGATGGTTTTTCGAGTTTATCTGTACGTTAGTACATTGCAGAATTATTGATAAGATAATGATGACTGATAAAAATGCTAGTGTAAATAAAAGATGCATATTTTTCGCCTGATAGCGTTTTAAAGCCACTTGTTGAGCCACTTTTGCATTTCCTATTACGTTTTTATGATGCCGTTAAATCACTAGTAATTTATATCTACTTTTCTACGCTCTGTATGTGACATCACGATTTTCTTATTCACGGTCTAGCTTCGATAATGGGAATTTACAATTTGGGATATATATCTCCATAATAAATATGTCGAAAAAAATATCAGCTACAACATATTTATCTTCTTTAATTAAATATGTAAAACTGTTCCGTTACTCACTGACTATCAACGCACAGCCTAAACGCACATAAATCCGCGAAGCATGAAACTTGGAGGGTATTTTCCTCTTATGGTGAAGGGGTGCACTAAGAAAGCAATTTGGAAAATTCTCAAAAAGGGCTGAAATCCTTTGTATGAAACTTCGCATAAATATTCATCAATATAAATAATAAAACACTAACATAAGTATAAGGGTGTTCAAGTTTCTGGGTACTTATTAACAGGTGGTTCAATTTGCATCGAAACTCGGCATAAATATTATTCTGTACGACCTCTGTGGCGCAGTGGGTAAAAACCCACCTGAGGCTCAGAAAGTTGCTGGTTTTATTCTTGCAACCGGACAAATGTTTGTATGATCTGCAACTATTTGTTTCGAGTCAGGGTGTTATAAGAATAAGAATAAGAATAAGAATATATTTATTTGACACACACACACACAACATTACAAGACTTATTATCTAGACAAATAATCTAGAAGCCTAGGTACTACTATATAAATAAAGAAAAGTAAAGTATAAAATAATTTGAAGATTACAGATACAGAGACAGTGACACAAAGATATACAGGGTATGGGCAAGACAATTAGAAGTAAGTACCTAGATCCTACGGACACGTCTATCAGTCTTTCGCTGCGAGTGTGCGGCCAAACAGGCCCAGTCTCAGCATAATGCCACTCCCAACAAAGTAGGTATTTAAAAAAAAGTATATAAAAAGCATATCAGTTATTAAGCTCTGCTTATTTTTAGGCTACATGATGCTGTGTGAAAAATGTCCAGCATTCTTTATTTATTTAGTACAAATTATAAAAGACAAAACTATGTATTTTTCCAAACTACCCCTCAAAGAAGGATGGTGTGCTAAGTTTTTATGGGAAATGTTAACGCGTGGTAGAATTTGCTGTAAAAATATTTTAGATACCTTAAAATACAAAAAAACTGAATAACTACCTTCGTATTAAAAAAAAACCCTTAAAGGTACAAAGCATGCTAGCTAGTTTAAATCTATAATAGCTTTGTAAGAAAATAAAGTTTTGTGAAACTTGCCTATCTATTTAAATAAAAATCAACGGCTCGATCGATTTTGCAGATTTAATTTTGTTGTTTTAGTGATTATTTGGCCAAAGTTTGCCTGAAAGATTTTTTTTGGAAATTCTCTAGAACAGTCGTAATTTTGGATAATCCGGGCGAACCCGGAGCGGATCATCATCATCTAAGGCGCTACAGCCGCGGCTGGGCCTTGAACTGATCCAGTAGAATTCTCCAGCCGGGTCTGTCTTAGGCTTTTTCTCTCCAGCCTTAAAATCCAATTAATTTCATGTCCCGCTCCACGCCATCCAGCCACCTGAGTTTGGGCCCGCCATGGGGTCTCTGGCCATCGGGTTTGCCTGCATTCGTTCTACGTGGCCAGCGCATCGGAGAAGACCAATTTTAACGAACTTTACTACATCAGGTTGTTCAACAGGTTCTTGGAACATTGTTGCAAAGTTCGTGGTTGTATCTGATCCTCCAGACTTCACCATCCAATACGGCACCGAAGATGCGCCTCAAAGTTTTTCTACTGCAGAACGTATTTTTTTAAGATCTTTATGATATTTTTTGAGGATACCAAGCCTGCCTTGCGATCATGTAACTTCGTTCGACAAATTTATTGTATCGATAAACTAATTATATACATCTAATTTGATCTACAACAGAACTAGCCTCGATATATTTTATCGAGTGATTTCGTTGTCGATAGTTGACCATAAAGATGGCCACGCGGAAAAAAAGGTTTAATGCGAATTTTTTTTATGAAAATGTCTTCTTCTAGGTCCATAGGGTCAGTGGCACCTGATAATCCCCTGAAACGTCGCCTGTTAATCCTCTGGCCTCCCTCCCTTCTCTTGGCTTGAACTAGAATAATGTGTCCAAAGTATTTTAAATATTTTTCGCATTATTTATACTTGTCGTTTACTTTTTAAAATTAACCGATGAGATTATGTCAAAAAGAATATCATACCTACTACGGTTTTCGATATTATCCGATAAAGTCGGTATAATTTTTCAAATTTATCCACCCGTCTATAAACTAAGTTCCATGCTGCCTATCTCGATAAATTTCGACAAAACCCCGTTTTATCGAGAATTTGTGTTTTTTTATCTGTCGTTACAACCATGCTCGGGCCCGAGTATTGAAAGTTCTGTTGGAATAAAAACCTATTTGCATGTTTAATCAAAATCTTACTGCGTGTCGATCCACCCTGTAAATAAAGTCATCTACGTGCAAAGCGTACTTTATCGTTAAAATTTATAATAGTATAGTGAGTGCAGCACGATCACACCAGACTACTGTGAGACATGAAAGCCTTGTGAGTACGTAAGGGCTACTACATACTGAAGTATGTCACTAAAACTGTCTTATATAATCTCATTCCTTGTTTCAAAAGTAATTTGCCAACAACGTTTGGATAAATTTCCATTCATTGTTTTTTATTAATATCAGTATCGGTTATAAGCTCTCTAGAGTCTGTTAAGTGAGTAAACATATCTTAAACCTCTCACTTATAGTAACTTCCCAATTAATCATCATTCATGGTTTCAGTTAGGCACAATAAAATAAACAAGAAATAATATTTTAGATAAAAAACCACTGACTGCATTTATTTCCAATCATCTTTACATAATTCGAGCGAAGTCAACAAGTGGTGTTTTAGGGTTCTGAAAGCAAATGGTAAAAACGGAACTCTTAATTAATTGTTTTTTCGAAGTTATAGTTATCCGAAAGCTCTTCGATTCCTCAATGATTGATTCAATGTTTAACATAGACTAAGTCTTACCAACACATATGGATCAAGATTTCTAAAATAATTTATTATTATTATTCAAATTCTCAGGCTTATGCCTGGAACCTTTACAGGGATAGGTGGAGCAGAAGCTAACACTAAGAGGCCTATTTGTACATAAAAATAACGTTATTTAGTGGATGGCGACTGATGAAACTATTGGAAATATTGGTTGATAAACTGGGCTATTGCAGGAGTATATACATATGGAATGGTTGCTGGGCTATGTAGGATGAAATGGCAACTGCCAATTTTGAACAACATTCAATTAAAATCTTAGTCAGATGCCCTCCACTAAACTCCACTGCGTAGGGACAGGTTGGTTATTATTGTTATTAAATTATTAATTTAATAATGTCCAGCATTACACATTTCGTCAAGCCCGTCTGTCTGTCTGTCTATCTACACTCCGATTTCCTAATCAGTTTAAAGCGTATCGTGTTTAATTTTTGGTATGCAGGCGTGTTTTCAAAAAACAACAAAATCGAAAATTCGATATTAAAATGTGGATTATTTTTATCGCGCAAAAAAACTTTAGTTAAACTGAAACTGCTACCACTGAGAAAAATAATTACATCCACTTTACATTGAATAGGGGTTCAATGTAAAGTGGATGTAATTATTTTTCTCAGTGGTAGCAGTTTCAGTTTAACTAAAGTTTTTTTAATATTTATATTATTTTATGAAATCTGAAAATATTCAGGTGGTTTTTTAAACAACTATGTATTTGTCTAAGTAAGAAACAAGCATACAGCCCACCTATTGGTAAGCGGTTACCGTAACCTTTGAAGGCTACCGCTAACGCTCCGTATACATACTTCACATAATTCATTTTTATGCATCGATTCAGAAACTACGTTTACTGAGAGCTACTGAGAGTAGGTGCAGTTTTTGGTTACTCATTTTAGGAAAGGGTAAATTTTAAGGGGAATCTATGAGTAAATTTTACTTGCTGATGTCAAATAATAAATAAGGTAGGCAAATAATATATCTAACAGCAAGCAAGTATGTACCCACCTTTACTAGGTTACAAGAAGAACGGGTTCTACTCGAGTATAATATCGAGTATATAAAGTGAAACTGCACTGAGCTGTTTATCAATTGCAATTTCATTATCTACTAGACACCTGCCCGAGAGCCATTCCGAGGAATATGGATTATGTTAAGGCAAAGACAAATGCGAAACCCTGTGATAGGTTGGTACACCCATTTGCTATGAAACAATGCCATCTTGGCAACATCAAACGATCAATTTTACAGTGTAGGAGATTGCAATTGAGTTCGAATTGGCACAAACCAAACGAAGTCCTGCTCGATAATTTAACACTGATGATAAAATATCGCCAAAACTAAAAGCTCGTTGAAAAAGTAAGTGTAAGTTTGACAAAATAAAGCGATACCTGTGTAACTGCTCAATTTAGTACTTAGCTACATTCACGAGAAAGCACCGAAAGATAGAGGCCCTTTATTTAAAATTCAAGATGGCCATGCATTGTCAAACAACACCGCACATTTGAAGAAGTGAGTTCGTTAGGAAACTTCAGTAATGTCTTATTTAGACCACGAAAAGGAATTCTACTGGAAATCGAGATCGCAGTATATAATGGCGCTGCTATGCCAAACCATAGGAAGCACAACCTTCATGTCACTACCACTCACGGCCATCACCCATGGCGCGACCGGCTACCTCGTCGGGTATGTGCTGGCCTACCTACTCCTAGGCATCCCCTTGCTGTACATGGAGTTTATCGTGAGCCAGTTCACGGCACGCGACTGCCTGCAGGTGTGGAGGACCCGCCCGTGCTTGTCGCACATCGGCTACGTGCACGTTGTTTGGCAAATTATCATCATAATGTACAATCACACGATATCGTCCTTCGTCATTCACTACTTCCTCATAAGTTTCGAAAACCCCATACCGTACTTCATCTGTGGAAAATGGGGAACAAAAGACTGCGGCATCCTCAGCAAGAACTATACCGTGAACCAAGACTGTGTGAAGTTCAGGGATGAGGAAAACTATTACTGTTCTTTCCTGTTTAAAACGTTTCCAGGGTACCAATACTGGAGGTATAACATACTCGGACAGAAAGAGGACAACTATTATGTCGCGTGGCGAGTTTGTCTTGCATCAGGACTCGCCTGTTGTTTTATGTTTTTGAGTTGTTTTAAGAGAAAACAGTCTCTTAAATGGTTTTTGAGCTTTCTTACAATTTTCCCAGTAGTGGGGTATATTATTTTGATAATGGGGTCGATGATGCAGAAAGGCATTGTCTCATTTTATGAAGAGGCTATTGATGCAGATTTTAGTATTTTTGTGAAAAATTATAGGATATCAAACATAATACAGCAGGTTTTGTACAATCTGAACATCGGTACGGGGGTTTCTTTTAATCTGGGCGCGGCAACGTCGTTCCGCGCGCCATGCTACTCCAACATCGTGATCACAGTAGCCATTTGCAGCGTCTTCACGGTGTTCGCCGTTTGCACTATTGCCATGATGCCATGTCCTTTTGCTAACGAGTTCGGCATTAGACCAAGCGTTTTTTTTAATTATCCAATGGCTCTCGTCTTTGAAAAGATCCCGACGTTACTCAAAGAATACGAGTATAGTTATGTTTGGCTCATACTCTGTTACAGCAGTAACGCCGTTCTCGGTCTGAGCACAAACATAATTATTTTCCAGCATTTGCTGGAGATGTTGGCAGAGCGATACGTGCTCGTGTTCAGGTATCCCGGTCTGACTTGTTTCCTATGTATTATCGTTATGTTCTTTGTGACTACTCCATTACTTGGCAACATGGGAATGTATACGCTTTTCTCAATCAGAAAAACTGTTAATTTAGTTACAATTTTCATGACGATGCTTGAATGTTTGGTTTTTGTGATGTGGTATGGCTTAGAAAAGTTTTCCGAGGACGTACATTTCATGCAAGGGATCCAACCAAGAAGTTATATGAAATTGGCATGGCTCGTGTCCAGCATCGTGGTAGCGTATGTGTTCTTTAACGAACTCCACTTTAATTTTCCCAGTTGGAGAGAAACTCTGGGCTCTATGATGGGATGGTGCACGCTTTTTATTTTAGTAGGCCTGATCGTATCGATAACATTATTGAGATTATTGGTCGCAGCTATGAGGAAGCGGTTTCGAGAGGAGATCCAATTGGATCCGATGTGGGGTCCGAAAAGCGAAGTCCTGCTCCGGAGCCGTGCCATGTTCTCGGCGCAGGCCATGACCAAGGAGTACATCTACCGACAGTACCACCTGCAGGCGGGCATATGGGCGCGCGAGCGGACTGCCAACGTGAGGCGAGCGTACAACGAATAACATACCATCCTACCCACTATCTCACGGAATTCTTATGTTCCACTATAACATTATTAAAGCTTTCAAAATTAAATTAAATCGATCGAAATTTCTGTCTAATCGTATAATAAATTAGCTGGTGGAAGGGTTATTAGTGGCACGCGTGAGTTAGTTTTTATTTATTTTCTGTTATGAGTCACCGTGCCAGCAAGATAGAGGCTGTTATATTATATTATTATTGAACTAGTATTATTACATTGGCTATTGATTGCGTAATTCATTTTTGTTGCCATGACTCATCTCCCGAAATATATTTTATTTTGTTTCCACATATATAAACTATAACTTCAAAATACCTTCGTATATATAAGGTACCTACGGTTTCATTAGTCACTAGCATTTAGCCATGGCATTATTACCAATAAACATCTAAACAGCCATTTATAATATTAGTGGGAAGTAGAGTTCTTTACGAATATCATATCAATAATGTGGCAGTATTCATTGTGAAATGTGAGACTATCGTGCCGCATAGCGGCTGTCAAAGATATTTGGTAAGCACTATCTTAAAACTTCAACTGGTGTGTCAGGTAGGTAGTCTTCGAATTTATTATCTACTCAGAGGGCCCATAAAAAAGAAAGTCAACGGCTTCCTCTTCAGCCCCCCGCCTGCTCTTATGTCCGACTTTTGTAAAAGAACATTACACGTCTTTAAAAAAAGTGGCGCGCCAAGCTGTCTGCAACCAGAGTGATGTCGCAACCACAAACGCGCGGCCTCGCCTGCTCCGCGATGAAGCAAGCCCGCTGCACGCTGGCGCCTCTTTGCATCAGAACACCCGCTAGAGATGCACCAATGTATGTGTTACGTGATCTACCTACGCATGATTCGACTACTTAGATTAGACATAAGAGGAGATCTGCTAATAAGCGCTACACAGTCTACCAATGACGAATTTTCTGAAAGCAGTGATCATTGATTTTTATTTTAAACTTTGCTTTCGACGTCCACAATCTAGATTAAATCAGAGAGTTAGTATAATACATTTAAAAGGGAAAACTTTGCTTTCTTTGGAAATTTACGCTATAAAAGTATACTTTAAATGACATCTAACGTCCAATGTGCAGCTTACTCGTATAAGTAGGTAAATAGATTACCTCTCGCTTTATAACAGACAACGTTTAAGCTTTGACCTTTTACTGGTTAGACAGGTAAACACCTCTAGGCTCAGCTCGAAGTCGGTTACTTGTTAGAAATATCTAAAATTCGAGGTATAAATAGGTCCTTAAAGTTTATTTAGATTAGGCAGAATTAGAATTGTATACGTCTGATCTGAAGAGAGTGTGCTGGTTAGAATTTATTTGAAAAGGAGGACACTATTTTACTTCTTAACTGATAGCTCGAAATCAACTACCTGCGTTATTTTCCTAAAAAATGGTATTCTAATGAAACTTATAAAAGTCGGAGTACCTACATTATAGAGCCCAAACCTAATAACTTGTAATTACACAAAAGAGTGTGTTAAAAAATTATATCTTTACTTTTAATAACTAACAAATACAGGCGGACTCGTATTCTCAAATTTTGACCTTGATACACTTAATGTAAGTATTACATTAATTAAAATATACGAGTGTTGCTCGAATGTTTTAATTAATGTAATACTTAGTGTTATTTTGAACATCGAGTTACGTTACGTATTTTTATTTTTCGGAAATTAGTTTTGTAGGCCGATGGAGTTAGGAGAAGGAGTTTTCAGTATTTTAAAGCAACAACATACCATATTTGGTACTTACTAAATAGACTCCTTACTAATAGCTACTAAAAAAAACACCTGTTACCTTTATATGATTATTTTGAATAATTATAAAAATACATAAAATAAAATTGCATTTCGAAGTGGATGTAGGACGTACCTATATGATTTTTATAGATATACTAATTGAGAATTCAATATTTTTTTTTGTTATTATATATATATAATAGAAGTATAATAAAATAGTATAATCAGTGCTAAAGTTCAAGCCAGACGCATCATATTCAGTCATGATGTGATGCGTCTGAAAAATAATCAAAAAAAAATCATGAAAAATGATTGCAAATGTTAAATAATAACAAAACAAACACGCTCACGGCTGTTTTCATATACATAGATACATACTTAATAAGTACATTTTTTGAGAGTACTAAATAGAGGATAGTCAGAGACACGTCCAAACATTTGAAACATACCCGCGTTTTGCAAGTATTTAGCATTCATTCATAAATTATTATAAAGAAGATAGGTAAAATAGCATGAATTTAAAAGAAATACTGTAATAAAAAAATCAATTGATATACTGTTATAAAAACTGTAAGTAAATATTGATAGAATAATAAGTAGAAACAACACATATATAGGTTTTTATGCAAGTATACACAAACCAAGTATTAGAGTAGAGAAATGTATCCGTGAATGTGCCTAAACTACACTAATAGTTGCCTTTAAAAATAAATAGGCTGTGTAGCGGTGTCACAATCAACTAAATGACGACTTCAATGGAATTCCGGACACCATCAGCGTATACTACCGCTATCTCATCGGCGACACCTACACTTTGCCGACATTTAAGTGTTATTCCACAATTGCACAACGATGTTTAGGTGCTTTTAGAAAAACTAGCCATATCGGTCTTTAGATTTATTGGATTCTAATCTGCTACTTAAACAAGGGAGCATAGCCAACTCAACACTGGCTATTTTTAAAGCACTGTAAATGCCCAAAACAGCGATTGAAAACATTGTGAAGAAACTGGCAGGCTCTAAAAATTCAAAGGTATACTTCGCCAACAGTTCCGATTAGTAGCGATGGAAACTGTCACGTGAAATACAAAACGTGGACCTGTGTGAATTATAACATTTATGTGAAAATATGTATGTATGTAAATCTGTGAGGATTAACATACTGACAGATCTGAGGATCCTCATGAGGCGAGGACGTTTTTTTATCGAATAGCTAATCTCATCAACTCTACTAACCTAATTCAGTTTGAAGGGCTCCAAAGCGAAATAGCAAAATTCTGTTTTCACTATTTCGCTTTGGAGCTTTATAGTTTTGTCGTGTGTTACACCGCGATTTCTCGCTCAGTTTAAAACTTTAAAACATATCGAGATAAAGGACATAGAGTGCCATGACGAACAATCTTGGCCACCTCCATCCACCGACTCCCCACTAATTCACCTTGCAACTTTTAAGATGTCAGCGGTCCATCGAATGGACCGCGCCGTTTGGTTTGTGATAGCCTATTCGAGAACCTTCTTTCCCCGGTTGTTCGTTTTAACTGAATACACCGAGTGCAGCAATTTGTTGAGACATGCAGGTAACCACGCATAATAAACTTACGCACATGTCAATTAAAGGGACTAACAAGAATATGCAGAGTTGAAATCAAGTATGTACGAACAGAGAGTGTTTAGGGCGACTTAAATCTTCAGCTATAGGACGGCATTTTGAAGTCTCGTTCGACCGATAAGTAGTTGGACGTGTCAATAAGATAAGAAACGCAAATAATATAGTAAAGGCATGGATGGAGTCGATGACACATGGTTTACTAGAACGATGAAGGAACTAAGCGGACCTTAAAATGGGTCAAATTAAATATTTTCTAGACAAATCTACAAAAAAAGTAATGTACTTCATTACTTTACAGCTGGCATCCAAGTCCACGATTGTTATCAACGCCACGTGAAAGCAATAAGCTGAAAACCCAAAATAACACTTAAATGACTTTAGTATTCATTAATTGGTTTGCCAGTCACTGATAAACCTATAAAATAAAATCAAGCTTCCACGAACAAAATTTAATCAACGCCCAGTAATTATAAATTCCTGCTAAAAAATTAAACGTTCCGCAGGTTTCAGAACAATGTTGGTTTACTTTATATCGATGGAAACTGCAATAATTATCTATACGCCAAAACCTTGTTTCGGTTAGTTTACACTGCACATACCGGAATCATAATTTCTGCTTACTCTTATTCTTACTGAGCGTTGTTGCAGAGGATATGTACTCAGGCCGATCTCTTGTCTAGTGTCAAAGTAGGTTAATGTATAATTTCGACCATCTTTGATTGCCATGTATTTACTAACATAGTCCTGATATAAGTACTTTTTGTATGCTCAAAAACGTGGATTTATGATTTGAAAAAAAAACTATTTATCTAAATATTGTTTATATTACACTCATTTCATTAATCACTCAGGACTGAGCCTTTACTTTTGTAGGCATATGCGGGACCGGAGTCAAAGAAAATATGCTTTTTAACATAAACATTATTATTATTATTAATACTATGTGGATTCAGTTTCAAGTCTTTACTGACAATTGAGAAATCGCGTAATATAACGATATAATACAGATTGCAGTTTAGGAAGACTCGATGGACCGATGATATCGTAAAGGTTGCGGGAAGTCGGTAAATGGACGTCCAAGATCATTCGTCATGGCATTCTTTCTATGTTCATCAGAAGATTTCAACGAATTGAAATCGAGATGATGATGATGATGAATAAAGAACACCTGCCAGAGATAAAATATTAGAGTTTGGTTGCTGACCGCGGGCTAGCGTCGATGTACGCCCGCAGGCTGGAATGTGGCGGCTGGAGGTGGCAGTTAGCCTCAGGGTAGAAAGCGCGGGCACAGCGCACATGGCTAAATGGATCGGCCCTTTAAGTGCGAATCTACAATAGCTGCATCGAGACTGCCTCAACGACCGCTTATCGATGGGACTGTTAACGGCAGTCTCTTTTTGCTAGGTGGATAAAATGTACACCAACTAAACAAATCTATCGCTCTCCAGTATTTTGACTTACATTAATAAAAGAAAGGGATAACATCAAGTTTAGTGCTGTCAAATTAGTCAGATTGAAGTTTTCCATACAAGTTCAGCCATGATTTCAAAACACACGTAAACTAATATCATAGGAGTGAAATTCTTGCGCGCACTGTCAGTAAAAAAGATCGATAGTTTAAATTAAGTTTGATTGATGTTTTAGAAAATCGGCGCCATTGTCTGAATGAGTATCACTAACTCAAATATTTTGCGCTACTTTGTTCAAATCATTACGGTCTGTATAGTTATACAGAAATGTGCTATTATCTCATATTTTTAAGATTGGATAAAGCAACTGGAATTCCACAGAGGCAGTCTATATAGTCGCCGACAAATAAACACAGCAGCAATGCAATTAGTACAACAAAATACACGTAGTCGTAATCGCTGGGTAAATGAATGCGTGCTTTGATGTTAAGCGATAGCACGCAAAAATCGTAAATCTACCCAAAAACAAAAAATAACGCAACGTTTCGCGAAGTGTAGGTCCACTGAGCTTTCCATTGAACGGAAAAATGCATCGTGAAGCCGGTTTCTGCGTACCTTCCGGATTCCCAACCTGCTACTCTAGGTCAGTGATGCCATCTCCCTCGCTCCTATGGAACACGGCTGAGATCGTAGATCGATTTGGGGTCGCGTCGCCCTAACCTAGATTGTCTTTGTTCAGTACACTTTGTAATATAGCCTGCCTGGACGTTGTAGGTATTCATTATAGAACTAGCTCACAATGCTGTTAATACAATTTAAAAGCTTTCATGCTAATACAGAATTAACATCACTTGAGTACCTACCTTCTTTTAATATATTTGGATGTATGTATTTAAGTTAGAATTATTTAATAATTTTTGTATGTAGTTTTCTACTATTTTAAGTAGCTCGTTATTTAATTTAATAAAATTTAATTTTCTCTTATTTTGGTAATCAGCCATAAGCACTACTGCCTCACTCTTCATTACACAAAGGTTAGCTGGAATAAAATGCTAATTAGCATTAGGTTCGCCTATGTACTTGTTTTATCTTGTGCAATAAAACATTTTCTATCTATCTACCTTCAGCGCCTCGATACTTACGGTCTTGAAATGTCACTACTAAATCTTTGGAATCTCCCTAGTGACCATTCCTACCTATGGAAAGGGCAGCTATAAATATCAACACAGATATGGAACGATACACCCTCACACTACGAGTATAGTTGAAACAGATTTTAGGGCTAGATACTAGTGGATTTTGTTCAAACGATGAAAAAAAACCATGCTCACGACTATATTCTAAACGATGGACCTTCTCAGAAACATATTCTTAGCATAGATCTCTGAGGATACCAAGTATGGGGTACTCAGAGGCACGTCCAAACATTATTATGGCACATGCCTTCGTTTTGCTAGTATTTAGCATTCCACGTGACAGATTGCGAACCCATCGCTGCTTTTTGGTACACAAACTGATTGCACATGCGTTCAAATTTTAGGTTCTAGGGCATGCCGGTTTTCTCACTAAAAATTAAAAGCATAGTTTATATAATCTTTAGTGAATATAACCAAACTCATTTGAAGTCGAACAGTCAATCAATATCACTAAATTAAAATAATCAATAGGTATAATAACTTATAAAATAGAGAAAAAAAACTATAAGCCAGAAGAAGAAAGGATAGTTCGATTACGCGACCATAAAAAAGTAAAATGTAAAAATCATGTGTGGGCAATGAAACGTATTGCGAAAAATCTAATTGTTTACTAAAAAAACTCTAGACTTTAAAGGTAGGTAAGCAGTTAAGTATGGTACCCACTAGAGCAATAACATTGCGTATTATATAGCCACGGGTCAGCCACTTCATCTATGTCTGATAGCGAACATGAACGCGTTCCTTCCGCGAGTCGAGACCTTTCCACTAGTTCGGTGCCTTTAGCAATATTAGGTGAACTAAGTTGTTGCTAACAAATATGGCTGCTTTTAAGCCACATTTACAATTTCTCTCAATAGAGGATGAAAATGCCACTGTGATGTGCGTTCATAGGGCCACGCATCATATCAGTGCTCAGTCTTTTATGAATAATATGGCGACATCCTCAGTAAATATGTACTAAATGATGTCGATAGTATGAGATAGTACGAGTAAGAGACACCCAAATATTATATTTTATATTTGCCCACGATTTGCATAGTACCTAGTTAGCTTATGCTAACAAAAAGACGAACATAGAAGCTCGACCTTTTTTGAAGTCGGTCAAAAAAAAGCTTCAAGCTTAGGTTCACGGAGATGCTGGTTTCCTCACGTTGTTTTTTTTCGTTTTGGGTACGTATTAATACGCACATACATTTTCCATCGGTGCATGACTAGGTCCTCGTGGACCTTCGGATTGAAAGATGGGGCACCACCCACTAGATCAAGACTCTAAGTTTTAAATTTGGCCATGGAGCTAGAAAAACTTGTGTTAACAGTTACTGTTCCTCGTGAAAGTAACCGTTTATATAAATAGGTATAGTATGCTCTATACTATATGTATATACCATATAGCATACTCGTACTAGTGCGCCTTTAAGTGACCCCAGATGTTTTTTTTAATAGCACTAAAATCTATATAAGATTTATTTGTTGTGTTTTTATGACAATGCAATTTTAGGCCCTCATATCCAACCATTTTGTAAAATTTGGACGTTCCAGAATATCTGTTGATGGTCTTAACAGGAACAGGATGATGTTATTGCTCTTTCTCTCTCTTTCTCTTCGTGGAATACTACCCTGTTTTGTTGTACGGACCAATTCAACCGGAACCTTTACAATGTTGTTAAAAGTTTTCCAGACAAACGAACTTGGCGAAACTATAAGGGTTTCTTGTCAGTCATACTTCGAAACCCTACCCTATAAAAGAAGCCGGACGGGATTGGCCGCACTCCGCGCTTGGTGTCCTCGCAATTCTTTTAAATGTTTTTTTAAGGTATTTTTATTAAACCTTGAGTTTACCAAAATAGTAAACAAATGGTCAAGACATTCTATAAAAAAAATCTCCCAAAAGCTTTGTTTAGGACCTAACCACACGTTATTGTGTTGGTGAACAAACTAAGTGCATTTTAATAATCAATAATCTGTATATATTAAACTGTAACACCTGTTTTTGGCAATAAATATATTCTCTCTCTCTCTCTCTGTAAAATAACGACCCACTTTAAGATTAGTAATTAAGTTTGTATTATTCTCATATAAGTGACATCTGTTTGTCTTTTTGAGAATAAAGTTATTTAAACGTAAACCTCTTTCTCTATTGTAGGTAGCTAAGCTTGTCTGTTCTTCACGTATGAGATTAACTAATAAGCGGAAACATAATTGAATTATGTATAGTAAGTTTATTTAAAAGTTAAATTGTTCGGTTTGTTTTCGAAATAAATATAAATAGATACGAGTAAATACAAAGTGTACAAAAATTAAGAATAAGTAAATTACTGGTCTACCACAGTGTCGCATCAAGAATTTGTGAGTAAAGTTGGTAGGGCACAATGGGAATTCCATGTGTTTGAACGTTGGTAGAACTAAATTTAACGTTATATGACTGTTCTTTCGCGACATTACCTATTGACTTTAACATTTTTTTTTATTTGGAAAACAAACAGTATTTATAACTAGATAGACAACTTCTTAAGGGGTAATCCTTTCTTCCAATTTCGGACGGAAATACGGATCGCTTCGGTGTTGGTATAGTTACCTACATTTCAAGCCTGAGATAATATTTTGCGCTACAACCTTATTATTTTCCAATCATAACAAAATTGTGACTAAAATGTAATTTTAATTTTATAGCATTTTTTATATTTTTTGACTAAAATGTAGGTATCACATGTCGAAGTTTTATGGATAAGGACACTTGACACTTGTGATAAGTCGGTTCTGTGGTATTCTAAGTAAGCGAGGTTAACTTTAGTTTGCTTTTTGATATGCATCGAGCGATAATACCTCAAATAGCCTGTTATCGTAAAGGCTACGCAATAGTTCGCGGATTTTACAGGCGAGTTATCGAGAGACAGCAAACTTAAAAAGCCGGTGTAGCGGAGCCTATCCGGGATAGCTTTCTCTCTTTGTCTGACATCTGAGAAATAGAAGGGTGAGATAGATAGGTAACGCTATTCCGACCTATCTTCCGTGCATACAAAATTGGCACCAAGGCACTGTGTTAAACAAAACCAAAGATTTTGGACTCCGCTGCGTTAAAACAGAGATACAACTAGCATATCTTCTTCGTCGTGTCAACTTTCTGGGTCACCTTGCGTTAGCTCATTGATCTAAGCACCTTAATCATGCGAGCAAAATGGTTATGCTAAGGAAATGAGATCATGGAAATATTTGCCAGGATAAGCAATGCCCAACCAACACTTTTAAAATTCAAGATGATAACCCTTTTCAACTTCTGGAAGTTTCGACCATTGAAACTGAGTTTATTTTGAGCCTGCTTTTTCGTTAGTGTGATTGTGGGGCCGGTTGAGGTACCTACCAATGGTGGCTTGGTGTCACTACGGCTTGATGTCACACTTGTGGGGTTCTTTACCATAGGACACGTGGTGTCCTATGGTAAAGAACCCCACATTGAAATGAGAAGTATTCTTTTTTATCTGCGTTAGGCTAGTTCCCTCAATCTTACCGAGACGGTTTATCGGATTGCAATACGGTTTATTTGTAATCGATTTGTATGTCGTCAGGGATGGTTCTTAGATAGTTTTCATCACCACATCTCACAAGGGGACGCTGCTTCCATCGATGATGGAAATATTTTTTAAAGATTTTTAATATTTGTAAAAACTATATCTGTTGATTGGTTGAACCCTATGTCAAACAACAACATGGATGGCCTAGAATAATAATAATAATGCTGGAAATTTTCCACACAGTATCATCTAGCTCCAAAGTAACCAAAGGTTGTGTAATGGAAATACTGCTTATATATTATTATTTTTTAAATAACATACATATTTTACATAGATACCGAGACAAATAATTGTAGGTCATATAAACATTTGATCATGGAAATATTTGCAAACAATCGAACCTGCAACCTTCTGCAATAGAAATGAGAATGAGATGAAAGGGGTGAGCTTGACTTGCACCTAACAACATGGTCTGTTGCAAAGTTAGGGATACCTTTAAAAATCTGTAATGGCACTGGCCACAGAGCAAAAAGATAACCTTTCAGCTTATATTGAAAAATCTGTACAAGTACCTACATTTGTGTACCTTCATGTGGTACACATGCATAGCTACATAATCGATCACGTATTGAGCACGACCATTGTGCTCGTCAGTTGAACCGTGAATCCTGTCAATATACCTCCCCCCTGTACCCTGTATCCCTGTCCCCTTCATATGAATCTCATTTACGTTGCGCTTACGCAACTGAGTAAAATCACTCAAGTGCGTAATGTGTAGGGTAATTTTTCGGTGGAATTTGATTTGTTTTGTAATTTAAGTATCAGAAAATGAGGGGCCGTTAAGCTTAATGTTCATATTTGGGTGTCTTCACTTCTCTGAAGAGTCAAAATTAGGTTAGAAAATAAATATTCTTTATTGCCATTTTTTTACCCGCAACTTACGGAGCTCGTATACAGCAACAAAATATTGTTTGTATGTTTGTCCGGCTTTATCCGAATGAAATGCGATTTCTTACAATTGATTTGTATGATTTTAAAGGTGGTTTTTAGATAGGTTTTATCGCCACAAGACATTGTATGTCATAACGTAGGTATTGCAAACATCTAAAACCATGCATTAAAGTCCAATAAAAAGATCTCAAAAAACAGCAAAACAATACAATTCGTTAGACCGTTTTACATTTCATCGTTTAACGCAGCACCTCCTTGTGCCTTGTGGTGATAAAACCTATCTAACAACCACCCAGTCATACTAAAAACTGGAAGTCATACATAGTAATTGCTAAAAACAGCTTTACAATGGTTAAATAACAAGATCCGGAAAATAAAAAAAAATGTTTATTTCACTACAGTACATTAGGTACATCGATAGCCCTGCTTACCAAACTAAGTTAAAAACAACTTCTGTCTTGGTAATTAGTGCTTCCCCATTTTTATAATTTTAAGATGTACATTGTTCACATACGAGTAGCAATTAGAATGTGTTTCTCATTCAAATATATATAAAAAAAGATCAGATTAGAATGCATGCCTGTATTTTTAGTATGTGTATAAGAGAAGAGGGTTTTGTATTATGCGTGTTGAATTTAAAAGAGATATTGAGTGTGTTTATTTGTGTGTTTATAGTATAATGATGGTTACAAAACCACAATCAAGGCAAACGCATATACGGATTCCTTATGTCGCTGGTAGTAAAATAGTCCTGTTTTTCTTTTGTATCATAGCACGAAGCTATGAAGCAGACGGAACAATGGTTGATGTCACAGTACGCGCAGCTCTAATGATGCGTTAACGCACGCGCCCGCGCGCTGTACTAGATGATGACAGTTTCTAGGACGGACATCATTGCGATGCTTTTTATTATATCACAAAAATTATACCTCGGCGGGACTGATATCCGCGAACTCCCGCTGGATAGGCCACAAGATACCAGTCTGGTCGAAATTATTAAGATGTTTCAGCTCGAAGCGCCGAGGCTTCACCTACAGGCATACAGGGAAAACTTAAGATGTTTCAGCCCGAAGCGCCGAGGCTTCACCTACAGGCATACAGGGAAAACCTTGCAGTTATCCAAGCCTGTTTAACACTAAAACCAAATAATTGCTATTTATCCGCGACGACAGAAGCCCGTATTAAGATGCCGTAAGAAATGGTTTGTTTGCTTGGCGGTGGCGGTGGCGGTCAGTATATTCACGCGAACTTTGACAACCACCTTACAACCATTTCCCTTTGATCGCCACCGCCACTGCGTTAGTTTGACCTTGCCCTTACTATTTATCTTCAAAACTGTCTGACTACGGGACGCTGATAGACGATGGAATGTGAAAGGCGTTAAAGATTTTCATGCTATTTTGTAATCGTTTTGAATGGCTTTAGGAAAGGATCTTAAGTAGGTTTTGACGCCACAGGGGGCGCTGGAATACGTGATGTAAAAAGAAGTCACAGGATTTTTTTATTAACTTGTACGCGACGCGGATGTAAAGCGCCACGATCACTCTGATGAAGCCTCTCGGAATGAGTCGAAACTTAGTCGGTGCCTTCACCGATAGTACGGTACTTAAAAAATTCTATACAATATTAATGATCAAAGTCACGATAGTTTTTGGGGATCTTGTCATATTTTCAGTTCTTTACATTCTACACACGAAGTAAACTAAATTATGGAACGCGAATAAATAAATACTTAACCAATACATGTCATACAATATAGTCTCAGGACCGCCGGATCCGGCGCCGAACCGCTGAAGTTGTCAATGTAAGGTAAGTTTACTTATTACTCTCTGCTTATTTTACATGTCAATGAAGGAAAACATCGTGAAACCGGTGAGGTTTCCTCGCGATTTTTTCCTTCGCCGTTTCGAGTAGGTATAGTCGCAAGTCATAATATGTATATTTTTTTCTTGTTTCAAAATTATTTCACAGTACCTAATTAACATAATGATAATACAGCGAAAAACTAAAATTATGTAACCATCAACTTGTGTCAAAATCGCTACTTATTAATGTATCTTTGTGATATGAAATTTAACACTACATCATTTTGATATATTGATGCATACATCATATCGCTTGCGGCTATACATACTTTTTGAAATGTCAAAGTCTATTGATGCACGCCGGGTTCAAGCCTCAAAAAGAGTGCATAAACTTACTTCTCGTAATCGGGTTAAATTTGACGGTATATGAAACAAAAACCATCCGTCAACTGTTTTTATTAACGTGCATTCATTTCGTTTACTCCAAGCGCGAAAAAACTTGATTTCCTTTTGTATGCATAGACAAGGAGCCCGCGACTTTTATTAGACACACATTTAGAATACCTACAAGTTTTGAGGCTTTTTATTGAAGGGGATGTTTAATAGAGGTTTAATTGCAAAGTTAATGGAAGGCGCTGCAATACGTGCACTATCAGACACAATCAAATATTGACAAAATAATCTGCAACTCTATTTAATAAACCCAAATAAATCTACAATTGTTTTAAGCAAGAAACAATGTTTTATTTTGTTTTTTGTTTTCAAAAATGTTTTTCTTGAAATTTGGTTGTGCTATAAACATATCAAGTAGAATGCTAACTACTCGCAAAACGTCAGCCAAATGTAATATTTGCCTCTGGTGGTAGGTCTTGGTATCCTCAAACTGTTTGAGGTGTCATGGGGAATACAGTCGTAAACATGTCATGTTCATTTTTATTTTTTTCGTTGTGCTTAATTTTTTATCATAATAATTATCTGTTACAGTATGTATTTATTGAATATAATTATAACTAAAAAGTCGTAAAACGTGAGGCTTTCAAAGGAATCTTGGTTCGGCTACCTGCCAAATTACAATTGCATAATAGAATTATATCTTGCCAGCTCCTGGTCTATAACAAATAGCTGCAAAAAATGCAACACCCGCGCTGTATATATAATTACTTACTGATAACAGGTAGGTACACTACTGATTGTAAGAATTTCCTCAATGCGAATAAACTAGAACTAGAAAATATCCACCACGCTTATATTAGTTTCACTTGTTGGAAGTAAATTTTAACCTATCGTAAACTTTGTATGTATATGTAGTTTGGATGACAGTACTATAATTTGGTATCCTGGAGCTGATCTGATGTTGGAGCTATTGGATAGTGGAACTATTCAGTGGTTACTAGTAAACCCCTCGAGTTTTGGCTCACATGATTCGTTTAGACGTTTCCAATAGATTAGGCTTGGTAACGAGAGTCTTAGCCAGCATATGTATAGTGGAATTATTTTCTATAATTTACAGTGCGTGATAAAAGCGTGTTTTTAAGTTTTTTTAACTTCCCTTTTATGTTATGACGAGTCAAACAGGCATACGGCCCGGTTACCGTCGCTTATCTGCACCGCATGGGGCATTGTCAATCAATTGATTGATTTGACTATTATTGATTTGACAAATTGATTGATAATGGAAGGAAACAAGTGACGATGGACCGAAGGCTGGCCATATAGCTGATAACCGCTGAGGAAGAAAGATGGCGACCACAAATAGTATGAAGCAATCCAATTTTATTTTATTAAATTGAATTTTTTGTTGAACCATTTCGAGTAAAGCTCATTACAGGATAGTGTTACTTTCTGCGTTCCATTAGTAATATGATTAGAAGTAAAGTACATTAAATTCGCGCTCTTTAGCCATTGTCAATAAACCTGTATATTTATTGTTTTTTTCGCTTTGATTATAAAGTTCTAGGTAAGTAGGTACGCTTCAGAAGTCAGCATACATATTACCTCCCTATCGAATACCACCGATTCCCATGCAGGCCACGGTAGGTGCGCTCCGACAATAGTGTCTCCACAACTTATGTACCGTGTAAATTGCTGTAATCTGTCCATTATACGGGTTTTCATACAAGTTTGGATCCAGTCAACCATGTCGATATCGAGCTAGTGGAATGGAGTGCACTCAAAAAATAATTAGCTGTATCAAGTAGTTAACTAAAAGTCCGGAGGCATGTGCCATCGCTCATCAAAATGATGACCATTTAATACAATGATCTAATTACTTTTTTTATCACTAGCCTTAGCCCGCGTTTTTACTCACGTGGTATAGGTAATTGATTCAGTTATTGTGTACAAAGTTGTTCAGCCCTTTTCATCCCTTAGAGGTAGAATTTTCCAAATTCCTTTCTTAGTGCACCCCTACATCACAAAAGGAATATACCCTCCAAGTTTTATGCTTCTAGGACTTATGGCTTAGGCTGTGCGTTGACTCTTGAACATAGACACCCCCTACATCCTCTTTTAGTGGTATTTTGGGGAAATTATTCCCCAAAAGTTCAAGGAAGTTTCAAGACTATCAGTTCAAGGAATACGATTTTTCATACAAATGTTTTCAGCCCTTTTAGGCCACCACCTTAGGGGTAGAATTTTACAAATTCCTAACACCCTTACACCATAAGAGGAATATACCCTCCAAGTTTCATGGTTCTAGGACTTATGGTTTAGGCTGTGCGTTGATCCGCAAATCAGTAATGTTCGCACGAATTCGTTACGGTGTTGTGTCATCATCATAGGAAGAAGTTGGTTGGCACTTGTAGTTCCTGATACCCACGATTCATTAAAGGCGTATTCCTACTTTGGCACCAATTTGACATAAGTAACGTCGCAATAATACTTGTAAAATGTTTAAATACTTTACTGTATTGGTGAATACTTTGGGATCAATGATACGTGCACCTAGTATTGTATCATAATATCTATGTATGCTTTAAAATAAGGTTAAACATTAGTAGGCCCACATAGGTACATTAATACATATATACACAAGTCGATGTCATACTTGTACGCTTTGGTTTATATTAAAAAATACAGAATGAAATATATTGTTAGTTTTATAAGTAGGTAGGTTACATTTGATATATAATATTTAGTCTACCCTTGTCCAGCCTCCTAATAACATTAACAAAATGGCATTAGGATAATTTTGATAGGATTATTTTAGCTATGTCTAAACTTCTACATGTTGAAAAAGGTTAGCTTTCAGCCTAAACATTCCAATTTTCAAGTTTCTAGAAATAAGCATTATGCCTGGCAAAATGAGTCCAATATTCGATAGATGAATGGAAAATTATTTATTTCTTATTTGCATATAACAGTAGTTTATAGGCCATTGCCTCGTTTACATACATGCCATAATGCTAGTGTAATTAAGAGGCTAGTATCGATAATCTTCAGCCGAGTTAACATATTTTTTATGGTATGATATTGTCTGTGGTAGATAATGTATTATTAGTATATCCTACTAATAATCACAAATATAAATGTTTGGATGTTAATATATTTGTTTTACTATAATAAAAGTGTTATTGATCTTAAAACATATTCAAGCTGAAATTACCAATATTTATAAACACATTTATATAAAATACAATCTATATTTCCTGTTACATAACTGATCTCAGAGTAGTATAATTGAAAAATTATTAAAGACATGGTACTACCGGTAGTATAATGGGAGAGAAAAAAAAACCACATCGGGATGTGCCAAGCGGTGAGGGATCGTATCGTTCGTATCCTTGATACAAAAGAGTTCAACGCGCTCGTTCCTTATAGCGCACTCTGTATAAAGCCTTCTTTATTAGGAATGTCACTAGGACTGACCTGCATCTGAAACCAGGAGTCCAGTAGACCGGCGGTGTGCGGAGCTCCCCAGCGGCCACCACCAGGGACAATCTGGAACACCAAATCAACCGGTAGAGTTGCCAACTTTGCGGATCTATATACGTCTATAGGTATATCAGACGAATGCACATTTTGACATTTCAACGTTCATTAGTGTAGTGGTCGGTGTTTGTCATGCGGACAAAATAACCAACACGACAAGTGCCGTCATATGTACATCATACTTTGAATGCCCTTAATGTAGATCCGTCCGTATGTACGTTTAACCATAGTTTAAAAACTCCAATTCGTATTCTATTTGAAAAACTGAAAAGAAATCCAATAAATATTTATTTTCATCAACTAATAACTCCTCTTTGATATAAATGATAATAACTGAGATGGATTGAGCCACGGTATCCAAAATCTTTGGTTGAGCCCACAGACTTGAATTCAGCCATTATTCCACCGGTTTCACCCGATTTATTATATTTACTAAAGAAAAACAATATTTCCTAGACATAAAAGACAAATAAATAGGATTATCTACGCTTTCCCATACGATCGAAGGGGTTTTAATTACAAACATTGTTTGTTTAATGGTTTTAAGAAAATTATCATAAGCTGGAAGGGCATCTATTGCTAGATATAGGACTCTTCATGACCGGTATAATTCATCCGTTCGCTGGGTGGGATGTTTTTTGAATGAGAAAACCCGTTAAAAACTTATGGAGCTCTAGAGATTTAAAGCGTTAGCTATCTTCTTGTAGAACTTGAGTGTGCTGATAAAAAATTGCTAATCTCTTAAACAATAAATAAGCTTCGAACACCTATTATATTCAAAATTTATTACAGAACCAAGTTTGTATTTACGTTCGAAGCGATATAAAATTATAAAATGAGAGAGAATGACTGAGTCGATATGCTAATGTGATTCGGAGTCGTCATCTGTACGGTAGACAATAAAACATCGTAACTGTTCGGTCTGTCGTTTATCTTATGCTTTTCTATTTTGATTTTACCTAAAACTATAATGGTGACCGTTATTGGTTCTACCAGCAGTCCAAGAACTAACATATTTTCCCGCTATTTGCCGTTGAAAAAAAAAGTAAATAGTATAAAAAGCTCTGACTGTGTCTTTGGATGCGGTTTATATGTGGACATGGTGCGGAAAACGCAGCAACACATAGGCCAAGTGGCATATGTGTTGCTGCGTTTTCGTTGTAAGATGGTTATGGAACTAGAATTGAAAGATCAGCGCGCTGCTTACCTCCTCTGCGGCGCTTTATGCTGAGTTCCATCCCAATGTGTGGCTATTTACCACATTAGCAGTCAAACTATATTAGTTTTATAATTAGAGATTACCAGAAGGGACGTCTCAATGGCAACTGGTCCTTAACCAGTTACTTCTGATTATTAGAACTTAGTTACATGCCGTTATAGGTTTAATTTACTAGACTCAGAGAACTTTGTAAAAACCATTAGAAGTTGTCAGTATTGTAAGATACTATTATAAAAAAACATAACTCTCCGCAGTCGGGTAATACATATAATGTGTCTTTGTTTACTATACTACTATACTTGTTTAAAATTTCATCTTAATTGGTTTATCCGCTACGGAGATATTTAGCAGCAAACATACAACCATTTATAAAAAAAACTAAATTGTATATTTTTATTAAACTTTAAACAAACGTTTGCATTTATGATAATAGTAAGATACAATCCTATTTATGAAATGCAAATAGCCAAAACATACTTTTAGCTATTAATTTATAACTTCACCCCTGATTTCAATACTAAGTTTAAATTAAATAAGAACATGATAGGCTATTCATACTTTGTAAAACTCAAGGAAACATTCCATAAGCCTGCTCTAGTCATTTCACATATAAGTTAATGTTAAAGTTTAAAAGTCGATTTAACATCAGTTGTAGCTATTTGAGGTTACCCTGCAATTTCATAGAACAATATTATAGAGATTATTATTCGTACTCGTATGTATTAATATCTTCATAAAATTGCAACATTTGGATGTCATTCCACGAACAGTTCCTACGTCTCGTTAACGGTTGATTATTTATTTACGTTGCGATACTGTTAATTTATATCTATGAAAATTTATGTTGACGTTAAACTTTTTATGGTTTATGCAATTATTTATACTTAAATTACGATATAGAGGATTTATTGCAAAGAATACTTATTTATAAAATTGATATAAAAGTAGGTAAGTACATTAAGTTATTAGGCCTAAACTGATGCACTTGGTAATTATTATTTTCGTTTACAGTCTGAACACAATAATAAAGTATAATATTTAATTATACGCGTGTATAATATGCCCGTGGTTTAGAGTATATATTCTTACAGAAAGGCAATTGTTCCGTTAATTATTATAGAAACAAACGAGAAAGATATGCAAATTATCACTTATTAAAAAGTATGTAAATCTTCTACATGTTTTATTTCAGGAATAAGAATGAGTTTGGGGATAAAAATATTTGCCGACGGATGCGCGGCGGCGCGGCTCCTTCATGTCTTTTGATGTCATTACAAAACGAGTGTCCAACAATTTAAATCCTTTCTCATCCAGCAAAAGAATTCAACGCATGTCTTCATGTTTTCGCGCGTTAAATGATTTGATTTGTGTGAAATAAAAAAAATGTTTTCTGCTTAAATTAAGTAACGAATATGAAATAATTTAATTAATTTATTTTTTATAATTTCTGGTATATCTATAGTGTATTTTAAATATTTATCGCATTGGCCGTGAACATAATAAACTAGTATACAACCCGGCACGCGATGTTATTTCCACGTTGAAGAAAATGTGGCTTATAAACGAATAAAGAGAAAACAATGATATATATTAGTTATAATATCAAACAAAAACCAAGCAATTGGAAAATACATAGTTATCTGCACCACTCTACAAACCGAGTCATATATTTCTGGATCATATTCAGTTTGACACATTCCGAGGAACGCGAAATTCACTAGCGAATCTGGGAGAATGAGGGTGGTCGACTGTCTGACAAGTCGCGCGAGCGAGTGCGGGCGCCGGCGGTGGTGGTGATACTAGTTGATGAGGTACCTGGTCTCCCAGTAGGTCCTCGGCAGGTGCGAGGGTGCAGCAGGGCTCCATGCCCGGCGTCTCGATGGGCAGGGCTCAGCTGGCGGCGCGGCGCGGCGAGCGGTGGCGTTGACGGCAGCGCGGTGGCGGCGCGCTCGGAAAGAGTGCGGCGCGGCGCAAATGGGCGGACGCCTGCGCGCACCCACTGCGCGCGACTCACTGCGTGCCTGATAGCCCGTCAGCCGACCTCCTTACCGGGGTTGCAACGAAAGTGATTAGGCTCTTGCGCTACTGGACTGATAACGAGGGCTAGTGTCCGCTCCCCGAATAATTGTGGGAAAGCGGTGCGCCGATTTATTGTAAGGCCATCTCATTACTGGCTACTTATAGAAGCATGTGTCTGGGGAAGTAATCATTTAGTTTCCATTTTCGTAAGTATAACGAAGTACATTTATATAACTAACTGCCTGCTTTGTAACTCCTAAGTTTTATAAATTAAACGAAAAATGATGTGTTTTATTTAGAAAATTGGGAGAAAATGCGGTCTCAGATTTTATCAACAACCTTTTTTAAAGATTTTTATTGAATACTTCTTTTTAATGTGCATATGTACTATTTAGTTGTAAAAGTAGAAAAAAAGAGTACTAGCTGATGAAAAAAGTTATGATTGCGAGAAAGTGCCACATTTACTTATTAGATTTATGTAAAACTGAATGGATAAAACTGTTTTCCAGACCCTATCCAGGAAATAAGTGCCTGAGCCTTACATAATATACCTTATTTAATTAAGTTATTGAATCTTGTCTTGCTCGATGTTTGTAAGATAAAACCAGATACGAGCAATAAAGCACGCAACGGGCACAATATCTAAATCACTTTCGAGTTTGAACTATCACTTGTTATCAGTGGACAGGTTTGGATTGGAACGCTCTACCAGGGGAGAACTCGAATAGAACCTTCGTTCGAGTCGAGCTTAGTTTGAACTATTACTTGTTATCAGTGGACAGGTTCGGATTGGAACGCTCTACCAGGGGAGAACTCGAAGAGAACCTTCGTTCTAGTCCAGCTTAGTTTAAACTATCACTTGTTATCAGTGGACATGTTTCGATTGGAACGCTCTACCAGGAGAGAACTCGAATAGAACCTTTATTCTACTCCAGCTTAGTTTGAACTATCACTTGTTATCAATGGAAGGGTTGGGATTGAAAGACTCTACCAGCGGAAAACTCGTGTAACTAGTTATTTCTGCAAATCGTTACTCATTATCACGAATAATTATTGCAACATAATATTGTAAACCTCAAAATTTAGGAATCTTGAAGATTAATAAATTACATTCAAATAGGACAGAGCGTCATAGAGTAATCGGTTTTCAAACAAATATTCATGACGCGTCTAACGATACCTTAGGTATCGTCATATTTATATCATACAGATCGAAGGAAGTTTTACTACGGGGAATATGCACATCAAAGGGTCAGAAATGCATTAAACTAGGCTGCTGATTCCATAAAGCAGATTACTGCTTTTTTACGATTTCCATACGCCTTATTTAATACCATTCCGAAATTAATCACAGTGCGATCGAGTCGAGAATGAAAGTAGCCCTCAACTTGTACGCGCAGGTTCAAGATGTATATAGTACCTAAATTATTATATCGACATAGGTATGCGTTATCACATAGAGTCTGTGTCTGCTTTCACTGGATTCATGATTTTTCTTCATGCGATACCTTGTGATTAGTGTACCTACTTTGATATATATAACTATATATACTTATAATTTTGAATTAAACCTAGAATGTGACGAGAAAAAACTGTAATAAACATACCGTTTCAATTACAACTGGTATTCAAATTTATAATTCTTAAACAATTCTATGCACAAATAGAAACTCTTTATGGAATATTGCGTAGGTATGGTAGACGGAGGTGAATCAAGATAGCACTCTCTGGAAGAGGTCTAGCTCTAGCAGTGTACGTCTACAGGCGGTTATTAATAATTCAACATAAACAATCGTCTTCCTAACCCCACACTAGGATTCCCTGTACAAATATCTTCAGATCATGCAACCATTGCCACAGTGCCTGTAGACTAAAGTCTTCAATCAGTGCATCCTACGCGTGATGACCTATGGTGCGGAGACGTGGACACTCACAGTAGGGCTAATTCATCAGTTTGACCGACAGAGAACGAGAGTCATCGACATAGCTCAGAGGACAACCGGTGGGGTAAACGAGTTCTTGAGTGGAGACTGCGTCTGGGCAAACGTAATGTGGGGCGCCCCCGGGGCTAGGTGGAGAGATAACTTAAGAAAGGCGGCGGGCAGAAAGTGGATGAGAAGAGCCGAACACCGAGCTCAGTGGCGGGTGTTGGGAGTGGCCTATGTCCAGCAGTGGACTGATGTGGGCTGATGACGATGATAGATCCCACTCGGTGGGAATCGAACCCGCACCTCTTGCATCTCAGCCGGCTACCCGCTCGCAACCCGCCCACACCACCCGCGGCTAATTGTCGCTAATGATGATAATGAGTGTATTTAAGTAGTACTTACCACAGTAAAAACGCATTGGTAATAGTGCCCTCAAAAATGCTAGGTATATTTGACGACCTCGAAGTGCAGTAGGCGAAGGCTCGCCTGAGAAGCAGAAGGTTGCGGGTTTGATTCCCGCTGCGGGACAAATGTTTGCACGATTAGCTTATGTTTGTCTCGGGTCTGGGTGTTTTCTATTTATGATATGTATGTATTTATATAAAAAAGTATATCAGTCATGTAGTTCCAATAATTGGGCCTAGATGATGATGTGTGAAAAATGAACGGCATTATTTATTTATAGACAGCTCTGACAGATGAGGTTCGATTCCTGATGCAGGTCAAATATTTTGCATGATCTGCATGTAGATATTTGTAACGGGCTTGGGTGTTACTGTACTCGTAGTTCCTGATACTCACGATACAGCGATTCCTAGTGTGGGGCCCTCTGCAAGTCTATGTACGGTAAGCGTCACCCACGATAACTCGTGGTTGACAAAAAACAATCTTTAAACCCCAGAGGAGTAAGTAACTACCTCTTAAAATTGTCTCTTAAAGATTGTTTTTTCATTAGTAAGACTGTACCTATGGAACAGTTAAGTGTAAATTCATTATAAACATTTAAATATTTTTTGTAAACAATTGAAGTTTCTCCTGTGACGCCTGATAAAAGTAATATATCATCTCCCACCAAAGCGACACGCGTAATAGACGCCTGAGTTAATATCTGTGCCTAAGTTAATGAAACGTTTGCTATCATAATATAATAACAGGCGTTTATAAAATCTGAAATCAATCTTCCTCAAGTACAACTACTGTTGTACTAATTATGAAGAGTACATAGGTACTGCATTGATTTTGTAAAGGTCCCGTCATTCTGGCACTAAACAAAAAATCACCGTTGACACGACGAATGATGTTTTAAAGATCTCTCAATTTCATCAATTGAAACTTGTGTTAGTATTTTTCAAAAATTAGCGATAGGGAAAAAAAATATAAGAAGAGGCATTTTCTGCACTGTAAGCAGTTAATTGGGTCAATTTAAAAAAAAAACCTAAAAATTTCCTTGGACGATTCAAATGGGTCTCCATAAAAATCCAACAGCTTTTTAGATATAAATATATAACAGAGCAGAAGCTTCAAGGTGGTCTTTAAAAAGTGTGACATCAGCAATGCTAACGTCACTATCATCACCAGTATGCTGCTCGCTCATAGTTGACGACGAAAGTAAACTCAAGATGTTCTTCTAATTTATTCTTGGTTATACAGAGGCTTTCGAAGTCTGCACGGTCTGAAAATACTTAGCATCCTTTAATTCAGTAGGTACGTGCAATCGCTGCAGCTTTCGTGCGTCCACAAGACATTTTAGCAGCAAGCTTGCTGTCAGGATTCACACCAGGAGCTACTTTCATCTGACAGTCGAGACTATTGTAACTTAACGTGTGTAACCATGAGTTACATTGTGAAAAACTGACACCAATTCAGCTTTTGAGATATCATTTTCTTCACTGCTATCTTAATTTTTTTGTGACTACCTTTTCGGGATATTTTGTATTTTGTCGGGAATCGGGATATAATATGAAAATTCGGGATTATCCCGACGAATCCCGATCATCTGGTAACCCTAGGTGCGGTGCTCGGGAGACTCACGTGGCATAACAGTACCTACCTCTGAGGAAACCTACCTACATTATGTTTAAGTAGGTAGGCGACAGTTTATTTTTATTATACCTACCTGGGTGTTTTAGTGCAAAGATGATGTATTCTTCCGTTCTGCCAAATAAAAATATTTTCTTTTTCCTTTTCATCTTAGAGCTTAGACCCCGGACACCCGATAGACCGATGCCATCGTAAAGGTTACCTACGTGAAGACGATGGATGCAGATGACACAAGATCGTGGGTCGTGGAGCTCTTTGAGGGGGTACAGCAGTGGACTCTTACAGGCTATTGATAATGATGAAGGTTATGAGTTAATTATAATATTAGGAGTTATCTCTGACTTGGTATCTTCGAGGATCTACGCACTGAAAACGGAACTGAGGATGTCGACGATGTTTAAAGCGATTCAGTAGGTTTAGGTCGAGAGTGAGTATGTTTTTTTGAAATCAATCAAATAAGCCGTCCTACTAGTGGGCTATACCCACCTTCCGATAAGGTAAGGTATTATTATTCCATACTTACATTAGGTCGTAGGTTTGAATCCGATCGCACACTAATGAATTTTCTATTTATGTGCGTCTAATGCGTGTAAAGAGAAACCGGCATGCCCAAAAACCTACGAGTAAATTCGAAGGCATGTGCCATCGGTAAGTGTTCCAATAAGCGGCGATAGTCTTGCTTGTCACATCGAATGGCTGACTACTTCCTTCTTTGTATCCTCACAGTTCTGCGTATTGAACATGAATCTGTTAATATTTTCTAATAAATAGGGTTACCTACTTAGCATGCCTTGCTCCATAAAACTTTGTACTACACGTGTGCGGTCTGATTGAGCGACCAGGGTACCTATATACGTAACTAGATTGTTCAGATATATATTTCAATTATATTCTTTAAATATTTTATTTCTAGAATATGATACGAATAACAACTAAAAATTATGAACTATAGATAGTTACTTGTTACTTAAAACTAAACCACCTGTTTTCTTATTACTACAGGTTTAATTTAGACTGTTTTTGTATTATTCTGTAGCTTATTACATAAACTTACTAAAATGTAGTAGGTATGAGTAGGTAACTATGTAGGTAGGTATGAAAGGTTATTATCAAATTTTGTGGCCGAATAGGATTTGCCCTACTCGCAGAACTAGTTAAAAAACTGTACCTCGACGAATAGATAGGTATAAATATTAGATTTTCAGTTCTCTTGACCCAATTCCTAGTGTGACAAAGTCAGGAATACATATTGATGAGAGCACTACAAATTGTTTTAAATTAATGACCTTCACTCGTTGCCTTCTGCACTATGAGTTTTACACTGCACAGTTCTCGGTACTTACCTATTAATAAATATTTTATTGAGTAATAAATATAAATTATTATTTAAAACTTCTTTATAACCAGTGAGTAAAACTGTCCTTTTTTATAATGAAATGTATATGTACACGTGTATATATATATATATATAGAGATATATATATATATATAGATATATATATATATATATATATATATATATATATTATAATTATATTTATATATTGTGTAGTTTATTACTGCCAACCATTTTCACAGTTAAGACCACCCATTGTTCTTTTAGTTATATTAAGTTTTTGTTTATTTTGTTGTCTGGTGTTGTATTCATTCAAATTATGTATTAAAATAATTATTTAATTTATTTCTACTAACCACAACACTCTTGTGATGTAAACATTGCAAGCGCCCGCCGTTATCGTTTATAAAGAGTAGAATCAAATTTTCTGTGAAAAGCTTTTTTACATGGAAATTAAACAGTTATAATTATTATACTTATACAATGAACAGCTTAAATTTCTACAAATAACATTTATAATATTGAATTCATACAAAGATGACTATGACCATATTCCTTACGACCATCCTCCATGCTTGTAGCATTTTTTACATTCCTCATACGGTCTATAATTTTCACTATCCATGGTACTATTGGTGGACCTTGAGCAGGTAATGATGCGCGACGGGACGCACCTTGCGGGTTGTGATGCGACTACAATAAATATCTAGCCTACAATACATAACAGGTACTTACCTACCTAAGCGACGGAACATGAGAAACCTTAAAACCAGTGTTACCGAGCGCCACGGGTTTGCCATACGTGCCGTTTTCTCGCCTGTTTGCACAAGCTGCCTTCGCGTCGTCGCAGACCGTAGTCCGTGGCCGAAGCGCCCCGCGTGTCTTCACTATGAACGAATACCCTAATGTCGAGTATCATGAACTTGGTGAAAGTTGTCCCGGGGCTCGCGAGATCCAGACGAAGCGGTACGTCCATCACATAAGCGGAGCTGATAAAAGCGTTACGTCAATATTTTTAATTCATGAACACATGCATAATATAGGTAACAATATGTAAGATCTCTACCTATATTTTTTACATCGGATCGTGATGTAGTTTAATATCGCAGCATCGTAATAAAACATTGAATAGATAACTCTATTTGAGTTATCTATTCAATGTTTACAATACATTGAACAGATTTCTAGGTTAAATGTTTCATAAAAGTTAAAATTATTTATTTAACTTAGGTATGATAGTTTACCTACAACCTTATGTACCTCAGAATCAAAGATAATTTATTATAAGTAAGTACAGTTATCAAATTATGAATGCTACGAAATTGTTGGCTAACCGATGAATTAATGGAATGAGCGATCACAGGAAGGTCAACGAAAAAAGTTCGAAACTTAAAACCGGTTTGGATATCGTATCATCAGTATTCCTCATATCAACATACCAAAAGTCATCAGGATTCTCGATGCAGATAGACAGTGTAATGTCGATGTAGTTATGGTTACCTACTATCTACGAGACGTGGGTCAACTTACCAACTACCTACCAACAACCGACAGATGTGCAAATAATGTGCCTTCTGTCCAAATGAAACAATTTTTATGTAATAATCATCGCAAATTCACGAAAATAATGCCTTTAAATCAGCTGTTTTTTTGCCTGTATCAAGCTGGTTTTGACAGACAAGAGATTTATTTTATATTTATCGGAAAAAGATTTTTAGGTTAAAATAACGATTTTAACCACCAGAAGTCGTATTTACGACAAAAGTTATCTATTCGTGTAGAGTTAACCTCTTTTGGGATAGCATACATAATTCTAAAATAATTAATATTCTATTATAATTAAAAATAGTATATCAGTAATGTGGTTCCCATAACTACAGATATAATAATATTATGTTATTACCATAACACAAGCTTTGCTTAATTTCGGGCTGGATGATGCTGTGTGATATAATGACCTGCATTATTATTTCACTAATTTATTAACAATAAATAATGCTGGATATTTTGACACAGCATCATCTAGCCCGAAAATAAGCAGAGATTATGGGAATTATATGACTGATATACTACTCACATACATTTGTTTCGTAAATACATACATATTATTAAATCTCAGGTCTGTGCCTGGACCTTTGGGAAGCATTAGATGGGTCTGAGCCAACGCTTAGAGGTCTTTTTTATGAATTAAAAACATAATATTTTAGTGTGGATGGTGACTGATGGATACTATTGCAAATAGGTGAAACATAAATTAGGCTATTCAGGAATAGTTGCTGTGAAATGGGTGATAGGCTATTTAGACTAAAATTCATAATCATAGGCAGATGATAATTTGCCGTCCACCAAACGGGCTCCCATTAGTGTCGCGAACGATAGGCAGCGTAGAGGCGTTGTCGGTGTGAACGGCTAAAGGGTGTCGAGAGTCGTGCTGCAGTTTCACTAAACGCTACTCCTGTGCTTTATGCCTTTATCACTTCCACCCTTGAAGCATATTATTACTATTTTTATTCTGGACAGCCTGGTGTACTATGTAGTTCCTACGGTTAATAGCATTCTCAACGAGTCCTTCTCGTAGTCTATCTGTAGTTACTCTCCAATCTGTACGAGTTGGCCTCGTACTTAAAGCCTTCTGTGCTTGGAAAATAACATGCATTGGAAAATACCTACCTACTAAGGTTAAGGTTCTGTGTAACACTTGTTACACAGATAATAAAATTAGAATCATCTTTTTCATAAAATGTAACTGCGCGTAAAAAACTCTCGAAATTGAGGGTTTTGTTTTCAGTTACTTGCATATAATATAAAACTCAATTAGAGAAACTGAATGAAGGTTCATTTTTTATAGTTTTTTATACTTTAATAAATAAACAACTAACTGAAATAGGTACTGGTTATATTAATAAAAACTGCAAAACTATGTTTTAGATACGAAGTCTCTATTGATACTTCTATCCGATTAAGACCCGTGTACGTATATTTATTTATTATATAATTACAAATATGATAATTATATAATAAATAAATATATAATAATAACATTCAAAAATTTCAAATCCAAATAAAAATGTCAAGTACAAATACAAATGTTTATTTCAGTTACTTAATCTTCATAATACATATATGGGTTTGACATCTCGCTCTTCTGTGATAATTTTTCTCTTCGAGACTAACTTCTTAAATTTAATATTAAAGTATTATCATGACTCTAGAAACTATACACTATAATAACAATGGATTTTTGTGATGAAAGTAAATTGACTCTCTAACTTTATTAAATCAATCGCTCGTTAGTAGGTAATCTACTTTTAGAATAGTCAAAGCAAAAATATTACGAAATGAATGAATATTTTTACAAATAGGAAAATACAAAAGGCACCAAGTCTGTTTCCATTACCAGCATGTATCGTCAAAAAGAAGTACCTCACTTATAATTTGTGAATTAAATTATTAGGTACTTATGATAGGATTTTTATTCTGAACTTATGTCGTTGTTACAATATGCCTCTCTCTCAGCTTAGTGTACCTTTTGCAAAGGCATCCTTCAGCCTTTTGATACCGTTGATATCTGTCTCCGGCAACTTTATTTCATGTTAATTTATAAAGTAGTAGCTTAAATAACTATTATAAAATGTGTTGTTTCTAATATCCTTGCATTTTATTGTACCGCAGAAAGTGTGAATAGTTGAGTATTCTCCTCGAGACTAAAGTCACCCGTATCTTTGTCTTGGCCGAGTTAGAATTTCTCGCTGCACTCAGAACGAAAAACCCTTAAATGATTTTTTGACTTTTCAACACGTGCTTGTCGAAATAAATGTACTCGTTTTATCATAGAGTACAATAGAGTCTTGCAAGAGTGTTTTTTCGGCATATTTACAAAATAAAAGCGTTTAAAAAGATTCGTATTTCAATTGATTGTGTTAGAAAATTCCATAACAAAACAATTACATTTTTTTTTATTAAATTTTAAAAAATTTGTAGACTTGTTTTTTTTGTTTGGCGTTGAAATTATTTAAACTTTCTTTAAATCTATGACAACATTACAAATATGTTATTTATAAGACATTAAATATCAAATAACCGACATCAAATAAACTTTTTTTACTAGGTTTGTTTAAGTGTAAGTAAATAAATGCCCTTTTATTTTTTTATTTATTTTATTTTGAGAAAATGTCCATAATGAAATTTAATCACCCATTTTTTGAAGTACAGGGTGAACCTTAGCAGATTTACAACTTCTATTTTTTTTTAAAACAGTTGCACCAGGTTGCGGGGGGCATTCGACGCGGCATTCGTGCGGATGTTTAGTCACGATGTCGCAGTGGACCAGTGGGCAACGCGTGTTCGCAGTAGAAGCGTACTTTAATAGCAACAATTCGTGCACAATCGCCCGTCGACGATTTCGTACACATTTAGATATTCGACGTTAAAGTGACAGACCCAGTGTAAATTTATTTACGTGGGTGCAGAAGTTCTGAGCAACAGGTTCAACCATCTATAACTCACGGCCAGGCCCTAGTCGAACGTCAAGAACCGAAGAAAACATTCAACGGTTGAAGGCAGCGTACTGCAAAATCCGCGCCAGTCCGTGCGCAAGAGCATCGTCTTTGGCGCTGCCGAAAACGACGTTGCAGCGAATTTTGAGCAAGGATATCAAACTACATTCATTTAAGGTTCAATTGGTGCGGGCTCTTAAGCCAGATGACTTCATAGCGCGTAAGGAGTTCTGTGAAAACATGCTAAGTCGTTTTCAAACTGTAAACACAATTTGGTTCAGTGACGAAGCACATTTCCACTTAAATGGGTTTGTCAACAATCAAAACTGCCGGTATTGGGCACCAAGAGGACAAAACCCGCGATTAAACACCAACAAGCCCTGCACAGCCCAAAAGTCACCGTATGGGCCGCTTTATGCACGAATGGAATAATTGGGCCGTTTTTCTTTGAAAATTCACGTGGAGCTTCCACAGCCAATGCTTAACGTCGCATGATTAACGAATATTTTTTGCCGAGACTTCGAGAGCATAATCGTACAGTTCGCACACTTGGTTCCAACAAGATGGCGCCACACCTCACACGGCGAGAGCCACCATGAGCCTCCTCCGCGAACAGTTCCCCAGAAAACTGATTAGTCGATATGGTGGCATCGTGTGGCCACCCAGATCGCCGGATCTCACCCCCATCGACTTTTTTCTGTGGGGGTACCTTAAGGCAAAAGTCTATGATAGCAACCCAACAAACATATCGGAATTAAAAGAAAATATCGTGCATGAAGTGAACGCTATTCCTCAATCACTATTGCAACGCGTCGCTCGGAACAATGTCGAGAGATACCGTGAATGTATACGCCGCGACGGAAAACATTTAGATGGCATAATCTTTAACAAGTAAAACCCGCATGTGTAAAGTTTGATTTGGTACTCAATACATAATTATTTTTTCCATCTAACATCTATTTGTTTGATTTACAAATCAGAAATCTGCCACGGTACACCCTATATCCCATTAAAAAACATTAAAATAATTTCATAATTGGCGAAGATATCGCGTAATATACACGAATAAAAAACATAGAGACGAATGCGTCGGTATGTTTTACCGGTTCTCAATTGAGAACATCTCTCTTTAGATCTCTGATCTCTGAAGTCGGTAATAATTAAATCCCGATATTCGCGATACATTTGTATTCCAAGTTTACGGTTTCTATCCTGTAGGTACTCTATCATCAGATCCACACGTGCTGCTTACGTTATTTTGTTAACTCGGGAATCAAATATTATTTATAATAAAAATAATGTGTGCTTTGTTCTGCGGAACTATTGGCAAAAAAACTATTATACAGCCGAATTAAGACCTTTTTTTTAAGGTCCGTTAAATATACATAAAAAAGGGCATGACTGTTAGTCATAGGGTCACTAGGGTTAGGGCCCCTAAGCGAGTTGTATAGATAAAATATCTAAGGACCACCTACGAAGTCATACAAAACTATTGCATAAACCGCATTATATAGTTAGGTTTGAATAGTATTTAATAAACAAATACACACGAATCTGATCAGTCTTGCAAACCGTTTTTTAAGGATCTTGGTTTGTTGCCTCTCCCATCGCTCTACATATATGAGACTTCGAATTTTGTAAAGAATCATGCATATTTGTTCCAAAAGACATGTAAATGAGGCTTATTGTAAATGAGGCCTCAAAATCAGCTAAACATCAAAAAAGCTGCCTGACTATGTGTATAAAGATTTATAATAAGATTCCAAATGAATTTAAATTACTCAATGATTATTTATTTAAGAAGAAATTGATTGATTAAGGTTTAAATAACTTTATTCTCAAAAAGACAAACAGATATCACTTACATGAGAACAATACAATCTTAATTACTAATCTTAAAGTAGGTCGTTCTTTACAGTTTTAAGTTTAGGTTGTGCCAATTTAACGTGTATTTAGCAGTGATGCATCATTGGTAATATGATGGGCTAATTTGTGTTTAAACACGTTAAACACTTTTAAGGGTAGTTTATTATACAGCCTTCGAAGACTATCATTTTTTTACCGTAGTTTCGAATATTTGGTAGAACAATAAAACTGGCTCGGCGAGTGCTTCGCTTTGTGATTTGCTTAATTGTTGTAAAGGCTAGGTTAGTATGGATCGTTTTGTTTTGGATTTTTCGAATGAGAATGCACGTATTGTGTTTGTATCGTTGTTTGAGATTCATTAATTCAGTTTCTTTGTAAATTTTATCTGTAGGTGTTAAGTAGGGGTAATTGGCTAATTGATCAAAATTTATGAATTTATTACCCTTATGCTTTAGGCATAATTACTAACTAATTGCATGCAATAAAATAGTGAAACATGAGCACATATTATTAGTACATTACCATCTTGTATACCATGTTTTATGCAATAAATATCTAATAAATATACCAAAAACCGGGTACGTCTGGTTATAAAAGCAGTCTATCGATTTCATGTCAAATCAACGTCGAAATCAACTATGCCTACTACACAAGTAAGTAAAGTGTATGACTGTGAACACAGAAGAACGACTGCTGGCTGTGGCGACCCAAGATTTTTAACAATGCTGTAGTGACGACCGTGGAATGCGCCGGACAATCACAATTTCAAAGAGATTTGATCCTGTAGTCACAGGCTCATACAATCTAACGATGCCAACTATGTTTTTATGTTGGCTTACCGCAAACAGCTTTAATGCAACAAGATATCTTACATTAAAGCTGTTTGCATAAAAGTGTGTTTCAATTAAAACACAGGAAATCCCAAATGTATATGAGATAATAAAGTGGAAATAGCTCTAGATTCCCCGAGACACGAGTATTATTATCTATGTAGATAAACAAAAAACATAATATGATCATTGTAATGACACCAAACAGAGAGATCAAGTCGTATCAGGTTACCTGGTATGAAGACTGATCTCACTGATATCTCGATTTACGAGATTTAAAATTTCCCAATTTAGGAAATTATTTCATAACAAAGTCTTTTATAATTTATGTCTTTCAGTGCGCTTTTAATGGCAGTTTTGATATTTTTCGGAGGAAGTACATACATATTATTGTCAATTGTTTTTGAGCAGACAAATAAATATCCGATTTGTATTTTATCAGAGTTAGACTTAGTTTGAATTCTTTGTCCTCAGGTCTAGACTTACGGTTTGGGCTTTGCGTTGATTTTCGATCAGTCACGCAAAAAAATGTAAACATCCAACATACATAATATACATAGCACTAGGATTCCATGTGTCGTGGCTATTACGAAGTATAACTGTGGATCATGTGTATACATATATCCCGCAGCGGGAAACGAACCTGCAGGGTGATCACACTAACCCATGGCGAGATGGCAATCAATCCACAAATTATCTGATTATAAGTAGTAGATTTCATAACTTTAAATCAGAACCTACCTACATAACTTGAGCATGTGCCGAATAATCTTTGTCCTTGGTAATCTTGGTATCACTGAGTAGGATGCATCTGAAGATGTCCTTAAATCATCCACTTTGGGTTTTTATAATTTGGGTGATATTTACTTAATTATTTTTGTCAATAAGTATACCAGACATGTTAGTGCAATGTTCTATGTACACACGACGTCATTTGCATTGATTAAGATAAAGCGAGCAAGCAAAATGTATAAATAACGGTGGAGAGTGGATACATTGTACACGCGCGCTTCAGGCCGGCACTGAAAGCAGTCAGCAGGCAAGCCGCCTGCCAACTCACGCGGCAAGTGAGCGCTAGTTTTTACCCGTATCTACTCCTATTTAAAAATCAAAATCTGGGATTCCCTCGAGAATAACGTCCCCTTTCAAAATGGGTACCAAAAAGTCGAAGAAAGTGTGAGTACTATTTTTTTAAAACTTTTTATATTTTATGATATGCTCAGCTTTTTTTGCGTTTTGTATAAAATACCTATTCTCAGTGATTCTAAACAAGATCTTAGCCTACATAATACTTATATATTTGGTTGGTTAAACCAAATATTCATATAAATAGAGATAACCTGGGCTACCTATTTATTCGTTCAAAAACAAAATTATACAATTATCTCGTACAATTTAATTTAGGTAGGCACCGATTTTATATGATTTTATTGCTTATGCGAAAAATATGTCATTATTGTGTTCAATGAGTTAGGATTATCTACGTATAAGTAAGCGTGATTTTGTCCCTAACTTGCGATATCAGTGAACTTTATTTTAACATTTATGAAAATAGTTAATTGTATGAACCATGACATGATACTTAGATTTTTTTTGCATAATTTTCTTTTTCTAACTTAGACACTTACATTTTTAAGTTGAAGAAAACGCCTTTTTTAAATAGCTGTGGTTTTTTTTGTGTACAAAATGGTGACGTATGGAGTCCGTATCTGCGATTGCCTTAGAAGGTTGTTTGTCTGTTACCGTTTTGGTTTCTAAATAATAAGCCATATGCCGTTTAATTTATCCGATTGAAATGTAGTTTTTTTGTTTGTTTTTTTTTAACGGAAATAATAAAACAACTACATAAATAACTAATTAAGGTAAGTAAATACATACATAAAAAAGTCTAGACATCTAAAGACCGTTGCAAACAATCGATTGATAGGTCGACCGATCCAGATCACTACCTATTAGGCAAAATTTGTTTGGTACTAGATTTTGCCCATGACTTCGTCCATGTGGTTCCAGGATATAAACGTAGCCTACGTGTTAATCTAGGTAACAAACTATACCTATTACTAATTTCATCCACATCGATTCAGCCGTTACGATGCTACATCTGAGCATGAATTATAATATTAAGTAAATTAAATATTTAGTTATCGAAAATTTCGAAGCTAAAAAACAGGTACAGGAAAAGGATTGTTTTTATATCATTAAGAACAATCCTTTACCTACCTATCAATGGTCACAAAAAATATTCAAAATATTAGGAGCTATCAACTTCTCTAATCATTTTATGTATATTAAGGTTTTTTTTTTATTTACAGAGTCAAGGAAGTGGATTACAAAGTGTCCTACTTCTCAATTGTAAGTCATACTTCTTAGTTATCATAGAGTACATATGTTACCTATACCCGCTTAAGAATTATTATGTTCTTAGTTTTTCTGTGATCCGAATTGGAAATCTGTAAGTTCGTGTGAGTGTTGGCCAACTCTCACACGAACTTATATTTTAAAGTACCATGGTAAAAATCATGGATTTTACTAAAAACAGTCATACTATAGTAAAACTCTTGTACCGGTGTTTTAGGCCTTCCTAAGGCCTCCAACAAAAACATGAGATAAGTCTTTAAAGCTGTCTTACACCAAACAATGGATAAATATAAGTGTTGCCATAGTACCACCAACAGTTCTCGACTGTTGGTGTTCTTCTCACTAGCTATTCCCCTTTCAAATTGTCTGGTACCCACGTACACAAATTTATTTTTTAGTATCGATTCGGAACATGTACGGAAATCACAGCTACTTTATTCGGCGTACTGTTTGGGATACTCAGTGGCGGCGGAGTGTGCTACAATCTGGCTCAAGTAGGAGAGCTCACAACTGCCTTCGTTGAGAGAACCAAATACCAAGACCGAATGTCCACTTACCTACCACTCACCTCTTTCTTTGGAGGGGGAAGACGACTGTAAGTAAACAACACTTTACACTATTCGAAATGTCGCATGAAATTTACTGCACAGGCTGGTAGAGAGCATTCTATTCTGTCTATAAAGTAAGAATGCAATTTATTTTTTTATTCATACAACATTGCGCATTGAAGGTCGATCGCTCGTCCTTCGCTAAATATTATTGTTGAAATTAGAAAATTTTAATTTTGAATGTGTTCCAACAACTTTAGTCACATAGTTAGCATACATTGTATCCAGATCTTATTTTTCTTCAAAATCGACCCCGTAACTCCTAACATCACTTTTCGATAACTCTCACGGTTTCAGATTTCGCCTCAAAAAAAATTTAAAAAAATTCACCCTTTATACAAAAAATACAGAAGAAACAGCTATCTAAAGACCGTGCAAACAATCGATAAATATATAAATGTATTCAGGTCAACTAAACCAGATCACTACCAGACGGAAGCATTCCCAAAATGCTGGCTGCATTGCCACGTTGAATGGCAAATACTAATGTGTCGATAAGAGCCAGCTCTCTGTTCTCTATCTGCGATTTGTTACATGTGGTAGATTGCACAATGCAGAGCGCTTATTCGTTGTGTCTGTTGCGCATTAGTTAAATTACAATCGCATTAAGCTGGTAAAGATAAAAAAGTAAACACCTCAAAAATGGAGCGGAATTTTACAAGAAAACAAAATGAATAATTTTGTTTGGGAGGTACTACTTATGTATAGTTCCACCAAGACGTCTTCGCATATGCGTTATGGGCCAATAGCCCATTTTTGATGTAGAATTTTCTAAGATTTTAAGACCCTTGAAAAAAGGTAATTACCTTATTTTAAAAGGTAGAACAAAACCTGCTGTTAAAAGGTTTAACAGCAGGTACATTTGATTCCAATAATTTGGCATAATTTATTGCACATAGACTATTCAATATTGCAGCTTGCTGTGTGCGATCGTGGATCTGGCTGTAGCAGGGAATACACTTCGTTGCAGTTGTAAAAATGCTTCACCTATAAACAAAAATCTGATTCCTCACATGAAGACATGTGTCATCGGCTCCAACTAGTCTGTGGACGGTTCTATTCCTCTGGTACCAAAATACAAGTGAATAAATATTATCTAACTCAGATACAAACCTCTTATCTCAATGCTATAGCTTCGTAGCTCATTCTAGCAATTATCTCCAACCTAGAGCCGGCCATAAAGATTTCATTCAATTCGTCTCATTGAAATTGAAACAGACAGTTCTTTGAATTAAACGACTACTTATGCCAGTTTTCATTAAACAATACTTGGCTTGGAAAAACGTAGGTATGCTTTTCAGAGTCATGATTCTATAAAAAAAAACTAAATGTACTGTTATGCAATCCCACGAATGCGTGTAGCCATGATTCCAACTAGTATTTGACCCTAGCCTAATTAACGCTCTACAAGGACTGTGATTTGACCGCTTAAAAATATGTTGGCTTTTGGTTGCTCATGTAAAATACGATGATCTCTGCCGATGGTTTACAAAATACAAAATAATTTAGAAAATTTTGTTAAATTTTACATAAAAAATAGAGAATAATTCTAATTATTACTAGCAGAGACTATCCGGTCAATGCAAGTACCGAGGATAGAATTACATCTTGTTTTATCGGGTCTTTCCAACCCGATTGTGAAATGCAACGCTGCACTTTGGATCAACCATTTAGGTCCATGCTACGCATGTAAAAATATTTCTATAAAGTTTCTTCATTGTTTTGTTGTAGTGTCAACGCATCGCATGAAGAGAATATGAAGGCCCTGGTTGAAGATGCACGCGCTATGGCGATAGGCATGTTCGTGAGCATCGGCGTATCGATAACGTTCAATATACTGTCAGTTGGATTGATCAGTTGGAGTGCTCTCAGACAGGTAGGCTTTCCATACTATCCTACAAAAGCCTCAATTCCCTCACAGAGTTCGACGAGAAAGTGTGCCATATATAAAGCAGTAACATACACACATAAAGTCACGGCTGTTTCCACGAGGGGTAGGCAGATACCACGGATTTCATCTTACTACGATCCTCGCATACTTTTTCAGTTATCCTGATTTTTCTCCAGAGCGTCCCCGATTCTGTCAAGTAAATGACTTTAGAACTATCATATTCACGCTTGCATCCTTGCCTTCGTACTTGTTTCGTTACTACTTTCATAAATTCTTAGCACATACCCAAACCACCTCAAATACTTTTCTAAACCTTAATTTGCTCCACGCTGCTCTCTAATCAAGCTAGAACATGACGGCAGGATATGAGGATATCGTTCACCATACATTATGATACACGGTTAGATTCTTATGTGTAGTTAGTTGGTTTCCCCCAAAGAAGCTCCAATCTTCAGCAATCTCGCATTCCTCCCCTTTGTTTTAAAATTCAAAGATGTTGTCCCATATAAACTTAAAGTGTAGCAATAATGTAAATTAATTCGTTCAATTGTTTTGATATACAAAACAATATTGAGCGTGATTTTACGCGTTCAGTTTTATTGTCTTTATTGATGACCTTACTATTAATTGACTCCGCGTATCATACAATATGATATATTATCTGAAACAGTGTTTGTTTGTTTTGTTCAAGTAACGTAAACAACGATGCAGCTATTCATTCCCGTCTGCACTAAACTTAAGTAAATACTTAGACAAGTCATAGTGGCTGAGTTCTATGAGAATATGTCAGTTTAGCATAAGTCATGCCTAAACATTCGGTTCCTTCATCGATCCAAAAACAAAACTTCTCCTTAGGTAACGGGACATAACAAGAGTAAAGAAAATAAATAAGTATGTTCTTAAAAAAGTATCAAGATGGTTTAAACAACAGTGACCAAAGTGCATAGACAATCTCAGAAGCCATCACCCACATGTTTCTACGATTTCGATGGTTTATGATGCAGGAACCCACCTATGTATTTTGTGCGTAATTTTGACAATTATTATACATAAGTGGAGTGTATTCATTCGCGTTTCAGTTCAATAATTTATAACTTTTGATATTATTTGAACTGAAGACATCGATTATTTATTAGATATAATCGATGTCTTCAGGAGAAAAGTTAAAGAGCACTATCTGTCTCTCTAAATAATGTATTGTATATGTTTTATAGTATCTATATATTTTAGCATCGTTTATACATATTTAGTTCGTTTTGTAGCTTTAAGTAACTAAATATTTACTGAAAGCTACAAATAGCAATAGATATATTTAATTTATTTATTTTCTGTACACGACCCTACCTTTAGAATAACCAATCAAGGTTTGCTGGAAGAAAACTCTGTTTAGGGTTTAGCTTTTTGTACATGTCATTTAATTCTGCCTTTTGTAAGTGTTTATTTGTGTGTACAATAAAGAATAGAAATTATCCTTGGTCTCTCTATATACATACACGCTATGAGTAAAACTTTGATATTATCTTATTGCAACCAGATAACACGGATCAGAATGTTGTTCCTGAACGCTGTGCTACGCCAAGATATGACTTGGTTCGACACAGACACGGAGTTCAATCTGGCTTCAAAGATGTCTGAGTAAGTACTTAACTTTAAGTCAGTATCAGGTAAATCCAGTGTCAGATTTGTCATTTTTGCAAAATAATAACGCATGGGATTGGTTTTTTTTGTCATTTTTTTCACCCCCATCATCTAGCCCCAAACTAAGCAGAGCTTGTATTATGGGGACTACATGACTGATATTTTTTTTGTAAATACATACATATTATACATAGAAAACACTCAGACTCGAGACTAATATTTGCAGATACAAACATTTGTCCCGCGGCGGGAATCGAACCTGCAACCTTCTGCGTCACAGGCGGCCTTTGCCCACTGCGCCACAGAGGTGATGATATTGTATACTACTATACAAGTTATAGTGACAGTGTAATATTTCAACTGGTTATAGGTATATTACGTTAAATATACAATCCCGACAACATGTTCTAGTAGCACCTAAGATCAGACATTTTTTTCCCCTAAATATTCGCTACTGTGTGATTTTTCGCAGACACGAAAACTATATAGCTACTAAATCGTGTTTTGATTTTATGTAGAAACACAAAATATACTTTGCTCTTTAAGGAATACATACCTATGAAGATGGTAGGTACCTAGGTATCACTCACCGCATGCGTGTGAGTGATACCTAGGTACTTGCAATTTTGATAGAAACCTTGTACATTTGATAGAAGTGACCAATTGGTTCAATTGAGCTGCGTGTCTGCTGAAGATTATGTATACTGATCATTGTTGTTAGACATTTCAATAGGTACAGATCCAAACTTTGACATTTAATATTAATGGGATTTTATTGATGAATGGATTAATGTAAATAATTGCATAATTCGTTATGTGAGGTGCCATTGGTCTCATGGGCTTGCTTTGGACTTCAACTCGGGTTGAAAAATCCTAAATGTGATAGATGACATAACGAATTACAAACATTGCATTTACGTCACTAGACTAATCACGCTTGTTTAGTAAGTCAATATTATGAAAAATATCCAATCTTACATGGAGAAACAAACTCAAATAGAGGGATCACAGTATGCTTATAGAAAGCGTCTTTACAATAAAGCACCTTTATGAAAAATGTGCACGCTGTCCGACCGTTATTTACGGACAACAGACAACACATATTACCATAGTGGTTATCCAGATACAGTAGTCGGATCACGGGGACAATAGATTTTATTAAGAGGTTCTTTTTAATGTCCGAAATAGCTAAAGTTTGGAAGATTCCGTCACTATGGTAGCATTATTTTCAGGAACCTAATGAAGTTGAAGGATGGGATGGGGGAAAAGATTGCAGTGGTCTCCAATCTGTTGGGCACCTCCATCCTATGTGTGGGCACAGCCTTTCCGCTAGGCTGGGAGCTAACTCTCGCGTGCATGTCCATTATGCCGCTCTCACTAGCCGCATCAATCGCGCTCTCTAACGTAAGCACTCTTTTATTTCTAACCAACAAACATACTTAAAAAACTTAGTAACAGCTGCAACATACAAACATTCCATACAATAAGGATCGACCTTCACTTTTGAGTTGCGGCTTGGTGGTGATGTCTCTTTCAATCTTGAATTATTTTGAGTTTATGACGAATTGCTCCCGCTTTGTTACATATGGCTTAATTTAGAAAGATAATTATATACGACGCAAAACTAACCAGCTGTATAAGAATAGTCTACGCCCACAGTTAACTTCTGTACAAAACAAAAAAAATCGTATGCAGCTTTTTGTTTATGAACTACGTAACATGCTCTAAAAAAAATATCCCACATAACAATCTAGAAAATATGAAGATCACATTGCTGATAGCAAAGTTAGATAAAATTTACCTGATGTTTAATTGTAAGAACATACATCAGCTGATAAAATCGATATCAGATGATGATCATTAATCTCTCTGATTGTCGTTTAATAAAACTAGTCTAACTTGTCTCAGATGAAGCTTGTTTGACATTATTTTCAAGACTTACACAATTTTATTTGTTATGACAATACCTATCTCCAAGTTAGTAAATAATTGCTAGTTCTACGCTCTCTGAAAATCACTTGGTGGATGTTTTTATTTTGAACGATCTCTCTATATGATTTACAAGAGAAATATTGATGGAGACAAATAGTACAAACCAAAGTACTACATAATAAAGCTCACGAACCCAAATGAGAGGATATCTAAGCGAAGAAAATGAATGCGTTTAACTGATAATCTAAAATAATTGTTTTTATATATCCAGTATCAAACGAAATCGTCTATAAGGGAAATGGAATCATACAGCCAAGCGGGGAAGCAAGCTGAAGAAGTGCTGAAGTCAGTGAAAACTGTTGTATCATTCGCAGGCGAACACAAGGAAACAGAAAGGTACGATTTCATGCTATTCATCTGTTTACTTGTGTGATCTAAGTAGGTATAAACATGACGAACTTGTTATTCTTAACTGATAACTTTACGAGTAAATTATCTAAGTATTTCGTATTTGAGTTGCATTTGTTTTACCCAACATATTGATAAAAATCTGTTTGAATACCTGTCTTGTATCCTGCAGGTATCGAAAGCTCTTGGAACCAGCAGAGAGCTATGGTAAGAGGCGAGGACTTTTCTCGGGTCTTGGCAACGGGTTCAACTGGGTGCTGACATACTCGTTGAATGCCATCGGCCTGACCTACGGCACCAGACTCGTCTTGAGGGACTTCTACAAGGAAGCTGATGAGCGAAATTATGTTTTTGGTGCCGTCTTAAGTGTAAGTCTGGGCACAATAAATATCCACTTTCAACAATGAACTTATAAGTTTTCTAGTTTTAAGGCGCAAGTGTTGGTAATGTAAAACGCAATAGTTAGTTCAAAGAAATTTAAAGCATTATATAATAATATTGTTATTAGTAAGCTACATATTATATGGTGTACGATAAAGAGTTATCTATCTAATAAATATTTAAGCTTATGTAACAATTGTGCAATAAATACTTTATCAATGAAAAGCACATGACATACCTATATTCAGTCTGAATACAATCCTATGGAAGATACTTACGACTTTCTGTTATCAATAAACACATTGACATAGTTGAAATATGTCTACTTCGAAACAATTGAGCCTTATTGAGCTGAATCAAGTGCGCAATAAAATTATAAATGCATTAATTTCTTATATAGATGGCCTGTCATGGTTCAACATTTTGTCAATAGCAACAACTGTTTTAGATCAGATAACGGTAATCCGAAAAGGATAATTTATTACCCACCCACCGAGGGTTTCGTATAGAAACGTACATAATTATCTAAAGTGGAGAGCCTGGTACAGTAATAATTTGTTTCTAATCTAGATATTGTTCAGCGCTTATATGGCGACACAGTCAATTACGTTGTGCGTGCCTCACGCGGAAGTGTTCGCGTCCGCAAAAGCCGCTGCCTCCAGCATCTTCAGCCTGTTGGAACGCGAGCCCAAGATTGACAGCACGAACCAAGGGGGCCTGTCGCCCCGCAGAGTTAATGGAGACATCACTTTAGACGAAGTACACTTCAGCTATCCATCGAGGCCTGAAACAAAGGTATAGGAATACAAAACGTTTGACAAACTCTACCATTAAATTTTATAAGATGAAGGACTCAACCTTAACTATTTTCAGATTCTAAAAGGACTATCTATGCATATCAAGGCCGGTGAATGTGTAGCACTGGTGGGATCTTCGGGTTGCGGAAAATCAACCATTCTTCAGCTGATACAGAGGCTATACGATCCGTCAGCTGGATCTGTCCAACTTGATGGAAAAGATACCAAAAGCCTTAACATTGGTTGGCTGCGATCATCTTTAGGTATGGCGCCTAATAGTCTATGATTTACAACCATTTTTCAGGTAGCCAACCAAGTGAACAACTTTAACTATAAATTGCAGGTGTGGTGGGCCAGGAGCCGGTACTTTTCCGTGGCACCATTCACGACAACATCGCTATAGGATGCCCCGAAGCGACGACCGAGGATGTGCAGCGAGTTGCAGAGATGGCTTTCGCGCACGATTTCATCACAAACCTGCCGCATGTAAGTTTATCGAGTGAAAAACAGCAGTGCGTGTGCGTTGTGTGTGTTGTTAGCACATCTTTGATGTGTGTGCTTACAGCTGGTAGTGTGTGTGAGCGTGTGTATGTGTGCGCAGGGTTACGACACGGTGATAGGTGAGCGCGGTGCCTCGCTGTCGGGTGGGCAGAAGCAGCGCGTGGCGATCGCGCGCTCGCTGCTGCGGGAGCCGGCCGTGCTGCTGCTGGATGAGGCCACCTCCGCGCTCGACCCTCACGCCGAGCGGCAGGTACAAGCAGCGCTTGACCGCGCCAGCCAAGGACGCACCACCATCATGGTATCGCACAGGTATTGTTGACAAGCAATGTTAACGTTCGGATCCAATGTTGAGCTCATCCCACCAGAGTGAAACTCTCCACTCGAAGATAGCGTCAGGATGTACCGTGGCTATGAATATGTGTGAATATGTGGCCAATAAGAAGCGCCGTGACAGCCTGTTAGATATGACCAATTATATGCTTTATAGGTTATCAACGATTGTAAATGCAGACCGAATCATCTGTATGGATCAAGGATCTATTGTCGAACAAGGAATACACGAAGAGCTCATGAAGACTAAAGGTAATATAAAGAAGCTCGTCAGTTTGAGTTTAAAGGCACAATACGACATACTTATTACCATTTTTGTTTTTTTTAGGCTTTTACCACAATTTGGTGACGAGAGGCAATGAAAACAAGGAAATTGAGGAAATCGCGGCTGTTCTAGAAGAGACAGGCGAAGAGGATGAAGAAGGTCAAGCGACGCTTCAGGCGCCTAAATCGGATATAAAACGGCGATCAACACGTAGACTACACAGAAATCACTCTACGAAGAGAGGTTACTACATCCAAAGTTTGCTAGAGTCTTACATAACGTTGGCAAGATACATAATGCTGGACAATGCTGGACATATTCACACAACGTCATCTAGCCCCAAACTAAGCATATCTTGTACTATGGAAACTACATAACTGATATAATACTTATATACTTTTTTTTTATTCATACATAATATACATAGAAAATATCGAGACCCGTGACAATTTTTTGCAGATTATACCAACATTTGTCCCGCGGCTAGAATCGAACCCGCATACCTTCTGCGTCTCAGGCGGGCCTTCGCCCACTGCGCCACAGAGGTCGAATAAGATAAAACCCTACATTCTTTTACAGATTCACGGGACTGGATGACACCTCGAGGATCGATCTCATCAGTTGTGTCAGCAGCTTACACGAACTTCGTTTACAACGAAGATTGCGATTCTGTCGAGGATAATGGAGATAGTGATGAAGTGCGTTTTTTTTTTTTAATTCCACCTTTAAGGATTTACTCACACAAAAAAACTGGTTTTGTATCATGCCTGGCTGATGTAGACCGAAGAAAGGGTGGATGTTTTGTGTCCGATTATATAAGTATGTAAGAAATGGGAGAAGTAAGATTGTACCCAATTGAAATAAAGAAAGTAAACAATAATATTAAAATTAAAAGTAGTTACAATTCGTTCCCTGTGAAAGAGCTCATCCGGGGAAGTTCTACCACCATATTTATACCGTACCTTCTACCGTCAAGCAGTAATGCTCGCATTTGTCCGGTTTGAAGAGTATGGGTAAATTACTAGCACATGAGTCTTTTCATCTGTTAATCCTCAGGGTCAGCAACGCGTGAGTGATACCTCCGGTGTTGCAAGCGTCCAAAGGTTACGGTAACGCTTACCCACAGGTGGATCATATGTTTGCCACTTTAGTAATATAATAAAAAGTTTTTTTTCACAGGAGGTAAAGTCAATTAGTGATTGGGATCTACTGAAGTTGAACTCTCCAGAATGGCTTTACATCACCGTCGGATCCATTGCTGCGTTCATCCAAGGTGCCTGCTTCCCAGTCTTCGCGATGCTGTTTGGTTACACGAGTGGAGTAAGTTATTATCAAAACTATTATTTTTGTTTGTCGTCATTAGCAGGTGCCCAGAACGGTGAAGGAAAACATCGTGAGGAAACCAGCATGCCCTAAACCCAAAAATTCGAAGGCATGTGCCATCGGTTATATGTAGTTCCAATAATCGGTGATGGGCTTGCTACCTGTCAAGTGAAAAGCAAACTTGCAAATGTGCCTCTGACTACTATATTGGCATCCTTAAAAATCTACGTATACTGAGATGTCCATCCCGATTCATGTGTGTTTGTATCCTTAAATTTAATAATTAGCACGTAAATCAGCAAGGATACCAAGTAGGAGGTGGTCAGAACATTATGTTTGGAATATACGCACGTTTTGCATAATATGTAGGTAGCATCCCACATTGCAAGCTCATCAACGCTTTATGGAACACTAAAGCTGCTCTCTTATAAAATGACAAAGTATATTAAAGTTTATTTGAAGCAAAAACAAACACAGTTAGGTATAACTTATAAAAAAAATGCTGGACATTTTTCACACTGCATCATCTAGTCCCAAACTAAGCAGAGCTTGTATTATGGGAACAACATGACTGATACACAACTTATATACTTTATTGTAAATACATACATATTATACATAGAAACACCCATACCCGAGACAAATATTTAGACATGTCATCTGTTCTGCGACTTCGGTGGTCCCTCCAATTTTACTCATATTGCCTAAGATGGTGTATCCCTGCCAGTTTGCTCTGACGGTACCTCAAGGAGGTAGAACGGCATGTGAGGAACAGAATAAATGTGGGATGGATGAAATAGCGACAGGTTACAGGAACTACATGTGATCCACGAATGCCTCTTAGGCTCAAAGGAAAAAAATACAAAACGATCATAAGACCTGTTGTATTGTATGGAGTGTTGGGCGACCAAAGGGATTGATGAAAGAAGAGTGCACGCAGCTGAGATGCGAATGTTGAGATGGATGTGTGGAGTTACTATAATGGACAAAATATGGAATGAGTATATCAGGAAAGAATGTCACATTACGAGAAGAGTGTTAAATAAGAATGTGGATGGAAATAAAAGCACAGGTAGGCCAAAGAAAAGATGGATGGATTGTGTGAAGGGTGACATGGTACCTACTGAGATGACGGCTGATAGAGGAGAGTGGAAGAAAAAAATGTTGTGACGACCCCACGTAATGTGGGATAAGGACAATATGATGATGATGATTCAAACATTTGTTGTAATTTTTATAGGTTTATCCATTATAGATGAAAAAATAATAGGTAGGTACAGAACGGTTTGCTGGAAGAAAACTATTTTAGGGTTAAGCTCGCCGTTGCACATGTAATTTAATTCTACCTTTTGTAAGTGTTTATTTGTGTGTACAATAAATAATAAATAACAAAGAAACGAGTGTATAATAGTGTGCTGTGTACGTACAATACTATCTGTCAAAAAAGGTCCATGCTCAGCTTAATGCCGCAGAAACTGCAGCGCTTATTTCCAGCACAGACCTAGGCAGACGCACGGACAAGATATTTGCTCCTAATAATATAGGTAACTACTGGATCGGTTAAAATGAAATTTGCTACGGGAATAGTTCGTGATCTAGAACATAGGCAAATTTTCATCCGGGCACCCTGCTTTATCAAGCAGGTAAAGCAGGGCATAGTGTTTAATAAATTAACCTAGGCCCTAATAACCTTGTATAATTATATAATAATATTAATAGGGGACTTTACATTATGTTAATATATTTGGACATTGTGCATTTCTTTTTTATTTTTTTAAAGTTTCTGTGTTTGTACTTTAAATTTATGTAATGCACAAAAAAAAAGAGTTTATCCATCTAATTGTAATACTACAATTGCACCAAACTGTAGGTGTTCTGGAACAAATAAACTTTATCTAAAAATTTAACCATCATACCCAATTACCCATTCCATACCATACCTTTTCAGACGACCATTTTGTTGTTACCTCCTGGTTTAGATTTAAATACCTACCTCTACTGTTACTGTTGTGCCTAGATATACCATTTTTGTGCCAAAAAAAATGTTCATTATACAAATTATAAAAGAATCTGGTTTCAGATTTTCGTGTTGGATGACCACGACCAAATGTTGTACCTGGCGGATCTTTACTCGGGTTTGTTCATCGTAGTGGCAGCGGTAGCTGGTATTACCATGTGCCTTCAGAGTACCACTTTCACGAGCGCTGGTCTAAAGATGACAACTCGTCTACGGTACCAGTATTTCTCGGCTCTGCTGAGACAGGTACTGTAATAATAAATAATAACATTTTATTCAAATAATCTCGTAATTATGCAAAACATAAGTGCACTAGGTAAATAAATATATCTTAGTATAATACTTTTGCCTGAACTAGATAATCCTGAGTTTCAGGTGACAATAGAGGATATATTAAATAACATAATCACTTACTATCACGATAAATGCAATTAGTTTAACAATGTAGTTTACATTTTTAATTTTAACAAACAGTTCGTGTAAATATTTAGGCACTTAACTTACATTGAGTAAATACAGATTAAACACTATTCTAACTAGGTTATCGTAATGTATCAAATAATAATTACTTGATAATTTCTAATAGCTTATCTGTAACATCGTATGAAATACTTTGGAGTGTAAATTTAATAGATTGCTTACAATTATTATACCTAGATAAGTGTGTAAAAATTAGATATTGAATTTAGTCTGTTTTATAGGAACGGACCAAGAAACAGATAGAATTTGTTCGCAAAGGCAAATTTCAGAGTTTTTGGTTGAGGGAAAACTTAAGCATTCAATTATTTTTAGCATTTTAGTAAATTCAGTGTTGTAGAGAAGGGCTGCATGCTGTTTTGCTGTCATTATAAATAGCTGCTGGACTGATAACACATCACAGGACTCTATATAAAACATTAGTGGGAAATATGAAAAGCCGAAAAGTTGCCACTTTAAGTATTGCCCTTTGGGCTCTTTCTTCATATTTTTCCCGCTCCACCCCATGTGGTAATGCAATAAGTTAAAGTTGACACAGGGCTAAGTAAACTTTTCTAATTATATTATGATCTGCAACTTGGCGTATTTTTTTAAAGATATAACAAATACTGTATTTAACTATCACGGTAGGATGAAGCAACGGTAGTTCAATGTAGGATGAAACCAATGTTTGATAACGTCTTGTTTTGCAGGAAATCGGTTTTTTCGACAAAGAATGTAATACGGTTGGCGCCGTTTGCGCGAGGCTGAGCGGAGACACGGCAGAGGTGCAGGGGGCAACTGGTTTGAGGATTGGTTTGATTCTGCAAGGTTTCAGCTCGGTAGTCGTCGGGTTTTTCATGGCAATCAGCTACAACTGGAAGCTGACGCTGGTTTCTTCCGTCTTTTTGCCTCTTGTAAGTACTTTTCGGATACGAACATAGAACAAGCAAATTTTAAGGATATTCACATATATTTTACCCATCAAATCAAAAATTGTAATCAGAAATCGTTTATTTATCTTGACAAGTTTGAACCAAAATTTAAAAGAATCGTTCCTACTTATGTACAGCTGGTTCTTAAGAACTAGAAATAGGTGCGTTACCCACGAATAGCATTACTATTGTAGGCAAGTATACCTTATAATAGGTAGGTAATTATAAATGTTGGTTTGGTCAGTAATTAATATGTTCTTAAGCAATAAGTAGGTAGGTAGTTTGAGAAATACAAATGAATCAAGGGTTTGTGAATACTAGCCCTCACACTAGGATTCCCTGTGTCGTGAGTGGCTAGTCTCTTCCGGGGGATATGGGGGATCAAAAGAGCGGATAGGTGTTATTAGCAGACGAATTGATCTATCCTGACCACTAGTGACCGTGTTATTTTTTTTACAGTTTATGTAGCTTAGGTACCTAAGCCATTATCGAGATCATAGCGCGTCTAACGATACCTCATTCATCAAAATCGATCAAGCCGTTTGGGTGCTACCAAAAAACTTACAGACTCACGGACATACATAATAATATATAGCTAGGCCCTTTTTAGTGATCAGTAATCTTACCTAATGATCTATCCTGGTAACCAATAAAAAACCACATCACAGAAGAAGTTGTGGCATTAAATATTTACCAGACCTTCTGTGGCGCAGTGGGCGAAGGCCCGCCTGCGACGCAGAAGGTTGCTGGTTCGGTTCCCACCGCGGGACAAATGTTTGTTTGATATGCAAATTTTTGTACCGGGTCTGGTTGTTTTCTATGTATAATATGTATGTATTTACAAAAAAAAGTATCTAAGTAGTATATCAATCATGTAGTTCCCAGAATACAAGCTATGCTTAGTTTGGGGCTAGATGATGCTGTGTGAAAAATGTCCTACATTATTTATTATTTATTTATTTTAACTATTTGTCCATTACTAATCATGTTACAGATGGTTGGTAGTATCTGGCTGGAAGGAATCATATCTCAAAAGTCGCAAGCCGACGAACGAGCAGCTATGGAATCAGCCACTTCTATTGCAACTGAAGCTGTTGTCAGCATCAAAACTGTTCAGAGTTTAGGTAACTACATTCACGATCTCCACGACAGTTGACGACATCGATGGCGCCGCGGACGAGAAGCCGGCTGCGGCACAAGGGGTGGGTTCGATTCCCGCAGCGGGATAGAAGTTTGCATGTTCTGCAGATATTTGTTCCGGGGCTTGGTGTTGTGGTACCACGATACTCATAGCACAGATAGATAGATAGATAGATAGATAGATAGATAAACGCTTTATTGCAAAACAAAGCAAAATACAAAAACACAGAAATTAAAAAATATAAAAGGTACAATGGTAAACGCTTAAAGCGATCTCTTCCAGACAACCTTTGGATGGACAGGATAAAATGGACTCAAAAGACGGCGGTGTACAAGTAAACCTATAATAAAATATAATATTAATAATAATAAATACCTACATAAATGAAATTAATGAAAATTACTTTATTGAGGAACATAATGAAAGCACGTCCTACAAATGGCGGTCTTATCGCTGACAGCGATCTCTTCCAGACAACCTTAAATAACATATATACATAACCTCTAAAATATACATACAAATAATAATATGAGATAATAAGTATGTAATAATATAAAACACGATTAACTAGCAGCTCTGAGACATGGAAAGGAAATGGTTGTATACCATTACTTTAAAAATAGCGATCGATTTTGATGTTCCAATAGAAAGAGGTAGGGCGTTCCATAGTCGTATATATACTCATAGTTACTGATAGATAGATAGATAAACTCTTTATTGTGCTTAACACCAATTTACAGTACAATAAAAGAACAAAAGAAACGAACAATGGGCGGTCTGCGACTTCTTCAACAACCTTAGTATGGAGAGTTTAAAATATTTAAAAGAATACACATCCCTGATGTGGGTACCCCCGATACCCACGATACAGGAAATCCTAATGTGGAGTCAGACACCTACATAGTCTTATAAGTGTCTCTTAAATGTTATTTTTTATTTATTTGATAATTTAAGCTATACCATGATTCCGAGCAAATGTTTGCATGTTCTGCAGATTTAAATAAATAAATAATGCTGGACATTTTCACATAGCATCAGACCCAAAGTAAGCAGAGCTTGTGTTCTGGGAACTACATGACTGATATACTACTTAAATACATTTTTTTTTGTTAATACATACATAATAAACATAGAAAACACCTAGATCCCGAGATAAATATTTGTAGATACAAAAAATTGTACCGCGGCGGGAATCGAACCCGCAGCCTTCTGCGTCTCAGGCGAGCCTTCGCTCACTGCGCCACATAGGTATGTATTGTGGTACCACTGTACTCGTAGTTTCTGATATCAACGACGGATCGGACACTCCTAGTGTGGGATCAGGGCTATGTTCGTCAGTGTGTAGAAGTTACGCTAGAAGATAATTATAGATATTATTTCTGTGTACTTCATACTCGATATCCTGCGTTAAATTGAAGGTTCCCTGCGTTCATATTGTGTTTTCCGCAGGTATCGAAAAGTTGTTCCTCGATAAGTTCCAAGATTCTCTGACTGAAGCATGCAAGGCTGTCACGAAGAAGGGGCGTTGGCGTGGTCTAGTCCTCGGCATGGGGATCTACGTACCGTTCCTTTCCTATTGTAGTGCAATTGTCTACGGCGCTTACTTAGTTTCTACTGGCGAGCTTGAATACAAGATTGTACTGCTGTAAGTCTTCTAATTCTGCAAATATTCTTTATGTTCTTCGTCTACAGATGTTCTTTATCTTGTTCCACTAATACTTGTAAAGGATCAAGTCATATCGCTCACTATGTAGCTACTTTGAATATTCAATCACAAAGAAGTAGGTAGGTGTGTTTGCTAAAACAAGTGAACATAATTCTTTTTCTGAAATCTCTTGTTGTAAGTACGATTTTCAAACAAATTTTTTGAAATTGTTTTTGGGATAGAAATCATTTAAATCAGCGAATTTTTACCACAATTTCAAAGTTATAGGAAGTCTAGAATTTCTATCTTTAGGGATTCTAAGTAGGTAGGTAGGTATATTTGGTCTTTGCCAATAAAAAAATGCCTATTTGTCAAACTATGCGATTTGACTTAGAATCTTAAATTGAAATGAAATTAATTAAGGCATGGTACTTGAATTATTATTTAATTTCAATGATTTTATCCCGCGCGTGTAATGCAGCTGTTATTTCCAAGGGTCACCGAAGCTGTCATGTACGGAGCGTACATGCTGGGTCAGTCTTTGGTGTACGCTCCTAGCTTTAACTCTGCCAAAGCGTGTGGGGCGAGGATACTCTCGATCATCAAACGAGAACCGAAAGTCAGAACCGAGGACCGAGTCAAAGATAAAGTCGACTGGGTAAGAACTATTCATAATAAAATAATGCAAAGATAATATAAATGAATAAATAATGCCTGACATTTTCACATAGCATCATCTAAGTAGAACTTCTTGACTATTATACTAGGTACCTATATATATTATCTTATTATAGTACATACGTAACATCTTTGGATATAAAACTTAAAATTATAATATAGAATCATACTTCAGCAGGCTTAGAATAAACATGCATTTAATTCGATAACATTATATTTAACTTTTAATTTTAAGATATATAGCATGACAAGAATCATCTCTGCCTTTTTGTCTGACAGAATATTTCTGTTTAAGAGAAACAGAAATATTTCATAGACAAAACGTTTGTCTTCGTGCTGATGCCTGCTAATTTTCTTTATTTTTGTTTAACTAATTTTTGTCTTCTTTTTCAGCGTCCAAACATGTGGTAGATTTAACAGTTGCCAAATCAATACACAGGAAGTACTTCAACTTATCATACAATTTCAGGTGGCATCAGGAAACTTCAGCATAAAGGAAGTGGAGTTCGCTTACCCGACACGTCCGAACCAGCCGGTGCTCCGCGGCATCGACCTGAAGGTGGAAGCAGGCAAGACGGTTGCGCTCGTCGGCTCCTCCGGCTGCGGCAAGTCCACTATCCTCCAGCTACTTCAGCGCTTCTACGACCCTGACACCGGAAACATTGTAAGAACGAGAAAACATTTTAAACTCACTTTTTTGACGACTTCTGTGGCGCAGTGAGCGAAGGCCCGCTTGAGACGCAGAAGGTTGCGGGTTCGATTCCCGCCACGGGACCAATGTTTGTATCTGCAAATATTTGTCTCGGGATCTGGGTGTTTTCTATGTAAAATATGTATGTATTCACAAAAAAAATAAGTATATAAGTAGTATATCAGTCATGGATTTCCCATAACACAAGCTATGTTTACTTTGGGGTTAGATGATGCTGTGTGAAAATGTCCAGCATTATATATTTATTTAATGATGGTATTTTAAAAAGATTATAAGAAAGTACCTCAATGAAAGATATATAAATAAATAATCACACAACAATCAAATACATAGTTCTGATCTATTACTAGGATTCCCTGTGTCAAGGGTATCAGGAACTACGAGTACCGTGGTACTACAACACCCAAACCCGGAACAAATATCTGCAGAACATGCAAACTTTTGTACCGTAGCAGAAATGTTTGCATGTTCACAGTAATCGAACCCGCACCTCTTGCGTGAATTGGAGATAATTTTATTAAACCTGATTATTTAAAATTGCGTGCGAGACACAGTTATGTACCTATATATGTATGTATTTTGGTGCAGATGCAGGATAGGTAATAACTTCAAAGTATTTACTCACCTTAAAAATCACTGGATAAAGATGAGATGAAACGCATTAGAGAAAACACAAAAAAAATCGCAATATTGATATTACGATAATACTGTATTTTAAATATTCGACAATCAGTAGGCTGCCATCGTTTTTAAAATACCAAGGCCTCATAACATAATACTGTTTTCTAATAATTATTTTATCGGTTTAGTAATTTGATTTTAGCTATTTGGGTAATTATAATACAAGAATTAACCCTATAATTCACTTACTAGTCGTTAGTAGGAGGATAATGAAATTATTGAAGTTTTTTTTTTGCAAATAAAAAAAAACACTTTTAAAGTATTCGTGTTCCTTAAAGCTTACTTTAAGGTCTGATGGTTCCACTATCGCAGTTTAAAAAAAAAAACCTGTCTGTTTGATCCCTGAAACAGTGATTTGAACGACTCACGATAACCACCCACATTCGAAAATTACGAAATCGACAATCTTGAATTAAGGTTTGAGTGAATTCACTGGTTATCACACACACACGCTCACGACTGTATTCCCCATGGTGGACATCCTCAGATACATACTCAGTGAGCAGATCTTTGAGGATACCAAGTAGGGGGTAGTCAGAGGCACGTCCAAACATTACATTTGGTACATGCTCGCGTTTTGCTAGTAGTAAGCAATCCACGTGACAGGTTGCAAGCCCATCGCCGCTTATTGGAACACTAACTATGGGCACATGCCTTCGAATTTTTGGTTCTTGGGCATGCCGGTTTCCTCACGATGTTTTCCTTCACCGTTTTGAGCACGTGTTAATGCGCACATAAATTTTTCGAGTGGAAAAATCCATTGGTGCACGACCGGGTTCGAACCCACGACCTCCGGATCAGAAGTCGGGGTATCGCCCACTAGGCTAGGTTATCATTGTAATATAATATCACTTTTATATTTATTATTTATTAATAATAAATGAGAACTTTATTTAAAGGTGAACTGGTTTAAAAGGCATTTTTGAACAAAGGGTACCTACCTACAATCTCTCTGTTAAAAATTACAGCTGCTAAGCCCGCAGGTTCAAATCCAACTATTTTAAGCTCAAAGAAAACAAAGGCTAACTGATGAAATGAATTACTTATATAGATTATTCATCTTTTTGCATAAAGCTATCACGTTTGTATCTTAATAATATAAACCAAAACAAAAATAGTAGGTAAGTAATTTTGAACGACCTTTCATACTAGCTATTCAATAATCTGTTGCGCGATTCAGACGTTCTGAATCGCGCAAGCGATATTTTTTTGCCCGCTGAGATTATTAGTGGAAGGATTAACGATGCTCATGTGGGGTCCGTCCGCCGTTGTAAGCCAGTATAGCCAAGCTGACCAACCCAAAGTTGGCTGGCATTCTAATGTGCCGCGCGTATCGTGGTAGATTTGAATGTCTCTTAATTCGATTGTCCGAAGACTATCATCTACGGATTTGGACACTATTAGGATAACCTAATTAATTTGACCCCACTTTTTGCTAATTTCTTTATTTTTAGAATAACAGTTGACTGTTAATCTAGTTTGAGGCGTCTAATTCTTGCCTATCGATATTCTATTTAATTTATACCGGATAAATTACACTAGCAAAATGGCTATGGGAACGAGACAATGGCATTCACTTTACCGTGTTAGACAGCGTCCGAAACTTCTAATCCTAGAAAAAATGGCCCCATATTAAAAATTTTAAGTATATTTTCCTAAACACGGGATATTAATCATGCTTTTGAGTTTGAACGTTTCCAATATTTATGCACAGTTGCATGTATAATGATCATGGGAGGAACTAGTTATAATAACTCGTAGTAAGTAGGGAAAAGTAGGTTCATAACCATGATAGTTTAAAAATATTGTACTGTATTTCAAAATGATCGCTATTTTTAGGGAAATGAGAGGCCTGATTCCGGAATCCTTATTTCATGATAGGTTCGGTAGAAACCTCATTTACGTACCTACCTACGAATTTCGTAGGTGTCGAACGTTCACTAGCTTGTCGCTATAATAAGGACCTAATAAATTAAGCTAGGTTAGTTCACTAGTCAGTAAAACAAGACAGTAAGTATAGTAAATGTCAAACGTAAAGTAAAAAATAATGTATCAAGATCGTCGCGAATGGTACGTTAATAAAATTCTCGGTCAGTCACCACCTTTATATTACCAAAAATCCTTCAAGGACTTCGTAAACTCATTTTTAAAATACCAAGGCCTCATAATACTGTTTTCTAATAATTATTTTATCGGTTTAGTAATTTGATTTTAGCTATTTGGGTAATTATAATACAAGAATTAACCCTATAATTCACTTACTAGTCGTTTGGAGGATAATGAAATTTTTTACGTTTTTTTTTTTGCAAATAAAAAAAAAACACTTTTGAAGTATTCGTGTTCCTTAAAGCTTACTTTAAGGTCTGATGGTTCCACTATCGCAGTTTAAAAAAAAAACCTGTCTGTTTGATCCCTGAAACAGTGATTTGAACGACTCACGATAACCACCCACATTCGAAAATTACGAAATCGACAATCTTGAATTAAGGTTTGAGTGAATTCACTGGTTATCATTGTAATATAATATCACTTTTATATTTATTATTTATTAATAATAAATGAGAACTTTATTTAAAGGTGAACTGGTTTAATAGGCATTTTTGAACAAAGGCTACCTACAATCTCTCTGTTAAAAATTACAGCTGCTAAGCCCGCAGGTTCAAATCCAACTATTTTAAGCTCAAAGAAAACAAAGGCTAACTGATGAAATGAATTACTTATATAGATTATTCATCTTTTTGCATAAAGCTATCACGTTTGTATCTTAATAATATAAACCAAAACAAAAATAGTAGGTAAGTAATTTTGAACGACCTTTCATACTAGCTATTCAATAATCTGTTGCGCGATTCAGACGTTCTGAATCGCGCAAGCGATATTTTTTTGCCCGCTGAGATTATTAGTGGAAGGATTAACGATGCTCATGTGGGGTCCGTCCGCCGTTGTAAGCCAGTATAGCCAAGCTGACCAACCCAAAGTTGGCTGGCATTCTAATGTGCCGCGCGTATCGTGGTAGATTTGAATGTCTCTTAATTCGATTGTCCGAAGACTATCATCTACGGATTTGGACACTATTAGGATAACCTAATTAATTTGACCCCACTTTTTGCTAATTTCTTTATTTTTAGAATAACAGTTGACTGTTAATCTAGTTTGAGGCGTCTAATGCTTGCCTATCGATATTCTATTTAATTTATACCGGATAAATTACACTAGCAAAATGGCTATGGGAACGAGACAATGGCATTCACTTTACCGTGTTAGACAGCGTCCGAAACTTCTAATCCTAGAAAAAATGGCCCCATATTCAAAATTTTAAGTATATTTTCCTAAACACGGGATATTTATCATGATTTTTGAGTTTGAACGTTTCCAATATTTATGAACAGTTGCATGTATAATGATCATGGGAGGAACTAGTTATAATAACTCGTAGTAAGTAGGGAAAAGTAGGTTCATAACCATGATAGTTTAAAAATATTGTACTGTATTTCAAAATGATCGCTATTTTTAGGGAAATGAGAGGCCTGATTCCGGAATCCTTATTTCATGATAGGTTCGGTAGAAACCTCATTTACGTACCTACCTACGAATTTCGTAGGTGTCGAACGTTCACTAGCTTGTCGCTATAATAAGGACCTAATAAATTAAGCTAGGTTAGTTCACTAGTCAGTAAAACAAGACAGTATAGTAAATGTCAAACGTAAAGTAAAAAATAATGTATCAAGATCGTCGCGAATGGTACGTTAATAAAATTATCGGTCAATTACCACCTTTATATTACCAAAAATCCTTCAAGGACTTCGTAAACTCATTTTATGAAGTTTTAGTCCGTTACCTACATGTGTGACATTACCTACACGCGTTAGCATACTAGTACCTAATCTGTGGACATTCCTTTATTTGTAACAGATTAAATTTTTTTTTGCTCTTACGCAGTCACATTTTACTGACACTCGTAAAACTGGTCCTCTTCTAAAATTGGACAATAATATATTTTTTGGGGAAGTCTCAGTAGAAGCTGGAATTAAACAAAACAAACAATAAAGTAAGTCACCATCATGGGTCAAGTAATGGGGACTTTTAAAACTCGGCATCTAGATCTAAAGATGAACGATTCTCCCACTTATGGTTCAAACGTCGGTTTCTCCTTCAGCAGGAGAGAAAGACAAATGTGGGTCTGTGAGGATCATTTAATATCAGCCCGGATACCTCCCGCTTATAGAGATTACTGCGCTCACTTTTTACTGGAGTACCACGTTTGCCGATACAAAAATACTCCATTCATGCTTCGCTGTGCACATGAGAAGCACAACTACCTTAACTGCGAACACGCAGACTACGTGATGAGAATGAAGGAATTCGAGAGAGAACGAAGACTTCGAGAGCGCGAAATAAGGGTCAAAGCATGCAAACCTCCACCGTGTCCACCAAAATAGAAAACAACATCATAAGATTTCTAGATACTTATTTTAATAAAGCTGTACCTAGGTACTTATATTATAGAAAATGTATTTTATTCCGAAGATTATTTTTATCCAGTCATGTCTCAGTCGATCCAGATTCAGGTACTAGTTGGTAACTTTACTTTTACTGTGGTAAGTGTGCTAGGCTAGGCATAGCCTGCGTTAATTGAATCCTGGTTATCTATATAAATACTTAGGTTATATATGCACAATATAAACTTACTCCTGCTATCGATTTTTTTTTTCAGTTATAATTAACTGGAAGCGAACCAAAATATTCCGTACTAGGTATACATGAACTTCACCCAGAAAGAGTAGGTAGGTACCTACAACGCTCACACGCATGTCTACTTACCGTCAACGACGGAGCACCATTTTAGGCTTCGATTCTATGTTGGTTCTCCCTTTACTGCGAGAAATCAGCTTACATTCTAGCAGTCACCATATTTAATAATCTGCCAGATGAGATAACCGATGTTATATGCAAGAACAAACTAAAAAAAACGCAAAAAGCCTACCATTCAGTCAGCGACTATATAGATGATGTTACCAAAGAGTAAACCATATTGTTTTATAATTTATATTACCTACGTACCTATTTTGTATTATGTAATTTGAAGTGAAAAATTATAATTTACCAATAAATTATCTGTATCTGTATATGTACTCTCCCCCGAGCAGCATTTCATTATTATGAGCATTATGCGTGCCAAAGAGACTGCTACTGGTAGTAGAGTCGTTTGAGCAGTAGATACTAAAGTTTTAACTGATCTCAGGAGCTGGACGGTCGCGATATCCGCTCGGCACTGACGCTGCCACGGCTTCGGCGACAGCTGGGCGTGGTCCAGCAAGAGCCGGTGCTGTTCGACCGCACGCTGGCCGAGAACATCGCGTACGGCGACAACAACCGCAAGATCACCATGCACGAGATCGTGGCTGCAGCCAAACAAGCCAACATCCACAGCTTCATCGCGTCCCTGCCCAAGGTTCGTATGTCGTGCGTACCTACAGTATACTATACTGTAGTCACACGAACCCTCTACAGCTGCAGGCTTAATGTTGACGCAGACATATCACCCTGGCACCAGATCGGCATTGCCTTGCGTCATCGTCCTGCCGACAACCAGCCGTCAATGCAACGTAAGTTCAGCGAAACGGCTTGACACCTCTGAGGTATAGTCTTGGCGCAGCGTTGGCTGACAGTTTCATTAGTTAGTTGAATGTGAAGTGGAGTGCACGACTGCACGTATTTACCAATTCACTACAATGATTTTGATCCACGCTGTGGATCAAAATCATACTTGCGAATCTTACTTTGGTATCGGCGATTTGACGTTCACGACCATTCTAGTCCGCTACGATGCCGATTAGCCTGCGTTGAGTTCAGTTCTAAACAAAGAACTCTGAACCACAGAGGCAATGCTGATTTTCCGGCTCGATATATGTATGCAGAAACCTTTAGTAATAGCAATAGAAAACAGTTTGTATGCGGAAGAGAAGCCAAAAAGTTTTCACCTTTCAGTCAGTCAAAAGGTCAACAAAACCATTGTTTTGATTGGTGAACGCTCGCTCTTACTACCGGTGCTGTAGGTCTGTGTTTTCGCAGGGCTACGACACCAACCTGGGCTCAAGCGGCGCGCAGCTCTCGGGCGGGCAGAAGCAGCGAGTGTGCATCGCTCGCGCGCTCATCCGCTCGCCGCGCCTGCTACTGCTCGACGAGGCGACGTCAGCGCTCGACGCTAACAGCGAGCGGGTACTTATAACCTACATGCACAACAAACACTCTGCCAAACACATATATCTATTAAAAATACATGTCCAAGGCAGTTTAATCTCAGTGCAGATGGGGATGTAGCATAATATATATATATATATATATATTTATAAATGCTCGTGTCTATGTTATATGTAGGTATCTCACGATCTACCTTGAGCATTCCTCAGTCGCATCGCTTCTACATTATGTTGTTAGATGAAGCTTTTAAAACAGTTTTAAAGAATTCATAGATAGGTAAGTAACTGTTATTTACGATGAGAAGTACATAATTCCTATTTGCATCCACAGTTGCATTATATACACTCTTAACGAAATAACAGAAAACCTCAGACACCCCAAATGATATATCACTAACTTATTTGTTTTAGATAATTATTGTAGAAGATATTCGTATTTATGTTGTAGTGAAAAGTTGTGATCGCTTTATGACTCTTCGAATCTTATCAATGACGTGCATGCCGCGCCGTGCGGAAGAAGAAAGGAAGGAGTCAAGAAGAAAACCCGTTATTTATTTTTTAGACACGGCGTTATAGACAAAAATATAATTTGTAAAAATTATCTACCAAAAAAAGTAGTTCTATTCTACTCTCTATTCCGACCAAACTGTTTTCAAGTTTTGCGTTATTTAATTGGGTATTGTAGGTACCTATAGCTTAAATTTTTTGTTGATAACCGTGGATTCGATTAGAATCATAACAACTTTTTTTTCAGTTTTGTAAGGATTCTATATGGAATTGCCTTGAATTGAAGTTGGAGTATAGGTATCCATGCACTCAAACTCGACTAAGAGGCTCATATTATTGGAGAAATATCTAAGAATACGAGGGTGCTCATAACACGATCGTCTCATGTTTTCCTTGCAGACCGTATCGGAGGCTCTCGAAAAGGCTGCCAAGGGACGCACTTGCATCACCATCGCACATCGTCTCTCTACCATAAAGGACGCTGATCTCATTTGCGTGCTTCATAAAGGTAAGCATATTTCAATGCACATGATTTTCAATGGCCCTTAACTATACCCAGTACACTTAATGTTATTCTCTCTATGGCTGTAAGTTTAATCTATTGATTTTGACGTCAGAAAACAATTACACTTTATGTGTCTTCCTAACCTGACCTATATTTAGCCGGAGGAATAGCCTAGCTGGTTAGGGAATCTTCGTACCCTTGGCTAAGCTAGGACATTCAAGAGGGGTTCAGAAGAAAAGCTGATGCTCGGACAAAAGATACAGCGATAATAACTTTGGTCTGATGGCCTTTACAAGGGAAATGAACGGCGGGAACTCTTATTTTAATCGGTTTTTTCACTTTCAGGAAAGATCGTGGAAAAGGGAACGCACAACGAGCTAATCAACATGAAAGGATTTTATTGGCGACTGAGCAGGGGACAGCACATGGCATAACGATTAAAAACAAGGGCCCATTCAGCACATGGCTAACAGGACCAATGAAAAGCAGGGATCCATTCAGCAGGGTCCATTTCTTAAACTAGTTTTTAATTTGGGTTTTCTTCGTTTTGCAGTGCCTCTAGTGGTGGTTTTGAAATCTAAAACTCACAAAAACGGCATGACTATGCCACATTTCGCTGTTTTACATTTCATTATATAGCGCCCCCTAGTGACTTCACGCGATATAACGACTAAGATAGAATGTCTAAATGAAAGCTTGGAATGGGTGAATCCGTAAAATCACGTACAGTCGTCGGCTTTGATCCTTGAAACCACGGACCGTGGAAACCTTCTTAAGAAATGGACCCCATGAATGTTTGACGCGAGAATGTCAAATTGAGTTGTAGTAACCGGGAGCCATAACAATATACAATAATTAAATTATTAAGCATTTGTAATATTATAATCTAGGTATTAAGTTAATGAAATTAAGATTATTAAAGTAAGCATATAGATATAGGCTTACTTGTTTATAAAGATTTATTTAAACAGCAGGGTTAACTAAACTGTGTTTTGTTTCTATTTGAAATGACACTAAGGATTGAGTTCACTAACAAAATAAACGAAAGGTCAAGCATTGATTATGATGACAGATTCCTATGAAAACATGTGTCTAGCTTTGATTAGAACCGAACCACCCGTTATTGTGTTGGTGAACTCGGGCCTAAGCATAAACAGTCAAAGCGAAACTTATTTAATCAACTCTTTAAAAATCATTTTTAGTTAGGGTTCTAACTGTTAAATAAAACAAGCATTATTAAGTTTTACCGTTTTTTTATTAAAATTTATAGTTAACTATCACATAATACTATAGCTATATTATATTTATATATATGTTGCTCGTTGGACATGAGGAAATTCATGAGCTTATTTTCTTTATCTATAGAACTTGGCTTGGTAACAAGTTACTTGGTTGTTACATTTTCTACTTAATCGACATCCAACACACATATCACACATCTTTTGGCATTACCCTGAACTTTAGGTGTTTTTTACTACTAAGGTATTTTAACTAACAAAAGCACTTTATAACTAGTTACCTATATAATAGACCGAGCATCTTTGTATCAACGCTGCCTCATCGTTTTTTTTTTCATTTGATGAAATGTAGGGTACACGAAAGATGTCACCGGAACTAAGTACATAAATAGTGCCCGATATGTTAAAATAAAACAGTTTTTTTGTTTTTTCAAATCATGGAAATTTCAGTTCAAGCACACTTTCGTCTCACTCCGTACTCGCACATTGAGCCACAAAGGTAATTTATGCGGAAGAGTTGCATACAGAACGCACCCGGTCTATGTAAGTACTTTTCGGAGCCAGAATCTCATGTCAAAGTTTAATATGAAACACTAGGACTAACAAGACTATTAAGCACATATTTGCGTGATACACACAACTCCAGTTTCACGCTCTATTCCCACAAAGATCTATGTATAACACACAATATGTACAAAGATCTAGAAGTAACATTTACGTTGTGTGTAAGTACATACATTCTTAAAGTTTACGGTCAAATAGTGATGCTTCTTCAAGATACAGTTGTTTTGTATGGATTATCAGTTCATCAATAAAATGGAAGGTTATCTTAAAATCTACAGACACGCTTTTTGGTTAATGGCAAGTAATACGTGTCCTTTTAATCACGATTGTTTAATGATCAACAATATTCAACTAAATAAATAAACTTAATATACATTTTCAGGTACTCTCTGTGTTGTGTTGTGTCTTTTAGCAATGGAATAACATTTTATTACAATTGTAAACGACAAATTAAATAAATAAATACTAAATCTCGAAAAGTCATACAACATGTTTCAGATAAGATAGATAACACGTAGATAATTATTTAATTTGATAAACTAGAATCAGACTATTATAAGAGTTCATAGTGTCAGAAGATAAATATCTACAACTTGATATATAATTATAACGGACAGTTACAACTTATAATAAGTTGTAAGTATTTATCTTCTGACACTATAAAATCTTATAATATTCTGATATAAAATATATATAATATGAAAATACTACATGCAGTAGTAAGTTCGTAATAATACAACTACAGAAACGAACCACCCATAAAAGGATGTGTGCGTTTTAAATGTCTTGATGCAAAATACACTACAAAAAAAAAACATTTAAAATTACAACACAATGACAAAACATTTAGTACATCTCCCAGTTATAATTTACATTAGTAATTAACTACTTAATTAATTTTATCATTCGGTCGGGCTTAATAGTCCTAGTTCCTAACAAAATAGCAATAGGGATCGACTAATTTTTACAGGCTTTGGCAATGTTCACACCATGAAAAGAGTACATTCCTCGACCTGATATTGGACATTACTGGGGAAAATGAGTTCCTTTGTTCCGTTCCCATAGCCATTTTGCTTCTCGGTGTACTCAAGTAGTACCCCTGCAATTGGGGTACTACTTGAATTTTATTGATGAACTCAAGGCTAAGTATTGTTTGTGTTCATATTAACATGACAGAACAATTAGTGCCGTTTTCTAGTTGTTCCGGTACACATCTAGATGCCTCGGCGCCCACCCGAATCACGTCAATTTTAGACTAATGTACCCTACTACGAATTAGTACTATTTATACTTAGAATTAAAGTTTTTTTGATATCATATCAGTGTGTTTGTTTTTTTATTGTTTTTTTCGTAGTCAACTACTTTTTCTAAATATTAGGTTGGGGAAAAAGTCTTTTCGCATTATTGTATGTATGAACTTGTAATAAAATATCTTTGGCTATACTATTTGTATCTAGCTGGTTTTGGTATCATTAAAAGTTTAAATTTTAAAGAAGATAATTCCAAATTCAAATTAGGAAAATGTGTGATTTTTATTTGTTTTTCGTACTGTTAAGATGAGTGAATCTAATGAAGAAATTCGATACATTTTAAAATTTTACTACAAAAAAGGTAAAAATGCAACGCAAGCCGCGAAAAAAATTTGCGATGTTTATGGACCTAGTGCAGTGTCTGTGAGAGTAGCACAAATTTGGTTTAAGCGTTTTCAATCCGGAAATTTTGATGTCAAAGATGCACGTCGCTCTGGTCGCCCTATTACGGATAAAATGGATGCCATTTTTGAAAAAGTGGAGCAAGATCGGCATATCAGTAGTTACGACGTAGCTGAAGAACTGGGAATTGACCACAAAACAGTTTTGGCGCATTTGAAAAAAACTGGGTACACAAAAAAGCTCGATATTTGGGTACCTCACGAGCTCACTGAAAGAAACCTAATGAACCGTGTTCTCATTTGTGATTCTTTATTACGACGTAATGAAACCGAACCATTTTTGAAGAAATTTTTGACCATTTTTGACCTCACACATCTTTAGCCACTCAGCAAAAATTAAGAGAGTTTGGCTGGGATGTGTTAATGCATCCGCCGTATAGTCCTGACCTTGCACCTTCAGATTTCCACCTGTTTCGGTCTCTTCAGAATTCTTTAGGCAGTGTCAGGTTAACATCACGAGAGGACTGCCAAAACCACTTGTCGCGGTATTTTGAACAGAAGCCCCAAAGTTTTTATAGCAATGGGATCATGTCCCTGCCTACAAACTGGCAAAAAGTTATCGAACAAAATGGTACCTACATACTTTAGTTAAATGTAAATAAACTATATTAAAAAATGTTTTGAATTTTCTTAAAAAATGCGAAGAAACTTTTTCCCCAACCTATTAGATTAGTATTATTGACGCAAATACCACTTATCTGTTTTTTATATGTAAATAATGTTATTGTACCCCTTACATTTGTCTATACCTAGTATAAACATAAAAAAATATATATCGTCTAGCTAGATTACCTACTTAAAATTATTTGGTTCTAAGAACGGAAATAAATAGTTATTTCCAAATGTTTGCAACTTATTAAAAAGTTATAGCAATCTTAGATCCGCCAATAAAATCACACCGTATGCAAGTGTTAGGTTTCCCGTATTAATTAAGTACCTCCTAAATATCAAATCATGTTGATATGTAGTTTGTGAAAATAAGCTTTGTCGAGTTCTATTAATAGAACCAGCATAGAACGGATCTTAAACTGCGATACATTTCTACAACAATAACTAGTTTGATGACATGTTTTACTTCATCCATCCAAAATCAACTTTATATTAATAATCTAATAGTATAATTATGTAACTTATTTGTTAAATTCATCGAAACAAAAAAAATGTATAATCAACATAGCAAAATTCAAAATCTTAAAATATAAAAAAAAATATATTAACGAAATAGATTGCACAATATTCGACCTTTTTAAAATAAACTATTTAAACAGCCCTGCACAGCCCTTATTAAAGCAAAATATAAATGTATGCACACATACCCTAATATAATTCTTGCGTATTTTCTTGCGTATGTATACTTCCATAATTACAAATACAAATACCACATAATATTATATTACAAGAATAGTTTAAAACTGTGGTTCCTATTATTGGTCCCCGCACTAGGTCGTATCACGGAAGATCAGTTACAAATGAAACAGTTTCCATTTCCAGAACTAAAGAATAATCCAAATCAGGTCAAAACTACAAACATAAAAGAAAATCACTGACTAAGAATACATTTGTGGGGGTCTAAGCACTAACAAATATGACGGGCATTACACATTTACAATACATACTCAATTACACACATCCGAAAACGTAAAACTCTAATTTTCAATTTAATAAATAATGTATAAATGGTAACATTAAAAACATACCTAGCTTACTATATGAATCTTTATCAAATCTTAACATTATTTTTATTATTGACTAGTTGACCAGCTCGCAGCTTCTATTGCATGGATTACGTTTTTAATCCACGATTACGTAATTTACCCTTTATTAGGGGCAATAGTAGTTGAAAAAAAACATGTACATTATTTTTTATCTCGAAAAGTAGGTATTAATGCTAAGTTTCATATGATTTAATATTTTTTTCTACATAAAACCTTGAAAGGAATAGATTTGAAAACCCCTTAAATATGGGATGCTTTATTTGATTTGAAGAATATTTATTTTTCAATATTTATTTCAAATATGAAGACATTGTTACCGCGCGTTATGAGCGTCCTCTTGGTAAACTTTGTTATCCCCTTGCACCCTTCGTTGTGGTTATTTTGGTTATTCTGAAAATGTGTTTTTTATATTTATTAATTTCAGAGTTCTAGTTTTGAGTTTGAAATACATTCGCTCTAAGATTCTCTCATACAAACTTAGACAACCAGTTACATCCCTCTTTTGATAAAGTTTTGGTAAACTCTCAAATACACGTTTCTTTAATTACTATGTAGAGCTAAGCTTATATTAAGTTTATGATTCTCCCGTAAACCTTAGACACCCTGTTAAAAGGAATACACCTAGCTTCAAAAAATCCTAAACCACTTTTTGTAAAGAATATTTATCAAGCATTAGTTTCACGATTTTTATTTTTAAACAACTTAACATCATAATTTAAACTCTTTTTTGGTTGGATTTAAAAAATATAGAAAAAAATAGATCTATCGAAAGTTGTGGATTGAAAAGATCACAAATTTGCATTCCATTGCAAACTTTACACCGCATTGTAGCTTTTTTATAAGAGTATATTTGGGTAACCCTCAAATACGTATTTTATTATATTAAGCCCAATTACTATATTGTGCATTAATGAAGTCGCGTTTAGATTCTCACCACCCACTTTACCACCCTACTGCACTCCTATTTAAGGGTAGTTTAAAAACAATATAATAATATGTACTTCATTATTTACTTAAAAGGTTAGTTGATCTGAGTTTCGAGAGAAACGAACAAGGAAATATTTTTTTCCATACAAACGTTTTCATCCCTATAAAGGTAAATTCCCTTTATTCCGTTATATAAACATATATTACAGATATTGTACTTAGATTTTCAACCACGATCAATAATAATATACTGAACTAGAGCGATCACGTTACTCGACCAAAATGACAAATCACATAAGATAAAACAGGATAGAAGTGATTAGGGTGTGAGTTATCAGGGTTCCGTACATAACTATCAACAAACAGTCGGGATAACTGTCGAAATGTTATGGTGTAACTCGGTTTTTATTATACCTACCTGACAAAAACATTAGAGTTTTGTCTAATCCTGTTAAATTTAAGACTTAACATTAGAGTACTTACCTACTAACACTGATAATTACACATAATACATCATTTTAGAGAATGAGGTTCGATGGAAGATATTTTATCACACATTTTGAGTAAACAAATGTGCCTTTCTTTATAATTGACGATCGCAACAGGAGAGTAGCCGGCTAAGACGCAAGACTCACCTCTTGGTCCTATTCCTGTTGCGGACGAATGTTTGCATGTTCTGCAAATATTTGTTCCATGTCTGGGTGTTGTGGTACCACGGTACTTGTAGTTCCCCATACCCACGATGCAGGGAATTCTAGAGTGCAGTATTGCATTCGAAGATTTTAAAAAGTCGTTTCCTATCCGGGACTCGATCATTCTGATTTTTTTTTTGATACCGATCGATAGGGTCACAATTATTAATTCCTTATCGAGAACAAAATGTGCTAAAAAATACCGTCCATCAGCACCAAACAAATATTTTAGATCTTTAAAATAAAGGGTAACCCGCACAAACATTACATTTTTATAAGAGGAACATCTCATAGAAACATAACATTTATTAACTATCAAATTTCAAAGTACAAAAAAAAACTACGTCAGTATATAATATTTGGATATTCCTCCATCAACTTTGAAACCGCAAAACTTGGCAGATAGCTAATTCGCAAAATACGTTCTTGCCCAATGTTTATTTATCACTGGGGCATGTGCTGATGCGGGTCAGAAGGGTGCGTCGGGGGTGTCGGGTGTGGCGGATGCGATGGCGGATTTGAGGTGCGCGCCGGGCGTGCCGGGTGTGACGTGCGCGACGGGCGTGACAGGCGCGGAGACAACGGCGGCAAAGCCAGCAGCGCCGGCAGCGAAGAGCCCGGCGGGAACCCGGGCGCCATGGCACGCAGAGGAGGATTCGTGTAGGCTAGTTGAGCGGTCAAACCCTGCTGATTACGTAGCTCCTCCAGCGTTGTATACGAACCTGGCACCTAGTTATTTGTAACAGTAATTTATATTAGAAACGTTGACACAATGCTAGCGTGTTCGGTTTGAATCGGAACGACTGCAAACCGTAGCGACAATTAAGGTACAAACTGTAAATTTCATAAAAAGTTGCTGTCGCTTTGCTTTGCTTCGCCCGCGTTAAGAAAAACACCCAGATATATTTGTGTGATTCTAAGTTATACACTTGGAATGTTTATAATTCGGGACCTAGAATTACACAATCTATATAATCACGATACCATTGTTTTCCAGCGGTGTGAAAGTAAACTAACAGGCTTACGCCACACCTTTATTAGCATAGATTTACTCACGTTAATCAGCGGCTGCAGAATGCCTAGCTTGGCGAAGAGAAGCTGCTCTTTCATCTGTTGCAGCTGATCCTGCTGCCGTTCGATCATGTTCTGCAACTGATCTTGTTTCCACTGAAGCTGCCGCTGCCACGGCCTCTGAATTTAACACATCACGAGTAAGGCTCTTTCTCATTATAAGGATTCTAGAAAATTGATTTACTTAACACAGCTCAGTTGTTTTTGGAACGTGTCATTTTAACACTTCCGGAACGGAAGTCGGTACCATGACTTCCGTTCCGGAGGTCGTGCACAAATGGACTCGAAAATATTAAACAGGTACTCATAACGGTGATGGAAAACATCGTGAGGAAACTGGCTTGCCGTTGAACAAAACATTTGAAGACACACGCCATCAGTTAGATGGCATTTGTTAAATACATACTAACTGTGATTCGTTTTCGTAATTCGTAAGGTATTTATCAAGGTCAGGGGGCTACCCTTGACACTCGATAAAATCTCAATTCAATTCTAATGCAGTTTTATTCTCATTAGGGTTCCGTACCTCAAATAAAAAAACCGGAACTCCTATAGCATCCCCTGTCTGCTATAGGAGTCTATCTGCCTGTCAAGACCCTTTTTCTCAGGAAAGCGTGCAAGTAACAAGTTGAAATTAATATCAAACAAGGTCCTCAAGCTCAAAAAAAACAAACTCCTAAGTCAAAGCAATTAAAAAAACCGACCATTTATACGATAATCGCTAATAAATCAAAGTATAGGGTTCTTCCCTTTGACCAAGCATCATGAATTTGGTAAGAAGCAAGGTCTCACAGCACAAGTAAAGAAAAAAGAAAATTCGATCCTAATCCCGAATTGCAATTAGAATCTGATGACAAGGGTAGCCCGCCGAGAAAATAGTGTATTTTGTTTTGTATGCTAGGGTAGATAAAACAACATCGAGCCTCTGAGATGTCTCTGAGAGTGCCTCTCATTACCACTCATAGTGAACAGTGGTAATGAGAGGCACTCGTTATAATATTTTTAGTGTGAGAAATTATGGAAACGATGATATACACATACAACCTTAAAAAAAAACAACTGATGTGTAATGTTCACAGCCTAGTATTATTACGCACCGAGCTTAAGAAAAACTGATGCGTACTGTTAACGGCTTGGTTAATGTTAACAGCCTGTTTATATTACACACCGAGCTTTAGAACGACTAATGTGTAATGTTTACGGCCTGGTATTATTACACACCAAGCTTTAGAATGGCTAGTGTGTAATGTTTACGGCCTGGTAATATTATACACCGAGCTTTAGAACGACTAATGTGTAATGTTTACAGCCTGGTTATATTACACATCGAGCTTTAGAACTACTAATGTGTAATGTTTACGGTCTGGTATTATTACACACCAAGCTTTAAAAAAACTGATACGTAATGTAATGCATGTGTTGTGAATGAACCGACCTCCGTCTGCGCGTGGTCGGGCTCAACGTTCATGGGCAGCGTGGAGAGAGGTACCTCGGCACCCACGCACCCGCTTCTCTTCGTGTAATGCCCACCTGATACGAGCTGCGCATCGAAAGACATCGGCTCGCACGGTTTCTAAGACAACAAAAAATTACAACAAAAAAAATGTTACTTAATTAAGGCCTGTCTGCACAAAACTTAGGCAAAGAGTTACTTGTTTTATTGCCTGATTTATATGAGAAAATGTCCGTAAGCCACGCCTCAGTCTTTGCTTAGAGAATAAGACCTGCACCAGTAGCATCAGCACTCAAGATATTGGACTACAATAATTGATTTAGCTACACTTTGTTTCATACTTCTAGGACATAAGGTTAATAAGTTAAAAGGGAACACACACAACTTCATAGCGTGCATATCCGTAGCGGTAAATTAATTATACCTCTTGCATGCGTATCCTCTGACTTGAGCGTGACTCTTCGAAATGCGAGCCGGTATCGAACCCGCCGGCGTAGTGAGTGTTCGCGCGCTGCCTGGACGCGCCCGCTGTGTCCGCGGTGGCGACAGCGCCCGCCGTATCGCTGTCCGACGCACTGCAAACTGACGCCGGCTGAAAACAAGACAACGTACCGATGAGAATGGCGATACGCGCACGCGCTCACCGTGCCTGGTATCACCCATTGCACAATCAATGACGCCGATCGATGTTCATTCGTTCACATCAATGAACGTTTGAATCAAATTGAACGAAAAAGTCAATTTATAAAATGTATTCATGTTTTTTTTTATTGTGTTCGTATTTGTCAGGACAAAGAGTATATAAAAGAGAAATCCACTGGAATAGACGGAAATTTAGATGACCCGTGCGAGGCCGGAGCGAGATTAAACGTTCTAGATTTGACAAGCAACAAACGTCGGGAATCCTGGTTTCAACTCGCGTGCTGCCCCCGGGGTCAGAGTTTTGACGCTTGACCGGCGGTACACTGCATAGCACACATCTTTGGCGCTCGCGTTGGCTGCGGCCAACAGCCAACATAATTATGACTGCGAAGTTAGACGCACCTACAGCACCACAAACTCTCAGGATTGCAAAAGGCGTGCGATTACTTCATTGAGGACTTAGCGGTCTGCTCGTGTATATTCGTAGCTGTTAATAAATTATTACCTCTTGCATGTTTATCCTCTGACTTGGGCGTGGCATTTCGAAGAGTGGGACGTTATCGAGTCTGCCGGTGTAGCGAGAGTTTGCACGCTGCCAAGACGCGCATGCTGCGGCCGCCGTGGCTGCCGTATCAGCCGTGGCCGTATCGCTGTCCGATGCACTGCACACTGACGCCGGCTGAAAAAAAGACAACGTACTGTTGAGAATGGCGATACGCGCACGCGCACACCATACTTGACATCACAAATTGTACAAACAATGACGCCGGTGACCGTCAGAACAACCGATTTACTCGGCGGAATATATACAACGCAAAGCGATACGTTTATCGACTTGCACAAATGCACGTTTCACACATAAAACTCAATGAGACAAATGCTGCTTTCGCTCTGCGGCTAATTGAAGTAAACATTCAATTGAGTGATAAAACTAAACTCTTTCGTTCAAAAAGAGTTCTTTCGTATTTTATACCATGAAAGTATAAAGAAATGAGAATATAACCTTGTTTTTTGAGTATACATAATTCGTAGTCTCAGTCTCATTCTCTAAGAAATGTATGCAGAAAGTTTCTAACGATTGTCACGGAAGGTTCGCTAAAGACATTAAATCCTTTTAAGAAACAGGATGGATCAACATCAAAAAAGTTTTTGTGTATATTAGCTACTTTTTTGCGAATTGTAAATTTTTCCCTAAATTAGTGAATGCAGGTTAAAATATTTCCAAAAATTAAGGACCGTCTAACTTTATAATGTGTAGCCTGAAGGATCTGTATGTAGTGGGCGTCCATAGCGGACGTAGCGGCCCGCTCCCGTGCATATCCGTAGCGGTGAATGAATTGTACCTCTTGCATGCTAATTACCTGACTTGAGCGTGACTCTTCGAAGAGCGAGCCAGTATCCAACCCGCCGGCGGCGTAGTGAGTGTTCGCACGCTGCCTGGACGCGCCCGCCGTGTCCGCCGTATCGCTGGCCGCACAGCAAACTGACGCCGTCTTAAAACAGGACAACACTTCCATTAGCCTTCTGATGCCTGGTTCGGTGTGTAGCTAAGATCATTATCTGTCTTTGAGCACAACGCTCAATGTTAGAACAATCGATTTGCTCGGCGAAATATGAACTGCGCGGCGGCTGAACACTGCCATCTTTGGCGTTTGTGTTGACTTGCGCTATGTCGTGGCTGCGAAGTTAGACGCGCGTAATTATAGTAATGAATTGTACCTCTTGCTTGCTAATCCTCTGATTTGCACGTGACTCTTCGTAACGTGAGCTGGTTTCAGACCCGCCGGTGTAGCGAGTGTTCGACCGCTGCCAGATTGCGCCCTCCGCGATCACCGAGGCTGCCGTGGCGACAGTGCCCGCCGTACTACACACTGACGCCGGCTGAAAACAAGACAATACATAAATCAGAACGGCCGTACGCGAAACCCAGCATCACACTTGACGGAACGTTGCAAAGCGATAACATCTTCCAATTCGTATTTCAAATATAAGAGTTGAATGAGACGAATGCTGCTTTCAAACTGCAGCTGGTCGAAGTAAAAAACATTCAATTGAGTGAAAGGAGTGAACTCTTTGGTTCAAATAAATATTCTTTTGAACTAAATTAAAAAAAAAAACTACACAGAATATGTACATATACTAACCCGAAAGAGGATGGTTCTGTCCATGGAAGTGTTAAGTAATGACAAAATAAGCGAAATTTTTAAAGAAAATAATTTTCACTCGTCTGTTTTCTTCAATGGAAACAGTATATTTCGAAAAGTCGTAAAACAATGTTTAACTACTATGCATCCCCCTTTTGGAATAGTGCACATATTCTAAGTACTTACTGTATTTATTTATTTACTTTAACTTTGCCCGATTGTGTAAACAGCAGAATTTAAGTTCTTAGAATGAACGGAAGTCAATAATAACATCATGCACATAATGCAACTCTACGAGCAGCAGGTAACATGCAGCACAAACACATACAAACGGGTAACCATGCCAGAACATACAACTTGTTGTGTCCGGTTTTCTCAAACACGTTGACGCAGCTTTGTATGATCACGTGGTGTATCCTTGGTGTAGTCACGTGTTGTGTCCAGATTTTACAAACACGAAATAACAGGCAGCTTGGTTTAGACACGTGGTGTATCCTGATTTCGCAATGACGAGGTAACATGAAACTTGGTGTAGTCACGTGTTATCTCCAGATTTTACAAACACGAAATAACAGGCAGCTTGGTTTAGACACGTGGTGTATCCTGATTTCGCAATGACGAGGTAACATGAAACTTGTTGTATCCAGATTTGACAAACACGAGGTCGTATGCAACTTTGTAGTAACGCGTGCGCGTGCAACGCGGAAACATGCAGCTTTGTGTACCCACGTGGTATGTTTTCATTGATCATTCCTGATAGCACTATTCGGCCCATTCGGCCAGGGTTAGTCATGTCGTGTGTGCAAACTGCGAACACGAATTGCTCAATCATGCGCCATTTTAGACAAGACACGTATCATTCAAACTTCAAAGCGTTCATTATATAAAACAACTTACTTGCGACTATGGTAAGTACGGGCGTCAATACACACATCTCCACGTCGAACTATGCACTCTATTCACTTGCTCTGAAATATTTATAGTAGGACGCCGTTCTTCCCAAATTGTGTATTTTCAAACCATTGGAAAACAATGTAACTATTCGTGATAAATTAAGCCCAAATAAATATTTTATTTGGGCTTAATTTATCACGATTTATCATTATTCCTTCATTTGCGACTTTTTCTTTACACTGATACATATGCAGATATTTGCCTAGTTAAGGGTCATTTTTTTTTCTAACTACTTTCCTGTACTTACTTACACATAAGTATAAAATACAACAATTTAGTCTAAGAGTCATAGTTAACCAACGTAGTTGAAATATATACTAACTCATAAAATCTTTTTTCTATTGAATGTGTGCTCTGAATTTAATTTAATGTTTTTTTTCTTTATTCAAATAAAAACGAAACATGTATAATGGATTTTATGACTGAATTCATTTGTTGATCAAATAACTCATATTATTTAGTACTTTGTTTTTTAGCTAGAATATTAAAGGTTAGATTAATGTAAGAGGCTTACGCCTACGTTTAATAGAGAGCTAATTTCTTGGTTTTAATTAATAAAAGTACAGGTACCTATCCTCAAGTTTACTACTGACGGTCTAATTTTGCAACCTGTATAAAAAGAGAGCCTCTGCGAGATCAAATGTCATAACGACAGGAAATTACCAAAAATGAGAATAAAAATTACAGTCGTGAACGTGTGTGCGATAACGCCGGAGATCCATCATCAGCATTTATACGTACCTGTGAGATGTAACCCAAGGCTGCCGTCACCGCCAGATCCCAGCAAAAGCATCACATATTACGAAGTTACGTTAAAACGGTTACGAAAAGAGAAAACGTTATATTGTAAAGCCTTTATAAAGCTGATGATTCCATGAAGTGTTCTGTTTTGTTAGTATTGACCATAAAATGTACCTTTCGTTTTGGCGCAACATAGTTTGTAAAGCTATTTCTTCGTTCCATCCTTACTTCCGGAGACATTCGTACCTCGGAAAATGGAGTCATCAATATATCCTGAAATGTTAGCATTAAGAGTACCCTTTACAAGTTTTTTATACATATACAATAATGACCTGTGTGCAATGAGCAAGCGATGAGAGGCTCAAGCCGCCTTAGGTGCATTATCACTCGTAAATGTATCTAAGGCGGCTTGCGGAGTGGCCGCATAATGCTTTTCTTACCCGCGCCGAGATGGTTTGCGCATGTAGTAAGAATGGATAAGTGAAGAACGAAACAGGTAAGGTGAACGTGATAGGAATGATAGGTGCACACCTCACCGAACGTACTCCGACCAAATTGGAAATGAATGTGATGACAATGAATGATCGTAGACAGTGGAAAGCCGTGGTCCCTGCTCGCAATCGCCATCATCGGGACAGTAGAAATAGCGCAATCACATCTGTTATAGACAAAGCTGTTGTCTTGGGTGATAATACTATTCAAAGGAAGCGATGTATTTATTGAATAAATAGCTTTTTTCCGATAAACCAGGTAACTTATTTACAAAATCGCAAGATAAAGAACTGTTTGTAAAATAAATTGTAAAAATCTTGTATCTTGATAGCATAAGTTGGAATTTTATTTTATGTTTAGAATATTGTAGTAAAGTTAAGTAATTATCTATTTTTCTGATTAGAGTGTAATATTTGTTTGTATGTTCATGTAAATAAAAGTGCAGTTTCCGGTGGAGTATTGAATAGAAACACCTCCACTGATTTAAGTAGATCCTGCATTTAACAACATCGTCGTATCACGAACAATAATAACATCGCATCGTCGTGAAAGACATTACATGCGTTGTCAATTGAAATAAAACTGAACAAGGTGAATTATTGAAATTAAAATCTATTAAACCATAAATTATTAATAATAATTTAGAATTACCTTATTTCGTAGAATAAGATTCTGTTAATTAGTGCAGGATTTTCGGTCTAGACGATACGGGATGTAACATAATGCCATACGCCCGAAGGCGGTACCTCTCACACGTCATGGCGTCATAACCAGTGATACCTACTACCTAACCAATAAATAATGTCAAAATTCATTTTGCGATTGTGAATTATCTACCCATAATAACCTGTTATAATATCGTGCCAAGGATTGCCATGTTCCTAGTTAACTACTGTCACTGAGGAGAATGGGAAAAAAGGTGTGAAAACTTTCGTGTTTTTTTTTATTTCGACTTTGATTGATAGATAGTTAGATAGATCAACTTTTTATTGTGCATAACAACAATTCACAGTACAAAACACAGAGACAATAAAATTACAAAAAACAAATGCACAATGGGCGGTCTTATCTTACTTAGGATTACTCACTTAATTATTTAGGTAATTATTTAGGTAGGCTAAATAATACGTAGTAGGTAGGTAATTATGCAAAAACAGACCTTTAAAATTTTTGGTTGGCACCTACGTACCTACTTAACTAGTTAGTAACCGATTCAATAAATAACATGATCCGAACGAAACCCGACTGCAATGTGGTTCACAAACCAAAATCGCAGCAGTGTTGATTATGTATAGATACAGTTCAGAAACACGAGGAAACACATTATTCTCAACAAAAACGGGATTACAATCAGTCGTTCACACAAACACTTTATATGATATGGGGAATCAATCAAACTTACAAATTACGATTACATTTTTACATAACTATTACATGGTTACATGATTTCAAAAGAAAATATATATATAATTGATTTAGTAAAACAGTAAGGTCAGGTGGATGGGTTTCAGTCCGTCACATTTACCTGCGAGACAAGTTGGTAGGAGTTACCGAAGCAGTCTGTAACCGACTCTGAGCTGAATGAAGGCAGATGAAAGTAATCTGGCCGGTCCCGAGTATCCTGAAACGTTAGTATTAGCAAAATAATAAGGGGTTAGTCACACTATTTACCTGCCGGACGGGAAGACTGCGTGACTATCTGCAGGTGCTATATTATTATTAATATCTAGCATTATGATACCTAGTATCAACTAATAGCAACGTTTATCATGCTGGTACGAACAACGCTAACTATTAATCTATTTACAACATTAACTAGATAAGTAGCAACATACTACAAGTAAATTACACCATCACCTTTGCTAACAATTTTCATTGAATCTCTGCCACTTGCGCACTTAGGCAAATTTAGGGCAGATTAAGAATTAATTAGTTTAAAATATCTAGCGTAGATATCTAGTAACAACTATTAGCAACGTTTACCATGCTGGTATTACGGACAATGCTAACTTTATCTGTATTTACTACATTCACCGGGTTAGTAATTACTAGCCATATAAAGCGTGCTAACAAAACTCAAATTGTACCGAACTCGAACTGTTTCAGAATACGCAGATAATTCTTGTGAGGCATGTTCAAGTCAAATAAGGGTTAAATCAGCTTTGCATAAAATGTCTTGATATTGCAAGGATTTTCCCCGATTTATTGAAATAAGATAAGAAAAAAAAACACACGACATAAAAAATATGTTTTAGCATGTACTAAAAATAAATATTGCAAACGCATTGCGTTATTTATCGACGATAATAACGCAGCTGAGTGCAACCTTTATTATTTTGTTGCGCGTCACACTCGGCTAACTAAAATTAATCTCTTGTCAGCGCCCTACTATGATATACGAACAGATTTTTTATGATTTGAGTTAAGTCCTGCAACTACGGGATTAGTATAAAATCTTAAAACGTTAACCGTGTTAGTTTAGTAAAAAAATGACAAGATTTGAGTACCTTTATGACAGGCCGCATGTGACATGTAGGAGAGTTCCTGTCACCCTTAAATGTAAGAGATCCTGGTGCAGCTAAAGGACGCGTGATAACGCGTTGTTGGGGAAAAGTACTGTTCACTGTCGATTCCCGGTTTTGTCTAAAGCCAGATTATATAAGGGTTAAAGTTTGGAGACGACTTGGAGAATGATACGCTCAGTGCAACATCGTCGGAAGATAGCCATATGTGGTGGATGGTCAGTAATGGTATGCCCGTATTTGCATAGGGGCAAGTATCGTGGAAAACGGGCCCCTAACTGCGGCAACGTACAACTTTTTATCTTTCACCTAAGTATTTTTGTTTCATTATTCTTTATTTTTTGTAAAATTTCGTACGTAATAATTACGACTTAACCTCATACTTTACTATTCTCCTGATTACGTTTCGTTTAGAGTTCTTTAATCATGTACACCGTCCGCGACCACACTCGACAGTCTTGAGTCGGAAACTGACTTGGCCTCGCCGCTCTTCTCTTTTTGGGCACAGCTGGATAGTGGCACTAGTGCGGGTGCTCATATAAAAAGACCTCTAAACGGTCAACGAAACGTCAGCAGGAGAATAGTATAGTATGAATAGAATAGTACATATGGTTTCCAATCCACGGACTGGAAACCATATCTGCCCTCTGTGCAGGTACTGGTTGTATCCACTTTATCTTACTTATTGGATCAGATGGGATTCTAAAAAAGCGTGAGTCAATACTTACTGCTTAATCGAATATTGTGTAACAATCCCATAAAACTGTACTTCATAGTGATAAGAAACTTTAGATTTTTGGACACTGTAGTTTTTACACAATAATACGGCGCGCTTCGTCATTATCTCGGGATTGATTTCTTTTCGATCACTCAATTTAAACTGGCAAGACAATATCGTTGACCAAGGTGAAAGTTCCAGGTTCGTACCTGACCTAAACATACCGTAAAAAGACCCCGTACTGTCAGAACACTTTCACATTTTCAATGTTATATAAAAAAGGCTCATACATTATTTTTGAGATTTCTGTTGGTAATTATGAGTTTTTTTATTGAAGTACGTTGTTTTTTTTCGACATGGCGACAATAGTAATAAATATAAAATCGTAATAAACGGAAATAAAATAGTTTTTATCGTGATGTGTCTCGTTTAAGTTGTGCTCCTCTCAATATGTCCATGAGTGTATATACTTTAACTTAGTATCAAATTTACATAATCCACCGCTAACCAGAAAATGAATTAACAAAAACATGACACCTGGGCGCATTACGACTACAAACGCGCGTAAAACGCGTCATCTGGATTAGGTGTTACCAAGCCGCACCTGTATATGCCGAACCAGGCGGGTATCAACCGATGGATTGCCCGAACTTTGCCGAGCTTCACCGAACTATCTCAGCATGGTGGAACGGCACCTAAACGTCGTTTAACTGCACCATGATATGTAATTATCATGTCAGCGATCGCAGCAGCGCCAGCATACCTGTGAGTCCGACTGGTATGGTTTGACGAAGGGTTGTAGCGTGTGAACGGTGCGAGTTTCCTGCAGATTGCTGCTTTGAGACGCCTCTGCTTCGTTCGCGTCGGTGTCTTGTACCACTTTATTCTCTCTGGCCTTCACTACGTCCGAGTAACTGGAAATAAAGGTAAAAAATATTTGTTATTTGTTTTATTTTTATAAAAGTTATTTTCTTTGTCATTCTGCTTAGATTAGTGAACTAAAATAGATGTATAATTTTTCCTCCTCTGTTAAAATATGAATTAATTTAGATTATGGATGATCAGAATCATTAGTCACCTGACGACCCGATGCTTGCACACCACGAACTCTGGTTTCGAATTCCACTGGTGGTATGTGATGTAGAATCGCGTATGTAGCCAAATCCATTGCTGCCCTTTTGTCAGGAACCGGTAACAGCACGACTTCATTTTCCCTTTCTGTATCACTGGGGGAACGTCATAATTAATCATGTTTTCAGGTCAAATCAGAGTTCCAGCTCATCAAAAACATCAAAAATAGATAGAACATCATCGTATTGTGATTTTGTGTTCACATTAAGGCTGATGTTCCTTTTTCATATGCCTTTATTTTTATTTCTAATCATCAACCATAGCCTGTAGTATCTGTTACTGTTGGATATAGTTAGTCTCCTCTAAAAGGATAAAATGACAAACCGTCTCAGGCTTCCACACTCCACCGACTATCCGCAACGTTTCACAAGTAGTGTTTATAATTTATATTATAATATGTATCTTACTCTCAAGTATTTATGTTATATGCCTATTGTCATTATTTATTTATGTTGTTCATGATATTGCACGAAATAAATTTGTATCATTATAATTATTAAAAAAGGTTATTCGCAACCATTGTTTTAATTAAGTTTTAAGAAATTTTAGAGTATTTTTGTCAATTTTCTAAGATGAGTATTGCTTTATCTATTACAGCGCCCCCCAGACGTGTGGCAATAAAACCTAACTAATAACCATCATACAAAATGACACACTTTAATCAAACCGTCCTGGAGAAAACCACAAACACACAATCTCCCTCCATACACATATACCAACTACTTGTGGCGCAGGTAAGAGGATAATTACATGCCTCCAGAAAGAAGACCATCAAATTCTCGAGGTCATTAAAGTGCAAAGTAAAAAGTATACTTTCATGCTTCTAGATCGGAGACCACCTTCTTGAGGTCATTACAGTGCAACGTAAAAAGGATACTTACAAGCCTCATGACAGGAGACCACCTTCTTGAGGTCATTAAAGTGCAAAGTAAAAAGTATACTTTCATGCTTCCAGACAGGAGACCACCTTCTTGAGGTCATTAGAGTGCAACGTAAAAAGGATACTTACAAGCCTCATGACAGGAGACCACCTTCTCGAGGTCATCAAAGTGGTAGTAGTCGTAACCCGAAGTCCCGAGCACCTCGAACGGCATATAGCCTATGATAGGCGGCGCGCGGTGGTCCAGGAATAGGTATTTCCATTCCATACTGTGTCGAGACGTGAACTCATTCTGATTAGATTCTACCAACGTAGCTTCGCAGAGCAGCTGGGGCGTGTACAGCCGTCCGATGCATAAGAATATAGTCCTGAATATAAAACGACATACTTATAAAGCTCTGTGTATTACATCACGAAACTATCAACCTCGAAAGAACTCAATCCCGCATGGGGGGATACGGGGACACTTGGTACGTGATACGCAAGGTACGTTTGTAAAAAAAAAACAAGCAGTGGGAGTGATAATAATATTAATTTTGAAAGTGTTGCTAGAGTCCAGCAGTCCATTTCGGTAATAACCTTCTATAACTGTAATGTAAACGGCTATACCAACTGCACTACAAAATCGAAATGCTTGGGAATACTTCTCGGCGCTTCGAGTGGAGACATTACAAGAATGACGAGCAGGCAGTTTACCTGTATATTTGCTGTGTTAGTTGTAGGCAGCATTATGTGGACAATAAAGAGTTATCTATCTGCTTAAATATACTTATTGCAACGTGAGAAGGCCGTTTCTAACTAGGGGACGCTACAACAGACGATAAAAAACAAGACGGAGCTTTTAAAATTTGCTAAATTCACTTATGTATATACTACACGGACAACTGAACATAGTTAAGTTTGTAAAAAAAAACAAGCAGCGAGCGTGGACGGTCCCTTCTGAGATTGAAAATAATATTAATTTTGAAAGTGTTGCTAGGGCCCCGCAGTCTATTTTCTTCGCAGTCCCTAACGACAATAACCTTCTATTACTGTAATGTAAAGTAACGTAACACAACATTACCTGGAATGGGCATCCCCATTTTCCACGAAGCCCATTTCCTCATCAACGAACTCCTTGTTTATTCCTGCAATCAAAGACCAAAGTTATCTGTTGTTTAGTCCTCCTGTTTAATAATTACGAAAATATGCGTGTGTTACCACGGTACCCGTTGATCTCACGATACAAGGAATCCTAGTATGGGCGGCAAAATCAATTTCGATCATCATCATCATCAACAGCTTGTAAAATTCCACTGGTGGACATAGGCCTCCCACAAAGAGTGTCGGGAACCTTCCCCAGCGGTTTTTGGTTCTGCTAGCTATATGGCCTTCTTGCCATTTCAACTTGATAAAAACGCGGGGATGTGACAAATATAATCTTTGGACGTGTATCTGACCACCCCATAATTGGTACCATGAGGATCCCCATCATGAGGATTGCAGGCGTGAGCGTGTTTGTTTTGTTTTTACAGTAGGTTCTTACATACCATTTTTATAAAATTTGTTAATACAGTTTTACTGTAGGTAATAGTTTTCGTTTAGTAGCCGTGCTAGGTTACACGGTACACATGTGTTACAGCCCATAGTATGCCTGAGCGGAATTATACAAGTGGATAACGCCAACATTGTTTTCTCCTACTTGCTCGGAAAATGCTTAAAAAAACTCTTTTCGATACCTATGTAACGTAAAAAACTTGTTGGAAATTGCCGGCATGTTATATGCCAGATAATAATTGAAATTGCTGGACATTATTTTTTATTGCTGGCGAGTTTTTTTAAGTGTACATTAGTTAGACGATATTTATAATTTAAAGGCTATTTCACAAGGCTACCAATACCACCAGTGCTCTAAACAATAAATTGTTTATTTTCTTGTAATCCAAAGATATGTTTTAATTTGATTTTCGTATTTCTCAAAATGAAAACACCTAGTTTTACCACCATGTTTGCTTCACCGTCACTACGATGAAATTACTATTACAAATTAGTCAAATTACTATTTGACACGAGATCACAAATAAAATGAATGAACTGCAACTTAGTAGGAAACTAAACTTGAAAGTTGTGGCTAATCGTCTTTACTTATCTTCATGATGGGAATCGCCTAGTTGATGCAATAAAAATAAATTCGATAATTAATGGTCGGCGGTATTTCTTTGACAGACGGGTCGGCAGCCATTACACGCCAATTATTTGCTTTGTGTAATGCCGAACTTTGTCCTGGTTCCGTAGGTATTCTTAACCTAAGGCTTAACCTTCAAGCTTTACCTTTTTTATGCGACTTTAAATAAATAAGTCGAATTAAATCGATATTTTGCGCCGATTACTTACATTACACAAGTATACCTAAGGTGCTTTACTTATTTTTGGATCATACAAAATTTGAACCAGTAGTTTAGTACCTCGTAGGTACCCTCGCACGCAAGTCAATGTTCGCAAACAAGTAGGTACCTAAAGCTAGCCACTGTCCTAAAGTAGGTTACATAAGAGAGGTAGGTATAAGAGACAACATTGTTATTGTGCTCGAGATAGTTTCCATAATCATTGAAGTGAATCCCAAGTTATTATTACCAAAAAATATATAGGTACCCAGGCAACTATTTACCTTTCATGCAATAACTTACTTACCTACTATATATTTTTAGTGGGTTTATTCCATTTAAGAAACCCTAAAAAACCAACCGAACATGTAACAAACTGTTTACCCAGACTTATGGTAAAAATACGTAAACGACACTCTGTAATCAAGAACTTGGTATATACAAAAGTAATTAACTCAAAACAATTCACGATTGTTTTGAGTTAATTAGTTTATAATGACTCTCAATATTAAAAAAAAACAGTCACAACATGGCTAAAAACTCTCAAATTTCAGTAAACTGTGGACCTTTTGATATCAATAGCTATAAGTATCACATAAGTAATTCATTGTACATCTGCTTTTCCGTTATGTTTGTAAGGTAATAAATAACAAAAATAATAAAATAAACTATACTAGACTAACTAGACCTAAAAAAACTGTTTTGGCTTGGATTCAAGTCCTGTGCCATGTCCTTTTTTGTCATTTGTTCCGTTTCCGTCACTTTTTTAATATAATCTATTAGATTTTGTTCAAAAGTCATAATCAAGAAGCGAAGTGAAGAATACTAGTGTCATCGTGTACGAAAAAACAGAAAAGAGGGGACTCATTTAATAGAGGTTTGCTAAAACTAAACAAAAGAGATCCCTACCTATAATTCCATAAACAAGGATACTTATTAATTATAGAGATACAAGTTATAATAAGCTCGGATGTCCATGATTTCGTGACAGGGAAAGTTAATTTTAAACATACATCTTGTTCCGCGCTTTAACGAGATATTGACAACTAGGAATACTTTGTTAAAAACGTACAATCTTATTCAAATCAAACCAAATATTTTTAATTTTATTTATGTAAAATGATTGTACGGACCACTAACGAATTTTTGCATATATCCTTTGTTTAGTGTTTGAAAATGACAGGGTTAGCAGTGAGCGACCTGCTAAGTTAACAAGCGTTTATGAATAAGAGGTTATGATTTTTAAAACACTCTCTTTTCCATTTGCAAAATGGATACCACTCGCAGTCATGTGCCCTGCTTAAGTCTTCAAAAAGGTTATTTCCCAATCGCTCGCACCATTTTAATTACGAGGTAAAGCGAGAACTTAAAAAGTTTAGCATTCAAGTTAAGGAAATCATAACACTTCAACTTTTTTTCATACATTTTAACATTTATTCACTTGGTGAACAAGTTTCCTTTTTAATATCATTTTCATTGGTTTCTTTTTAAAAAGAATAAAGTTATTTCAAAGTAGATACTTTAACAGGTTTCTTCCTTAGATTAAAATAACGATAATTTCCATTTGTTACCACGGCTTTTAGACTGGGGACAAATCTGTACTCAGTTGTTATAACAGCCGAAAAAAAACAGGATATAATGATGATGGAAAATCCGTAGGTAACGAGACAATTTTTTTTGTAAAGTATGACTTACGGCAATTTCCATAGAACTGGACCAGGTCGTAGTACACCTCTTCCTTGGTGTCCATGATCCCTCGACGTAGGTGAAGGTTGAACTTTATCAATTCGTTTTCTGAAATTGCAAATTGATTTTGATTCTAACTAGGACGAATAGTCATGTCTGCGAAATTTTCCGAGGATAACCTTCGAACGGTTGACCAGCCTCCTAATTTATACAAAGGAAATGGCAATGGTTAACCACCCATTAGGACTTAGTAATTTCCAAAACTTTTCCATTTTCAAGCTTGAAGCTTTTAGCAAAAACAGTGCAATTATATTTTGCGCCGGAAGCTGTATGCACAAGAAAAATCTCAAAATAAATCCAGGCTCAACCATTACATTTCTAATTACGTGTCAAAACAATCTATACTTGAGTCGTTTCCGATTTAGTAGGCCGAATGTGAAATATTATAAGGACTATGTGAAAACTATGAAACATACCAGTAATATGTTTATCAAGTAAGACGTTTGTCTTTTTTACGGCATATCTAAGAGAGATGATATTATTCAAATGAAACTTGGCATGATTTCAATTTATACTACATTATTATACTTTTTATCTCGAAATTCAGCACGGTTCCCTTGTGAGAGTGGATGAAAGTCATTATATAATTGCTAAATCGTTGAACTTAGCAATTATAACTACACTAGCTTCTGCCCGCGGCTTCGCCCGTGTGGTACGTTGATAAAAGTAGCATATGACCGTCTCCAGGCTTCAAACTATGTCCATAATGTTCTGTAGCAACTTTTGTGAACAGATGCGATGTTTGCAATTCAACGGTAAGCTTAGATTGCAATGCTTATGATTTAAACAGGCATGTCTCTACTTTGTCCCTCTTTACATAATAAGTCATCTTGATATTAGATATGCAGACTTTGCTATGCTTATTTTAATGATTTTAATGAAATCTAATTTTTGTAACGCTTACGTCGGCATTGATTCGTGCACTTTGCATTGCACAAAATCGCTTACTAAGATAGATGACGGTTGAGTTTAGGACTAAAACGATCGTCATCGTATTATTATAACCACATTCGCATAGCAGTCTCTCTTCCTTACCCTTTGTGTAGGGCGAACCATTTATATAAGTACGGCAGGGCTTACTAATTCAGACCCATGAACTCCGATGGGGGGAGCACGATAAATATATAATAATATGTATCTTTATTTTGCCTATAGTTCACTAAGACTATGTTTGCTAAATTGTATTGATATATTTTTTCAAACAGTAGCTCGAAAAGTGTACTTTTTAAAGTTAGTTGTATCGAACTAAAGCGATTTCTTTGCATTCTCTCTTCTTGTTTAAGCAAAAATATTTGCAACTATTTTGTGTGATAAAACTACAAATTAACACTTTGCCAAATTTCATGATTCTAGGTCAAGGGGACTACCCTTAGGTTTTGATTTATTTGCGAGTTATCAAAATATGTCGCATATCAAAATAATGGTTGTATTTTTTTTATTGCGTTAAATTAGTAGCTTGATTTTTTTAGAGCTTCAAGGGACCGTGGCCTACGTATTTGATATTAATTTCAACTTGATACTTCCACGCGTTCCTGAGGACAAGGGTCTTGACGGACAGTCAGACGGATGGACGGACTGAGAGAGACGGACGGACGGATGGACAACGTATAAGGGTATAAGGGTATAAGGGACAACGTATAAGGGGATACCTATAAGGGTTCCTATTGAGGAAAAACGGAACCTTAAAAAGAAGTCAGATGTTCATCACTTTAGCCATTCATTTAGTTCTTCGTCTTCGCACTGCGCGTTCGTGTATATTTGGTGGTAGGTTGTTGAGACCGTCACATAAAAATGAGAGCATACAGGTACATTATTTTGACATAATGGACACCGGTATGGTTTGAAAACGATTTGACCAATTTAAGAGAGGTTAAGAGACAACGGGAACAAATGCCAATCAAAATTGCTTGTACTTTAAATGATTAAATTCGCTCAGCCGGCATCGGCAATGCCAACAAGAACGCACAGTTGCTATCTATATTGTTAAGCCGTTAGCTAAGAACGCTACGCTAGCGCTAGCGTGTTTTCGATGTAGCATAGCTACATCTAAAACATAGTCAAAGCCCTCTTATGCATTATCACTCGCTTGTTGTCTGCCTCTATCATTACTTTGTTTAGTTTTAGAAAAGGACAGGGTTTGAGTAAGCGACCTGCTAAGTTAGCGAGTGATTAAGATTATGAGGCTTAGTTTTTATTCATTGAAATATAGAAATTTCAACTTATAAGTGAATTCACCCTTTTCGCGCGACTGATGCTTAAAGAATCAGATAACAAACTCTGCTTGGTTTTTAGCACGCTTATATTATCATCACTTGTAACTAACAAACAATGTAACCAAATCTTGGAAGCTAATGTTAATCTACATTTAATTGTCGTATCGAAATGAAACTTTGTATGTAGGTATAATATGTAGTTCGAATGACAATATATAATTTGGTATCTTGGAGCTAATGATGATGGAGCCAGGAGGTGGAAAGTGGAACTATCAGTGACTACTAGTAAACCCCTCGAGTTTGGGCGCATATTATTCGCTCTGACGAGTCCAGTAGATTGGGCTTGGCAACGAGGGTTAGAAACTATAAGGGTTCGCCATTTGGCTTCAGAACCCTAACAGCGAGGCGTTTTTCGTAGAAAATGTAAGTAAAAAATATTACTACTCACTTTTGCATGCGTTGGACATCTGTTCTTTAGAACTTGCATTCGTTTGCAGCAGATTGTAGAAATTGGCTCGGTCCTCTTCAAAGGCCAGGTCAAATATGTTCTTATTGACCATATCCACCTTAAAGAAAGACCTATTATTGACCTATTTAAAAACCCACTTATGCGAATCATATATAAAAAAAAGTTTGGGAGCCTACCAAATAAGCCATATTTCTACTAATTTCTGCCAATATCCTTTGTACCTAGATATTCGATCAGTTGATTCTAGTCTTAAGCTAAATAATTTCTTACCACGAATTCGCTCGTGTTCCACTTATTACAGACAAAAAAATGCTATATGTTCTTCCGGTTATTTTAGGCCACAAAAAGGCTACTAAGTTAAGTAGTAACAAACATCCCAACATATAATATCAGAGAATAGTAAGAAGTAGGATTTAATGCTCCCTTAACTTTAAGAAATCTAAGTGCAGCAATGCACAATTTTATTTACTAACTAGCTGTACCCGCGACTTCGCTCGCGATTGCCGTCATCCCTGCAGACTAATTATTCGACCACATTTGACCACAGTTTGTCTCATATTAAGCAACGCTGTGGTTTGCGGTACAGCACTCTTATCAGTGGAGCATTTTACTTTGGAATGTAGTATTAAATCATTTGAATTCATTCAAAAAGTAAAAGAAAAAATAGTTTCAGCGTGATGTGCGGCCAAGATACGAACAAACAGACAGACAAAAATGAAAAAAAAAGAAATTTTTAGCTTCAGTATTGATTATAGAGAGCCCTCCTAAAAACATTTACAAAATATCTTCAATATACCTACAGAATTGGACCTGTTAGTCTTATTATAATATAGATAGATAGATTATTTACTCACCGAATTATGACCCAATAGTGAAGATATGTTTTCAGATACGTAGTATATTTTTCCATCAGCTGAAAACACCATTACGAACCCTTCCACAGCTTCCAGCACTAAATGTATGAATTCATCATTGGATAAAAAAGCTGGCTTCCATTCTTCATGGATGTCATCGGGACGGCTGGTATGATTGGTTACTTCTAAAACATATTCGGACTCTATGTTACACGCTCAAGCGCAATTATAAGCATTTTGCTGCAAAACAACCTTTTCTACGTCAGCAACATAAGTAGGTACATTTTTTTATACAACTAAAGTGGCAAACTGGGCGAGGCCAATAGGCCACTCAAGGAGATATTGAAGAAAAATCAATACCTATCACAGACAAAAGCAAAGTATACAATACATGTATGTATAATACTAGCTGTTCTCACACATGGGTGTCAATCCTGGGCCCTGTCTAAAGCTTGCATAATCATTAATGAGGTCTTCTTTAAAAATACGACTAACCTTTATGATTTTTCAAAAATGTTATAGCTGACTTCAGTACTGAGGTTTTGTCCATTTTTCTGTTATCATCGTCTAACAATGTGCTTAGTTCAGCGACTAACATGTTGAACTGATCTCTACGCATCTTTTCACCCAAATTTCTATTTTTTCTGCAAAGAAACCAAGCATTGAATTGCATATAAACGAATATCTAACAGCTAATCAAAAAGTAGAACTGATAATTATCATCAATAACAACATGCTGCTGGACGTAGGCCTCCACCAAAGAGTGTCATTACAAGCAATTGTAAGCTGCTGCCATCCACCGACTTCCGCTATCTTTAAATGCTATCAAGAGAAAAATTAAACGCATCCAAGAACATTTTATACAAAATACTAAAGAAATGTTTAATATGCAATTCACATCAAAAACATCTACCTCTTGGAAATATCTTTATCTTCTCCATCTTCATCCATCATGCTGCTCAGTACTTGGTATTCGTTACAGGAATCCAATGTAGGTTATTGATAATTCAAGTTACTTTGCAGACAACTTCATCACCAATCAAGCGTCCCTACAAAAAAACATATACTCAAGCCACATATCGACTGTTTCCGATACAAAGGGCGTAAAGACCATTTTGAGCAAAACGACTTTTTGATGCAACCTTACATAATTTTTACGCTCTTTCGATCTGCGTATCTAAAATTGCACAACGACGAAAAAAGTGGTTCTTACCTCCTAATTTTTTTTTAACCTAATTATTGTTTTCCTACAAAACCGGGTCGTAAAACACTTTTTTTTATATCTCAAAACATAACTTGATGTAATTACAAACATTTTAAATTTCATATACAAATTGGCGTAAAACAAAATAACAAAACAATATGTGAATCGTGTTTCACCCCTACACGAAGCATCCCTACGAATAATAGTCCTAGTCTTGTGTGACAACACGTTGGCCAGGAGCTCGTCAATTAACAGCAGGACTATTATTCCTGAAGATGCTTCATGTAGGGGCGAATGCTCAACTTGTTGATTGCCTATAATTTTACTCAAATACGATATGTCTGGGATATCTATATTTAGTTGTAATTATAACTGTATTGTTAACTATTTCTTAATCTCATTAAAAAAACGTTGATTAATGATTAGGTATGTTCCTACTATTTTGTGTAATTGTAATTGATCAGCTAGTTAATTAGTTATTTCAAATAAGTAATGAGTAATCATCCGAATTAAGGAAACTTAAAACTTTTAACTGGAGAGTTTGTTTCAACATGAACATCTTTTATATCTCAAATTCATAATTGGATTGTGTTCAATTAAAATTCAGTACTTACCTTAAGCTTTAAAGATAATAAAGATGCCTACTATTTTACCCAACTAGTATAATTGTATTATTAATCTATATTTTTCTAGAATTACAACTTCAAATAGGAAAAAATAATACAACATTAATTTATTTACCATTACAAGATACAAGATTTTAGTTCTATTCTAACCATTGTGATAAAAGTGTGTTAAAAACATAAATAATTGAGTATGTATTGATTCTATAATTGTGTTTTAATGTTTTACTAAACTTATTACTGATTATAATAATGGATATATCTGAATCCATCCTTATTACTTAATTATTTCAAATTTATAGCTCATAGAGTCATTAAATTAATTAATAATAGGGTGTATTTCCACATTTTGCGAAAATTATGGTTTATACAACCTGAAGAATTACCCATGTATATACATAAATGGCTGTTACTTCAGACGTTTTTTACCAGGACATTAATTAATGGTTTGTAAATACATTTTTTTTGGTATTCAGTGGTGTAAATCCATGCTAACTTTTAAACAACGCTCGTATATAATTAAATGAAACAAAGGAAAGCTCAAATATAGGAACTTTCTTCCTAAAACCAACTTTATAAGTATAAAAACAAAAAAGTTATATAAAAACTGATATTTATTATTTTGTTTTTTGCTCATTGCCACAAGTAGGTGAATTGGAGTTATGCCCTTTGTATCGGAAACTAAATTTACACACATAGATAAAAGTTAATAAAGTTATTTAATATAATTTATTGATTATCTGGTTTACATAAGTATTAACAATAACCATAAACTAATATCCATGTGATCTAACAAGATCTTTATTTCTTGAGACAAAGGTGCTGGCCATTATATGTAAAGGTATAATCCCGAAGGTGGCAGCAGCACCCAACTGCAACCTCAGACTGCAAGTGGTAGCTGTTAGCTGATTAGTTAATCAGTCCCAGAATATTTGACTAATTTGGAATCGGATGAGCTGAGCTACCGATGCAGAACAGAGCCATTGTAAGGGCTCCCTGGGACAGATCTGCTTTTTCAATATTCAATGTTTTTTTAGTTGTTCAGTGAAAACTATGAGTAACATTAGCAAATAGTGATATTTATGTTTTTTTGTTATCGAAATAATTAAAATAATCACCAAATCAATCAAATATTAAAAAATAACAAGATTTCTGAATATTTGCAAGATTGAATACCCACTGAGGCCCCAGTCTGGAAATGATTCTGATCAACAGGCAAACAGCTGAAACTATATGCAAGGGCCACTAAGCAGAAAAATTATTGAATCTATTGTTTTGTATTAATATGAATGAATACTTACATGATCATGGAAAAAGAGGTGAGTAGAAGTTACCCAGGATTGCTTGATAATATTATCTCACGTCTTTCAAAACGTATGCACTAAACGAGATTATTCAACAAAGTAGGTAAAACAGACAAACTACGGTGGCTATTTATGTATTGTACCTACATAATTCACCAATTTTGCTAAAGAAAGATTCTCGGTGTTAAGTGCACTATTTGCAAAAATGTATCATAGGATTCATTTCACCTAAGAAAAAAAACCACAGATTATCATGTAAACACGCCTCACTGTAAAATGAGTAAACTCGTTCTCCGTTTACGAGTAGGTAAATTAGTAAATAACCAAGACCAATGAGCAAAGAATGTAATCCTAATCACTAAATACGATTAAAAATAATATTAGATGCGTTATCATCACTATTTAGAGAAACTTCGTTTAGCACCCAGTAAGTTTCTGATTTGACTATATAATAATCATAGTTAAATGATCTTATATATAATCAATTAATCACAGACTACCTAGTACATAAAAGTCAATACATAACATACCTATGCACATTAGTAGGTAATGTATAGGTATTGGATAATTCCTCTATGTAACTGACTGACTGTTTATATAGATTGAAGGGACAATACGATAAGCGGCAATCCGTCAACGTCGTCGGGCGAGAACTATGATGATGATAGACGAGTGGGCGTTTCGAATCGTAAATAGTCTAGTTTTTTTTTTCCTATTCTTAGCGTTGCCATTTTAGTATTTTTTTAATTAGCGATTTTTTTTTTTATATATATTATATAATAAGGTAACTTTTAAAATATTTATAAAATTACACGATACGTATATTAAAAGGATAAGGATTAGCGGAGTTTATGAATATAATATATTACAGGACTGGATTTGACACATTTTTCCAAATGTGTCAAATCAACGAATTTCAAATTGAACCTAAGAAGTGAAGTGAAGTGAACATGGGACGATCGCACCAACAAAATCTGTCACAAACATCACAACACAATTGCTCATCTGCACTCTTGGCCACCAGACCAGGTGAACTCTACCCAGTGAGCTAGTTTTATCTGCCTAAGCACTGATATTTTTTTCCGTTTAGTTGTAAGACAAGGTTGACAGTCCTAAGCCTGTTAAATAAAATTATCGTCTAATTAGGTGGGCTGAAAAACAAAGAAGTAAACCAATCAAATTTTATCTTATACTAATGTACTTACTTACTAAGATAATCATTATTGAGTAGCCTAATCATTATCTTTCAAAGACACCATTCAAGTATCTATAAAATACCCTAGTAGATTTTGTATTTTACTTTGTACCTGATGTAAATCCAGGGTAAATAAATAAAAAAAGTGAGTGAATAACATTTTGTCTATTGAATTACTTAGGTTTTAAGAGTGATTTAAATCTCCGAAACAAAAAGATTTATAAATCTCTGTTCCTTCAAAATATTTATATTGCGCATCTCTATTTTAGACATTGTTTTTTCACACAAAGGCATTATAAACAGTTCCAAATTCAAACCAACATTGCCCTAGGTTACGCAATACGTATGAGCAAACGTTTCCAATCATTCTGTCTCTTTTTGATTTATTTAATCCTGCATCAGTCGTCCCACTCATTCTTAATCTTTTCATGCTTTAGTCAATCTTAAATGAACCGTAGCTGCAATGATTTAAAGATGTTTTTAGAAAACGTATGATTTACTGATTTGATTACTCCTTTTGACGGATGTACGTCTTTTTTACCAATCACTCCTGAGTTACAGTGTCCAGATAGTGGCGGTAGCGTTTTTAGGAACTAAAACGGCCATCTTCAAACTATGAGTTTGATAGTCACTTAAGTCAACTTCACTTCACTACATATTATTTACCTACGTTTTTTCATAAGTATTAGAGGTTAGAAATAAATAATAAAGTGACAGACCATAAAGAAAAGGATGGGAAACGTACTATAGATTCACTGACATCGCCACCTATACTTTATCCGGTGAACTTAAATTGCCATAGAATACGCAGCATTATGTATAAATTGTCTAAAAGTACCGAGCGAGAACTACTCCGTCTTACCTCGCATCTCGTGTAAAAACGCAAAAATATTATTATATTTGCGTAATACATTAAATACACTGGAAATACGAATCAAGATAATAAGTTGTTCTCGGCTCAAAAGTACTAAAAGCTTGTCTACCTATCTTAAGATACTAATAATAAGTGGTATTTTTTTACCTGTAAGAAAATTAATAAAAAAAAAAGCATTAATTTTATGTACTTACTTAATTATTTATTATTCAACATTCATTTTACTAACAAACATAACCGATATATATTAGTCAGATAGTTTTACACTTGCTGATGAAGATAATTAAATAATACTCTTTTGTTTAATTGAATTATTTTAATCATTATACACGACAAAACGCGATTAATACACCCAAAATATTAATTTTGCGTGTATAAATCGCATTTTGAATTAATATTAAAATTTAATGTAAAATTTTAAAAATAGTTAATTTTTTTTTTTTTGGTTTGGCTATTAAAATGAAATACAAAACAAGTTTCTATAATTAATTTTTTTTTCCTTTTCTATTTGGCCCTTATTATATTAAAAATCATAGATATCTACATAACATTATTATTAACAGATAATAATAGAACAAACTGCCAGAAGATGTTGTTTCCTCTACTTCTGTTGACACATTTTAGAACAAGCTCTATAACTGGCTACGAAAGAATGAGTACCTCTTTGTTGCTTAATTGTTGCACAGGAGTATTTACTCTGTTGCAAATGTTATGTCAGACAACACAAGCCTTTACAATAGAGCTAGATCTGGAGAATAATGCAGTACTCTGTGTACAAGCAAGCAACTAAAACATGCTTTAAGAAGCCCTATAGAGCGCTCAATTACATTCCTTCCACAAACTTGCAACTCTGGTGTTTCTTGTGCTACATTCAAAATTGGTGTCATCATGGTCCGCCTCAATGGTTAAACAAAGTCACCTGTAAATTTTAAGAATATTATTTTCAATATGTAAGTAAGAAGCTGCATTTATTTATTTTTGTACCTACAAGAACCAGATGTTTTCTGTATTGCTACAGTTTTCCATGTGTGCTCTTAGTGGGTCTGAAGCCCATATGAATAAGTCAGCACCACCATGACTCGCATCCACTCTCAGAATATGCATGTTGACATCACAAATCTATATAAAAATAAGATTGATTTGTTATAAGAATAATTTTTAAGTTTGAACTTGGATCCTTTATTTACCACAAAAATGTGTTTGTTAACATGATTTAACTATTGCGAGAGCTACCTTATATTTTCAAACAGCTTAAAAAAAAGAGGAGGTTCTCAATTGGTTTGTATGTTTTTTTTTTGTGTAACATTCACATCAATATCTTGGCCAGTTATGAACCAATATTAATGTGAAAAAAAGGGGTATAAAAATGCATATTACTTTCCGTTATGTGAAAGTGCTTATTATTTTTCCTGGAAAAATGTATATATGTCAATAATAATAGTCTATGCACCCTAAGACACCAGGAATTTTGAATTTATTGTAGAATCTAAAACCAATTATTTGGGAATTACAATAAAACTAGGTTGTTCAGCACCCAATCTACAATCTGCAGACTTATAAAAAGAGATATTTTTTTTATCCTGTTTCAATCTTGATTATTGGCTCAGAAGTTATTATACTTCTGTCTCACCTGCTCAGAGTTAAGGCAAGCAGTAACTTGTGCAATAACAGAAGAGACTGTCTGCTGAGCCATGATATACTCCACAATGCTGCTTGTAGGATGTTGATACATAAACAGTCACATAAAATGACAATACAGTCAGTGCCTAAAAAAATGGAGATTAAATTGTGGTAGTTAGGTATGTAATGTAGATCATACCTATTTCATAATATAACATATTTACTTACGTTAGTTTCTATAGATAAATCTGTAAATGATTTTAAGGGATTCTTCATTAGAGGCCTAAGTCACACAGGTTATGTGCAAGATCTTTCGTCAATCTGTAACGTTTCAGGAACTGTGCTTCATCTAGGTTGAAGGGATCGCATTGATCATGCAATTCTCTTCGACGTTCCTTTCTAGAAGAGTTTCTTTCGCTATCTGCTTCCAAAAACTCGAAAATAAACACTTTATGCTCACTTTTAATAATATTTTAACGCTTATTTGTGCTATAATGTGAGTTTTCTATAATTATAAAACAGTACTCTGTAAAAGCGACCAACCACACAATAAACATTTTTGCTGAGTAAGAAAAAAACAAAATATTGTTGTCGCCTCGAAAGAGTAACTTTTTCTATCATTGCTTGATTTGACGTAAGAACAATATTACTTGCTGTCAAAAGTCACATCGTGGTACGCTTTGATTGAACAAATCATGGTGACGTCACCAAAACTGCTTCGCCTCATACAGTAAGCTTACATTTTAACATTGAAGGTCATGGTACTCGCGTGCAGCTGAATCGTCTCACCCTTACACTCGGCTGGCACCTAAAATGGCTTTAGTAATGTATATAAGATATATATTTGTATGAAAGATTGATCTTTTAGCTTCAAAATGATACCATTATTATGTAAATCTACCCAGCACTTAAAATTAATAGAAACGTGACAAAAGTGAAGTTAATTAAAGTAAGCATTGGACTGAACTAAATAAAAATAAAACTGAAAATTATGTCTAATACTCAAAATTTATTGACTCAAGATTTGGTTTTACCTCCCCTAGCTTTGATAATAGCTCGAAGGCGGTTTCTCATCGACCCGTTTTTTAACCAGTTCTTGAGGAAGCCTTTCTCACTCCTCCTCCAGCGCTATCCTTAGCTCTGTGATGCTTGTAGGCGCCGGATTTCTGGCTCGTACCCTTCATTTGAGCTTGTCCCATAGATGCTCAATAGGATTGAGATCAGGACTTATTGCTGGCCCGTCCATGGTCCGAATGCCAACATCCATGCACTGACGAGTAATTCGTGCTGTATGACACCGGGCATTGTCATACATTAAAAGAAAGCCGTCCTCGATGTAGCATTCATAAGGCAAGACAATGATCCAGGGGAATATCTTGCAAAGCAACAACTTGAGCGGCTTCTTCTGATGTAGTATCCATAGTGGTTGTAAATCGGCTATTGTAACTTACGTAGGTGTGTTCTAGTCTACGTCTGATAAGCGACATAAGTGTGCACTGCTTGCAAGGGGTTTTAAAGGGGGTTGAAACGCGCCCGCGCGGCTACCTTATACCACGCGCATTTTCAATGCTTACAGGGAAATAACGATATTTTTTAAAAAGTACTGGGTTATTTTTTTAATGGTATCATTTTAAAGATTAAAGATCTTGATTTAAAAAAAAAGTTATAAACGTTAGTCAAGTAATTTTCGAAAAAAATACACTATGTAAGGGTGAGTCGATTCAGCTGCACGCGAGTGTATTATAATAATATTGGTCTAAGATATCATGGTTAGCCTGGGACACCTAATTAGTAATATTTTGTAACACGCATATCTGTGTGATCGAACTCACGTTGCAGTGCCCTTACAGGGCTCATGTACGGTCGCGGTCTAAGAATGTTTATATCAGTTTTAAAATTAGATCCTTTAGCACACAGTGTGCAATAAAGTCTAAAATTATATATTTTTTAGATAGGTACATCGACATTCTTCTAGGCCATGTGCTCCCGTATGCCGGGTTTATTGGCGCAGATTTCATGCTAATGCACGATAATGCCCGCTGTCTATTTATTTAGACGTTCACAACTTCAACCTATTGCAATAATTCCCTAAATTAAGGTAGGAAATTTAATTAATTTGAAATCTTATTGATATCACTTGAATAAGCTTACTAAATTACCTTTTAAATGATACACCACAATTCATAGTTCAATGCATAGAAATTGTAAAAAATAAGTCTCGAACAACCCGCCATGAAGCCATTCCAGTTTAAAGCTCGCAAATGTAGTATATCAGTCATGTAGTTTCCATAATACAAGCTCTGCTAACTTTGGGGCTAGATGATGCTGTGTCCATCATTATTTATTTATTTATACAAACTTCGTTAGATGCATGAAAGCAATAAATAAATAAATCTTTATGCGAACACGATAGGTGGTGTATTTACTCATGAAAGTGTATGGTCATCAGTTTTGTGAATCGGTTCCTTGTTACGAAAATAAGCCAAATCACGATTTTATGCATGTTTAATTATAATAATACAACCAAAATAATTACACGACTAGGTGAGTACCCAGCTTAAGGAGGTTTTATCCTCAGTCTTTTCTCGCGGCATTTTGATTAATTACTTACAGCTAAATACGTAAAGTAACAAACTCAAACAAATATTAAATCTGTACGCAAGGCCAAGTATAGGTACTTATCTACAAGCGTATAGCACTAAGCGGCCGAAGAAGCTCGCAGTGGCTGCGTAAACAACCTATAACTTTAGCTATCAGTGTGCTGCTAGGTATATTCTATCTCAGAACTGGGTTCTTAAGGAGAAACAAAATAAGCAGATCAATGAATAAGCTGCTTCGATGTAATGAATAAGCATAGATATTCATTACAATAACGTAGGTTCTAACAATGAAAGCGTACCTACGTACGTAATCTAATATAGATAAATAATTTATTTATCACACGAATGCAATGCGAATTCTTAGACTAACTAGGCAATCCTAAAAGGGCGTCAATGGAATGTTATGCGAAGCGATTGAACTGAACGAGTTCAGCCCGGAAAGCGGAAAATCCTTAGGGATTGAGGTGAAGCTCGTATGATAGCGGGGATGAAGATGATTAGTGGACTGTATAGGCGGTTCGAAGCGGGTACCATAAAATGTAAACAAGAAATGGACTGAATTCCGACTCGGTAGGACCAAAAATGTTAACGCCGGGATATTTAGCATAAATACCTAGCTACTAACATTTGTGGCGGGAATAACCAATATTGTAGGTATAGAGTTGCTGATAGGCGGCTCGTCCAGACTTCTAGAAAACTAAAAAATCAATCAAAATATTTTTTATTTGGAACAGTTACATGTGGTTGAAATAACAAGTGAAAATGATGATACTCGCAGAAGTAAAACAATACTGTGTCGCAAGCATCAACGCCCTCCTCCGTATACCTAGCTTACAAGGTTCCACAAAAACAGATGAAACGAGTAAGTAGGTAGGCGGTTGTGTATTGGTGTGAGTGTAAAGTGTGTGAGTGTACGAGGTGAGAGGGTGTCTGTGTTTGTGTGTGGAGTGTGTGTGTGTATGTGTGAAGTGTATGTGTGTGGAGTGTGTGTGTGTGTAAAGTGTGGGTATGAGTGTATACACGTGATTTCAGCAAAAATTAGAAGTTTTTCTGTATCTTCGTATGTTAAAGTTAGGAGCCATTCAAGACATTTTAATTTGCATTTGTAGCGAGGTGAGGAAATAAATTCAACTGTTGGTTTACTCTATTGTACAGTGACGAACTGCTAAAATAGAAGTGGCGGCCAGCCATGGCCGTGCGACGACGTTCGATTATACAAATCTTATCAGATTTTCGTCTCGATTCCACGAACTCAGGGTCGAAAGAAAGTTGGGAGTGTTTGCGAAGGATAGAATGGAGGATGTAGAGTTTTCGAACCAACGGAACTTGGCATAGTGAGTAGAGATCAGAGGTAGGAAAAAGAAAGGGTTTTTTGGATAGCACTTTAAGTAAGGCTCTCTGAGCTCTTTCAAGTCGTAGCATTCGGGTCTTGACTGAAACTGGAGCGGTGATTCAAACTATGACTATGAGAATCAGCGGGCTTGTTGACTGGATATATCTAAAATATTGGCAATAAGATGACGGCATACACAGGAACGACGGCATGCAGGTAAGTCCTCACACACGCGGCACCAGAGCGAGCTTCCTTTTCAACAATGGCGGCCTGGGAACCGCTTCTCATTCGCTGTCTCGCTTCTACTGTTGGACGCTGCCCAGGAGTATGAGGGAGGGAAAAGATAAGGAATACCTACCTTTTTGCCAACATTTCGATTTAAAAATAACAGAGACTACGAATCAAAGCGGTAAATTCAAATTGTTGAACGGCGGTAACAGCATATATATATGGTTTGTATCTATATAATAGTATGTTATAATTAGGTATATTCTTAGAATTTATATGTCTGTGTACACATACCCACCTTTATTCTTCAGCTGTCCCAACCGCAAAGGTTTGTTGGAAGAAAACTCTTGTTAGGGTTAAGCTCGCCTTTGTACATGTCCTATATGTAAGTTTTTAGTCTGTATTTTTTTTTGGAATTTTGTCTGTGTATACAATGAAGAATAAAGAAATAATAAATAACTCAAACTGCTCTTTAGTGAACGCCAATATTACAAGAGAATGGTTCGTGAAGCGATTTAAATCAAGAAATGCTCAAATAAGACGGCTATAGACATTTTGCGTCTTGGAATCCCTTGATTAACAGGTATTCGCCTACCGCTTTGCAGTGTGGTGATACGATTAGTTTAAATATTGAACTGTAGTAAAATGTGAACATGGATTTTTCTGAATCAGAAGATACAATGAGGGTATAGTAGCGGTTACTGCCTTCAGTTATGGAGTATAATGGACGATAGCTCCATTATACTCCAGTCAACTCGTGATTACGGCTGCAGTCGCAACGTCGGGAAACGTTTAAAATGTAACTAGAATAATATCTAACTTTATACCTACATATTATAACCTCATGTTGAGTGATGACAGTGTGAGGGGCTGATACAACAGCAGGGACTTTAGAAAACAAATATATTGTAGAACTTGTAATTTAGGTACACACTATTTTTTAGTTAAATTGTTTGTATAAGTTGCTAGTTCAAAGAAAGTTGCGATATCACACCTGTTCCATAAATCCTTCGACGAGCGAGAAGGCGCGGGTCCGCAGACGCCGCTTCAACACTAACACGCGTTGCTGCGACATCAAGGAGAGGAGCTGGTCCTCCAGACTCGAATGCCTTTCTTCTTTATGGAGCAAGCGCCGATGCCAATGTTCTTTCACTATATGCACAAACTTTCGCGATCAGTAAACAACAATATATTAGGTAAATCCTAGACCCAGATTTTCATCATAAAGTAGCAACTTCGTAAGGAAAATTTTATTGAAACTAATGTTTATAGCAGGTTAATAATTATGCAAGACAGTGGTACTTACGACATCCGCACTGACAAAGAAGTAAATCGCATAATTTCGAATTCACGTTCTCAACAACTACCTATAGCTTTTAAAGGAAAAGTTATGTTTATTGGTAATATGTTTTTCTACATTTAACCCTCCATAGGGTTAAACACGACCCAAGCAAATTAAATGCGTATCAATAAAATTTCAAGTAATAAGCCTTAATAAGCTACATGGGTATATTTTTATTTTTCGTACATTTATTATTGACTTTACAGAATTAATCATTCATCCATATATTGGATCAACGGATCTTTAACGCGTATGTACCTTTAATTGGTCGGCGCATTTAGGATGTGCTGCAAAATTTACGAGATATGTGAAATCTACCTAAGTACCATTTTAACAGAGGCGCAATACAAAATGAGTACCTATGCTATAAAATAAAGAGTTAATTTATGCTTATCCAGGTAGGCGCAAGTGGTTATAACGTTACAAAAATGCATTCTCCTAATGTGGGATATCAAGATTATTATGTTTCCTCTCGGTTTTGCCTCGAAGAAAACCTAAGCGCACATTAGAAAAAAATAGCTTTCATTTCATATCCCTTGACAGAGCATAATTATAGTCATCAATACCTATATCACCGTAATAGCAGCAAGGAGTTGAGAAAAGCTAATTCCGCCGTCCGACTATGGACACGGACAAAATATTTGCCAGTCTGTGATAGTAAGGCAATAAGCACCAAAAAAGGTACCTATAAGCATACTTAATATGGATCTGAGAATACAGGTTTTGTTTCTCCTATCTTTACAAGTGGTAATCAGACCGCGTTTTCCGTAGGAGTCTACGGAAAACGCGCGTAAATTTATCTACCTTTTTCCTTAAACACGTCCGGTATTTGCATTCGCGCTGGAGAGGGTGAGCTTGGCCTCCAATTCCTTTATTGTGTTCCAATACTCCTCAAACACCTGTAATATTCTCGTGTCTTCGTTGCCTTTATTCTTTTTGATGCTGACATGGATCTTTTTGGCACGGGCAGCGTATTTGAGGGTATTGTAGGTGTCTTCGTAGCTAGTGTATGATGGTGATATGTTGGCTATCATGACAGTTTTGCAGTTACCGCCGAGGCTGTCTTTCAGTTTCGAGTCTCTAGAATGGAACAAAGACACAAAAATTATATATATGTATATATTTTTTAACCAGTATATGTCATCCCACTACTGATTTATTATGGTGATGAAACGTTTACCTACTACCTTGCAACGTACCTACTTAAAGTTTAATATTCAAAAGATTTTGTTTTATAAAATCGAAACCAGAGTCAATTATTTAATTGAATGAATCATAGAAATATGACTATTGTGTAACTTATCGTTTACCTATTTCTTTTTTTGAATAATTTATAGCTTGGAACGTGTCATTATCATGTTTCTTATTGTCTCTATTTCAGTAGTGCATCAATGAATGGTTAAAAGTACATCCATACATTATATTAGGCCCATGAGTTCGGGGTTGGAGTATATGATGACCACTATGATGACAGCTCCTTGTTAATTTTGTTTGGTCTCTTGACGTTACAGAGAGGATCCTCACCTGTATGGAACATAGCTGCTACCGGCAGCCAGCTTACTGATGCAATTCCCTAGAGACAGCAGACTGCTGTTGATGTTAGCGCCCTCCTTAAACCTGGCCCTGACCCCGCCACTGGCTGAGGCACGCTCGCTGCCCGCAAGGTCTATCATGGAGAGCTTTACTGTGCGGAGCTGGCTACTAGTCTTTAATTGCATATTTAAATAAACCTGCCAATAAGAAAGTTTATTATCTGTTATGAGTGACATTATCATCAGTCTACGAATCCTATGCTGAGCATAGGCCTACCCCAGAGAGTTTGAGCCACCGCCATGCACTGACCGTCTACATTAAATAAATAAATAAAAAACTTCCAACAGTCAAATACAAAATACATTAGCGGGCGCCCCGTGGGGGTGCGTGATGGATCAACCACGAGCGCGGCCATATTAATTCATTTTCACGCTAACACCACTTCAGCACAAGAAAGTTCAAGAAGATATCCTGTTTCAGAAGTTTTTATAATATCGCAAAAATATCAACTTCAGCAGGTCAATCATCCATGGAGTGATCAAACTCCCGCCGGGGTAGATTTTATAAAGAAAATTCAAATAACAGCTTTTAAAAAATTATAATCGAATTAATAAAATAAGAAAATTGCATCAGTTGCACAGACTTAGCTCTTAAATCTAATGATAGATCTAAGCTTAACTATTTTATGTGGGACATCGAGCATACATGAAATTGAAAAAATATATACATGAAAATTATTTTTTTGTAGGTAAGGGTAAACTATATACTATATTTTCCAAGGTTATAGACCAAATAACCTTGGCAAAGTTTTTCAAAATGTTAGTGACGAAGACCAAGAACCAGTATGAAAAATGCTTTCACCTGAAATACAGCATGGCTCCTAGAGCTCTCAGCATTTTTATCAGTAGAATTTTGCTTCCGGTTCCTGTTCCCATTCTTCAGCATCTGGAGTAGTTCCTGGGCAGTCTTGACTTTGAACTTGGTGAGACCGACCACCGTTACACCGTTTGTGTTGTTGTCTCGCAACTGCAGTGGTTTTTTTGTGTACTGGATTAGATCATATACGTTTTCATTATAAACCTAAAACAAAAACAAGTTTGGGAAGTAATTTCAAGGAATCATCTGTCATATCTACCTTATCAACATGGTCAATGTTATCTGGAATCATAAATTATAAGCATGCAAATAAATAAATATGTTTGTAATATTGAGTTGAGTGATAAGTAAAAACTTTTAACTTTTCAAGGATATTTTTTTCTCCACTTTAATATAAGTCTAAACGAGTATATTTATCACATTTACCTAATGATAAAGAAAAAAAAATGAATTTAGAAAGCCCTCGCACGAATTTAGATAAAAAAAAAGGATAGGGGATGTAAAGGTACTACTCTTGTTGGGGTTTCTCAGCTCATAACTAAAATAAGATTAGGGGACTGCACAGTCAAAGTCGGCTCCATAAACTTTTAATCTTAAAAATAAAATAATTACATTAGAAATAAAGTGTTTACAGTGCTGAAATAACTAAATATACGAACTGGGTGCTCGCTTAAGCATTTTCAAAAAGAAATACTTAAAACTATGGCAATAAAGTTTGAAACAAAGTGACGATAGTGTACTCAGTGATCAATAGGGTAAACAGTGAAATAAAGTATACTGTAGCGCGGAGCCTTATTTCACCTAATTACTCTATTGAACCCAGCAAATTAGTTGGACCATGCCGCGTGAGTGACAGTGACATTAGATCGACGCCAATCGCGAGGCTGAATGGGCCGATGCCTAGCGCCCTTACGCAGAAGAAAAGAGAAGTGCGGCGTCCCGCGCGTTTTGACGAGTAATTTTCCAAAGGCTACATACCTACCTACAGAGTTGGCTTGGTTTTCGGTGTGTTAACTTTTATAGCGTGTCATAATTAGTTTTAAATGTTTGTAATAATTATATTATAATGTGTGCCTACCCATCTGAGTGTTATCAATTCATAAATACCCTGAACAGCCAGCCGGGCAACATTAAACTGGCTGCCCAAGCGAGGGCCTGTGAACTTTGTTGTGAACAGTGATTTCCGCGATAACTACCTACGCTACTATGCCAAGTACACGCCGACAATCACGTCGTCAATCCGACTTTGAAGATGCAACGGAACAAGTTGATACGGATTCTGCAACGGCGACGCCAACTTCTTTCACCGCCAACGATTTGGCGTCCATCATGGCGACGTTACAGTAAACTCAAACCACAGCATTCGAACGCCTACTCGACCGAGTTCCACGCATGAGTCTCGTCGCGAGTCGTCATCATCACCGACGCGCAAAGAAAAAAAAATGCGCCTACAAACAAAGAATACAAAGAATGCGCCTGCGTAGGTGACGAAAACGCCTTACGAGGGTTGTCAATGCTGGTAACGAGATTCAGCAGTCTGGTGGCAGGGCATCAAGTCTACCATCACCTCCTGGACGCCGTGACGTCACTACGAAGCGCCTTCGGTGACAGATGACCGCCACATCGAATATATATGGAACTATTCAGCATGTCTGAAGGTCCCAGTGAGAAAACAGAGATATTTGTCGCCAGAGCACGAGCCTTGCTGGCGCGACTTCCACCTGGTGACATCAACGAGAAAGTTCAGCTCGACATGATTTACGGCCTTTTGCACCGTCGTGTTCGCGAGTGCCTACGACGAGACGAAATAGTTTCGTACGAGACCTTGCTTAGTTAAGCGAAACACATCGAAGACGCGACCGACGAGAGCCAACAAACGACACAGACATCTAAAATCATCTACTGCCGCGGGCGAAGCACCCGGCAAGGAATACACAACGCCGCCACAGCCACCGACGACCGGTTGCGCCGACGACGCCGCGCGAGCCCCGCGGACAACATACGTCGAGCGCCGGCGGATCGCGTAGCAACAACTCCGCGCCTAACAACAAAACCGGCGTGCCCGGCGAAGCAGTACCTACTTGCTATGGTTGCAACGAAAAAGGTGTTACCCGTTCTCAGTGTGTAAAATGTAATGCTGATTATTATGCCATTCACGTTGCATGGTCCGATGTATCTGATGGAAGTTCTTTACAATGTACTAATAGGTACCCAAAACAAAGTTCAGTACCTACAGCTTCCCCTCCGAGCATAAAATCGTTGCATGTTAGTAAACATAAGTGATTTTCACAGCTATGGTTTTCTACCTACTCATTTTAAGGCTGTGATACCTATGCTATTTTGCAATGCAGATCCCAAAAATTATGTCGAGTTTGTGCCTACTGATTTTACAGAGATTCTCCCTATGCGCTTTTTCGGTATTGAAGGTGAAAACAATGCTAGGTCAAATAAGGTCTAGCTTAGGTCCTAACATTATTAACGATAGGTTTAGTGCTTGCGAGATACCTATGCGTTATTTTGATGGTGCGGCCAAATCAGGTACCCAAAGAAGGGTGACCACAACACCAAAAAGTAGGGTGACCATGATGACCGAAAGTAGGGTGACTCCAATTGCTGATAGTAGGGAGACCACGACCGAAAGTAGGGTGACCACGCCTGAAAGTAGGGTGACTATAACTCCGGTAATACCATGGGAAGGTGGAGACATTTTTCCATGGTCAATCCTAATGGTGAAAATAATTTCCAGAATGACTCATTTGGCCAACGGACTAGGTTATTGAGACCTACTTTGAGTATCAAAATTTTAGGTGTAAGAGGAAAAGCCTTATTGGATTCAGGGGCCAAGAGCAGTATTGCTGGTGCTTTATTATATAAACTGTTGCTTAAACACAAACATCCACGTGAGGAGACTACTCTTCGAGTTAGGCTAGCAGATGGTTCCGCGCGCACTCGACAAGTGCTGCTCACTACGTTGGAAGTAAGAATAACCCCGGAAAAATCAGTAACCCTTGATTTTACTATATTCCCTGAAGCTCACAATAATGAGACGCTACTTGGAATGGATTTTTTGACAAAGACGGGTATTGTACTCGATTTCGCTTCATCAACTTTTCACTTTTCTGGTATGCATGTGACGTACCCATTAGAGTACGAGGTTCCCAAGCCGTGCATGCCTGTTTCTGCTGCTAACTTCTTGCGCGATGATAAAGGGCTTATTTTTGGTGATGGTGAAAGACAGCAATTGTCAGATTTATTACAGAACAACGGCGATATTTTTGCTGCACAGGAGGAACCAACTCATCACGCAATGCATCACATCGACACGGGCGATCATCCTCCAATATCCGTCCCTCCCTACAGGCTCACTCCCGCCAAAAAGGAGCTTATAAAAGTGGAATTGGAGAAAATGCTTGAGGACGGCATTATTGAAGAATGCGATTCCGCTTGGACCTCACCCGCCGTGCTCGTGCCAAAGAAAGATGGTAAGGTAATATTTTGCGTGGATTACCGCCGATTAAATGCAGTAACTAAAACTGATGCTTACCCAATGCCACTTATCGACGAGTTAGTACAGTCAACTAAACGCAACTGCTTTATGTCCACATTAGACCTGCGTGCTGCTCAACTAGAAGACCCGGATATTCAAAAGATTATACAGGACCTTGAAAATCCAGACTTACCTTTAATCGATGGTTAGTACGTATTATCTAGTGGCGTACTATACCGTTACGATTCAGATTTTGATTCTGAAGAGGTCCAGCTTTTAGTGCCGAATTCTATGAGGGAAGATATACTAAAAGAGCTCCATGATTCTCCCACCGCTGGACATCAAGGAGTAGAATGGACCCTGCAGTGACTAAGAGAACGGTACTATTTTCCAGGTATGCGAAGGTACGTAACGGATTATCTGAAAAGTGTGTAGATTGTCTACGTTACAAGCCATCCAATCAAAAACCTTCTGGATTGTTACAAACTCCTGTACTTCAACAGAGAGGAGAAGTTCTAGCGATCGACTTGCTTGGTCCGCTACCAACAGGAGACCAGGGGGAGAGATGGATATTTCTAATCGAGGACGTAGCTACAAGGTGGGTAGAACTTTTTGCACTTGTTGATGCTACCGCCGAAACTTGCTCACGAGTACTCCTGGAAGAGTACTTCCTCCGATAGGTATGTGTTGCCGCGACGGATCGTGTCAGACAAGTGCACACAGATTGTGTCTGCCGTCATGCAACGCAGGATTTATTAAGCAGGAGCTTATACCCTTATATCATCCAGAAGCCATCCCTGCCGAGCGCAAAAATCGAGATCTTAAGGTACAACTCTCCATATTAGTTAGACGACTCACACTGACTGGCCTAAACGCTAATCGCACATCAGATTTGATAAGACACCTAAATTTTTAGCTTTTGCACGGGAACTACGAACATCATGACTTGCGTAGTATCTTGGACAAAGATAATTTTGTTCCTCAGGTCACTTTACCTCTGGAAATTCATTATTACTGATATTAGAGAACGTGTAGAGAAGAGTCAGGACATTCGTAAAGAAGTAGCGGATGCCTGTCGTCAGAAAGAACCTAAGTACAACGTAGGAGATTTAGTTCTGGTTAGGACGCACGATCTTAGTAACGCATCTAAAGGTATCACTCGAAAGTTCATGCCTAGGCGAGATGGTCCTTATAGACTTAATAGACTATTACCGCAGAATATACTGAAAAATATAAAACCCATTGTCCCATTCAATTAAAAAAGAGTTTAAGGTGGGAAAAACCTTTTACCCTGCAAAATGAAAACTTACCATTAAACCACTAAATTCATCCTGTTACCCAATATCACCGATAATTGATTGTCAATGCACATTGGCCGACAAGAAGACCCCTGAGTTCCATCATCCATCCCATCGCCGCCTACACTTTTTGGACTCAAAATGTATTGTTGTTCATTGGTATTCGGTAGCACGCCATCTATTACGGCATTCGGACATAGAAGACAATCGACTAGTGCCTAACTGCCTAGTCTATAGAAGACAGATAAACCAAAAAATATCAAGACTAAAAAACACCAACAAATACCTAGCTCATTCAAAAGAGGGCGCTTAAAAATAAACATGGACGAAATTATGAAGGCGATCGCTGCAATTGGAAAACAACTACAAGAAACTGACTCTCAACAAAAATTGATGTTTTAGATGGATAAATTAGCTATTTGCAAAACCACAAATAGATTTATTAAAAATAAACCAAGACAAGCAAGAGGAACGTTTGGATTATCTTGAAAAAGAAATAAGAATTCGAAATTTAGAATAATAGAGCAAGAGAAGTTCTATTTCTAAATGGAGAAAATATACGATCTCTGTGGCGCAGTGGGCGAAGCGGCGGCCCACTGCGCCACAGAGATCGCAGTGGTGGGCGCCTGAGAAAAAAAAAAGCAAAAGGTTGCGGCTTCGTTTCCCGCCACGGGACAAATGATTATTTGACCTGCAAATATTTGTCTCGAGTCTGGGTGGTTTCTATGTATAAAAATCAAATTCATATAAATGAAGTGGCAATGGGCAGGACACGTAACCAGAATGGATAAAAAAAGATGGGCCACAGTAATCACCACCTGGAAAGGATCAAAAGGTAAAGAAAAATCAGTAGACCACAAGCTAAATGGAAAGACGAAATAAACAAATTCCTAAAAACAGAAGGCTGGACTTTAGTGGCAATAAATAGAGACCGCTGCGCTAGAAAGAAGCGCCTGGAGGTGCGAAGCGCCTTTACTCGAGAGGGGTCCGAAATATAATAAAATGATTTAAAAAAAAAAAAAAACAATCATAATTATTCAATATTAAATAAATGAATTAAAACATAAAATTATAATTATCTACATACATTAATAAATTGCATGAATTGTAAAATTGTATTTTTAAGTTATGGAATCAACAGGTTTTTTATTTTATTATTCTTGTATATTAAACAAAAGAACTCGCGCCTATTTAGATTCGTGATCGTGGTGAAGTGGCTGTCCGCTCTGATTGTAGCCGGCCTGGTGCTCGTCTCTCTCGACCCCTCTCCCCTGTTCTTCCAGTTGCTGTGGTGGTCCCGTGTTCCTGGGTAAATGGCCACGCAGCGTCCCAGTGCCCAACGCTATGGGGGTAGCGCTTAGTACTAACCTGATAAAGAAATCAATTTAAGTTGGTTGGAACAAAGAGGAAGTAAATTTCCAGTTGGGCAGCTTCAGAACTAATTTAGGTGTTTGAGTCTTGTAAGAGACGTTGTTACCCGTTTCATACACCTATAAAATTAGTTCCATTATCTGAGGTAATACTTTAAGGCTTCCCACGACGAGCCACGAACCGGTATAAGGCCGCCATGTAGCCTTCTTTTGTGAGGTCAGTAACGAGCTCCATGTGCACGGCTTTAGTAGCTAAAGAGACAAAAATGCAGAAGTAAGATTTTTTGAGCTGGCAACGTCGACCTTTTAGTATTGGCTATCATATCTGGTCCTGTATAATCTACTGAATAGTGTAAGCCCTTTCTTAGATTCCAGAGTAGTTCTGGATTCGGGTAATTGTCCCTTTGAACTACGTAACTAAGATGAATGCTTGCCTAGGCTAATCTTTTGACTACCTACACTTGGGTGCAAAAAAATCGCACATGTATAAATTTTCATCAAATTTTCAAAAAACAAAAAAAACGTGTTTGTTTTTATTTTTTTTGGTATCTAATGTTAAAGTTTATTTCAAAACTTATCCAGCGGTACCTTTTTTGTCCTTATACCGCGTCTACTTAGTGAGTTTTGGGTAAATGTCTGAAGTACCTGTTTTTGTGTATTTATACCATAAAAGTTAGGGGTTGAAATTAAATTAAAAACATGAAATTCAGCATAAAAACTTTTTTATTAATAAGGTGTGTTCCCTCCCCTAGCCCGAATGACTGCTTCCATGCGTTTTTTCATTGACTGAACTAAATTTTTTATAAAATCTTGCGGTATGGCATCCCATTCTTCTTCAATCGCATGTTGCAGCTCCTGGAGACTCGTTGGGGCAGTGTCTCTGGCCCGAACTAATTTTTTTAGCTCGTCCCATAAATGTTCAATCGGATTGAGGTCCGGGCTGCGAGCTGGCCACTCCATGACAGGCGCCGCAACCTCTTCAAGGTACTGGTACACAATACGAGCCGTATGCGGTCTTGCATTATCTTGCATGAAGGTGAAGTTTTCTCCGATGTATCCCGCAAATGGTACAACGTGGTCCTGGAGTACTTCCTCAATGTACCTTTGAGAAGTGAATCCCCTTGATCGGCGGCCAGGATTCGCTCCGGAGATGAAAACAAGATCAGTCTTTGCCTCCAGTGATATGCCTCCCCAGAACATGCATGATCCACCGCCGTAAGAGACTCGTTCTTCGATGCAGCATTGTTGAAATCGCTCGCCTGGCCTTCGGTAGACTCTTCCTCTTCCATCTTTGCCATGTAGGCACATCCTGCACTCGTCAGAGAACAGGACTGCGCTCCATTGGTCTTCAGTCCATTCCAAATGCTCTCGAGTGAATTGAAGGCGGGTTTGTCGGTGGGCTGGGGTCAGTTTCGGTCCATTTGCTGGTCTGTGCGCAGTCAGATTCCCTTCCCGTAGTCGTCTTCTAACTGTCCATCGGCTGACATCGACTTCCCGTGTTTCTTGGAGACGCTGTCCCAATTGAACTGCATTCAAACGCCGATTGCGCAATGCAGTCGTCACAATAAAGCGGTCGTCACGCCTTGTTGTGGCACGGGGTCGGCCAGATCCTTGGCGCCGTTTGAAGCCGCCAGTCTCTTGATACCTCTGCCATACTCGACGGACAGAGAACCGGCTTAGATTCAGTTGTCTTGCCACTTCAATTTGGTTTCTCCCTGCTTGAAGTAGGGCCACCACTTGAGCGGCTATTTCTGGTGTGGTACTCATTTTTTTATTTTGGGTTACGATGTTATCAATTGACGACTGTTCAAAGTACATTTTGATGTGCGAATGAGGTCAGTACCCTTAAAACGCACCATTTTATACCTGCGACAAGTAGTGCGAGCGTCTCTACCTGTAACGAGCGATTTCGGGGTATGCTATTGTATTGTTGTTATTGTATTGTTTATAGAGGTTGATGGTCACTCGATGTGTCACTCAAAAGCCTACGTATGCATTTTGATTTAATGGTAGTAACATTTTGCAGTACCGTTAAAATCACCCAAATAAAAATTCAACGAAAGTCAAAATGTTGCATACGTGCGAATTTTTTGCACCCAAGTGTAGTACATACCAGAAGGTAATTGCACCGTTAAGAAGATCTACCTTTGAAGGAATATAATAAGAGGGGTCAGATAAACAAAAGCCTGGTGGGATACGTATGTGTTTTTTGTTTATGTAAGAGATTGGCACAGCTAATTTGACGTTTGTAAAAACGTGGCAAATCTAGGTTCGTCTTATAGTCACTATTCAAAGGCTCAAAAGTGAGATTACAAGACTGTCTACTATTAGATAAATTATTGTTAAACCTAGCTTACTGCAGAAGCCCTCGGACATGATGTTTATGCCACTACCATTGTCCAAAATCGCCCTGGCGGTGTGTTTGCTGCCCTTCCTGTCAAACACTCTCACCAACGCTGTGGAAAGATAAACATGCGTCGGATTAATATGTATTGCATCTGTTGACAGAACAATGCATTTTGCCAACGAAGAAGAATGTTGATGAGAAGCAGAAGACGAATCTGGTTTTCCTACGTGTAAAAGAGTGTTATGCTTTTCTTTGCAGTATTTGCAATGTGTAAGAAACATTTATTCGCTGAGTGACCAGAACGTAAGCAGTCATTGAAAAGCATTCAATGTGTGCTTGAACAGCCTTTAAATCTCTTAATGTCTTTAAATCCGAGATTCAATTAGAAGACTCCTTAATGATTCACAATTGAACCAGCTGCTGTGACTGATCATTACACAATGGGCATGATTGGCGTTTGAATTTTTCCTGCGTATTTTTCAGTGCCTTTCAGTAGTTAATAACTAATCTTTTAGCTTTACTAAGTTCTGATTTAAATTTACTAGCATTATTTTCTTTCAAGGGTAGAACTCTTGAAAGAAAATAAGTCTAATATGTTATTCAAAAAGGTTATGTACTGTGCTAGGGTTGGTGAAGAAGCCAAAGTATTCTTATGCTCTTCCCATTCACGACCCGTCACAGTATCAAGCAGGACATTATATAAATTATGAGCATGTCCCAATGCTGGGTGGATTCTTTTAATGATGAAAGAGCTCTAATGTTTTTGTTAGTAACATCAATAAGATAGCGAATAGACTTACATGGCTCTTTGCCGTGGCCACCAGTGGGTAGTAGTAGTTGCCAAACTACTAGCCATCCACGGAAATTTCCTCGGTTTGTGGCTCGTCAGATAGAACTCGTTCCGTCTGTAACGCATCGAATTCCTCGCATAAGGGCTCAAATTTTCGTAAGCGACAATCCATGTAGTTGATTGGCAACTGAGTGAAAGATTCAGAGCTTTTAATCATTTTCAGATTGCTAAAGACAGAGCGGCTTGAACGAATCAACTAGAAAGCGCGATAAGAACAACAGCTGATATAAAAAGATCTTGGTATTATAAGTTCAATGACTCTAATATTTAATGCACAGAGATACAAAACCATGATAGGTAAGATCAACTGTGCGTACACGATTGAAGGTTAACGTGATTCATACACTAAGCAAAAATATCGCTCGAGTTTTATGATTGCATAATCAAAGCTTTGTAATTATCAAAAAAAAAAGCAGAGGGCTTTAGGCTTAACGGGAAATAGATTTAAAATAAAAGTGTAGACGTAGCAAGAATACATTCAAGCACTGACTCAAGTTATAGCTTGATGAAAGAAGTAAATAAAAGGAAATAGGAATATTTGACTTGATAAGAGACAAGAGAATAAATAGGATCGAACTCACAATGTCTTTATTCTTTATCCACAGGGTTGCGTGGAGACGGTTAGTTCGTCCTTCAGAAGTTCTTGGTTGATCTCGTCCGGTAGGCGTGGCAAAAATGTATCTCTGTCCAGCCAGATTGGAACAATTGCATCTGGAACATTGCCAAGTCCCGGAGCAGTGATGCTTCATTCGGAACATTTGTACATATGTACCTATTACATTATTATTATGTAAATGATGCATGAGAAAATAGATTTAAAGTTTCTCTAAATTAGTAGGTACTTTGGTTAGGTAGGCATTTATAAATACTAAGTAGGTAGTAGGTAGTTGTATGAATAAAGTAGGTACATATTATTAATGTAGGTACGCTTTTACTTTTCACTCTTAAATAGTCATAGTTTTATTTACCTGTATGCAACACAAGAAGTAAATGGCGTTTTTTCAAGTGAAACAAAAACAAACCAGTTTCTTTTGGTTTGAAGTGAAGCGAAGTCCAGTCAGTCTTGCATCTTGTTCGTACCGCTATGACATGCTATGTTCATTTCTTTCATGCACGCAACATGCTTTGTAGTTCTTGCCTATGTCGTCACTCGCTCTTGTTAGTTCGTTCGTCGCGCAGCGAGCCAGTGACCGGGAATGAAGTCGTCGAGTTCCAAATGAAACATATTTGTTCCGGGACACTGAGTTGTTTCTCTAAAGAGCTACACACGTCTACACTTCACCACAGATATTATAACGAAACTATATACGCGCGCGTTCTTTACGTCAATATACCAGAATATACAGTAAATATTGTGGGTTTAATAAGGCATAAACCCATAATTTCCGCAAAGGAGAAGAAACAGGGTTAAATTAGGTTCTGTGACTCACCAACAAGTGCATCAATACGCTGCATTCGACTTGAATAGGATGCATTTCAGACTAGCCGAAGGTTTATCCATTAAAAATATGTAGGTATAGCATATCGCAATCCAGGAAACAGATTCGCAAGTTAAAAATAAATTTATCGAATACACATACAACTCCCGCACTTTATTAATTATTAATTAATCTCGGAACCTATTCAATTCCTAACTTTGGGAGTGGTGCCGTGGGATAGGAAAATCCACCCCCAGTGCGTTTTATTTTTATCGAAATCCGTGCTAGGGCTTTATTTAAATACTTCCCCTTTTTTACAAACAATAATTATTATCAATATCACAAATCAAGTTTTTAAATCTTAGCAAAAAAAATGCATGAGAAAGAACTATGAAAGAATAAGGAATAAAACTTACCTCGAGGTAGGAGACACTTAAATAAATTTCCATCTCTCGTTTATAAGAATCTATATTGTCAAATAAATTGTCCACAGTTAAGCACATCAAACCAGGATTTTCAGGTTTTTTCCCTATCATAGTGTACGTTTTGCCTGCTCCTGTTGCGCCATAAACAAACACTGAACAGTTATATCCCTCCACAAGAGAAACTGACAAGTCTTTAACTGTTTTTAAAAAAAATTCACTGTTTGTAGAATGTGGACCACACACAACATCGAAAGGAAATTTCACATTCTTTTTCGCCCTGATTGAGGAGTCTTGTTGATGGGAAGATTCCATCGGGTCGAATATTAGCGTGTTGTCCTCCACAACAGTGACGACGGTGTGGGGGTTCTGAGACAGTTCTTTGAAATTAAGCGGACGCACTCTAACAGCTACTTTAATATTAGAAGCCATATTATAATATTATTATCACACAACACAAAAAACCAATAAAATATTTCACCACGAACTATACCGATCACATGTAAGTAGTACTTCACAGCACAGTAGTCTGTCGAATAACAATCTACAAGTTAAGAACTAATCCAAAGCATATTTTTTGAAATTTTTGAAATAACCGTTAAAGGACATACCCACTATCTATAGGTACATTGTTTGCCACAACGTTACTACATCCACAGATTGCTAATCAGTGGATCCGCAGATTACCTTTTATCTGTTTTTTCCTAGTTTTCTGTATTTGATTTAAAAAAAAATACTATGTAAATAAATTTTCTTTCAGTATGAGTTGGTACCTGAAGAAAATTTCTGGACAAAATCTACAGAAATCCCCTTCGCAGGGGATTTGTGGTATAAGCCACCATAACAAGTAGGGGTAGTCAGTGGTGAAAATAAGAACTATTTTTGACTACCTACGGTAGATAGGTACGTGGATAAAGCGGCTCTTTAGTCAGCTGATCCCTCTCTTAACTCATCCCACGGGATGAGTTGACTAAATAATAAATTTTATAAATTTTGCTTAGCCAACTGATCCCGCTTTTAAAATCAGATAAAATTAATATGTTCTTTTAATGGGGAAAAAAATGACACACCATTGTTTGGATAAATTGATATATTAAAAAATCACAGCTATTTGATTAAAAAAAAAAAAAAAAAAAAAAAACTCTCATATTTTTTATTGTTTCAGAAAGAAATTTTTCCACGGCTTTTCGGGCAGCCTCGAGCCCTGGGGCCGCTAGACCAACTCGCGGAAGAGATCAGGTATTGTTCTCAAGATCAGGGACAGCCTCATCGCTCCAAAAATCCAAAAGGTGGTTTCTTTCCTTGTAGTTTGTTTTTGATCTTTTGACAGCCAGTTTAGACGTTGTTATTTTGTATGTCAACAGGAGGAAGCGCGGTTGCCGTGGTGCCGTTCCAACCACTACGCGTGCGCTCCACCTGACGGCCTCTGTCTTTCAGAAGCCTTTTGGTTTATTTGTTCTAAGTTATTTATAAGGATATTTTGTGATGGCGCTATGTACACAACCGTCGAATGCAACTAAGAATATGAATGAGATCCGTGCTATCGTGTCCGTGCCCAACCTTATTGAGTGCACGCAATGTTCCCAAACTCGCTATTTCAAGGGACAGAGAGGCCTCAAAATTCACCAAACACGGTGCCACAAGAACCCTTATATCCCGTTGTCTGCCCCGGTTGCAGAAACGGTGGATGTTTCGGTGCAAAATTCAAATTTATCTTCGGATTTACATCCTTTTTGGAAAGTGATTTATCGGTATAAAATTTCTACCCCTATTTTGAAACGTATTCCCCGGGGTGCCCGCATCTCTGTCGCTACCGCTCTCTCACAGGCCATCAAACAGGTTGTATCCAAAAACACAAAGCGAGCTTGGGAACATTTACTAATTTTTCCATACAGTGTACTTCACGTAAAAAAAGAATTAGGCAACAAATCATCTCTCACTATTCGGATCAAACAAAATTGTGTGAGGTACACTGCACGCGATGAGCGCACACCTTTTTCGTATAATGACCAGAACACAACAACAAATTCTAAAGATATGAAGCCAGTCGCTGAGTCTATTATCTACAAACTTGTGGAGAGTAAACTCAGCGACGGTGACATCAAGGGTGCCTCCCGTATCTTGTTTTCCAGCGACACGATAGCTCCAAATTCGAATGATACCCTCATATCTCTTGAGGGTAAGCATCCAGCCCCCGGGCTTGATATCCACCTCCCCGATCCGCCGCAAGAGAGTGATGACGCTGTCGAGACGACCAGCCAGGACGTGCTTAGTGCTGTCATGTCGTTTCAGAGTGGCTCTGCCGGCGGCCTGGATGCTGTGACTCCACAGCATCTAAAGGACCTGCTGTCTGGCGGTTCTGGCCATGCAGGTGAAGTCCTTCTGGAGGACATGACGGCCCTGATCAACCTGATGTTGTCAGGCCGAGTCAACAGCGAGATCACAGAGCTCCTGTACGGTGCGAACCTATGCGCACTCAAAAAAAAAAGACGGCGGGATAAGACCCATAGCAGTGGGCACCACTTACCGCCGCCTAGCGGCTAAAGTCTGCTGTCGGAAAAAAGCCGCCTATCTAGGCGACTATTTCCGACCACTTCAGCTAGGCTTTGGTTCGCGTGGCGGCTGTGAAGCCGCAGTACACTCTTTACGTACATTTTTGGAACAAAATTGTGGGGAGGTTATTTTAAAGGTGGATATTAAAAACGCCTTTAATTCTGTAGATAGAGGCGCTCTGCTAAAAGAAATTAAAAACAAAATTCCAGAAATTTATCCGTTTCTTTGGCTATCTTATGGTTCACCCTCTAAATTAATCTATCGGCAAAACGTTATTTCGTCAGCTGTTGGATGTCAGCAGGGCGACCCTCTAGGTCCGGCTATTTTCAGCCTTGCCATCCATCCGATTATTCAACGTCTCCAATCCAAACTTAATGTTTGGTATTTGGATGATGGAACCTTAGGTGGCGACGTGGACACGGTTTTTGGCGATCTAAAACTCATCATTGATGAATTTAGGCAAATTGGTTTAGAACTAAATTTTTCAAAGTGCGAACTTTTTGTTTCCGACACTTGTTTAGATAGAAATTCCGTTATTGATAAATTTAACACTTTAGCCTCTAACATTACCGTGGTAGATAAATGTTCACTTCGTCTTCTGGGTTCACCAATTCTTGACGAGTCCTTTCCGGCCTTTATTGAAGAAAAAACTCAAAATTTTGTGCGAAGTTCGGACAGATTGTTCAAAATTAATGCCCATATGGCTTTTACAATTATCAAGTTTTGCCTTTTTGTCCCGAAATTTACATACGCTTTAAGATGTTGTCAACTGTGGAAACACAGCGAGCTGGTGGAAGGCTTGGACAACATAATAAAGAACACCCTCTCGTCGGTTTTGAATATAGATTTGGATGGTAGGGCATGGTCGCAGGCCTCTCTGCCTGTCAAATCAGGAGGCTTAGGTATTCGCAAAATTTCAAGTGTAGCCCTTCCAGCATTCTTGTCTTCTGTCTACAGCACTGGTTCTTTGGTTGAAAAAATTCTAACTCCTTCTCTTTCGGCGTTTCCTGGTAACAATATCAAAATTTCATATCTTGACGAAGCTAGAAATGCTTGGCATAGTGCTTGCCCCAATACTGCTCCCCCTAAATCCTTTTCGTCTCAACGGCAATGGGACGGGCCTCTGTGCGAGCTGACGCGGAATTGTATGTTACAAACGTGCTCAAACTCCACGGATCGTGCTCGTCTCCTAGCCGTTTCTAAATGGGAGTCGGGTCTTTGGTTGCAAGCACTTCCGTCAAACAATACTGGTACTTTAATGGATCCTTTAACATTCCGGGTTGCAGTTAGTCTACGGTTGGGTGCGCAGTGCTGTGCCCCTCATCAGTGCCAGTGCGGTACGGCGGTCGAACAGCTTGGTCATCACGGATTATCGTGTACCAGAGCCGCCGGTAGGATCTCTCGCCACGCTAGCCTTAATGATATCATACGCCGGGCTTTTACCAGCGTCAACGTTCCAGCTATTCTCGAACCGAATGGTCTACTACGTGACGATGGTAAGCGGCCTGACGGCATGACTCTTGTCCCTTGGGAGAAGGGAAGGCCTTTGGTATGGGACGCCACATGCGTAGATACCCTAGCACCATCTCATCTGTCGGGGACTTCAGTTAGAGCCGGTGCAGCGGCTGATTCGGCCGAGGATCTCAAGAGGCGCAAATATAGAAGTCTCGACAGAGCTTACTTATTTGAGCCTTTTGGGGTTGAGACTCTGGGTCCGTGGGGAACCGGGGCCCTTCGCGTTTTCAAAATTCTTTCAGGGCGACTGGTCGAAGCGACGCGTGACAAGAGAGCTGGCTCTTATCTGGGTCAACGCATTAGCATTGCCATTCAGTGTGGCAATGCGGCCAGTATTTTGGGAACGCTTCCGCCTGGTAGTGATCTGGATCAGTTGAGCTATCTATAGATCGATTGCAACGGTCTTTAGATAGCTAGCTGTTTCATCTGTATTTTTTGATTAATAAACAAAAAACTTATTTTTTTTATCTAACTTTATCCCACCCATTACTAAAGCATTAACTCCTGTTGTTGAGTGAAACAGAGAATGAGTGCATGAGAATGAGTTGTTACGTATTCATAATGACATTAGAATTACAGTTGGTTTTTATTGTTGCAAAGCATGATGGCATTTTTTCGCACCGCCACAATTTGATCCAACATATTTTTTTGTTTTTATAATATATTCATGCCTTATTAGCTTTTTTGGAACCTCTTTGTGTAGTACTTATATACAGAGATGGATTGCCACGTGACTATCTTCATATATTTTGATGATTCTAAGGAAAAAACAAATAATAAGCTTTTAGAATATATTCTACTACTCATAGAATAAAAGCATTCGCTGAAAAATCTGAATTATTTGATTAAATAAATAGGTACAAAAATATTTATTTTAAATTACGGTACGCGTTAAAAAACGGCCCTACATTAAAATATTCTACAAACAAAAAAAAACAAAGCGGGCCACTAGTTGTATAATAAACATTGAAAAGTGTAAAGGTATGTAAATATTTTTACTCACCTTCAGAACTTTTCACTGAATGTACTTATCACATTATTATTTAATATTTAACTGTCCACAAAAAGTAAGACTTACAAATTTATATCTTTATCACCTTTAACACAAAAGTCAATGCACTACTAAATACGAAACAAATACAAAGTTGTAGAAAGATGCGTTTAACCCTTCCTATTTTGATAAGATTCTTGTCTGTGATTGGCTGAATGCAGGTAGTCGTATTCGCACAATCCGACAAGTTGACTCGAACATAAAACTTATGTGTACCAATTAATCAGGGACAGGGCAGGGTAGCTTTCTATTAGTGAAAGAATATATAGAATCAGTTCGGTATCTCTTAAATTACCTCATAAAAAGAAACAATCAATAAGTGTGTAGATACCTATTCTTTTAGTGAAATAATATCTTGAATCAGTTCAGTAGCTTCAAGAATTACCTCATAAAAAGATACAATCAATAAGTGGTAGATTTGATGCGAAAGTTTGATTCGTAACGGCAACAATTTTGGATGACATTTTAGAACATGTAGGTATACCTAGTAGGTCCTACCTAGTTCGTGAATGAGAACAATAAATAACACACAGGTAGGCTAGGTACCTACCTAGGTACTATATATCCATACCTATGTTTTAATCAAGCGAAGTCGTAGGAAGAGGCAATTAAGTGTATTAAAATTAAATAGGTAGTTAGGTACCTACCTAGGTATCTACAATTTAGTCAAATGGGTATACTGTAACGACATAGGTAGGTATAATGCGACTGCGGAGGCATACCACCAACAATGGCTCATACTGTCAAAACTGTCTTGTAGACGGTACTAACACCAGCACTAGGTAACAAATTATGAAAGACCTGTGTAAGGCTACAGAATATGGTGTAAATGTGGCCACAGATACCTATTACAATGCAATGTGGCAATTTGGCTAAATACAATTTAAACGAGGCAAACGGTCGACACGACCAAAAAGAAGTAAGTATCTACCTATTTACCTACTGTTACTTAGCTTTATTTTTTGCATAATAATATCATGCCTAAGGTATAGCAGCCGTACAAAAAATGTGTCTGCTGTTTTGTAACAATAGCGGAGTTCTCGATTACGATAACTCGACTAAGTAAGTACCTACCTTCCCGATGCAGGCTCAACTCAGCCCCAGCTGCGTATAGCTGAGTCAGTGTGCCACTAGGTCACGTTACGTAAAAAGCGCGCCCCGCGCCGCGCCGCTTTACGCAACAACCGTTGTAGGTTCAGCAATATACAACACAGTGTCTGCAGTCCAAACCAGTTAAAGGTTTGCTTCTATTTCTTCGTTGTGTCACCGGCTCTTTAGGATGGCACTGTGATCGGAGGGTGACCAATGATGAAAATGAAACCAGTGTGGCACCTACACCTCTGAGGCTCCTTCATGTAACTTCGAATTATTGGTTCTTAGATTTTGCAGGTTGTCTCTGTCTCACGATTTCTTTAGCAACAGCATTTCATAAAAAAATCTTTGTATAATGTAAGACCATAACGAGATTATCCAACAGAGAATGAAAGTTGAAAAAATCGACAATGCTCAGAAGATTAGCAAGCTGAAGTGGCTGTGGGCTGGTCATATAATGTACCCTAAAGTTATGCCGAATAACCAACAACCGTTGGGTAAAAGTTCTTGAGTGGAGACCGCGTCTTGGTCTACGTAGTGTGGGGAGCCCCTTGGCTAGATAGTGCGATGACTAAAGAATGGCAGCGGGCAGATGGAAGTGGATGAGAATACTCGAATCGGTGACGTCTCCCGTTCTTGAAAAATTCGCCTCCATTCAGCAAAGTGGGCCCAAGACTTCGAGCACGATGGAATTTGAATTTTTGAAACACGCTCAAATAAGTACCTTTAAAAAGATAGCAAGGTGGCGAATCTCCGACTTTCGATCCGAAGGTTGATTAGGAAGGAAGTGTAGTGTTGGATCAGGGCTGTGTATGTGACTGTTGGATGTTTATTTATTTATTATTTATATTTATTTATTTTATTGACAATTCTAATCGTTTAATGATAAAAAAAAAGATAAAGTTGGTGAACTATGACTTATAGGACGCAATTGATTACAGCATACCCATATCATAGACATTTTGTAAAATGCATGGCATGTCTGTTGTTAGGCAAAACATAGCTAGGTACAATAGTGTTAATTAAAGACATATATTGCGATTTTTAAATCGAGCCCGTGCAAAGTCGATTTGACAGTTTGCGTTCCCAATTCGGTGGAACGAACCGCACTAGAACAAAGTGGTCATAGATAAATTAATATCTGTACCGGAGGTGAAATACTAATAAATAATCCTATATTCCGGCTAGGCACGAGATACCTAAATAATCCTTTTATGCTATGTAATTATGTATGATTTTATGTAAATAATGTTTTTCGGACCTTGGTTCATTTCGATATTCAAAAATGAAACGACTCTGGGGCAGTTTTCGTCCATTTTCTTTCTTAGCAGATGCTTACGATAGAAAAGAAACATACGTTCAAATTTCAGCTTTCTAGACTTAGTAGTTTTGGCTGTGCGTTGATAGATCAGTCAGTCAGTCAGGATAAACAATTTTATATTTTCTAATTTGATAAGTTAGGATTTTTTTTTATGTTTTAGAAGTTGGTATGTTAGTTTACCACCTCGGGACCATTCTCTATAAAGCAACAAAATAATCATGAATATCGTTAACAATAATTGGCAAAGACATAAAGTAAAAAATAAACGATTAGAATTGTCAATAAAATAAATAATAAATAAATAAACATCCAACAGTCACATACACAGCCCTGATCCAACACTAGGATTCCGTGTCGTAGGTATTAGATACTACGTTTACCGTGGTACCTACCATAACACTTAGACCCGGAATATCTGCAGAACATGCAAACATTTGTCCCGCAGCGTGAATCGAACATAAAATAACATCAAGGAATAACAGAGTTTTATTCATTAATATTGTAAAGTACATAGGTACCGCATATTCCAGGTAAATGGTAAATGATGCAAGATTTAGTTTTAATAACTTATATTTGAGCTAAGTAGGTAGTATACGTAAACAGAAGTATACTTACAAATATAAAAAAAAAAATGTCTATCACGCCTTCGTGAACTCTTTGAACTTCCTAAATTTCTTTCGATATGTAAAAAAGTACCGAAGTAAGTATGACGACCTCCGTGACGACGCGGCAGGCAGGAGTGTAGCCGCCTGAGACAAATGTTTGCGTGATCTGGAAATATCCCAGGTCTGGGTATTGTAGTGCCTTGTTTGGCATAGTTTCTGTTACTCATGACACAGGGAATACTGGTGTAGGGTCAAGACTATGCTTGTTACTGTTGGGTGTTATTTGTTACCTGTTTTATTGCTTTATTACTGTGCTAAAGTAGGCTTCATAGCGGTGCCACATTAAGTATAACATTTAAATCCCGCTATATAGAGAAAACGAATGGAGTCTCATTGGAAAATCAAAAGCCACCTTGGAAATCCAATTTCATTGTGTCTCATGCATTTTTGGCGTGTTCTGTCTATGGGGGCAAAAATGAATGGGGAATCGGCCATCTCCTTACAACTTTAAGAGGAACAAGGGTTCCCCTTTATGTAAAGAGTAAGTTACTAAGTTTTTCTTTATTTTAGCTTAGCGTATTTGGACTAAAGTGTATCATTGAACCGAGGGACTAAAATTATTCTTTTTTTTAATCATGGTCTTTGATCTACCGACTACAAAATTAATGTGAATAGGATCATAGGTCAAAAAGGATTTCCAATATTCAATTTTTTTTTAAATGGAACTGAAAGATACTTACGCTGCTGCACTAGCCTCTTAAGGGCGATGTAGGCATCAGTGCGTTTGTCGATAATAAATTTAAAAAAAGTTGGTAATACCGCGAAATCTCTAGGATTTTTACATAGATAGTTAATATTATAAATAAGAATAATAATAATAAATCCGCGAATGGCCGTGTGCGAGGCGCGAAACAGCGAGGCAGCGCTCGCTGCTATCGTAGTTTCAGAACGAACGAAGAGAAGAACGGACAGAAATCCCCCGTCCATCGAGGTTGGCTGTCGCGTCGCGCGCTCGACTTTGCTGCCGACTTGACTACATCGCACCGGTCCGTCACTGCGCTAGGCCAAGTTCAACGTTTGTTTGCTTAAACGGCCGCACGTAGCTGCAGATTGCAGCCGATGCACTGGCGATTGGATAATTCAACACTGCCGCCGGTCGCCGCAATTCACAGTTTAGTTTCTCAATGTTAGTGCTATTTGTGTTTTATTTATCTATTAAGTACCTATCTAGTTTGTGTTCTTATTTACTTGGCTACATTTGCGGACTTGGAGGTAAGTTTGGTTTCTTTAATACCTATTACAATACCTGTGTACCTGATACCTTTACCTAAGGAAATCGCAAATATTTTTTTATAGACTTTTCAATGATATGCGGATTATTTCCGTTCGTTGTTATGTCCTACTGTTATGCTTATTTAATATATCTACCCATGTTTTTGTTTTACGAAGAAATAAAACTTATTGTTTAAAACATTGAGTACACTGCCGCGAGGGTACAAATTTACTATATTTTATGGGGCCTACCTTCTCCAAACCTTTGAGTGGCTTGATTTGAGTGAAATGCTTCCTATACTACTAATAGGTAGGGTCCTATAATAAATGCGAAAGTATGAGTGGTGTGTGAATGTTTGTTACCACGTATCTTCGTAACTACTGAACCAGTTTACATGAAAAAAGTTTAAGTCTGGAATAACATAAAACTAAAGGTATGAAACCTACATAATTTACGAAAATTTCCCAAGGAGGTTAAACAGTGTGGTGATATAGTTTAACTCAAAACTCGAATCAAATAAACTTTAAAATAAATGATAAAACACGTATTTTTTATATTTTTCAAAAAACTTCTCAAATTTCAAAAGTACCCTTAGAGAGTGTGTAATTAGTATAGTAATAAGGTCGTAAAGTTAATAACCTACCTATTCATTTTTTATTCGCTGGTTCGATTCACTCAAAACATTGTACGACAAGAGCTGAAGTGGGTAGGAAGGTATAGGAAATACCTATTGTCTGTTCGATCAAGACAATAAATACCTACTTCTATCAAAACTTTCGCAATCAGTATGAAAGATCAATCGCGCAGTCATAAATAGGTACCTACCTATTTTGAGGATGGATTTTTTTACTCTTTCACGCATAATCTACTGAACGGATTTTGATAAAACTTTACAGTAATATAGCTTATACCTACATCAGAATAACACATCTACAATTTATAATGATATTGTGTGATTTGGCCATACGTATCAAATAAGCCAATAAAAGTACCTATATTAGAAATATCTATGCCTTTATGTTTCACGGCTAAAGCGCTGAGACGTTTATGATGAAATTTGATATCAACATAGTTTGTAGCCTGAAGAAGGTAATAGGTACGTTACTTTTATCAATATACGACGCGGGCGAAGCCGCGGGCAGAAGCTTGTAAGTACTAAATATAAATTTTAATTATTTTTTAATGTAAACTTATTTATTCAGAATCGTATAACACCTAACATGACTCTTCGTTATCTCTCATGGTTACAGACTTCGCATAAGTGGCCCTGAAAAAAACTCACTGTACCGGCCCCCGCCCGGGCAATAAAGTACGTGAATATACTTTATTTTACATATTTCGAAGGTTTTATTTAAAAATATAGATGCAGGTACCTAAATGCTCTCCATTCCCGCGACATCAGCATTTACAGAGAGTTTTTTCTCTGATGTAAGCTAAACGGCGGGAGCGTTCCTAAATTTAATAAGTTAAACAATTATACCTACCTAGTCCTTAAACGATTTTAGAAAAAAATATCATATAAACCCTTTATTTTAATTTGTTGTATATTTGTCATAGAGGTTGTCTGTACCTACCTACCTACCTACCTACCTACCTAGTGTTATTTATCATAACATTCAACCGCCTCTTGCTGATAGTATCGCGTCGGCGTCCGTTCGTCGAACTATTCGTTTTGACAACAATTACCTACCTACCTACTCAGAGCGTGTGACACGTTTTAGATAACGACGTTTTTATTTACAATCTAAGCGGATATAGGCTTGGGAGGTAGCTAGTTACTTGCCTACCTCGGTAAGTACCTACTTCTTATTAGTGTACCGAAAAAGCCTCATACCTATGTAAATATATGAGATCATTACTTAGAGGTAGTATCTTCTCATGACGTAAGGCACTTTTGAGAAATAACGCATGCTATCAGAAATGTATGAGTCACTAGCACAATTGGTAGGTAGGTAAGTAACTTGTTTAGGTAGGTACTTATAAATTGCATCAATATTTTGCAGTAACTTGCTAATAAGAATAAAGAAAAAGGTACCCTACAAGGTTGGTAGGTTTTTCCCAACAACCAAATTTTAATCTCAATGTTCTTGTAATTTGATATTTTTGATGTGCTCAATATATTAATTTATACAACTGAATAATATATACCTAAAACTTTATGGCTATGATCCTAAAAACCCCTGGACGTTATTAGCCTCATCCATGGAATCAATTTTGATTGAGCGTAAAGAAGGATGAATATTTTTATATATAAGGGCCGCAGTACTATGAACGGCTGATAAGAACGCGGGGCTCTCCCACTAGAAATTTAACGAATGCCTATGCCACCAAACCTAATAGAAAGGAAGGCCGGAATTATCTGAAATGGGGCAATTTAGAATTTGAACTAGAACGTTTTTAAACAGTAAGTAAGTACCTATCCAATTTTTACAAAAGGTAAGTAATTGAAAAACCAAAGAGGGCTATAGCGAAACCTAACAATACAACTTAATTTATTAAAGACTGCCATTTCGTATTGGTGATTTTAAATTGGTGAACAACATTAGTGAAATATTACACATAGGTAGGTACTGACAAATTTAAAAATTTACTTCAGAGTATGTTAGGTACCTACCTACTGCGCGTAATTCAGGCAATTTCAGGGCTCCGTTCTTTTTGCTTGTTTTTCACAAGAAGGTGAAGCGCAGGGTACCTACGTGCCACGCTGTGTAGGGGAGGTAAGCGGGTAGGCCTTTGAAATTACGCGCCTTTACCTTTATTGACTTTACCTTTAGTGTGCGTGCGAACAGACGCTTAGTGCGTCCGCCAATCACACAGTCATTCCACGGCGTTCGCGATCGGGTTTGCAAGGTAATAGGCTAACAAAGTTTTTTTTGCTATTTTTACTAAAAAAATTGTGGATTTTGTTTGTGATTGCTCTGAACTGGTTCATATTCTGTTTTTACTTGTTTAAAGTATGTTTTAGTGATATTTTGTCTTATTGTAAATTATGTGACTTTGCGGTTTGTGATTTTGGTTTTGAGGTTATAAGCATGTTCAAAATAAGATATTTGGGCAAAACTGGTAGAGGCAAACCTACCCACCCCGTACGGCTTTGCCCTTTTAAGATCTATAATTATAATCCTGGTAGGTATGGGGCTAAAATTTCGATGGTTCTCTAACTGTAGGACGCTCCTTGGGCGGGCGCGGGCGGCGCGTGCGCATTAAAAATGTTGGATTTCGCTGCTTTTGTTTGATTTTCTTTTGGGACGGGATAAATTACATAAGGCATGAGTAAAGTAATTCTAGCTAGCCTTAAGGTTCTATAAATTTGTAAGTTTTTCAAGAAACTGTTTTGTAGTCGTTAATTCCTCCATGATATTTTTTTCATTGTCAATGTAGGTACTTACATTCAAATTTATCATTTTATATAATAATAGCTTCCGCCCGTGGCTTCACCCGCGTGTTATGTTGATAAACTAGGTACCTATGCCCATATCAAATTTCATCACAAAATATCTTATTCAAACAAAAACGGTTGTAGATATAGGTTTAGCCCTGAGATGCTTATGTTATTATAAGGCTAAATCACACAATATCATTATAAATTGTAGCATAAGTGTTATTCTGATGTTTCGTAAACGCTATAATTACTGTAAAGTTTCATCAAAATCCGTAAGGTACTTTTTGCGTAAAACTATGTGTTATACCTACTTACAAAGGTGAGCGTGCAACAGAGATGCGAATGATGAGATTGAATGAGTAAAAATAATGAATGAATGAACATAATTATTGAATACCTCGTTATGTCAGTAGAAGTGAATGTACCGTATCTACCCACCTTTTGAATGCGTCTGAAAAGATGAGTTAAATAAAAGCGTGGTAGGTATTATGTGCCGTGGTATTGATTTTTGTAGGTACCAACTACCAAAAAAATCTATCACAAATCGCAAATGAAAACATGTTTGAATAATGTAGCCTTGGTAATAAAGTACCTGGTTGTGTAACAACATATTCACCTCTTCAAGTTTCCTGCATTATGTATATATAGTTCCACCTAGTTTCTAGGAATAGTTACGGTTGCTCGACCGTGATTTAAGCATCCTTGACCCATGTTTATCAAGGTTTTTCCAGGACTTAACTTGGGACGATCTAATAATAATAATTTCGTCTGATTCATGTGTAATGTTGTCCATAAAATGAGACTCGTTTTGTTGTTTAGATGTCGTCGAGATCGTCGGCCGTCTACGTGGCGAGCAAGGTCATCAGGCATGCACGCAACATCAGAAACACTCATGAAGATAAAATGTGGTGTTTAGACTGCAAGATGTTTCCCAAAGAACCGGTTACAGGACGCTGCGGTCACACTCGATGTACCACGTATGTATTTGTTCATCAGGAATGTATTATGCCGGTCAACTGTTTTAATTACTTGGACTCAGCTCTCAATGTAGGTGTTTACCTATCTAAGTATTATCGTTTCAAGTATGTAGCGAACCACCTACGGAAACTGAATGTTAGAGAGCGTAACAAAACTTAACTTAACCTTAACTTGTGCTACCAGAACTGGTCCCACGTGGGCCGGATTAATAGGCAGACAGCTGCCGAATTAGTTCATCAAAAAGTACAAATTTCAAAATTCGGCCGGAAATTCATTGAATCAAAACCTATATCGACATAACACCGCTCTAGCAAAAAAAAAAAACACGGTTTTTGGCAATTGCTCTCACAAAGATTACTTTTTAAAAATTTTGAGATTTTTGCTGCAAATGTTAGTTTAGATACCATTTATTTTTCGAGAAAATTTTGTAAAATCTCTTTTGGAAACAACAACATTTTCTTTTTACCACGAATGCTACGTGGTCCGTGACTTAGCTAGACAACTTCTTTGGTGGCGCGGGCCGTGCATTTGCAACATAAGCTAGGTTAGCTTTCGCAACCCTGCAACGCCTTCGCTCTGTGTTCTCATTCAAACACACGTTACGACTCTATGATGAAATTACGTATAGGTACGTACCTACTGTACATAGCTGAGCCACTGTAATCGGAGCCAAGTAAGAAAAGGGAACCCTGCTTTGCTCCAAAATGGGTCGACCCTGATTTAAAAGGCTGGATAAAGGGACGATAGGTGATGGAGGCGGTCACTGAACAGTGGCCAAGAGATGACCACCAGACGAGACCACTCGCCCGATTGTCGAACGACATCGTCAGCGTTCGCGATTCGAAAGAGAACCGCAATACTGGCGTAGTATAGAGGAGGCGTATGTATACCCAACAGTGGTTACTGGGTGCCTAGATAAATACCACTTTCTGTCGGCGTTAAATCTTGCGAAAAGATTGAATTGTATGGAAATGACATTAACTGTGGAAATGTCACATGACTTCTTTACCAAGTTTTACCATGTCAAATTTGCGTTAGCGTGAAAGGAAACCAAAGCGTGTAGTATTTGTCTAGACTCACAGATAACGCTAGATGATAGATAATTATTTGATTTCTTCAGGTGCATAGAGCGTAATGGCTCGTGTCCCTGTGGAGCCTTGCAGCCCGAGAGCCTCCACAGCAATATCCTAGTCAGAGATATCATTGAGAATATGATGTCTAGAATGTCTAGACCGTCGTCGCCGGTAACCAGGTAAAACGACAATAAAAAATAATAGATTCCTTATACAAAAATACATATATGAGATTTTATTCGGTCCAGTTACGACCAGTTGCCCATAATACGTTATAAAATATTTTGAATCTTTGATCTTCATAACTGGTCCTACCAGTTATGTTAATTTAGATGCTGTATGCATCTACAGTATTTACACTTGGAAAAAAATATTTGTGTAAGTACATAATTATAGACATTTTTATACTTAATTTCGTAAGTAACTACTTAACTTAGGGTAGCATAGTTATTATAATAAAATACATAATTTACAGATCAAAACACAATAAGGAAATAGTATAATTTAAAAGTGGACAGTAATTAGAGCAATTGCTGCGTCAAGATTTTATAATATGATTTTTCTAGATTTTAAAATCATTTTTATTGTGTACTTGATATCTACGCCTATCGTTAAACGATTTTGACGATTTTTTATTTTAAAGACTGTCAGCCCGAACCAGATACATACTCAGTGAGTAGATTTTTTTTGAGGATACCAAGTAGGGGGTAGTCAGAGGCACGTCCAAACATTACATTTGGTACCTACATGCCCGCGTTTTGCAAGTTAGCATTCCACTTGACAGGTTGCAAGCCCATCGCCTTATTGGAACACTAACTGTTGGCACAAGCCTTCGATTTTTTGGTTCTAGGGCATGCCGGTTTCCTCACGATGTTTTCCTTCACCGTTTTGAGCACGTGTTAATGCGGACCTGTCGGTACTCATCAACAAGAATTAAAAAAAATAAGGCGATTGAGAGGAGTTTACCGAAATTTGGCCGGTTTAAAATGGAAAAACTTAATTACTAATCTGAAAGTAGGTCGTTCTTATACAGTTTTACGTTTAGGTTTTGCCAATTTAATGTGTCTTTAGCAGTGATGCATTATTGGTAATATGATGGGCTAATTTGTGTTATAACACTTTTTATATTTGAGGGTAGTATTTTATACAGCTGTGCGCCTTCGAAGACTATCATTTTTTTACCATAATTTGTTCGAACTTTTGGTAGAACAATAAAACTGGCTCGGCGATTGCTTCGCTTTATGATTTGCTAAGTTGTTGTAACACCGATAAACCGAGGTACAATTCTTGTTGATTAGGAATCGTTCCTAATCTTGTAGTGCTCAATTATTTGTCCATACAATGTAAACATTTGTTATTATTAAGTTAAGTAATGTTTAGTCGTAATATTTGTATTACTGGAATTGTACCAAACTGTATTTCGGAAAAAAACTTATCTATCTTAGTTTGTAGTTTAGCTAACTTAGTTTTTACGGCGCCCGCCCGCCGCCCCAAATCTCTATCGACATAATAACAAGCGAGGCTTGACCAGGGAATTATAAATTTTATAGCGTATTTGGTGTGGAACACATTGCACAATGGTACAAACTGTCAGGGATGACGGTGTTGTTTTTATAGGTTCGATATGTGTACAAATTCCAGTGCCAGTGTCTTGTAAAATATAACATTTATAAAATAACTTTGTAGCGGCATCTAAAACGCTTTTTACTTTTAGATTCACAGGCATGTCTTCGAGTAATTCGCTGATGGATAAGTCGGAGCTGAGCCAGCAGCCGCCGCCGCTCAATCCGTGTGGTAAGCATATGGCGCCGTGTGCTTGCTTAAGATGCTACATTACTCAAAGTTCCATTTCTCACACAAGTAACAAAAAAGTACTTTGGATTGACCAACTAATCTACCTCGGCATGCATTCAATCTATTCACGTATTCCAAAATTACCACAGAGTAAGTTTCGCTTTGTTTGTTTATTTTTAAACCCGGTTTCCTAATTGAGAACTTCGTTGTTTTGTTTGTTAAACTAAACTGAACTCCACAATCTTGAAGAATGCTTCATAACAATGCCAATCAGCAAATCGTATACGTAGGTACATATAATTGGGATTGTTGCATCACCTGGACTATGCATTTTCCATAAAATCTAAACACGCTCATCTTAATTGGTATCCTACTATGTACTATTATAAACGCGATAGTTGAATGTGAGGATCGATGTTTGAAAATCCGATCAGTATTTTTTGCGTGAAAGAGTAAAAAACATCGATCCTCACAAACTTTCGTGTTAATAATAGTAGTCATCAGAATAACACATAGGCTACTTTTTATCCGGGTTCCACGCGGCCGAAGCCGTGGGCAGAAGCTAGTTTACTATAATGTAATATGTACAAATTGCAAACGTATTTTATTTTTAATTTGTGCAAAATCTGAGCTTGGATATGGAATCTGAGTTGTTGTTTTGTTCACGTACTCTTGTGCTAAAATAGTCGAGTTGAGGTAATTTCACATGGTATGATGAAAAAACCAGAAAGCCTCGGGGACTTCTTAAAACGACCTCTGCGGCGCAGTGGGAGAAGGCCCGCCTGAGACGCAGAAGGTTGCGGGTTCGATTCCCGCTGCGGGATAAATGTTTGCCTCGGGTCTGGGTGTTTTCTATGTATAATATGTAAGTATTTACAAAAAAAGTATACCAGTCATGTAGTTCCCATGATACAAAGCTCTGCTTAGAGTGGGGCTAGATGATGCTGTGTGAAAAATGTCCAGCATTATTTTTTTTAAATAATCGAGTCACCTAGTAAATGCCATAACTAAATCCCACAGCCTCTTCAAATAATATAAAGCACCTATCACCATCTAGGTACATATCTCCAGAAGATAAAGTTGCTGTGAGCAACTAACTACCTATTGGTTAGGTTTCACGGTCAAATTTTGCCAGATGCTTTGCATTAATGAGGTAGTCATAACTACCTATCGTAATGCAAAACCGCACGAAATTCGAATTATATAAAATGTTATCTAGAATTCAAGTGTCGAAACAAGGGCGTTACATGATTCACCGACGTAATGTACCTATGTTGGTAGTTTACTCACCCTAAATGTAGGTTTAAACGTACAGCAGACGTACACAGCAAGGTATGTCGGTGTCTACTACAGTTATATTATTGAAGTTAGGTAATGTATATTTGCTGTAGCTGCGGTTTACTTTTCGCTTACTTTGCACTTACCCGCCGATATGGGGTAAGTGCGATTGCGGTGTGATAATACAGATAACTGATATTTAAACATAAGGCAATATGATGACATAAATAAAGATTTCTTTGTTAATATGTGATTATCTCGTAATTATGTAGGTGCGTTATGCAGCTTCTTGTAACTTCTTCCGTTCATTATCGTCACTTTCCCGAGTTTTGTTAATGACGTTATAAAATTATATATTTCATATGTATAACTGTAGTAGACATGTGAAATAAATAATATAATAGGTAGTTACTTACGTAGACATGATTAAATTATTATTCCAAATAGATAATAACATAACAGCAAAAACTTAGGTATCTAGTTATTCCTATCACCTTATTATACACTGAACTTGGTAATATCTAATAGGTAAGTAGGTACTTACCTTATTTACTGAATGAACTTGACATTGCCCAAGAAACTACCTACTTATATCAACTTATTAACTTTTCTATTTACACACTAAACACATAAAATACTTTTTGATAAAATATAACAGAATCTTAATTATTATTATTTACCTTCACAATAATTTAGACAGGCTCTTTCAATACAAAGCAGTATACCTATCAGCAAATACATCACCCTCAGGGTGTAACTTTAAAAGCTGGTTTAGTTTCCTGTTGAAATCAACCAAAACCCACTTAATTCCAAGATTATCACGATTTACCACCACACATACTAGGTACCTACTAACTCAGCGTTATTGGTGTGACTAAAATTAAAATGATGTCAGTTCTTATGCCATCTTCGATTTAATTCTGCTAATTTTAGTTCTGTCATGCCTGTTAGATGACTGTTATGTCGAAGACTCGAGTAGTTATACCTACCTATTTACCTAATAGAGTGATATATATCAACCTTACAATGCACGCGCTTATCCCGTGATGTGAGGGCACTTAACCCAATAGATCTTACCTTCTACCCATACTGTATAAGTACCTAACTTCAGCATGAGTAAGGTAACCTGTGACCTGCTCGGCCGCGCCGCGGTCGGTCTCATTGCTTCGACATAGTGTTACGTAACCGCAGTGTAACAAACAAACGACCGATTTACATAATAGCCTTGTCAGTAGGTACGCGATTATCGTCGCAAGTCGACTAACCGGCGCGCGGCGCGGCCACGCGATACCTAGCTTGCAGCCGCGGAATTACAGCCGACCTAAGATCTATGCCGACCTACTTTTTTTTTTGTTGACGAGGGAGAAATCTGCTAACAGATACCCTACCACATTGAGGGTGTGATAGGGTTATGTGAGGTTTACGGACTCGTGGACTCACTAAACCCCCTCGGTGGCCGGCTTCGATGCATTTCGACAGCAAGATATAAGCATAGGTTCTTGTTTTATATTATCTGTGGCATAGGTAATTGGTAGACCGTGCTTACTGCTTAAAAAACCAAACCTTACTGAAAAAAAAATAAGTAAAACTTTTTCAGAAAAGTATTTTCTCGATCAAACTATTACTTTTCTAACATATAAAACAATGAGTTTCTATGAGTATAATTAGTTTTCTAAATTTTATCAATACCTATCTCTTTGCTAAATGCCTAAGATAATACCTATCAAAGACTTTTGTCACAAGTTTTATTTTAACTCCCTACATTTAATTTTGCTAGCGATAATAGTATAGGACGAACTTTTTATCCATAAAGAATACAGTAGAATAGAAAATACTTTATTGCACACCAAGAAAAAATCAGCATAATTACTAAAAACTTTGATAATGTTGTACAATGGGCGGTCTTATCGTTAAATAGCGATCTCTACTAGACAGCCTTTGGATGGAAAGGACTGTAAGAAAGTTTACAAGGGGTTTAATTGGTGTATTTACATACTATAATATACGCAATATACAATATAATACACAACAAACCTACATAGCTACAAAAACTATTGTATGATCCAAAACATAGATAGACTAGAAGCAGGCAACAGTTAACGATGCGAGGACAAGCAGTGTTCCTTGACCAAAGATTTAAAAACCTGCAGATGCAAAAATTCTACGGCTGACTTCAATTAACTGAGGTCCCCAGGACATCTGTCTGTCGAGGAGAACACCTAGATTTTTCACCGTCTCACTCTGCTCAATGTGAACGCCTTCAAAAAGCACCTGTGGGAGGCCAGACCAATCTATCTTGTCTAACATCCGCGAGCGGATTGATCCGAAGTCCAAATGCTTTGCTACAGTTCAAAATTCGACTGAGATCTCGATTTATAGCGTTATTAGCTTCAGGCATCTCTTCTACTCTGGCTTGTTCGTAAATTTGAAGATCGTCTGCATAGAGGTGGTAGGATCAAGTTAAATTTTGGGAAACAATTAATGAAATTTGCGAAAATAAGAGGTGATAAAACGTCGCCCTGATGTACGCCAGCAGAAATATTGCACCATGATGAGTAAGTATCATCAATGCGTATTCGCTGCCGACGCCCATGCAGATAACTGGAAAACCAAGATAGACTTGAGATAGATAATTAAGGATATGGCGGATTATTGAGATTATTTGGTCCAGGATAGTTACTATCATATTTCGACTTATACAATCGCTACCGATAGCATTAGACGAAATAGGATTTTATTTCAAGTTTTATTTTAGTACATTAATATAGTAGTACTTATTTTTTTTATTGCTGCTAAGGTATGGAATTTCGTATTACTTACATAAATTATAATTATAAGTAAGAACCTATAGCGATTTGGCAAGTCGATGGTTACATAATCTAAGAGTTTTCGGTTTCTTATCTTTGTGTAGCCGACTGTGAAAAACATCATTTAAAAATATTATGCATAGGTAAATATTATTATTTGCGACTGTATAGATAGGTAGGTACATAACTTTGTAATTTTTTTAAATCGTTTTGGAATCATTAAGGTTTGTGATAATATTATGGTCAATTATAATTTATAATTATTTATTTGTTTTTTCTACTGCAACAAACTAAACCGATTTTGCTAACAAGATTTGTTTATTTAAGATTAATAATAAAGCTTTTTTCTATGTGTATACCGTCGCATAGTATAGATATAAATACCTAAACACAAATCCTTACGCATAGCAACTCTGTCGCATGAACAAACCTGTGAACACATTTTACACCGCATTTACATATTCGTGTTCGCCACTCACTAATACGTCTTGACACTCGTCGAAAAGCTCGGTGAAATGTTCGTTTATTATGCTACGTCCACATGTTGGCCCAACCTTAGCTTACGTCCGCAAACATAAGCTTACGTCCGTAAAGTAGGAGATGCCTAAATTCGGCTCAGTAAAGTGCTTGATAAACCTGAGGAGTTAAAAATATTTTTTTACTTTTCTATCTTTTGCCTTTTTTAAATAAAAATAGGTAGTTAGGTAGTTACCTACTTCCGTTGGGCCATTTAATTTTGTACCTACCTACCCAGAATGTAATTTTAGTATGGAGGTTGTACGTACTGTAATTCAGAATGGATGAATAATTTAGCTGTTTATGTAGATAGGAACTTTCTAAATAGATAATAAAATTTTACTCGACACAGACACTTAAGACAAACACGTGTGTTAGTTCTGGAGCTCGCGGTCAACTGAGGGTCCTATGCTGAGTTTTGCAACATGTTGAAACGATGACCGTTTCGATAATTTTGTATGGAAATATTGCCTATACGGTCACCGCCGTTTCGACAAGGTTTTAAAGTACTTATAACTAAGTATAAACCCTCAGATTTGTGCATGAATGTGTGAACACAAGTTGCCGCCGCCCGTCGTCACTTCCGCGATTACTTTGGCTTTTGACTCGTGTACGAAAATCCACCTCAGAACCGAGGGCGCGAGTCTCGCCACAGATCAGTTCATAAACATTCGTCATTCGCCTCGCCCTACGCCATGAAGGGCGCATGTGTAAATTCGGTATTATTAGAATTCCCCGTGTACCTGTGTAAGTCAATTATAATTATTATATACATAACGAAGCCTTGACCTTGCGTAACTCGCGTAGGTACCTACCTACGTAACCATTCGCATTTTGTTGAGATAATAAAACATTAAATATAGCTTCTGCTTCGCTCGCATGGTAGGTAGGCTACTATCGCATTGTTATTATTAAATAAGTACCTTACCTATCTACTTATAAAAGGTACCTATCTAAAGATAGGTCCTTAGACTTACTACCTGGTACTACCTGGTAAAGGGAGATAAATATGTACCTACCTAGGTACCTAGATAATAAAGTTTTTAAAAAAAACAGTGTCGCTTTTTTTCACATTAAGTAACACGGATTAGGTAGGTAGATATGTACCCATCTGCCTAGCTAAATGTTTTCATTGAATTATTCATTAGCAATGTTTCCCAAAAAGGTATAAAAAAGGTATACCTTATAGGTACCTATCTACGCCAAAAGTATCATAATTTTTAAATTTTACATAAAAAATACCTAGGTACGCTATCAGTTTACTTTGCGCATTCAAAAGAGGAGGATTGATTGCGGGAGGATTTGTGTATAAACACATGAGCCTTTTGGAAGAATATCTCTGGTCTGCGAACGAAAGGCGAATTAGATGCATTTATCACACAAGACGAGTACCTATAAGGAAAGTTGTAGGTAGCAGTGTACAGTGGCTTTTGCAGACTACTTTAGTAGCAGGTGTATTCTGTGGTATACCCCAGGTGCCAAACCTAGAGGTTATTAGGTTATTACCGTTAGAGACTGCGAATAATACGGACTGAGGGACCCTAGATACACTTTCAAAATAAGCCTAGAGCGGAAGCAGATGGTGGCATTAACAATACTCATAAAATATCTGTGACAGACATACGTAAACTAAAACCAAAGAAACTAATGAGATTTACGTTCGTGGCCATTCGTTATGAGGCCCAGATAATGTTTCGCGCATGTAGGTAAAGCTTATCATCAAAATCCATTTGCAATACATGTAGCTTCTATTAATACATCCCTTAGCTCATAAATACCCAGTGATTTAAAAACAATACAGAGTGGTAACCGGTTTTCAAATCGATAAAACTAAAACCGATAATTACCAACCCATTGCAATTTTGTCCTGCTTTGAAAACTTTGTGAAAGTATTTTACAATCCAAGATTTAGAAAAATATATACAAACTAGCTTCTGCCCACGACTTCGGCCGCGTGGTACCCGGACGAGGGGAGGTCAAAAAGTTCGCGGAATGGCAGGGAATGAAAAAAAATATTAAAATATTTTTTTTTCATTCTGACTCACTTTTCAATATATTTCCCTTACGCCTAATACAATTTTCAGATCTTTCAAAAAGCTTTCCTATACCTTCGTAAAAAAATGTATTGTCCAAGGCCTTCAAAATATGCCAAAATTGCAACTTCTTAATTGTCAGTAAAAATTTTTCCACGAAGTTTTTTTAAATTTTGGAAACAAATAATAATCAGAATAGGCTAGATCTGGACTATAGGGAGAGTAGTTTAATGTTTCGTAGCCACATTTTCGCAAGTCAGCCATTGCAACATGGCTCTTGTGTACGGATGCATTGTCGTGCAAAAGCAGCACACCTCGACTCCATTATCCTTATCTTTTTTCCTTGATGGCATCTTTTAATTTTTCCAGTAGAGTGGTATAGTAACCCTGTAATTTTTTTTTCTTTGTAGTCTATTAACAAAATCCCCTCCAAATCCCAAAAATATTGTGCCCATAATCTTTCCCGTTGATTTTGACACCTTGAATTTCAATGGGTGCTGCGCCTTTTTTCTGCCACTGCATAGATTCCTATTTTGATTCAGGCTCATAGTGTTGAACCCAATTTTCGTCTCCAGTAACAATCCGGTTCAAAATGTCATCCCTTTTGTCGCTACAGATATCCAAAAACTCGCGTGAACACTACGCGCTGCTTTTTCTGAACCACTGAGAGCATTCTTGGCACCCATCTTGGCGCTGACCTTAGATATGTCAAGATGGTTGTAGATGATACTCCAAACCATTTCTGAAAGTTGTTTCTTCATTAATCGGGTATCTTCCTGGACAAGTTCTTCGACTTTTTTGATGATGTCTGAGGTGGTGGCCTCTTTATTTCTGTTTGACATATTTATTTCTGTTTGCTGAAAGATGACTAATTGACAATTTGCATTATGCGAAAAGTCTAGGTTAGTATTGGCCTTTTAATGGAAATCTCTCTGATAGACGAAATCAATGTCCAAAGGTCTGTTGCTTACCTCAATAAGGTAATGTCGCTAGTGTTTTGGGTACCCTGCCTGCGGTCGGGGACGTGAACTCTGTTTTTTACCCGTAGTCATATTACTACAGGTAGAAAATAGACAGCCTGTTAGCCCGCGTGGCACCTGTCCGGATAAAAAGTAGACTGTAGGTATCATTTTGATAACCTCGGTGGCGCGGTGCTGATATTTGTTCCGAGTCTGGGGTTGTTACCACGATACTGGTAGTTCCTGGTACTCACGACAAATGTAATCTTAGTGTGTGGTCATGACTAAGTACATATGTGACTGTTAGGGTGTTTAATTATTTATATTGGAACGAAGTTCTTTATCGCGCGTTGTGAAAGGGCTAGACGGAAAAATTCTCACGAAAAGTTGTAACGACACTTTTTGCTATAGTAAGCTATTGTAAGCTGTGCGGCGTGCGCATGTTTCTCTGTCTGTCTCTCTCTCTCTCTCTCTCTTATAGAAAGCAAGCCAGATCTTTTTTTTTTTTTTAGTTGGCTTGCTAATAATAAAAAAATGTATTACAATGCCTTCACTATTTAATCGAAAGGAACTTCGTTCCATCCGGGTGTCCCTTGACACCTCTCAGCTTTTTATTTATTATTCTAGATCACTAGATGTATACCTGTTCCATTAATCCAAATCTTTGACATTATAAAAATAAATATAGAATAGGCTGTTCCAAAATAAAATTATGCTTCAATAAGGTACTCATAGGTGTATATACCTACCTACCTACCTATCTACTTCATGAATTGACCTCACAATCATGATTGGTCTTGCTGTGCGAAACGAATGACATTGTTTTTTCTTTGTTAAAGGTACTTATTTACGTAGGCATTTATGTACTTGAAAATTTGTGTATAATTGCGAATTATTCAAAACCAAAGTGGATGTATCTATCTATATCCACCTAAGTAAATGTAGATAGATACCAAATTTTGAAGTGTATAATAACAGCAATAATATTGCAGTTTTTTCCGTTATTTTTTTTTTTTTACTTCAAAAAAGGTTTTTTGATCGGTTTTAACGCCAAACTCGCTAGAAGGCGCTGTAATACACAATTAACAAGTTGGGGGTTTCTAATTTTGTATAAATGTACTTGTTACAGGTAAAATTCGGAAAAACACTCAGCGCTCCCGCCTTCATTGTAAGCAATATAAAGATAATCTCACACATTTGTGGCATAAGGACATCTCGTTTCGCCGAATGCTTGCCTCCCCGCTGGTATGTCTACTGAATCGGTATCTTACCTACCCTATAAAATGTGTATCTGGTCTGCCTGCAGGGCGATCACTCTAACCCATGGCTATCGAGATGGCAATCAATCCACAAATTATCTGATTATAAGTTAAGTAAAAAACGGAACGTCCAATGGGGAACCAATTTCGTTCATTCGCATTGTCCATCTACGGCACATACAGCCTACGAATTAGCGTGATACGATTCATCCCATCCGTTTTTTACATAACTTATAATCAGATCATTTGTGGATCGATTGCCATCTCGATAGCCATGGGTTAGTCTGATTAGTTTGGGGCTAGATGATATGTGAAAAATGTCCAGCATTATTTATGGTATGACTAGATTCTGTACACTTCTGCTTCGCCCGTGTAGGATGAAGACGTACCCGACTGATTGCATGAAAAATGTCTTAAGTTGTTCTATATAAATCTGTAATCAAAGTGAATTATGGATGGATGGAAGTGTAATCAAAGTCGGGTATAAGTACTCGTAAGTCTAGGTCACGAAATACCTATTATTAGGCTGTCGTACAGGTGTCCCAAAAAGTGGTGTCAAAAAGAAGCTTATAGGTAGAACACCTCAACGAGAAATGATCGAAATCAACGCACAAACATAATTAGCCTTAGCTTCTGATCTTTAAAATATCAGGAGGATGGATAATATTGATGGGGTGGTTCGTGTCGACCACAGGTATCTTCCTATACATTTTCTCTGTTTTGTATGAAAATACATATATTTGTATTAAAGCGTACTTTCGGCTTCAACTCTTAAATCAACATTAAGCTGATGAGTTCTAAGGTTAAAGTACATTGTACTGTGTTGTTCCAGATGCGATATCAGCATGCTCGTCAGCTGCTGTCGTCGGGGCGATGTCACGAGGCCGCGACCCACCTGGCGCAAATCGCTGCTTCCTCCGAGCCAATCGCTAGCATAGCGCGAAATCTACTCCCAAAGGTAGCCAACGTACAATGAACTACCACGCTGGTGGGTTCGCTAAAATCCACCCGGCATTATAATAGGTTGGGGAAAAAGTTTCTTCGCATTTTTTAAGAAAATTCAAAACATTTTTTAATATAGTTTATTTACATTTAACTAAAGTATGTAGGTACCATTTTGTTCGATAACTTTTTGCCATTTTGTAGGCAGGGACATGATCCCATTGCTATAAAAACTTTGGGGCTTCTGTTCAAAATACCGCGACAAGTGGTTTTGGCAGTCCTCTCGTGATGTTAACCTGACACTGCCTAAAGAATTCTGAAGAGACCGAAACAGGTGGAAATCTGAAGGTGCAAGGTCAGGACTATACGGCGGATGCATTAACACATCCCAGCCAAACTCTCTTAATTTTTGCTGAGTGGCTAAAGATGTGTGAGTTATCAGCTTCTTCAAAAATGGTTCGGTTTCATTACGTCGTAATAAAGAATCACAAATGAGAACACGGTTCATTAGGTTTCTTTCAGTGAGCTCGTGAGGTACCCAAATATCGAGCTTTTTTGTGTACCCAGTTTTTTTCAAATGCGCCAAAACTGTTTTGTGGTCAATTCCCAGTTCTTCAGCTACGTCGTAACTACTGATATGCCGATCTTGCTCCACTTTTTCAAAAATGGCATCCATTTTATCCGTAATAGGGCGACCAGAGCGACGTGCATCTTTGACATCAAAATTTCCGGATTGAAAACGCTTAAACCAAATTTGTGCTACTCTCACAGACACTGCACTAGGTCCATAAACATCGCAAATTTTTTTCGCGGCTTGCGTTGCATTTTTACCTTTTTTGTAGTAAAATTTTAAAATGTATCGAATTTCTTCATTAGATTCACTCATCTTAACAGTACGAAAAACAAATAAAAATCACACATTTTCCTAATTTGAATTTGGAATTATCTTCTTTAAAATTTAAACTTTTAATGATACCAAAACCAGCCAGATACAAATAGTATAGCCAAAGAGATTTTATTACAAGTTCATACATACAATAATGCGAAAAGACTTTTTCCCCAACCTAATATTACAACTAAGCTTAGTCTACTACAGGGTCACTTCACTTCACTTCTTGATTATGGCTTTTGTACTACAGGGTCTTCCAATAGGCATGTCCGAACTTTGGCAGTTGGTAGCGGCCATCTTGTTGAAGCTACATCTGCCAAATTGGTTGTCATTTATTCATTCTGTTTTGCCAAATCATCATGGATAGCTATAGCATTCAACAACACGTGCAAATGATAAAACAATTTTATCATTTTTATAAAAATGATTCTGTTCGGGCAACGCACCGCGCTCTTCGCCCATTTTACGGTCGCCATAATCGTCCTACCGAGAGGACTATTCGTCGTGTGGTGGATAAATTTGAGTCCACTGATTCGGTAAATGATCGACCAACACTCGTACGTCAACGAAACGCAAGGTCTGCCGAAAACATCGCCGCTGTCCGTGAGAGTGTGCAGGAGAATCCGAGGCAGTCGTTTTCGCGTCGCTCACAAGAACTCGGCCTTTCACACTTGGCGAATTTTGCGTCGTGACTTGGGCCTGCACCTGTATAAAATTCAACTAAACCAGGAATTGAAGGTAAACGACCATAGACAACGACGTGTGTTCGCTGAATGGGCACTGGAGCAGTAAGCAACTGACCGTAATTTTCACAGAAAAATTATCTTCAGCGATGAGGCCCATTTCTGGATGGGTACGTAAACAAACAAAATTGACGAATTTGGGACGATACCAATCCACATGAGATCCAAGAGCGTCCAATGCATCCCGAAAAAGTTACAGTTTGGTGTGGGTTTTTGGCTGGCGGCGTCATCGGGCCATATTTCTTTGAGAACAACGTTGGCCAGGCCATCACAACGGCGAGCGCTATAGGTCGATGATTACCAACTTTTTTTGGCATGAACTGGATCATCTGAACACCAACGACATGTGGTTTCAACATGACGGCGCTACGTGCCACACAGCTCATGCCACATTGAATATTCTGCATGAGAGATTTGAGGGCATGGTAATCTCACGTAGAGCTGATGTGAACTGGCCACCGAGATCGTGTGACTTGTCAAAGAAAAAGTCTAGCGGGGTTACCGCTAGACTTTTTCTTGCGGGGTTTTCTTAAGTCGCAGGTCTATGCGTATAAACCACAAACCACAGCGGCCCTCAAAGCCAACATAACCTATGCCATAGGTCAAATGCGCCAGATTTATGCGCAAAAGTCATGGAAAATTGGATATCTCGCATGCGCTCCACCCAGAGAAGCCGTGGCGGACATTTGAATGATGTCATATTCCACACATAATGGCATCACTACATCTTTCAAATAAATAAATAATTTCGATAATATCTCACACACACTTTGTTTTATTTAAATTTAAAGATAGGACATGCTTAATGAAAGACCCTATATAAACAAGCCGAGACGTAGGAATTGGTTTCATGGTAAATCAGCATTGAAATTATCGCGGCTTGCTATCATTTTAGAATATTATTACGTCTATAAATCGAGCACATGTCTCGATGCGGTATACGTCAATGAAACGTCAGTAGGAGAATAGTAAGTAAAGTACGTGGTATAGTCGTAATCTTAAAATTAATGGTAAATGTTTGTCAGATGTATTTGAAATATTTTTGTTTGGTTGTTTTTTTTTGGAGGAGGGCGTTAGTACTTGCGACACGCTTTTCAAACTTCTGCGGATGTTAACTTTCTTTAAGATCATTTTTTCAACTATAATGTAAAGTTTGTCTTTCGATCCGACTTATATTTGCGTTAGAGCAATGTTTGGTGCTTTACAAACTTGTACCGAAGCCTCGGTCAGACTCGTACTTGTCTGGTTTTTTAATGTGCAATCTGTTTTCTACGTATGTACCTACGTAGAAAACAGATTGCACACGTTTAATTGTACGTGTTAATTGTACACGTTTCATCAAAATTTAATAAACGATTTTTTTGGTACATAACGGCAGTTATCATTGTATCAAAAAAACGTACCTACGTACGTCACGAACAAACGCCGGATTGTCCAAAAAGAGGGATCTCTTACGGAAATCGGAGATCTCGCTCGATCAACTATCCGTGATTGGGCATTGGATCCTTGTAATTAGCAGACGCAGCTAATGTATGTCAGGCATTATTTTGCGAATCGGTCATGGCTTACATCCACGACGAAAGTTGGTGGTCGGATTTTCAATTTCATATCAGCTTAAGCGTATCGCTTGTGTCAATAAAGTCGTCGAATAATTTCCAGGTGATCACCATTCTAAGCAGCTCATGCGACCCTCGCCGCCTCACCTACAGCCTGTTCCAGTCGGTGCAATCGCAGTCTGTGGCTGCCATAGAATCCGCGGTGCTTGAGTGCCCCATCTGCTTCAGCATGCTGGCACAACCCGTCACCACTCCATGCGGGCACACCTTCTGCAGGTCCTGCATCAATCGCTCCACGCAGACCAGGAACAAGTGCCCGCTGTGCTCATCCACTCTGAGCAACTCCTATATGGCACAGGTGTGAGAATCATACTAATATTCTAACTTCTTCGTACTAATTAATACAGGTGAAATAGCTCAATACCTCAGACACCCCTACTGGTCTGTGTTATGAGAAAATTTTGGTCCATCAATAAGTTATTTGTTTTAATTAAATATTGTTGAAGATAATAATTGTTTTGTCCTGATATGGTTATAATCGCTTTACAATTCCACGAATCTTAATGTAAATTAAGATTCGTGAAATCCCCGCGCGGAACCAGTCAAGTAGCAATAATTTTAAGTAATTTCTGAGCAAGTAAGCCTTTCTAGGTTCCGGTCAAACGGATGCGGTGATCATAGGGTTGCCACCTGGCAACCACTTGGTCGTCAAAGTTCGCGTCTGTGTAATGATCGCCAACGCCACCGTTGCTGAGACGTTAAAATGTTAACTTTTGCAAACCTACCTACTTAAAATAGTATCTATTCGTACATCAATTCTACTCTTGGTTTCTGATCTATTTTCATGCGTCGCATTATTTATTTTAGACTCTTTCCATTATTAATTTTATATATTTTAAAATTAATAATGGAAATAATAATATACCTACCTACGTAAGTATGTCTTAAATATACATATGTAACAGCAAAATTGATCCAGATCACGCTGAATGGCAATGCTAATGCGTTTACATATAATTATACTACTTACTATTATTCCAAATGCGAAAGATTGAATGTATATATATGTTGGTTGTTAAGGGCACCTAAGGGTTAGCTCACACCGAGACGCGATGCGCAATTTATTAAGATATTGATACAATATTGCTAACTTGTTTACTACATTATATATAAGGTACAACATGTCATACTACTTTTTTAAGTCAGTCTACTACACATATATTATGTCTGAATTAATAAATGATTTGATTTAATTTAATATAAACGATAAAGAAAAAAAAATACCTACCGACAAACTGTGCAGTAGGTTATTTTGTACAGTAATTATTTCTGTATAGTAAACGTGATTTTTTTCAAGTTTACTATGCAGAAAGAATTACCGGTTTGTTTTAAAAAAAATACAGTAAGTATAAATTTTATTGTATGAACGCTGAAATTTTATTATGTACATTAGAATTTGCCAATTCTCGACGAAGGTTATAGGTTATTTAACGTTACGCTTCGACCTCTATGAGCCGAGCAAAATAAGTAATAGCGCGGGCGGGCGATGCCATGGCACAGCTAGTTCAATGATATTGCGTTCGTTTGTATTAGGTGCTACTTTCCGATGTGTAAAATAGGTCTGCCGTTGTGCGAGTTTCATACTGGATGCGGGTAATTGATGTTGTTACAGGAAACCACATATTTTGTTACAGACTGAAGACAACAAGTTCGTATGTGCTGTGCTGGACAGCATCGTCACCAATCCGCAGATCGGACCAGATTTTATTCCGTTGATCTCGTGCACTGTGGCTTTTCCGGAGTGAGTCATCTAATTAATCACTTTTACGTTGGACGTTATTACATTAGACGTTTTATAGGACAGAGGGTCTATGCTTAGTTTATAACAAGCCAAAACGGTGACAGTATCGACAAGAAATATTGACAAAACGGTCATCGTTTCGACAAGTTTTGAACGTATTTGTCACTTAAAATAGGCCCTCTGGTCAAACTAGCACAGGGGCATCCTAGTCGGAAGTCTGGTTACAGATCACTGACCGATAACGGCGCACAAATCTGCATTTTGAGCTTGTAATTGCACGCCACTCATCATTACCACGGTGGCGGTGGCGATCAATACACTGACGCGAACTTTGTCAAATACTTGTCAATTTTTTACAAAAAAAAAATCGTCCCGCTACCGTGTCTGTCGGGCCTTAATTTTTTATTTTTTTTATTAGAGAAACTACAGCGATACAAAGTGTTTTGAGAATATTATTTCGACTATACCAAGTACTTTTAGTTGACCGTTATATGATACTAGCTTCTGCCCGCGGCTTCGCCCGCGTGGATAGTTGATAAAAGTAGCGTATGACCGTCTCCAGGCTTCAAACTATGTCCATATCAAATTTCATCACAAACGGCTCAGCGACTTAACCTTGAAACATTTATGTATACATAGATATTTCCGAAATTTTTTTATTGACTTAATTGATAAATTACTGTTAAGTGTCATCAAAATACGTTCAGTAGTTTTTGCGTGAAAGAGTAACAAACATCCATCCTCACAAACTTTCAAGTTTATAGGGTGGACCGTAGCAGGTTTACAAATTCATTTTTTTTTAAACCGTTGCACCAGGTATTTGGGGAGGGAGGGACGGCGTTCGACGCGGCATTCGTGCGGATTGTTTAGTCACGATGTCGCAGTGGACCAGTGAGCAACGCGCGTTCGCAGTAGAAGCGTAGCAACGATTGCCCGTCGACGATTATGTATACGTTTTGATATTCGATGTTTAAGTGACGGACCCAGTGTAAATTTAATTAGAACGTGGGTGCAGAAGTTCCGAGCAACAAGTTCTACCATCTACAACCCACGGCCAAGCCCTAGTCGAACGTCAAGAACCGAAGAAAACATTGTTGAAGACAGCGTACTGCAAAATCCGCGCCAGTCCGTGCGCAAGAGAGCATCGTCTTTGGCGCTGCCGAAAACGACGTTGCAGCGAATTCTAAGCAAAGATATCAAACTTTACCCATTTAAGGTTCAATTGGTGCAGGCTCTTAAGCCAGATGAATTCATAGCGCGTAAGGAGTTCTGTTAAAACATGCTAAGCCGATTTCAAACTGTAAACACAATTTGGTTCAGTGACGAAGCACATTTCCACTTAAATGTGTTTGTCAACAACAGAACTGCCGGTATTGGGCACCAAGAGGACAAAACCCGCGATTAAAACACCAACAAGCCCTGCACAGCCCAAAAGTCACCGTATGAGCCGCTTTATCCACGAATGGAATAATTGGGCCGTTCTTCTTTGAAAATTCACATGGAGCAACTATAACTGTTGATGGTGATGCTTGCCTCCGCATGATTAACGAATATTTTTTGCCGAGACTTCGAGAGCATAATCGTACAGTTCGCACACTTGGTTCCAACAAGAGGGCACCACACCTCACTCGGCGAGAGCCACCATGAGCCTCCTCCGTGAACAGTTCCCCTGAAAACTGATAAGTCGATATGGTGACATCGTGTGGCCACCCAGATCGCCGGATCTCACCCCTATGGACTTTTTTTCTGTGGGGTACCTTAAGGAAAAAGTCTACGATAGTAACCCAACAAACATATCGGAATTAAAAGAAAATATCGTGCATGAAGTGAACGCTATTCCTCAATCACTATTGCAACGCGTCGCTCGGAACAATGTCGAGAGATTCCGTGAATGTATACGCTGCGACGGAAAACATTTAGATGGCATAATCTTTAAAAAGTAATACCCGCATGTGTAAAGTTTTATTTGGTACGCAATACATAATTATTTTTTCCATCTAACATCTATTTGTTTCATTTACAAATCGTAAATTTGCCACGTTTCACCCTGTAGTAGGATACGAAGTAGGATACTTATGACTGCGCGATTGATCTCTTAAACTAATCGCAAAAATGTCGATAGGACGGTTGTAGTATTTATTGTCTTAATCGAACCAGGGAATAAAAAATCAATACTTACTTTACGACCTTAGTAATATTACACCGAATATTATAACTCCCTAAAAAAAAAAAAACGTGGTTCATTATTTGCGTTGTTAATTTTCACCAACTTTTGGGTGAATCGAACTAGGGAATATTTTTGTTACATACAAATTTCAGAACTGTATTGCACACTCCTAGGGGTAGTTTAGTAAAAATAAAAATACGTAATTCATTATTTACTTTATTGTTTATTTATACCGAGTTTTGAGCGAATCTAACCAAGGAGTACAATTATCCATAGCAACTTTACCACCCTGTTCAACCCCCTTAAGGGTTGATTTTCGAAAATTTGATTATGTGTTATTCCAAAACCTAAACTACATTCTAACCATTCAAAACCGTTTTGGTAGTTTACGGAGATACGTTCAAACATTCACACACCACACACAGATTTTCGCGTTTACTTTATAAGTAGGATGATAATATGTTTCATGTTTCAATTCTATGTAGTTTTGATTATATGTGTAGTTTATAAGAAAATATAAAACAATAAATCGCAAGGCTACTAGTACTACGTTTCTACGTTTGAACTTTGATAACGAAAGAGATGTTGTAAACAAACATATTTGCTGACTACAATATAAAAATACTTATTTTGTTGTTCGTGTGATTTACAGCATACCCTCCCCCCTTATATTTAACACTGACTTCCGAACGAAACATCTTTGCTGACTACAATATAAAAATACTTATTTTGTTGTTCGTGTGATTTACAGCATACCCTGCCCGCTGATGATTTTAAACACTGACTTCCGGAAAATTCTCCGCGGTGTTATGGATTCAGGCTTGCGCAAATTTGGAATACTAGCTGTATTGGGCGATACTTTCTCCAACACAGGCACGGTCAGTGTTCTTCAAAATCATTTCATTACATCTAATCAATTACGGTTAGGCTGAACGTATGAATCTCATTACGAAAGGTAAATCGGTGGTTTATTTTTTTTTAGACTTTGATCCTTGATTTTCAAATTGTTCTGCAAAGGAATCAAGGTTTAAAATTGAATGCTATAATATAATAGCCGACAGTCTATTTGACATTTCAAAAAGAGGTTTGACCACAAATAACTGTTAAAATATACACCAGGCGGTCACCTAGTTTATTTCTATCATACCCAACCCTTTTTTGAGAACCTAATTTATTATGGTAGCCAATCAAAATTATGTATTTCTGTTTGTTTTGGTTTTGAAGTGTTTTTTAAATCAAATGGACATCCCGCGGTTTTATTTTATATTGAAATTTTAGACCTTAGCACCTTTGCAATAATACTCTTTTTTCGATAAGGTATCTTATCGATACCTTATAATATTAGCTATATTTAGCCACTAAACCAAGGTTTAAATAATATAATATTGAAACCTTGGTTTAGTGGCTCTGACAGAACTCAAGTTCAACTCGAGTTTAGACCACGTTTCGTAATGTGTCACGTAAACCGCGCTATTACTTCTTTTGCTTGGCTCCTAAGGGACGTAGTGTATAACCTTCCTCAAGAATTAGCTATCAAATGCAAAAAGTTTTTTTTAAACTAACTCGTAGTTCCATTAATTAGCGCGTTTAAACAAAATACAATCTCCTCATCTTTATATTAGTATCGATTAGTAAAGATATAAGGGATGTATCATAATGGCCATATAAAACCAAAAGAGGGTGTTCCACAAGTGATGGCGAGCAACGACTTTAGAAATTTCGGGGTTAAACTTTCATCCAAAATGTACCTAGATATAACATGAGGCAGCCCTATTTTAGTTTATATACAACTGTTTTTTGACCTTGTGTAACTCTGTAGTCCTATTTACAGACTATGCTCAACATAAAGTTTGCATGAATTTTATTAATTTAGAAAAACATTCGTTTTCACATAGGTGCTTAAAAATTAAGAGTGATTACAGTTTAGATCATAAAATACTGGTTTTTCGTCTAATGGTGCTTAAAAACTAAAAATGTTATTACAGTTTAAATAATAAAATTCCGCTCTTTCGCCTCGTTATATAATAATGTTTCTGAGGTAAAATACGACGAAACATGGATTTTCCGTCTAAAATAGCTCAAAAGAGGGCTGGAAATTATGAACGGTATCATCCATCCTAAGTGAGTATTTACAAAAAAACATTGCTATAAAGAAATATAGGTACAAAAGTATTACACTATGCAAATAGTCAACAAACACTTAGGGTTGTCGCAAATGTCTAAGATAATAATAAAGATTATTATGTATTAAAGTTTCAAGGTATATCAAATTATGCCCTGCGTTTGTACGTGTACTTTACTGTGTTGCCTGAGATAAATAAATAATTATTTTTATCATTATTAAATTAGCTTTTTATGTTAGAATGTAAGTATATTATGTACTTTGTCAAGGCGCTACAATAAATTTTGTTCACTCAATGATAGCGAAATTTTTTTTTTGTTCTTGTTTTAGATTGTGGAGGTTCGTGACTGCATTTTGCTCGAGAACGGCAATTGTATCGTGTCCACGGTGGGAATATCCAGGTTTCGAGTCGATGAAAGAATATACATAAATGGGTATGTGTGTAGATGTATATACCAAAAAGGTTGCACGAAAAAATCTTTGCTACGCGTACTACAGTGTTGTTTGGAATCTTTGGTTACGCTGCCGTATCGCAGTGTAGGAAGGCCCTCCTTCCAATGGAAAGATAACATCTCAAAGGTTGCGGGAAGTCGGTGGATAGAGGTGGCTCAAGATCGTTCGTCATTGCCACTAACTAGGGAGGCCTATGTCCAAAGTAAGCAGAGCTTGTGTTATGGGAACTACATGACTGAATATACTACTTATAATGTTTTTTTATGACAAATATTTGCAGAACATACAAACATTTGTCCCGCGGCGGGAATCCTACCCTCAACCTTCTGCGTAGGCTTTCGCCCACTGCACCACAGAGTTTGTCGAATACAATATGAATAATATGCTACGTTGACATTTCAGCTACGACTTCGCGCGCGTCTCAGACCTCTACCATATCTACGATATCATGCCCATGTCTGAGACCTATATCTACCACATCCAGCTTCTCGCCCGACTGATCAAGCTGAAGGTGAAGAAATGGCTGCCTTCGCTGAACTTGGAGGTGCGCTCAGACATCAGCGTTTATTTCGGTGCCTTCCCGGAGATGAACCTGGAGGACGAGTGGTGGAATAACCCGAACGGGCCCGCCTGGTTGTGGTGGCTCGTCGCGATACTGCCGCTCAAGGCTGAAGTTCAGGTAACTAGTGGCGCGGGTAACTTAACCGTCAGACATTGCGCGATCTAAGGGCGTTTTTCTTTTCACCACAAAATGTGCAACTTCTTTCTTTCTTACTCTCAGTCGTAATAGCGGTCATAATTTTTTTGAGAATCGAACCTCCTTAAAATAAATTATGTGGTTCTAAATACCAACACTGTCGATGCGCTACTTGAGCGCATTATAAACAGATCGCCAAGCTATTAAAAAGTAATCTATCTGCATCTAAGTGTTCCATTCCGATACCCTATAAGACAGTCACCCATGTTAGGTAGGTGCCACAAACACGAGCTGTCAAGGGTAATTTTTATTGTAATCGCTATGTAAAATTTTAAGAAAAGGTTTTACCACCACACTTCAATAGTGACGTAGCGTAGTAACATGGTAGAAACCATGTCGAATGGTTTTGAATTTAGAAAATAATACTCTTGTTTCAGATGTTGATGCTGTCAACGAGGGAATTGTCCAAGCGATTGTCAGCAGTTTCGCGCACGCTGGATGTTGTCATAAAGTTTTAGTAAGTATGTCCACCGAATACCTTAATTAGGTACGGTTAACTACTGTCAATTATTAAATTGTAAAGAAGTTACTAGAGTATCAATGTAAGGTAGCAAGGAGGATATGAAAATCTCCTGAGACTGTCAAATTAGGCTATTTACGCCATTTCTTTTATATCAGTTAATTAGTATGTAGTGAGGACACCAAAAATGTTCGTGCTCTCAAATTAAGTTAAACTTTAGAAAAAAGAATACTGATCGCTATCACAGGGTATCTCAGAACATGTATCCGAAATAAAAAGGGCTCATTCTTGCCATGAAAGAATAAGTTTGCCAAAGAAAGGCACATTTTGTTAAGTTTTTTTCTCGAAAGTACCTACCTAATCATTGATTTTAACGTATATTCAGCTATTTTTAGACCTTGTGCCAACATGACTAATAATAAAGGAACTAGATGTTTGACATCGGACCTTTAGGAAATAGACATGTTTCAAAATGACGTAGAACAAGCTGTTCCCTATTACGTGTAGGGATAAATCCTATACATATTTTGGGACACCCTGTAAACATAACCTGTTTTATGCTAAACTGCATAACCGGTAGTATTAATATAATTTTTGACTGAATCGTATTACGTAAGTGCAGGGTTATAATTGTGATTATAAATATATAATTAATAACAGCTACAGTCCCGACCACACAATAGGATTCCCTATGTCGTGGGTATCAGGAACTAAGAGGAGATACCGTTGACAACACCCAAAAATAGATGAATAAAATTACTTAATTGATATTCTTCATTATCGAGTATTGGCGGGGTGAATGAATTTTTTTTGTTTATTTTGATATTGTTGTGCCAAAAATATACTGTAGTTTTTCTGAAAAGAGTGTATATAACCATCTTTGACCAAATTGTAGTTAATCATACCAAGTTTTACAAGGTAAGGTTGACACTAATTTTCTATTCTGAAACAATAGCGACGCGTGACCCGAGAGCTAGCTCTTATCTGGTTTAGAGCGAGTATTGCCATTCAGCGTATAATGCAGTCAGAAATTTGGGGATGGTTCCGTCTGTTTGTGATCTGGATCAGTTGAGCTATTTATAGTTCGCTTGCAATGGTCATTTGATGGCTCAACTGTTTCAACTATATATTTTGTATAAGTCCCTATACTTAATTATTTTAGTAGCTAAGCTGAAACCATTGTAAACGACGCATGCCGTAAGCTCGTTATTTATTGTCTGTTACCAAATGCTTGGATTTCTTAGTTCGTATATATACCTATAAAGATAGGTAAGTAACTACATTTTTACGCATGGATACCTACCTTTCGGACGACTTATTTTGTTACGTAGATACCTTGGTGCATACCTAGTATATTTTTTTTATTATATAACAATTTTTAAAGGTCAGAAATATGTTACACTACTAACTTACGTGTCATAATATACTAAAGAATCCAAGCAGTAAGTACCTACGTACACACACAAGTATGAGTGAGTAGGTATACCCTACGAGTAGGTACATAAACATGTTTAGAATCTTTCATCAGCGTAAGTAGTTTGTAAACATAAATGAATCTCTTGAAATTATCAGAAATATAGTTTTCACTATAAACAAGATAGGATTTGCAATCAGAATAATAAAAATACTATGGTCATCTTCTGCTTAATGAAATAGGTAGGAACTACAGCACCCACCTATCGTTCATAGAAAAAGAGTGTAAGAATTTAATACCTATAAGACGGAAGATTTTATTTTTTATGTTATATACCTTAATATATAATGTTAAATAGTTCCGCTAGTTTCGCCTATAGTTTAATGTTATTTTAGGTATGTAGTTCTATGCAGTTTTGAATTTGTGATTACGTGTCATGTATTACAGAATTTTGACTGATACAGTCCTGCAATAGAGGCCTGTGCAAATTACCACGGTGTGATTTCCCTTTTTTTTACGTGGCAGGCAGGCCGCCACTTAAAAAAACTATGAAATCAAACTTGACACAGATCAAAAACTAAACCTCTCTTTTTAGGGTAATGAAGCCAAATACAAAGACGGAAATCCTGAACTTTAAAAGTAAAAGTCATTGTATTGCCCCTATCTTTGTAGTACCCGGGCACGTGCGACAGCGGCCGGTGGTGATCTTAATTAATATACCCACTACGTAGTACTTGTATTTATACCGCGTTTACATATGCGTCATTCGCTTGAATACGCAGATTATTCCGCCACAATTAAGTACTAAGTAACCATAATTTTGTATGCAGATAACGCATAGTACATAAGTGAACGCGATTTAAAGAAGTATGCACTTGCGAACGCAAATTTTGACAACATTTGTCGCCAAGTTGATTGCGACCGCCACCGCGCCCGTTTGTGCGGGCCTCTATTTCTTTTAAATAACATCTGAAAGATTTTGAGTTATTAAAACAGACATAGGTACTTGCGCATTTATAGATACTTACCTAGAAGTGTAACTAGGATGCCACTGGTCCGTTCCTATCAATTAACGCTACAGATTAATTAGGTAGGTAGGTGGCTACCTAGATGTATGATCTCAATGTATGGTCCACTTGCGTGACGCAAGGTTAGCATTGACGTTAGGTTAGGATTACGATCTAACTAAATGGACTATTAGACAGTACAAAGTTAGCTAATTAGTACTTTAATACATTATTAATTTGCTAACCCTGTATCAAGCAAGTGGCAATTAATCTAATCGAAATAGGTACTTATTTGTTTAAAATATAATATGTTAAGAGACATGGTAACAATAGGTGGGTTCCCATTTGACATGCGTCTATGGTGATTCGTAAAAAATATCTAGGTATGTAGGTACTTATATATTTACCTACTTACCTAGCTAGTTAGGTAAAGGCCAAGGTAGGTTATGTATTGTTACAACGAAGAACCAATCCCATCGAGTTATGTAAGTACCTACTTGTCTGATACTGACACCGGGCAAATTACATTGAAAGGTTTTTTTATATTTTGTATCACCTAAATTTTGTATTACCTAAACTCTTGATTGAAGTTGATTTATTTTGACAAGGAATAAGCTGTAGTACTTACGACTTTACTTAAGTAGGTACTTACATAATACCTTAGGTATATATCTATGAGAAAAAGTAAATATTTATTGTAAAATTATCAAGAATAAAAATATACATAAATTCATCTGTGATGTAGTTAGGGTAAAATAGGTAACGAGCTGGTATTATAAGGGCCGGCAGCCGCTGATGCAGAGTGCTGTGTAAAATCAAGTGTTAGTCACAACACGTTTGATTATCCAAAGCGGAATAGAGGAGTCATTGGTCTCCTACCAACGTTTTCTCCTCTCCGCTTTGGTCGATACCACCCTTAACTGTTAAGCTGTGTATAATGAACTAGCTGTTGCCAGCGGCTTTGCACGCGTGATGTCGTGTTTTTAAACCTATATCTACTTTTTTATAAAGTTTTACCCCCATTTCCCTTCTTAAAATGTGGTAATACAAAAACCCTGATATAAGTCAATATTTATTTATGCTCAGTAGCTGTTATTCAAATTTTCTAACTTTAAATAACAAAGACTTTCATACAAAGTATCTTCCCCACCTTAAAGTGGAAATTTCCATAAATCCTTTTTTAGCACATGCTTACGTTCCAAATTTCAGCTTTCTAGTTTTGGATGTCAGTTGACAGCTAAAACAAATCTTCATGAACTTCATGACCTACTTATTGTCTCGCTACTGTTCGGCAATCTCAAAACAAATAAAGATTAGTACCTAGGTAGGTACTTTACTTTTCTACTCGTTGAGTTTTACTGAAAAGTTCCTACCCTACATTCCTTACCTAAATGAATTTCAATGAGATTTTTAGGTACAAAACCTACCTACTTAGGTTAGGTACCTATACCTCCAGCTGCCTATCCTAGAAAATCATCTACCAACATAAAAAAAAGACTTCACACCATATTGGTATGGTAGGTAATGATTAAGATAAGATAAGACATGTCCTATAAGTAAGTTTTTTTTGTCTGTGTTTACAATAAAGAATAAAGACAAGATAACTATACCTACTTATATTTCCGTAAAAAAAGTAATTTTATATATTCACTATATTCAATTACCTAAAGGTAATTACATCGTTTGATAAATTTGTAGAGCCTGGTATTTTACATTGTCGCGCGTTCTCTCTTGACAGACTACGAACATAGCGTGACATGACTAGGGAAAAAGACAAAAAGTAGAAGGCCAAAGGAGAAAGCGACAGATCAGATTACTGCCGTGTGTGTAGTTTGGGATACCACTGGATACGAACATTAATCTTAATACACACTAGTAGGGAATCGCACTTTCTTCAGAGTGTTATGCACATAGTGCTTTATTTCATATGTACGAGGAAATTTCATATTCGTCTTATATTTATCGCATGTGTTTCTCACGGACCAACCGGTAGGTATGCTCACTAGTTGCAACTAGTTGTGCTTTATCTGTTCCTTACATAGAAATGTTCCATTATGACATCACCCTTTCTGGGGACAAACGTAAAAGCCTGACCTATCCGAGTCGGATAGACTGCCCAGGAAGATTTTTTTAGTTGTGCCAAGTCGTCTCTGGCAATAGGTTTTCATTAACTGCTTGGGACAGTTCAGCGTTAGCGTAGGCAGATACCAATGTACCTCATTATTACCTACTAAGAAATATTCACTATTTGTATGGCGGGTATTACGAATTTAATAGGTTTATTTTTTATATATTTTGTTAGAAGTTCATACATCGAGAATTACAATACATAGGATCGAGAATCATTCGGGTCCGGTTATTGTACAACCATGGAAAGCACAACCATGGAAAGCGCAGCCAGGAATGCACAGCCAGGAATGCGCAACCAGGAATTCGCGACCAAAATGGTCGCGAATTCCTGGTTGCGCTTTCCCGACACGTGCTGGGAATGTCCAACCATGGAATGCACAACCATGGAAAACACGGCCAGGAATTCGCAACCAAAATGGTCGCCAATTCCTGGCTGTGCTTTCCATGGCTGTGCTTTCCCGACACGTGTCGGGAATGTACAACCATGGAAAACACAACCCGGGAATTGGTGACCATTGCTGTGATTGGTTGAAAGCCCAAGCCTCGTTTAGATGCAACTACATAGTATTAATGGTACTGTCCTAGTTTTATAGACGAGTACCACAGGTTATAGATACAATCATTAAATCCAGAAACACACTAGCCACAAGCGCGGATTTGATTTTAGTAAATAAATAATATTACGATTTAAGATTTTTATCACAACACAATGGAGACTGGATTGATTAAAACAAGTACTTGTAATTTACCTAAGATTATTTGATGGTGTCAAGTTTATTTGCTAGAAACAAGGAATTTTGTGGGCTTAGAAACGTGAAAATGCCTTTGTAGGTACCTATAATTTCACATTGATATACTTTAATACAAATGAAAGAGACACTACTCATTTTACATCTTATTCAATCATGGAATTAAAATCCATGATTGAATAGGATTCGTCAGCAGGAGAAGAGTAAAGTACGTGGTATAGTCGTAATTATATTCTAAAACTATTCAATCATATTTAGAACTACTTATCATCTATATCAACGAAATAAAAAGTTAAGATATGTACAAAGTTTTATTAGTATGTTTACGCTCCTATTTTATCTATTCCAGATCTTTAAGAGAATCCTAAGGCGATGCTGCCGTAGGATACGTTCAGTTGAAAAGAAAATCCAATATTAGTATGGTGCCGCGTACAGTCACTATCATTGTGCAAGAAAAAAACATTGTTGTTATCAGTTCACAATGCCACGATTGTGCTGCCTCAGTGGGTGGTTGCGAACATGCAGTGGCCTTTTTGATGTGGCGTGGCTGCATCAAAGAAGTGAAAAGCCATCTTGTACTCAGGTAGAATCCTACTGAAATATTGTAGTTGAAAACAATGTTAAAATTCATAACAACTACATAATTTGCCAAAGGACAAGCTTCCACTTCTTCAGATGCCAGTGTTTTTAACAAATTTGTGGAACAGTCTACAGCGCAAGGTATCAGAAACTATAAATATTTAAGGTATGTGCAAAACATCACTAATGAGCCAGAAAGGCTCTCTATGTACCATTTAGTGTAGGGAAGTTCCATCAAGCAAATATCTGATTTTACTACAGAGTTATTAAAGAAGACTGAAGGAAAAGCAAGAGACCAGACCGGCAGCAACTTGTGGCATGAGTTAAGGTTTCGCAGAATAATGGCTTCCAACCATATGAAGTTAAAACATGTAAAACAAATGATGTTGCCTTAGTATCCTTGATACTATGGGCGGCAACATTCCTGATACTCCAGCAATGAAATGTGGCAGGGTTTTGGAATATAAAGTACCACAAATAGTACAAAAATGTGGTCTTTTTATCTCACTGGATGAAATAGGTGAGTAGAAATAAAAATTCAATTCTCACAGAAATAATTATGCGAACATGATTTAAAATTACATACAGAATGGGAAACCCTCAGAGAAGTGTTATGACCAGATGCAAATCCAAATGTATGTATGTGGTGTCCAAATGTATATAAAAAGTGCTACTTTTGTGTTGCAGATGTTAACTTTCAAAATAATAATTATGTTATCTACCCGTTATTGTATAAAACAACAGAAATATAGCAAGTAAAATATAGTCAATAAAATACTGATTATTTGTATTTTAGTCTTTTATTTCCAGTTTCACATTGTTACAAAACCATTTATTAATTAAAGAGTTTTGTAAATTTATCAGGCCTCAAGCTATAACTATGTCATCAAGGTTCTAGAGTTTCTGTTGCTGAATATCTCACAGCAACCAGAAGAAGCTTCTTCAACGAGGGGTGCAGAATCTTCGGAGTAAACAAATGCTGGATGCAGGATGGCAATGTCTATCTACTGACATTGGAAAACGCCGAGTTGTGTCCCAAAACAAAAAGTCCAGCTCGGGGAAATCATCAAGAATTCATCCAGTTTTCGCGCTCGGCGAAAACTGGCCGATTTGTAAAACCGAAGCAATAATGCAAATGGCAAATGGTTTACTCATAGATAGCTATAATTAGGTAAGCTCATATAGTTTTAACTTTATGCACAATTTTCCGGTAGCTCGATCATTTAATTGCATGTTATTTATTGTTTGTTTACCTTTACTTGACTGACAGGACCTACTTTGTCATTGACATTGACAGCTCTAACAGCTGCCTTATCGAATCAATGACATTGATCCAAAGAGCGTGAAGTAGGTACCTACTTAACTGCGCGAGCGCATGTCAAGAGGTGTTCAACCAATCCACAAATATTCCGTTTCACGAATATCTTTGTATTCATCTTATAGACTTACTTTTAATTTTAAATACTTATTCTCTAAGTAATGGTATTTCAGACTACGCAGTGTTTATACCAACTTATATTCAAACTATGCCAAGTTGGTATAAATACGTATCCTACTAATATTATAAACGCGAAAGTTTGTGAGGATGGATGTTTGTTGCTATATCACGCAAAAACTACTGAACCGATATTGATAAAACTTTAAAATAATATAGCTAATACATCAGAATAATACATAGGCTACCTTTTATCCGGGTACCACGCGGGCGAAGCCATGGGCAGAACCTTGTTATACATATTTTCAATAACCCTACACCTGCCCGCACCCATGGAAAAGTAGGTAGGTAAAAATTATGAATTGCCATGTATCCAAAAATAAAACATTCGGAAGCAAATCAATTAATAATAAAGTTTTTTTTTAAATGATCTTGTACACGTCATAATAATTTTTCATCTTTAAGGTTGCAAGAAGTCGTTGGCTGAAGATGGTGCAAGATCGTTTGACGTGGCACTCATAACATAGGGGAGGCCTATGTCTAGCAGTGGACTTGTGCAGGCTGTTGTTTGTTAGCTCTGGTGATGATCTTTTACGATAACCTATGTACTTATAAATCTACTATACTACTATATAATTTTAAATCGAAGTATTCGATATGATTATACAAACATGTGTAAGTATATAACCGAATCTATGTATAAAGTTACCCTGCAGAATAATTTTAGGTTTGGCTTTAGGAGGTCTAATTTTATACGAAAGGTAAAGTAAATCATGATACGAGAACTGATCCGCCGTGTGCTGACCATGCTTAGCAACATGAGACCACGAAGAAACAATTATTAAATCTAATAGAGAAGGAGTTGAGTGAGGAAAATAATGAGTAGCGTTAAGAGGGAGTAAATGTAAATTGCTGGACCTAATGATAGATTCCAACTTAGAAGATCGTGAGTCACTTTTAAGAAGGCACGTATTGAAATCACCTATGATAACATATAGAATGACTGTATAAGGGAGTGAAATCTTCGAGAATTTTTCGAAAGAATAGAAGTAGTTAACACGCAACGTGTGGATGTAAAAGAAACCGAGCATGACTTTAGTATTATTGAGAATAATTTCAAGAAGTAGATGTTCACCAGTATTTGCTAATAAATGCTAGTAACGCAGATACACTTACTATTGAAAACGGTATATGGGAACGGATATAGATAGCTACACCGCCAGCACCAGCACCGGTTAGATCGTTTCGAATAAGTTAATAAGTTTAAAACCTGGTAGGGAGTACATAGTTGTGGGAAGAGATGGTTTTAGCCAACTTTCCGAAACTAGAATTGCGTGAATATTATAAAAGATGCCAGGAAGTCTGGGAAATGAGCCAGAATACTTTGTAGGGGAATACGAATAACATTGAGGTATTTAGGTTTCGTCAGAAAACACGTTTTCCAAGGTATCAACTAAGGTAGGGATACTACAGAAACTAGTGTCACTGCATATCGATTCAAGGGAAGAACGAGAAAGAAACTCATCTTCATCTTCTTCGCCATCGTTCGTTAAGTTAAATATGTTTAACATAAGGTAGGTATTGTCTATTAATATAAGTAGGTATGTAACTATAAACGAATAGGAAATATAAAATGTATGTTAAATAAATTAATACATTTTAAAACGATTACTTAAAATCTTTCTTTAAAAAATAAAAAAGTCATTCCACCTGCCGGTTTGTTTTGGGAGAAACATAATATTTTAATGAGGTACAAAATAAATTTAAAAAAAAATACAAAATTAAATATTGTGGTGGAATGAAACAATCCATAAAGAAAAAAAACGATAAGACTGACAAGATCTTTGGTTTGTTCATGGCAGTCAAATGATTGACTGTCTTTTGCAACTGTCAATGTCAGTTGTTACAAAACTATGATGTTGTTTTGAGAAAAGTAAAAACAGAAAATTCACATTTGTAGTAGACCCAAAGCGATAGAAGCCGGATGCTACTACTTGTACTTGGATGACGTTAGCAGCAGCGCGCCTTGTCTGCAGTGGTTGAGGCTGGGGCACAGCAGTCGCCTTCGCCTTCGGTGCTGCTGCTTGCTTCGGGCTTACGGTGCACCTTGGAAGAGCTTTGTCGTGCACTTCCTTGCATAAACTTACCCGGTATCGCCGGCCATCAGGACTTAACACATACACTGAGCCCTCTCATGTCTGGAGCTGATAGACAACCCATTCTATGGCAGCGACCAATATCATTAACTTTAAACTCAGTTATTTTCAGTTTCTCAACAATGGCAGCTGTAGCTATTGCAGCATTGTCCTCTGACTTCTCCTCTACAAAAGCCATAATCAAGAAGTGAAGTGAAGTGATTTCGCCTCTGGTAGACCATGCAGAAGAAGTATGCAGCAACGGCTATCCATCTCAATTTGATCGGCAACTTTACCAATGGGCTTGTAGAGCTTGCAAAGTAAATGTTGTGATGCCAAACTAGTGATTTTTGGTGGTGCAGTCTCCACACCAGCCTGTTTCTGTAGCTCACCTTGAAAATGCGCCATATCTTTTGTAAAGTTCTCCATCATCTGTTCCATGGTCATCTTTATACTGTTTATTTCCTCTATGTTACTTGTTTTGTACTGTAAGTGATGTTATGAAATTACCAATAACATTTAGTATAGTTGTTAGTGAAACGAGATAGCACTTCCAGGCAGGTAAGTTAAATTATTAATCATGATGAGGCATATATATTGCAAATATGTAACAGAATAATATATTTAATTTAAATTAAGCTTTTGTAAGAGATGTATTGGCAACTACCCACTTTTTTCATGTTCCGTAATGAATTTCTATTTTATTTCACAAAATAAAACACAGGCTCAACCTAGCACAGCTGCTTAAGTACCTGCCTAACTTGTGTTTTTGCAAGCTATTTATTGTGTTTTTGCACTAATGAAAATTGTTTATATAAACAATAAAAGGAAGGAGCGCAAACAGCATACTAACGAAATTAAACTTACTTGCAAGCATGCAGAGAATTAAAATTTCAGTTTGCCATTGAAGAGGTTTATAACAAAACTCATAAAAACTTGCGTGGAATCATAAAGATTATTATTAAGTATTGAAATAATGATATTTGTGAGTATATTATTTTACACAAATTAAACACTTTAAGTGTTACAAAAATAACAACTTTTCCTGAATTATTTGTATAAAATAACATATTCTCGGCTTGTAACCTTGTGCACGTTGGATATTTTTTTTAATCAATTGTCAATCACACAAAGTGTTTAGTGTTGTTAGTTATTGATATATTATTCCAATTGGTATTCAAAATTAAAATAACTTTTGACTTCTCTGAAATGTACTTAATGCTTTTAATTTAAATACAAAGAAGTGAAATTTTTAACTTAACTGTTTATTCCTACTAGCTAGTCAATAAGTTTCCGTTCTATGCTCTAGTATTATTTATACATAAGTAAATACAACAAAGATATTTATACATCTTTGTTGTATTTACTTATTTTAAGTTAGTACTGAGTAAGGTTTGTGGTGGCATGTGTAAACCACATTTACTTGAATGTGTACTTCTACGTAATTTGGAGAACGTAATTCACCTTCTGAAATTGAATAGTCTGGCCTCACAACTTACAGGTTCGATATGTTGTGCAAATACAATTAAAACTTGTTACCTTTAACCCCATTAAAAGCTCCCATACACATTAAATTACAAGAATAGTATTTTACAACATCTAGCTCCAAAGTAAACAGAGCTTGTGCTATGGGAACTACATGATTGATATACTTCTTAATATTTTTTTTTGTAAGTACATACATATTATACATAGAAAACATCCAGTACAAGACAAATATTTGCAGATGCAAACATTTGTCCCGCGGCAGGAATCGAACCCGCAACCTTCTGCGTCTAGGCGGGCCTTCGCTCACTGCGCCACAGAGGTCGTCAAATAACCTACATGTAGGCTCGCTTAGCTCCCTAATTCCTCGACCTCGGCTACTCGCATAGTACGGTATGCGAGTAGCCGGCTGTGACTCAAGAGGTGCGTGTTCGATTCTCGCTTCGGGATTTTTTTTGTATGTGCTGCAGATGTTTGTTCGGAGTCTGGATATTGTACTCGTAGTTTCTGATAAGGCGGGCGGCAGCGTGGTGCAGAGCGTCTTCGTGCCATCGAGCTCTTTTAATTTCGATGTACAGTAGTTTCAACATAAAACTACCTGCTAAACATTGAAGTACATAATTAGTTCATTGCTTCTAAAATCAAAACTTAATTCTACTGTGGGTCATAAATATAAATTAAGTATGTTTAAGTGGCCATAATATGAATAAAGAAGAGAAAAAGAAAGTGTCTTGTTTGATTGAATTGCTCTAGAATTATTTTGAATTAGTTTCTTAACCTCATAATCAGGCAGCAAATAAATATATTCTATAGTGATATTCATCATTTGTGACACAGAGGACACTTGGTTTTTCAATCATATCAAGTGTACAAGTATGGTTTAATATCATATCTCATTAGTCAGGTAGGTAGGTACCCATAACTATACAATTTAGGTACTTATACTTAAGATGTAGCAAGCGATAGTAGTAGATATACCTATTAGCTAATCACATTAGTAAGACCTAGACATGATGAGAAAAAATAACTGTCTGACCTAGGCGATCGCCAATCAGTCACCAAGAACAGCTGTACCTACATAATTATTATACCTACTATGCTGCTCAAGGTTGTGATGAGATGCTGCCTAAATCTTTGTTCTGGGCTTCACATACAGGCATGGCATGCCTAGTGTTCGACATGTGCAATGTTTGAGGGTTGTGACTACCTCCATGCCTAGTGTAGATTGCTAAAAGGTCTATCTTGGTATTCGGCAACTAGGCTGCAGGTAAAATGTCTATCTAACTGCTGGTGGTGGTGCTACATCGTCTTCGCTACTCACGTCGACGTCATAACCTATTCCTGGAGGAGCTAGACAGGCCACGCTCACTGTAGCAATGTCAGACTCGACCCCCGCGCTATCATGCAGTCCATACAGGCATGACTTCCAGGCGAAGGGTAGAGCCCATCCACGGTCTCTGTTAAAATTCGGTAGACGACCTATCTCGATAGCATCGCGGATCTTGCGAGGAACGAAAAGCTTTTCTCTTGCCAAGACCCGGGCTTTATCAAAATGGATGTAGTGCGTCGTACCTGTGACCAGCGAATGCTCTGCTATGTTGGATCTGTTGATATCTAGGTTCTACACAGCCAACAGGGCAGAGTTAGTCAGAATCAGGATAAAGAATACCCATGACTCCAAATTTAAGCGCCTGACGAACAAAAACAAGCAACCAGTCGTGGCAAATTGCCCCATTAATGATGACAGAACGGTAATTAATATATCAACCCTAGTGGTGTCAGATGATATGAAAAGGGTGTTATCTAAAGGCCTTAATTTTGCCCCCACTCCGCATAAGGTACCAGTTGAAGCGATCATCTCTAGCCTCGAAGAAACCATCTCACGAAACAAAATTCCTGCGCACGACGCTGAGTGCGTCTATGGTGTGTAAGGCCAAGTTACCTAAACCCAATATCACAAAGCCCGAATGGAAAGCCCTGAAGAGTATGCGGGATAATCAGGACGTATTGGTACTCCCAGCAGATAAAGGGAATGCGACTGTTATTGTGGATACACCGGCTTATGAACAAAAAATGTTGGAATTATTGGACGGTGCAACTTATTAACGAGTTACCTACAATCCCACGTCTAGAGTAACTAAGTTGAAGGAGTTACTTCAAGCAACTTCTGACGACTTGTTTGAGCGATTACGACCCATGAATCCCACTTCTCCAAAGATCTATGGCCTCCCTAAAATCCATAAACCCAATTGGCCTCTTCGCCTCATAGTAAGCCAGATAGACTCATCAACGTACAAAACAACGTGCTTTATGGCGAATGTACTGCTTCCATTCACAGGAAAATCGGATAGCTACGTGAAAGATTCCACCCACATCACACAATTGTTGGATGGAGTAGTAGTCTAGGAAGATGAATGTATGGTGAGCTTCGATGTAACCTCTCTGTTCACCAATATACCGATAGCGGATACCATAACTATAATTCAGGAATTACTGCAACCTACTTCAATACCTATCGAGTACATGAACGTGATTGAGTTTATTTTATCTAGTGGCTATTTTATGTGGCGGGGTGATTATTTTTTGCAAATGGAATGCTTTCCTGACGCTACTAAGGAACAGCTTAACAAACTGGAACGGTTGCTGAGTCTCTGCATCATATACTTGTACGCTCTACGCAAGTATGACCACATCACACACTACCGCTCGGAGTTAAAATGGCTTTAATTTCGTTATCGTCGGGATACATACTCTGCCTTCTTTACAATACCCTCCATAATTTTTTCTCTCCTAACTACCTCAAAGTACGTTTTTCTCCACTCTTCTCTCAAGACCGTCCTGCTTGTTCCTCTCAACATCTTCGACTCCTGATCATTCTACCTCTTTTTATACGGACTCTTTTACTGTCACTGCGATCCACTTGTGAACTCTATCCCAGCAGAAATCCGCACTGCTGTATCCATTGGAGTCTTCAAATCCAAACTTTACAAACATTTCATCTCTTAACAAAATAGTCAACAAAACTGAGCATTTATATTATATTTGTATGTATCGAAACATATATTTGGATGTAGGTATATATTTAAGTATGAATTATTATAGTTTTATTTATGTAGTTTACTTCTATTTTAAGTATGTAGCTAGTTATTTTATTTAATATTTTTTTCTCTTATTTTGGTAATCAGCCAAACACACTACCGCTCCACTCTTCATTACACAAAAGTTAGCTGGAAGAAAATGCTAATTAGTATTTAGTTCGCCTATGTAGGTACTTGTTTTATCTTGTGCAATAAAGCATTTTCTATCTAAATATTTGCAGATCATACAAATACTTATCCCAAATACTATGTGAATTGAATTTATATATATATAGCATTTTATATATAGTGAGTCAGTGGTGTTCTTGAATGATAACTCCTTAAACTTTCTGTAGAACCAATTTTATTTTAGGAATATTACACAGCGCACAGTGCACACACTTTGAAGAGATCCAGAACAAATAGAATGAGAAGTATTGCCACTCGCTTACCTAGCTTTAAATTATTATAAAAATTATAATTGAATCTACTTAATTGATTAGTTAATTTTATGTCTAAAACATGTTGGGGCCTCAAAGAAAAGACTGAACAGTTAAACAATTATGACCTCACAAGATGTAAGTCCTAGGTACAACACAAATTTCTAGGTATTATTATGTGCTTCATTAACACTGTATGTGACACTTACTTTATTACATGTACTTTACATCATACTTTTTGATTTTAAAGTTACAGTAGTATGTTTACTACATTTTTTAGCAGAATAGCAAAGGTATTCTAAATTTAAAAATAATGCAGGTTCTACAGCATTGCATCAAAACTTAAATGAACTTAGTTTCAAGAAAACTTAAATTTAAATTTGTGATTGCTAACCAAATTCTTAGTCTAATAGGAACACTTACTCAAAAACTAAAAAAATGCTAATTACTTAGTTCCTATTACTAGGCATAATTGGCATCAGTACATAAGTACTATGTTTTAGATTGCCATACATTATCTAGCTTATTGCCTAAACATGACTATCCTATTCTTATTGTACATGGTAAATCCTGGTTTTTTAGAAAAAATATGGAATCTAAAATATTTAGGTTGTTTTTTAAAAATGAAGCTAGTGGATGTGTAGTATTACAATACAAAGGTGTTGTTACATAAATAACATGGTTTATTGTACCACTCATGCTCCATACTACTTAGTGCATACTCCTGTTCACAGACTTGACATCAGTAAGACAATTTTTTCTAACAATTTAACTGAGAGAGAGGCATCATCCTGCAATATGAATAGTTGCTTTGATCAATGATGAAGCTGATGAAGTAAGGCAATGCAGATTGTGAATGTAATAAAAATAAACCAACCTACCTAGAGTTTAGCTGTTTTATGAGAAATATTCTAATTGAACAGGTGCTGTTAGTTGTACCTGATATGTTAGTTGTGTGACCGGCAAAAGATTTGAAGTTCCTAGCAGATGGTCTCTTATCTCATGCATTAATAGCAGACACTCTACATACAAGAAAACCAAGCCAGCCTGGTACAAAGTCCCACCAGTCCCACTCACATTAGTTTGGCGTTGAATAAGGTACACCTACCTCCAATCTCAAACTTGTAAACTGGCTTATGCCTTCTCTATTATTGGATGTCCAGTTGGTTTGGCTTGTTATCTTATTTATTATTCTATGTACATAACACTAGATGTCACAGTCACAGGCTTATATGATATTTAATTACAACGGCAAAGACCTATCGATATCATTTTCTGAAACAAGAACAATACATTTATGGTAAGGTATCTTTCTTTGAATGCTAGCTGGCTTAGCTCTAAAAAATATAAACTTGCAACAAAACAAATTTCATTTTTCTGCTGTGTCGCTGTCGTGTCGGTCGATGTCCATGAAATAAAAATTAATTGTTTTCATTCAATTCAATTCAGTGATGTAGTCAACAAAAATACAAGTTCATTCATACCTACCTATTTAATTTTGAACAGAATAGATTATAAACTTTGATGTAGGCACGTCAGTAGCATAAAAAGTGTATTTATTGTGACACTGACATCATTCTCCACTTGTATAAGATAGACTGAAGTTCATTTCGAGCGAGCGTAAACGATGCATAGACTATGACGTCATTTGGCTTCGAATTCCATGGTTGCGTTTTCCAGGGTTGTACATTCCCAGCACGTGTCGGGAATGTCCAACCATGGAAAACACAACCAAGGAAAGCACGACCCGGGAATTGGAAGCCATTTGGCAGCCTTTTCCATGGTTGTGTTTTCCCAGGGTGTGCATTACTTTGTACGGCCTGGAAAGCACAACCATGGAAAGCACAACCTTGGAATTGGCGACCAAAATATACACCAATTCCATGGTTGTGTTTTCCATGGTTGTGCTTTCCATGGTTGTGAAATCACGGCACCCAATCATTCTAAGCAAATTTTAATTTATATTCTGTAGACAATTGGCAACAACGTACATTCCATTATACGAAAAAACAGTGTTTAAAACACGTTTCGTTACATGATTTGTTACTGTCAAAAGTCTTGTCATACAATTGCCGATTTTTATGGTAAATACATTGGTTACATGATAAAATACTTGAACATTGGTAGGTACATATTAGGTTGGGGAAAAAGTCTTTTCGCATTATTGTATGTATGAACTTGTAATAAAATCTCTTTGGCTATACTATTTGTATCTGGCTGGTTTTGGTATCATTAAAAGTTTAAATTTTAAAGAAGATAATTCCAAATTCAAATTAGGAAAATGTGTGATTTTTATTTGTTTTTCGTACTGTCAAGATGAGTGAATCTAATGAAGAAATTCGATACATTTTAAAATTTTACTACAAAAAAGGTAAAAATGCAACGCAAGCCGCGAAAAAAATTTGCGATGTTTATGGACCTAGTGCAGTGTCTGTGAGAGTAGCACAAATTTGGTTTAAGCGTTTTCAATCCGGAAATTTTGATGTCAAAGATGCACGTCGCTCTGGTCGCCCTATTACGGATAAAATGGATGCCATTTTTGAAAAAGTGGAGCAAGATCGGCATATCAGTAGTTACGACGTAGCTGAAGAACTGGGAATTGACCACAAAACAGTTTTGGCGCATTTGAAAAAAACTGGGTACACAAAAAAGCTCGATATTTGGGTACCTCACGAGCTCACTGAAAGAAACCTAATGAACCGTGTTCTCATTTGTGATTCTTTATTACGACGTAATGAAACCGAACCATTTTTGAAGAAGCTGATAACTGGTGATGAAAAGTGGATCACGTACGACAAGAACGTGCGAAAAAGGTCGTGGTCAAAGGCCGGTCAGGCTTCACAGACTGTGGCGAAACCCGGGTTAACTCGCAACAAGGTGATGCTGTGTGTGTGGTGGGATTGGAAGGGCATTATTCATTATGAGCTGTTACCACCAGGCAGGACCATCGATTCTGAACTCTACTGCGAACAACTGATGAGATTAAAACAAGAAGTTGAGAGAAAGCGGCCGGAGTTAATCAACAGAAGGGGTGTGGTTTTTCATCATGATAACGCTAGACCTCACACATCTTTAGCCACTCAGCAAAAATTAAGAGAGTTTGGCTGGGATGTGTTAATGCATCCGCCGTATAGTCCTGACCTTGCACCTTCAGATTTCCACCTGTTTCGGTCTCTTCAGAATTCTTTAGGCAGTGTCAGGTTAACATCACGAGAGGACTGCCAAAACCACTTGTCGCGGTATTTTGAACAGAAGCCCCAAAGTTTTTATAGCAATGGGATCATGTCCCTGCCTACAAAATGGCAAAAAGTTATCGAACAAAATGGTACCTACATACTTTAGTTAAATGTAAATAAACTATATTAAAAAATGTTTTGAATTTTCTTAAAAAATGCGAAGAAACTTTTTCCCCAACCTATTATTTGCTCGTGTATCCAATCTAAAAAGGGGACTTAGAAACATAAACTGATACAAAAAAAAATGACATTGACAATTTAGTTAAAATGACAACTTTAACAGATAAGCACAGGATAAACGTAGAAGTGTTGTTTATTATTTGCTCTATGGTGCTGGCTGGTAGCGAAAATATCCTCGGCTACTATTATCTTAACTTTGTGTGTTAAACACTAATCCAATAATCATGAATGCTACGCTAACGCATCCCATCACAGACTACTAGGATATTGCTAACGCATAGGTAGCATAATAAAGTACCTTGCACGAATTTACCTTACTTGGTTTTAGGTCTTAAATAGATAGGGCCTACCTAGCGGTTAATGATCTCTGAGCAGTTATTCCTATTAATTCCTTTATTGTTTGTAACTATAATCTTTGATTCAGTGCATAAAATATATAAACTGATCCAGTTGCCAGAATAAAAATGGTGGAGATAAGGTGGAAGAATCCATTCAGGATCGGTGTCCAGAGATGTGGTAAACTACGAGATTTTGTTACTACGTCCAGGTAAGTAATATCTGCAAAAAAAAAAATTTTTAGTATATAACCATCAGAAGTCCATTGCTGGACATAGGCTGTTTCTAGACTGCATGACTTGGCTGTCATGCAGTCTACAAACTCTCTTCTGAGGGAGGAAAACATTCTACCAGACACAGACAAGACGTTTCTACAATAACTAGACATAAACACGGTAGGCACATAGCTCTCTCCATAGTGATGATGAAGTAACTGTGATAGTCGCCAAATTAATTCCACAAAGCTACTTTTTATGAGAGTAATGCAGGTGAAACTGTGGGCACAAGTTAGTAAAGGATATATCTTTTTGGTGTTTTTTCAGCAAATGCACATTTAATATAGAAAAGTTGTAGTGAAATGATAATAATAAATTCAATATTTATTTCAGATTACATCTTTCTTTAATGATGTCTCGGATGATGTTTGTCGTCTGCTGCCTGACTTATAACGAGCACTTAAGTTACAATTACGTTATTGACTTCCTATTGGAACCATTACATTGGTTTGTGGACAATTTTGCCAAGTATTTGGGTAAGGTAAGGATTGTTTGTGCTATTTTTGTTTGATTTCACTTTTAATTATTATTATTTTGTCACCATGGATCCAGATAGCAATGTGACAGTGAGATAAATGTGACAGTAGGTTTTATGGGGTATCCACATGCATGGTGTGGAAGAGGCTGGAATGATTGCTGACTGTATGATGATTGCATTGTAAAGCTGGATATCGCAATTTAAATATTAAATAAATAATAATTAGTATGATTATGGTTTCCCTATCCTCAAAGGTTTGCTGGAAGACAGTATTCTTCTTTTTGTTAGGGTTAAACTCTCCTTTGTAAATTATCTTTGTGTTACTTTATGTTTGTATTATCTGTGTGTACAATAAAGAATTAAAAAATATACTTATTTTAATATGGATATTTTGGGCATTAGATAAAATACTCCAGAAGGAATCTAATTAACATTTTATAATCTCCCAAAAATATACACCAAAGATCAAACTTCTGAACTTCCTCTTTGTATGCGGGTGCTGTGACCACTCAGCCACAAAGTCCAGTCCCAGCCTGGTCGAAATTTACACTTAACTTAATATTCATTTAATGCAATCTTAACTCAAATAAAAAAAATGTTTCCAGATGTTTGTCTTCTGTGTATCAGTTCTGACAACAGCTGTGGTGCTGACAGCATACTGGGTCGGGCTGCCATATTGGTGGGAACGGAACCGCTATGTCACTGTGTTCCTGGTTCTGTTCGGTAACTGGCTATTGTTGAACATAGTTTTCCACTACTACATGGGCGTGTCTACTTCGCCAGGATACCCTCCACATGTAAGTACATGTCTACACTATTATGATAAAGAGGTAAACTTTGTATATATGTAGAAGGTAACCTACGAAAGCACTCATGTGATTTCAAATGATGATGAAATGTGATTTTACCAATATGTAGAATTAACCTTCAGGGTGGACATAGGCTATATATTATTCCATTAAAATATACAACAAAGCACTATAGAACTGACATCAACGAAAATAGACGCAAAGTTACAAAAAAGAAATGGTTTGTTCCAGAATATTCATATAAGAGACGCTACAAGTGTTTGTAAGAAATGCATCGCGCCTAAACCGCAACGAACTCATCACTGCTCCGTTTGTGACCGTTGCGTGCTGGCCATGGACCACCACTGTCCTTGGCTCAACAACTGCGTCGGCCATTATAATGCTAGGTAAGCGATATCTTTTCCACATTCGAACCCAAAGTTGGTTAATTATGCGTGGTAGCCTGGCCAGATAACTAGCCAGCCTAACTCCGCATAGAAGCACAGTAGTTTCCTGGGATATAAGCAGGCTTTGCGGAGTGACCTCGGGTTGTTGAGGATCTATTCGCTTTGAGTTGCTACACCCGCGATATCGACTACGTGGGCAGCTGATTCTTCTTCAATTAGACAACATCTGCAGAGTGGGCTGTCGGTAGCTCCAATGTTGTCCAATGGTACTCCAGGGTCCTCACGATGGTTAGAAGGTTGAGTTAGCGACATATCAGTCGAGATGAAGTAACTGCAGGGCTTCTCTTAACTGTCTGCAGTCCATTATCCATTAGGTACACATTTACCTTGTTCGGTACTGCTTTCACACCGCGGCCAGTAGGGAATTATAGTACCTAATCACTATTCATTCAATGAAAAGCATAAAAACATTTCCGTTCTGAATAAACCAAAAAACCATTAAAATAAATTTCGAGAAAAGGATTGTACGGCTGTGCTTTGCTCGACTTGGCGGGGAAATATCCCCCGATAAATGAATGTACAGTGTCTTCCTGATATCTGATTCCTTTCGTTTGAACGAAAAAGTAAAGGACTCTAGAAAATGTGACAAAGAATCGAAACCACTAAAATACTAATAACCAAAATTAATATTACTTTTTAATAACCTTGTAAATGTTTTTTTTTAAATATCTTGTAAATGTATTTAATTGTTCTCGCTTCACAGATACTTCTACCTCTATATGGTTTTCATGTTCGTCGGCGTTACGTTTATTATAATCGCCGGACTGGATCTTGGATACCAAGTTCTGTGGGTGAATGATACAGGTCAGTACTCGTAACCGCTACCAAGATACCTCCTATTAAATAAGAAAAAAAGCTTTTTGGCTGAATAAGTATTGTATTATCATATTTTACAATCAAACTTTAGGATTATTTCACATAAAAAACAAAAAAAAACATATTATTATATTCATATCTTCGCTTGGGATGTAGAAAGCTTTGCACTAATTTATGTAGCAAAAGGATAGAGGGTGAAAGGGGTGGACTTCCCAATTCCAACGTAACTCAAAGTTAGGAATGGAATAGTTTCCGGGAAATTACAATTTTTAATTTTGTAGTTTAAGTATATAGGTTCTGAAAATTCAAATACGAGCTAAGTTTGAATGAAGCATATACCCCTAATTCCCACAAAGAAGAAGTACGTACTCGGTTAAATTAGGTTCTGTGACTCGCCAGCAAGTGCATCAATACGCTGCATTCGGCTTGTGCTACCTATGTTTTTATGTTCCCCAGTGTTGGACTGAAATTAAGATTTGAATAGGATCCATTTCGGACTAGTCGAAGTCCATTGTAAATATAGCATATCGGAAGCCAGGACACAAATTCACAAGTCAAAAAAAAGTTAAAAATAAATTAATTCAAAACCCAGTCTTCCGCGCTTTATACGCATCTTTCAGAAAAATAATTTTAATTTAAATCAATATAAATTCAGCTGTTTTTGTACTGTATAACCAGACCATTACTAATAGCAATGTTAAATCACTAATTAGTCTAACAAGGGCTAGATTGTAATATTGCTAGGATACATTAAGGTTCTGTGACTCACCTTCTCTTTCTGTTACTTATCATATTGTTACGAGCTAGGGTACGGGATAAAATAATGAAGTCCACTTGAATACCAAAAGAACACTGTATTAGTCAGGTTACACTATAAAATTAACTTTGACACTAACAGCACAACAGAATTACACCACTTAAACAAAAGCACTAAAACACTGAATTACTAGGTACAACACTATAACACAAACAGTCACTTTACTAATCACTGGGTATCGCTTCTTTATCACTTTGATCAATTCACTTCCAAATCTCGATCGGGACTGTCGCTACGGGCCGCTCACCGCGCTTATAAATCCCCCTAAGACGATACCTCGATCCTTCCAGAAAGATCTCGTACAATCCCGTCCTTTCTAAGCGCGCACTATCCCCTTCTAACGCATTTGCTATCTCTTACTAACGCGGTTAATGACCGTTCTAGTCAGTTCCATAAGGGGCGGGGCGTCCGCTACGTGCGTGCTAGCTCTTTCTACGCGATACTAGATGGCGGTAGAACGAGTAGTGCGTCCATTTGATAAGAGATGGCGCTAGCATACCGTAGTTAGCTAGCAGCGCACGTCACACTGCCCCCTCCTTAGACATGCTCGTCCCGAGCATTGTCAGACCCGTAATACCTCGCCAAACGGTCAACATGAACGATCTTAGGGGCTCCTCGCAGACCCTTCTGTATCCGATAAGTGACATCGTTAATCCTGGTCATAACACGGTACGGTCCGTCCCATTTGGGCTGTAATTTGGGAGACTTTCCTTTTTTCCGCACTGGATTATGCAACCACACCAGTGAACCTTCGTTGAATCCCAAATTGTTCAGTTTTCTGTCATAACGGGTCTTCATCTTTTCAGACGTTTGTTGGCTGGATTGTCGGATGTTTTCATATACGTCGTTCATTTTATTTCGTAAGTCGCTCGCATAATCTGTTATTGTGCGTGGAGAATCAGGTGGAATGCCAGTTATCAAGTCCGCAGGTAATCGCAGTTCACGTCCAAAGTTCGCAAAGGCAGGGGTGACATTTGTGCTCTCGTGAACTGCACTTCGATATGACAACAGAAATGGCTGAATGTACTTGTCCCAATCCTTCTGATTGGTCTCCACCACTTTTGCCAGATAATGTTCCAACGTCTGATTAAACCTTTCTACCATTCCGTCCGATTGTGGGTGATAGGAGGTGGTTCTGGTCTTATGAGTGCCCATTAAACGACATGTCTCCTGAAATACCTGGGACTCAAAATTCCTTCCTTGGTCGCTGTGAATTTCCAGAGGTACTCCAAAACGACAGAAAACTTCGTGTACTAATTTATCCGCTACCGTCGAAGCTTCTTGGTTAGGAATTGCGAAAACTTCCGGCCATTTTGTAAAATAATCCATGACTACCAAGAAGTATTTGTTCCCGTTTTCACTAACAGGAAACGGTCCAGCAACGTCCAGCGCTATACGTTCCCACGGCGCTCCGACATTGTATAACTTCAATGCTCCTTTGCTGCGCGTGTGGGGTCCTTTTACGGCTGCACAACTCGTACATTTCCGGCACCAGTCCTCCACATCATCTCGACAATGGATCCAGTAAAATCGTTCGCGGATTTTTAACAATGTCCTTTTTATTCCCATATGACCACCCGAACATCCCTCGTGGTAGAGCTTCAGAACGTCAGATATTTTGTTCCTAGGGACAACCATTTGAAGGTGACAATGATCTCCTCGAGCATTTTCCCATTTACGGCACAATACTCCATTATGGACAACCAGACTGTCCCACTGTGCCCAATAACTTTTTGTAGTTGTGCTCATTCCAGCAACATCACTCCACTTAGGTTTGGGGCTACCAGCTTTGATCCGTTCTACAATTGGCTTGAGATCGTTATCCTCCTGCTGTGCTTGCTGCAGGGCTTCCTTCCACTCCTCGCTAAGGTCTGTTCTCAGCATTCTTATGGGTACTGCTTCTTTGGACTCCTGTTTGACACAATGCTTACAGTTTTCCAGGCAAGGTCTTCTAGAGAGTGCATCCGCGTTACCGTGAGATTTTCCACTGCGATGTTCAATTTGAAAATCAAACTCCTGTAGCTGTTCTATCCATCTTGCCACTTGCCCCTCGGGGTTCTTGAACTGTAATAGCCATGTTAACGCAGCATGGTCAGTTCGCAGATGAAATTTACGTCCTAGCAGATATTTACTGAAATGCTGCAAAGATTTTACTACTGCCAGCAGTTCCCTTCGTGTGACACAGTAATTTCTTTCCGGTTTGGATAAAGATTTGCTGAAGTAGGCTATCACCACTTCTTGATCTCCTTTGCGCTGAGATAATACACCACCAATACCGGTATTACTTGCATCTGTGTCCACGATGAACTCGTTATCTAGGTCAGGAAAGCCAAGAATAGGTGCCTCACACAGACGCTTCTTTAGTTCCTGAAAAGCATGGTTGCAGTCTTCATCCCAGCAGAATAGTCGCTTCTCCTCGGTGAGCTTGTGCAAAGGCTTAGCTACATCAGCAAAGTTCTTCACAAACCGTCGGTAATAGGAGCACAACCCTAAAAATGCTCTGACTTGTGTCTTGTCCATTGGAATCGGCCAATCCTTGACAGCGTCTATTTTCTCTGGGTCAGTTTGTATACCGTTTCGTGAAACTACATGACCCAAGAAGCTTACTTGCCGTCTGAAGAACGAGCACTTTTTCGGACTTAACTTTAGATTTGCTGCGCGGATCTTTGACAACACGCGTTCCAGATTTTGAAGATGTTCTTGAAATGTTCTTCCAATAATGATGATGTCATCCAAGTAGACAAGGCAGGCGTCTCCGATCAATCCAACAAGTACTAGCTCCATTAGCCTCTCAAAAGTCGCAGGGGCGTTGCATAATCCGAACGGCATGACTCGAAATTGCCAAAGTCCCTTTCCCGTAGAGAATGCAGTCTTTTCCTTGTCTCTAGGGTCTATTTCTACTTGCCAGTAGCCACTTTTCAAATCCAGAGTAGTAAACCACTTCATTCCTGTCAGTGTATCTAACGTGTCATCAATTCTTGGTAGTGGATAACTGTCTTTCTTCGTTACTTCATTGAGACGACGATAATCCACACAGAAACGCATAGTTCCGTCCTTCTTCTTGACTAGCACGACAGGCGAGCACCAAGGGCTGGATGAAGGTTCTATTACACCATCCTTCATCATTCCCTCAATCATGGTTTCTACTTCTTTCTCCCGTGCTACTGGTAATCGTCTAGGTCGCTGGCGGATCGGTAGCTCATTACCAGTGTTTATCGCATGCTGTACTAGTCCAGTCTTTCCAATATCAGCATCATTCGAAGAGAATACATCGGCATACTGAAGTAACGTCTTTTTAGCCATTGCAACTTCTTGTTCAGAAAGATCCTTGCGACAAACTTCCAGAAACGATGACACATCATATTTGTTCTTTAGGTTTTGGCCACTGGGCAATTCTTGACACCTTCGCAAGCAAGCTACTTCCTCACAGGTTCCCATTAACGTCCCTTTTTCGATGAGGTTTTCTTCACTACTCAAGTTCAATATTCGCACTGCTGAGGTACTCGTAGCCTTCACTAGAGTTCGTGACATAATCCATGGTTGGACGGTATTCAATCTCTCTATCAGTACACATCGATTATTTCCCGCAGTGTGTGACAATCTTACTGGTACAATGTTTTCCGACCTTGGAGGCAGAACAGTTTTCTGTAGACAGTAAATATTCCCTGGTGATCCACCTTCCATAAAAATTTCCTCCGTTCCACATTTTAACACTCCTTGATTCACGTCGATCTTGCAGCGGTGCTCTCGCAAGAAATCCAAACCCAGGATACAGTCGTCAACAACGTCGGCCACGATGACGTTATGCAGGAAAATCCTTTCACCCAGCTTCACCTCTACCCGCTTCTCGCCTCGGACGGATATGTGCTGACCGGTTGCTGTTAAGAGTTGGACTCGGTCACTGTTACGGAAGAAATTCCCAAGTAAGCGATTTGCAAGTTGGGAACTGATCACTGTACGAGAAGCACCAGTATCCAATGTGATCTTGCAGGGTGTTCCATTGATTTGGCCATTGATAATCAGGCTGTTCCCGTCGTGTGCTTGTGAGATCGAAATTCTTGGGACTTTTTCACTACCAGCCAGCACCCGTCCCGTAGTCCTGGCGTTTACTCGTTTCCCTGCTGCTGTTGGACGGAGGCGCTAGCCCCCTGTTCTCCTTGAGGCCGATCTTCCCCTCTCGAAGTGCGTTTTGGGCAGCTAGACCTCAGGTGACCTTTTTCTCCACACTCGTAGCATCGAGGACTAAATTTAGGGCGGCTGAATCTGTCACTGGAAGGAGATGCCACCACTTCCCTGACGCGGTGCGCTCGATGGTCCTGACGTACGGCCTCTACCTCCAAAGCATGGGCCAAGGCGTTCTTCAGAGACTCGTGGTGCCCAAGCCTCACAGTAGCTCGTACTTCCAGGTCACGTATTCCATCGACGAACGCCTGGATCAAGATTCCATCAATGAGCGCAGGTGAAGATTGATACGCCTTCCGAACCAGCTTTTCAATTTCCAAAGCCCACTGTTGTAGGTTCTCGGTGCTCCGTTGGCTTCTGTCCTTTAGCTGAGCACGGAACACGTGCTCCAGGTGTGCGTCGCCATATCGGGACTCCAAAGCTTCCAGCAGTTGCTCGTAGCAGACTTCCTTCCCCAGGGCTTCTAAGATGGTGAGCGCCTGGTCACGAAGGCCTAGTGTAAGTGCAGTCATGGCTTGCTTCTTGGTCCATCCATTTGCTTCAACAACAGCATCAAGCTGGATCTTGTACGCTGACCACGAAGAACTTCCATCGAAGGGTGGGACCTTAAAACCTCGAACCGATGTAGAAGTTACTACAGGAGCCACGTTGCCTTCGCCAGATTTTAGTACACCCAGAGCTTTCTTCACGTCGGCGATCTGAGTTTCGGCCTCTGAGATACGATTCTCGTGGTGCTTCACCTGCTCCTTCACTTCTTTGAGGTCTTTTCCAATAGTCACGTGTAGTTCCTTCAGAAGGTGAGCTTGTTCCTCCTGTCGACGAGCCTGGCCTGCTTCCAGCTGACGGAGTTGCTCCTCCTGCCGACGAGCCTGCTCCTCCTGCCGACGTGCCTGGTCTGCTTCCAGCTGATGAAGTTGCTCCTCCTGCCGACGAGCCTGCTCCTCCTGCCGACGAGCCTGCTCCTCCTGCCGACGTGCCTGATTTTCCATCATAGTCATTAAGGCAGCAAAATCAAACGAAGCAGGAAATCGGGCCACAGTCGATGATTCTGCAGATGATCCAGCAGCTGACTCCATCTCCGGCTGAGGTACCCGCCCAGGTTCTTGTGATGGGGAACCTCCGAAACGCCTTCCATCGACTTCTTGCTGTCGTTGATGTCTCGTCCTGACACCCTCCATACTGTCGTCCTTTGGTAGAATCGGCATTATTTTATCCCACTTCTGACACCAAATTGTTACGAGCTAGGGTACGGGATAAAATAATGAAGTCCACTTGAATACCAAAAGAACACTGTATTAGTCAGGTTACACTATAAAATTAACTTTGACACTAACAGCACAACAGAATTACACCACTTAAACAAAAGCACTAAAACACTGAATTACTAGGTACAACACTATAACACAAACAGTCACTTTACTAATCACTGGGTATCGCTTCTTTATCACTTTGATCAATTCACTTCCAAATCTCGATCGGGACTGTCGCTACGGGCCGCTCACCGCGCTTATAAATCCCCCTAAGACGATACCTCGATCCTTCCAGAAAGATCTCGTACAATCCCGTCCTTTCTAAGCGCGCACTATCCCCTTCTAACGCATTTGCTATCTCTTACTAACGCGGTTAATGACCGTTCTAGTCAGTTCCATAAGGGGCGGGGCGTCCGCTACGTGCGTGCTAGCTCTTTCTACGCGATACTAGATGGCGGTAGAACGAGTAGTGCGTCCATTTGATAAGAGATGGCGCTAGCATACCGTAGTTAGCTAGCAGCGCACGTCACAATATGCATAATAATGACAGAAATCTAACCATTTTGCTTTAATGAAAATAGCCGAATTTTAAAAAGTCTTTGATTAAAAGCTATTATGCGTAGAACCCACTTTGTTTTATTAATTGAAATTTGGTTGGCAGGTGGCCTCCTGCCGAACAACGACCCCGATCTGATCGGGCATCCGGTCCGTATAAACAAGAGCGGAGCCATCATCCCCGTGCTGGATTTGGTGGAGTACGACGCGTACAACTTCCCGCGCGAGCACGTGTTGCCCGTGCCGCCCGAGACGGAGAGCCAGCGGATCTGCGCGCACACGTGGAAGCGGCGTGCCGTTTTATTCATGGCACTTACGTGCTTGGGCGTGGGCCTCGCTCTCGGCACGCTGCTCGTCATGCACGGGAAACACATCAGCAGGGGGGAGACGAGCGTCGAGTGTGCTGTGAACGCGCGCACGCGGGCCGTCACAAGGCTCTTCAGGCATCCATACGACTTTGGGAGACGCAACAATTGGAAGGTTTTCCTCGGTCTGACGCAGGGCAGAACGTTCGTCCGACATGTGCTGTTTCCTTCCGCTCATCAGCCGACTGGAGACGGGGTCTCCTGGAGCACTGTGCATGATGTAATGGAACACGATGGAGAATGGGCGTAAAATCCCTCTTTGGGATTTTGACCCTTCCAGTTAGCAGAAATGTAGAGAAGTTCGATCTCAAAAGTCAGTTTGGTACAGTTTTGAAAAGGTACATTTACTTAAGATAGATCTGTAATATTATTTCCAATACAGTTGCTCGAAAAGTGCCCGTGATTACCAGGACAGTAAACACCGTACCGTTTATTCGGTTTTATCGGTTTCATTATATTAGTAAGAACATTACTAGAAGGTTTACCTGTATAGGTAAATGGAGGATAAAATGATGTTATTTTACGCTCGCGTATTATAAGATACATTTGTGAGAAAAGCACAAGGAAACGACGAGACACGCGCGCACTTTCATAAGCGTGTATAGGGTAGGGGTACTAATCCCATTGATCATTCCAATATTATTGATGTTGTGATCAGTTAAACTTTCTTGTTATGTACCTTAAAACGTACCTAAACGGAGTATTGTTTAGTAAGAGAAATGGTTTTAGAATGAAAAGTAGTTTTCAGTTTTTTATTGTATTATCTAGTCCGTAGCTGTAAGAATAACTAAATAGATACAGGATGATTCAAGCTTCTTGGTTCAAAAGAAACAGAGTAAGTTCCTAATAAATAAACGCGTTCCGAAACACACACATGTACGTACTGAGACTGATGTTCTACGTTTTATTATAATATATGGAGCTATACAAATCAAAGGCATGTTATAGCTTAATGCTCCAAGGCGATGGGCTTGCAACCTGTCACGGGGAATGCTAACTACTTTGCAAAATGTATGTCTTTTTTTAATAACGACTTATGCCTTACCCCCGTGGAACTAAGTTAGTATTTACAAAAAAATGTATATAAGTAGTATAACAGTCATGTAGTTCCTATAACACAAGCTCTTACTTTGGGGCTAGTTGATCTTGTGTGAAAATGTCCAACATTATTTATCTATGAATTATGGGTATGGATCTGATGATAATAATAGAAAATATAATAGAAAAAAAAGTTTTAATTGACTATTTTGCTCATATCACCCTGTATGTACATATAAATATGTTAAAAGTTGTTATTGACTCTGTAGTGAATGAAATAAAACAATACATTTTTGAAGATATTCAATATTCGTTTTTATTCACAAGCTTTGATGATTAGATTTTATAGTATAATTCAGCTTCATACATCTCTTCGATGACTCTCATTCGATGAAATAATTTATATATAAATATAAAATAAATACCTAATTGACATTAAAAAATAATATTACACGACACTCAATAAAAGTATAAATCTTAAAATTAATATTGCACCATTTTATTAAAATATAAAGATTTATAAAGTAAGTTTTGAAGTTAATATATGTAGCTACCTAGATTAACTTGTGTATTAATAATACAGGTAGGTAGTAGGTACCTGTTATTGTTAAAACAGCATATAATTACTTATGAATTAATAGTTTCGTTTGGTAATTCGTTGTTTGAGAATAATGAGGTATCATATGCATTCTACCGTTGCAAAGGCCTGGATATGTTTTTAACTTTTTAGGTACTATCATAAAATCTTAGACACAAGTTTGTGGCCCAGTATGAAGGAGAACATTTTGCGCCGTGCCGTAATTATAAGTATAAATATTATATAAGTAATAACACACTCGTATGTGGTGATACATAATGTATGTTACAGGAGCGAGTTCCTCAAGAACCAATGTTTAACTAGTTGTGTCATCGGAACACCTGCCCACATATTGGTTCCGTTAGACACAATTTGGCACAACTGAAAAATCTTTCCTGCGTAGATACAGCTCGGATATGTTAGGTTTTTTATCACCACCCAGAAATGATAATGTCATAATGGAATATTTTTATATTTGTAAAGAACACATAGAAAATCACACGTAAAACTACTTCTGTCAAGTTGTGGCTAACGCAACTGATATTAGGAATGGCACATCTAGTTGTGCATACTGATTGGTTCGTGAGGAACACCTGGTTATAACCCTGCTGTTCCTCACGGAACCTATAGGTACCTACCTACTATCGTAGACGTGGCCGGAACGTGCCGTAGAATTTAATATTTGTTTCACTTTAATATGATTCTATTGGATAACATAATATACCCAAAGATGAACTTAACATGGAAGGAGAAATATATGGATTCCGCCACTAACAAAAGTATGCTGACCTTCTCGTAAAATTGACCGTCAACAATAGGTAGGTAAGTACTTATGCTAAAGCAAAGGTGTCTGACGGACATCTGATTCTAATCAGGGGAGCCATCAGCATCTTTTTCAATACTGATGGCAGAAATGAATCAGAAAATGACCCAGTAACCAAGACTGACAGCAATAGGCATTTTCGCGGACAAACTTGCAGACAAACAGCTGTTCGTAAATATGTTATAACAAATATAACGTTTTGACGTATCCCTTACGCACCCCACGGATCTACGAATATCGGGATATTTGTGTAATAACTAGGGCTTGTCTTGTGCTAGAGCTACCCTGTGTCTAATGACATTCATGAGATATATTTGTTTTTGTTTGAGTGTACCTAACTAATTAGTTGTACTCAAACAAAAAGATCAGACTACAAGAACACACTAACGTACACAACTAAGTAACATTCTAAACCCGCTGATTGGGTTTCTTTTGTCTTATGAAATACAACAATACATATGCAACACTTTAACTCTTCTAAGTACGCCCTGAGTGGAGTAAATATGGTATATTCCCGACTAGTTAACGTGGGGTACTACCTAGTATAAGTAGTAATAATATTTGTGCGTAGTGTTATTTTTTTTGTAAGTTGTTTATAGGTACAATAGCGACTATACCATGTACCTAGGTACACTAGTCTCCTGCTCACGAGACATTTCGTCTCGTGGTTTTGGTAGGAGACGAGATAGTCCTAATACTACAACCTAACATCCCAAAACGACAATAATTTCGTATCAGAATATAGGTAGGTAGGTGCAGTCGAATCACACTTCAATGACATTTCGATTATTTAAAAATCAATTAACCCACTTTGTGGCTTTGTGTTTAACAAAGTTTACTACAATGGTTATTTTTTCTATCGTTGAGTCAGAAAATACAGGTTATGCAGGGTTTTTGCACTTACCCTACCAACGAACCTAAGGTAGTATTGAATAGGTTAATTGTGGGTAAACTGCAGGTTGTCGGAGCTGAGAGCTAGAGATGTGAGAACGCTTCGGCGCTGCGGATTCACGCCCAGGTTCTCCCAGTTGATCCACGACAGCCTCGCAGTTAGATCTATGAAATAAAATAGCAAAGTGAATTACTTATTTAATTGGAAGAATTAAAAGAAGGAGTTTACAGTACTCAAAACAAAACGCAGAAGGAAAATATCGTGAGGAAGCCGGCATGCCCTAGAAGCCCTTAGAGCCAAAAAGTCTCATTAAATGCCCCAATTTAAGTAGGTAAAGCAGACTTTAAAGTTGTGCCGTATTACTAGAGAATGAAAATAATGGTCGTGTCAAGTATCTTACTTATCAGCATTTCTATGATACTTTACTTTAGATAAAAGATAAAGATTATTCGGAACCAAGGCGGTGCATCGCCGTCGCGGTTTCGAGTCCTGCCGAGGTTGATATTTGGGATATAACATTTTAAATTAAACATATTTTAAAGAGTTTTTTTTTCAAATTACCGCTAGTATTCCAATGCGCGCGATCTGCTTTGATCTCTCCACGGAGGCACTTCTCGACGTAAGTCAACGGGTCGTAGTCTGCGTCCAGTACCTGAGTGGAAATAAGTACCTAGTTAATTTAGGGCTGAACACACTACATGTTGTAGCATACCAAAATAATAATTATTTTAAAGCATACTGAAATAATCCTACTACAATTATATACGCGATAGTTTGTGAAGATGGATGTTTGTTACACTTTCATGCAAAAACTACTGAACAGATTTTGATATAAATTTACAGTAATTTGCAGCTTATACATCAGAATAACACATAAGCTACTTTTTATCCGGCTACCACGCAGGCGTAGCCGTGAGCAGAGGCTAGTAATTTATAAGACATTATCGATCAAATAACGGAAAATTTATAAAAATGAAATTTCGTCACTCATTTATTCACCCTTAAACGTGGGTTTTTTTCATAAATTTTATATTAGACCACACTTACCACACTACCCATTAAAAAAAAGATAAAAATCGGTTCACAATTGGCGAAGACATCGCGTAAATCATTGACATCGACTAAACATAACAAACGATTTACAGATAGGTCAACTAATCCAAATCACTACCAGACGAAGCGTTCCCAAAATGCTGATTGCATTGCCATGTAGAATGGAAATGCTAATGCTTTTGATAATTTAAAAGAAAGACGGTGTTATTGCCTTACTGGTGTGAAATACTCTATAAACTTCCTCAAGAATTGGGTTATCAAATGCATTTTTAGAGAGATTTCAAATGTAAATGTCTAACTTCGGTTATCAGTTAAATTAGCAAAGATATCAAGTAACAGCAATAAATAAATAAAACAACAAAATTGAGAACCTCTTTTTTAAGTTGGTTAAAATTCTAGGAAGTAAAATATAGGTAAGTAGGAGTTACTAGCTACCTCTCTAAGCAGAGCGATGTAGGCGATGGCCAGGCGCAGCGTGTCGATCTTGCTGAGCCTCTTCTCGTAGGGGAACGTGGGCACGTGCACGCGCAGCTCGTCGAACGCCGAGTTTATACTGCTAAAGTCACAACACAATGCACGCGTTTTAGCTTTATAGGGCTGAATACCTGACCGAATTCAACCAAAGAATTGCAAGCGAGCATTTCTAAAAACCCTCATTACACCGATTCAGCGATAAATGGTACCGACTAACATACAAACAAACAACCACGTACGGCAAACGCATATATACGTGTCATGGTCGCGGATAAAAATAAGAGTTTTCTTTTATAGAAGAAACTTTTAAGCAATCTAATCGTACCATGGCGGGGAGCATTCTCTCATTGATGTGCAATCTGTCTTTATGAAATACTAGAACCAAAACTATGAATTTCGAAGGCCGGCATGCCTTAATAATAATAATAAATAAACAATGTTGGAAATTTTTGACACAGCATCATCTAGCCCAAACTAAGCAGAGCTTGTATTATGAGAACTAAATTATTGATATACTACTTATATACTTTTTTTGTAAATACAAAAAAAAATAAACATAGATGTCTCATTTCTCTGTGAAAAACTGACAAAACTTTTTCAAGAAAATAATTAGGTAAGTACGTCCTTTTTACGACTGAAATTGGAACCCAGGGTAAGAGAGAAACGCACCCGATAGCGGGTCCTCTAAACGCTAGAGAGCATAATGCTGATTGGAGTATCTAAGATAAACAGCGGACATGATACCCATTGGGTCCGGACCTCAGCATCCGTCGGCGCTCGCGCACGTTGGCGGCGGCGCGCTGCACGCGGTATGGGGACCCGCCCACGCCGCCGTGGTACTCCGCCTCCATTGGTGTCTCCAACAGCACATCTGAGGACATCACATCTGGTGACAAATACAAATACCACTGACACAACGGAAGGTTTTTTATTTTATGATGAGAATAAAGGCTCACTATCCTTTTTCAAACAGGAAAGACATTACTGCTACCTAATTGACATCTGAAACACCTGGGGAATTGCTGATGCGTTGCCTGCTTTAAATTACTCTTTTTTTTTTTTTAAAGGATGAATCCGGTCATAATCCGGAAAAACTAGCGCACCAAAGGTTCAGAGGCACCACACAATATAATTTATAGTATACAAGGTACCAAGGTACTATCGATTATTACTATAGTTTTGTTTTATATTTTTTATTGGATAATTAACTATTGTATTAGTAGATATATAATTACTGTTAAAGTTTGAATTGGTATATGCAAACTATGCAGCTGTTAGTTTTCCAAATATAAAACACAAAGGACACACACCCTTAAACACTGTTTAAATTTAATCGTTATTTAAACATTTGTCCTGTCTTTTATTGACGTTATCTAGTCAAACGGGATTACAAAGCATGTTATAATCATTGATAGATTTCTACGAGTAAGACTATTATTTTTTGGCAAATACCTAAATATTATAAAATTGAATATTTATTTGCCAAAAAGTTGTAACATTTTAGGATTTTCGTTAAATTTGTTCTAAGATGTCCAGAGTAAAATAACTTGTTTCAACCCTTTGAGAATCCTAAAAATTAAGTGACAGTTAATTTAACAGTGACAGTTAATTTAACAACGAGGAAGTCTAACCAACCTGAGTGCAAAGTTCTTGTATGCTGGTGAATATAGGCAGCCAGAGGCAGCTGCAAGCGCCCTCTGGCGGCAGCGTACACGCAGGAAGGCAGCTCCGTGGTCATAGACGGACCTTCATCGTCAGATCCATCAGCGTACGTGAACTTCAGAGCGGAGTAGTCTATGCGATGAATGTCACTGAAAAAAAGGACTTGTTAAATCTTGTTCCATAAAAGTATTTTTTTTTTAAATAGAAACTAATTTCAATTAAATGAAACTTGTGAAAAAGTCCAATATGAAATTTAATCCCCCATTAAATAATCCATAAAAATTATATGAGACTCAAGGGTCTCAGCCTTACTCTAACCATTAAAAAAAAGAATTATTAAAATCGGTTCACAATTAGCGAAGATATTGCGTAAACGGTGCAAACACGCAAAAAAATACAGATGAATTGTGAACATCCTCCATTTTTTGGAGTCTCTTTCTCTTTTTCTTTTCACGCGAACTTTGACAGCCTTTGACAATTTCATTTCCCTTTGATTGCCACCGCAACCACCACCGCGTCGTACGACCGGATCATAAGGGATGTTACTTCAAAAGCTATCGTTTCACTTTATAATAGACTGCACGTGTCGAGAACTCGTAAAATTCCTTTGCTATAAGGTTATTATTTTGTTTGTAAATTTAAATAAATTTAAATAAAAGTTATCTACAAAGTAAATTCACATTGTAACTTTTTAGGGCAGCTGCGACTCGGTTATTTTTTTAAGGTTTTAAGTTTTCGTTAAAACTATTTTATTATTCAGAAATTGATTCGTAGCGCCCATAGCGGATATATTGGTACAAGCACAGACCAGTTCAACTGGTAAAATATTTAACTGGTCTGTGGTACAAGTGTTGAAGTACTCTCGTAGTCTATCGCATCGTAGCACTGTGCTGATGCGTAGTGGCGTAGCACCTCAAGTGTTGTGACGGGGACTCGTGGTAACTTAAGAGGCCAGCGTAGGATAAATTGTCCATACAAACGTAACGTTGTAATTAGATATTATTTCCACCATATTATGCTATCCAAAATACTATATAAAACTAGTCCAAAATTACGTAGTTTTAGTGGTTCGCCTCATTTTTATCTATATTGTACTTTTACTCATTTACGCATCTTCATAATCACCTTCACTGACACTGATACTGGCGATACTAGATTGAGTATGCTGTAAGCTTTTTTTTATGTAATTGTTCTTGGATATCATTGTTTTTTAATACATCTCTCATTATTCTCAGGCTCATTATACGCCAACTGCAATTCTATTTCGGCCATGGACAGTGAACATTTCCCTCTTCTCTGTATAGAGAAAAACCAGAACGATTCTTCTTTCAATGAGTACTTAAAGTCCACTTCTTTTGACATATTATAGTTTAATATAATTTATAGGTAAATTAACGCGGCTAGCTTTTTTTTTGCAATGGTTGCATTCAAGAATTCCTGTATCGTTTTAGTATAATACCTCAGATGAAAATAACTGTTAAATGCAAATGACGTCTTATATTTTGAGAAATTTCTTGAAAGTGAAGTGAGGATTAAGTTTCGTAAAGTGAGTCGTCAATAGTTTTAAAAATCTAAAGAAAACGAATTGTCTCATAAACTGTACTTGTCAGTTTTATAATAAAAACCCAATCTTGAAAAACTGACATGGTGCAGTTCCTTTTTTAATCAAATCTTTCGATAATAGCTTTCTCAGTTTTGCTTTCCAGTAATATCAGAACAACAGGCAAAATGATTTTATTTTGTTCAGGACATGACTGTGTCGGAATATAAAATTAACTCTTTAACTTCTTCTGGCAAACCGTTAATGAAATGCCACAAGCATGAGGCAATCTCATCTGTGCAATGCGTTATTACTTCGTACCACACATAGCAAAATACACGTTTAGTGGTTATATTACGAATTGTTAAATTGAATGTTCAGAGTATCCTTTCATAAAAGGACAAGCATTTTTGAAAGTCAAACGCACCAAAACAATTTTGCTAAAGTATCGCACGTTTTGCATGTATTATTACTTAGCTTCTTGAACTTTAAATTTAAAGGTTTTAAACCTTTTCTAAATACAATTAAGCTGACTTGGTCTTGAGGCCGACTTATTTAAAACGAAACGCAGTTATGTAAATAAGCATTTCGATAAAATCTGATAAAAATAAGACAAGTACGATTAATGAACCAAATTTGTCACCTAAATGTTTGGTACAACGATATTAAGTAACACTTATCTAAAGTGGACCATGTGCCGATTACTTATTTCTATTGCAAAGACATCATAAGTTATTTTATCAAAAATGTATCAAAGGAGATTTTTCTTTTATGTGATTTAGCTGTCATATATCAAACTATTACGTATAGGTACTTCTAGCAACAGGAGACTTACGTAGTATATAACAAACGAAAGTAAAAAAAAAAGCCGAGTACGGGTGATGAAAAATCTGAAAATGACTAATTTTGGACTAATCATGTGTGCACATGATAAATACAAACACAAAATACTTACCCAAAATGTAATATTTTTACTTTAAATATTAAATATTTTATACATGAAAAGTTTTCATCTAATTTGTTTCGTATTAAAAATAACAATATCTTACGTATTGTTTGATTAGGTACATAGCTTACGTTTTCTTGTTACAGAATCACAACACGATGAGAAAAATACAACAAGTTTTCATTCATAATTTTTGGTATTACGGAAAACCACCAAATATTGCTAACGCTCAAGCACGGGCGGGCCTGTATCAGCCAAAAAGAGATATTCGGTCCGATTTTTAGACGCGCTTCGAATTGAAGTATAAGGATACATCAATTCGAAGCGCGTCTAAAAATCGGACCGAAAAGCTTTTTTAACCCTTGCATAAGTTACAAAAAGTACACAGGCGAACTTAATGCCAATTAGGATTTTTCCAGCTAACCTTTGTGTAATGAAGAGAACAGGCTAGTCGTTCTTGAAGTGAAATACGAAATAATGAAATAAATCATTGTGAGAAAAACTACTTGAGGGCTTATATTTTGGAATTTTCACCCATTGCGAATTGAACCTATAAAAGTCTAATTACGTACCCGCGACAACATGTACTTGTATATATGGTTCTCTAATATAATATCTAATAGATTTTGTTATTTATTTGTCTGTTAACATCCGAAACGGCTTTTTGGATTGTAATGCGGTTTTATTGCAATTGATTTGCATGTCTTCAAGAATGGTTTTTATATAGATAAAATGTCTAGAAGGCGTTGCGTTGATTATGGAAAATACGTCAGAGGTTCACGTAATTTTGTGAAAATTTACTTTGACTAAGGGCCGTAAGATTAATAGTAGCTTAAACCACAAGAGCAAGTTTAATCTTCTATCTTCGATTATTTCAAAAGTTCAATAGTAGTTTTGGAAAATTGGAAGAAGTTTTTAAATCCAATATCCCCCAATGTCTTAAGACCAGGATG